>CM076094.1:47485779-49885779 GCA_038088585.1 Chrysina gloriosa | reverse complement strand
ACCCGCGCCTACAGCATGTGCAAAAGAAATATAATGAAGGAGGAAATAAGCAATTGACCGTTATATTTTAGAACATGTAAGAACTTGTACAGAGTTAGAAGCTTCTCCAGTTTTGAACAAAAAATTGATACTTGCGCAAGCAAAATTGAAGACCTTGATTGCGATATTGTATGAACGTGGGGCGTACGAAGCAAAACCTTTGAGATTTGAGTATTTATGGAGTAAGAAGTGGGGATCAAACTTTTTCTTCCCAAACTATGAGTAGACATGATTTTACAAAGATTCTACGTTATATTCGTTTTGACAAAAAAAGAAATGAAAGGAGTCAGCGTTTACAAAAAGACAAATTTGCTTTAGTTTCAACAGTTTGGAATAAATTTATTGTGAATAATCAATATTGCTTCAAAGCGAGGGTATATATTACGGTAGATGAGCAACTTTTTTCCAACGAAGGCCAGATGCAAATTTACATAATATATGCCAAATAAACCCGACAAATTCGGCATAAAATTTTGGCTGGCGTTTGACCTTGAAACTAAATATATATTAAACAGATCTCCTTATTTAGGAACAGATGAGACACGAGATTCATCAACCCCTATAAGTTAATTTGTTGTTCTCAAACTTTTAGAACCATATACTATGAAAGGTAGAATCATAATAATGGACAATTTCTTTACAAATTTTTCTCCTGCGTTCAAATTATTATCAAACAATACTACATTGGTTGGAACAATAGGTGGAAATAAAAGAGAACTTCCAACAATTTTCAAAGAAAAAAAGGTAGCATGGCTCGTTTTTCAACTTTGCTTTATGATTCAAATTGTAGTATATCAAAATTCTCAATTAATATTGGGGTTATGGTCTTCAATTGTCATACGGTTTATTTTGGGGTTCTATTTATACCTCTTCGACACCACGTCCACCACCTTTTGAGCATTCTATTACCCTAGGAGTGTTAACTTCTTATTTTAACTCCAGCAAGAGACGTTTAATGGGAAAAACAAATGTCACTAGAAATAAAATTAATAATTATTATAAAAAGCATATATTAATGGATAAAAAAGCATTGTTAACATTCAGACACATAGATACACACATAGATAACACTTTTTCATTACAAGAATTCATAAAAAATTACTGGAAATAGCCAAGGATGCATCGACATTCAATACAGGTTTCTATAACAGCGATATACCTGGATGAACTGGTGTCAAGGAGAATTAAAGTTTTCGTTTCGTGGACAACGGAGAAATAAAGCACTGTAGTCCTGGCTTCCAAAAGAAATAAAAAGTTTGTTTGGTTAACGACTAAGAAATTTGAGAAGATAGATAAGTCAACAAATAAGTCAATAAATATATTTGGAATAAAAGGGTGTCAAGAAGAAGTACCAGTGAATAAAAGAACCTCACCATACTGGAGAAGATAGAATCTAAGAAGGGGAAGAATCCATAGAAATTAAAGTTGCATCGAGAATAGAAGTTAAGAGAGGAGATATAGGAAGAACCACCATAGAAAGAGAAATTATACTCACACACACACACACACACACACAACACTAGGTAATTATCTTGATTTTATATTAAATATTTCTCAAAATTTATAAATACAATTTGTTATAATTTATGTTTTTATATCATTAATTAAGAGCTAGGCCGGTGCAATTTTGTTTAAGAAATTTTAACTAAATTCTCAGTACAATATGCTTACTATTTAACTATTTACTACTTATATTTTTTTAAGAGTAAGCCGCAGAAGAAATTATTTTTACTAATTGTAAGTACAAAGCACAAACACGTCATAATTGATAATCCTCCTGTGTGTGATCAAATTGCATGGAAATATAGTGGCAAATCAGGTTCCAGAAGATGCCCAGTTCAAGTTCTTTTTTTTTCTATATTCTAGAATTAGCTGGAATAAATGCCTGGATAGTGTATAAAAATACGACAGGTGAAAATATATCAACAAAAGAGTTTTTGTTTCGTCTACCTGAAGAATTTGCTTCTGAATATCAGATTTCAGAAGAGAACAACCATAAAAAGTTGATAACACCAAGTTCCAAGTAATAAGACCACAACTATTTGTAATGTTTCCAAAAAATATGTATGCGGAAAATGTACACAAAGCAAAATCTACGTATGTAAAAATTGTGGCATATTCAATACTACCAATTAGGTTTTTGATTCAGAATTAGAATAAAATATATGAAGACAGGAAATCCTACTAATATTTTTCTAAGACCACCTATTTTCACTGGTGTCGGTAGAAATAGATAGAGTCAAATTGTCGGGATATTTACTGTTAAATAAGTGATCTGATAAGGGTCTGGTCCTATCACTTGCACGATACGCTGATGGAATTTTGACAGTTTTGCATGTGTAATGAAAGTAACACAGCTACTTAAGGCTTGGCAGCTATTCTAAATAGGCAACCAGGAATAAGATCGAAATAGGTCGACATACCTACTACCTTTAAGCTACTTAAGATCAAAAATGTAGCAGGAAATATGAAGTTTTGGAACTAACTTTAAGTTTCAACCGATTTTTCACTTTCAGCGCATTCTTGGGGAAAATCGGATTTAACAACCGAAATAATGAAGATAAAATTGCTAATATTTTCCACTTCGTTTCCGCCAACGATGTGCAACTTCCCTCGGCCTGCATCCGACACGAAATCAATCAAAATAAAATCGAACAGGGCGCGGAAATCGACGTTGCGGAAAATTAAAACGGCGAACTACTCTAGCAGTTTCTCGTTTACGTGGAGGAAATTAAAATCCACTCGCCGTCCGTTAAATCCCTATCCCCCAGAGACCATTGTAACCGGCAAAAAAACTATTACCAATACACCATATGTTTCGATCTGTAACTGACGCGTGAATAGATAAGATTAACGACGACTCAGACCACGGAAGGATGGGGTGAAAAGGGGACGAAGTGCGATTTGGTGGTGGTGGCGATGCCGTCGAAGATAACAATTAAAACTGATGGATGGACCCAATTCGGATGATGTATGTCTCGCGGCGGCGGATCCGGCGGATATATGAGACCAATTATTTCCGGCTTCGACGTCTCTCGATTGTTATTGTGTGTGCTGCAGTAACGGTAAAGAGGTGGAGGAGGGCGTGAAGACGATGAGCGTCATTGACCTCCTCTCGCCGAAGGCTGATTGATGAGTATCGGATGCGATGCCGGATCGAATATCTCTTGCGGAAGATCGGAGTCTAGTTTGCGAGATTAGTGGTACCATCTACGAGGGCGGATTGATAATGAAGCTACCTAGCGCTACATGGCAGCACAAACACAAAAACTTTTTCTTTAGAAATTGCGATCTGTCAAACGTCAGCTGTTAAAATTTCACCCAAATTCATCTATTAGTTTAGTTGTTGTAGTCGTTTGAAGTAAGCAACTTTTGTGTTTCTTGAAAAATGGAAAAAAGTGAATTTCGTGCAGTGATTAAACACTATTATTTGAAAGGGAAAACGGCGAAAGAGACAAAAGAAAAGCTCGATAAACATTACGGTGAGTCTGCCCCGTCAGATTACATGGTAAAATATTGGATTGCTGAATTTAAACGCGGCCGAACAAGCACTGCAACAATACCATCAACAGGAAGGCCAAAAGAGGTGGTTACTGAAGAAAATATCAAGAAAATCCTCGATATCGTTATGAATGATCGCCGAGTCAAGTTACGTGAGATTGTTGAAATGGTAAACATATCATATGAACGTGTGTTCAACATTTTACATGAACATTTGCATATGAAAAAGCTATCGGCAAGATGGGTGCCGCGTTTGTTGAGTGTCGAACAAAAACGAGTTCGACAGACCACTTCACAGCGGTGTTTGGACATGATAAAGCGCAATCCTGTTGATTTTGGCGTCGATTAATAACTGTTGATGAAACGTGGGTCCACCACTACACACCTGAAACCAAAAATCAATCGAAACAATGGGTGGAAGCTGGTGGGAGTGCTCCGAAGAAGGCGAAGACAGTGAAATCGGCTGGCAAGGTTATGGCCACTGTATTTTGGGATGCACACGGAATATTGCTCATCGATTACCTTGAAAAAGGATCCACAATCACAGGAAAGTATTATCGTGCATTATTGGATCAATTGATTGACGCAATCAAGAAAAAACGACCACATTTGAAGAAGAAAAAGTGCTCTTTCTTCAAGACAACGCACCGGTTCACACAGCATTAGATACGATGCTAAAATTACGTGAAATACACTTCGAATTGGTTGATCATCCACCTTATAGTCCAGATTTAGCTCCTAGTGACTTTTTCCTGTTTCCAAACTTGAAAAAATGGCTCGCAGGAAAAAGATTCATCTCAAACGAAGTAGTGATTACTGAAACTAACGCGTATTTTGAGGGTTCTCAAAATCGTATTATTCAGGTGGTACAAAAAAGTTGGAATATCGTCTTACTAAGTGTATTGAGCTAAAAGGAGACTATGTTGAGAAATAAATGGTTTTCGAAAAAAAAATGTTTTTTCCTACTTAGGTAGCTTCAATATCAATCCGCCCTCGTATCATAGACCTGACGCAGTACATACTGAACGAAGAATAGATCTCGTGGACATGTGTTATATCCGTAGGAGTCTTGTAACAAGATGTAGAAATAAACAAATTCTTGAAGTAATTGTCTATTCAAAATCCATATGGTAGTAAGATAAGACAAGAAGAAGAAGAAGAAGAAGAAGAAGAAGAAGAAGAAGAAGAAGAAGAAGAAGAAGAAGAAGAAGAAGAAGAAACAGTTCCCTAAGGTTAAGATATTGAAGAAAGAAGGCACAAATTTGCTGATGCTAACGCAGTACGCCGTGCGCCGTTGCAATTTGGGTTGCCGTATCTAGAACGATGTACAGTGCTAAAAAAGGTAAACGCGTGTGGAGCAAAGAAGGGATAAGCACATATACTGTTTTGAACCGAAGATGACGAAGAAGAAGAAATATATCAAAAATAACACAACGTAATTGTAAAAACCGGAAAACAAAAAAAAAGAGAAGTATAGCAGAAGCTGATGAAGGAGATAAGATGAAGAAAATGAATAAACTGCTGAAGAAAATAGAGGAGAAGAAATATGAGACGACGTATAAGCTAATGAAGAAGAAGAATAATAAGGATGGAGTAAAGTAGGAGCTATTTACGAAGAAGAATAATAATAACAATACGATAAAATAGAAGCAAATGAATAAGAAGGAGGAAGAAAAGTAAAAACCGAAGAGAAGTACAAAAAGTGTACAGAAATATCAATAAAGAAGAGCAACTATAAAATAGAGGTGAGGAAGACGCCAAAGGTAATAGTAATAAGAAAAGCAATTTGACGAAGAAAAAGAAGCAACATAATAAGCTAAAGAAAAATCTGTTGAAGAAGAGGAACGAGAAGAATCACAAGAATGAGTTAAACAAAAAGCTGGCTAAGAAAAGAAAGCAGAAGGACAATTAAGAGGAGATCAAATGGAAACTGAAAAAGCCCAATAGGAATGGAACGATGTAGACGCTAATGAAGAACTAAACAGAAAGGGATTAAGCAGAGGCTGAAGAACAATAAAATGTAAACGAATAAGTTGAGAAAGAGGAGGAGGAAAACGAGTGATAGTGGTGAGATCAAAAAGTTGCTGAAGATTGGGGAGAGCGGGAGGGGGGTGGAGAAGGAGAATCAGAACAAGAAGAGGAACGCGAAGAATTATAATAAGAACAAGATATTGTAGAAGCTAACGAAGAGGGAGAACAGCAATAATACTCAATAACTTGACTTAGAAGAAGGAAAAGTAGATGAATAATATCGAGATGAATGAATTTATGAAGAAGAACAAGAAGAATGAGCTAAAGAAAAATACGCCGAAGTAGAGGGAAAAGAAGAGTCATAATAAGGGTGAGTTACAGCTACTGAAGAAAATAAGAAACACAAGGACAATGAAAGGGATATGAAATAGAAACTGAAGGAACGAAATAAGAATGCAACAACGTAGTAGTTAATGAATAACTCTAACAATAAGAATAAAATGACTGAGATTGAGCTGAAGCTGATGAAGAATCAGTGGAAGAAGAATGAGGAGAAGAATCACAAGAATGAGTTAAAATAGAAGCTGCTGAAGAAGAAAAAAGCAGGAGGACAATTAAAGCGAGATTAAATGAAAACTAAGAAAACACAATACCAATGGAACGATGTAGATGCAAATGAAGAACCATAAGAACAAACAGAAAGGGATCGAGCAGAGACCGAAGAAAAATACAATGGGAACGAGTAGTAAGTTGACGAAGAGGAGGAGGACCAAAACGAATGATAGTTATTAGATAAAAAGTTGATGAAGAATAGTAGGGAGAAAAAGAGAATCAGTTGAACAAGAAGAGGAACACGAGAAATCATAATAAGAACGAGATGCTGTAGAAGCTAACCAAAAACGAGAAAAACAATAATAAAAATTAAGGAAAGTAGAACTTGATTTAGAAGAAGAGAAGGTAAATGAACAATATCGAGATGAATGAACTCATAAAGCAGAACGATCTAAAAAAAAATACGCCGATGTAGAGAGAGGAGAAGAATCACAATAAGGGTAAGTTAAAGTAAGCGCTACTGAAGAAGAAAGGAGAGAGGGAATGAAAGAGAGATAAAATCGAAATCGAAGAAACAAAATAGGAATGGAATAACGTAGAAGTTAATGAAGAATCATCTGAACAAAAGGAATGAGATTAAGCAAAAGCTAATGAAAAATCAGCGGAAGAAGAAAAGGAAATAAGTCGATGAAGTGGAGGAGGTAAAGGATGATTAAGATGAGATCAAAAAGGTCATGAAGAATACGGGGAGGAACAAATGGATCTACTGAAGAAGAAAAAAAGACAAACTAGAAAACTCATAATAGGAACAACATACTGTAGAAGCTTATGATGAAGAACAACAGCAGTAACAGGAATGAAGGAAAGTAGAACTTGGTTAAGAAAAAGAGAAGAAAGATAAATAAGAAGAAGATGAAGAAACTGACGAATAAGAGATACACTAGATACTCATGTTGGGAGAAGAGGAACAAGGAAATGTTATAGAAATGACATGATGATGAAGAAGAACAATAAGAATGAGATAAAGTAGAAGTTGAAGAAGAAGAAAGCAAGGAATAATAAGACAGGTACAATGAAGCTGGATGAAGAACAATAATGAAACGAAGAACAATAAGGATGAGATAAAGTTGAAGTTGAAGAAGAAGAAAGCAAGGAATAATAAGACAGGTACAATGAAGCTGGATGAAGAACAATAATGAAACGAAGAACAATAAGGATGAGATAAAGTTGAAGTTGATGAAAAAGAAAAGCAGGAATAATGAGATAGAGATAAATAAGCTGATGAAGAAGAGAATGTAGGACAATAATGAAACAGTGAACAATAAGGATGAGATCAAGTAGAAGTTGATGAGAAAGAAAAGCGGGAATAATGAGATAGAAATAAATAAGCCGATGAAGAAGAGGATATAGGACAATAATGAAACGAAGAATAATAAGGATGAGGTAAAGTAGAGCTTATTGAAGAAGGAGCGGGGGAATAATGAGATAGAGATAAATAGGTTGACGAAGAAAGGGACGTAGAACAATAATGCAGCGAAAAGCTGGTGAAGGGGAAGGGTAAGAAAAACAATACGAAGATGAAGAAAAGATTTGAGAACTAGGGTAAGTTCAGTGACCTTCATGAGTTATACCCCGTTGTAACGCATTATTCTAAGGTTGTGGTTGGAGTAGATGACGACTATCGATAAAATACGTAAGTTCTCATAACTAGAGTTGCTCAATTTGCGCCAACAGTACTAGAACTATTTGAAATGCTATACATAATACATAATAGTTTCAATGTATAGTATAAAGCCATCTATATTCGTATAGCGCATTGTTGCTATTTTAGTACAGTCGTTTGGGCTAGTTATAGTGCAGTTGGCGAAAATTGACCAACTCTACTCATAACTATATTTTCAAATTACATACCCGATATAACAAAACATAAAATACGATTTGCACATTTCGTCCTTACATTAATACAAGATCACTTATCCATAAACAACTCACTAAATGCAAATGCAATTAGCACACCAACAAGCATCCTTACACATCAAACTCTAATTATCCTTGGATTTTCACTCAAAATTACCATCCCCCATTAGCGGCGTTCTGTCCCCTGTGCATCCAATAAAATGCAGATAATTGCATCTTAACGTTCCTCGCGTACTAATCGTATATGCTGCAGCCGTAATCGACAATTTCTACTCGAGTTTAGATCGAATACGAACGCGACCACGCCCACCATCAATTACGGAATATTAATGACTAAGGCGTCGCGACGCGCTCGCTATCAGGTATTCAAAGGCGGGAAAGTTGTGGGACTAGACGCCCGCGTCGCGACGCGCTCTCCGTATCGACGCTCTCACAGATAATTTATCTGTGAGAGTATCGATGAAGTTTACCCTCTCGATATCACTATCCTGATACTCGGATTATATTTGAAGTATTTCGTCTCATCTTCCACTTGAGATATGCATGGAAAAAAACGGAATGGTTCATAGACAAAAATGACACCTTTTACATCGGTATCAAATGTAGATTCTTTGTTCGAATGCTCCTGAATTTGCTATTTGACCTTTATCGTCCATACTATCAGAATTACCACCATACGGCGTAGCCAAATAACTCCTTGTAACCTTGACGCACGGATCCAAACGATTAGCAGAAAACAGAGAGGAACAATGGGAGACATCATAAAAAATGCTGCAATTAAATAGTTTCTCCTCAAACGACATCAATAGGCCTAAAATAATACAGTAACAATAGATAGAACAGGACGAATATTGCAAAAGCATCAAGTAGATGCGTATTTCACCACTCACAGAAAAATGAGCCAACTTCTCAGCAACGTCAAAGATAAAATTTCTTTGCAGGAATAAGCAATATATTGTAGTGATATGTAAAGGGAAAGTTTATGATGACAGGAAGACTCGATTAAATGATATTATCGTTCAGATTTCGAAGTTTAGCTTGAAAAATCTTTCCCAAATTGGTTTTATTACCTCAAAATTAAATGTGCGTTCAATTCTTACCAACTAGGGAAAGTGGAAATAAGGGGAAATAGGCAAAAATTCGTGCTTAGACCAATAGCGGAGCGTCATTCAAGTAAGCAACGAGATTCGGCGTCTAAATTTTATAAGTGCTAGACCACTTTCCGGCAAGCTCCTAAAAATTATTCTAACTTAATTTTAATTTAATTAATGACATAAGAAAAGATTTTGGGGGTCAATTAGGGGAACCACCACATAATTGGCTCCGCAATGTGAGGGTGAAATCACCCCAATATAAAATATTGCACGCAGATTGCGACCTGGCTTACATAGGCCAAAACAACAGGTGTATCAATATACAGTGTGCTCATTTGAAAACTTCCCAGGCGGGCTACATCCGAAATTAATCGTATTATTAAAAAATACAAAGAAATGAAAATTTTTGTTTCGAGGGGGATTCGCAGGATTAATATGCCATGTACGAAACTTGCGCCCTTCAGTCCCCTCCCCTCCTCTGGCCCCTCCAACTCCCAACATAAAAATATTAAATGGGATGTTACACTTTATGATTACATCGTTGGAAAAGTATTTTTATTACGAATTCAATGATATATCATACTTTGACTTTTGGCCATGGTTTGGGGGTTATAGCGAAAAAAAAATGACGCTAAGCAAAAATTGTAAGTTAAGTATCATGATACATTAATCAAAATGGTTCCTCCCCGAAACAAAAGTTGACGTGTCTTTGCATTTTTAATAATTCTATTAGTTTCGGATGTAGGCAGCCTGGAATGAAGCAACAAATGAATGCACTGTATATTAATGATACTGTGATTCAATACTGTTGGTGCTTTTGTACGGAAAGTAGTTGTTTTAATGGGTGACATTTCCTCCCAACTCAGAAAGAAGAAAATAAGGGGAAAAGGGGAAAATTCCGTGCTTGGACCAGTTTAGCGGTATCCAAGTAAGCAAGGATATTCGACATCTAAATTTTATAAGTGCTAGACCACTTTCCGGCAAGATCCTAGAAATTAAATGATAATATGATTCAATCCCTTTGCTGCTTTTGTACGGAAAGTAGTTATTATGATAGGTGACATTTCCTGTCAATGTATTCCTAATAGGTCCGAGAGACTCACTTAAGATTCTTTCGTTGGTTCTCGTTCGTTATTTGTATACTCTCAAAGTATGAGTATTTTAACGTTTTCCAACAGAATTTTATATCACAAAAGACATTTTCGATAGATACTAAATCACTCAGAAGTCTAAATTTCGTGTAATCTAATTTAGGCGTGGACGCGCATTAACCATCGCATTGGTTCTATCGTTAGGTGGATTGCCTTCTTAAATAATTAATTCCTATTACGTCAATTATTTAGAAAACTTGATATACAACGCGTCACATTTACGGTGCTTGATAGGCACACTTGAAGCGATAAAGATTAAAACTCGATGAAGAAGACACATATCACACGGTCAGAGGATTTGACCGTTGCGATATCACCAAAAATTCGTTCTGTCACAGTCTCAGGTCATGGAATCTTTCGTTTCGTTTTGACAATGTGTCTCATAATCTTATATTTGGCCTTGTGAAAGTATCACCACTGACAACGTCTATATCATTTCACGAACTGGGACTGTGACCAAGGGGGTTTAATGATGTCGCACCGGCCATTTTCCCTAAGTACGACTGGATATAAATTTTTAACTTCTCTGGTAATCGAAGCAACACGCGTTACTTCCACAGATAATCCTTACGATTATTTCTGAAGAAGTTAAGACAGCATGACCAGTATGTGTCTTCGACTACCATGATGCTACCTGATGAATATTTACAATGAATAAAACTCGTAGAGTAAAAATTTCACTATATTTAACAAAAAAAATTGTGACTATCGTTTCGCCAACATGGTGGCTTCGTCAGACTATACCATCAAACCAGTGATATACTTTGATGGTACAGTCTGACGAATTAAATTTTTCTTTTTTGATAGTGTTTACTTTACGAGTTTTATTCATTATAATTATGGATCTTCACTAAGTAAAAGCTAGTTCTATTCAATTTTTGAAGAACATTTCTACATTCGATAAATTTACTGCAGCTGACCTGAATTCTGCATGACTACCCCATCCGGAGGCGAAGCCAAGGTGTTGGATCTTAATCTTCTTATCGATGCGCCATTTTAACAAGGTGTTGTTATTGGGGAGATGTCCTTTGCCCAGAGATATGACGTTCTTCTCCCAAGAGATCCAGAAGGTATGCCATTGGTCCTTGGAGAGTATATCGGGTGTTCTGGCGCTGACGAGCTGGATACCATAATCTGTACGATTCCGTTGGACAAAAGCAATAATAATTTCATGGAACACGATATCGATATAAACTTGAAAAAATGAAGAGAGTTATCTCAGCAATGAAGTTACTGATTTTCTAGCAAAGCAACAAATTAGTTTAGGATTGAGACAACACCAATCGAAGTTGCTTAGAAACTTAGAAATTAACAATTTTTAAAAAATTAGTATATAGAATTAGCAGTCTGAATCCAACAGTATTCAATGAGCTAATGTGTTGACTTGAGGATGCTGGTTAGACCCCCTTGACATGATGAGGTCTTCTACAGTAATAAGTCCTCTTCAGCCATTTATTACATCTGCTGGTCATTTTCGTTTCTTCCGAAGTATGGTTGTAATAGCGGTTGGAGTAGTGTGTGTGATGCTTAGTACTCTGTTTCTGGGTGACATATATATTTAATTTCAGATCTTCATGTAACGTTTGATTTGAAACGTACCATTGTGCGTCTGTTAGCATACGAAGTATTTTCGATTGGGTTTTTTGCATAATTGCTATGTTGGTCTTGTTCGTGCACCCCAAATACGTTTGATCATTGACTTGTAAACGAGGGGTTTATTGTCTAGAGTAAGTTTTGACTTTCTGTTGATCACTCAAGATATATTTTTACTTTTAGATATATTTGTTTACGTTTTTTGACTATGCCTTCTTTCCAACTCACACAGGCCTCTATCTAAATACATTCCTAAATATTTTGTATTAGTGGATTGTGGTATTTGTGTGTTGTTTAAGTAAACTGGAGGGCATTGATATTTCTGTTTAGTTAATGTTACTTGGGTTGACTTAGTTGCATTGATTTTAATCTTCCATTTTGGCAACCATGTTTGTGTGTTCGCCTAGTTGCTTTTGAAGCATTGTGGTGGCTACTGCTGCATCAACATTGCTTGCGAATGTAGCTGTAGTGTTTGCTCTAGTTGTGAGGAGGTCTGTCGTGTATAGTACATAAAGAAGTGGCCCCAGTACACTCCCTTGCGGGACCCCGAGTTTGTTGGGGGAAATGATGAAATGTATGCCGATTGACTCTACTTGTGAACTCTCTGTCACTTAGATAGGATTTCCGTACACTGAAGCAAGTGATCAGATGATATTTTTTAATCTTATATAGCAGTCCAGAATGCCAAACCTTGTTCAAAAGGTGCAGAGATGCAGAACTGTTTTTCTTCTAATGCTCGATTTATAGTGTGGCTGATTCTATGGATTTGATGTATGGTAGAGTGTCTTTCCCTACAGTCAAACTGGTGCGACGATATCCATTCTGTAGTAATTGGATCTGAATTTATTTTTGCTAGTCGTAGTGTTTCGAGTAATTTAGAGATCACTGGTAATGAACTTATAGGTCGATATGATGTAATGTTATTTGGATCCTTGCTAGGTTTTGGAAGCTATATGATTTCTGCAATTTTTGACATTCTCAGGCAGCAGTATAATCTCAGAATAGCAGTAAGTATATATCTCATTAACACTACACCTTTTATTGGTAGTGCCTTTAAAATTTTTGGAGTTATTTTGTCCATTCCGGGTGCTTTTCGAAGGTTTAAGTAATTAATCCCTCTTTGGACTTCTCTGATTTTTAAAGCTTTGATGACTGGGATGTTGGTGGGAATGTTATTTGGGTCCCTTAGAATTTCGTTAATTTCAGTTAGGGTACTGTTCGGCAGAAGATCTTGGTAACTTTTTTAAAGGGAACTTCTTTGATTCCCGAAAAGTTTCCTACGGGTTTCTAATCATCGATTGCCGAAATTTCAGCAAGCGAAATAAAAGATAATGAAGATCGCAAAGAGAACAGTCTGAATAGAAATAGGTAATACAGAATACAAAAGAAACTCCATCCTCGCTTTGTGCGTAAGCAATAATTCAATGAACTAACTCGACGCGGTTCCAAAAACAAAAAAACTCCATCAATTTTATCCCCAAAAGCGAATATCGTAATAAGAAAGGGAAAAATCAGAAACCCCTTTGCGTCGGGACATAAAAAAGACATATCGACCCTCCATTATTTTCTTTTCTCTTTGACACGCCGTGAGCGAACGAACGTCTCGTCTCACCTCACGGGAAGGACGTTCTTTTTCTCACCCCTGCCTTCGCGTTCTCTCTCTCTCTCTCTCTTACCGTGTTTACCCCTGCCGATCCACGTCGCACTGTTGTCCGAATCCCCGATGGTAATCCGATACATCTTGTCGGTGGTGGATCGGTTTTCGGTGAGGGCCACGTGAACGGGACCGGCTCTCTTCTCCGTCTTCATTTCGACGATGACGCTCTCCTTGTTGCGTGGGGCTCGCACCCATTCGTATTTGTAACTGTCCGCGGCCGATATAATCATGTTCTCTGAAACGTTAGATTTTGGGCGGATTAATTTCGCTTTCGAAGATAAAATCTCCGGTTACGGAGGGAGGGGGGAGGGTTATGGATTATCTGATTTGGTGGGGTGGACGGGAATCGTTTGGTCTCTAACGAATGAAGGTAATGTGATAGGGACGATCATGACGGTGTTGATTGATACGGTACGAGGTAAATTTCTTAAATCTGAGATTCGTTTCGAAATTGGGAGAAGGGGGAATGGCTGGAGATAAAAGGTGACATTTTGCAATAGACTTTCGTCTGTTTCCAAAATGTATGAAACAGAAGAAGGACGATATAGAAATTCGACAATAAGAGTTTGAGATAAAATGTGGCAAAATAGTAGAAGATAAGAGCAGAAAATTTAACAATATTAGTTCGTCCATTGGAGAACGAAAATGGTAAATGGTGTTGTGGGAATTGGTTTAAACACATGTAGAAGTGTACAAATCTTAAAGGCGAATAGGATAAATCCGGGAAAGTGTGATTCTTGGGAGAGTGTGTTTCTGGGGAAAGTCTAATTCTGGCGCAAGTATAACTTCATAATCTTCAAGTATGTGATAGTGGCTTGAACACGGCGCAATGTATTGGTAAAATGCCTTAACCTATTACGTATAAAAAACTTTTACAAAAATCTCTGGATGTAGGTCACACTTACCTCAATAATAAGTACCGCTGGGGTTAGTGTGACTGTCGTAGTTTGGAAAAGTGTAAACCTGTGCTAAAATGGTTTCAAGTAATTTATTTATAGGAAATGGTTCGAAATCGTCAACGTATATCAAATAGGACATCATAATACCCAGAGGAACATTAAACGATGCAGTTGAGGAAATGAAAATTGATGGTGTCACTTTACATCGTGCACATAAAGTATTCAATATTCCGAAAACCATACTGTATTACCATTTGAAACGTGTTGGAGGAAAGAATCATAAGGTAGGCCACCAGAAATTCCAATAGAACATGAATCACGGTTGACTTCAGTAGTAAAGGTGATAGAACGTTGGGGCTTCGGCATTATAAGACAAGAATTATTTCGGATAGTTGAAGATTTTGTAAAAAATGATAAAATAAGGACAACGTTTAAAGACAATTCATCAGGCGATGAATGGTTTACAAATTAAAAGTGAGTATTAAAAAATCACGAAGCGTTGAATACGCTAGGAAGAGAATGACAGATCCATTTGTTGGTGATTCATACATAACAATTTAAAGAAGATTCTTGACGACCTAGAACTTCATAATAAACCAGAGTTAATATGGAACCTGTAAATCTACAACCACACAGTAGCCATCTCATGAAGCTTCTGGATTTGGCGGTGTTCAAATCGCTAAAGGGTGATCCGGATAAACAACTTGCCGCTTGGTAAAGAAGAAACTGTGGGATGAACATTTAAAATCAAGAATGTAAGCGAACAAGCAGAGAGTAGCAGTGCCAGCACGATTGTTCTTCTTGGACAAAAAAGAAAAACACAAATACTCCTTTAAACTAGGAGGAGACACAACCGACGTGCAAACATGCATAAATCTTAAAGGCGGATGCTGTGAAAAGCAATAAAACAGTTTGTTTCAATTTTTTCTTTCCTTGTTTTTCTAAGAACATAGAAGCGGATCACGTACTACATTGAGACGCTAACCAAGCTGAGAGAAAGGGCGATAAAGAAAAGACCAGATTTGTTGAAAAACAAATTATGGATTATGTCCACCAGGACAACGCGCAACCAGCCAATTCGCTCTCTGAAACAGTTCTCAGTGGACAAATACGTTACTGTCGTTAACCATCCACCATATTCATCATGCGACTTCTACCTATTCCCAAAAGTGAAAGGTGCATTAAAGAGAATACATTTTTCAGTCTGTTGGAGAGGTCAAAGCAAAAACGTCAGACTTGCTGAAGAGATTGACATTGATGATCTGCACCACTGCTTTGGACAATGGGAAATACGTATGCAATGATAGGTTTCCCATTTTCCCGCTTTAATTGTCACATTTCGTACTCCCTCGAAAATAAAACACATTGCATGAGAATCCTATAGACGCCATATTCGGTGAAAATAATAGGTAGCGAACTGATAAGTAAGGTTTGATAAAAAAGTGGATGACTTGTTATCATTAAGTAGTGTAAACCGGATCGACGCTGTCACTTCATTATTCAATGATAAGTTATCATATTATATATTATCACTCTTTTATCAAACCTTACTGATAAGTATTTTAAGGTAATAATTTGAGGGATTAGCATTTTAAAAAGACTAAAAAACGTTGATGGTTACCGTTTGCACAGAAGTATGCACTTTCCGTGTCGGAACGGATGATGCCTTCGGGAAGCACGTTGACAGTGGCAGATCTGACGACAGCGCCAGCTAAAGTTGTGTTATTGATTCCATCCGATCCTTCGCAGCTGACGCTGCTGTATCCATTACTTCGACTGTCAAAGGAAAGTAGTAAAAGTGTTTGACATAATGAGGAAATTAATATTTTACATCTCCGTCTCGGCGAGAACCTAGAATTTCGCTGCTGGCACATGGTTTGATCGCCGAAGCAGTTTATACATATCGTTAGCTTGTAAACCAGGCATAGGTAACTCCCGGCCCGCGGGCCAGATACGATTCTCGAGTAAGATTTGTCCGGCCTGCCATTGAATTTTTCCGTTGCATATTAGCACAGCCGGTCAAAACTTGCTTCGTTAGTATCAATTGTTTTTCCTCATTTTTTTATTTGGTCCCTCACAAAAAAAGGCTGCCCATGCCTGTTGTAAACCAACGAAAATTTTAGAAACTAACTAGTTTATGCTTGTTACCTACATTTCGGTTTTATACGGTTGTTGTAATGCTTGCCTGGAGCTAGCGAAACACGTGTCACCGAATTTATTATGAAACAATTGTGCGGTGAGGAGTTTACCGATGTGAAATAGTGTCAGTACCCCACAGTCTTTGCAATCACTTTCATTCAAATTTTTAACGATTTCCACAGTTTACCCACGCGGTAGATAAGATCGAAGATAAGAAAGTATGCAATTTAACTGTGAGCGAATCTTTTCTCCAATAGGAAACGGAAAGATGTAAATGCGTGCACTCGTTAAATAGCGAAAAAAATAAAGTGCTGAGCAACATCAAGATAAAAAAATAACCTAAAATCGAACAACAACGACTTTGACGAAGGATCAACCGTGAAAAACGACCGGAAAACTGCTTTATCTCGACACGCGTCTGACGGATCCCGGAGCATATCTTCCTCACATGCGAGGAAGATTTACGGCGCGAATATGCGAGGTTAATCCGGGCTTAGCTTCTGGAGGACGCGCGACAGCTGTTTCGAAATACATAAAATCGCGGGCGTTCTGGGATTTTCACTTTTCGGATACGTATAAATTTTCTTATAAGAGGAAAAACGAGATTCGTGTCTCTTACGGTCGTATCAACGCGTGCCCGTTTCTCTCCGAGATTTGTTTCGTTCGCAGCTTACCTGTCATGTTCTTAAGGCCGGGAGTTGTCACGAGAAGTCTCACGACGAGGGACGTCGCTCCGTGAGGTCCTAATCTTAAGCGTTCCGTAACGTAAAGTAAGCCGTTGCTTAAGAATTGGGCCCCTTCGCTTAGTGCTAGTAAGGCGGTGACCTAAAATTGGATAAATTGGCACGAATGCTTCGGTAAATCAGATCAGAAGTAATGGCGAGTAAGTAGGATTTTGGACAATTTTGGGAATGAATTGATATCGAAGAGTTGAGGGAAACAAGTGGAGGAAGAAAAAAGAGAGAGGAAAAATAAAATGCCAAGAAAGGGAAAAAATGAATGAAGGCAGGTGTTAAATTAAAATTAATTTAAATTTAACTTCGAAAATTTCCTTACATCCATGCACGTGTTGATGTTATTTCCAATCTTGATATCGACCTCGAGCGATTCTCGCACCCTCATCGAAACCGGAAGTCGGAATTCCGCCTGTAGAGGTCTGAAAACTTGTACGGCTGCTGGAGAGGAAAATCTCAGTCCCGCAGTCGAAACGGTTAGGGCCCACAGCGACCACTTTCCGGCTTCCTGCGGCGCGAAGATTGTTAAGCCGGTCGAAGCGATTTCCGATCTGTAAAGCGGGCAAACAACAGATTCGCATTAGCTCGGCCCTAAATCCTCGGACGCACTTCCTTCGTAGTTATTCATTTGGGATGTCTGCTGGTTTAGAGAGTTTAACATCCGACTAACAATCCTCATCCATTTATTTTTTAATAACAACTAACAAAACCGCCCAAAAATTAACGGATGCATTTTTTAAACTTTTCGGTACAAGAAAATTGTAAATTAAGTAGAGATGAAAAAGCTATTGTGGATAGTAGCCCAGGATGAGTAGAAATAAAAGTCTCTCTTTTATTTCTACTCCTCCTTGGCTGCTATCCCCAATAGTTTTCCCATCTCTACTTTAAGTCCTAACGTTGTACAGCCAGTACTTTTTTTTTTTAAATTGTAAATTAAGTGAGTTCCAAAAACATTTATTTCATGCCAGTAGAGTATTTGTAATCAAAAAATCGAATTCAGCATTGCATTGTAATATGTTTGAAGTTTACGCCTGCTCATTGTTGGTAGGTATAAAAGAGTGTTCCGCCCCATCCTCAGTTAGTTCCGAAATTATCATCCTCTTGCGTAGTGGTGCTGATGTCTTATGTGAATTGTTACTTAATAAAAGTTAATAATCGGGCGATTTATTCGAAACGAAGGCTTAGGGGAGCCAGAGACTAGCTTCGAAGTTGGACACACCCAGCAAGAAATGGCTCAATTTTTTGATATTAGCCAAAGTATGATTTTATGGCTACAACATCGCTTTCTGGGGAAGCGCACGACGAAACGCAGACAAGGGCGCCTGTCACCAAAAGCACCCCGAGAAGATCGTTAACTTGAACAATTCTTGCATGGAAATCGCAGCCCAGTTCCAAAGGCCGGTATCAACTTGAATCATAAGAAGCAAATTGCACTGTTGACGATTGGAAGAAAGTCTTGTTTATCAATGCAACGAAGATAAGCCTAAAATCTCCAGATTGTCGTGCAAGGGTATGGCCAACACTTGGAGAAATATTTTTAGACTGCATTATCTCTCCAAGGGAACCGTTTGATGGTGAGTCTAAAATATTCTGGGGAGGAATTTGCTTTGAGGTTCGCACAGAATTACGCCATATTAATCAGAGGTCAATGAATGCTGCGTCCTATCTGGAAAACAGACCACGTCATGCCCTTTTCGTCTTTTATAGGAAATCACTAGGTGACCCGGCAAACTTCGTTTTGCCCAAAATTTTTTCGACTTTTCTTTTTCCTAAACCTTCGCGTAGCAATTACGAACAAACCCGCAGAAGGAAGTATCCAATTTGGTCCGGTCGTTTTCAAGTTTTAAGCATCCGTACAAACCACGATCCATTTTTATATATACAGATTTCATTTTAATACATGCTAGTCCTTGACCCCACATAGAAAGATCGGTTTTGTAGTACTTAAATGACAAAGAAATAGTAGAAATATAAATAAAAATCTACACAACTCACTGAGGCTTACTCGGCAACTTTCAAGGAAAGTTGTGTACAGGACTACACTGCAGCCTACATTGCATATACCACTAATTACCTACGGAGGGGATAACTTAAATGACATTAATATTCAAGTTATGGACTGGTCATCGCGAAGGCCTGACTTGAATCAAAGAGAGCATTTTGGGATGCTCTGAAAAAAGTGAGATGTTATTTACCTGCCCCTAGGTATCTTCAAGAACTGGAACATTCTTTTAGAATGGGACAATATTCCCCAAGAAAGCATCCAAAATTTGATGGCAAGCTTACCACGCCGAATGCGAGCAGTTATCAGATCTAGAAGTGGTGCCACCCGTTATTAGATTTTGTAAATTTTTGTTGTACTTACAATGTTGAATAAATTATCATTTCTTTTCGACTACAATAAGGCAAGCTTTTTTTATTCAATTACCAACTAAGACAAACGTGCGTCGCTGTATTACTTTCTAATTATCTGCTTTTAAATTACCATATATAAATATTGAATATTATTTGCAATATTTAGGATATACATATATACAGTAATTATAGTTGTGCGCTAATTTTGAACAGTTTATATACACACTATACACGAAGACTAATAGGATGTCTTCCACATATTATAGACCACGGAAGAGTAAAGGGATACGGACAAGGGTGCATAGCAACTAGAAACAAAAGTGAGAGAGAGTCTATTCACCGATCCTTGTTTCACTACCACCAAATAGCCCGGACCATAGCAGTCAAATGAGGCAATTCTCAGCAAGCACAAAGATAACTGCAACAGTTGTTTAAGACAGAATTGGGAGAGGAAGGAAATCTAATATGGAGCGAAAACTTTGAAGAAGTTGAAGTGACAAAGAATCCGTGGAAAACACCCGAAAGAACATCCTATGCCAATTCCACAATTTGCTGAATGCCAAGTTGACCATCATCGTCTTCCAGTTTTTACTTATTTACTTAATCCTAACTCTTTGAGTTGACTCACGTTGGGGTTCTTTTCCATGCCTTTCGCCTTGTTTCCCCGTCTTGCACTTGTCTTCGGATTTCCTTCCAATTTATTCCTTTCTCCGTCGTTTCCCTTAGTTCCTCTATCCAATACTTTCTTGGCCTTCCTTTCAGTTTTCCTTTGCGTGTTTTGGCTTCGAAACCTCTTCTTACCAGTTTATCTTCTCCCATTCTCTTGGCATGTCTGAGTTATCTTCCTTCTATTTCATTTCGTATGGGCTGTATTTTTAAGTTTTCTCTGATTGTACTATTCCTTACTTCATCTAGTCTTGTTTTCCTATCTCTCTTTCTGAGGAATCTCATTTCAATGCTTTGCGTTTTTTGTTTTTGATTCTTTGTTTTCGCCTATACTTCAGATCCGTATGTGAGTATTGGTGCAGCTATTTTCTTAAAAGTTTCTGTTTTAATTTATTTCAGTATTTCTTTCTTTTGTTCGGCAAGGTACTCTTGATGCTGCGAAACAATTTTGCTCTTGTTTCGTTTCTACTCTTCACCTCCTCAACAAACCTCCCATCTTCTGGTAGAATTGTCCCTAAATATTTGAAATTTTTAATCTGTTCCAATTTTTTCTGATTTAGAAAGATTTCATATTTCTTTTCCTCCTTCCTAATTAACAAGTTTTTGCTTTTTCTCCATTATTTTTATATTTACTTTTTCCAGACATTCATTGTATTTATTTTTACATTTCCATTTAAAATTTCTTATTTTTTTGGCTATTAGAACCATATCGCCAGCATATGTTATTTCTGATATTCCTAGCAACCTCGTATTCCAATATCCTATGTTGTACTGTTTTACCTGTAGTTTTGCTTCTTTTGTGCTTTCCTTGTCTCACCCCTTGTGCTGTCTGAAAGTATTCTGATTTTTTATGATACATTCTGACCAAGTTTCTTGCTTTATTTTAGAGGCATTTTATTTTAATGTTGCACTCCATACAGCACACAAGTTGCAAATGACGTCTAGCGAGCGTTTTGTTGATTATTTAAAGGCGAGCGGATGGTTCTAGAAAGATGTCCTTCCTTGAACATGCTGAAAGTGACGGAAAATAAAAAACAAAGAACTTGCTCTATTTGATCATAGATGGGGCAAGTAACAAACACATTGTCAGCTTTAAATTTAATTGCGTCCGTTGTTGTTTTATTTTCTACAAATAAAATTGAATATGGTACAAAAAGGAGGCAGAGTACAAAGTTCTTAGCAAAAGGGGGTCACTCTAAAAAAGTTTGAGAAACATTGTGCTAGACGATTGAAGGGAGGTACTGCTCAGCGATTAATGATAATTCATTCCTTAGTCAAACAACAGAAGAGCTTTGATTTGGTGTGAGTCTCGAATCCAAAAAGTCCATCGGATTAAGTGATGGAAATCCCGCCTACCTTTATCTAATTCTGAATGGATGTTTGAATGGCCAAAGGCACCCCAATAAAATCTTGTGGCCAATTGTTCCTGTTATGCTAGAGCATCAGTTTTATGGACGATAATTGGTTAGATCAAGTGGGGGTCGAGGTGATGGACCCCCTTCAAGCAAATTCCCCATTGATGGTGATCCAATCGAGAATGCCTTAGGAAAAGATGTTTTCGATAAGCAGGTCGTCATCCTTAGTAAATTACAAAGTAGTTACCAATCGCATTATTGAACTATTCCATTTTTCCCTGCACGGTACCTCTAAGTGATTATCGAATTAGCAATTTATTCATCCCTCTCAAAAACTTTTTGTTATCACCCAATTTCAGATGTAATCCAAATTACCACCAATTCCACGATCGATTTTAATAACATTTAAGCCCTACGAAAAAGAGAAAGGAAAAACGGAAACGGATCGTCATCATCAATCTAAATCTCGAAACGGGGCGGCAGCGGCAGCGGCGGCGGCGGCGCGGAGTAACTCTTAATCGTAGAGCTTTACCCGCCGCAATCGAACGTCATTAAAACTTTTCATCTAACGCGGGCCCCCTACTATCTCTCGCGTCTGTTTCCCTTCCACTTAATTGCCGCGCCGCTATCGGTTCGGGCGTGTTTGCACGGATCTCGGATTTTTTTCGGGACGCGGATTCGCTTACGCTCCGGAATCCGGAGCCTCCTCTAATGGATTGATTCTCTTCTTCCTTTTGGGCAGAGATCGTTCGTTTATATTAATGGATTTTTTAATTAAACGGGGATGTGAACGTCGAGGGTTTTGATACTGGATACTCAAGTTGTAAAATGGGGTTTTTCTGCGATTCAACTTCTTAAAAATTATGAAATTATGAAAGCGAATTAGTATGTTCGTGAAGATGCTTTGAGTCAAATAACGAAACGTTTCCATTCGGAGGTTGATGATTAGTCTTCGTAATTAGCTTTGGATTAAACTCAAAAACAGCTTATCAGCAACGACGAAAATGTGGGATCTTTTGTATGTTGAATTAAAGACGCAATTTTGTTTGGATTCTTACGATTGGTGCCAATACTTCTTGTCAAAATCTCTTTCGTGATTTGTGCCAATCAATTGATTGATGGTGACATATTTACCTGCGGGTTAAATTTTTCGGTTTGACATTTTTAGTATTAAGGAGGGCAGTTGGTTATCGTCAATGTTTCGCTATTTGTGTTCCCTCCAGCTTTTTCAGGACAATTTGATTTATTCAGTTGTTGACAATTTCTGTTCTTGGTTCTGTCTTTGTTTCCTTCGCGCCATTAATTAATTCCTTTCGAAAGATCAGATTTCGTTTGTTTCCTGCGATGAAGAGCTGGTTGATGTCGTGCTTCCACCTTCCACATCCTGATTTCCCGCAGTGAGGTGGGCAGTTTAGCTTTTTATTCTCAAGTCTCCTCAATACTGGCTCCTGTTTAAGTTTTGGGCTAATGTCTTTATTTATAAACCTGTCGATTTTAGTTACCTCAGCTATGCTACTTAATGGTTCTTTTCAAACTTCCATATTCTTTTTGTGTTTCATGACAAGCTGATAGTTGACGTTACCACTATTGCTGTCGACTTCTGCAGTAGAGGAGTAATTGGTTATCGTCAACATTTCGTTATCTAGGTCCTCAGTTTCTTAAAACGAACGGATTGTTCGACTGTTCGTAACATGGACTGAGAAATAATTCGGCTATGGAAACTTTCTTTTCGATTATATACATATGTTGAACGTTAATGCCAACATTTCTTCTTGAGAACCATTGAATTATTTACTTGCTACCAGCAGTGTCAAAAGTACTTCTTAGTTGCATAGAAAAAAGGAAATATCTTTTCGTATATTTCTGAGGGGTGGGTGCCAGTAGTTCTTTTAAAACTTTTATATCTTTCTTGTGTTGTGTGGTGTGTAGTTTGTTGGCGTCAACGTTTTGATTTTCTTAAGTATAATACAGTTTTTTTAAATCTTGGAATGGTTCTGGTTGACATTTTACTTTTCATCCTTCTACATTCTTGAAACAAGTGCTGATCGCGTGGAGATTAGATATCCTTTTGGATATACCAACTACCATCGGTTCCATCTGCTGTTAGTTGATATCAACATATTTTTTGTTGGACAATTGAATTGTTGATTAGTTGTCGGCATTACCAGAAAACTTTTCCCAGTTCCATAGAAATTTTTTTTTTTTTGTAGACTTTGGCAGTTGATGCAGATAGTTTTAATCTTCCACTTTTCCTGTTCTGTGGTGAATGGTATACTGCCAGGATCTTCAGCAAGTCGTTTGAAAATGACGCGGCCAGTTGGTTTTGTCAAAATTTCAATATTCGTGTCTTCATCGCTGAGTTGTTGACGGCGTGGATGACAAGTCCCTTCTTTACTGTATAAACCTCCCTTCTCGATATTTCTTCTTCAAGATGATCGAATTCATCAGTTGTAGAAGGTTTTCTTCTGTTTTGGTTGTGAAAATTGATTCTGTGATGACTCTTCCAGTCAATGTTCATATTTCTTCCTTCGGAGCAACTGGAGGGACAAATTGCTATTACTATGCTTGGAAAATTATTCTTAGTTTTATTAAAAGCGTGAAACACATTTTTGTAGTTTTTCTGCTATCAACAATTCTTTTTAAAGTTTCCAGATTCCTTTTTGCGTTCTACGCATGATACTCGCATCATACAGACATTTAGACTTTGAAAACCCTTTTGAGCTAAGGTGGGCAGTTGATTTGTTGTCAACCATGGACAAAAAGTTCCTTGTTAGTTATCGGAATTCCTACTTCGGTTGTGTATGTTTCTGGTTGATGACGTTTCTTTTTCTTTACACAATTGGTTAGTTATCAGCAGTATGACCACAAAGCTTTTGTTAACTGTATGAAAATAAGAGAGCTCATTTCATCAAATGCTCTTTGCCCAAACTAACGATAACGTCATGCAATGATTTTTAACGGTGTTTCTAGCCCCTACGTTACTTTTCATAGGATTTTTACCCCATGGGCCTCTCGCTTATCTACTAGTGTGATAAAGGAGGTTGTTAACAGCAGCAGCCGTTGTTGTCGAAATACTACTTCATGTAGTAGCCCCATAGAACAGTAGCTATTTGATTGAAACCGATGTTTTGATCCGTAGCGTAACCTCCTTCAGTGTAATAAACTTTATTGCATTGAAATGGAGGTTAATTGCTGTCAGTATTTTCCTGTTTATGCCCTCAGCTTCAGTTTCGGTATCTATATTATTGGCTATTTCAAGAAAGAGAATTCCGGTTGAATTGCTTGCGATATGAACAAGGAAATGTTAAGTACGAAACTGGCAGGAAATTAGCTTCATTGACTTTCCACGTTGTACTCCCGTTTTTACGGATGTCGTCCTTCCATCCGGTTTTAGATCCTCGTCCCGTCTTTCTTCTTCCAGTTCTTCTTCAATCTCACATAATCGCCGTTCAGTTGCTGATACATCCTTCCAAATTCTTTGATTTTCTCACCTATCTATTCTACAGTTTGTTTTTAACACGATTTTGTCGTTTGTACTACCACTTGTTCTAATTTACCCTATCATCCATGTTTCGCAAGTATATAAAACTAGATATGTATACGAGTTTGTCAACCATGATTCTCTTCCGAATTTGTTTGGACACATTAGGGTTTGAATTAGCAACATGTCAGATCAAGAAATTTGAAAGTTTTCTATATCTCAAAAAGACAAATTTGCTGTTAGTTGTAACATCAAGATGTTTCAATCACATATTGTTATCCCCAAAACTGCGTTTCTACTATCTCTCCGAGATAGCAACAACTGAGGGGAACAATTGGCTAGAGTGCACAAGACGACAAGAACAAAACAAGAAGCGGTACATACGCTTGTCGCAACAGGCTAGCCAATGCCGTGCTCAGCTCAGCGGGAGGTCGTGTCGGTTCTTTTTCAAGCTCTAAATAACGGTCGTTGAATACAACAGGTCTTGCCAGGGAAAAAGTATGGGCGCCAACCATGAAATTTGGGTCAAGAGTCATAAGAACTTACCAGATATATTTTCATGGTGAAATAATCGGTACCTTTACATCGATCGAACGAAGAACTGTCTGACGTCAGGAGCGACCAAGATCAGCTGGAAAATGCACGTTGATTCTATATGATTAGATTCTGTTACGGAAACAATAAAATTCTACTTGAAAAACTACACCCGGTTATTCAAGAACTTGTGTATTTAGCCTTTAGTTAGAATTAATTAAAAACATTGAAAAACTACATAAAATTTGAGATAAAATTAGCTAAATAATGCGAACAGTGCGGTAACCGTAAGTCAACATAAAACGTTTTATCTAAACTTTCACAATATAAACTACAAAATGCGTGATGTCAATTGTTACTGTGAGTTATGCAAAATACGATACAGATCTAGTAGGAATTTCGATATATATATGAATATCAATGAATTTAATAAGAAAATACGGGCATCTAGATAATAATGATTTTACAAGCTAGTGAATATTAACGTTGAATTTAATTGAAATTATTGATACGATATACGAAATATTTGAAACAAAGAGGAAAGGTTTAAGACATACAGAATGAATGCTTAGCTGTCATGGCTTCCGCGTGATGTCATCGCATAAGGTTCTACAGTTTGTCTGCCTTGGATGTTGGAAATGGTCTTTCGGATTTGTCCGACGGATTAGACGATCGGTTTTCCTTCGTTTAATACCTTGATGGAGAGGTATAAAGACAATGATGTTCTATTAGGCACGACGAGGTGTAGGAGGGTTCGATCTTGGGTTTCTTTTCCTCCGCGAACGGGAGATGTACTTGAACAATTCACTAGAGGATTTGCTGGCGAATTCCCCACTACATGGTAAATGCTTTCTTGATGATAATTCGATAAACGATACACACACTTAAATTTTCTTAGCCATAACCTCTTACGATCTCGTCACCGGTCTTTTACCACTCGCTACCTAATGCCTAATTCCCTCTTTTTTGTTACTACGCCGAAGCTAAGATTCGCTTCGCGTTCTCGTGATTGGACGAATTCGAAAAACGCAAGGGCAACTAACACGCTGCGATATGATGGGTTCAACGGGAATATCGTTAAGCGATATTAGGAAATAACTATTGTCCGAAAGGAGTAAAATTTGAGCCTATATTTCTAACAAGTTAAATGAAATACGGAACTGAACTAAGTGAAATTTGTGCACGTAACAATCTTGTCAAAGGGGTGATTAAAGATGACATGTACATTTCTACCTTAAACATTTGTAACTCGTCAGTTTATAACAATAGACGAGAAGACACATGTACATATGTGACCCGTTGAAAAGTTCTAAAAGAACGAGATTAGTTTTGCCACCAAACATTCCAAACTTTACCAAAATCAGTGGTTGTCGTGTATATTTCACGACAGCCTTTGATAAAATCGCATTTATCCTATCATCTCTACTCTTTCGTATGTAAATCTAAAACATATTTATTAGCCGAAATCTCCCTAAACGGCATATCCTAAACCCGACTAATTCCTCCTTTCGATCCGACGGAGTCCGGAACATCAATTCCAAATTACACGCGGATTTCGGTCCGGCTATCCTTCATCCGTTGTAATTCGAGCCGATAAATTCAATTTGACTCGTCCCGCGCGAGCCGTAAATCAACGCCGGCCACAATGGATTTTTTCCTTCCGTTTCAAGCCTTCGATCCGAATCGCGCGATTGCGTCCAATCTCGGATTCCGCGCATAGGCGACATAAATCCGCGTTCTCGACAACATGCGTTTGATGGGGATCGCATAATATAAAGCCTGGAGCACTTCCACACTCGACATTTGTACATTGATCAAGATGAGTTTGAAAGAAAGCAATTTTTTGGTAGGCATTCGGTGTTTTCCTTTTGTTAAGATTTAGGACTTTTGTACCATATACGAGCCCTGACAACTATGTATGGGGGCAAAATAAAATACATATATTAGTCAGGCATTTTACAGTTATTATTATTTCTTATTCTATTAATTTTTTAAATTTAATGCTAAGTACCTAGTTAATCAACAACAATTGGGACCAATCGGTAACACAAAAAACAAAATACTTATTTTATCATCTCTAATTGATAAGAAAAATTTTAGCAGAAGTACTGGGTGTATACGTTAGGACTTAAATGGAAAAATTATTGGGGATTGCAGCCAAGGACGAGTTGAAATAAAATACTCTCTTTCGGTAACTCTAAGCTTTCGAAAAAAAAAAAAAAATAATTCAAAATCTTAAAATGACTGAAAGAGAGGCTTTTATTTAAAAACTCATCTTTTAACTCATCCTTGGCTGCAATCCCCAATAATTTTTCCATCTTTAAATTTAAGTCCTAATAAGAAAAATGTTCATATTGTTTGGCAATTAAATATTGGGACAAAGCACGAATTTTTATGTTGAAAATGGAGTAACATCACCCTGAGATTTTATGACCGCTTGAATTCGATTGAGCATTGATTCCACTAAGAACTTGAACTTTTCAGGAGTATATCACTTCCAAATTTGCTCTATTTTGGATCTAAGTTCCGGTAATGTCCGCTGTGGGTTGTTCTTCGATGTTTGTTTCATTTTAAACCACACTGATTCAATGACATTGAGGTCAAGACTGTTGGAAGACCAAGGAAGACCAAGGAAGACCAAGGAAGACCAAGGAAGACCATTGTGGTTGATAAATCTCTTTTTGTGATTTTGACCGTATGACAGGGCGTCCCATCCTGCTGAAAAATTTAATTTTCGCCAACATTTAACTTCGCGATAGTTGGTGGCAGACTCTTTTGCAATATTTGTTGATATTTCGCGATATTCACGCTACCATCAATAAATTCATGACTCGTATTCCTAAGGTTGCCATGCAGCCCCAAATCATCACTCCTGTAGGAAATTTTACCGTATGTTTTAGATAATATTTGTGGACAATCTCATGTTTAGTATGAATTAGGCCTTTGCGATGACCGTTTTCCTACCAATCGAAGATAGTTTACATTTGGCCCATACGGGTCTGCATTTCTTTTGTTTTTCTGTCAATAGTGACTTTTCCTTTCCATATAAGAAAACAATTTTGTTCAAAATTACACATTGAAATTGTTGCTTGTAATTCAACTTTATAAAACCTGAGTCCACTTTTATGAATCCACTAGTGACACTATTTCCTTGACAGATTTAATCCAATTTCGTGATTCCATTCAGCCGTACTTTGCTGTAAAATATTCCTTGGTCTTTTTTCAGTTTTACTAATAGTCTTACCCTATCAAAAAACTATTTTTGGACGACCAGGACTTTTGAATTTTGATCTAACCTAGGATATTTTCCGTTTTTCTTTTCATAATGCTTCCTTATATTCCACGCTATACTTTTAGGAATAATTTCTTCGCTTCAGGCATTGCTTTACTGCGACAATAATTTTTAAGAACTAGCTCACGAATTTTTGCACTTGTTGAGATACTAACCACCATTTTGTTCAATAAACGCAACGATTCACTCAATACGACAAGAAAACTATTGGCGATTAATAAGGCGTTTGGTTCTCCATTGTTTGCGCAGCCAATTTGTCTTACCTCGTGTCATTTTTCATAGATTCCTTATACTGTCCCAATATTTAGTTGTTAAACAATATGAACATTTTCCTTGTTAATTAGAGATGATGGAATAAATATTTTGTCCTTTTTTTGTGTTGCTGATTGGCTCCAATAGCTATGATGATAGCTAATTAACAACTTAGCTAGTTACTTAGCATTGAATTTAAAAAAAAAATATTAGAAATACAAATAAACTGTCAAATACCTGACTTACATATGTATATTATGTGGTTCCAATACATAGTTACTTAGAGTTTGGGCTAAGTTTAATTTATTTTGTAAAAATTGGAAAATTTCAAAGATTTCCTACTTCCCCCATTAACACATTGACTGCCATTGCTATCATATTTAATAGTCAGTGAAGTTTCCGTTGAGGCTTTGGATATCAAACATGATAGCAACAATGTATTCACATGTCAGGCCATAGCTATCAAAACTTTATCACTTACACGCAAATCTTGCAGAAGTTTGACTGCTGCCCCCACCGCGATGTGCTCAAATATGATAGCTATATTCCGAGGTGAAAAACTTGTGCTTAAGTTTCACGTGGAGTCGCGGCTATTTTTGTTTTGTGTTGATAAACAGGCAAAAACTCATCTTTGGCAATCAAAATTTAGCCAGATTAAAAGACGACTCTTTCACTTAAATTTAATCTTGAATACTATGTATTATGAAAAAAAACTATGGTACACCCTCCCCTCCGGTGAACATTAGCAAAATTGGTTGGGGTGTCAATCTGATAAGAAACAATAATATATCTGCTAAGTGTTATGAATTATACGTGAGAGATCACAATTGGTATTAGCGAAGAACGAACACTGGACATCTCTTCCCCATGTGCTCCCTGGAGCAGCAATGAGCTTTGGAATAAGAAGAATTGCAGTGCAGATGGTTTGGTTCCAATATAAGATTCAGAAGATGGATTGCAAATCCATATCCGAATCTTGTCTGGAATTACATGGTTATCGATAAAATCTTTGCTGACAACTTTGCGGTGACCAGGTTGATTCGTCTCTATTTAGCCATCCGATTGCATGCAATTAACACATGATGACTTTCCCCTCTTTGTTCTTCACTACTCTCTCTACCCGTTGGGCAATGGAAGTGGATCCGCCCTGTTCCCCTAATCATTTCTTTTACAATATCCTGTTTTTTTGCTAAGACTTTGATGCCTTCCTTAATTCCATTTCTTCCGATTTCTTCTATTCGCTCAATCCACCCCGTTCCTTGGTCAAATACAAAATGTCGAACAGACTCCACCAGGACCTATAAATCATCAACGGCCATCCACCGCTGCAACTGGCATCGAAACAACACACAACTACGCAATAATAAAGGGGAACAAGGCGTCGCCGGGCCGAAACCTACTGGCGGCGAGAGGCGGCGGGTGTCGTGGGAGGGAAACGAGGCGCGATGTTGGTCGGTCCGAGGGGCGAATCGCGAAGACTTATGAGGGTCGGCGGTCTCGTAAATTCGGATGGTGTCCGCTTGGCGTTTTTCTGGCCGCGCGCGGTCGAATTGCGAGAGAACATCCGGGCTCGCTGACCGCGTTTCTCCCAATTTACAGCGCGTTCCGTCGCCGCTTCGGGGCATAAATTTCGTCGTCGCGTTGCGTACTCGAAAAAGCTACCGTAGGCTAATAAAGAAGATTTAGGGGACGTCGAGAAATCAAGCGGTGCCTCCCGGTTTTTGCGAAGCATGTTACAAATTTTGCAGGATGTACAATACATACATTCCTTTCTGTGATGAATGTCCGGTTCCCGAAAGTGCGTAGAAGTTCCTAATTTGCTTCATCGTTGAAGAAGATTTTTAGGGAAAACGTGGCTTATCACATTCACGCGGGGCGGAGCTAGGAACAAGAAGATTTGGTTTCTTACTATCTGCGATGATGTTGATGTTGCTTGTGATAATCTCTATGCCGTACTAAAGTCTTATTTTGATGCTGTTGTTCCCTTATGTTTAGAAAGGAGCCACTTTTTTCCTCAGTGGTTTACCTCGAAAACTAAATTTCTTATTAGAACCAAAAGGCACTTCCGGAGAATGTTAAAAAACACTGGGCTTAGAGTGTACGTTGACAAGTTCAAAGTATACAGAAAGCTGAGTGATCCTAAGAGATTCTGGTCATACATTGATAATTTGAGGGGTTAGACTCGTATTCCTGGCACAATCACGAGTGATGGAGTTGTCATTGATTAGCCAACAGCCATTACCAATGCCTTTGCAGACATTTCGAATCAGTTTTTCAGCTCAGGTGTGAAATAGCACAAGCAGGTTCTTTCCCAGTAACAATTTGGTTAAGGAATGAATCGCCCTGTTGCTCGTAACGAGTCAAAAGTTGGTCTCGTGCTTGTCGGTGAGCATTTTGGACAGCCATCTTGCGCAAATTTTTCCTATAATTCAGATGGTCTGTCACGATTTCTTGGAGCAATGATTGTGAAATTTCAGGAAATTGTTAACTCATTTCTTTCAGTTTTACGTGTTGATTTGCGCAGATGAAACTTTGGGCACGCTTCTTCCGATTGTCGGTGGTAAAGGACGGGCGACCTGACCGCTCCTCATCGTGCACATAATCTCCTCGCTCTTTGAAATTTTTGAACTCAACGTCCCACAGATGACTCATCCATTGTCACCGTACCATACACTTCAGTAATTCTGCGATGAATTGTGCTTGGACGAGAAGAGTTCCAGCTCCAGTTAGCAACATCTTTACATTTTTTGAGATGTTGACATTTGAGTAGTAGCAACCAGTACCAACTTAAATAGATTTTTATAATTCTTCATACATTTCTTTGAGGCGAGCTACTATTGAAGTTAAACGAATTATTATCGTATACGGAAAAATGGATTAATGCACGAACTGATGATCGTTGTTCCCGATTCAACCCGTTCACGGATAATTGGCGTGTACAATAACTTAATTGATATTTTATTTTGTTTCCTCTTTTTACTATTCACATCAAATGACATTAAAGTGCTGTTAACCGCCAATTCTCGCCCTTAATTCATTTCTTTTTTCGCTGGTATTTTATTGCAAATAGTAATTATTTTCTATATAGCCAGTTCGGATAACTTTCTACCATATACTACGGAGGGCCTCTCCGACTCCGGACAATTAAAAGGTGATCCAGTTACACAATTGGGGAGTGGCGCCATGTTAATTTTCGCTTCTGCAAAAAATCTTCGTTTGTAGTTTCGTTTTAATAAAAGTTTTAAAAGCTAGTAACAAGTGCTGATCTCCACAGAGATATCCAGGTCCAGCAGAGTTCAGATTCTTTCGAAAAAGCCTCAGAGTTTTCAAATCACTCAGATCCGCATTTTATCAGATTTCTGTCCCCAAACATCTTTCCAAGAGTGCATCGTGCAAGAAAAATACAGACGCCAAAACGTACACAATCTAACTTGGAAATAATCGAGAATTCTTCGACAATCGAGACTCCCCATCTCGAATCGAAATTGAATATAAATTCGATATCGCACCGAGCACGCGAACCGAAAACTTCGCCGAGTACGCGAAGCGCGCTTATTGATGAGAAACGTTAGTTCTCGTCGTCGTTGCGAAGTCGCTAAACTCGCGGATCTATATGCGCACACAAACTCGCCGCCGATGTATATTTTATCCAAACAAAGGGATCGTATTTCACTTTGAACAGTGAGTGAACTCGTCGCAAGGTTGGCGGGCATTGTTTAGCGCCAACTCCTGCGTATGATACGCGAAATTTACGAGGCAATAAATAAGAAATAATCTTTTAGAAAAATGTATCGCTCGGTTTAAAGGATCTCCTCGAGGGTAGGGTGTATGTAAATAGGGACAGGTTCTCGATGAGATCGTGCGGTATCAATTTGTCTTCGCTTGTTATCCTATTTATCATCTTCCCAGAAGCTTCCCCTTCTTTTATTCGAGAAGAAATTGACTTACCCATACAGAGTTCTTCATCTAACACCTTTTTTCACAAGGTAGAATGTATGTTAATACCAAATCAATGCTGAGAACTTCTAAATTTACAATTTCTCGCATCTATCCGATAGATCTCGATGTATTGATTCCAAATATAGCATTATGAGCGCTGTAGATCTAACCATTGAAAAGCATTTTGCGTCCAATCGCATTCAAACCTACACCAATTGGCGCGTAGTGATGAGCTGATTCCAACGGCATATGATTTGTTTAGATTATTTGAAACGATTACCGAGAAAACGCAAAAATCGCAAAAAATGAACGTAAAGTAGCCAAAAATGTATATCCCGTATTGGTTTCTATGGGACTTACGAATTTAGTTTTTACGTCAATCGACGCCACTTAACAACCCGAACTCACCGGTGTAAGATTTTTTAGATTACTCCAACGATCGCCGGGAAAATCGCAAATTACCGCAAAAAAACACAAAAATTACACGTCTAAATTGACTGATATGGACCTTAGGTACAAGAAAATGAACGGTAGGAGTTTATTTGGAGCTTCCAAAAACCCCTAGGATGAAACAACGCCAAAATTTTTTCATGCATGAATTACGAATGTGGAATAAAATGCCCTATTTTACGCGTTTTGTCCCAATCATCGAAGGGCGTTTTTTCGAAACCTATTCGTTCCAGGTTCGAACCGATATGTGCTACGTAATTACTGGCCGCCTAAATAACATAATGATGCAAAATAACTTCAACCATGAATTTTTCGTCAATTGACCAAAATTTCGATCAAATCGAGATTTTCATTTTGGAAGACACTTCAAATCGCTCTCACGCCTTTGTTTATGAACAGATCGCGATCGAGTAGACCTCCCTAAAAGCAAATTTTGACTACGAATCGAATGGAATGAGAACGAGCGTGATATCCCTATAATTTTTTGCGTTATAGCAAAAGTATGGTAATTCCATCCACGATTTTTTCAAACTTCACAGTCATATATTTCTGGAGCAGCAAATCGTAGAGAACTGCAGTTTATTTCATTTTACTCAGCTCCTCGAATACTTTAAGCCTATCAAGGTTGAACCCGCTAGATGTATCGGAAGTGTGCAATCTTGAAATTTCTATCCCTTGAGGTTGAAATCTTCTTCGAAAGTTTTTGCGTCCAATTTCCTTCAAAATATGTCTATCCGATGGATTAACTGCAATGTAGTGTACATAACTGCCACAAAAGTGTATTGGTAACTCCGGATCATAGTATTACGAATTAATCCGGGGCATGCCTTTCATGGGTAACGAAAACAACATTTTCAACCGTATTCTGCCCGATAGCAGTTCATTCCTAGCCAAGTACCTGTCTCGAACTCAGACATTATTATATGATTTGTGTACCGATACAATTCAGTACCTTAAATTTTCCCGAGGTTAGACCTCAAAGAGAATTTATGAGGAAGCTGAACGTTTCTCTAGTATGAGGAATTTTGGAAAACATAGAAATGGTAAAAACTTACGTGTAATTAAAGCATTTCCACAACCAAAGCTGGTCGAACGGTGCTCCGCCAACCAAGCTTTCTGGAGGTCTCCTCCTATTAGATGGACCAGCTCCGGAGCCTCGTTGCCTGTAAGATACAGCGGACATCCCTGTGTCTCCTCGTTTGACGCATTGCCTTTGGAAAAAGGACACGCCAGCTTCCAAGAAATCCACTTCACCCGTTACAGTCGTCGGATATCGTTCTTCTCTGGAATATTTGTAAGGTTTGTTATTCTTAATTTCTAGTTTTGGATAGAAATGTTTTTGGCAAGTCTGCTGTAAAAGCCTTAACTTCAATTTCGTATTTTTGATTGATATAATTTTTCCTTTCGGATATCACAATGAAGAAGCGAACTTTCTGGCAGAACAGTAACGAAGAATGAGGATGTACAATTACAGAAAACAAAAATTCCTCAGATTCATTATATTCTTTTATTCTGTACAAGTTTTAACCTAACCTCTTAATTTATTTATTGAAAAAACTGTTGAAGAAGCAAATACTTAAAAATATGAGCAAAATAGATTTACTCCAAGTTTTTGGTTCTTCGAGTTATTATACACCTTTTGGTGACACCCTGTTGGAAGAGCATCAAGTTTTCCGCGCTTTTGGTCATCATTTGAACAGAATAACTAAGATGCGATTGATTTGGGATGGAGAGAGATGAAAAGTGGTAACATCTGATTTGACGAATCACCTATTGGATTCTGAAAGTCGAGATTCAGAACTTGGAGAAGAAATATGAATGCGTTAATAATTTAACGCATGCAATGTTTAAAGAATCGTGTTTATGGTCTTATTGCACTTGCAGAGAGAGCTGTGGGAGAGACAGCACAACATATGCCTTTTGGCTATTAAGAGTTGAGATTAATAGGAGAATAAGCTTTTGGCTTTTAGAAGGGGAGGATGCAGAACCACAACCTCGAAAGGAAGATTAATATTTGGCCGATTACGCTTTTGTTGAAGTTTTGAAGAAGTTGATGATGGCGTAGAACTAGTATCTTGAGGAAACGAATGCTATGAAAAAGGAGAATAAGCTTTTGGCCTTTAGAAGGGAGAATGCAGAACCATAACTTTGAAAGGAAAACCAAGGTTTGATCTATTAGGTCTCTCTGAATGTCAGACGTTGATGTGTTACTTTCTGCATCCTAAAGGACTGGAAATATTTTTATTTAATTTTCAGATTAATTTTGAAGCAGCAATGACCGTTTGAGTCTGTAGGTAGATCTAGGATCACACCCTCGAGGAATAAGGCCACATTTAGTTCACTTACTATTAAAACTAACTTTATTCAACACAAAATTAATCGTCGAGGAAAAGTAATCCATTGTTCTTCAGCATGGGGAATGTAGAGCTTGCATTTGGGGAAGGAGGTAAATTTTGGTGTATTATTTCTTGCTAATGTTAATGGTCGAGACTGTAGTTTGTGGATTCTGACGAAGTAACAGTAAAACTTAACTCAACACTAAGCTGATGGAATAGATGAATCATACGGCACAGAAAGTCTTTGAGGTTCCACGTAAAGGACGCAGAACCACACGTTTGAGGAAAAATATTTGGTTTATGGATTTGGTGTGAATGTCAGGAGTCCAAAGAAGAGGCAGAAGTAACCTTATTGAAAACGATAAACTACAATCCAAGGAAAAAGAAGCCATTCAACTTCAGCATAGAGGACGTGGAATTTGAAGTCTTGCATTTAGAAGCAGTACAAATAATTTTGTCTATCGCTAAATCCTAGGGGAAATTCACCTTTGAAGGTGCAAGAGGTACTTTGTGCATTTACGAGGTATAAAAGTGAGTTATTAACAACACTAAGTCAATGGAGGAGATTATTATTAAAGACACTATGATCCTCTCGATTTCAACCTTGAAGATGTTGGACCAAACTTTTGAGAAGAAAATCTAAACGTGGTTTACTGGTTCTTTGAGAATACCAGAAGGTATGGTTTCACCTTCTGCGGATGGAAGAGGTAAGACTAATTTTATGGAGAAATCTAATGTGATCCTTAGGATATCAAGACTCAGTTGGAGGAATAAATTAGTCCCAAAAAGGGAAAAAGTTTTGGAAGGAGGACGTAGAATTACATTTTTCAGGAAAAATCGGTATGTTTGGTTTATGGATTTGGTGTAAACGTCCAAAGTTAAGGTCTAACTTCTTGCGTCTACAGAAGAGATAGAAGTAAACCTATTAACGGAAAAATAAGCCCTTCTATTATTTCTTCCGAATGTCAATGGTTGAGACTGTAGTTTGTGGATTCTGACGAAGTAAAAGTAATTTAACTCAACACTAAGCTGATGGGGTAGATTAACCGTAGGGCGCATAAAGTCTTTGAGGTTCCACGCAGAGGACGTAGAACCACACGTTTGAGGAAAAATCAGTATGTTTGGTTTATGGATTTGGTGTGAATGTCAGGGGTCCAAAGAAAACGCAGCAGTAACCTTATTGAAAACGATAAACTATAATCCAAGGGGAAAAAACCATTCAGCTTCAGCATAGAATCAAATTTGAAGTCTTGCATTTAGAAGCAGTAAAAGTAATTATGTTTATCGGTAAATTCTTGGGGCAATTTACCCCTGAAGACATACTAAGCCTGTGACCTTAGCCCATAGAAATAAGCTTATACCCTAGGAGAGAAAAGCAATATTTAGCCTATTTTTTGGTGAACGTTAATGATGTATTACTTCCTGCAGCTAGAAGGCATAGAAGTAATTTATTAAGAACACTAAGCCGATGGAGCAGATTATCATTGAAGGTAATACAAGCTTCTCGACTTCAACGCTGAGGATGTTGAACCACACTTTCTAGAAGAAAAGACGAAACATGGTTCATTGACCCCACGGGAATGCTAGAAGGTATGGTTTACCTTCTGCGCCCGGAAGAAAGTAAGAGCATTACGAATGCTAAAGTGATTTCGAAGAGGTCAAAACTAAGCTGGCGGAGGAAATTAGTCTTAAAGGCACAAAACGCCTTTGAGATCCCACGCAGAAGACGTAGAACCACACTTTCGAGGTAAAATCAGTAAATTTGGCGTGAGTTTCAGGAGTAAAGGTCTTACTTTTTGCGTCCAAAGTAGAGGGGAGAAATAATCTTATTGTGGATGAAACCTAATCTCCAGGGACAAGAAGCCCTTCAGATTTAGTATAGAGGACGTGGAAATCATAGTAAATAGAAGAATTTCAACATAATTTCTTGAGTTTTTGATGGAACAAACTAATTTTGAAATCAGGAGGTTTTACATATGAAGGCAGAAGACGTGGGGTCATACCCGTGAAAACGAAGGCAATGCGTGTCGTATTGATTCTAATTTTCTTTAGTTCTTTTTTATACAGTAAAAGTCTTCGGGATGTTTTAAGCAATTTGGTGGTACAACATCTCATTGTTGAAGATCAAAAAATTTTCCATGAAAATTTAAATTGTTTATAAGGCATTTTTCTAATTAAAAAGGAATAAAGAAACTCACGAGATGCGAGGATCGAACCTGATGTCGTTATTTCCGGCCGATCTTCCCCCAAGAGGCAAACCAGCGAATTAGGCTCGGCGACGATTTCCAAATCGACGGGCTGATTGGGCAACCACCACTCCCTGTCTTCTATATTCACGTAGACCTACAGAGAGAAAAGGAAACCCATTAACGCTTTACCTCTCATTATAATTTCTGTAAAACACAAATTTATTCCCTTTCATCTTTTCCCTCCATCTCCTCATCTAATTTTCGCCAAGACGAAAACCTTTCATCAGATCCCAGTAGGACGTAAAAGGACACACAAAGAGATTTAGGCGTTTATTTCGTTTTCGCCTTTTTCTCTCGTTTGGTCTCGCTGGAAGGGGGCGAGGAGGGGGATTGGCGTGCGGTTCCCTCTTTTATATGCGAAATTGGCGACGATACAGATGAAGATAAAAGGGGCGTGCAATTTCATAATTTCATAAATTCCAATTTACCTGTCGGTGTAAAAGTTTGACATCAAAGCTGATGACGTCGCTAACGGGCTCCCCTTGCGGCGTGACGTAATAAACAAGTAATTGGCTTACTGGTGCCATAACCGATCTGACGGTGAAACTAGAACAAAGTTAACTTCGTCAGTTAAGCGGTATTAGAACGTGAAATTAATATTCAAAATTGGCGATGAAAATTGCTTGAGTTTTGACGTACGAGGGCCGTACCAAAATTTTGGGGAAAAATTGAATATAGCCGGTTTCCTAACAGTACATGCAAAAAGAGGCTGGAAGATATTCCAAACCTCCTCAATCAACAATAATTACTGAATGGTTAATAGCACTGAAATACGTGATTATTCGCATATTACCTGTCGACGCTTGGCGTTTAGAACCATTCATGTTAAATTAGCGCAGCAATAGGTGTATAAGCGATGCCGTCGAAATACAGGCACTGGGAATATCATAGAGCATTGTTGCTGGAAACCGCTAGGTGTACGTAACAATTAATTTCAAATTAGTATCAATGTCAGATTAACAATCGGAAACGGCATTAAGCATTAGCGAACGAATAACTTCGGTTTCGGGCGGTTTGCGCCGCGCCTCTCGACGTCGATGTCGCGTTCTCAAGCGCCCTTTGATACGTATAGCATTAACGATAATGTAGTTAATCTCGAGAGTTTCCGAATTCTATATTAGATACGTGTATATGTATATCTCCAAGTTGAAATATGTGAAGTGTAATGTTGGGGGAAGAACTTCGTATTCTGTTTCAGACACGCTTACTTATTCGGGACTCGCTCCAGTTGGAAGTTGAAAGGAGTACGAGGAAACGAACTTCCCCCTGGAGTGAACGCATGGAAATGAAGAGGGTGAGGAATTTCGAAATATAGCAGAAAGTGTAGTAAATCACTTCCCTAAAACGTTGGATTTAAGTATCCTAAATGTACGATGCCTATGTTTTGTGTTAAACCTTCTTTTCTTTCCCGTGGTTTAGTGATTTCAAACTATTAGTGTGGCAATTCTGCCAAATCACAATTGTTGACAAACATTACAAGCGCATAATGTAAAAATTCCCCATTAGGGTGAGTTACCACCAGTTGCCATCAGTTACCATCAGTTACTACCGCGGCAAAGTAGCGACAACGCAACATCAATTTTATAATTTTCTTTGTGAATTGATGTTGCGTTTTACGAAATATGTAAACTTCTTTATTGGCAGCCATTCTAAAATTAATCACGCGTGAAGCGACTAATATCGGTGCAGCAAAACCGTCAATTATCCAATTGCACGTGGCATTGAGATGTATAACAACCAATAAACTGAAGACTGCATTTTATATTGTATTGGTAGCAAATAACGTCGTCGGACTAGTTTCGTCAATCTTGATGCTCATTCTCATTCATTCCATTCTCCCCAGAATGAATCCAGAACAGATATATAGACCCTTTAATCCTGCAATAAGTAGCCACCACTAAGGGCACAACTTCAGGTCACTAGTACTAACAATGTCATATTGTTTGCGAGTTAGTTTTGCCTCAACAAACATTGCTAGTGCTTGATTTGTCGTTTGTCTTCTTGATGTTACCACCTCACTCCTCTTCAATGCTTTTCGATACTCTCTCCCTCGTGTTGATGACATTATGACATCTTCTACCACTGTTGCACCAGCTGCATTCCCAGATTCCCTCAGTATCATTTCGGTCTCAACAGAGTTTCGCACTGTTTCTGTTTTACGATGTTTGGAACGCTCAGGTGATTCCGAGAATGGTTTCTCAGGGCGACCAGGACCGCATTTATTCAGCTTAGGTACAGTCCCTCCACACAGAAAAAAGAGTGCATAACGTTAATATAAAGATATTTCATAGTTGTATATTTTTACGAGCCTTCAAGCCATTTTTGGTTAACCGGCAAAAATTTTTCCTCCGTTCTCTTTGCTGCCTCCCATTTTTATATCATTTCAGATTTTAGACGAGAAAATACTTTCAAAAAGGTAGTTTCCTCATTACTTAGAAAATCTTCTTTATTGATTCTGCCAGCTTGTACTAGATCCAATTTTTGCGCAAAATATTTTTCACGAGCTCATTGCGCCATATAATAAATATCTTTCTGCGTCACCAGACGTGACACAAGATGGCCCTGGTATTGGGAATAGTCGTGAAAGGTCGGGAAAGCTAACGAAATTACAAATCTTTGCGATCTTGCGGGACTGAAGATCAACTTTTTTAAAGTTTTCAAAATCATCTTTACCTTGACAACCATTTACTAACACAAAAATAGCTATAATTGAAAGTAGTACCCTGGTTTTGAAGTTTCTATGGTAAACAAAAGCACTTTCCACTTCTCATTTTGTTGAAGAGTAAACCGAAAATCATAAAAATTCACAACTCGTTAATTTAACGGTAGACGTGTTACGGCCAATTGTTGCAGTGTCCTGTAGTTGTTACTTTTGGTCTCTCGTTTCCACTTTTGTCGTAGATGGCGCCCCGCTTTGGCAAGTTTCTGATACGGCCTGCGTCTGTTGGATGGGCGTGTAGCGATTCGTTTTCTAACGTTGAGATGAACAGGTCGTTCTCCGTGAATAGGATATTCCATCTTCGCTATCAATATAGTCTCGTTTGTCGAGGATATACAAGGAAATTCGACTCGGGGAAGTATCGTTGTGTGAATCTTGAAGTTTCGCTTTCCCCAATTTTGCTGTTCGAACTAATTGGCAACGTTGACCATGAGGTGAGTATTTCTTTTTGATAATTACGATGTTGTTATTTTTCTCCTTCACGTTGTTGTAGGGAACTAATGTAGGCTGGTACAGCTATGTAGTATATGCTGGTATAGGACTAGTAGAGAGTTCAGATTTATTTTTGAACATCTGAGAATTATCGTAGAAGCTGACTTAGTCTTCAGTTAGCTGTGTCTGGCTGGATTCCTGACGTTTTTATATCGAGTGCAAGAAAACCCGCCATCTTTGACAGCTTTCGTCCCGATACAGATTACCACGCCGTACGAAGTTTAAGAACAGGAAATATATTACGCTAAGTCCCGCTTTTATTTGATTATATATTTTTGACTTGTTGAGTTTTGGGAAACTTCCCTAGAGGCCTTTAGTTAATTTAGAGTTAGGAAATCCGGGATTTGTGGGTGCCATATCGTCAGTAGACCAGTGATTGAAATTTCACTATTGCTTCTTTGAAATTTTTATTTTTGAGTTGAGCAGTGAAGTTATGAGGTGGTATTTGATTGGGTCCAATTGAAACTGGGCTAGTCGATTATTCTTGAAGTCTACGCTCGCAATTTTTTATTGAGGGCGAAAAATACTTCGATCATGTACTATCAGTGCGATTTGCTCGAAATTGGGCAATCCTATTGAGAAATTTTCTAGATATTGTATCAAATATTTGAGATATTTCTTTTACTATATACATATGTGTATAATGAAATATTATTATTTTACCACCTTTATCAGAACAAAATACATATTTCCCTACTCTTTCACCCATTATAACAATATTTAGCTTTAGCTTTATAAAACACAATAAATACAGATACTATAAAATGTGGATGTCTCTCTGACACCCTCTGTCACAGTTATCTCTTTCACGCAACCAGCGAATAGTTGGCGCACTTCTCTAAGTTAGCTATTTTTCAGAAACTTAAATCCGTCTGGCTCTTAATTAAACAACCGAATTTCTGTCTGGCAAATTAGTACTACGTTTTCCGATTACAGAACTGAAACATATATAAATTTCAGCTATACTAAAATGATTTGAAAATAATTCTTTTTTATTACTAAACTTGTATATGGCGGGGTGTTAACAATGGCAAAATTGTCTGGCAATGGTGAATTAATATTGCTAGAACGGCACAAAAAACGATAAAAAAGAAAATTTATCTTAAAATAATTTTACAATCCGGTATTTTCACCTGTAGGGAGGGGATGCGCACAGATAAACACAACCGTTCCCAAGTGCCACACGTACTGCATCTCTATTTAATTTCAATGGAAAAAAGATATCAAAGAACCAGCCGACCTAAGATTCACTTATTCGTATCGCTAGCCCAAATACTATAATAACATAATAATGTAATAATAAGATAAAGTCACTCATACTCTATTAAAGACTGCAGAATTGCAATGTCACTTCTCAAATTACAATTCTCTCCACATTAGTAAATGCGAAATTATGGACCGAATTGAGGAAGTTTTCATTTTGAAATTGCCCAATCCCCTCAATTTCCACATCTAACACCGTATTCTTGCATCATTGCACAATCCTCCCCCAAACGAGTTTCATCTCCATTACGTCTTCGCGCGTAAGTAAATTTCATCAAATCGCTATTTATCGTTTTAATTTCGAGACCGGCTCGCTAACCCCGGGGATATCACCGCGAACCGCACAGCGGCGTCGTAACTTCGTCTCGGCGACATTATTCCGGAATCCTCCGGTCATAATTTAGGGCGACTGCAACGCCCGCGTGCTCTTATTAACTCTCCCTAAGGCGATCGGGCCCGTCGCTGATCGCGAGCAAAATGCAGCTCGGACGGACGGAATTGCCGCCTTCAGGTCGCGCGAGCGATAATGAAATAGCAGGTGCATCGGGGAATTACCCGACTAACCGGGACCGTGCCGGGTGCTTTCCCCGCTCTGTACGACGCGGTTAATCCCCTCGCCATTTACTTAATGACTTTCGCAGCCGAGATAGTGGCGGCTAGTGCGGTTAGTGCGGTTGTGCGGTCGGCGAAACCGTTTCCGGGGAAAGACCGCGGGAAAGGGCGGTTCTAACGGTTTACGTGTACGACGAGGTGTTGCACTTTGTCGGGGACGGGGAATTTGTCTTGATATTCTTGAGATGGGAAACGGAGAAGATACATCGAGGGAAGTTGTGTAGGTTGTTGTTCGGATTCATAAAGATGGGGCAACTCCTACAATGACCAGAACGGAGCGAGCTATGAAAAATGTTATGTATGCGGTAGTCTTCAGAAGTACGGGCTTAGTAAATGCAATTAAGCTAGATGAACAAAAGACAGTTACAACTAAGCGGTATACTGAATTTTTTTGCTTGAAATGTTCAATAGAGTTCCGGGCAAGGCAATTATGCTCCGCCATGACAATGCATTGCCCATACGTCAGCTTTAACTCTCCAGCTTTTGGCTGAGAAAAATATAGTAAGTAGTAATAGAACATCCGCCGTACTCACTTGATTTAGTAATGTGTGACTTTTACCTATTTTGTGGCCTTAAACGAAATGTGCGGGGTAGAAAGTTATCGTGTGAAGAAGAGATTGATACCGCAGTTCACGCTTATTTTGAAGGTATTTTGAAAGGAGATTGATTGGGAGTTTTTAAACAGTGGAAAGAAAGGATGGTCAAGTGTATCATTGCTGAAGGGAATTACTTTGAGCATATTTAAAATAAAACGCTAGAAAATATTAACCGTCTCTTTTACTCCCAATAATTTCAACTTATCCCTCGTATTTTATACATTATTTTAACCACAATCTCCTGATTCTTATTTACTTCGATCGACTTGAGCCTGAATCTTTCATTTCAAGGGAACTCCATCAGACATCTTCCTCCTTTCTCGAACTTATTCCTCTTCTGTGTCTACAACGGATCCGATTCTCATCGATTTCTAAAAACCCCATTAGAAAGAACAATGCTCCATCTCAGATCGGCGCCGAAATTAACCCCTTACTACAAAAAACAACGCCGACGAAATAATACCGGAGCGCATTCTTCGCGCGAGAGAGACGTGTCAAGAATAACGCCGCTCCGGATTTCACCTTTCCTCTAGATCCGAGTTCGATGCAAATGAAGCGACGACGCAGTCTGCTCGTAAATTCGACCCGGCAAGTTGGAATAAGCGAGCGTCCCCGGGAACGAACGCGTCCGCAAACTCTTCGAGCCTTCGACCGTTCGTTCCTTAGCTCTCTCTCGATCGCATTAGGAAATCCCGTACCGTCTACGAATCCCGAGGAAACTTTAGCTTTTCTCGCCGACGACGACGCGTCGCGGCGTGAGAGGGAATTTCGACGTCGCAGTGCCGATTTCTTTATTAGTATTCGTAGCGGAACGAAAAGAGGGAAGAAGCGTGATGGGGTCGGAGGGGGATGTAGAGGGAAGATCCGATTGGAGAATTTTAATACGTATGATTGTTTCCGTTTAAGCGGAAATTGTAGCGTTTTAGTACTTAGCTGGAAACTATTAATCGCTTCGTTTTGCTTCATCGTGCTAACTTCGCGAAATTAAATTTATAAAACGGCGAAGCAACGAACGAAGTCGTTAATAGGAAAAGGCAACTATTTCGGTTGGGATTTAATTGAATTTATAACAAAGTGGCGATTAATTTTAGACTAGCGCTAGGATATTAAAAGAATGAGAACAATTCTAAAATTGAGGCAGAAATTAAAATACTTTCTGATGCATTTAATTCTTTACATTTCCCTCGATCCACGTGATTCAGTTCGAAATCGAAATTTAATCTCAAAAAATGGACGAAGCACCAAAAAGTTGTAAATGTACACATAAATTCGGAAAATACTTTAATTTCTGTGGATTTACAATTTTCTCTTACATCTTCCCGCAAATATAGATTTTAGAAATATCAACACGGCACTTTTGGAGGGTACGTGTGAAGAAAAAGAACCAGAATGTCACGAGGAGGGATGAAAGCGGGCAATAAAAAGTGTTATGGACGCAGGAAGAAGATAAATGTGAAAAATTAGTCACAAGAAAAGTGTGGTCCTAGATTTAACACGATAACCTTCTTTCTTTAACTGTATTATAAGAAATATTAGCCTAACAGTTTCCAAAGAAAAAGGAAATGCTAAGGGAAATGAATACGATAGCTAGCAATCGAAGGAATTGGAGAAGATGGATACAGTATGAGTAGCAGGCAAGAAACCAATATCAATTCGGCACTATTGGAGGGTACAAAAGATATGTGCGAAGAAGAAAAAGCAGTACGTCAAGAAAAGGAATGAAAACGGACAATAAAAAGTGTTATGAAAGTGGGCAGAAGATAAATGTGGAGAATCAGTCAGAAGGAAGGTGTGGTCGAACGAGCTGGATTAAGCACAATAACCTTCTTTCTTTAACTGTATTATAAGAAATATTAGCCCAACAGTTTCCAAAGAAAAAGGAAATACTAAGGGAAGTGAAAACGATGGCTAGCAATTGAAGGAATTTGAGAAGATGGTTACAGTGAGAGTAGCAGACAAGAAACCAATATCAATCCGGCACTATTGGAGGGTACAAAAGATACGTGTGAAGAAGCAAAAGCAGAACGTCACGAGGATGAATGAAAGCGGTCAATGAAAACCGTTATCGAAACGGGAAGAAGATAAATGTGAAGAATCAGTCAAAAGGAAGGTGTGGTCCAACGAGCTAGATTAAGCACGATAACCTCCTTTCTTTAACTGTATTAAAAGAAATATCAGCCCAACAGTTTCCAAAGAAAAAGGAAATGCTAAGGGAGGGAGATAAAAACGATGGCTATCAATTGAAGGAATTGAAGAAGAAGGACACAGTAACAGTAGCAGACAAAAAGCCAATATCAATCTGGCACCATTGGAGCGTAGAAAAGATACGTGCGAAGAAGAAAAAGCAAAACGTCACAAAGATGGATGAAGGCGCCCATAAAAAGTGTTATGGAAGCGGGAACAAGATAAATGTGAAGAATCAGTCACAAGAAACGTGTGGTCGAATGAGCTAGATTTAACACCATAATATTCGTTTTTGAACGGTATTATAAGGGATATTAGGCCAACAGTTCCCAATAAAAAAGGAAATGCTAAGGGAGATGAAAACGATGGCTAGCAATTGAAGGGATTGAAGAAGATGGTCACAGTAAGAGTAGCAGACAAGAAACCAATATCAATCTCGCAGTATTGGAGGGTACCAAACATACGTGCGAAGAAAAAAAAAGCTGAACGTCACGAGGACGAATGGAAGCGGCGAATCAAAAGTCGTTATGGAAGCGGGAAAAAGATAAATTTGAAGAATCAGCCAAAACGCAGGTGTGGTCCAACCAGCTAGATTAAGCACGAGCACGAAGCAGGAGTTGGAGATGATGGATACAGTAACAGTAGCAGATAAGAAACCAATATCAATCCGGAACTTTTGGAGGGTACGAAAGATACCTGCGAAGAAGAAAAGGCAGTACGTTAGGAGGGTGAATGAAAGCAAACACTAAAAAGTGTTATGAAAGCGGGAAGAAGATAAATGCGAAGAATCATTCAAAGGGAAGATGTGGTCGAACGAGCTGGATTAAGCACGATAACCTTCTTTCTTGAACTGTATTATAAGAAATATTAGCCCAACAGTTTCCAAAGAAAAAGGAAATGCTAAGGGAGGGAGATAAAAACGATGGCTATCAATTGAAGGAATTGGAGAAGATGGATACAGTAACAGTAGCAGACAAGAAACCAATATCGATCTGACACCATTGGAGGGTAGAAAAGATACGTGCGAAGAAGAAAAAGCAGTACGTTACGAGGATGAATGAAAGCGGCCAATCAAAAGTGTTATGGAAGCGGGGAGAAGATAAATGTGAAGAATTAGTCAAAAGAAAGGTGTGGTCAAACGAGCTAGACTAAGCACGATAACGTCCTTCCTTTAACTGTATTATAAGAAATATTAGTCTAACAATTTCCAAAGAAAAAGGAAATGCCAAGGAAGATGAAAACGATGGCTATCAATTGAAGGAATTTGAGAAGATGGATACAGTAACAGTAGCAGACAAGAAGCCAATATCAATCTGGCACCGTTGGAGGATACAAAAGACCATAGCTAGCGAAAGAAGCGAAAGAAGCGAAGAAGCAAAAGTAGAACGTCACGAGGAGGAATGAAAGCGGGCAATGAAAAGTGTGATGGAAGCGGGAACAAGATAAATGTGAAGAGTCAGTCAAAAGGAAGGTGTGGTCGAACGAGCTGGATTAAACACGATAACCTCCTTTCTTTAACTGTATTGTAAGAAATATTAGCCAAACATTTTCCAAAGAAAAAAGGAAATGCTAAGGGAAATTAATACGATGGCTAGTAATTGAAGGAATTGAAGAAGATGGATACAGTAAGACTAGCAGACAAGAAACCACTATCAGTCAGGCACTATTGGAGGGCACAAAAAATACGTGCCAAGATGCAAAAGCAGCACGTCACGAGGGTGAATGAAAGCGGGCAATAAAAAGTGTTATAGAAGCGAGGAGAAGATAAATGTGAAGAATAAGTCAAAAGAAAGGTGTGGTCGAACGAGCTAGATTAAGCACGATAACCTTCTTTCTTTAACTGTATTATAAGAAATATTAGCCCAACAGTTTCCAAAGAAAAAGGAAATGCTAAGGAAGATGGATACGATGACTAGCAATTGAAGGGATTGGAGAAGATGGTCACAGTAAGAGTAGCAGACAAGTAACCAATATCAATCTGGCACTATTGAAGGGTAGAAAAGATATGTGCAAAGAAGAAAAAGCAGAACGTCAGGAGGATGAATGAAAGCGGACAATAAAAAGTGTCATGGAAAGAGGAATAAGATAAATATGCAGCATCAGTCATAAGAAAGGTGTGGTCAAACGAGCTACAGTTAGCACAATAACCTTGTTTATTTCACTGTATTGTAAAAGATATTAGCTCAACAGTTTCCAACAAGAAAAGAATGTAATAAATCGAGGGCTGAAATTTAGGCGTAAATACTTTCAACACGATCATCCCATTACGATAAAATTCCGATTTTCCAACATCAGCTAAATTTCCACACTTTTCCCCCAATATAATGTGGCAAATTTTTCTTTTCGAAACCACCCATTTCTTCGCGAAGCTTAACGTCGTCGCAAACTTCTATCTCCCTAAATCTAATCATCCGACTCGCGGTAAGATAATCCGAAAATCAACACGCAGACACGTCCCGCAAATAAATAACGAATAATTCCCATCCGTTTTTGTCCTCGCGTCTCGTCAAAGATTCCGCGAAGTAAAGGAAAACTTTCCGCTCTAAAGGATAGGATTCTCGTCACGCCCATATTCCTACATATTCTTCTCTTTCTCCCCGTCCTTTTCCTCGTATTACTTCTTTTCCGTTTTTATTTGATATCGCACTAAGGCGGCCCGGCCCGGTTTCTCTATTACGGTTCCGAAACTCGAAAAAGCCTTCTTAGTCTCGCGAGAAAGGCTCGGAGATTTCTTCATAAAGTTCCCCTACTATTCATATCTCGACGTGTGTGCGTCGGAGCTGAAAGCGCCTTAGTAAGTGATGATGAGAAAATACTGAAGATGAATGCAATAGTCGCGTCTCGGGATAGATCGGCGTGTTGATGTAATTTCGCGAATGGAAGGAAAATGTTAAGGTGTTTATTTGCTGGAACGTTTCTGTATTAAGCGTCTTACACGGCGCGGAGTAAAATGGGAAAACGGCGTGGAAGAGTATTAGGAGCTATAAGGGTGAATACGTGGTTCACAAGGGAACGTATGACTTTTATATATATTCCCACTAAGAAATTTTTGCAAGAAAAATTGTTAACGCAAGCGATAGCAATGTGGTTAATAGTGCTATTTGTTGCGTGATTCTTGTTTAGCAGACTGGACCTAGAAAGCATTGTTTGCCCCAAATAAGAAATCTGATTACTTGCTTCTGAAGATGTTTCCGAAAGCTTTAGGATAAACAATGTGGAAGAGTTCAAGATTGTCATACATATAGAGACCTTCAGTGCATATTGTACTGAGAATTTAGTTAATTTCTTAAACAAAATTGCACCGACCTAGCTCTTAACCTTCCTATACTCACGCATACGGTCTGTGAGACCGACTTATATAGTATAGTATATGTTTCATATTTTCACGTGAGTATAGGAAGGTTAATTAATGATATAAAAAGTATAAATTATACCAAATTATATTTATACATTTTCAGAAATATTTAACATAAAATCAAGATAATTACCTAGTGTTGTGTGTGTGTGTAAGCGTAATTTCTTTTATTCGATGATGGTTCTTCCTATGTCTCCTCTCTTAACTACTTTTCTCGATGCAGCTCTATTTTCTATGGATTCTTCCCTCTCTTAACTTCTTTTTCGGTGTGGCTCTATTTTCCGTGGATTCTTCCTTTTTCAAATTCTTTCTTTTCCGGTGTAGTGACGTTCTTTTATTCACCTGTACTTCTCCTTAAAACCCTTTTTGGTCCTAATATATTTATAAACTTTTTGTTGCCTTATCTATCTTGTCAATTTTCTTCGTCGTTAACCAAACAAACTTCTTATTTTTTTTTTTTTTTTTGGGAACCAGCACTATATTATTTCTCCGATGTCCACGAAACGAAAACTTTAATTCACCATGACAAAATTCATCCAGGACATAAGGTTGTTATAGAAGCCTGTATTGAATGTCGATGTATCCTTGGTTATTTATCCATTAGTTATAATGAATTCTTGTAATGTAAAAGTGTTGAATGTATGTGTCTGAATGTTTACAATGCTTTTCTATCTTTTAATCGATGCTTTTTATAATAATTAATAATTTTATTTCTAGTTACATTTTTTCTCCCGTTAAACGTCTTTGGCTGGAGAAGCTAACACCCGTAGGATAATAAAATGCTTAAAAGGTGGTGTACGTGGTATCGAAATAGTATAAATAATATCCAAAATAAACCGAATGCCATTTGAAGATAAACTACCATAACCCCAACATTTACTGTGAATTTTGATATATTGAATTGTAATAGATGATAAATTTTCTAATGGTACTTACTATACTACAATATGTACAAAATGGTATATATGTATTGTGATGTGTAAAATGAACGTATGTTGTATCATTGTGGGGGTATGTTAATAAATAAAGCAAGTAACGTGTCTATGTATATCTTAATCAATAATCCGGTGTGTTGTATAAATAGTGTTTAAGACACAAGAAAGATAAATATGTAGAAGATAGCCGGTTGTAGTGAATACCAAGAAAGCTTTCTTTCTGCTAAGTCTGGAAAAAGTTACAGAAATGACAGTAGGTGATTCTTGTAGATCTCTTGAGGCTAAAAACAAATTTGGATGTAGAAATTGTGTAACACGTCAGGTTTTGGAGTAATTCTAGGTTAAATGTTCAAAAAATGGTTATTTTGGCCAAATTCATGAGAAAACGGGTCTAGTGTAGTACTAATCTTCAGCTTTAAAATCAATTTTCGATTGCCGCCATACGATTTCTTTTTACCCGAGAAATGCAAGTTCGAATTTATAATACTTGTAATATTCGATCTGCCATCTTGAATTTGGATATTTTTATTCCAGATTTGTAGGCAGTCACCCAAGACGTTTTGCGAGATTATCAAGAACAGCTTGCCCTCAAATTTCGCATGAGTAAGTGATCAGGCATTGTTTTCCTATTAAGAACTAAGTAGTTCTTAGACAAATTAGCAAGATGACTCACATCAAAGCTCAGAAATCGGATGGAGTGCACAGTTTTTTGTTGAAAAGGGATTTTGATTGAATCAGTACCTTTATTTTTTACTGATTTTTATATTTTGTTTAAATTTTAGATTTGGTTATCAGTTTTTACATATACTTTGGTATAAATGGAATTGGCGAAGAATGAAGGTTATACATTTTAATTAATAAACTTGCTTGAAATAGGATAATAATAATAACGATTTATTTGCCCGGTAGGTAATACCCAAAGTAGGAGAAAGTAATGTAGATACATACATACACGAAAGAATAAAGCCAAAATAAAAATTAAGTTTAGCCCTTGCAGACCCACTGCTGTGTAATTCTTCTCCATCCTTCCTTGTCTCTTGCGATTCTTCTTAAGTTTTTAACTTTTTTTTTTAGTTTAAATCTTCCAATATCGCCTCTCTTCACTTAAGTCTCGGTCCATCTCTTCTTCGTTTTCCCTCCGGTGTTTTTCACCCTATAACCTCCACCACTCTACTACTGTTCATCCTTTAGAGGCGTCCTACTCATTGCAAACGTCTTGCTTTAATAATCTCTGTGATACATGGGCGATTATACAGTGGGTACAGTTCTTCATTGCCTCGTTTCTCCCATTCCTCCTCTAATTTCCTTCCTCCGAATATTCTTCTTAGGATTTTCCGCTCCCACACTTCTAATTTGTTCTGGTTGCGTTTGTTCATCACCCATCCTTCGCAACTATAAGTAAGAATTGGACGTAAGACGGTCTCGTACGTTTTTATTTTAATCTTTCGGGGGCCTCTTTTGACGCCAGAATTTGGTTTAGCCCTTCTGTACATCCACTGCTTTTAGCTATCCTCATATTAATTTCCATCCTTTCATCGCGTTTGTTGTTTGTTGGTACTCCCAAGTACATATGACTTTCCACATCTGCAAAGGTAATACTATGCCGTCCTACCTGTACTTTAAATCCTTTTCTTCTTTCCACATTACTCTTGCTTTTGATTTCCATATATTTACTTTTCTTGATATTGATCTGTAGCCCAATCCTTTTTAATAAGTATATAAAGTAAGTTGATATGGTTATTACGGGATCTCCAACAAATGTGGGGCATGTCAAATAGATCTGCGTTCCTTATGACATGATGAATTGGTGATTTCAGTAATAAGATTGTCCTCGGCATATTTACATTACAAGAGAACGTATGATGAGCATTAGCCTCAGGTACGTTGAAGCAAATAGTTGAAAGCAGATAGAAAGACTCAATCTTGCTGTTTATAATTTTATGTAAATGAGGAACACTACAAACAATTGTGCGATTACTGAGTGTTTGAGAAAAAAGAAATATATATATATATATATACAGTAGAAGCCGCTTATTGTGATCAATTTGGAACAAACCCTTTTTGATAACATTAACCGAATGATAACAGTAAGCGGAAGGTAAATCTAAATGTATTTTTCTATGCTGATGTAGTCAATAATAAATATGTATGTATGTAATCAAATTATTTAACGACTTACAAATAAAATTCAAGGGAAAAATTAACGATTAATCAACAATTTTTAATATTTTACCAAATTTGTTTATTTTTTATCATCGATACAATACGTAGCTACATTTATTTACACTTTACGATTTCATTCGAAAAACTGGTCGATCGTCGTTTGACGTTTATTTTTATTAATAAGATTTTGTATGTATATTTCAAAATCATAATATCTATCAAAATTACTTTCTCGGAATTGTACACCACGTCGGAGAATATTTAACGCTTCTTGCATCTGGCCATTAGTTGGCGGCTCTTCAGACATTTCCTCTTCTTCTTCTTCTCCTACTTCGGGTAATTCAGGATTACTTCCTTCGGACGATTGATCCACAACTTCCCGACAAATGTCTGATATAGTCATTGTGGCAGCTGTTTGAACATCATTCTCGATATCCACCCAATCGGAAAATTCGCTTTTGGACAGACCTTGAACTACAAAAAATTAAAAAATATTAGTTAGATGTACAAAACAAGTTCTTTTTTCATACCTTCTAAAATGTCAGCGCACGTTTCATGGAGATCAGGTTCTTCATCACCAGTTTTGGAAAAACCTCCTTTTCGAAAACAGTTTCGGATCGTTTCTGGTTGAACTTGCCTCCATGACTTCACCAGCAAATGCAGCGCATCTAGAAGACTGATTTTTTGCTATCGCATCTGCAGTAGGTGCATCTCGATTCTCATCAAGTTCTTGTATAATTTGGGCTCGAATTTGCCCTCGATAGTATTCTTTGAATGTTCGAATGATTCCTTGATCATATGGTTGTATCAATGCCGTAGTGTTCGCAGGTAAGAAAATAAGTTGGATGTTCGTCAAAACTGCATTCACTTTGTGCGCAGTACAATTGTCTACTAACAAGACGATTTGGCGTTTCAATTTTTTGTCCCACCTGAGTAACCACTCGCTGAACAAGACACTTGTCATCCAAGCATTCGCATTAGCAAAATACTCCACGGGCAAAGTTTTAACACCTTTGAAACACCGAGGATTCTTACTTTTTCCTATCACTAGAAGTTCTTCCTTGTCACCTTCCATATTAACAGAACATAACACTGTTACTTGTTCTTTCGAAGATAAGCAACCTCTTACTTTATCGTTTTTGAACAAATAAGTATGATTAGGCATCGCGCGAAAGTAGAGTCCTGTTTCATCTGCATTGTAGATGTCCCGAGGCGGATATTTTGCAATAATTTCTGGCCATTCCGAACGCATCCAGTCAGCGGCTGCTAACGAATCAGCACTTTTTCTTCACCGTGCAGAGGTCTATAAACGATGTTTTCTCGCTTTTTCCACCGATTGAACCATCCGTCTGTTGCAATGAAATTTTCTTTCCCCATAGTTTTGGCTATATCTTCTGCTTTTTGACGCATGATAGGACCATTCACAGAGGCATTTTTTCGCGAACATTTGTAAACCAAATTTTTAAAGCTGATTCAACTTGATTATCCTTTCCAGATCTTTCCCTTTTTCGTTTTATGTTTTCATTCGAACGCGCACACGTTTCTATTTCTGTACGATTTTTTAAAATTTTACACAACAGCGGTTGCGAAATTTTTAATTGTACCGCAGCATTCCTTTGACTCATTTTCGGAAGTTTATCGAAGTTATCGAGAATTTGTCGTTTTTCTTCGTTCGATAGATCGCGACGTTTTTTATTCACTTCTGCCATGACCACGGTGGTTTATGCGAAATTTCAATAATTTACCCGTACACAAGACTGTAGAACGTGAGATTCGTAGAAGAGTATAGGAGAAACTGAATATCATTTAAACGAACGGACCTTTTATACATAAAGTACATCAAAAAAAAAAGATGACCTCTTCATAATATAGAAATAACAATTCGTTAGATTGTAATATGCGATATGAGAGTTTTAATTGAAATCGGCGAGAAAAAGCGGCTCGTTCAAAGGAGTTGCGCTGCAGACACCGTCGCCTGAAGAAACTTTCCGACAAAGGATACTATTCATAACTAATAACATTAAGCGGCTTTTGATTACAATATGCGGCTTTCTTTTAATGAGTTTTAAATAGAGTGATTTGGGACCAACGGTTTTCGATAACAATAACCGTTTGATAACATTAACCGTGATTATAATAAGCGGCTTCTACTGTATATACATATATAAAGAAAAATTTACGGGTTTGTTATTCGCACCAAAAATACATTAATATCTCGATCCAATCCCTTTGTGTCAGACTAACAATCTCACCGTTACGCCGTTAGCTCCATCTTCTTCTTTTTCCCTTTTCTTCCTCTACCGACACATGTTAGACATACTCGACTTGATTGTTCTGCAAATCGTTCACCCCCAATAACTTCGACGTCCATTAAAGATCCCGTTCTCTTTTAATTCATTTTCCTTTCGCATCGACCTCCTCCGTTTCCAACGCGATAATTTCTTTTTCGATTTCGAACAGCACGAGTGAAAGAATCTACTACTACCAATCGCCAGATTGATGCGAGCGCGAAACTTTTCGGGGAAAAAGGACGGTAAGGTTCGTTCTTTAGCCTTACCTCCGCCCCCTCTACAGTTCGCCGCCGACTTTCGCGGATGTTTCGGAATTGAGTTTAAGAATTTAATTTATTTAGCAATTAATTTACTTATAGCGAAGTTTTTCTCCAGGGGGAAACTAATGGCTTTAAGCGCGAAGAGCTCCTGTAGGTATTTTTCCCTTTTCCCCGCGAGCCGAATTCGACGAACGGCGGCGTTTTCCGTCGACGCTTAGCGTCCCGACGCCGTTACTTCGCTTTTTATTCGATTAGGACGAACGGCCGAGAGTTAACAAAGAAAATGCAACAATTCGGTTTCAATTAAGCTGGATGTCGGGAGTTTTTATCGTTTCCTTTGTACGTGTCGAATAGGCAGTTGGTGGTTACAACAACGAAAGAACAAAGAAAGTGGAAAATGATGTTGGAACAAATTTATATTTGAAATTTTATGCGGAGTTGCTGCTTGGACTTAAATAAATTAAAAATACGTTTTGGGTAATTGTTTTGTATTTTACAAGTTTGAGATTGTTGGTTTGAAAATACAGAAATGAAGTTCCAAACAGATTTTGCCGAAGTATAGGCCACTCTGGTGTTGTATAATGGTCACATCATCACGCATCGTTCCGGAATAAATTGTTGCCCAGCAACCGGGTGTGACAGCGAAGATACGGCGCCCTTCATACCTCCCTTTGCAACTCGTGCTCTTTCATGGAGACTGACTCACCATTATGGACCATTCTGATGTCATTTATAAATTTTATAAAAATAAACTTTCGAAGGAAAAGCATTTTACGTTATTTTCTGTTTTGCGACGTGTGATAATTAAACTGGGCAAATATGCCCGTATGATGAGTCATCTGTCCCTTATCCTCTGTAATATAATATTACATTGCGAAAAGGACAGATAACACTCATACCGCATATTTGCCCAGTTTAGCGATCATTTTGTAATTATTTCTTAATTACTGAACACGCGTTTCGTTATCAACGAGGCCATCATATTCAAATCTTACCGAATTTGATAATTCAGTATTGAACTCGCCCCACGTGTGGACTAGCTTTCGTAAACGCTGCAGACGCTGCACACCTGACACTTTCTTCCTTTCTAATTTTTCCAATGAAGATGATATCTTAATGGCAGTACTTAACGTACTTAAACCGATGTGACAAGGGTGGGACAATGGCAGAAACATAAAAATCTCCGGTGTGGACACCACGGCGTTGACGCCATGTTTACGATTCGGCTTGCGTTCCGTTTATTATCGACGTAATGAATAAATAAAGTTTTCGAATGGGCGATAATTCCGGCAATTTTGTCCGTTTCCTGTTTGCGCGCCATTCGAAATTACGTCGATATTACAAACCGATATAGTTACTTGTTTGATGGGCGTTTTATTTGGAAAGTTTCTAAGGATTTAGCGGCGGTAAAACAGATAATAAAATATTTTACGGCTGGCGATTTTTAAAAAGTAATTTATCAGATATAAGCACCATTATATGATCGAAACCGTAAAGTTATTGATGATAATTGTAAAAACAAAAATAATTATCGTCTATAATAATTATCGTAGTATGAGGTAATTAATGGAAGGATAGAAAATTGGGAAAGTTGCATGACTTTTTCTGAATATAACTAATTAACCAGACATAGAATTGTTACATAACACAATCTGAACTGCTGCTCAGTTGTTTCTAAATATTAATAAACGTTATGCAATGAGTCACACGAGGAAGAATCACCTTTCCCATCTTCATATTCAATAAACAATCATCAACTATGCAATACAGGTGAAATTAGAGATCTTGGGGTATTATTTGATTTAGCCTTTACATTTAATAGTTATGTCCAACAAACTTGTTTGGCAGTCTCAAAAACTTTGGGATTTACCATCAGAACCTCAAAATATTTCAATAATATGATGCTTTTGAGGACCCCATTTTTGATTCTTGTTGTACCTAGATGGGAGTATGCAGTTCCCATATGATTTCCCACTACATGATACAACCCCAAAAAATTAATTACAGCTTTCCTGTTATAGTAAGAAAATATGTTCTCATACAAATTTTGTCTAATTTGGTTTGAGGTCTTTTATGTTTTAATTCGATGCATATATTGTGACAAACGCTGTACAAAATAGCGACACACTGGAAAACATTATTTTTGACAATCTGAAGCTTAGCATTTAATAATTATATTTAACAAATATGTTAGGCAGCCTCAAGAACTGTGGGACTCTACCATTAGAACCTCAAAATATTTCAATAATATGGCGCTTTTGAGGATCCTGTATTTGGCTTTTTGGTTCTCGGATTGGGATACATTGGAATATGTCTAGTTTTCGTAATACATAACACAGCAACTGCCCATTGAGTGTACACAACGACGTTTTTGAAATATCTTTTTTTTTCAAATAATGGAGTGTACCTTGGCAAGAAAGTTTTCTATGAAAAGTTCACTTTAGACTTTGGTTCTCAAACACTCACTAATCGCAAAATTGTTTGCAGTGCTCCTTATTTACATAAAACTATAAATAGCTAGATCGAGTCTTTCTACTTGCTTCAACGTACCTGAGGCTAATGCTCATCATACGTTCTCTTGTAATACCATTAGAACCTCAAAATATTTCAATAATATGGCACTTTTGAGGACCCTGTATTTGGCTTTTTGGTTCCCGGATTGGAATACATTGGAATACACCTATGTCTAGTTTTCGTAATACATAACACAGCAACTGCCCATTGAGTGTACACAACGACGTTTTTGAAATATCTATTTTTTTTTTCAAATAATGGAGTGTACCTTGACAAGAAAGTTTTCTATGAAAAGTTCACTTTAGACTTTGGTTCTCAAACACTCACTAATCGCAAAATTGTTTGTAGTGCTCCTTATTTACATAAAACTATAAATAGCGAGATTGAGTCTTTCTACTTGCTTCAACGTACCTGAGGCTAATGCTAATCATACGTTTTCTTGTAATGTAAATACGCCGAGGACAATCTTATTACTGAGATCACCAATTCATCATATCATAAGGAAAGCAGACCTATATGACATGCTCCACATTTGTTGGAGATCCCGTAATAACCATATCAACTTACTTTATATACTTATTAAAAAATTGGGCTACGGATGAATATCAAGAAAAGTAAATATATGGAAATCAAAAGCAAGAGTAATGTGGAAGGAAGAAAAGGATTTAAAGTACAGGTAGGACGGCATAGTATTACCTTTGCAGATGTGGAAAGTTGTATCTACTTGCGAGTACCAATAAACAACAAATGCGATGAAAGGATGGAAATGAATATGAGAACAGCTAAAAGGAGTGGATGTGCAGAAAGGCCAAACCAAATTCTGACGTCAAAAGAGGTCCCCCGGAAAGACTAAAATAAGAACGTACCGTCTTACGTCCAACTCTTACTTATAGTTGCGAAGGATGGGTGATGAACAAAAGCAACCCGAACAAATTAGAAGTATGGGAGCGGAAAATCCTAAGAAGAAGGAGGAAGGAAAGTGGAGAAGGAATGGGAGAAACGAGGCAATGAAAAATTGTACCAACTGTATAATTGCCCATGTATCACAGATATTATTAAAGCAAGACGTTCGCAATGGGTAGGACACCTCTAAAGGATGGACGATAGTAGAGTGGTGAAGGTTTTTGGGTGGAAAACACCGGAGGGAAAACACCGGAGGGAAAACAGAAGGAAGTTGATACGAGTACTTCAAAAGCAGCCACCTTCAATTCGATATGAATTTTAAATTGGTCTTATCGAAGACAGTGATCTTCACATGAAACTTTTATCCTATATCTTATACTTACGAAGATATTTGATGTACAAGAGAAATAACTTTTAACGAGTTTGACATCTTGAACTTTTTCAAACAGATTTTAAATCAGCATAAAAACTGCAAAACATCTCCTATTTAATCAAAATGTCATCTTCGATAATAAGAAAGTTATCCATGCAATTCCAATCGATCTGGAACAGACGGTATACAGCTGGACATAACTTTTTCCATTTCTTTGATTATTTTGCGCATGCTTATCTAGTATGAAATAAAAATCGAAACCGTACGAAAATTCTTGCACGTAACAATAACCGTAACACCAACACAGAAACGTTGCTCGTTATCATCCTTCCTCAACGTGCATATCTACATCATCCGAGCAGGAACTTACCTGAAATTAAGTCTGCAGACCGCTCCGGCGGAAGCAGATGTCGCCGGCGGCACGGCGTCTTCGTAACGACGCTGCGCCCAGTCCGTAACGCGGCCGTCGGTCGTTATTACGTAGTGGAGGTCGCGTTCGCACGGGCAAGTCGATAAGATCGCGACGTGAGCTTCGTCTTCCGGCTGCGGAAAATGGCAAAAGGAAACGTTAGATTTAGGACGGGCGCCGCCGTTAAAAGGACGACGCTCGTCGACGAATTAAGTTGATGAAGTTCGAGAGAACGAGGCACCCTTTTGTAGCGTTTAGTATGAATGTGGGAGGGGGGACGTCGCTATATTACGTTTATGGCTGCAGTTGCGGTTGTTTTAGTGGCCATTAACGTTTGGGGGAAGGAGGAGATACTAATTAGTGATTTCGGAGATGATAGGAGTTGTCTTTTTCGAGTTAAAACTTGAGGTTATCGAAGGTAGCTCTGACTTCATTTGGTGGAGTTGAAATTTTGGAGAAATAATGATTCTTCTTTGGTCTTTGATCTTTACGAGAGCTACGGTAATTTGGTGTACCTGTACGAAGAAAGAACTGCGGCATAATGATTGATTCGCCAAATCTTACTTTAATGCGCGACTGGACTCGGTAGGGTGTTCATATTATCGTAACCCCTTTTCGTAGGACAAACCTGGAATAAATCTAAATGTTACCCTTCCAATTTCCTTCCAATGTACTCCTCCAATATCCGAGATTATCGGAACAGAAGTATAGCTAAACTTCTCGATTCAATCCTAACTTATCCGGCCGGCCCACAATAAAGCCGAACTTTCAATGTTTATTGCCGGGGCCCTCTCGAACTTCCCCGAAAAACTTCTCTACCCAAATTAACTTAACGTCTCGAATAGTATTCTTCCTTCCTTCTCTAGTCTCAGCTTTCATTTCCCCCGAACCGGAATCCAATTTTCCCCGCGTCTTCTCCCAAAAGGAAGCTCTAATCCGGCAGAAGTGGAGAAAAAGTACGCATTTATCGTTATCGTTTACGCGGCGGCGACGGGAAACTCGTGGGCCCCAAAAGTGGGAAGCTCCCGTCGCATCGTCTTCGCCCTTCCCGAATCTACGTAAGTTCCCCACTTTTACCGGTGTGATTTACTTCAAATTGAAAAAACAGTCCCGAACTGTTATGAGGGTTTTACGATACGGATGTTAGGCGTGCGCGCGGGGGTGTGAGATGGGGACGAGTCGAAGATAGGAAGAAGTTACCTTACCTGTAGGGTGTGTTCGACTCCTTCTATGAGCAAATAGCAGTCGGTAGTCGAGTTCCATTTGTGTATCGGTTCCCTGGCGAGGACGTAGTGGCTTTCGATTTCTTTGCTCTCGACGGAGACCAGCTCGGCCTGGAAAAGGAAGAAAATTCGATTACGGTTCGGACGACGACGACGTGACTGGTTTAATCGAAAATGTAAAGCGATTTTGAGGGAGGAAGTTAGAATGGGGGAAAGGGAGATAATTTGAATTTAATGTTCCGAGATGTCAAGAACACGTACGTCTGTCTTATTAGTTATTTTCTGTTAAAAGCGGGAAAGAAGAAAAAACGGAGAAAAATTCGGTTTCGTTGGAAATTTAAGATGGAATATTTCTTTGGCGGATCGTCTCTTTCTATACTCTTTCATTGCAATACTCTTGATGTATTCATTTCGTAATTACCATGCTTTGATCTTGACAATACGCTTTGGAAGCGATCAGGTCAGAAATGATGATTTTACGTACATTAAATCATTGTAATCGAGAAGACAATACATGGATATGTACAAGTATACGATGGTATCACATGTATTTAACTACTTATTGTATAAAAAGAGTAAATAAAAGGCTAAAATGGCACAGTTATGTTCCGGGCTAGAATATATAGATTACCTAGGAAGATGCTGGATAGAAAGCAACAAACAGAAAGGAGCAGAGAACGATCTTCCTAAAAATTAGTTACCAAAATGGATCCTTTGGTGTAAAGTGTTTCTTTCCACCATCAAATCTTTATTAGTATAGAGCCGGCCACTGTGTTACGTTTATTTGGTAACTTCTGATAACTTTTCCAAATCTCTTTGTTTCTAGCATTACCACTGTATTTCTTTCTTCCTCGTTATTTGTTCCGTCGCTTCTCAAATATCATCATATCATCATGCCCCAATTGCAGAATCACCACAAGGAAGCATAATCTATCTACGCAATGTGATGATTGTCAGGTTCATTTGACATACATACGTCGGGTTGACAATGAGCTGAAATTAATCCGAGCTAATTGTGAGTCGTACTTCATTAAGGTTGTTTGCAAAATATGTAATTACAACACATCTCAGTCCCAGGACATCAAGGCACTGTAGACTCCTCTGCGTAATGTGTATACATCACTCATGAACAAATTGCATAATGACTTTGATTCTACGTTGGCAAGATTGGAAAAGTCAATTAAAACTCCACACCCACAATCCGTGTCAGCAATCGACTAAGCTTTCCAGGAGGTGAAGGGACAACAGAACAAAACAAACTAATCTATATACAAAAAATGGATCGTTGTTTGTTCGGATGCTTAAAACCTGAAAACGACCGGACCAAATTGGATACTTCCTTCTGCGGGTTTGTTCGTAATTGCTACGCGAAGGTTTAGGAAAAAGAAAAGTCGAAAAACAAATTTTTGAACAAAACGAAGTTTGCCGGATCACCTAGTATAGTGGCAATTATGTTAGCACTAGCGTTTACCCTATTTTTCCTTTTTTGATTTTTTGGTGGCGGTAAATTTATGGGCTTCCATTGAGCTGACTGCCGCTTCGTAGCAGGATTAAAAATGGCATCCATGTCTCATCCATTATCACGATCTATGAAAAGAAAGTCCATTCATGCCGGCATCACCCGCCAATATTGTTTGGCAACATGCTTTACGTCTTGTGGTTGTCTGTCGCCATTTGTGGTACACACCTTGCATTTTCAGTTCTTCGTGCAGGATTATGTACATAGATCCCACGGAAATGCCAAAGGTGGATGCGATGTGGTCAACACTCATTTGGCGATCATCCAAAGCAACTTTGGCCCACTTGCTTGGTCATGTCGTCAGACCGACTGGTGGGAGGCCAAGATTGTCTTTCTTTGTTGTCAGACGACGTGCTGCATTCCTTGAACTGTCACACCCACGAACGCGCATTAGACACATCCATAACACCATCATGACATGTCTCACTCAACTAGCGATGAATTTGAATCGACACCACTCAAATGGAGAAAACGAATGATTACACGCGGTTCTTGTAATGGAAGCGTCGCCATTTCAAGTATCAAAAACGGTCCTCACTCTCGCCGTTGTCGCTAAAGTTTCGTGCCCCGTATAGTGCTGGCGTTTCTATCACACATTCACAACGAGTGCAAGCGTATTTTAAAACGAATCGCATGTTTCCGCTGTTTCGAGTGCTGAGAAAGAAATCGGAGGTATTATAACTTGAATGCACCTCGTCTATGCGGTGAAGGGTTAAGATTTCTAGGTCCTGCTGGTGGGTCGCATAAGTGTGATGAAATTTGTCCACAACAATCACTTAGTACACATAATTAATTCCTCGTTATGGTCAGTAATGCTTTTACATAGTTATCATACTTTACGTCTAATTCAATATTTAGATCTATGGTGATTTTGTGTGGATAGTAGTTGGGTAGTGGACGAGAGCTATTGTATCTATTTTCTTTGCTATAACTTTCTTCAAGTTCTTCGTTTGCTTTAATTAAATTTGGCTGTCGCTATAGAAAAATAATCAAGGTACGATGACAGTTGTCCAGATAGGATGACAATCTCAATGTCCTTTGTAACAGAATGCGACTCCAACCGTAACGACAGAAATACTTTTCAACGGTTGGTCGCTTAATATTTAATGTTTCCTCCCTTAATGGATAAAATTTATTCTATAAACATGACAGTCTTGCACTATTGTACCAGTGAATTTTCGCTTCGTGACAGGGCAAGTACACGAATGTACTTCACTATTTATTCGATTTCCGAGTCCGATGTCCATTCTTCATGCGAGTGATGGATCGCGATCCCGTTGCATGTCGGGCCGTTTCTATCGGTCGTCGTCGTCGTAAATAACGAGATATTAACCATAAATCATACGGGATTGTTGTTAAATCGGTTACCGTCGACGTTGGAAAACAGTAAACACCTTCTCGTTGTTAATTAATAATATTTCCTAGCGGACCGGCCCCGAACGCGTTAGCAACGTTACATTTTAATTAAAATAGCAACACGTTTACCCGGTAATTTCCACAATAAACGAGCTGGGGGTATACGTGTAGGTACGTATTCGCCGATATTACCAGTTCGCTGGATGTATGAATGTTTGTACGTGTTATCGTCGGTCTTATTAATCAATCAACGCCGTCTGCAGTCGCGATTTTATGCCCGAAACGTGGCGGGTTCACGAATGGGTGGTTTATTGAAAATAATCGCTGTTGACGTAGAGTTGTTTATATCGTTCGAAGTAGTTTTCTTAAATTGAAATTCGATTTCATTCCTCCTTGGGATGGGGTTGTATTTACTTTATTGTTGGGCGTCATCGCGGTCGCATTTTTATATGTACATATTTTGAATTTAAACTGTACTCGAATTCTCTCCCTTAAATTATCTGGGAAGATAATTTCTAACTTGCTAATTACAAATTCCAAAAGAACAAGAAGAAGAGAGATAGGAACTAACTAACTCGGAGTAAAGAGAGGCGCTCGCAGCGTAAAAACTGCGTTCCAATTTTTAATGCATCCTCAATTACATCACGGAAATTACTCCTAAAACGTGCACTTTGCAGTTACGTCACCCCGTCTCCATCCCCTTTATCAACAATCGCGGGTGTGCACATAGCAAAAGTAAACCGAATGACAGACTGAAGGGAGTGCAGGAAATGTAAGTACTTCAGCACACGCTTCCGAAAAGTGTCTGCGAGTCGTAGTGGCTCTCGCCGCGAGGGTTGCTGTCAGCACACTCGGGGTGCAACGACACGTCACCGTAACCTACATTCCCGACAGACTATCGGGCGCTCGCGGACCGACTCCCTTTTCCTTCCTTCCGTACCGAGGTCATCTTTTTCGCTAATGCAACTAGCGCGAAAATAGATCGATTTCGTAAGGAGAAAGATGCACGAGAGTTTGATGCGTTGTAATAACGTCATTTCGATTTATTTTTCTGCAGCGGAAGGCGGCGAGAACTGATGGAATTTCGGGATTGGAAAGAAGAAGACATAGGTCTCGCGGGAAATTTCATTTTCATTTATTTTCGCGGAGAATGAGAAAGAAGCCCTAGAAATAATAAAAAAATTTAGGAATGGGAATGTGATTGGTTTTAGCTGGATCTTTTCTTCATTTTAATTTCAAAAGCGAATTAATCCAGTCTACTAGGCCGAAGACAGACAATACATCGAAAATTTAAATATATTGCAATTTATTATGACATATTTTCTAGCAGATGCAATAGATTCACCAATAAATTCGATTTTGTGACCAGTTAACCTAAAGCTAGTCCAAAACCTGACTTGCTAGACAACTTCTGCAGCTGCATTCGGTTTAAGCATAAGAAAATTTACAAGACTCACCTCCTATCATATCTGTAATTAAAGAAAAGCTCAAATTTCGTAGGCCTGTGTAATTGATACTTAAAACTTCTTAGCATCGTTAAGGTGCTGTCTGTTTCTCACACTCCTTTTAAGTGCGAATTTTTAGAAATCTTCCTACGTCTTTGAAAAATATTTTTCAAATATATTACGGAAAAGAAGACATGTGTATCAACTATGGGATACATTCATCATTCTGAAAAAAGTGAAAACTACTTACTGCATGTTGAAAAGTGTGCATTATGGCATGATAAGCTTATTCCTCAATACTTGCTTGAAAAATATTATTTATCTTAAAATTTATAACTAACGAGATTGAAACAAAACACTCGAAGTCCACGTAAAGAGTGGCTCTAAGCTCTCCGACCCGAATGTGTCAAGGACAAGGCAGGAAACCAAGTTTTTTCAAGTAGATTTTGTGCTTACCACTTGCAAGGGAAATACCGGTAACTGAAAAATTCTGATTTCGATGAAACTATACAGACTGAAAGAGTACGTTGCCATAAGAACAAAGAATTTTTTTAGCGGCCGAACACCCCTCCAAAAATTTGCACGATCTCTTACGATTTTTTTGCAAACATCTCGGAAATTACCACAGATATTTTTCTCTTTTTAGAATATAATTTGAAGTATATTACATAGTCTGAAGGATGACGCAAATTATTTTCGGAAAAATTAAATAATGGGCGACCTCCTTTCTTTAATAGTCCTTTTTTTCTATTTATCACAAATAAAGTCGGTTTTACGAAGAAAACGGTGCTGAATAACAAATATATACAGAAAATAGTAAAGATATTAAACGATAATAAAGTTTTAGTTGTCATTGATTGATGTACATAGATAAGTGCCGTTTTAAATATAAAAAAATTAAATTACTAATTATTTCAATTATTAAAAAATTAGAGCTATATATATATATACTGAAAAGATGGTAAAATCAAACGACGTTTTGTCAAAAGTGTGAAAAAAATTCAAAAAGTGAAATCGCAGCTCTGCGATCTTTGCACTCTACAACGGATAGTTATATCATTTTAGCACCCATTTCGACCGATGAATGCTTACTTTCGCCATTATTTTTGGTATTAAAAGAATCTACGAATACGTGGGAGCCTCGAGTTGCGCAATCATTGTTTAGACCCGTAAAACTGTATATTTCGTCTTCGACGTCTGGAAAGCTCACTTTAAATGATTCCAAAACCTGGCTAACAGATGTCTTCTTTGTAAATATCGGACCAAAAGGTGTTTTCTTGATTGATTCTTGGAGTGGGTATTGCGTTGATGAACTTCAGAAACTGATGCCAAAAGATCAAACTGTAAAAATGTTAAATATCCCTAAAAAGACAACAGTAATAGTACAACTTTTAGATGTGTTCTGTTTTAGATTATGGAAAAATTTTATCAGAACCTTTTCTTATAACATGATCTTTATAAACTACGATATAGATTTGTATCAGAGAAATAGTATTATTAAGCTCCAATCGTTGATCCCACAATCAGTTTTCTTCGCCAAAATTTTTCGATAAGTTCAAATACTCGTGAAGAGTGAATACGAGGATGAATGCTCATGTCAAACTATAAATTTACACTGTACGAAAAATATACTATAAATGACTAAAAACATGTAATTTTGTTTCTTCGTTCTTTTTGTATATCAATTTCCTACACCGGTATACGCCATACAATGTGTGTATTTTTCTTTATTGATATCTATCTATATTAAGTACTTGAATATTTAATCGATATCTATCTGAATATTTTTGTATTTCTTTCAAACGTTATCGAAATAATTGGTAATTCAAAGTATTTTATATTTAGAACGACACTTATCTATGTACATCAATCAATGACAAGTGAAACTGTATTATCGTTTTTTTTTATTCCTTCGTTATTAGCTGTTTAAATTCGCCATTCGGCGCCCTATTCTACCTAAAACCGACATTATTAAGATTAACTAATACAAAGGAGGGTAAGAACGCCCGATGGCCCGTTATTTTCCGAAAATGATTAGCGCCATCCTTGATATTATATAATACATTCCAAGTTATATTCTAAAAAAGAAATATATCTGTGATAGTTTCCGAGATGTTTACAAAAAATTAGATAATCGTGCAAATTTTTGGAGGGGCCTGTACTCCGAAATCGGTGGATTCGGCCGCGAAAAAAATTGCGTTGTTCTTATAACAAGGTACCCTTTCAGTCTGTATAGTTTCATGGAAATAAGAATTCCCTTGCCCGTAAGTCGTTGCAAGGTTCTCAATCTGGATGTAATTCAAAAACTTTTGAGAGTAGTTGTGCGTGCGGTCGAAATTTGCAAAATTAGGTGATTATTGGGGAACTGTGAAATCCACATTTCCATCAACAATTCAAACTGTTGAAAATCTCAGGCTGGATCACTATTCATGTAAAGGCGGTGTATCCCCGGTAATAACCTGATCTTGCAATTAGATTATGGCCAGGTTTCGATTAAAAAACAACTACAAACCGGACAAAAGTCGCAAAGGTTATTGTATTTTTAACGCATTTAGGTCGAGAACAGACGCATACGATTATTAATTATGGAGAAAATTGCATTCAATTCGGCAGTAGCGAAAACCTAGAATCGGTTTGGTCGTAATACAAGTTATTTTCCAAGAATTTACATTTCCAATAAATTTCTATAAAGTAAAGTTTCTGTAACAACTTAAAAGGCGCCCTCGTATCATCCTTTAGGTGGCGTTGAAAGCATGAAGTTACCTAACAAGATAAAATATCCAACACCGGTTCAAGGTTGAAACAAGGAGATAACAAAATCATGTCCCAGTTATCTAGGAACCTAATTTTTCTTTCGTTCATCCATAAACCGGTGGAAACGCCGTACAAACGAATCGATCGATGGCTAAGGGGTGTAGGGGACAGATTGGAAATCTTGGAATCGAGTTCGCGTAAACTACGAGGGCGAATTTATTAGATTGGCGCGTCGAGTCCTCCTCGATGTTTTTCCACTTCACCTTGTGTACCAACGTTCCGAATTTTTCGCCGAGCAAATACGGGCGGCTTGTTTGGAATGAAGCGATTCGTTTTCTCCATCCCTCAACATCCCGACGACGGTCTATCGGAATATTCGAGAACGTTTCGAGTTTGAAGAACCGAAGGGGCGAAATTAGCGAAGGCGAATAAGATTCGGGAATTTTATCGCGGTGAATTGAATTTTGGGATTCGGAAGGAAAATTCAAACGATTTCAAATATTTAGCGTAATTGGGAAGGATTTGATTTATTCCTTAACTAAAATTGTTTTAGTGAAATTATTTTAGTAATTACAAGTATTTTGGCAATTGTTGCCAAAAATCATTAGCACTAGATGACATCAATAAACTCTTCTCCAAAAACGTTTAGTCCATTCTTATTCAAATCAAATGATAGGTCCAAATCGATCTACCTCTTCCTCCAGTAGGCCTGAGGTTGTTGACGATCTCAGACGTACTTACTGGGTAAAAATAAATAAATGTATACCACCGAAAATTCGGAACCAGCTGACGTGCTCGGTCAACATTTTACCTAAATTTAACCACCGATATGAGATTCAAATCTGATTATGAACTTTTTACCGTCAGTTAGCTCTACCCAAATACGACCCAGAAATTTTGAACTAGCCGGCATTCATTTCACACCACTAACTAAAGATTTTCTAATCTATAAACCATATCTAAATGCAAGCAGATTTTAGCCAAAATCACCATTTAAAAACCGTGAAATTTGAGGGTTTCAGGGCCTAGCCAGCGTCAGTTAGAATTAAGGATCAGTGGAGAATGCGAACAAAGAAGTCGATAAAAGACAAACCAAGAACAGGGCAAGTAATAAGTGGACGAGAAGTTAATGGAAAATCGAATGACAAAACAAGCAATACAGGCAAGGTACGCGGGGAGAAAAAGGTAGGAAAACTACATCAGAAACGGATATAAGAGCTGGAGGAGGACATGGACAAGCTAAAAGTGACAAATTAGAAGGAGAAAGCTAGAAATCGCACGATTTGGAAGCAACCTCACAGTTTTGAAAGTTTACAAAGCCCTTTCATAATCTAAAAGTGTTACGGCCAGTTTGTCACAATGTTCCGGCCTTGTTACTTTTGGTCTCTCGTTCCACCTCTGACGCATAGATGGCGCCCCCCTTTTGTAGGTTTCGGATACAACTTGCGATGTGGGTGCACGTGCTATTCATTCTGTTCGTGGCGTTTGGTTGAACAGGTCGTTTTCCATGAATAGGTTATTCCGTTTTCGCTTTAAAGTTTCGTTTGTCAAGGATCTGCACGCGAATTCGGCTCTGGGAAAGCTAATGTTATCGTTGTGTGAATTTGGGAGTTTCGCTTCCACAATTTTACTGTTCGAACTCTATTGGAGGGAGCTAGTAGAGTACGAAAAATGTGCTAGGTTGAGCTGCGATTATTGAGAACATCTGAGAACTTTAAGAACATCTAAGAGTTATCGAAGAAGCTAGAAGCCGACTTAGTCTTCAGTTTGCTGCGTTCGACTAGATTCCCGACATTTTAATACCGGGTTGACAACCGGAAGTACGTTAGGTTAAGTCCCGCCTTTATTTTCTTTTATTTTTGTCTCGTTGAGCTATTTTGATATTATACAAACCTCACACAGGTTATTCCAAAAGGTCGCAAACTAAAGCACGTACCAACACATGGGGTTAAAATCTCATTCCCAAATTTTGCAATCATTTGCTCCTACCTAAATACGATCTAGAAACTGTGAAATGATCGGCGCTGGGATCATATTCCTACCTTAAACTTCTGAAATCCATGGACTAAACTCGAACGCAAGTAGATTTGCACAAATATCTCAAATTCCCACTCAATTATCATACTTTTGAAATTTGTTTATCGTCCAAGAAAGTTAAAATCAATTAAAATCACCTGAACAACATTTCTGGCCTAACTTTGATGAATTTGAGACTCGTCCATCAACATAGGACGTACATTTCAAGTAGATTTCGAAATAAAATTATGGAACTTACTTGTAAAGCGATTACGTCACTATCGGCTAGAATCGCTGGAACTACGAACGTGCCCTCCCCATTGGAGATCTCGATATCCTGGCTGTAAATGGCGGTGGTATTGTCGTAGACTTTGACTCGAACTCTGACCGATTTCTCTGTACTCATTGCCTCGACCTAGAAATGATCAGAAAAAGTTTGAACATAGTTAGTGTAAGGAGAAACAAGGTCTAAAATGCATCGGTACACTCCTCACCAGAGAACCGATCAACCGATGCAATTGAAGATGGTGGTCGTGTTGTGAACTCGACATTTATCGATGATAAAGGTAAATGTCGACTTTGTAACACGACCACCATCTTCAGTTGCATTTCAACAAACTGTATGGTGAGAAACGTACAGATCGTAATCATGTACTATGGAAATATAGATACTGGATCAAGGACCAGGTCAGATAAAAAAAAATAAGATAACAACTATAGCAAGAATCAGTGATGAGTAGGGTTGGTAAGGAGCAATTGAACTGGTGTGGTTGTATACCTAGGATGGAAGACACAAGACTCGTTGAAAGAGCTTCTTAAAACAAGAAAACACGGGAAAGGACCAAGGGGAAAGCCTAAAAGGACATGGCTTATACAAGTGCTGGAGATAGATGCAAGGAAGGACAAAATCAATCAGTTGATGGATGGGCAGCTGTGGTACCGAAAGGATTGGAAGAAATGAGTGATGGAAGAGCATTAAGCATAGAACCTCTAACGCTCCGAAGAGGAATGGCGATTAAATTTCGAAACGTACCTTTCCGGAGAATGGCAGTCCAGGTTTATATCGTCTTCTCATTTCCCTACCGAAACGTAACTCGACGTAATGCTCTTCGGCTGCGGCCACGTCCGGAATACCACCACCAATTCCCGGTGCTATATCGATCGGGGCTGTAAATTCCGCGGAGTCCACTTCAACGTGAAGAAGCCATCGACCGGAGCTGACGAATTCCGAAAGCGGTAAAGTGAACGCCTTCACCCCTAAATCGATTGTAGGCACATTAAATTGCAGATTCAAATCGAAAGATTACGTTCTCACCTTCATCCAGGGGAACCTGATCCCATAAAGCTACTTTGGTTCCGGCTGGATCCTTGACGCTTACCGTACCTACGGCGTCGGCTACGATTTGAAGGTCATGATCCAAAGCAAGAACCCAAAATGATACTGGAAAAAATGATAATTGGGTGTAGTTAACAAGGATATTTACTGTAATCTATGACAATACATAAACATAAACAAGAGGGCAGTACTTAGGCTCCTTAGATCTCATTGTACTGACCTCCATGATTTGGTGGGGCAGTCTATTAGTACATACTTATCAAGAACGATGGTCTATTGACCAGCAATTTCTTAAAATTTGGGGATTTCTGTGTTCATAGGTTTATGGTATTTGCATATCAGTCAGATAATACTAGCATTTGACATAGGCGTACAATCGTTATTCCCCATTTTTTATGTTATTCTTTGCATGCACTGGACAAAACATTTATGTCAGACGAGGCATGGTTCCATTTATTAGGCTATGTGAATAGCCAAGATTATCGAATATAGAGAACGGACAGTCCACACACTTTTATTGAAACCAGTTTGCAGCCTATTAAAATTGGTTTATGGGTGGCATTATCAAGACGACGTATTGTGGGGCCTATATTGTTTAATGATACAGTAACTGCTGAAAGATATTGAAATAATATTTTACATCTATTTATTGAACAGTTGCACCCTTACACCGAAAGGTAAAAAGGGTAAAAGATTATATATATATATATTGAACAGTTGCACAATGATGAATTGACGGAATAATATTTTCAGCAAGATGGAGCAACGGCTCATACTGCATTCGATACATTGGAAGACCTAGGACAATTTTATGATGATGGTGTTATTAGTTATGCAAGATGGCCTGCAATATCACCGGATTTAACACTTCTACATTTTTACTTCTTTGGTTATCTAGAAAGCAAAGTCTATAGACGACGTTTACATCATATTGATGAGCTACAGGCAGCTATACGACATGGAATTGAAGATATCATCGCATCCTAATTAAAACTTTTTGATACACCACTTTCTGCAATATTTTACGTAATACCAACTGCTGTTATTTGCATTGCCTAATTTGGTGATCACGTGGTGGACAGGGATTGTTGATATCTTTGTATTATTTTTCTTAAGAAAGAGTGAATTCTTTCTGGTCAAATGCCTCCACATTCGCAGGTTCCAGATATCTCTCCCCTAAGTGCAGGAGTTAACTAAAACATGCCAGCGGTATAGTAGGTGCTCAGTAGTTTCATCTAGTTCGCTATAGAGTTTGCATCCAGCTTCATTGCTAAGCCCTATGTAGATGATAGTTGATTCAGGACCGGTTTTACAATCCTCGAAGAAGTTCCAGGTAACTTAACTAGTAGGAATAAATTCTATATGACAGCATGGTCATATTCCTAGTATAAGCTATCCGGTGTTTATTCGGTGTTGTAAAACCGGCCCTCAATATCCAGTATGACCACCTGTTTTGGCTCTGAGTTGATTTCTCTTTGCCTTTAGAAGGTTCTTGGTCTCATTGCAACTCAGGGGCACTTCTTTGAAGATCCTGGATTGCTCGAGCTTTGTCTGGTGCTGCCATCAGAATTGGTTCTTAAACCAACTTTTGCAGTTGATTTGGCAATTTTGAAAGCAAGTTCATGTCTTGTGGCGGCAGTCCAATAGACCTACTGCATCAGTATCTTTGCTCTAACGTTGCCTCTGATGCCCTGACGAGCTGGTACCCGAAATAGGTAAACTCTGTTAGACTTAGACAATGTTTCTAAGGTCAGTGGAGTCGCTTACATATGTCTCTATATGTACTCGAGTAGTTTGTGTTAAGGTTCTTCTAGGTAACTATCTCGGTTTGGTAGACCGTGGGGTAACCACCAATTAGTAGGCTGATTCTCGGCCTCGTTCGGTGTCCATAAATTTCCGTTCCCGCTTCGTGTTTCTTTAGTAACCCATCAGTAAACTAAATGAGCCCACCTTCCTCCTGTCTTGGGAAAATGTAGTTTAAAGGGCAACTGTTGTTCCTTTCGTGGGACAACGATATTATATTGACCAGAAAGGATGAAACCGGCGGGGATAAATTGGACTTGACCGATAATTGCAACTGTAATAGTTGATGAATAGTCTCTGTTATTTGTTGAAGTTAGAATTTTACTTTTCCAATTCTTCTTCTCTCCGATAGGAAACTGATCTCACCTAGCACGTGATAACGCCATCTTTAGGACGGCGAAGGTTATTAAAGTTCGCATAGCATCGTCGAAACTTAATAAAACTACGCTTAAAGTTGCGGAGAGCCCGAAGGGCCTACAAATTTCTTTTGTTTTTCTCACGGCTTTCCTTCGCACGGCGAACGTTCCCCCTTTCCCCTCAATCCCGTCTAAACCGCTTCCGATAATTTTTCTCCGCTATATTTTCGGGAACGGGGCGACGTAATGAAACGTAGTTTTCAGCTTTGACGGTTAATGGGGCCGACCGGTTCAGACAATGCCGAGAGAAATCGGTTCTCGACTACGCGATCGGGGCCGAATAAAAGAACGGAATGAACTTTTTTCATTTCCGCTTTGACGAGGCGGATATAAATCATAGAAGTTTTCGCCAAGTTTAATTTGATGTCGGCGGAGTGGATATTTTAGTGAGTAAGGCGGTATGGAATATATACAAGCAGCCGCGGTCCGTTCGAAAGCGAGGATTTATAGACAGTTTTGCGGCACGTTTTTGGAATGGGTATCCACCGATTTGGAGGATTTTAGACGCAGAATGTTAAATGATACTTGAGGCGTGCGTTGTATGGAATAGATAACGTTGCGTTTCCCTTTGATCGCGTTTTCTAAATATTTTGGGTGATATACAAGAAGAAATTATGAGATAGCAACTGATTTCTCCCTAAAGTGTATAACTCGTTTCTGCTGATTGAGTGGTAATGCTTTTTGTTCCATCTTGTAGGATTTATTTGACAATGTTGTATTAGTCCCAGACATGAAAAAATCGATGATATCATATAATACTAGGCCCTTAAGTGCAAAACAGAGGTACATAAGACTGATCGACATATGAACGAAGGAGATTGAGGGAATGGGAATGGAAATAAATGCGAACAAGACTAAGTACATGATAACAAATCAAAAAAATATTAACGTAAACGGAGACACAGGGATTACTATGTGAAGGAAAGCGAATAGAGCAAAACTTGGGAATGATTATATCGGAAGATAGAAGAATGAATCGGGAGATAGCAAACAGAATCAAGAAAGCCACAAGAATTTATTATGCCCTTAACAATAACATTTTTGGGAAGAAAGAGATTGGACATCAAGTAAAACTCCGAGTACACAATAAAGTAACAGTGCCAGCACTATTATATGAATGCGAATCTTGGGTAAACACGGAGAAGCATGAGAGTGCGGTAAGGGCTGAAAAACTTTAAGAATTAAGAAAAATACCAGGAAGGACGGGGTTGGATAGGAAGAAGAATGAAGACAACAGATTGAAACTGAACCAAGAATCCAAGAAAAGCAGAAAAGAGAAGGGAATACTGAACCGGTTTGGACTTACAGCAAGGATGGACAATAATTACTGGGGAGGGTGGTGACGGAAAGAACCGGAAGAAGGAGACCGAGGAAGACCTGGATGCTACACATAGCAGAGTTGGGAAAAGGAAGATGGAAAACAACTAGGGAGATGAAAGCGGCGGCCGGTGACAGGAAGAAATGGAGAGAATGGGTAAACAAATGAAATACGAAACTCTGACGCCCTGGCAGGGTAAAAGGAGAACCGACGAAGAAGAAGAGGAAAGCACATAAGAAGTATAAATGTGGTGACATTTATAACAATTGACGAGGCAAGGAATTGTCACGAAACACCAAATTCGCCTTGATTGCCAACAATATATAACTATGTAATATCGAGCAATCTACTGATCATAAGTTTTGGAGTTACATAAGCTCAAGAAGGTCTGCTAGTAGAATTCAGAAAGTGCATGATGTTCCGAAGTACATTTAGCAGTCATAATAAATCTTTTGTTTGCAGATTGTAACTTCGTTGCTTTAAACCAGCCTTACCTTAAGGACGACTTTGCTCTTTTGGTTATTATACTAGCGTTTAGGATTACATGCGTACGTCGGAAGACGAAATGAATGATTTTTCTTTAGTGTGAGGTCGTCTCAAACATCAATCGATTGTTCCTAAATTCCCATGGTCGTTACCATGATTACTTTCCAGGTGGTTTAGCTTCTTTGGTTAGTTTAGTTCTAAATTACAATATTATTAAGAGCTTTTTAGGCAAAGTTTAGCCTCTTTCTTCCTTGTACGATGCCATTCCAGATTTCAGAGGATTTTACCTAAATTTCCAAAGGTCACCTTTCTCTTTGCACTGTCGTGGCCTAGAGGATCTTCTGAACGACTCTTAAGTTGAGAAATTGCTCTTTTATGCTGTCGCTTCAAGGCCCAGCAACTTTTCCTAAATTTCCACAACCATTGTTATTATTACATTTCCAATGAACTTCTTTTAGTACTATCCCGGCAGTTGAAATCGTTTGGAAAAGTCTTGACCTGGTATTAACAACTCCCTTTTTATACAATATCATTTCAACTGGCAGTAGATGTCTGCTAAATTCGCATAGTTACCGCATAGCTGTTTTAGTTTGCACCTGACGACTAAGACTTGTCGAATAACTTCTATGACGACATTCTATCGGTGTGCTTTGGTACCCTGAAGTCGCAAGAATTATTTCTGAAAGCGGTACGGTATCCCTATTCAATGAATTGGGTCTCTTACCATTTGAAAAATAGTTTCAAGAGCTTAGAGGGAGTTACAAACACAAACGAAAAGGTAGAAAATAAAATTCTACATATCTCTCACATAAATTATCTTACTCTTAAAAGTTGCCAAATAAATACATCTCAGTGAGATAATTTATGTGAGAGATATGTACAATTTTTACGTTTTCGTTTGTCTCTTATCATTTCTTCCGATTTTCAAGAAATTCCAGGCAAATTGTTCTCTTTCTTGTATTAGCATCGTCAGGATGTAATAATTTCTTCTTAAATTGAAAGTAAGTACCTTCATTTCTTGTGCTTTGTTCGTTTCTTAGTTACTTCAGACTTCTTGGGAACGATGTTAACCTCCTATAACAACAGTATCCCCATTCGATTTAAGACATATTCTTGAATTGATCGAGTCTCTTACAATTTATTCAGATTTTCAAGAAATTCCAGGCAACTTCTAATTTGTTTGTTTCCCCTTCTATTAGCATCCTTTGGGCGCAATGATTTCTTCCTAAATTGAAGCTTGGTACCTTCACTTGTTGTTTCCAATTAATTCTAACTTTCTTGAAACAGTGGTAACCTTCTATAACTACAGTATCCTCACCCAATTGAACAGGCATTCTTCAGTTGATTGACCCCGTCACCATTAGTTCAGATTTTCAAGAAATTACAAGCAATTTCTAACTTGTTTTGTTGTTTGTATTAACAGCTTCTGGATACAATAATTTCTTCCTAAACTAAAGCTTAGTATTTTCATTTGGTGACATTTGTTAGTTTTCAATTAGTCCCAGCTTTCTCGGACCGGTGTTAATCTTTTATAAGTACAGTATTTTCATTCGATTGAACACATATTCTTCAATTGATTGAGTCTCCTACCATTCCCTCAGATTTTCAAGAAATTCTAGGCAACTTCTGTTTTCTTTTTTCGATTAGCAGTTTCTGGATACAATAACTGCTTCCTAAACTGAGGTTTAGTATCTTCATTTGACTTGTGTTAGTTTCCGATTAGTTTAAGCTTCCACAACTGGTTGTAATCTACGTATAACTTTACAGCCTCCAGCTACAATTCTCTCGGATCTCTTTCATTGTTTTGAGACAGAATAGATTTGTACTTTACAGACACTTTTGATATGATTCTATTGTCCCCAATCAATTCCACGTAACAGGAGGACATTTCTTGATGAACTCTATAAATTCGCAACGATCGTTTAAAAAATTTGCCCGGAAGTTTGCAGTGATTCGTAGTAATAGCTGGTAGGAAGTACTTGAATGTTTTCCAGCGTTTGAAGAAGTTTAAAAACAATTGTTGTGGCAACTTTCATCATGGTCTTTTATTCAAGGAACCAAGATATTAAAAAAATCGCAAATAGCATCAGAAATGATCAATAAGGTTGTCTTTGCACTTTCACTACGAGGAAAGAGCTGTTAGACAATCGTATAAAATAACAAACTTTGATCGCTAAACTATAACACGTGTTTGATACAAAGTTATAATTTCATGGAAATTAGCTACGATTAAATAGTCTTTACTACACTAATTTGGGTAATTCCAAAGACACATTTCGACAACTAATATCTATCATCTTACATACGTGGAGAAAATAAGGAAGAAAAGAAAGGCATAATTGGTGAATTTTGACTGTGACTTATTCTTCCATTTTATAGGAGTAGTTCATAAAACACCTGTTTTCTTAAACTCACTAGGTAAAAAAGGTTGCGATAACAAGAGATTCATCTGTCTGTCAAGCATCGTACAAAACGAAAATGATAAAATCACTTACTTGTTTCGCCTGGTCTATAAGCGTGCTTCGCCGGTCTAATGATGACATCCCTAACCGGACCGACGAGGTGAACTTGGGACGAAGTTCGAAGAGGGCAAGGTTCTGTATTGGTGCAGTTAACTAGAGTTTGAAGGATGTAACTTCCGGTCGCGTCTGGCGGTACATCCACTGGCAAGATACCATGTCCTGCAAAAAGAAGGAAAACTCTCAATAATGCAAATAAAAAAAAGGGGCTTCATCGTAGTCATTTATAATTTTGTTATTCTTAAGAAAGTCAATGAAGAAATGAAAAGATGACAATCAATGTTTTGTAATTCATTTGCTCTGTGGATGGATCAAAGCATTGATTGTCCTTACCGAATTCAGAATGGTATAGTTTGAAAATGCTAGCAACATAGGTGTCATCAGACTAATTATGTATTTAATATATATACATAACCCAAAGGTGTAAGATGACTAGAGGATTCTTTAATCTATATTATGTATGTACAAAGAGTGCCCGTTGTTTCTTGTTTCTAGCCTTGATCGGTGTCCTTTCCCATGATATTCTCCTTCCTTTTAGAATCTGCCCTGCTTCATCATTCCATGTTTTCCTTGGTCATCCTCTGGATTTTGTTTTTGGCCTGCCAAACTTGCTTTATCTGTTGTCTGTTGCTTGCTTTACCTGTCTTCCATTTTGTACAGATGTCCAAGCCATTTTAATTGTTGGTTTTCGCAGGCATTTACTATAGAGTTCTTTTCTTATTGCTTCTTCAAGTTAATTTTTGCAAATTCGCGCTTCTGAAGAGATTTTATATTCAAAAGTTGAGTTGAAATACTTATACGGTGGTTGTCGTTTAAGTATTACATGGGGCCATAAGAAACAGACAATAGGTCGACCGAAAATGCTTTATAGTTTTCCAGTGAATGCCCCACAAAAACAGATGTTTGCATTGGTTCAAATCGAATGTCAAAGTAATTATTCCAATGTACGGTTGGTGTAGTCAAAATTGCCAATTTGAAGCCAATGACTGTCTCCTCCGGTAAGCGACTAGAACGATCGAACACGCGGTCTGTTCTTGATTCTTAAGAACGTAAAAATATCATTTGGACTTGAGTCCGAAATGCATGTAAAAAGAGCTAATAATTCGACATCTTGCCGATTCAAAAATTCAATTATCGCAGTGTATGTGAACCTCCGTTGTTTTGGTGGAGGATGATTCGTCGTACCGACTTAGTTTCTCGGAGTAAGGCGATTGGTTTCGGCAAATAAGCGGTGGCACACCAGTCAGCACTAACCATTCTTCGATCTAGTGCTAAGGAATTTTGACTAAAGTGACTTGAACATCCACACAGCAGACTTGCGCTCATTTTCAGGTTCATAGGAATAAATTCAACCCACTTAGTGGCTGAGTGGTAAAGTGTGTACCTCGCAATGAGGGGGTCCGGGGATCAAGCTTTGGCCGTAGCAATTTAAAATCACAAAATGGGGCTGTGACGTCCGATATGTTAAGAAAGTAATAAAATGTCATTAGGCGAAACAGGAGTGGTGCTGTATACGTATGTATACGGCTCGGTGGTCCCGAACTCTTACACCGAAATGTAGAAGTTTGAGAAGAAGAAGAAAGAAGAATAAATTTATAGTTCGTCACCAGTTACGATGCTTTAAATATTTTTCCGAGCTTCTTTTGTTGAACGGGCTCAAAGATTCTCGACACCAGCTGACGTTAGTTGTCTTTTACAAGCAGTTACAAGATGAGCGATCCAATGGGAAACGGCACTTGCAGAATCGATACCACCAGATAATGCAACTGTTTTGCATATCAAACGAAAGGTAAAGCTACATTATTGGGAGCGCGGTTATAACATTTTGACTTCATAAATGTTGAAAATTTTACAGTTGAGATAAATCGAATTTGCATCGACAATTTCGAATTTATTCAGTGTCCATTTCAATTTACGCATTAAATAAAAACTATGGCCGGCGAATTCCAAAATATAATTTAACGAAATGACCGAACGTTATTTAATTATTAAAAAGAAAAAATATTCATTTACCGGCGATAATAAACGAAATTTTGAAATAAATCCGCACGAGATAATAACGCCCGCTAGCCGTCGCGCTTCCAACGCGTGCCCCCGTTTCTACGAGTTTTCCGATATACGCAATGTACCGATTAAAATAAATTCGGGTACGTTTTTTCCCCATCTGTTCGACAAATTGGGGCCGACAGCCGGCGATCGTAACCGGTGGAAACGGATGTAACGATCGGGCACTTCGGCGATATATTGCCGTGTTTATTTTACCCCCAATGTTCGTGGAGGGAGGGGGTGGATGTATTAATTTGCGAAAATGCCGGATCGCTAGCAGGTTTATCGCTGTCGTCGTTGACGAGGTAAACAGGTTCGGATGAAAAATTCGAATTAGGGATGAAATTTCGGATGCAAACGATGACCGAGAGGGTTGTTTTTGGTCCGCGCCCGGTTGAGAGCGAATTTCGCTCGATGGTGATGGCTTAATTCGATTTGACACTTTTAGTTTGTTATTGCTGACATTATGCACGGTTTCATCGAAATGACCGTTGGATGAAAATTGTATGTCCGAGTTGTATCCGGTAATGCTTTTAGTATCGTTTCGGAATTTGATGTTAAATTCGATAACGCCGGTGCTATCCTTTCTGTAATATATGCCAAAATAACGAGGATATCTTAGCTTTGTACAGATGTATCAGAAATTTGGAAGTTTCTTCTGATTAACATTATATGCTTCTCGATGAAAGTTTGACGTAGATGATGACACCATTGTTAGTACTCGAGAATTTCGCCAAATACGACAAAATCTAATAGAAATGGAAATAGCTCAGTAAAGAAAACAGTACGAATGTAGACATATAGGAGAAGTAACCAAGAAGTAGAAGAAAGACAAAAATTAAACGGAAATTTACCTTCCATATACCGATTTAGTGAAAAATAAAGACGGCGGATCAGGGCTTATGGTTGACTATAAAAACTGAATAATCAGAGAGTGTCGATGAATTTTTCCTTTCGATATTCTGGCGATCAGTTGGCAGTACTAAGCAATGGATAATTTCAGCATAGTCATAGATTTAGCTCGGGGCTACTTGCAAATGCCCCTAAGCGAAGTATCTGAACCAAAATCAGCACTAGATTAAACAGGGCCGTTTCAGAAAATGATATTTGGATTAACCAAATTTTATGCCAAATATGCTAGAAACATTTTGATGCCAGATTGAGACTGGTAAGACTTGAAATCAAAGCTACATCAATTATTCACCATTTTACGAAGTGCTAACATAACTATAAAATGAATTTTTTTAAAAAGAAAAGTATAATCTTTAAGATTCCCTTTATTTCTTAATTGTAACACAAGAAAGAATGGAAAAAGAAGATCAACTTAAGGCAATAGTTTTACACTTCATGACAGAAAGACTTAGGCTTTAGAAGAAGATAAAGATATTTCTTTTATACGTTCACCAAACAAAAAATACCGACTCATACTTTGTCTCACCTAGAAGCAACTACTTTACTAAATCGTAAACGATCATTCGACAAAAAATTGCTTTTTTGTTGACTGTAAACTGCTAACAAATTATAGGAAAGCAGAAATTAACAAAGTTATCGATAGAGTGGAGATAGAAGAAGGAATAATTAGAGAACATAAGTGAAAACGCCAAATAGCGAACTACAAGGACTACCATCTCGAAGGCGAGATACTCGGTGGGCTGATTGGCCATTAGAAGAATCATTTCTCCTTTAAACCTCCTAATTGACAACTGGTACCCATCGTGTGGCAAATCTACAACAACCGAGCCTATCTTTATCACTCTATTTCAATCGATAGTTGGCGCCCAATATGGGACAAGGATATAACAACAATCTCTATAGATCGCGTAGAGATAGTAGATGTCAGCATTAGAAGAAGTAAGTTGAAACGAAAAATAACGAACTACCAGGATTATCATTTCGTTGACGATATATTCTGCGGGATTTTACGGGATTATCGGTTGTTACAAGGAAGTCAACATTCACCATGTATAAGTTGCTGGAGTTGAGTATAATATAGATATAGATTATATCGGTCTTAGTAAAGAAGTAATCATTACACGCGTTTCGTCATAAAAGCAATGAATAAAGTAAGATAATTATTCTATAATCCATGCAATTATTTTAGTCTAATCGATAAGTGCTGTCCAATGTGGGTAAAACCTACAACAACAATTTCTGCTGTTATCGCTCTAATTAATAACATTAGCGCCCTACGTGGGGAAAATTTAAATGAAAAACTAACAAAGTTATAGATCGCGTAGAGATAGAGCAGGTTAGAATTAGAAGAAGTAAGTGAAAGCGAGAAATAGCGAATTATCAAGACTACCATCTCGATGGCGAGATATTCTGCGTGATGGTCCAGCGTTAGAAGAAAATCAGCACCTATTAGGTGTACGTTCCTGGAGTTGAGTTTAATATAGATATCGATTATGTTAGTCATAGTTCTTCTTCTTAATCTTTTTACCATTTTCTACCTTTCGGTGCAAGGGTTCGGAGCCACCGAGCCGTATATGAACACGCATATACCGTACCGCTCCTGGCCCAATGGCCAATGGCATTTCCTTCATTTTCGCAGCTTATTAGAGGTACCAGATCCGTTTTAGGATTTTAAACTGCTATGCTCTGCCGCTACCGGTTCTCGAACGCCGGCCCTTCGCACTGTGAAGCGCGAGTTTTACCACTCAGCCACTGAGGGGTTGTTGTTAGTCTTAGTTAAGAAGTAATAATGACATGTATTTTGTAATAAAAAGAAAGCGATGAATAAAGCAGGATTATTATTCTATGATCTCCTTTTTCTTAGTCTAATCGATAATTGGCGCCCAATTTGGGAAAAGTTTATAACAACAATCCCTGTTGTTATCGCTTTAATTAAGAATTGGCACCCAACGTAGAGCAAATCTAGAACAACCTGGCATTCCTCTATCATTCTAATTAGTCCAATCGATAGTTGGTGCCCCATGTGGGATAAATCTATAACAAACATTCGAGTTGTAATTGCTCTAATTAATAATTGGCGCCCAAACTGGGGCAAAATCTAAAAGAAGAAATTAACGAAGTATATAAATCATGTAGATATAGAAGAAGGGTAAATTAGAAGAAGTGAAAAAAGCAATAGACTATCTTTTCGAGGGCGAAATATTCTTGAGGTTGACCGAGTGTTAGAAGAAAATAAACATCTACTATGCACGTACATATTGCTGAGTTGAATATAAATATAGGTATGAATTATGTGTTCCTACTAACTCAGTAATTATGTCACGTGCTTTATAATAGCAATAGTCTTATTATAGTAGTAGTTTCTGCATTATTCCTCATTTCCTTTTCGCGTACAGGTGATATAATTTCGAAACTCTAACGTTTTTGCCTTCCCTTTTGCGACTATACTTATAAATTTTGCCTGTGAAGATGGCTTCCTTCGTATTTTACAATAGTTCGTCTTTCCCTTGTTAGTTTTTGATTTCAAGCCCGAGGGTGATTCCATTTAGCTTTCCACATGAAAATATGAAAAAGCAAAGCAAACACTACCCTTCATTCAGTATTTTAGTTCAATCTTATTCGTTTTTTTTTGTCATAAACTCTACTCTTCCATCAACTTCAGATTGAAAAATCAATAAAATGGAAATCGCATGATCATGGCTATCAATTAATGTTTATATTTCGGGAGAGTATGTGACCTGCTGCGAGTGTTTACTGCGCTGTAGTGCAGTGTAGTGTAGTTTCTACTGTTGTATGACTGACTGGTAACAGTGTTTCGAACAAATTAAAGTTTTCTTGCTGTCGATGACTTCCAGTTGGTCTAATGAAAAGTCTTTTATGTTTTGGTAGTAAATGGTAGTAGCTGAACTAGTGTTGTCCTCACTCCACGAGCTTTGTGACCAATTTTGTACCCTTTGTAGTTCAGAAAAGTAAGATTGACATTGAGAAAATCTTCAGCAACTTAGTAGAAGTAAATAGCTGCAAAAATGCGTATTTCATGCTTGCATATATAATGCTGGTATAGAAACGAAAGCCATATCTCGCAAAGCCGTACTGATGATCGGTCTAACTGTGAAGCGTGTACACGAACGGTGAGAGTAGTTTTCTAATTGCAATTTCTCAATGGTGGGTTAGCCGAGAAGCGTGACTGCGGTTACCGCAGGAGTTTGTGGCAACTTAGTTGTCCACTTCTATAGAAGCAAATAGCTGCAAAAGTGCGTATTTAACCTTCCTATACTCACCCATACGGTCTGTGAGACCGATTTATATAGTATAGTATACGTCTTTCATTTTGACGTGAGTATAGAAAGGTTAAGTACATAACAGGAGAATTCTTAATTGGATCATCTCATATGTACAAACATCAAATATCTTCATGTCTCCAATTTTGGTTTAGTGTTCTTTGTGAGACTTTCAGGGTTTATCTACATCCCATAATGACTTCTAGCGTTCTCTTTTAGTTTGGTTATAGTCAAAGCCAGATTTGGGATGACGAACGAGTTGAAACCGCCAAGAGATAGGCATGGTAAGAAAAATGTTTCGAACTATACTTTGTTTAGACTAAGAATGCAGTGTGGGCATAGATAGGGCTATACATTATTTGAATCTAAGTTATTAATAACGGCGCCCAAATTATACATAGCCCTGCGCAACTTGTATAGCACTCTCTCTAGTTGTCACTTTGTCTAATGAAACCTTACTTATCCGATGAGTGTGTCCTAGTTTGAATGTGCCTCGATTCAGAGCGCCACTTACTACATTGTTAATGTGAACTCCGTCTAAATGTCTTTCTTTTTTACCCCGATATTAAAATATAATAGCACCATCAACGTACGAGCTAGTGCACCTAACTTATCAATTCAATGTTGTCCAATCAATAGATAATTGCTACAGTAACGATTCCGGAAATGTAATCGTGTAAATTTCGACGATTTGATTAGTATGGATTCGCGTACGTAACGGGATCTACGCTATACCTGGCACATTACGGGCGCGTCTGGAACTAACAGGCCATAATTGGCACCGACATTGTTGGGATGATTAGGGAGACAAACACGTGTACGTACGTACGCAAACTATGACCCGAACGGCAATAATGATAGTTTCGCTGTCGGAGTCGTTACGCGGACCGGTATTGATTTATCAAAGGCGCTCGTTATGCACCATCAACACCGTCCAAATTTGCTGGTAATATCGTGCCGTGAATAGGGGGCAATCGTAATACAGGGAGTCGGACGATGTTTGTGTTAGACAAACAAGGCATAAACATCCCGTACAGGTATGTAGGTTTATTAATATGAGCGGCAACTATGGCAGGTAATTAAAACGCTGGAAATAATTGCAGGCAGTGTTAATTACGATGCAGTTTGTGCTGGGTACATCGGGCTTATATACGGAACTTTTAACCCTTGCTCCGTAATGAAGTTGCACGTTGATGAAGAAATGTTGCGTGGAGTAAACTGCAAATTTTTTGAATTAGGCGGTAACATTGTGTCACACAACAAATCGCGCATATTTTATCGCCAGTGTGAACGCAGCTTAACAGCTATACACCATCAATATTCCAAATTTTCTGGTAATATCGTACTGTGAATAGGGGACAATCGTAATGCGCGGGGGGTATTTATGTTAGACAAAGAGGGCGTAAACATCCCGTACAGGTAGGTTTATTAATATATGCGGCAAGCATGGCAGGTAAGTAAAACTTTGGGAATAATTGCATGCGATATATTTTGTGCTGAGTAAGTCGGGTTTATATAGGGAGCTTTTGACCATTGCCTCCTAATGAAGTCCAGCATTGATGTAGAAATGTTTCCTGGAGCAAATCACAAATTTTACGAACTATACAGTAACATTGTGTCACACAGCCAATCGCGCAAAATTTTATCGCCAGTGTAACCGCAGCTTGACAGTTAAAGGAAATTTCCACGTTAACTCACGTAACAATAACTGGAATACCTTTTTAAATTGGGTTATTCACCGCACACCTTTCGAAAGTTTAATCCGGTCGTAAACCCGGAAGAATCGTTTCGAAGTCGACTTATTACCGGGAGATACAATTCCCTAATTTTATCGCCGACCTTAAGAAATAAAATAACAAATTCCGCCGATGATATCGTCCCTGAAATCCTCGAAGGACTCCTTATCGCTTCCTTTTTTCCCTACCATTTTCCCATCTTTGCATTTCCATCGCCGCATGATCCCCGACGAGAATAAATAGGAACATTTTCTAAGCCACTGCCATTTCTCGTCGAAACGATCTCTCGTTTCTTGCTCGACCCTTCGAAAACGATGTCGTTGCAAACTGCTGTCGCGATATTTATGTCCGTCGGGGAGGAAACGGGAAAAATATGAAATGAAGATACGGAAGGGAATGTTCGAGTATTATTGGAACATAATCTAGGTGTCAACGGATGAATTCGGTCCGTCGAACGAATTGGTACCAGATGATATCGCAGATCTTTTATTTAAGTTGGCCGAAACGGTTATTTCGTGATGGTGTGGTAAACGAGGGTGAATTGTCGTCGGGGGATCCCGTTTGAGATGGAAAAGAGAAGCGAAGTATGATACAAATGGCATGTATTTTTCCTTTAATATTCGTTGATGATTGTCAACAACTTTTCGTGCTTCCAAAACGTGGCGAGGACTTGAAACTTATCCTAAATTGTCAATAAAGGGGAAGGAATGGTAATGGATTTTTCTGTAAATTATACCGGCTCCCGTTTCCACGGAGTTTTTGTTTGTCATTCGTCGCAAGTTGCGATGTATCTGGGAATGTCAATATCGTTTTAATTCACCAGATGGAGTACACTGATTTGGTGAAATCTATGAATGTTTGCGTGTAACTAGAAGAGCTGGAAGTGGATTCCAGCTGAGGACATCATTTTTCGATTAATCGCGGACTGCCTATACCAGTGGTCAGCAAACTCATTAGTCAAAAGAGCCAAAGAACAGCAGCAGGACCCTCCACCGCTTGTCCCTACTTACGTGCAAGGCGCGACATTAAAATTCTGAGGAGGGACAGCGTCAGTCCGACTTACACAACTTCTTATACACTCGTTTGTCGAACCTTAGTTATAAGCTTATGTTTGATATTAGACTAAACATTTTCGATAGGGTTCATGTCTGGAGATTGAGACTCGCTTTTCTCTTGGAACACCCCATTCTGTGGTGTCGTCACCGAACCACATTTTAGCCGATTGTAACAATGCGTTTTGGTAAATTTCTACAATTCTGAGTGTTCGAATTGCTCGTAAGCAATGTAAGTTTGAGGTCCCGAAACCGTAAAACTGAAGCAAACGCAAATATGAATTTTAATGAGGGGTTAAACGCCTCTTTGTACTAGTCAGCGATAAGGGCAAAGTCCATGGACCCATGCTCAAAAATACGCTTCATTGGAAAGAATAACATCTAACCTGATCGCGGCTGATATTGTCCTTCTGGGTCCGATGCAATCATTTTCTGATGTGATTTTCAAACAGATAGGGTTTTTGTATATTGCTACAATGCTGAAGGTTATCTTTTCGTAACCGACGTTTAATAGTCACTACCCTCATGTCTATTATTTTTTTTTACATTCCTCGAGTTTGATTTCTCTTCGAAAAGCTTCAGAATAGCTACATTTTGCCATTTGACGTCTTTTGACAGCAGTTCTTGTTGGGGTCGTTTTACGTTAAATATCATTCATCGATTGGGAGGAATAATTTTTTATTTATTAGTCATTGTTCTAGCAAGGATTTTTACCCTGTCAGAATTATTGGAGTTGACGTTCTTGATTCTGTTCTATATTTACTGGATATACGACCCCCATAACCTTTATGGGATTTGATCAATGGCGATTGTGGTTTTACTTGGTACAGCACTCTTTCACGGCGTAGCACGGTACTTTGCAAGAGGTGTGCTTCCTATTTTATTTGGCTCGTCTTGTTGTGATTTGTTTTTATTTTACGTTGTATATTTATCGAGAGAAAAGAGAAAAGGTAGCCAAAGATGAAAATGGGACGACGAAATAGGAAAACATTTAGCCGGGATGAAAAAGCACTGGAGAGGAAGAATTGGAGAAGACGAATAGCTAAGATAAGGGAAGTAGGAACAATATTAGTAGCACCAACCTCGACAATGTCGACGCCGCTAGAAGAGGTCACGGATTAGGTGAGTAAGTACGTAAGTAAGAACTATCCAAAGCTTCAAGTAATACCAAAGATCTTACGAGTAATTCAACGTCCTAAGAAACACCTAAATTATTTCGTTGTATACAACGCGTATGATCACCCAAACAACTAACTTTGAAATTAAGACCGACAAAGGGCTGCGCACTCTCAATATCATCGAGATTTTCATCCCTAAAACTCACTAAAAGAAAAAGCACTATAAATACCCGTCCAGTTACCTCTCAGAGTTTACCTCTAATCGATCGACAGACGATATGAATAATTACGTCCTTTCGCCATCGTCCCAGATGGAAAAGTCTTGTTTGGCAAATGAAATTGAGATCGAAATTCGACGGCGGCAGCTGAGAAGTTGAAAGCCGAGCGTTTGGATGCGCAAATACGTTGACAACGGAGGCGGCGGCCCGGCTTCGTTAAGTTAAGGCAAAATTGATCCTTCGAGTACAACCGGAATCGCGCGCGCTTTATCTATTCCTGTAGCCTAGGAGGACCGTTTTGCTCATGGGAGGATCCATCGACGATAAGTATGGATGCGATGCTTAAAGTCCTGAGCAGGAATGGTTAAGAATTCTGCTCGGAGAGATGGCGAAAATCGATTTTGTTCGGAAATGGCGTGGGAAAAATCTACAGTAGAAAGATACCTTAAAGAGGAAGTTGAGTTTGGTTATTGGATTTCTTTCGCTAGTTCATTAACTAAAATTCATTGAGTCACTATACAAGAGACGAAACGTTAATATCCCTGCAACGAGAACCAATCAACTATTTCCAAAGCGATATTCATGTTCAGCAATTAAATTCATTCAGGATTGGGTACTTAACCTAAGAAGCGATTTCATTGGTGCGCAGTGTTATCGATAAGCTGTATTACCTCGCGCACTGCACAATGTACATCACACACTGAACCCGCGAAACACATCAAAATACTGTTGATACTGTATTCCCAATATGGGGAGCCTGTATTTATACTAATTCTAACCTAAATTTTATGCTCTATGGGGCGTGTCAGTACGGCTGAACGATCATACACCAGATCTAAATTTAATTCAATAGCTCGTACAATTTGGAATGTAGAATAGGTCCCCCATCTGCATTCATAATTCTCTCTCTATTCTTATAAGTATATATGCTTTCATAGCTATCCAGTTCCCTGTTGTTTTCTACCGCCTTAATTAATTTTAAATTTTCAATTGGCATAGCGTGTTTTTTGTCCAAAATATGTCGGGCCACACTTGAGCTTTCGGGCCTGTTGAACCGAAAATGAGCAATGTGCTCCTTGTACCGTGTTAGGATTAATCGCCTAGTTTGTTCAATGTATTTTATGCCACATTCCTGACAACCGATTTCGTAGATACCTGATTTTTGATTAATTTCAATTTTATCCTTGGCATTTCCTAAAAGATAACCTAATGAATTAGCTGATTTAAATGCGACCTGTAAATTAAACTGTTTGAAAACTTTGGGAAGGGCCTTAGTGTTATGATGGAATGGTAATTCTACGAATTTCTTAGCTGGTTTTTCCAAAGTAAAATTTAGTAGCCGATGTACTAGAACATTAAGAGATGCAATTCTTTGCTGGAAACTATGGATAGAATCTTCAGTTATAAACGTATTGACATTGGTTTCTTCGCGATATGTGTCTATCTCCAAATTGGTGTTACTCCTGATTAGTAAGGGAACTAGAAATGGAAGTTCGTTGTTTTCCTCTTTTTCCATTTAACTTTTACGGTGTTGAATTTAGAATTTAATTCCTCCAAAAAGTCCGGCAATTTATATCTTTTAATGTAAAAAAATGGCAAATATCCCGCCTACCAAACGCCGTATCCAATCCAAACGCTTGGGAAATACTTAGCAACTTTTTTAAGTTGAGACCCAGAATTGCTCATAAACTGATCGGTCATAAATGGTGACAAACTACTACCCATCGAAGTCCCGTGTTTTTGTTCGGAATATTTGCTCTCGATTTAGAAACAGTTTCGGAACATGCAAAGAGCTGTTAATTTGATATATTCTTTTATTTTTGCCATGCTCATATCATTTCTATGGGGTAAGTTCTCCAAATATTTTAAAGTGTCAGGAATAGGTATTGATGGAAATAATGAAGTAACATCGAAAGATACCAAAATCTCACCTTCTCCTAATTTACAATTTTAAAGTTCTTCAATGAATTTTGAGGAATTATTTACTGCCAAACTTTCGGGTTTTAAATTTCTAAATTCTTCTACAAGCCACTTGGATATGAAATATGTGAGTTAATTCCTGAGACGATGGGTCTCATCGATTTACCTGGTTTGTATGTTTTGGGCAAGCAATTCAATTTCAGCATTGTCTTTATTTTAGTGACGAAGTAACCAATTCCGTACACTCATTTAAAATGTTTTTGGTTTATTGAATCATTTCCGGTAGGGGGATCTTTCTTCAACTCAATATATGGTCCTTTCGCAATCATTTCGTTAACTCTGCTAAAATACATTGGACAAACTAGGCGATCAATCCTACTTAGTTGGTCAAATACGTATCTGAATTTCTTCCGAAAGGTGGGGTAAGGATGATTTTATTTATTTTGTGTATTATTGTAGCCACAGTCTCCTTATTTTTATTTGAGTTAACTCCTGTCTTAGATGTTGAAAATAGAGTCGACAGTACCATAATTCGAAAATCGAACTATTCAGTTGACTGCTGGTAAAATTTTTGAAATTTTAAAAAATCGTGAACCATGATGACAAAGAACATCTCATAACCATGCCTGGATATTTTCTTGAGATACATATCTTCAATTCTTTGAAGCTTTTCCTTTAATTTGTTTCACCTTTTGAATTTTACCTATTTCTATTCTTTCGACTTTCGCCATACTATATCACTATATTTGGTTGAAAGCAACCGAAAACGTAAAACCCTCTCCAGTTGAAAATTCTATTTCATTCCACAATTTCACCGTATAGAAAGAAACCCCATCTAACTTCCTAACGAAATATTTACTTCTGGAATCACCGAGATATGAGCTCCACTCAGTTCGCCTTTTGTCTTTAACAACCGTCTCCAGACAAGACTGCTGTTTGGTAATTTCTTTCATCCGGCTTTTAGAAGGACACGACCGCGATTTCCAACGACGACAGGCCGTAACGCTCGTAACACTAAACTTCGTCAAGCTCGATACATCTCTGGGAAGGAAAGCCTTCATCATGGTTAGCGCGACCGACCCCCGCGTCTCTTCTTTTTCGCTGTCGTTTCGGCGAAACTCCCCAAGGCGGAAGACTCGAAGACAGATTAAATTTTTATGGCTCCAGTAAAGCAAGCAAGCAAGCATACATTGTGAGAGCTGGGCTTCGGCCGCATTGCCGACGCTGTTTGTTGCAGGCTAAATTACCCGGACTGGAAATAGACGAAGTAGGTCAAGAAGACGAGATGATTTAATTTAGATGCGGCTGTAGTTCGGGGCGAACGAGGTCGTGTTGCAAGAACGAGGGAAAAAGAAACACAGAAATGGAATCGCCGGAGAATGCTTACGAGACGGGAAAGAGAGGATAGTTTTCCGTAGTAGTCGCGAGATCGAAATGTTTAGACGGAGTAAATTTATTTTCTTAAGCGTGTTTACGTCAGTTCTCATTGACGTCTTCGAGTGATGTACTTTTGTTCAAAATATTTTCTTATTGTTTTTGCTTGTTCCAATTGCATTGAAAAGGCTGCAATAATAGAATAAAAATGCCAAAATCGCCCAATCCGTAAATACATTAGTTTTGACAAAGAAGTATCTAATCCCAGGTGTGGTGATTAAAAATCACATTTACCACGAGAACTATGATGTTCTTAACAAAAAGACGTTAATAGCTCTAGAATGCTTCGAATGAAACGTAAAACTCCTTCAACAATTGATTTCCCCCTTTCTGCAATAAATTTGGTACAAAGATACAAAAATCGAAAGTAATAAGTATCACAGTTTAAACAGGAAACATCTATGTGGATGGGACAAATGTTTCCCAGATAATAGCAATTCTAAGGAAATTCACTGGTAAGTTCGTGCAGTAACCTAATCCCTAATGACTTTCTTACGAGAAACTTCGTTTTGAGGAAGAACAGCAAGCTATGATGTCTATTTAATGGGACAAATACTGTCCAATATTCTGTAACCATGACTTGAAACATCTGAAAGTCCGCCTAGTGACTTACTCGCTTCATTTTCACCAGGACTTCCTTCCGAGCGAAAAATCACTTTCTTGCACTCCAAACAATGGCTTTGATGGGACAACTGCACTTTTTGAAATTCGTAAGAGAAATCGTTAATATGTTTTTACACCAACGCCATCGGTATTTATTTTATGAAAACTTCGTCTTGAGGGAGGAGGTGTATCAGATGTTGTCAAATAAATTTAATGGGACAAACTCTTTCCATGCCTTTGTAATTATCTTTCGGGTTATCTCCACCACTCTGTAGGTCAAATAGCAGACAAATGTTAAATTTGCAGTTTATATTTTAGCCTAGAAAAGTGGTGGAGGTAACCACAAAGATAAATACAAAGAAATGGAAAGCGTTTGTCTCGCTGAATTCATTTGGCAACATCGAATATCTACTTTTCCTTTATATATATATATGTATATATATATTACTAAAAATAGCAACCTTTTAATGTCAAACACTTAATTTAAACATCAAATATTAATTAATAAGTTCTTCTCCACGGAATCCGGTCGTGCTTTAAATTAAGTAAAACTACATTTATTTACTCGATATCTCGACAATTATTTATTGTCTTCCTCAGGACTATCTACAAAAGTACAATATTATGGTCTAGTTTAATGCACTATAATTCATAATATGACTTACATAATTTGTAAGGGCGTAACTTTTATTTAAAGTTCGAAGAAACTCGAAAAAAGATGAAATCAATTGTATAAAAATTTGGAATTTCAAACCCCAAAATTTTAAATTAAAATGTCTATTTAATTCTGAATTCGAACATCTACAACTTACATGGATCTATTTGCTGGTTTCATTTTGAGGGGGAAAAACGTCAAGATCGTAGTACGAGAAAGAAATTTCATAGGGCAGATGCTGTCTGAACGCTTGAAACCCCTTAAAAAGTTACTGCTACTATCTCATGACGAACTTAATTTTAACAACATAATTTTTGAAGTAAATTGCTGGGACAAATGCTTCTCAATTCCATGCAGATATTAGAAAGCCTACAACTTGGGGATATATGTATTTACTAGCTGTTTCTAAGTTTTCATTGCGTGGGGGAAGTCAAAATCACTAGTGAGCCCCTGTAGTAATCTAATAGTCAATTATATTATGAACAGTTTTGTTTGTAGGAATAGGATTAAAGTTTAATTTCACAGGATGAATATACCGGGATAAAAGTAAATTTGAAGGGACAAATACTTCCCTTTTTTTGTAATTTTCGTCTTCAAATACCTGCAGGTATCTAGTATTGACTATTTTTTAACAGATGTTACTTCGAGGAAAAAGGTCAGAATTGCGGTCTAGGAAATGAATGAGACGTGACAAACACTTCTTAGATTCTTATAATTTCCGCTATAGTCATAGAGAGGCGTTAGCAATAGCATAATTGCTAATAATGTAGTCTTGGTTATGAGCAGAAGTTACTCGATATGGTTTTTGGGAAATTAATAGGCTGGGACAAATGCGTCCCATTCTCCTTTTGTATTTTTGAATTGAATCAAGTTCATTTAACTTGTTATGTTTCAAGAACTTAATTTCAAAGCAGAAGTGTTAAAGTCTGAGTAATGCGTTTGATGGGAGAAATGTTTCCCAGGTTTTCGTGAACTGAAAGAAACTTTGCTGCAAGATTTCTGCAGTAATTTAGTTCCGATGTATTTTATAGAAAATCGTGTCTTAACGGAAATGATCTAAATATTATTTGGGGAAATGAATTAAAGGGGATAAATACTTCCAAAACTTCTTGTAATTTTATATTGGGACATCTACATATAAATTCTCGTAGTGATGTGCAGGCTATCTACTCTTGTACATATTCCATTTTGATGAAAGGGGTCAAGATAATTTTCTTCTTTTCCTTTCACATTATCCTTCTGCCCGTCAAAGACGTTTGGAGTATCGCTCCTGTTTACTCACTGTTTCCATTCCGGCCTGTTATGCTTTAGTTCCTGCATATTTTTCAATTCTTTATCTCTTTCCTTCCGTATCCTGCGCATCTGTCCCATTCATCGGTCTTTCCTTTCTTTTTATTTCCTCCCAATACTGCATCGTTAATTTTCGTTAACATTCTGCAATGATCAAATCTCTCTATGTGCTCGTACCAGCTTATCTGTTTATTCTCAATTCTCCTCAACACTGGATCTTGTTTGAGTTTTGTCCTAATATTTTCAACCTGTTCTTAAATATCTTATTTGTACTGGGTTTATCATCGATTTGTGTTTCATTTGTATCGTTCAAGTTTCCACTCCATAGAGCATTATTGGATTTGCACTTGAATTATATACTTTGGTTTTCTGGAGTCAAGATAATCATGCTATCAATATTTTGCAACTTTGATATTTGCAAATTCGCATAGCGATCTATTCGTTGGCTATATTTCTTGAAACTAAAGAAGTCATCTTTGTTCTTCAAGTGAATTTAATGGGACTAATGATCTTAGATTTCAGTAATTCCCAAGGAAAATCGCTGATAGGCTCTTGCAATTATATAACGGTTACGGAATGGAAACACGAAAGGAGGGATGACAGCCAAATTACTTGATGATATTTTTCTTCTTATGAAGAAGGTGGTGATTGCTCCATTCCAGCTATGAAGAGATTTAGAGGAGTTCGCAAGAACTGTTTGAATAAAATGAGGAATTCCTTAACACGTTAGTTACAGACTGGTCGAAACTTTTTAGATGAGGGTCCGGTATGCTTACCAAGGCGGTGGGGAGTCGGATCTAACTAACTCTTGGTTTCGAGGAGATATCAAAATTCGAAAAAGTTTGGGATAAATTGAAAAATTCCTTCATAAATCGGCTTTTGAGGCCGACAGTTATTAATGTTTGCAGATGTGACAATTCAATTAAGAAATTCCCCCAATACTTAAATGCGCGTTTTTGCAGCTATTTAATTAAGTTATTAAATGGAGCAAATAACATACGATCGTAATCTTTTCCACCAATCAATTCTTCTGGTACAAATCGATTGAGTATTCACCTGTCCAAGACAAACTAAAAAGAATAAAATTATTTTTGCTTCACAAACCACAACAGCTGTCTCCTTATTTATGTACACGCAAAGCATTCCGAATTCAGAAGTCAACCTCGCATACACAACCCTACTCAATGTTCTTCCCAATTTTTTGGCCCCCAAAATCGACCAAATTCTACCTTCATAACGTATGCACCCTCGCTTCAAAAATACATAACGGAGCCGCCGTACTCGCTTAACCGCACATACGAGACCTCCTCAACTTTGATTATTAATAATCCATCTCGTCCTCGTCGGAAGTCTAGTACATGTCTAATAAGCTCAGACCGAACCGTGTTAGTGGAAATTTCGTTTGTAGCGAGATATAATGGCAGACGAAGGCCGATCTAACCCGTCTCCGAGCCCGAAATCGGTACGTACAGTTCTCGAGATGAGATGTCTGTGAACTTTCGACGAACTTCCACTTGTGCCCGAATTCGTTAAAAGGATTCTCTCGGAGCGATGATTATAGTTATAATGGATGACGGTTTCAACCCTTGCGGACCACTCAATTACGGGCGTCGAAAGGACGGGCTTTGTCTGAGGTAGAGCGTATTAGGTCTGGAAAGTGGGGAGGGGGGGTATTATGAAATTTGATATTGACGTTGCAATAGAAGTAAGGAGAAGTGATATATTGAGGTAAAGAAGCTCGCGTGCATTTGTTTCTGTTTTGGAATGGGTAAGTTTAAGTTCGGTGCTCCATACTTTGAGTTGAGAACTTGCTATCCTATCGTTCCAAATTAAGGAGATGAGTTCAGAACTGAACTAGATTATCTCTCATCTTTATTATATCGGTTTTGGGGGAGTTCAAACACGTATTTCGAAAGCTCAGCGAAGAACAGGAGGAATTTGGAATTCCTTAAGCTCCTCCTTAACTCTTAAGCTAAGGACTGAAGTAATTGAAAAAATTATGAGATCCACGTTGCTATAGTTTGAAAATTAAAGCATTATCCTAATATTTCCCGCCGGCCCTGTATTTTCTGTACGTCCCGTTTTTCCACATTCAACATGGTTAGTTTCCTCCCTAGCCCCGCGCATTCTAATCTTCGATCTTTCCCCCTTAGATGCTTTTCTCGTCTTAAATATGTTGCTATACGGAACTATTTTTGGAACTTCTGGTATAAACTACAGTGTGATCGATACGGCCAAACGCGTATCCCTTCCCCCTCCGTCAACGGCGAATAAAAAGTGAGAAGTGAGGAATATTAAGAGATCAGACACCGGAAACTAAGAAATTATCATTGAGGGTTCCAACGTTTTCGGCCTAGATCCGGCGGAAAAGTTACAATTTCAAACAAATTTCAAAATTAGTGCAAATACCGTAATACCAAGTGTTCTGGGTGGGTATGTTTTCTTCACCTTAAGACTCAAGAATATAGGAAGTTGTTTCGAATTTGTGAAGTAAAAGTTTAAGTATCTGGCTTGCCATCAATTTTGTCAGATAAAAACAAATCTATACTCCGTTATATGTTTCCCAGGTGTAAAAGCTGCACCACCCACAGCTTAAGGTAGGATTTGTAACATTTCCCGTTTTTTGTCATCGATCTAGAGCGATATGATGCAACATCCACGCTTATGCAGTGAACGAGCCACGATTGTACCTAACGATTTCAGAGTGGGAGGTGTGATCGCGACATATCCGCTATTACAGCGAAGTCCATTTATAACGAAAATAAAGTTTTAGGCCTGAATCCGACAGAAAAGCCACCATTTAGAAAAATTTAAAAATTAGAGTAACAAAATACCAAGTATTTTGGGTAAGTTTGTTTCCTTCAGATTAAATTGCAAAAAGGGGTAAGGAACGATATAAGAAGTTCTTTCCGATTTATGAAGTAGAACCTGCTTTGCAACCAAGAAGACCGTCAGACACAAATCTCAACTCCGTTATTTGTCTTCAAAGCGTAACACCTGAAACGCTCACAGTATAAGATAGGATTCGTAACACACTTTCTGCTTTTGTTCTCCCTTGGGGAATGGGAGGGAGGGAGGGGGGCAACGCAATAGTCGCTCATACAGTAAACGAGCTGCGTTTCCATCTAAAGATTTTAGAGTTAATATGCAATTGCATAAAGGCGGTATTAGAACAAAGTTCATTTGTAGCAAAAACGATGTTTTAGACCTAAAACCGGCAGAAGAGGTACCACGGTAATACAGGTAATACTAATAAGTTCGGTGACTATAGATTGTTGCTTCTAATTATACATAACAAAATCCGATAAGTCATTCAAAAATAATTCCCATTTCTGATATGAAAATTTTCATATAAGAAGGAAAGAATACGTATAACTGGCATCAATAGTTGCACCGTACAATCATAAACCGACGCAAATTTTCAATATAAAGCAACCCCCAGTTAATTTATATCCTGTCATCGTACTCGCCGCGAATAAAAGTCGAAATAGACTCCGAAGAAGAGGAAGTACGAAGAGGAACTCTCATCTCAATATTCCGAGCAGAGCTTTCCGCTTCTCTTCTCCTTTCGCTTTAACCGACCAGGAAAAAAAGTCGGAAGGACGACGGCGGAAGAGCGAAAAAGGGAGTCGCCGAATTGTGAAGGAAAAAGGAGGAGGAGCGGGATGAACTGTAAAGGGAAAAAAACGTCACGTAAATTTATGCGCCATAAAACACGACCAAATTCAATATAACGCGTTAACATGCTAGCGGCTTCTTTTCAGAGACCGACTGCGACTTTCCCTTCTTCCCAGACTCGGTGAGTGCCTCTCTCTGTTCGTAGAGATGATGCCCGCTTTATTTCTCTATTGCAGTTTTTAGCGCGAATTTCGACGAGAATGAAGATGTCACCCATCTCGGCTGTGAGGATATGTCTCGGAGCGGAGCGGCATTTATTCTCGGTTCTAACCGAAAATGGGACAGCTTGAATTTGTTTTGATACGGGGTTAAGAGGAAAGTCAGGAAAAAAATGAAAAGATATTTCTCCATTCGTTGTTATAACTTAAGAAGAAACATCATGGGACGGGTTACGAATTTCCAAATAGTGATATTTTTGTTACGTGCTTCCTTACACGGGGTATCGGGGAAAGGATGACAATTGATTGCAGAACACTGAGTCTTTGGGGCAAACATTAATCAAACTGAACTGAAACAAACGAATCAGAAAGTGGACACCTGTCAATTCGAGTTGTGTTGATCACAGAAAATTTTCCGGCTAGAAAATTAGCGTTAACTGCACACTTAAAGCCAAACAAGTATTCGGACTAAACGCTGGCAAAAGTTTGACTATTAAAGGGAGCCCCACCAACTCTGAATAAAACTTAAAATTTGCGTAATCTGACGGTGGTAAGGGTAAGATTCCGAAACGTCAGGCGCATCTCGGGGGAGTCGAAATACTTACTCGGGAGTCGTCGTTTAGTACGCATATCTTTGCCAAAATGGAGATTTGTTTCTGATGGTCTCCTGGGCCGTCCGTTCAGCCAAATCCCACAAGATTGGTGGCGAAGCAAATATCTAAGTTCCTACTTCATGAATCGGAAAGAAACTCCTCTATCACTCTTTACTCTTTCTTGAGAGTTGAGCCGAACAAAACATACTCATCAAAATGCTTGGTATTACGGTAACATTAAGTAGGAACCCTGTACCCTGTTTCAATTTTGCTCATGCGCATTATTATCGTTTGATAATGACATTTTCTAAGTCGAAACTATAGTCACGTTGTGTCTCATTAAATAAGTGATATAAAAACAAAGTACTAGTTTTTTCTGCATATCAATATGATTTATATTAACTATCACGAAGTAACGGCTTCCACAATCAATTATTTAAGTAGGAAAGAGATACCACCATCAACTTCTATTATAAACAACCCTTTGGGAAAGCTGAAGTAAATGTTTAGAACATGTCAACTCGCATTCTATAACGAACAGTTCCCATCGTCTTCTTTGTCGCGATTCACCGTTGGATAGAAAGAGTTAGCACTAGCAGCTTTTATTATGTATACATAAAGCTTAGAACGAGATAAATATCGAACGGTTCGTAGCCAATGATCGGTACTTCGCAAAACATCACGACGTCCCTGAAAAGTTTTCGGAATTGGCAAAATATTCCAAACTTGTCAAAATCGAAATTAAGAAAATCATATCTTTCGGTAATTGAAGACGCGTTAATGCTGTCAAATTTCCCAAATATTCAAGATTATTGCGTATTTGTCCCAATTTCCTACACTTCAAAATCTTCCCAAATTTCAAAATTGGGAAAATATAGTGTTCATCGAAGTTTTTGAAAATTTCTGACTTTTTCATCACTCGAAGATTTCTATAAACTTTCAGATCTACAGAAATTTAGATTTAATAAAGTAAACTTTGTTTTCCTAATCTTTCAAAATTTCTATATTCCCAAACATTCCAAACTTTACAATTGCAACTACTGCCGTTTGGCCCCAAAGGCTGCGAGATTGCTTGTTAATTGTCTTCCCGCAGTGCTACCCTTCAAAATTTTTCAAGATTTTAGGATCCGAAAATTTCAATTTTTCAAGATTTTAATCTGAAAATTTGGAGTACAATTTGTGAAATTACGAAATATTAAAATTTTTTCAAAATTTGGAAAGTCCTAAAGGAACCCGTTTTTTTCTTTTCTTACAGTTACTACACGTCAACGTCCACTGTGATCCAAGTTGATCGTCTATCAAAATTTTGGTTTTCCATAAATCTAGAATTAGACTAAAAATATCTGATTTTTTACAGATATGAGAATTTTTTAAAACTACAGGATCTACCGCAATTTAGCTTTAATAAACTCGAAAATTCTATATCTGAACTCATTCAATATTTCTAAAATTTCAGAGATTCCAACTTTTACAATTGCAACTGACAATGAGCAACTGCCGTTTGGTGTCAAAGATCGTGAGATTGCTGCTTAATTTTTTTATCGTAATATTATCCTTCAAAATTTTTCAGAATTTCAATTTTTGAGCATTTTTGAAATGTGAAAATTTAGGTGAAATTCTTTAAATTACAAAAAACTATCGTATAACTCATAACGAATTTTATATTTTGGGGATGTAGCATCGATTGCTTCTTCGAAGGTTGTGTCTCTGATCTTCAATTTTGGAAATGTAACACCGATTTCCGGTTTAAGAGTTGTATCGCCGAATTTTCTTGTTTTGGGGATCAGATTTTTGATTTAGGGGTTGTATCACCGGTTGGTGCTGGTTTTCAGTTTGGAGATTTTACCGGAGAATTTTTATTTTCCAGATGTGGTGATTTTTATCTATCAAAATTTCTGTTTTCCATAAATCTAAAACTAGTTTTTCATCATATGAGATTTTTTAAAACTACAAGATTTACCGTAATTTAGCTTTAATAAACTCGAAAAATTCTAAATCTGAACTCATTTAAAATTCCTAAATTCTCAAGGATTCCAAATTTTACAACTGCAGCTGGCAATGAACAACTGCTGTTTGGCCTCAAAGGTCGTAAGATTGCTGTATTACGATAAGAAAATTAAGCAGCAATCTCATGGCCTTTGAGACCAAACGCCAATTGCTCATTGTCAGCTGTAATTGTAAAATTTGGAATCTTTGAGAATTTAGAAATTTTGAATGAGTTTAGATTTAGGATTTTCGAGTTTATTAAAGCTAAATTGCCATAGATCTTGTAGTGTTAAAAATTCTCATACGCTGAAAAACTAGTTTTAGATTTATGGAAAACAGAAATTTTGATAAACAATAAATTTTCCAAAAATTTTGAAAAAGTTTCAGTTTTTCCTAATTTCACAAATTGTATTCCAAATTTACGGATCTTAAAATGTTGAAAAATTGAAATTCTGAATAATTTTGTAAGGTAATACTGCGGTAAGAAAATTAAGCAGCAATCTCGCAACCTGTGGGGCCCAACGGTAGTAGTTGTTACTGTGAAATTTGGAATTTTTGAGAATTTAGATTAGGAAAATTTTCAGATTTGGAATTTTTGAAAAGTTTAGTTTATTAGATCTAAATTTCGGTAGATTTGATAGTTTATAGAAATCTTCGTGTGCTGAAAGTTATATTTTCAAAAATTTTCATAAACTCTAAATTTCCCAAGTTTTGATATTTCGGAAGACTTTCAGTTCAGAAAATTTGAAAATTGTGAAGGATATGCATTAACCTTGAATTTTTAGAAAATTTGGAAGCCTTAATGGGTCTTCAACCACCGAAATATGTGATTTTTTTAAATCCGATTTCCACAAAGCTTGAAACATTTTGAAAATTTCTAAAACTATCCAGGCGAGTCAATAAATTTAAGGTCGTTAAAATATTCCAACATTGAAGAGGACAACGACACGCCCAGAATTTGCCCGCACACAATATACAGTTCGCATCAAAAGTAATTGAACTCTCAGGTACGACATCCTAGCTAGTTATACCAGGCACATGCCATGTTGTTGTCATAGTCACGTCGGGCGTATTCGTGGAAGGCGGGTGAAACTTCGTACAAATAAGGTCAAACGGTTCCTATGTCTATTTTGGCTTGGATCGGCTTGCAAATGTTTCCGCCCTGACTAAACAGAAAGCGACGATTTCTGTATATAATAAATGCTAATAATGCTAACTCTTTCTAACCTAATAAATGTGTGCAATGAAAGTTGGTAGTATAGGCATTCCCGATTCAACGGTATCTCGCAATAAAAGGAGACGGAAAAAATTGCTCTAGACAGAAAGTGACGAAAATTTCTTTCGGTCTTCGGCTTTTCGCAAATTACAGATCAATGGCTCCGAATCGTTCGATATTTTACCTCGTTTTCAGCTTCGTATATGCATAATAAAAGCTGATAGTGCTAACTCTTTCTAACAAATGGTGAATCGCGAGAAAGAAGACGATGGAAACTATTTGTTAGATGAAACGATTTAACGTGATCTAAACATTTACTTAAGCTTTCCGGAACTATTGTTTATAATAGAAGGTGATGGTGGTGACTCTTTCCTACAAATGGTGCATTGCGATAAAGAAGGCAATCTCAGAGTTGCTCTGACCAGGGAAGGATAGAAGCGCAATTAAGCTGGTAATACCCGTTTTTTCTACTCAATGGTATCTCGCTACGAAAAGAGATGGTAAAAATTGTTCTAGATAGGCGACACCAAAATTTCTTTTGAATTTTGTGAACTTCAGATTATTGGCTCCAAACCGCTGGATATTGCACATATATCCTTCCAAGCTTCATTTATATATAACAAAAGCTGATAGTGCTAACTCTTTTTAACCAATGGGATATCGCGGCACAAAAGATAATCGGAGCTGTTCGAGTATTTGTATTTGGTTTGTATTAACCAATAAAATCCCATTAACACCTGCTTCGGACGAACGCAACCTGTGACCGTTCCCGGACTCTCCCTTTTTCCCTTCAAGCTATCTTGCTCGACAAACACGTACCTATTACACACGCATACACACTTATTTCGACCGTATTTTTACGTGATCGTATTTCACGTACGTTTACTACGAACGGAACGGAACGGAATGGTCTAGCCACCGCGCCGGTGAGACGGAATGGTTATTAAAATTTTTATTTGTCGAAGTGGTGGGACGCTGTTCGGATATTTATTGGCGAAGTTTCGAGCCGGTAATACCTGCCGTAACTGTAAAACTTTTATTTACGCCCGGCTTTTAAAAAAGTAGGTGCATAAAAACGCCCGAAGTTCGGCTTTATTTGCCGCAACAACTTTCGACGAGAAAATTACGTTTCGAAATTGCCAGATACGCGTCGGGTTAATGTCGGAGATTGTTTAACTTGGCGGTGTTGTTGGAAAAGAGGTTATGATCTAAGAAAGTTACTTCTTAACCTGCAAAATTAATGGAATTTGCAATGAAGGTTTGAAGGATGAAAAAAAAGCAATTTATATGTATGTTGTATGTTGCTCGGAAAGTAATTTCGTTTTTTATGGAAATGAAAATGAATGAAAATGAAAAAATATTGTATTGAATTAAACATTGTCCAGTCCGGTCTAATACCTTTTGCCATCTTCTTGGCGGTAGCATGATTCCACGCTCATAAAATTTTTGTTCTTTGTTGGCAAAAGACTGATCCAGGTGATTTTTGACCTGCTCATTTGTAGTACAAGTTTGACCGTCTAAAAGATTTTGTAGAGACCGAAACAAGTAATAACCAGAAGGTGCCAGATCTGGAGAATATGGTGGATGTAGCAGTGCATCCCATCCAAGCTACCAAAGCTTTTGGGGAGTTACCAAACTTGTATGAGTTCTCCCACTATCTTGGTGGAACACTATACCTTTTCTATTGATAAATTCTGGCCTTCTCTGTTTAAGTGAATCATTCAATTTGTCCAGCTGATGACAGTACACTTCAGAGTTGATCGTTGTGTTGTCCAGTAGAAGCTCAAAAACGCGATTCCCTGGAAACCCCACCAAACAAACAATATCAGCTCTTTTTGATGAATATCGCCTTTCGAAGTGCTTCGAGGCGGTTCATCTTTTTTACTCCACGATCTCTTGCATTTAACATTGTTCTAGACAACCTATTTCTCGTCTCCAGTTATGATCTGCTTCAAAAATGAATCATTTCTTGATGTTTGAGAAGCAAATCACAGACGTCAACGCGACGGCCCAAAAATTTCTTTCCGCAAGAACATGAGGAACCGATATGTCGAGCTTTGAGATTTAACCTAGGCGTTTCAAATGATCATGAACGGTCGAATTTGATAATTTTAATCTCTCAGCCATGTCACGGGTTGTTATTCGCTGGTTTGCATCAATTAATGCCGTTATTGTGTCTTCATTAGCTTCAACTGGCTTTCCAGAACGTGGTGCATCTACAACATCAAAATTGCCAGATCAATATTATGCAAACCAGTTTTGGCACTGGCGTTCTGTCAATACATCTTCTTCATAAACATCGGATAATTTTTTCTTGCTTGAACAGCATTTTTACCTTTTCGATAGTAACAAAGTAAAATATGCCGAAAATACTGCTGCTCACTTTCCATATTTGATAGGGCACCAACCAGAAACTACTGCGTAAAATCAATCGAACTTTTTCACAAGCAAGCCTTGCTATATCAGCTGTCAAAATATATAATGACCAGGCGGCTAAGAAATTGAAGGCTGTGAAAAATACAATTAAGTCATCCGTTACGAAAAACGAAAGACGCTACGAGGGCAGATTAACAAGTTTCCTGAATCGTTGCTAGGGGGTTGCTATTTTCCCAAATACTTTATGTCGTTGCGTTGGCAACTCTTTCATAACAATTGACTCCAAATTTGAAATCGATCTGTCAAATTATCGGGTTTTGACAAGCATTTAAGTTACGTACATTTTTGTGTTTTCAACTATGGATAAAACCAAGTTTGAGCGGTCATCAATTTTTTCTATTTGGAAGGGAAAATCGCAACGGAAATCAAATCAAGGTTAGATGCCGTTCTTGAAGATTCACCACCTTCATTTTCCACCTTGAGTTTTTGGGTTTCGGTATTTAAGCGTGCACAGGAACGCTCGGAAACGACTACCACGTCAGAAATTGTGGAAAAATCCATGACAAGGTTTCGGCAGATTGCCGAATAAAAGTGCGTGAAATTGAGGAAGCCGTGGGCATGGCTTATGAACGAGTAGTTCGTATTTTACATAATGATTCAGGCTGTAAAACAGCTTTCCGCAAGATGGGTGCCGCATTTGCTCAATTCGGAGCAAAAACGCATTCGAGCTCAAATCTCAGCCGATCCTTTGGAAGTGTTTACGAGAAATCCAACACATATCAAGAGACGATTCGTGACCATGGATGGATTCATCACTACACAACAGAATAGTGGATTGTACGTGGTCCAACCGCAAGAAATCGCTAAAATCTCATTCCCATTTTGACTCTTATGCGACTTAGGAGGTTTAATAGTACACCAATAGACGCGTCTTAACGTGATGATTCTAACGGTATATGAATTGTTTAGATTATTTCAAGCGGTTGCCGAGAAAGAGCAAAAAACCGCAAAAAATCGCTGAAAATCGCTTAAATCGCATACCCAATTTTTTCTATGAAACTTAGGAGGTTCAGTCGTACACTAATCGACACGTCTTGACATGCCGAATGCAACGGCGTAGGATTCCTTTATTTTACTCCAACGACCAACGAGAAAATCATAAAAAAAAACTCAAGAAACGCAAAAAACAGCCAATTGTCACCCTCGGAGTGAATTCTTTTTAAAGTACGACATTCTTTTCTATACCATTCGAAGGAATTTGTTTCTCTGATTCAGAATCAACCCGGCTGAATTTTGCCCGTTTTAGACGAACTTCGGCTTTTTCTGGAAACTTATGCGTTCTACGTCCGAACCGATAAGTTTTGCGCAATTACCAGTCCAAATATTTATACTCTGATGCAAAATAACTTCGAAATTGGAATGTGAATTTTCCGTTAAAAATCGAGGTTTTCGTTTTCTGTCAAATTTCAAATCCCTCTCACTACGTTATTTATCACTCGACTGCGATCGAATAGACCATCTTATAAACAGATTTTGCCTGCGAATCGAATGGAGCAAGAACGAACGTGCTATCTCTAATAGTTTTTGCGCTAGAACGAGATTATGGTAATTTTAGGCACGAAATGTTTTCAGACTTCAAAGTATCATATCTCCGGAATGGTAATACTTAGGGACGTCTGGTTTGTTTCATTCTAATCAGCTCTTCGAGTACTTTAAGCCTGCCTAGTTTGAACTAGCGCTATCGGAAGTATGCTATTTCGAATAACTGACAAAATTTCTATGCCTTGAGGTAGAAATTCATTGCGCAAAAATATTGTTTGCATCCGATCGCGTTCAAAATATGCTTATCCGATAGATTTTGGCCCGTAGAATCCAAATCTTCCAATCCGGACGCTGTATCTCTTACCGTTCTTGGTACCGTCGAATGACCAAAATTCCGTTAAAAATCGAGATTTTTGTTACCTGCCAAATTTCAAATCGTTCTCACTACTAAATTTATGGCCCTATCGCGATCTAGAGTTTTAAGGACGACGTCGTTCTGAAGCTGTGCGTGAAAGAAAGGACGAAGCAAGACTACTTTATTACTTTAAGTAAAATACATTACTATAGTAACCACAAGTCATATTTCGTAGTTTAAAGTGCATTGTGTTGGTCTTTCAAATTTGTAGTAAACTTTATTACCATAGACGTAAAGTATGTTTGTCCAAACTTGTAATTTTCAAAGCGAAATACATTACTTCCACCCGAATAAATCGCAAATATCCTCGACGCTCGCAGTTATTCCAATGTATGCGCGCACAATACGAAAATATCTGACAAATATGCATCTCGAAATGTAGTTCAAAGCGATATTTCTCCCTCGAAGAATCGACTTTATTATACACACAAAGCGCATCCGAAGAAATATATGCAGTTCGTGTTTCCGACGTTCACGTACGGAGAGTTAACTCCGTCGACCCCCGTTCTCCCCAATAAATGTGTAACTTCCCTTTTCCCTCCCTTTTTCGTTTTTTTTTGCGAACGCGAAATGGGGTCCTCGCAAATAAAATAACGACGTAACGTAAAACGAGTGCGAGCGTACCGAAAAGCAAATTGGAAACATGTGTAGATATACCGACGAAGTCGAGTCTCGCCGGTGTTACACCCTTATAACGAAAAGGTTACATTTCTGGCGGGCGCGGTAAATAATGGAACCGGTCGGTGGAGAGGTGCGTTGAGGTCGAGGGATGAAAATAGCTCGATACGGTTTTTGCGCGCCTGTTGGGTTTTCGGAGAGGCGGTTGCGGTCTTTGTTTGCGTTCGTTCGCGTGAATCTATAATTGGCTTTTGCTGCCCCTCCCCTCCCCCGTTATGCTTACGAGGGATGTTTCGGGGAATTTGTAAAATACAACGCGCGCCTCACCGACGAAGTTATTAAAATCGGAGAAAAGGTTTGCCTTTCAGATTTTGCTAAAACGAAAAATTGAAAATCGGATGATCATATAAAAAAAAATTACGGCTTTGGAGTTTTATCCAATTAATTGTGCCGCATTTTTTTAAAAATTTAAATCCCCAAAGGGAAATTTACATATTTGAATCCGTTTTTTTTGCACGCGCTCACGCTAAAGATGAAACGGGACTGACTCTACTTGTGCGGATCAAACGTGATTTACTTATTTAAATTTTTCCACTCGACTTTAACCCATGTTACCCGGACTGTTTTTCGAAAACGAATTCGGCCGTTGTAATCCCATTTGTTGGAAGTAGATTTGCATTTTTATGCGGGCTAAAATCGAGTAAGGACCTCGTAAACTGTTTTATACGGTAAAATATTAAAATCGTAAATAAATTTAAGTGATCCCACGTCAGGGATTAAACTTTTTAAATGTAAATGCACATAAAACAGTTGAATCGGCTATTACTTAAACACTATAAAAATGACTACGCCATTTTGAAATAAACGTGAAAACGTACAATTTTGACCATTCCACATTGATTGCTAAAGAAATCGCCTTAGTAAACCTAGCACGAGTTTCTATTATATAATATAATAACTAAAGAGGAACCATTGAACATGATGCAATAGCAAAATAAAATTAATATTAGTGAACAGTTAGGTTTTGTTGGGGATTTTTTCATAAATAGAGATGATTTATTCGAATAAAGTCGAAACTCAAGCGCAGATGGACACAAGTAAATTACAAAGTAGATATTTTAACCCTCCGTGGTCACGCGGAGTTTATCAGAGCCCGCTTTTTCACTTCGAGCGCAAATTTTCCATATTTCTCAATTTTAATTAAAAATATTAAAAATTGACATGGTTAGGATTTTTGAATGAAAAATTGTAACCTTTGCCACATTTTTTTAATGATTTTTTTCATCATCTTGCCATTTGTTTTCTTGCAAATAAACTATTCGCCCTTAATCTAAAATGTTTATGTTAATTTTGACATCAATATCGGACGGATAGTTTCTTTGCAATTGTTTATTGAAATGGACGGGGTCCAATGGACCCCCGTATGACCACCTTGATTCCGTATTGAAGTGTGACCACAGAGCGTTAATGAGGCAGAATGACTAAATACCATAGGATTCAATCTACCCAAATCATCATAGATTGTAGGGTGTCAGAAGCGACTCCAACGAAAGAAGTAAGAAGCCAAAAAGGAAAGCACTGCGTAGAACTAGTGAGTCAGAAGAATTTTTATACATTGCTCAGGTGAAACTCCAGGTGGAAAAAAAATTTTCCAAAATACTAAATACCACTCAATTCTAGCCCAAAGCGAGCAATAAAGTGTAAAAAAGCGTATTCTAAATTCATAGGAAATTAAACTAGTCCACATCAGTCGTCGCTTCTGAGAGCTTTAGCAATGTTTGTTGAGGCTGGGCTTACTAAAAACCAATATGAAATAATAAGGGACTTCGTTCCATATCTTCTGTTTTGCAGAAAACTAAGGTGAAGTCATATCCGGATAGAACTCAAGTAACTGAGAATTGTGCTGAAGCGAATTTACACGGTCCGCTGAATCATACTGCAAGCAGATTGGTTGCTTATTTTGGGGGAAGTCGTACAACGATTACATGAAGAAGACAAGTCAGGATTGTGATGGCTCCTAGTTTAAGCAAAGGTTTGGAAATGATTACGATTCAGACTACAATATTTTTCAAAGTTCAATTGTGCCTTTACACCTGCTACTAGTAAATTTAGATTCTGGGGAAAAATGAAACTATTAGGCAAAATCAAACACCTTTTTTATCCCGATATTGTCGACCAATAAGAATACGTCGCACCAAAGAAACGGCAAACATTACCAATGAAGAAATCAAGTCTATCGACGATGCCACACCCAAAATTGGAGCATACCAAGGTAGAATTGGCAGACAAAGTATACAATGTTAAACACAATATGGCTTTTAGAATGGGTGACGTTGAAGTATGCAATTCGGCAACTTCGACCAAATCAATAATGAGGTACTACGTCTGTAGTGGACCTTCAAGAGACTCCAATGACCTAAGCGTGAAAAGAAACAGCGGAAGACTTATTAAACTTTGCTGCTTTATATTGAATTTCCCCTTATGGTATTTCAGAAAAAGTTATGTATTTTCACCAAATTGAGCTCATACGTTCCTCAGTAACACCTAATAAAATTATCTGTGTGATGACTTCATTTCAAAGCTGAAATAATTTTAGCCAACTACTTTGTCCAAATACTCCACTGTGCCTGTGTGGGGTGATTCGGGCGCCAGGTTATACACACGTTTAAAAGTAAATCGCATAATTTCGTCTCCTCCTGCGATGGGCGAATTCATCCGCCACACGGACCTCTTGATCCGGCGTGAGGCTGAAGGTTTCTAACATCACAATTTCCATGAATGTCATTCAGAATTTAAGAATAAGTTAATGGAAGAAAAAGTGTTTTATTTATGGGTATCATCGCCAAGAAGTAGCATTTGTAAACACATCGGACAGTTGCAATAATAATAAAAAAATTACTCAAACAACACCATTTATTCTGATTTGAATTGCAGATTCCACGTAAGTCTGAAATATGTACTTATACGACAACAAAAATGCCCTCTGGTTTACTTTATCAGAAGACAACAACAGCGACGTGATTGGATACAGTTTCTTTTGGAACACAATCGCAGATATTCTGGCATGATCGTGAATCAGAAGCTTACTCCTCGTGCTCTTGCATCCTTAGTCCTACGTACATTAGGCAGGTTATCCTGCCTCAGGTCTGCAGGTGTACATTGAAAAGCACATCAACACTAGCTACTTAAGAACGATCATTATCCATGGAGCACTTTCCTGGACCACTTTTTCTCAAATTGTGGAAATATTGGCATTTTATTATGCAAACATGATTTATTCCTTATATTCGTTGCTTCTTCTCAGTTACATCGTCTTTTGCTCATCTCCGTGAGTGCTAACTTACAAACACATCAAATTGAAAATTAACTTTTAGCATGTTTACGCATGTATTACATATTATATGTAACTCTGCATTGCCATTTCTCATTTATCCTTATTTCCTTTATTTGAATTTCCAATGACCTCTCTAAGCGTTTTATACCTCCTACGTTTCTTAAATTCGTTCGCAACCTCCTTCTGTTCGTTAAGAATTTCCTTCTACATACTTTTGCTTTGTTAAAGGGACATAAATCAAATACAAAATATTGTATTTAATCATTGCTTTTATTATTTTCACTAATCACCAGTCTTCTTCCTATGGTGTGGAGCCATTCACGTTCAGTTTCATTTAACTCTCGAAGAAATCATAAAGTGGCGAAATATCGAGTCTTTTAAATTTTATTGTTCACTTTATTTTGACTTCATTTCTTTTGGCTTTGTGAATTATTTAATTTGTTTTGCCAGTGCCATATCAACCGTATTCCGGTGGCTCCAAAAGGAATTCTTGCGGATGATTGCATCTTCCCCGTGGTTTCTACAATGCTCTCAATTTTACGCCGATTTGGAAATCTTCACTCTTTGAGATTATGCCATAAAGTTTACTAAATCCACGCTCGCCAGAGTAGAAGCGTTGTATAGTTCGGTGGTAACCGTGTCTGTCACGGTCGGTTCCAGATTGGCCTCCGTGTTTGGCTACAGTCAGGTGGGTGTAGAAAGTGTTTCAACTGTAGTTGGTGCTATTCGGTAAGAAAATCATAATACCACAGACGATTGAAAATTTAGAAGACAAGTAATAGACACCATTGCCCTAACGCACAAGGATTCCACAATTTAACACCGCCAAACAAGAAGACAAATACAGTAGAAGCCGCTTATTGTGATCAATTTGGAACAAACCCTTTTTGATAACATTAACCGAATGATAACAGTAAGCGGAAGGTAAATATAAATGTATTTTTCTATGCTGATGTAGTCAATAATAAATATGTATGTATGTAATCAAATTATTTAACGACTTACAAATAAAATTCAAGGGAAAAATTAACGATTAATCAACAATTTTTAATATTTTACCAAATTTGTTTATTTTCTATCATCGATACAATACGTAGCTACATTTATTTACACTTTACGATTTCATTCGAAAAACTGGTCGATCGTCGTTTGACGTTTATTTTTATTAATAAGATTTTGTATGTATATTTCAAAATCATAATATCTATCAAAATTACTTTCTCGGAATTGTACACCACGTCGGAGAATATTTAACGCTTCTTGCATCTGGCCATTAGTTGGCGGCTCTTCAGACATTTCCTCTTCTTCTTCTTCTCCTACTTCGGGTAATTCAGGATTACTTCCTTCGGACGATTGATCCACAACTTCCCGACAAATGTCTGATATAGTCATTGTGGCAGCTGTTTGAACATCATTGTCGATATCCACCCAATCGGAAAATTCGCTTTTGGACAGACCTTGAACTACAAAAAATTAAAAATATTAGTTAGATGTACAAAACAAGTTCTTTTTTCATACCTTCTAAAATGTCAGCGCACGTTTCATGGAGATCAGGTTCTTCATCACCAGTTTTGGAAAAACCTCCTTTTCGAAAACAGTTTCGGATCGTTTCTGGTTGAACTTGCCTCCATGACTTCACCAGCAAATGCAGCGCATCTAGAAGACTGATTTTTTTGCTATCGCATCTGCAGTAGGTGCATCTCGATTCTCATCAAGTTCTTGTATAATTTGGGCTCGAATTTGCCCTCGATAGTATTCTTTGAATGTTCGAATGATTCCTTGATCACATGGTTGTATCAATGCCGTAGTGTTCGCAGGTAAGAAAATAAGTTGGATGTTCGTCAAAACTGCATTCACTTTGTGCGCAGTACAATTGTCTACTAATAAGACGATTTGGCGTTTCAATTTTTTGTCCCACCTGAGTAACCACTCGCTGAACAAGACACTTGTCATCCAAGCATTCGCATTAGCAAAATACTCCACGGGCAAAGTTTTAACACCTTTAAAACACCGAGGATTCTTACTTTTTCCTATCACTAGAAGTTCTTCCTTTTCACCTTCCATATTAACAGAACATAACACTGTTACTCGTTCTTTCGAAGATAAGCAACCTCTTACTTTATCGTTTTTGAACAAATAAGTATGATTAGGCATCGGGCGAAAGTAGAGTCCTGTTTCATCTGCATTGTAGATGTCCCGAGGCGGATATTTTGCAATAATTTCTGGCCATTCCGAACGCATCCAGTCAGCGGCTGCTAACGAATCAGCACTTTTTTTCTTCACCGTGCAGAGGTCTATAAACGATGTTTTCTCGCTTTTTCCACCGATTGAACCATCCGTCTGTTGCAATGAAATTTTCTTTCCCCATAGTTTTGGCTATATCTTCTGCTTTTTGACGCATGATAGGACCATTCACAGAGGCATTTTTTCGCGAACATTTGTAAACCAAATTTTTAAAGCTGATTCAACTTGATTATCCTTTCCAGATCTTTCCCTTTTTCGTTTTATGTTTTCATTCCAACGCGCACACGTTTCTATTTCTGTACGATTTTTTAAAATTTTACACAACAGTGGTTGCGAAATTTTTAATTGTACCGCAGCATTCCTTTGACTCATTTTCGGAAGTTTATCGAAGTTATCGAGAATTTGTCGTTTTTCTTCGTTCGATAGATCGCGACGTTTTTTATTCACTTCTGCCATGACCACGGTGGTTTATGCGAAATTTCAATAATTTACCCGTACACAAGACTGTAGAACGTGAGATTCGTAGAAGAGTATAGGAGAAACTGAATATCATTTAAACGAACGGACCTTTTATACATAAAGTACATCAAAAAAAAGATGACCTCTTCATAATATAGAAATAACAATTCGTTAGATTGTAATATGCGATATGAGAGTTTTAATTGAAATCGGCGAGAAAAAGCGGCTCGTTCAAAGGAGTTGCGTGCAGACACCGTCGCCTGAAGCAACTTTCCGACAAAGGATACTATTCATAACTAATAACATTAAGCGGCTTTTGATTACAATATGCGGCTTTCTTTCAATGAGTTTTAAATAGAGTGATTTGGGACCAACGGTTTTCGATAACAATAACCGTTTGATAACATTAACCGTGATTATAATAAGCGGCTTCTACTGTATATCTAAGAAACCGGTTTCTACCCTAATTCAGAAAGACAGACTTATTTAGTGTTACTTCCGGTGCTCCTCAAGGATTAAACCTGAGCCCACTTTTATTTCGCCATACAACTTATTGAACGTTTCCCCGTAGTTAGCGCTTTTTCCCTATGTTTACTATATTTCAGCGTTTCCCAATTAGTGGTGTCTAGACCCCCAAGGATCCACGGGGTTCACGACTCAATTTTAAAGTTCTGAAGAAAGTAAGTAATTGGTTGTGTTAAGGACCACCTCGCACGTACAATCATTTTTAGTTTATATATTTTATTTTACACGAAATGTATTAGAGTTAAGTTTTGCATTTAGAAGTATTGCAGTATTACCGTAAGGGTTTCCGACCGGCTTTGCATTTTATAAATTGTAGGTATTTAAATCTTTTATCGTGCTGGGACATCACGTTTAGTAAGCTAGCCGGATAGAATGTCGTAAATACCATTGCAACCCGAAATTCATTTAAGTATTACAAGATGTACAAATCCGCTGCTGCATCCTGTCCTTGAGATAATGAGTACCTCTAGTGTTAGACCTACCGCAAAATTCCTCAAATAAGAAATATTTTATCATTTAAAGGGAAGGTGTCTCCTTCTAGAAATTCCAGATTTCATGGAATACTCTCAGGCAGGGTCACTTTTATTAGCCAATGACAAATTCTGTTTTCCAAAATAACATTTTTATAACGCCCATTAAAAGTTTACTTCTTGTCAAATTAGGAGAAACTAACTCACTACAAGTTTGTCACCGAAGACGAACAGTCACATAGAAACATTGTTTCAATCTTGCCGTGAGCAAGTTAACAATCAAATTAAGTCATTTTCAGTTTCAACGCGGTCGGGAGCCGGTTAACTGAACACATGTAAATTTAAGTTCACCACTTACCAAAGTTATTTATTTGTAAAGTGTACCTAGTATTATTTGTTTCTTTGTTAATATACTGTTGAACTAAACAGTGCATCATTTCCGCGCAACCTACACTTTAAATTAAGCGAGTGCAGAACAAATTACCAGCACAGTCGATCGTTTCCGTAACCAGCTGAAACGAAAGACATCTCCTTCAAACCAGGAGGAGCAACCAGGTTGCTTGTCCATGCAAAAACCATGATGATCGAAGGTCCACGATGAAAAGTATTTTGGAACAGCTGCTATTTTTAATCAAATTAGCTGCCTACTATAAGTCGGAGTTATCGGAATAGCTGATTACGCATTTACCTAAATCGAAGGATCTCCAACGTCCATTTTTCCTAAACGAATCCCGTTGCAATCAAGTAAAGTAAACAAAGTTATAAGAAGTAAACAAAGCGCGACGAGGAAATATTGAAATTACACAACCGAGGGTTAGCAGAAACAAAAAGAAAAACAAAAATAGAAGAGAAACGTAGCCGCATCGATACGAAATGGATCGGAAACAAAAACAAATGAAGCGAGGAAATTTGAAAATGTCATTGCGGCGAACGTCGACGCGGCCCCCTACCCCCACTTCCTCCGTCATTCGGTCCCTTTACCGTTTCCTTTTCCGGCGGCCGCGTTCCTCCCCTCGCCCCGCCATACTCGAAGCAATCAACAGTCAAATTCCCATCGATTGAAAGACGATTTTCGCCATCCCTCGAAGCAACGCGGCGGTAACTAGAGACTTCAGAGGTGAAACATCTGACGAAACGTCGCCCGAGTCTGATGACTGTCTGGGCTGTTAGTTAGTTAGTCTTTTTGCGCTTCGTTCGTCTCTATTCGCAATCCGACTTTCTATGCGCTAGTCGTAAGGGTGGTCCTTTGACGAGTGGAGTTTCGTAGCGAATTATCCAAATTATTCGGGGAGCGGAAATCGCGACCGAAACGCTTTGAATTCGTTTCCCTCTACGTGTACGTTACGTTGTGGGGACGCAAATTGCGATTGGGGCGCGTTCGAAATTGGAAGTTATTTCGTTTACGATTCGAGTGTCGCGTATACGTTGGAAATTTGCGCTTACCTTTTATTTCCTGCGTGGTTTCGACTGGGATTTGCCCGGTTTCGAGTCCTTGAGCCGGAAGCAATCTTATGGTGACGTTTAAGGGTTGCAGACTGGCTGGGCCGTGTAAAGTAATTAGGGCGGCTGTTGTTTTTCCAGGGACCGCTAGTTCCGGAGCAACGACCGAGAATCCCCTAGAAAAATATAACAATAATAATAATGTGTTTGCGAGTTTTGTATTTCTTGAATATACTTCTGGTCAGTTAATAATACCTACATATAGTTCAATAATAATAATAAGAAAAAAAGTTGTTGTGCGTGGTTTACGCACGTCGCATATATAACGCTCGCATATCACACTCTCTTTGTCTCTCTCTCTGTTTCAGACGAAGCAAGGTCTCACGTATCCTTTTCCTCACTCATCGCCTCTCGCTCGCATATCATACCCTTTGATTTGTTTGTCTTTCACACGAACCGAAGCTCCGCCCAAATTTAACGCTTTTACGTTTACGTTTACGCTAACGCTTACGGTTACGTTTACGTCCGAGCTGGTCTAGTGTCCCAATAATAATAATACTCTTTATTCCTCTCGACTCATGAAGAGCATGGGAAACGCCAACAATGCAAAATCACATAACATATTAATATATAATGATAAACAAAATCACTAAAAAGAATATCCAAACACTCCTAAAGAGAACATTACAATGTATCATTTAAAAATCCAGTTCCTGAGTAGAAGCCTTTTTCAATTAGCAATTTCTTAGTTGTATTCTTAAATTTTTTCAATGGATATTGTCTTAGCATTGTTTGACAATTTATTATATAATTTAACCGCCAAGTACTGAGGACTTTTTCACTAAAACCTAGCCTAAGCCTAGGAATTTCTAGTGTGCATGCGTTTCGGGTGCAGTAAATATTTTTATTTAACTTTGTCCATTTGTCAAAATTTGTTTTAGTGTACATCAGCTGCCAAATATAGACGTACGGTAGACTCATAATATTTAGATCTTTAAACAAGTTTCTGCAACTTGTTCTTGACGAATTTCTTCTCAAAATCACCGATGCATTCCATCCTAATATACCGAGTGGAAGCGATCAAAATAGAAAATTTTTAATATTGCCAAATCAACTTTATCCTTCAGTCCAGTCAAAGCAAAACACATATTATAAAATGAACTTGTCCCATAACACAAAACAAAGAACTATAAAATAGATAGAATTACCATGACAGGTTATCATCAACTATACATCCTAGAAACATAGTATTTATAGCTGATCGAATTCTTTTGGAATTTAGCTTCAAGGACTACTGACTATATAGACTGAACGTTCAGGCAGGTAAACGGACACCACGCCTGAAATTGATGAAGAAATCCAGAACATGGTTTTGGAAGATCGCTGAATAAAAGAGGGTAAAATTGAGGAAGCAGTGGGCATCTCTTATGAACAAGTAGGAAGTATTTTACATAATGAATTAGATTTAAGAAAGCTTTCTGCAAGATGGGTGCCCCATTTGCTCAATTCGAAGCAAAACCGCATTCGAGCTCGAATCTCAGCCGATCGTCTGGAAGTATTTACGAGGAATCCAACGCATTTCAGGAGATGGTTCGTGTCCACGGATGAGACTTGGAGTTATCACTACACACCAGAAACAAAACTGCAATCAAAACAGTGGATTTTACGCGGTGAATTTGTTCCGAAGAAGGCAAAGACATTGAATTAACTTGAACGGTGATGCTATCGGTTTTATTTTGGGACGCAAAAGTAATTTTGTTGATCTTGAAAGAGGCAAAACGGTTACTGGATAATATTTCACAATACCTTTGAACAAATTGAAACCAGCAATTCAGGGAAAACGCCCTGGATTGGTTATGAAAAAGGTGTTGTTTCACCACGACAATGCGCCTGCTTATTTAAGTGCAATCGTTCAGCAAAAATTGATCACCTGATTTGGCTCCATAAGACTTCCACCTATTCCTGAAACTCAAAACATTTCTGGGTGGAAAGATGTTTGGCCGAATGAAGAGCTGATAGAGGCTGTGAACGATTATTTTGGGAACCTCGAGGGAAGTCACTTTCGGAGGTAATCAAGAACCTAGAGAAACGTTGGACCAAGCGTGTTGAGCTTCGAGGGGATTATATTGAAAAATAAAATATAACTTGAATCCATACTATTTTCTTTTAATTCTCATTCCTAAAATGTTCAATCTATGCTCGTATTCCAAAATACAAATATATTTTACGGCTCTCAAACATATACATCAAATATCTTTAGCGCGAGTTTTCTCTTTTAAAGGAATCATTGTTAAAAGTTCTTCTGTAGCCGACACATCAGAAAATACACACCCAATTATAAATACACAACCGGGAGTTTCTGCAGAGGAAAATATGTATATTACATGATATCATTTTTCAGTTTGTTTTCCATATTCTTGCTCATGATCTCGTCACGTCTAGTTATATTCTTGCTGTTGATGTATATGCATATATGTATGTATGTACATATGTATAGGACCGGGTACTTTTTCTCATTTAAGAAATTGGAGTTCTGTTCCTCGACGATAAAGATGAAGTTGGAGGTAATACTCTGCTTCACGAATCAATTTATAATCGGCCATTTAAGACTTCAATTTCTGCTGTAGGAACTTTCTTCGTGGGCAAGATTCACAAATATTTTAAACAGATAGAACTTAGGAGGAATTTTCCATATTGAACTGCTTCTAGAGAACCAAGCTATCAATTTCGATGTCTACTGCGGTCAATTGGATAGATTGAATCAAACAATTAACGAGAAACGCCCAAAATTAGCAAATCACAGAGGTATCGTGTTAAGTCATTCCAACCACAACCGTATACACGCACATCGTAAAAATAATAGAGCTTGATTGGGATATTATGTCACATCCACTATCTAGCACCATCAGATTACCAATTATTTCGACTTTCATGATACACATCCATTCCTTCTCCCATCATCGTTCGTGCATGAGCAAAGAATCGCCTGCCATACTTTCCAACTTCAGTCCCAAAACAAATTGAACATGGTGGGAGAGGTCTCGAGCATAAGTGCGTCATTCAGATGATGGCAAGGACTCCGATGCCACTTGTATTCATCAAGATCGACCGTAAGCATAAGGATATCTACGCAATCACTGAGATTCTCGAAATCGACGTGACGGTAGGACCACTTCGTGCTAAAACTGGCAATGTTTCCGGTGGCAATGAGATCAGCTCGAAAGCATGCAAAGAAACGGCACAAACGCTCATTCCTATTAAGGTAGAAATCTCTTTCCGGTTGTGCCACGTGTCATGAGTTGATATCGATATTTTGCCATACATACTGCCATCTTCTCCAGAGATGATCCAACTAATTTTTTTTTCAGCCAGTCAGATAAGTATTTCTGAGGGAACTGAAGTGTGATTGGCAAAGAATGAGTTTGATCATCTCAGTGGGAGATGGCAGTATGTATGGTAAAATATCGATATCAACTAGTCGCAAGTAGCAGATCCAAAAAGAAATGTCTATCTTAAAGAGCATCTTCAGGTGTTTAAGAGGAAGATCTATTCTTATCTTTGCACACTTTTGCCAATGCCGTTTCTGCTCTCAAGGCAAGCCTAAGCATGGTACAAGTAAGACCTAAACTTTTGGCATTTTCTTTGACTAAAGAAAATTGAGAAAAGCCCAACCCAAAAGTAACCATGCATATTTCAAAGTCACGGATTATAATATCAGCTATATCGGATATATTTCTTAAGACGCGAACCAGAGAATTTAATTTCCGGGGTATTTCTACATCTTCTTCAATTTCGCCTAGGTATATCTTTCAATTAATTTCCGGTATTTTCCTACTTCTTAGTATCGTCTATATGTCTTCTCTATTAACCTTGTCAAAAGCTTTGTATAGGTCTATAAAACATTAAGGTGCTTCTTTATCTTCTTTTGTTGCCTTTTCTCTTATTTGTCTCATTATAAATATTGCATCATTTACCCTTCTATCCGGTCGAAATCCAAATTGTGGTTCCTCTAAAGTATGTTCCAGTTTATCTCTTATTAGTTTTAGGAATATTTTAGTACATATCTTTGATATTGTGCTAGTTAGTGTTATCCCTCTGTAGTTGCTACAGTCTTTTGTGCCTCCTTTCTTTTTGTAAATTGGTGTTATTATACCTGTTGTCAAATCCAAATCCTGTTCATCATCTTCGTAATTTTTTGTATGGCTATCTTTGGTAGTGTTTTTATCATATCTGCTGTGATCCCATCTTGTCCAGGTGCCTTTCTCAATTTTAATTCTCCTACCGTTTCCCTTACTTCCTTCATGCTTATCTCGTCTGTTTGTGTTATTTATATTCCGTGCTCCAGTCGTACATTCAAATGTAGGTTTTCGGCGGTTATCTCCCCATTCTCAAAGATCTTTCTAATATTCTCTCTTTCTTTCTTCTATGATATTTCCTTCATTGTCCTTTGTATTTAATATGGTTCCTGCTTTTTCTGTCTCACGTTCCTAATTACACCGAAGAAAAAGGTTCTGGTTCCCTTTATACGCGTTTCCATTTGATCTCCAAATTTTTGCCATGATCTTCTCTTTTCTTCCCCTGTCACTCTTTTGACCTCTTTCTTTCGTTGTTTGTATTTCTGGTAGTCTATTTGGTCCTTTGTTTGCAAATATTTTTTTCCACTCTCTCTTTTTATTCTTGACTTTTATTCTATCTGTCCAGTAGTTTGTCTTTTTGCCATTTATGTTTACTATCCTTGATGCGCCACAGGTGCTCTCGGCCGCAGTTAAAATTATATCACACCCCATGAAAAGGGGTAGAAAAGGCTTAAGGATCAAGTAAGTGAATATTTTTCAAAGGAAAACGCTCTCATGGAATAAAAGGAAAATCATCACTTACCATGTAGTTTCAAAATCAACTTCCCCCATGACCACAACAAAGAACTTTCCAACTCCAATTTACAAATGGGCAGTACGTCTCCTTCTCCAATTAGGAAAATCAATTTCACCGGTCGAAGTCGGTCTCTTTCGACTTCATCTTTTGTGGTTTAACTAGAGGACCCCTTGCGATATTTAAGCGACCTTCCACGACCGCAAATCTACTAAAAACGCTCGCGGACAAGTCGTCGCAATTAGTGAAACGTCTTCGACCCCGAGGGTAAAGCGCTTTATTGTTTCCTCCTTTCACCCGATGCGTACGTTCGAACGTTGAGGTAAAACCGGAAGACGAGAGGAGGAAGGGAACGCCGTAGATATCGTCACGGCAACAACGGAAAGGAAATCGGCGCTAAAATCCGCTTCGGAAACGTCTTTCGACATTTGTTTACGAAGCGGGGTAAAAACGAGGAAATTCGGCGCGCGCTCGTCAAAGGGCGATGCCGACGACGAAAATGAGGAGATTGAAGAAAAGGCGATTTTCGGCTTTAATTTAACGGAGCGAATTGCCTGCGCGAAAAGGACCCCCGGTCGAGACGATCGGAAGCGACGCTTCGACGAGCTTTCGACGAAAGTCGAAGCCGAAATCGACGGACGCTAATTTAATGCGATTATTTTCCGAAACGGCCGGTAATTGGGAGGGAATTTTCGAATTTTTCGCTTTTCACCGACATAAGGCGATTATCGAAATATAATGCATAATTTGTATAGATAGGATCGGTTAATGTTGAATGTTAATGATCGAAGATGAAGGGAAAGTTTGTTTTTTCAAAGTTGAGACCACAATGGCTGGAAAAAATCGGTTTCCTTCTTTGAACGTGTAAGGTGAATATAGACTAACTCTGCTGTTAGATTTAAAAAATATACGAATCCTAGATTTGGTCCATACTACATGTTTTATTAAAAATGAAAATTTAATAGTATGTAATAGTATGTTATATCTAATTTGATGGAATACCTCGTTAATACAATTAATAAATATTATTATGGATCGTGCCATGTGGAGTTTCTCATCCTCTAATCGCGAACTGTGGGTGCACTGACAATTCCTTCTTCCAATGCTTTACAACTGCCACGAAAATATCACTGTTGATGAGCGATTTGTTGAATTCAGGGGACGATGTTTCCTTTCACAGTTTATACCATCAAAACCTGCAAAATATGGTTTGAAATTTTGGTTATCGGCGGATTCAAGTTGGGTTACGTCTGGAAGATACAGCCATATCTTGGGAAAGCTAAAAATGCAAAGCCTAAGCAAAACCAATGACAATGCGTTCTATTGGAGGTCACGGAAGGCTTGAAAGGGCAAAAGATAACAAGCGACAACTTCTTTTCCACTTTTGATTTGGTAAAAAATTAAATGAAAGAAAACTTACATATGTAGGAACAGTTCGTAAAAATAAAATGTTCATTCCTCCGAAGTTGCTGAATGTAAAAGAAACTCTCATGTGTAAGTCTACATTTGTTATCTGTGACATTGTGACATTTGTATCATACACCAGCCACAAAAACAAAGGAACGATATTGATTAGTACAAAGCACAGAACAGCTGAAGTTGATGAGAGTGGGTCAAAGAAAAAGTCGGAGATTGTTCTTCTTATTACAATTCGACGAAAGGTATGCTAATTTGTTGTTCGTCTATAGTGTCTTATATTTCGTTTCTCATTGGAGGTGTAGATACTGCTAACCAAATGATTTGCTCCTACACAACAAAACGTAAAACAAATCGATGACCGAACATTGTAGTTGCAAATATGCTAGATATATCCGCTTTGAATGCATATATACTTCTTTCTGAGATCGATGTTTCATGGACACCAGCTGATCTAAATCCCAGGAGACTAAGTTTTTGCGGAAACTAGCAGTTCCTTTGACTAAGACGCATATGATGAAACGGAGTAGATTACCTCAACAACAATTCTCAGCACAGCTATTGGCTGAAATACAAACATCATCTTCATTTTCATCGAGTTCTTCAAGTAATGCTACTTCTAAATCGGCACCTAGAAAATATGGAATTTGTAGTTGCTGCAAGTCTAAATCTAACATCAAATGATAGCAGCAGGCGCTCACTGTTAACAAGTTTAACAAGTGAGTTCGGGAATTTTAGCGCTCCCGAGGTACTACTTAGCTAAAACCCAAACTAAGGTGTAAGGTAACGTGCCGAGAGTTGCATGGTCGCAGAGGTGTGCCGTATTTAACGTTCTCCTGGGAGCACTAGGCGAAACCCCTTGTAATTAGCCTTACCCGATTAAGTGGGGCTCTGATCGGGCGGACAGATACTTCCCTAGCTACTCTTCGTACAGCTACACTACCTAGAATTTCCAAGGCTAAAGTGCAAAACCTTGTGAAACAGGGCCAAGGTTACATACAGACTAAAAGAGCCATAATCAAGGCCAACTTCACTAGGCATGCACAAAGGGGCTAGGTTTAGTCTAGACAAGGAAGTTAGGTCTCAACAGACGGCGGAGGCTACTAAACGTAAAGAAAGGACGGAAATCCAAAAAGACGAGGTCGGAGGGCAGCACTCCCGCAGGTCTTCCGAAAGGCAAGGGGCCAGTAGGTTTAACCTTCAAGGGGGCTGCTTTGGAGAGAATCGCGGTAGTATGCACCGACTATCCAGTCACCCAGATGGAGCCGGCAAAGCTTAAGGCAGGCCAGGACTCTATTATGGAGGCATATAACAGCATTACGGAGCAAGGACTTCAAGTCCGCTTTAAAAATACATGTATATGTGGAAGTACCGCTCTCAAAGCTGTCAAGTCTAATTAAAGGAATAAAGCTGGAGAACGTACTCTAAGGAGGCATGAGGACCACAATAGATCTGGAAAGGTCGCAGTGGAACAGGCATCAGTGCCACCTCAAGTAATCTATTATAATCTAATCTAACATCAAATGCTCTATTTGCGGCAAGTGTATTTACAAAACTAACCGAAAAATATTTTGTTCTGCATGTAATGAAGAAAATTGCCAATAAAGTCACATTTTTTGTAAATAAGCGCAAAAAAGCTTATTAGTATTTTGATTTCAATCAAATTAAAATATACACTGGACCAAATGGGCCCTAATCCAAGATAGGTAAGTTTCTATTTTTTCAGTCCGGTTTTATGTCAGACTCTTGAAATTATGGGTATAACGTTGCTAAAGAAGAAGAACACGTGAGCCGAAATCTAAATACTGCAATATAATACTGTTTAAAAGTTACAAAGATAACGATAAAAATATTGGACCAAATGGGCTTAATCTAACAGCAGGGTTAATTGTAATATTGATGTTTGTGAAACGCGCATGCGGATGGTGAGAGTAGCAAATGTTTCCTAATTAATTGTAATAGGATATGTAAAAGGAGCAAAACGAAATATCCAACTTCTTGCTCCCTTATCGTTTCGTCTTTTTTTCCCGAAAAACTGTTATGTTTCTAGATATTACTGCGTCCTACATATTTTCGTCTTTTCAGAACGCGCAGCTAGCAATTACGAGTTTCTATTATTTACTTACTAAACTAGACAATTACACTTTTCTCACGATTTCATGAAAGTAGATCTAAGTAAGATGTGGATCTAATTTTTTGATGTCAACTTCGCTCCCCTCTATTTCTTTCCATTTCAAAGCGTTTGCTCCAAACGATTCACTCCTTTATTGGCACTCGCGAAGGACGTGACTTTCGACTTGTTGAAGGACTTAGCCTCTTCTATAGAAATCTGAAAACAATGGCGCGATATTCTTACTGTCTCGGTGAGTTCATTCGCTATTACTGCTGGAAAATTTCTTAGCACCGTTACTGGAAATTTCGTCAAGAAACGACAAATTTGAAAATAAAAAATTACGCCTAACATACGACGAAACAGGAAAAAGAAAATAAGTAAACTTTGTCCAAAATCAGACCGGTTACTTCGTCGTTCTAGCTTCGCCTGATTTGAACTTGTTTACTCACTTATCGTCCTTGCTTTTGCTAAATTGAAATCCCTTCTGTTCGGAAAATCCACACGTCGAACGAAAAGGAAAGGAAGAAGCTTTGGTATAAAAAAATTGGAGATGTTTCCCATATCAAATGCAAGTCACGTTTTCATTGTTATAGCTTCGCCTCAGTTGGACGCTCATTCGTTTGCTGCACTTTCTCTTTGCCAATTTCGAGTCCCTTTTGTTTCGAAAATGGAGACGTCAAACGAAAAGGGAAAAAGGAAACTTTGTACAAAATCGAAAAAATTTCTCATATTAAACCCTGTTTATGCCTTTTCCCATTACAGCTTCGCTTTATTTGGATATTCAGTCATTTATTGTTCTTTCATCTTCGCCGAATACAAATGGATGATTGGGCAACATTTGAGGAGTTTCCCATGTCAAATTCTGGCGAATTTCTCGTCGTTACAACTTCATCTGACTTAGATGCTCATTCATTGGTTGTCCTTCCTATTTACCAAATTCGAGTGCCTCTTTTTCGGAAAATCGACACAGGAAATCTCAAACGAGAAGGAAAACAGGAATGTCTGGACAAAATCTAAGAAGTCTCCTACAACAAATCCTGGTCTGACCATTATCGTTACCGCTTCACCTCACTTGAATGCTCAGTCATTTCTGGTTCTTCATTCTTTTCCAAACTTGAGCTTCTTTTTTTGTCCAGGAAACCGACGAGTTAAATGAAAAGGAAAACCGCAAACTTAGGAAAAAATTTGGCAAAGTTTCCCATCTCAAACCATGATCATATTTTTGTTATTGCCGCTGCTCTTGACTCGGACGCTCACTCATTTGTTGTCCTTCCTATTTACCAAATTCGAGTCTCTCTTTTTGGAAAAAACGGCACGTCGAGCGAGAAGAAAAACAGAAAGTTTTAGACAAAATCGGAGAAGCTTCTTGTATCAAATCCTAGTCATACTTTCGTCGTTACAGCTTCGCACGACTTCGATGCTCACTCATTTGTTGTCCTTAATTTTTTCCAAATTCGAGTCCTTTTTTGCGGAGGATTGACAGGTCAAACGAAGAGGAAAACAGCATGCTTAGAAAAATTTGGAGAAGTTTCCCATCTCAAACCATGATCATGCCTTTGTTATTGCCGTTACTCTTCACTTGGACGCTCACTCATTTCTTGTTCTTCCTATTTACCAAATTCGAGTCTCTCTTTTTCGGAAAATCGATACGACGAACGAGAAGGAAAAGAGGAGATTCTAGACAAAATCGAAGAAGCTTCCTATATCGAATCCTAGTCATACTTTCGTCGTTACAGCTTCGCACGACTTCGATGCTCACTCATTTGTTGTCCTTAATTTTTTCCAAATTCGAGTCCTTTTTTGCGGAGGATTGACAGGTCAAACGAAGAGGAAAACAGCATGCTTAGAAAAATTTGGAGAAGTTTCCCATCTCAAACCATGATCATGCCTTTGTTATTGCCGTTACTCTTCACTTGGACGCTCACTCATTTCTTGTCCTTCCTATTTACCAAATTCGAGTCTCTCTTTTTCGGAAAATCGATACGACGAACGAGAAGGAAAAGAGGAGATTCTAGACAAAATCGAAGAAGCTTCCTATATCGAATCCTAGTCATACTTTCGTCGTTACAGCTTCGCACGAATTGGATGCCCATTCATTTGTTGCTCTTTATTTTTTCCAAATTCGAGTCCTTTTTCTTCGAAAGATTGATATGTCAAACAAAAAGGAAAATAGCAAGCTTAGAAGAAAGTTGGAAAAATTTCCCATCTCAAACCATGATCATGCTTTTGTTATCGCCGCTGCTCTTGACTTGGACGCTCACTCATTTGTTGTCCTTTCTTTTTGCCCATTTTGGGTTCCTCTTGTTCGAAAAATCCAGACATCACCGAAAAGGAAAACAGGAAGATTTGAACAAAATCGGGGACATTTGTCATATCAAGCCATGGTCATACTTTCGTCGTTGCAGCTTCGTTTGACTTGAACGTTCGCATATCTGTTGCATTCTCGTTGTACCAAATTGTAATCTATTTTATTTGGAAAATTCACACATTTAAAAGTGGGTAAAACAGGAAATTTGGGATAAAATCGGAGTAGTTTCCGATATCAAACCGTGATCATGTTTTCGTCGTTGCAGCTTCGCCTGACTTGATCGTTCGCATATCTGTTACATTAGCGATACACCAAATTGTAGTCTATTTTACTTGGAAAATCCGCACATCTAACAGAAGGTAAAACAGGAAATTTGGGATAAAATCGGAGTAGTTTCCGATATCAAACCGTGATCATGCTTTCGTCCTTGCAGCTTCGCTTGATTTGAACGTTCACATACTTGTTTTATTCTCCTTCCGCCAAAGCGGAGTCTACTTTATTTGGAAACATTCACACCTTTAACAGAAGGTAAAATCGGGAATTTCAGATAAAAGCGAAGAAGTTTCCAATATCAAACCATGATCATGCTCTCATCGTTACAGCTTCGCCCGAGTTAGACATTCACTCCTATGTTTGTTTGACCTTTCTATCCGTCAAATTTGAGTTTCGGTTGCTCGGGAAATCCACAAATCAGATTAGGAGGAAATCAGTTAACTCACAACCATATTTAGTCGAAATGTATAATTTGCTTACTTAATCCTAACTTCTTATATCCTTCCGGGTGTCGGATTCGTGGAGTTGAGTCACGTTCGGGTTCTTTTCCATGAATTTCGCCGTATTTTCCTGTTGCTCTCATCCAATTTATACTTCTTTTCTCCGTCGCTTCCCTTACTTCCTCCATCCAACACTTTCTTGGTCTTATTTTGGCCTCGAGAACTCTTCTTACCAGTTTATCTCCGCCCATTCTCATAACATGTCCCAGTCATCTGAGTTGTCCTTCTTCTATCTTGTTTTGTATCAGCTGTAGTTGTAAGTTTTCTCTGATTGTACAATTTCTTACTTTATCTAGTCTTATTTTTCTATCTATTCTTCTGAGGAATCTCATTTCTAATTGCTTTGTGTTTTTTCCTGTTTGATTCTTTGTTGTTGTCCACACTTTAGATCCGTATGTAAGCATTGGTGTAGCTATTTTCTTAAAAATTTCTGTTTTGATCTGTTTTGGTATTTATTTTTTGTTCGGGGAGGTGCTCTTGATGCTGTTAAAGCATTTTCCTGTTGCTTCGTTTCTACTCTTCATCTCTTTATCGAACCTCCCATCTTCTATTAGAATTGTCCCTAATATTTGAAAATTTTAACCTGTTCTATTTTTTATTTAGAAAAATTTAATGTTTCTTACATAGTTTTTGTTTTTTGTTCCCTTATTTTCATGTTTACTTTTTCCAGACATTGATTGTACTTTTTAACATTTTGATTTTAAATTCCTTCATTTCTTTGACTATTAGAACCATATCAGTCCCCAAACTGAACTTCGAAGTACATAAATCGTATTAAATACGAACTAAGTATGATTCGGATTTGAAGGCGTTAACATCGTCTTTAAAAAGGAAGTAGAGAAAGTAGCACGACCCTTTCGATCTCATCCCAAAAGCACGAAAGACCATCACGTACGTGAATGTAGCGCATATCGATGCATCTTCAATTTCCGATAGACTGACTCTAGCCGTTGCAATTTACACTTAAGCGTTCGGCAAACGAGCGGAAATCTCCTCGAGTGCCGCCTCGGTGGTACGATGCCCGACGTCAAGACGCGCTAAACAAAAGGAAAGAAAACTCGCGAGACCGCAAGTCTATAGACAGATGGATAGATAGATGTTCCATTTGTTAAATTAGAAAATCAGAGCGCCCGCACCAACGTCGCTGCGGTAATTCACTTACGATCGACTGATGGTTTACACAATTTAACCGTAACGAATCGATATCTGATTAGTTTAGTGGGTGGTGTACGGTGGTTGTAGAAGAAACGTGGAGGGAGCGCGTGTTCTGTGGGAATTATCGACGCGGTTTGCGATAAACGCTTGGAATCGTGCAAGGGGGATGAACTAGGGTGGTTATCAGTCTGTAATTGCTCGTATTTTAAGAAATACCCGTTATTAAGAATAACTTGTTTCGAAAAAATAAGATACGTCTTCCGATAATTAAACTGTCATCTTTACCACATTGACTGCCATGGCGATCATATTTGATAGCCAGTTATGTTCATAATATGTATATAAAAATATGTAATGTATGGTATGCAATATGTTGGTTGGTTTATTGCTAAATAGTCATGCAATATTTCGCACTAAAAATTGCTTGTTACTTGTCCCATATTACAATTTTACGAAGGTAATTGGAGGTTATGTTGTAAGACTATGACCCAGTTACCCCGGTGTATCTTACTACTTTTTCAGCAACGCGCATATTTTTCATTGGCTCTCTTGCGAGAGTCTCGAACCTGAGGAACTCAAAGAACCAGCGCCAGAAGAGACGAAGTACTATCAGATTTTTAGTATTTAATCAAACAAAATGAGTCTCCTTATTCCTCAAAAAAGAAAATTTATTCAATTCGTTCAAATTCAACACGTTATTCGAAAGAACTCCAAAGAGACCCTTCGTTAAAATATGGTGGTATATTTTTCATATTCGAACATAAATCAATCGGGCTAGATCACCCCTATCTCTTCTAATTAAATTTACATAAATCGATGCCCGGCAAAATAGTATGCGAACTAATCGACACCCTGTCAAGTCTAATAAAACATTTCAACCTGTCCGAAAACGACGGCCCACCCGTCACGCTTCCGGCGCGCCGACGTTTTTGCAGTTACAAAAGCTTCGACTGTCAGGATTCCCGACACAATACCCCATTGTACGAACGTCGCGTCACCTTACCGAAAGCCCTTAATTAATTCAAAACTTTAAATGGGCGCATTACCGCCAGTCGACGTGTTCGCTGCACCGTGCCACCATTTAACTTCGGTTGGACGCGTGGTGTTCGTCCGTCGCGTCGTTCGAAAGGGGGTACGGCTAATACGCGCCATAAATTTTGACCGATCCTTTCTGGTAATTGACAAACACATGGAGGCGGTGGATGCATCCGGAATATGGTGGTGGTGCGAATATGGTTCACTCTCTAACGCCGAATTTGTCGGTGCGCGATGGAATTAGCATGTCGGTAAATCAAATTCTCGCGGAAAGATAGGGCGATAGGGTTTTGTTAGTGATGCTTGTCCATAAATCGTGTGTTAGTGATAGATATGTAAATTTACACATATGGGTCATAATTGGCATTAAAGAAGAAACGCGGACATCACCAACGCTGTTCGTCAATTAATGGGAGAGCGGTTTGTCAAAATTTGATAAATGGTTCTGGGCGGTGTCATTTGAAATACAAGGAAAGGAGAATCTTTTTGTCAATAAAATAAAAATCCTTTCATTTCCATGTAACGTATAGACTGGGCGGTTGAGTATGGAACACAATGTCCACCTCGACTTTCCTGCAATCGTTTTATTGCCGAAATCTGTCATTACATTTTCGCACATTTGTATGGGGCGAATAATCGATAATAATATTGTCAATAGAGTGAGAGTGTTGAGTACTTTTTCCAAGATCGGTTAAAATTAAATTTTTATTGGTCCCAAAACTATTTTGAAAATGGTATATCGGGTCTTTAAAAGTAGCGTGTGTAACGATAAAATGCTAGTTTTTACAATGTTAAAAGCTTCTACAGCTTTCATTTTTTCTGCAATCACAAGTGAAGAAACAATAAGTTTACGGGCTCGAAATTTTGCATATCGTGTATTCGTTAGGTACGACTTGTCAAGGAGCTTTTTTGTAAATTCCTATTTTATCGTTTTTCCTTCAAGTCCAAAAATGATGGTAAGTCCATGATCATTTTTCTATTCCTTAGTTGAGGTTAAATTCAACAACAAACAAGGAATTTACAAAATAGTTCCATGACAAGTCGTAGCTATCGTAACGAATACACGGTACGCAAAATTTCTACCCCGTAAACTTACTGGTTCTTCACTTGTGATTGCAAAAAGACTAAAGCTATAGAAGCTCTAAATATTGTAAAAACTAGTATTTTATTGTTACATTCACTACTTTTAAAGGTCAGATATACAAGTTTCAAAGTAGTTTGGGAACCAATAAAAAATTTAAGTTTAACTGATCTTGAAAAAAGTATCCAACACCCTTAAGAACGTTAATCATTTGTCGAGAATTTTCGTAAACTTCGACGTAACCCTAAAGGAAAAGTCTAATGGTGTTAAACGGCGCGATTTGGGCCCGCCAATTTTACTTCTCCGTTTCTGGAAATTACGAAACCGGGAAATTTTATTCAATAAAGCGATTGTTTCGCGACGGATGCCGGATGGTACCATGTCGAGGTCCATACTAGAAAACCTAATAATCGCGATAGGCGTGAACAGAACGCCTATGAATAACATCAGATATGCAGATAATGTGATATTAATCGCTGTAACAATAGAGAATTTACAGTGATTGGAAGAAGAACAGTGGTGAAATGTAGTAAGGAAGAGGACCTACATTGAATGTCCAAAGAAACCTAAGTTTATGACTATAAAAGAACACAACAACAACCGGAAATGAATAATGAATACGAGGAAAATGGATAGAGAAAGCCAATAGATTTAAGTATCTGGAAACACTGGTGAACGAAGCAATTAAGAATTCACCAAGCCATAACCTTCTTTTTCTTCTTCTGCGGCTTATTCCCATTATGAGTTTGCCGTCACCAGATCTCTTTTTGCCAGTGTTTGCTTGATGTACGTTTCCATTCCAAGCCAGATCTTCTTGTATCACTATTTCTTCCGCGATACCACTCCAAAATTGTTTGGGGCCATCTATTATAAGGCATTCGCTTGACATATCCGTACTATTTAGCGCCCCATTTTAAAGGTTCTATTGATTGAACTGGTTTTTGCCATTTTTCTCCAAATCTCTTCAGTTCTCAGTTTGTTTCTTCTAGTTGTTTGTAGTCATTGTCGCATATAGTCCAACTCTACTGCAGGAATTTTATCTCTAAATTTTCTAGAGACCAGACACATTTCATTTGTTTTATCAATGATGGTACCAAGGTACTCGAAACTTTTATATCCTTCTATCGTATTTGTATCCACTGATAGATTGTTTATCTCTTCATCTATAAAGCCAGAACCGTATTTAACGAAATATGAAAGGTGTTACAACTGACAATAAGAATGTTGAGATGCTACGTCTTTTCGGTGTTACTCTATGGAGTGGAAGCCCGGGCGTTAAAGAAAGATATTAATAACCGGATAGAAGCATTTGACATGCGGATATATAGAGGGATCTTAGTAATAATACAGGGAAAGATAAAAGGTAAAAGAAGCCAAGGAAAAATCCATTTCGAGGATGAGTGTAGGTCTGTTGAATTATTTGGAGTAGCAGTTTCAAAAGTGAAAGTAGCCATGATGTTAGTCAACCTTCCTAGACCAGACGCCAGTTGAAGTAGAAGAAGGTCCATATTATATACCTTAGGCCAAAAAACTGTAATGGTCGGCACCACCATCTCGTTTTCAAGAAATAACGCCGGAAGCCCAAAATACGCATCATTTCAGAGTTTCTAGAGCATCAAAGGCTGTAATTTTATCCACGTAGCTTTGCAGGATCTCACCGCTCCAAATGAATTTCTTACAAAAAATTGGTCTGACCAGTCTCCATTTCACCATGGCCTGCTGGAGCTTACATCGTACGTAGCCGCTTCTTTCTTCGGAGTTTGAATGGATGTCAATAAAATTGGCGACATTCCAAGAAAATTACAAAGTTATCTGGTTTTCACGGGGTATTACTTTCGAAGATTATTCGCAATGATCTTAGCAGATGCTGGGGTTGATTTTTACATCTTGTAGATCCTTCGCACTGGTTACACTGGTAAATCAAATTTCACCTTTTGCGTGTTTCTTTTATCGAATAGGGTCACTCGCAGATCTTCGCAAAGGGGTTAAAGATGTCTTTCATAGTGAACCATCCAAAAGAAAACTTTCGTTTTCATATGTCTTCTTCATGTGGCCTTCGTAAGCGACGGGAATGAAAGAGTTTTCGTTATCATTGTGCAAAAATACTGCTTTCAATCTGGTTTTTGAGGAATCAATGACTAGGCTCCGCTGTAGGGGATTATACTGAAGCACCAATGTAACGTGCATCGACATAATTGCAATAAAGTAGGTCGTCTTCCTGTGAAATTCCTTTTTCAGAAACCTGTAACTATTGCCGTTCCTATCCATTCCTTTTACAATTTTTCTTTTTATCATTCCGACACTTTTTGGGTATTCACCAGGGGCTGATAACATCTTCTTCTTGGTGGCCATTGTTCTTTTACACAATGGCTTAGCTCGGCTGTCCCACTCACAGAAGAAACAGCGACATTTGTTATATTCTAGTTGAAGATCGAGTTTAATGGCCATGACTTTCAAATCTTCGCGAAGTTGCCAGTTACGTCTTTCATACCCGGTGCAATGCGCGTTGGTCTAGAAGCGAAAACTAAGCCCCTGACGATGGGATATTCAATTGCGGAAATCTACATCGAAAATACATGAAAAACAGTATTCAACGTCCAAGAAACAAAAACATTGTTTACCAGCATTATCGAGGAATGTGTTGTTCTTTCTATTAAAATCTGAATCAAAATTCCCGCAAAGAAGATTAATCCCCTACCAAAAGGAAAGCTAAACATTGCGATTCCGTAACGATTAAAAAATTAAGGGCAGAACAATTTGTCTCGTCCGACGTTGTCGCTCAAAACCGAAAAGTTCTACCTGTAGTTACTTCCTTTCGCCCCTGTATCCCACCATTTTTTCTGTCTTCATTTTTCGTACCTCGTTCGCCTGACAAATTGATAAATTAACGAGATTTGCGTCATCGTAATATCCTCATCGCGGAACAAGCGAAAGGAGAACCCGCCATCCATCGAGTCTAATCGAATAATCGATGCGGCGGAAATTCTCGACGCGCCGCGACGCCGTGGACGCCCCGTGATATATGGGAGTCCACGTCGCGACGGATACTACGTACACCGGGCCTACCTTAATGGTTAATTATGTTGGCTTGTCATATCGGCGTCCCTTCGGCCCACGCGCTCCGATAGATAACCGAATTAACGGCGCGAATTAGGGCCCCATGCGGACATATGCAGATGCGCAAATTGAATCGTGTAATATTGAATACGGCGCTAAATATGGAAGCGGATACGTTCCGCCGTCATCTATTGTAGTCGTGTTTACGCGTGCATGTTATAATCTATGCAGATCGTGCAGTTTGCCGATGGGGAAACGTTCTGGTTGAGTTAATTTAATATAAATATTCGATAGGAATTTGTTTGTCATTCGCAGTAAGCACCAAAAACTGTTTCCAAATTTTAACATTCCATTACGGTATTAGTCCTCCCCACCAAAGTCAATCCTAGAATATTCCCCTCCATCCCGACCAAACTTAAATTACTCTTGAAAGTAGAAACTTTATGGAGGTGTGTCACGAATTTGAAGGTACAGACGATCAGATTTCAATTTTGGAGAGGAAGTTCCTTTGTATCCCTCAAGAATAACATATTTTCAGTGGCGGATTCAATCTTGCCTAGGCAAAATTTAAATTGTGACCTCATTTATGCATATAAGTTCGCCGTTTTGGTCTGCCTCTTCTGTTCTTAACCTTTAACGGACGGGCCTTGTTAAATTACGTATCAGACAGGCTGGGGTCCAATTGGACCACGTGATAAAAATGGATGAATTTGTTACTTGTAATTTGAGATGGTGGATTTTAAAAACTATCAATAACATAATTTATCTAATTTCTTTTTATTACAATACAAACTATTAATTTTTGCACTGAGTACAAGTAGTTTTAAGACCAGAATGTTCTAACACACCCAAAATTTTTACACTTTGCGCCCTTCTTTCTACATTTTCGATCTTTCTTTCTTTGACACATGCAGAGCAACGGCCTCTCTCCTGACGTACATTCTTGGCAATCTCGGCTGGTTCCCCAGAAGCTTCCAGTAACTCCGGGCAAATATCAATCATACATCGCGCTCTATTTGCTTGAATGTGTTTATTACTGTATCTGTGTATTACATTTTATTTCATTAGTTCTTCTAAAGCCAGCAAGAAAACTTTACGGCCATTAGATCTATTACGTAGCCAATTAGGTTTAGTCAAAAGCCTTTATCTATAAGGTGATAAAATATAGCTATTGGGCACCGATTTGTTTTTCTTTGGGTTGAATATTGTTTGGCCAACTTATCTGTGACATCAACGGCACCTTTTGTTTTGTTGTAATGCAAAATTATTTCTGGCTTGTAAGACTTATCTTCACCAGCTACTTTATAATCTCGATGTTCAAGCGAACATGCTTGAATCTGCTCCTTTATTCGGTGCTGGTAGTAGTCGCACAGAGACATGTTCTTTTTCCACTTTTTGTCAGCAACGTAAATACTGGTAAAAAGTTATTAGTGTTTGTACCAGGGCCTTGAGGCAAATTTTGCATCACCCCCAAACCTTGATTTTTCTCGGGCGCATTTCTTCGTTTAGCTGCAATAGATATACATACATTATAGTTTGTGCATTTTTGGCTAGCTGTAAATTAAACTTACACAAATAAACTTGCACGTTTGATGTATAGAAATTCTCACAGTCGGAAAGTGCCCATATCTTTCTGCCGTACTTGTCAGATTTGATTTTCATGTATACCCTGAAAGGTGCTCGGCCTCGAAAGGGTACAAGTTGTTCATCTACACACAGATGTGCACTTGAGCTGATGGACTTCTTACAGTTTGAGACAAAACTTTCAAATACGCACCTTATTCAAGCTAGCTTTTCGGTTTTCTCGCTCTCTTCTAGTTTGAAAGTTGCCACATCGTAAGAAAATTGTGATTTGTTTGTATCTGTCCCTTGATATTGTGGGACGACTATAAGTCGATTCCTGACACCAAAGCATGTCAATAGCTTCTTCGGAACCGCGTAATGCTCCTACTGTGGGAAGTCCAATGTAAGCTTTCGTTTCGATGGCGTCAAGGGGCGTATAGCTTCTAGTTTTACTGAGTCCTTCGTCATTCCATTTATTATAAAAATAGTCAGCTTTTCTGTTGGTTTCCTTTACAACCGTGTCAATGATATCAGGACTGAAAAATACAAGAGAAGCATCTTGCATGCTGGAATTATTGGAACTACCAGTTGTAAGTCCAAGTGTAGCCTGTCTAATATTGGTTTTTGGTGAGTTAGCCCTGTCTGCAAATTGGTATCTTAGACCATTTAGTTTCATCTTTTGCCACATAATGTGGAACACTACGGTCGTAGCTGTCGGATTCTGCAATTATTCCTGGCTCGGCTTGCGTCTCTTGATCAACAACAATCACGTCATGCCCTTCTTCTTCTTCTTCTTCAGTCAATACCGATGCTTCATCTATGTCGCTAGCGTTGGCGTCATAATTATTTTCAAAATCCGTATGATCATTTTCAAGTAGTGACAACAATTCTTCATCTGTAGGACGCCTATTATCTCGAAATCGTGGCACACTATTCATCTTGAACCGCACAGTACCTACAACTAACAGCAACTAAAGGAAATTTACACATTCACTGCCCGTATCGTAGAACGGAGAAGTCTGGACTTACGAGTTGCATCGAGATCCCAGACTTATATATAGGAATTACGGGGATTCCCCGACTTAGTGCAATGTATGCATTATGCTGGGAACTACAGACAAAAGCAAGGAATTGGTAAGACTTATCGGGAAAAATATGGACAAATTTTAATACACAGTAAAGGCGGGCCGGAGACCACAGGCTAAAAAATACGCCTTGTGAATTAATAATATAATAACAGGTAACGAATGTTTCGAAGAAAAGATAGGTGACCGTCCAATATTCAAAATTTAAAATCATAAAATTTATTTGAAGAATGAGTGTCCGCATGGACCACGGTCCGTCCGTTGAAGGTTCGTTCTTGCTTCTCATATTCTGTTCCATTAAGTCGCTGAAGATGCTCCCACCAACTTGGTTGCCTTTGTTCCACCACTTCCAATATGGATTGGATCTTTAGTTCTTTCCTGATTGCTTCGTTTGCTACTTTATGCATTTTGTTAACCCCCGTAACCCCTATTCAGAAATTTTATGTCAGTCGCCTATAGTTTGTTTTTCTGACTTCTGGTAAGTAACCATGCTTCGCTGCCGTATGTAAGTATTGGTTTGCATATGGTCGTATACACTTTAGGTTTAGTTTTTCTTGAAATTCTTGCTTGTTGAAGAAAGTTTTGTTAATAGCGTGGTATATTTTCAAAGCATTTGCTATTCGTATGTTGATTTCCATATCATGTTTTCCATTTTCTTCTATTATTATTCCCAGGTATTGAAAGTATTTAATATGTTCTATATTATCTCATTTAAGGAGCTGAAAGGAACTTTACTGGACCTACCCCATCTTTTGGGTTTAATAAAGGTCTCCTTAAAGGGAAGATAAAAAAATGGACAGCACCCATCACAACAAAACACTGGAATGATACCAGTGAGCTGGAACATTCCAAAAAGTTTCTGAGCTACGACGCTAGGAGGGCGGACCTCGGCCTAAAACGGGACAGGAGAAGCTTAAAGACACTGACGGGGGACTCACAGACCACTATTTCTGCAACAACCACCTACACAAAATGGGCTTATCCAACACGGACACTTGCAGATTCTGCGGTGAAGAAGAGGAGTCAATGGAACACTTGATCACTAACTATGGGGCACTAGGCCACAGGAGATACAAAATACTACATGCATATACGCTGACTGAAGAGGACCTATTAGCACTCCCTTTGAAGGAGCTAATCCTGTTCTTAGACGTATTAAATCAATAAAAACAAGGGGAAGCACGATAGATCAACGTGGTCGCAGTGCAAAGGGTCACTTTGGGCCAAACCCCACTCCATTACATTATATTACATTACATATTATCTCATTTCCTATGTATACATTGAGTGTTTCTCCTTCTTCTTCTATTTTTACTGATGCTGACAGCCATTACTTTTGTTTTCGTCCTGTTTATCCGCATTCCAGCTGCTTGTAGTTCTTCATTCTATATCGATAAACTGTCTTGTTGATCTTCCTTTTATTATTCCAGTTATTATGACAATGTCATTTGCAAACGCACAATTGCTTATTTCAGCTTTCTGCAAGTTTCGGAAACCTAGGAACAGCTTTTTCGTTTCTCCCTTCCGGTTTTAAATGTTATCATACATAAATATCGTAAAAAGCACATATAACACGATATTGTCTAAGACCCTGCAAATTAGTTAAAAAAACAATGACGAAATGTATGTTTAGAGCAACATATGACTTCCGTAGGCTCGAAGAAGTCTTTAAACCTTTAATCCGAGAAGAAGACTCTGAAGTTGATGTGGATTTACTGCCATTTCCTCCTGAATCAAGTGTACTTGCTGATGAAGAGGAAGGCGATGAAGACAATATCCAGATCAATGATATGCCGGAAAATGCCAGAACGTGCAGAGATTTCTGTTCAAAGAGATGAGGAGGAATGGGACAGTTCCGACCAAGTAACGTTGGCGTCAGTTTCAACCAAGATGAGTAAAACAGATGTTTACTAGCCCCGTTGGTGTAAATGTTATCATACATAAATATTGTAAAAAGCACATATAACACCATCTTGTCCAAGACCCTGCAAATTAGTTAATAAAACAATGACGAAATGTAAGTTTATAGCAACATATGACCTCCGTAGGCTCGAGGAAGTCTTTAAAGCTTTAATCCGAGAAGAAGACTCTGAAGTTGATGTGGATTTACTGCCATTTCCTCCTGAATCAAGTGTACTTGCTGATGAAGAGGAAGGCGATGAAGACAATATCCAGATCAATGATATGCCGGAAAATGCCAGAACGTGCAGAGATTTCTGGCCAAAGAGGTGAGGAGGAATGGGACAGTTGCGACCAAGTAACGTTGGCGTCAGTTTCAACCAAGATGAGTAAGTAGTTTACTAGCCCCGCTGGTGTAAAAGTAACCCCAAATGCGAGTCGGGTGTTTCTGGAAAAAATCATGTCCAAGCATGGCGGGAAAACTTTATTGTTGCTTTCCAAGACAAAAATCTTGTCAATATTTTTTAATGATATTTCGACAAGGAAGTTGGATATGATTGTTCAATATTTGAAACTGTCTCGTTGCCCGTACTCGCTTGATTTATTTCTTAGTGATTTCCTTCTGTTCCCGAATGTCAAACGAAAAACAGGGTAGATGGCGACTTTCAGCATGATTTTCAGGTAGCAAGTTTAGAGTGGAAAACCAATATTTTGAAAATCAATGAAAGAGTTTGTTCCAAAAGATTCATATTTCTTTCTTAGTGGTTGTAACAACTTAAAAAGCTCCTCTTATAAACGACCTTTCATTCCCACAGGAATGACTCCTATAGGTCATTGTATGTTGTCGCTGCTTGCGTAGTTTTTTCAAATTTTTCTTTTTTTTTTGTTTTCTCCAACCTCTTATTTCCAATTTCTTTTACGTCTTGCATGACCCGCTCGTCCCACAGTACTCTGTCTCTCTCTATGATATTTCACACTAGCACATACTTGGTTAACTTTCGTTATTGATAATGTATCATCTGTCCTATTTATGCACACATTCTTACGTGCTTTGATTGCTGTGACTATATCTTCTCCTTTCATTATGTCTTCTATTTTACTATTTCTTAGTTTACGGTATTTTTAGCCCACTTTCCTTGGTCCGTCAATTTTTTCCTTTGAAAATGGTTTCTCTTGGTCATCTTTCTTGGTTAAGTATGGTCTTATTGTAGCTCTATAGATTTTCATGTTTATACTTGGACTGCTGCCCTTGCTTTTCTTTTTATAAAAGTATAAAAGTATGATCTCTGTTCAATCTTGTTTGGTTTTCCAGTTTTTTCATTGATTATCGTTCCCAAGTATTTTAAGCTTTTGTCTATATCAAGTACAATATTTTTTTAATCCTTTTAGTTATATATTTCTGTTCCTTAATTCTCTTCTTTCTTCAATTCCCACAATAACTGGTGTTACTTCATACAAATGCATTTAATCTCTACCACACATACACACAGCCTAATGCTCGAAAATTAATCAAACACACAACTACGCAAATTAGACCAATATTTAAAGCCGACGGTTCAGCCGGTTTATTTATACGATCGACTACCGTATTGGAAAGCGATCGAACGCGGAAAAAATCCGCTTAAACAATACAACAACAATAATAATAATAGTAATAATAACTACGGCACCAGTGGCGGCGCACCCAATATTTATTTGTACATAGTATGTAATCCGCTCGGAGCTATTTGAACCGTATCATCGGATCATGAATAAATCGTTTTTAATGAAAACGCCGATAATTCCGATGTCAACATTTAACGCTGTGGGGCGTCGATGTGCGCCCAATTTGATATTGTTGGAAATTTATGTTTAATGCGATTCGAACGAGTGGGGATGATTAATTACTGATTGGTTGCGCTTTCCAGTTCGTTTCGAATAATTCCTTAGGTATGAATAGTCATCTTTTTCCGAGAGCTTGGCTCACCTAAGGGCGAGTGTCTCAACAACAACAGGAAAAGAACATAAACGAAGAACGCATAATTTATAATTTTTTAAAAGCACAAAACGCATACATTTTTTTTAAATAAACAGCGATATCTGTATGCCATAAAAAATAAAGAAGTTGGACCAATTTTTAAGCATAGAAAATATCTTGTACGACTTCGTCAATTCCGAATCACAGCCACCAGTTTGAGAATTACAGTTGGTTTGTTGGCGTATATATTAGACTTAACCAAATTATCGAAGACGAAGTCGCACCGTGCCATATCACACAATCTCGATGCCTACTTAATGCCGTCATTTTGTGAAATGACATAATTCGGAAATATTGCCGCAACAAATTAAGCGTGGTTCACGTTGTATGACATGCTGCGCCATCCACGCTGGAACCACATGCCATCAATAAAATATTGACCACTCGAGATCGCAAGAACTGCGATAATATAGTGCGATAACGAATGCCATCCACAGTTTCAGAATTTCCAGCATTTCTGGGGCTATCCTCAAAAATTAGGCTCCAACTCAAAAATCATATCATACGTAGTCGTGGAGAATGCGTTTTTTTCTCCTGAGATACTCGAGGATTTTGTGTACCACCAATTCTGCTTGTTTACGAAGCCATCCAGTTAAAAAATCGCCTCATTGCTGACGCTGACTTTTTCGAAAAACAGCTATTTGCCTTCTGGTCCCAAGTAACGAATTATCGGTGTTTATAACGATGGGTTTGCTTTCTTCACAAATAAGTCGTTTGACATAATCCGCTGTAGGAAGGTTTTTGGAAAGCATCCAATTGTTGTAAGTAAAGTCGTATGAATGTTCTTGCATTCTCAACAACGCTTTGATTCGCTGCAGGAGTGTTCTCTATTCACCAGACGTGACGTAAATGCACATAAGTTGATCCATAACTAAGCCAATTTTTTCCAATTCCTCGATTAGTCTTTCAACTACGTACGATTTAGTATGCTTCCTTGGTCAAAGATTTCACGAAGTTTTCGTATTATAACACCAGGTATAAATTTCTGAATGTTCTAATACGATTTAACAAGAGAACGTTGTCTTTTTCTCTAATGTTACATCGTTAATAATCGTAATATTCGTAAGTAACAGACATCGTAGTTGCAAGGCTAGAAATCTCATAGACTCTTAATGGGACACACTCTAGATTGCTTTCCACAACAGCCATATTCTCGCCAATTGTATTCTACCGGGTTTTGAAATATGTTTGCAGGTCACGTGATGAAATAATACCTGCAATTCAAGTTTGTACTGTTGCCTGTACTATTCTGTAAATTTTTTTAGCCATTTCATTTCAATTTCGTTCATAACCTCTGAATATGGTTATGATTAAACCTCTAAATTCAATGATATCAATCGATGGGTTATGCAACCAAATTTACGGTACTTATGTGGATTGCCTATAATCATAAATTAACTGTATCTACAGACTTACCGAGAATGATTGTTCACCACGTGAACAGTAATTTTTTAAATCTGGGGATTTTTGTGCTCATAGGTTTATAGTCTTTACATATCACGAGGATCATGCTAGCATTTGACATAGGCGTACAATCGTTATTCCCAATTTTTGCTGGCATTCTTTACGTTTTCGCCCCATTATTTTTATCATACATTTAAAATAACAGAACTGTACTTTTCAGTATACAGCTGTTTCATCGTATTTCTGCGTAAAGTATGCTAAGTAGAATACCATATAGGATAAAATAAAAATAATTATTTTCGGTTAAATTTTAAAATGTTTATTATCAAGACGACGTATTGTGGGGCCTATATATTTTAATGATACCGTAACTGCTGAGAGATATGGGAATAACATTTTACAACCATTTATCGAACAGTTAGTCGATGATGAATTGAGAAGAGGATATTTTTAGCAAGATGGAACAACAGCTTATACTGCATTCGATACGTTAGAATGTTTACGACAATTTTATGATAATGGTGTTATTAGTTATGGAAGATGGCTTGCAGGATCACAGGATTTAACACCTCTAGATTTTTAGTTCTTAGGTTATCCAAAAGGCGAAGTGTATAGACGACGGTTACATAACATTGATGAGCTACAAGCAGCTATACGGTGTGCAGTTGAATATATCATTGTAGAAGATTTGAGAAAAGTATTTGACAATTTAAAAAAGGAGGATACAATTATGTATAGAACAGAACGGATGAAATTTTGAACGTTTATTGTAATTTGACAGAACCTATTTACTCTTAATGTAACAACCACTATTAAACTAACTAAATAAATAAATTATCGCAATTATTAAATTTAAATCTATCGCAAATTGAGAGGCAGAGAATAAAAACTTACGATTTATCTAGCGATTAAGTCAAAAGTAAATAAAAAAGTGAAAGTAATTTATTTTTATTGTAAGAATGCGCACCCTAATTAAAACTTTATGATACGCCACTTTCTGCAATATTTTACATCAAGCAATAGTGTACTACCAACTGCTGTTATTTGGGATGCCTAATTTGGTTTCCCGCGGTGGACGGGAATTGTTGATATCTCTGTATAAGTTACTCTTGGTATCATCCTACTACGTAAATTTCATTTTTACTCTTCAAACAGTATCTACCCTACTAAACCGATTTTCCCGAATGACTAGAAAAAAAGCGGGTCATAATTTCAAGCAATTAATTATGCAGATATGACCGATACGGCGCACCGTCGTTTCCCCGGTAACCCATTTTTTCCCGCTAGGTCCGTTGTTCGCATAGATTTAGTGGTTACGCTCCGTTCAATTAAACTAAAATTTAATTACGCGGCAATGTTGCAGCGAGCGCGCTATTCCGATCGAACGCCCACCTCCGCAATAGACAAAAAAAATGTTTGCTTTACGAGGCGGCGGCGGCGGCGATTTCGCGGCGCGAAATCAGCACTAGGACTGCAGGTTTTGCGCTAAATTCGCTAAAAATTGCAGAACGGGCGATTTTAAATTCGAAATTTACGGTAAACGAGCCGTGACCTAGATTACGCGGGCGATTCGCCCCCTATTATTAATTGTAAGCGGATCGGGAAATGGCGAACGGAAGTCGGATTTTATTGAAATTGTCACGTATTAAATATGTACGGATATATTCGATTGCTTTTAGTTTAGTAATGAGGGTGGAAATTGTTTTCCAATTTCAATATATGGAGTCATGATTTCTTTGCGATTCTAAACACAATTTTATTGCCTCTCACGATATGTTTCCAATCGAGGGTGCAAACACTAAATTTTGACGATGACCTCTTTCTTGGTGGCGAAACACGTCTCATCACAAAATGAATTAAACTGGACACATGTTTTGCCACAATGAAAGAGGTCGTCGTCAAAGGTGGTTGGTTGGTTATACGAGGGTGATTCGCAAAGTAAGTTCTGTTTAGTTATTTACAAAAACACTAATACATGAAGAAGTTTTTATTATATATATTAGCTCTGTGGGGATAACTGGCCCACGGCTTATGCAATATAATCCGTTCTATATTTATTTCTTTGGACATTTCTTTCAACTGCTCTTTAGTTCTTCTTAACCATAACTCATCAACTTTCTTTTCTCCGTACATTGTCCTTAGTACACCTCTCTCCCACACCTCCAGCCTTGCTTGCTCCGTTTTATTCATTGTCCATGTTTCACAAGTGTATAACACAATTGGTCTTATTACTAGCTCTACCTTTGCGTTCTTCGATAGGTATTTACTCCTCAGGATTGAAGACTCTCACACATATCTTCCCTGCCATGGTTCTGGACCCTATTTCCCCTGTAATGTTTGGGATCCTCGTAAATATCGTTCTCAAATATGTGAATTGATCCACCTCTTCCAAAACATATTCTTTTCCATTTTCGGCCCTCACCCTTAAGTATTTTCCTTTCTGAAATAATTATTAAAAATTATATTAAAAATAGGTCCATCTTTATTGCCTCCACCTTTACTTTCTTCACAACATTTCTTATTTCTAGCTAAGATGACGATATCGTCGGGCGAATGCCAAACATTGGTGTCTCCTTTTATGCACGAGTCCTTTTCTATTCACTTTTGCATTTCGAAATATTTTTTCCAGTACAATGTGTATAACCAAAATAATTCCTTTATTTTAAATACGCGATTGGATTATTTCGTTTCTTAATATTTTAGCCAACATCTGTGTGTTATATTCAGTTGGAGGAAAGTTATTTTCAAATTCTTGTTTGCAATTTTGTGCTTTTTGGTAGTATGTTTTGCGACCTTGGACCCTTACCCTTACCTACGAGGTAGAAATGGGGTGTGCATATCTTCGTAAACTATCCATTGATACTTTCTAATTCGTCGGTCTGTTAGTTAACCCGACGCACCCTTCAGTGACATTTAAAAGCAAATCGCGTCAATTTTATTGGAGTCGCTTGGTGACAACCACTCACGCACACACTTACAATTAGTGCAAATAAATACATGTTTCGTTTCGGTTTATTTTAACCCTGCACATAACACTCCTCCACGTTCACCTTTTACTAAAATCATTTCAATGTTATTGCGCAAGGGAGGTGTCCAGCTACCCGCTCAATCATCACATCAATTAATCGTTTTTTACAACAACCAAACCCCCTGCAATCAACCCATTCCCGCGTAATTAAGAAATGTTAAAGAACTCTGACAGCAGTGGGTCTACTACAGTCGTACGCCCTCTCCAATTTCAAACTTATTCGACGTTTTATTGTATCCTCTCACCTCACCTTGCATGTTTTTTAATGTTCTTATTAATTTATTATTTGTTTCTAATTTTTAGACTCACATTTAACCAGACTACGCAGTAGGGCTGCAATTGCGCCGATATGTTCAATCCCCTGCTCACTAGGCGGAAACGAACCTTACTTTACAAATGGCCCTCATACTTAATAATAATAATTCTTTCCTTCGTAAAACGTATTTAACAAAGCATGTTTCTTCCGTAAGCGATACCACGAACCTGTTCTCTGTTTAAAGAGAGTTGCAATTGACATAGCTATCATTAAAGTTCTTAAAAATTTGGTAGTATAGGCAGTGACAGGAGAATACTAACTAGTAACACACGCCAAAATCCAAGAGAATTTTGCATTGCTTGTGCCAATCTATAATTGTTTTAAATCGAGGAAACATTGGGAATCGCTTCTGTAGGAACACACATTCATTATTTTTTCAAGAAAAGTGCTCCGCGACTTCTCTAAAAGCTTCAAATTATTACTATTCTGACAAAATAAATAATTATCCAACTTCCTTAACCGAACCGGAACTCGCGAGTTTCTTTTTTCCCGAAACTAAATCCCTCAAAGCTTAAGAGGAAGTCGCCTTTCTGACGACGAGACATCAAGACCCCCATCTAGACTGATTATTCTCATTATCATTTACGCCCGAAATGTCGGCGATTCGTCTCTTCGCAAGACAGGAACTGACTCGGATCAAAAATCGTTTTAATTAAACCGGACATCCAACGAAGTCTGCAAGGAATTGGGAAATGGGAAATTCGACGCTGTAACGTTCTTCGCTGAAAAAGAGGGGAAAGAGTGTCGCGATAAAGACGTAGCCGGTGGCTCGAGGACGCCGAATTAATGTTTTGTAATTAGTGGGACTTTGTGGAAATTTTTAAGGAAACAAAATTTGATACTTATGTTTGAGCTTTATCTCACGACGTCGCCCACGGGGGCTGTAAAAATATCCTCGTGATTGCAAGGCAAATTTATTAGATTTTTAGACGATCTGGGCGGAGCTTTTAGTAAAGCATTTCTTCTTGTTTCGAACCAAGAAAAGTACTTTTGTAGTTGTGAAATTTTTTTCATTGTGTAGGCACAACGCGGTTCTTTCTTCAATGGGTTGACTGGAATTCGTTGTCTAAAGAGGTTACTATGGCTTCCATCAAAATCTCGGTTTTCTGTGGATTTTTAAATAATTTACGGCAAGGAACTTCTATCTTTCCCATGTACGTCTTTCATATTTTTCTCTCTCTCTCTCTCTCTGTCTTTGGCTTTCTTTCCCTTTACAGGTTAGCCATTCTCAGTTTCCAATATTTTATCTGCCCGATCGTCCTCGTTTAATTCCTTATTTGCCATTGCTTTTTGTTATGTATGTTTTCCATTTTACGGTCGGCCGTCCTCTTCTTGTCCTTCTTCTGGGTAACTACTTTAAGATCTTCTTTGGCCATCTCTCCTCCTCCTCCATTCGATTTACGTTAGTTGAAAGTTCAAGAGATAACCCCCAAGAAATTGCTGTCATTAAGGTGTTAAAAAGCTGCTATTCCGACCATTAATTGGCTTAATTCCTTCTTTCTTCTTTCTTCTTTCCATTTTCTATTGATTTCCTAGCAATTTATTGTTTTTCTTATACCGTGCTTTTGAATTTAGTTCTATTGGTGATTGCTGCTGCCTTGTCTTCTATCAAATAATAGAAATTAAATCAAAGTTTGCAGCGTTCTTTTTCCTTATATCTTCTATATTTTTCCGATCAATTTGTCCGGACACAATTCAATGGAATAATTGGCGAGGTTCCGCCAAAGGCGACGATTTGCAAACCGAAGTACCGTTGATTTCATATCCGGTTGCTGTATTTCAATTTTCACAACGAACTGAGTGGGCACCCGCCGAACCGGAATATCTAGGTTTTGAACCCAGACCATCTATTTCGTAGTCAAACACCTTAACCATCGCCCTCACGACGCGTCGGCCTAATTAAGTGAAATGAGAAAATTATTCATCTACCAAGTACCAATCATAATATGACGTGACTCATCCAACATAATTCATTCTGGGCAGAAAAATGGGAAAAATGTTTACTCAATTTTAATATGGTCTCGCTTTTCTTTGTGAAGAAAACATTTTCAATCTAATTTTACCACAAAAATAAACCGCCATCAATCATAACCGACGGTTAAGCGATATCGTAGCAAGGACGACGGTGGCACCCGAGATGATATTACGTCGTCGTACGTATTTATTATTTACGGCATCCGCGAAATTGCAAAGTACGGTTGTGCGGTGTATTGTGTGTACTCGAGCAACGACAAGACATTCGAATGTTGCTGGTAATGTTGTTAGACAAGTATATTGTACGTGCGCGTGTTATCGTCCTAGATTAATAATCTTTGCGCGGGGTATAATCAGACATTGTGCGCGCGCGGCTTGTTCATAGTGTGTAAACTCGCTGTTCGGTGGGATACCGGAAGCGTGTATCGGCGAACAACATACAATGGTTTATTTGTGCTACATATTTGACAATGTAACCATGCATCGACATGTTAGTATCCATAACGCTCGTATAAATTAGTGTAATGAGAGGGGGTGATGCGGGGGAATGCGGGATTGGCTGCAGAAATGGTGCATTAGAAATACATCATATATAGGTACCTCGTTTGTATTTGGACGGATTAAATATTTAAATAAACAGGAGTGACATTTCTTCAACATATCCTGCTGATTGTTAGGAATGAAAATACCCACAAATATTTTAAATTCTTTCGAATCCTTTGCATATTCAGTGTTGCATTTAACCAGAAGAAGCAAACAGTGGATATCTAGATTATCATTCATAAAAATTGAAGCTATTCCAATCTTCAGCCGGAATAGTCGAAATTGTCATTTTGAATGCATCGAATTTCTCGGTTGACTGGAACCGTTGACCAGGCAATCCATTCTTGATCCTTGCGCACTGTTCCAAAAATTTAATATTTTTCCAAATCATGTGTTTTATTCTTAAAAGCAACTATTTTATTGTTCTCTTTTTCCATGGTTCTTGCGACAGAAAAGAGATAATGGAACTTACAAACAGCACACCCTGAGAGATGGACAACAAAAACACGGCACCTCGATGGCCAATAGTTTATCACCATTTATGGCAGATTTGCTTATGAGAAGTTTTGAGATTGAATTTAAAAAAGATGCTAGGTATTAGATACGTAGACGATATATTTGCCATTTTGACATTAAGAAAGATAAACTACAGGTATTTTGGATGAACTAAATTCTAAATTCAACACCGTAAAATTTACAATGGGAAAAGAGCAAAATAACGAACTTCCATTCTAGATACCTTAGTAATTTGGAGTAACACCAATTTAGAGATAGACATATATCGCAAAAAACCAATGTCAACAGGTTTATAACTGAAGATTCTAACCATAGTTTTCAGCAAAACATTGCATCTCTCAATTTCATAGTACATCGGCTACTAAATTTTCTCCTCACAACAGAAAGACATCAAAGAGAACTTAAATCCATAAGAAACATAGCCGCACGCAATGGTTTCGAAGCTAAATTGATTGATAGCTTAATCAGGAAACAAAATTTCAAAAGCTTAATTAGGGAATCTACGAGCCTAACTTTGGATAAATCAGCTAAGAAATTCGTTAAATTACCATTCCATCATAACACTAAGGCCCTTCCCAAAGTTTTCAAACAGTTTAATTTACAGGTCGCATTTAAATCAGCTAATTGATTAGGTAATCTTTTAGGAAATGCCAAGGATAAAATTGAAATTAATCAAAAATCAGGTATCTACGAAATCGGTTGTCAGGAATGTGGCATAAAATACATTGGACAAACTAGGCGATCAATCCTAACACGGTACAAGGAGCAGATTGCTCATTTTCGGTTCAACAGACCCGAAAAATCAAATGTGGCGCGACATATTTTGGACAAAAAACACCCTATGCCAATTGTAAGTTTAAAATTAATTAACATGGTAGAAAACAACAGGGAACTAGATAGCTACGAAAGCATGTATATTTAGAGGAATAGAGAGAGAATTATGAATGCAGATGGAGGACCTATTCCAAATTCCAAATTGTATGAGCGATTGAATCAAATTTTAGATTCTTTCAACCGTATGGACACGCTCAATAGAGCATGAAATTTAGGTATAATACACTTTCCCCTTAATGGGAATTCAGTATCAACAGTGGTTTGGTATGTTTCGGGCGTTCATTGTGTGAGGTTCATTGTGCAGTGTTCGTTGTGTGGTGTTCGTCTTGGGCAGTAGCCGATTCGTTAGTGATACTGAATTCCTCAGTTTTCCCCTGAGGATGGCAACTTAGTTGCCGCAATACGTATCTGGATTTTCGTGTGGTAAGGGTAATTTTATTTATTTTATGTATTATTTTAGCCACAGTCTCCTTATTCTTATTTGCAATATTTTTCCAAATCATGTGTTCTATTCTTTCAAGGAACAATTTCATGTTTTCCTTTTCCGGTAGTCCTTGCGGCAGCAAAGAAACAGTGGAACAGTGGAACACCACATCCTAAGAGATGGACAGCTGTGTTACGTTATAAAAGCTACACACAGACTGATAGACATCTGCGTTTCGGGTTATACAGTATGTCCCAGTATTGATGTTACAGGAGGTGCGATGGACTGAATATTTTTGAAACAATTTAGAATTTTAATAATATTGTCAGTTTTTGGAAAATAAGTCGGCCTTAACGGTGAAGCGAAAACTATTTTCTTTTCAGGTAACGTACCCTTCTTGTTCATGATATGTCGCATATATTCCGGGGCACTCTGCATATCCCCAACAAAGTTTCTTCAGATAATCTTTTGTACTATTTAAATTATTACTACTACTACGATTTGGAGAAAGTTTTACAAGGAATAAAATTTATACCGGATAAAATTTTAATTTATTGTTTAAGCTTCGACTCCTTAATAAAATTTTAACCAACGCACAGTGGTCGGAATGCCCGAAAAAGTCGGCAAAAGTCCAAATTTCAAAGTTGGCGGTCAGAGTTGGTTCTGAGATATGTTGAAGAGAGAGAATCACTACGTAACTTTCCAGAAGGGCAGATCGCTAAGTCACGTATTTTGGCTATAACAATTGTCCAAAGTGGATCGTCGTGACAGTACCCTAAGCGCTCTGCGATTGCTCAAAAACACACACGCCACATAAAGTATCAGAAAATTTTCATACTAGTGCGGATTGTTGTGTGCGATATGGAGGGTGTTCCGGGAGGTATGTAGAATATATTTATGCATAAACTACCTATTTTTTCGATAATTGTGTGCTTCATAAGTAGAGACGGAAAACTTCTTGAAATTGGTATCGATTTTTGAAAAACTTAGTCGAAAATGATCGAAATAGTCGTGATCCCAAGAGATCCTGCGCTATTCGAAGTTTAGGTACATGGGGAATAGTGTCTAGTTTCATAATTTTCAAAAAATGTACCGGAATCCCACAGACGCAGGCTCAAGGCCATTTTTCCCTTCACGACGTACGGCGAGTGGATTCGCTGTTTAATGTCGAAGTATTTCAAAATTTTTGCTTCGAAACCGCGGAAATGTTCTCGAACTTGTATCCCTGGTATTGTATGCCAACGTCAGTTCATAAGATTTTAATTCACGGAGCTGAAATTGTCGAATGGGCCCCACTTCCAATCGGGCAATTATCGGAAGAAGTTCAAGAAGCACGAAACAAGAATATTAAGAGATATAAAGAACATTTCTCGCGAAAAAGTGCGAAAAAAAAATAATGAAAGATATTTTTCAACGGATGATGATCACATCTGATCCATACATTTCGAGCATGGGAAAACAGTTAAAAAATCTAAGAAAAGCTTTTCGCCTGAAGCCTTGGCAATACTTATGTGTACTGATGGTTCCGTGGACATAGAAGAGGATGACGATGATGGCGAATAGGTCAAATAAATTTGACTAAAACATGTTGTAGCGTTAAATTTTACAAATGCACAAGTTTTACAAATTTGACTTCAGATTCATGATTAGCAACCTCGAGAACATGGATGTACAGAGTTTGACTCAAATATTCGATAAAATTTTAGGCTATCGGTCGGCCGCGTATGATCCGCCATTTTAAGTTTGACAAATTTGACTTCAGATTCATGATCAGCGACCTCGAAAACATAGATGTACAGAGTTTGACTCAAATTCGATAAAATTTTAGACTATCGGTCGGCCATGTTAGATCTGCCATTTTAAATGTGACAAATTAGATTTCAAATTCATAATCAGCGGCCTCGAAAACATAGATGTACCGAGCTTGACTCAAGTTCGATAAAATTAATTTTCTCATTTTGAATTTGACAAATTTTACTTCAGATTCGTGATCAGCGACCTCAAAAACCTTGAATTCCAAAATTTCATTAAAATCATAGCCTTGGTGTAGTTTTGCCAACTTTTTCGGCGATCTCGACCACTGTGCAACGTGATATCTGCAGTGTTACATAACAAAAGTTGCTACCATTTAGACCACATAGGTCATCTTTGTACGAGCGGTCTTTTTCATACAATATACATAAGATTTATAATTCTCTCTCATCCAGTGTTAAGGTACTCTCTATGGCGCCCTTTAAAACTTATCTTAAGAAGTTTCTACTAGATAAACAGCAACAAATTCTATGCGTCGGAACTCCCATTTCCCTAAACAATACCTTTGTTTTGTTTTTTAAGGATTGCGTTAAAAAAGTGCTATTTTTACTTTTTGTACTACCGACCAAGGCCTAGCTGGAAGAGCAAGTTTATCCACATAAACTTGAACTTCGCCTTGAGATTTTCATTACTTTTTTGTTCCTTATGCTTGATAGTATGTACACTTGTTTTCTTTTTGAGAATAAAGGTCTTTATTATTTTCTGAACACTGGGGAAACAAATAATTTGCCTTAGTTTATCTTGATCTGAAGACATCCAAACAGTGAAAATTTTATTCTTTCAAAGAAGGTTGTCCAAACTCCGTTTGTTTTCCGCATTTCATATCTTTGAAATATTCCCAAAATAACCGATCCTATTTAGACCGTATACATTCATATCATATCTACTCAACCGACCACTTAACTCGTTTATACAAAACTGACACGTCCACGTACGGAACTTCAGGTCGGTCGAGTAGAGAGACGTTTCATCCAATTACGAAGACTCCCCGACTCGACCTACCAACCGACATCAGACGGATATTTCCAAATACACGTCCCGAAATTCTCGGACATAAATCCCGAAAGAGGACCGTCGACTCGTTCCTTCGGGAGCTTCGATACACGCAAACGCTTCGGATCCCGACGGTCCGTTCAGGCGATAATAGCGTCGTCCTGTGTGTCCGTCGCTATTTCGCTTACAGCCGGTCCCCGTCCCCTTAGAAACCCCCTTTCCGAGTCGAATGACCCATTTCCAAGGAAGGCGGGCTCGGGAACGGATATAACTGACAGACAGTGCGGCGACACAGGTTACGGTCCACCGAACAAATCCAAACACAAAACGGTGTATTGATGTGTGTTTGTGTGTGTGTGTGTCCGACGTGCGCGAGGGGATACGTCCGGAATTATTGTATTCTGGCTTCCGGAATATACCGGATTTGTATGTATGTGTATGGGTTAGTGTGTTTGGGGATGGGGGTTTGAAAGGTGTATAGGTGATACGTGCTCGACCCGCTTATTTCGGGTAGTGCGGTTTAGAAAATTCATCGTTCGCGATTTAATTGGTGACGGGACGAGTTGAAGTTGTCGCGCAAAATTCATGTACATATTTTATATTTGCTCGATGCACGCTAATCGTCGAAACGTGTACCGGTTGTCGGTAGTTTTGAGCCGCTTTTATAGTGACATGTAATTTCTCTTTGTGTCATCGCAGAGTCAATTTCGATGTAATGCCACCAAAAATATGTATTTCCGAGTGTATTACTCGTTGTAGATTCCCTTGATTATTAATATCTGTTCCTGTTAAATGGAATGCACATTTTCTAACAAAGGGATTACATCAGATCTCCGAATCTCTGAAATTCCATCCCACAGCATGTCATAAAATGTCATATTCTGATAATGGGATCAGGTGATCAAGCTGATAGATGAGCTATTCCATAATCTAGAGAAAATAATTTAAACCAAGTTATTATTTTTCCAAAAATAAAAACTTATACAATAGCTGTGTTAAAGATAATGGTAATAAAAGTCATTTTATTCCTTATAAAAAAGCAATTAAAACAAGCCAAAGGAATGTAGTTTATAAAATATATTGTAAAGACTGTGATGGATGTTACATTGGTCAGACAAAACGATGTTTAACACAAGATTTACCACACCAGTCAAAAGGGACTGGTTTTACAATTTTATATTCAAGTTCCCATTTCACCTTAATTTTGTCATGAGATTTGTAACGATAAGTGAATAATATTAGGCGGTTAGTTTTATTCTTTTGTTCAAAATCAAAAAGTTTTTAATCATCATTGGTCCTTATACCAAACCAATCAAAATGACGGGTGCATTTTTCTATGTGATGGAATGAGGTTTGCGCAGTTATAATAAATTGTAAACACTGCATAATTGCAGTACGATAAGAAAAATGTTATGCGGCTGATAATGATACACAAATATGATGACAGAATTTTTGGTAACGGTAAATTCATGATCCTTATGTAGGAACAGATGAGCCACGAGACTCATCAACGCCTATAAGTGAGTTTGTTATTCTCAAACTTTTAGAACCATATACTACGAAAGGTAGAAGTATAACAACGGACAATTTCTTTACAAGTTTTTCCTCTGGCATTCAAATTACTATCAAAAAAATACTACATTGGCTGGAACAATACGTGGAAATAAAAAGGAACAAACATTTGCAACGAAAAGAATGATAGCACGCCTTCTTTTTCAACTTTGCTTTATGAAACAAATGGATGAATTACTATTTATAACAGCAAACCGCAGAAGAACTTTTACCAAATGCAAAGCACAAACACGCCAAAATTGATAAAACTAACAAAAAATTACCTGAAACTGTGTCCTGTTATAACAATACTAAATTTAGCGTCAATGTGATTGACGAAATAGTACCAAAATACAGTGTCAAACCAGGTTCTAGATTCTAGAAGATGGCCATTTCAAGTTTTCTTTTTCAATATTCTAAATTTACCCGAAATAAATGCCTGGATATTGTATAAAATACGACAGGTGAAAATGTATCAAGAAAAGAGTGTTTGTTTCGTCTAGCTTAAGAACTTGCTTCTAAATATCAGATTTTAAGAGAAAAAGCACAAGAAGCTGATATATCAACAATATAGCAAGATCAAGTAGCACCCATCACACACGTAAATGGTGTCAAATAGGACCTTGCAATAATAATAAGATCACGACTAATATATGTAAAAAGTATGTATGTATGCGGAAAAAGTACACAAAGTAAAATCTACGTATGTAAAAATTGTGGTAAATTCAATATTACCAATTAGGTTTCTTTTACCAGTTTCGGACGTTTCCTTTTTTGGTTCTAGAGGAGGGAGGTCGTGTTATTTATTGCATTCGTTTCGGAGTTAAAAACTCACGACTTGTGTGCTTTTGGAGATGATGATCTTTGCATGGGCACGTTAGAGGGTTGTTGGCCACTTGTACTACCCCTAATTTTGGGACTAAACCTAATTAGTTAGATTAGGCGAAGAGATGAAGGATGAGTGGAACTTCTAACCTAACCTTTTTCTTCCAAAATTAAGGGTACTTCACGTGAGAATTGATTTCGAAAATTGCCGAAATTGAGTTGGTTGGATGTTCGAAACGGTGAACTACGTGGAAAGATTCAATGTGTAAACTATTTGAAAAGTTTGGTATTCTAGAAGTTCAGATCGCTCAAGCTTCTTTGGAATTCGATGGTCCGGGGTTGAAAAGATTTCACACATGATGATCATTTAAACCATAAAAATAATCATTATGAACGAAAAATTAGGCCGTTCGGGAAACTTTCGATTTAAGCCATAATCTCCCTGATTCGCTTACTTGTTACTCCTCCGAGTCTTAACCTTCCCGCGGCTCTTCTTCAGAAGCCCATCTCTGTAGATTCTAACATTCGTTTCGTTCATCTTTTCATAATAATACTATATCGTTGAAATTTGCGTTTGATGTAGATTAAATATGGTCATCCAGCATACTTTGGGAGAAAGAAGGAGGGTAGCAGCTTAGATGGAAGTATTTATGTCACCGTCAGTAGTAAGGAAACAATTTCAGAAATGATTTAGCAAGGATCCGCCGAGCCGTTTAACTATCCGTCGAATTTATGAGAAATTTGTGTTCAAAGGGTCTGTGGAAGAAACAGTAGGTGACATAGAAATTTCCGGATGGAAGCAGACATCGTATGCGTTCAAGAAGCAATAACCAGGAGCTCAAGAAAGTCAACTACGAAATTGGAAATTGGAAATCGACATTTCGCAGTCAAGTGTTACCAGAATTCTCCACTTAGATCAATGGCAATGAAGCTGTGTCACCTTCACATGATACAGGCACTTTGGATTGCTAATGTGGAACTTTGCCTTGGTTTGACTCCATGGAATTTCTGTTTATAGGGAATGGTCAAAGTCGTATCTATGCTATAAGACCTACCGACACTAATGACCATAAAGAACGCATAATAACGACTGATCACTCCATACCTCCAGAAATGTGTTAACGAACTATGGTCTGTATGGTGAACAATCCTCAGTGATGCATTGAAAATTGAAGAGCCCAGGTCGAAGGAGCGCATTAGCTTCATTTGGACTTGTGTCCATAGTGTATCAGTTGCTTATTAAAAATAAACGTCAATCCCATATAAGTAGTAACATCTTTTTGACTAACCTTATATTTTTGCCAACCTTAGACTCGACTATTAAAGATGTCAACGGCAAAAATTATTCCGTCAATGCTCTGACTTCCATCACATTAATCCATTGTCCTATATTTAACGTCTATTTCGCAAAAATAAAAATGAGGACGATCATCAAATACTTCTCGCGATCGTTAACTCTATGTATTCCCCAATCGACCATCACTGACCTAGATAACGCGAAGCGTATTCCCTAAACCGCTTATTTCGCTAAAATCCCGTTCCACGCCTCGTTCCGCGGTCTCCCCGATCTCCGCCCCCATCGAAAAGAGGCAAAAGTTTCCCGACATATACGAAAAAAAAGCAAGTTAAATGCACTCGACTAACCGTTGGAGTGGCGAAAAGCGCTTCGGAGAGGAAATCGGATCCGGACGGCCCGAGTCATCCGTCGAGTGGGTAACCAGGATGACGTTGTGTGAGGAGGATTGGGGGAGGAGGGGGGCGACACTTCTAATTTTCAGTACTACGAAGGATGGGGAATCGTGAAATGGCGATGGAAGAGGGAGAGGAAGTGCAAGGTCGCGAGTTAACCGGACAAAACGGTGGACGGGACGACAGCGGCGGTTTGGCGGAAGCAATTTTCTAACTCGGAAAGTTAAATTAAAAAATGTGAAAGTTTCGCGGGAATGGGAAACGGGGGTGTACTTGATATTTTACGGCCTTGCAACGTGCAAGATACGTTTTCCTGAACCGAGGATAAGATAGAGGTTAAAAACCTAATTTTGTATGTGGGAGAAATAAGGTTGCTTCTAGTTATTGGCTGAATAAATAAGCACTGCAAGTATGTGTTTTGCCAATTGATTGTAAGTAGTCATCTTCATTGCAAAAGTAACGAAAGAATCATACGATTATGTGCACCTGGTATGACCAGCGGTGACAGAATGGGATATGGCAGCAGCTTAGCTGTTTAGAATAAATAAAAAAGAAAACAAAAGACAATGGTATGTATTTCGTTTTCTACCGCGTGTTCCGAAAGGTGGAATATCCAGAAATGACATAACTGTGACTTTCAGACTCATGAATACGCGAAAAGAGAGAAACACGGCCCTTAGGACGGAAGTGGCTGTTAGATTAAGTAAATTGAGGCATATTTGATGACACACAGAAACAATTTTTGTGGATCAAAGTTAACTTCTTATGCCTGCTATGAACGCTGGCTAATGGTAGAATGGAATGGAGAAAACAGGGCGCCACTGATTCGGTAAAAGGTAAATTAAGTGTTTCTGCACGGACGAGAACAAGAACCAGATCATTACTACAGTAGATCGTCAAATAGACATGATGATTCAAAAGTTACCTGAAGAATGCTTTCTTTCGCTTCCCCTCGCTGTTGATTCTGCATGATGTATCAGACGCGCACATACATCGCGCTGTGGCACGTGAACACACTGTTGTTACAACAGGTGGTCTCTTCTGGAGCGAATTAACATCTTCAAGGGAGGAAATAGAAGGAGAAATTTCTACCGTAAGTGTGGAACAGGTTCTCAATAGGTGGGTGCATCTATTCAAGTTTGGCTTTCCAAATAAAATGGCCAGGGCTCTCAGTGCACATTTACTAAAGCAATAAAAAACCAAAGTCTTCAAAAATAAATGGGTAATCCGAAATCGAATACGGGTTATTTACCATTACGTAATTTTGAGCCTTCAACTACGTCGATTGGCACTACTGAAGTTCACGTAATCTAAACTATCAGAAATGAAGTAATACGTACAGAGTATAACACGCAACCGACATTGGATAAATTGGAAGAGAATCAGCTGATGTGGTTTTTGGACATATGGTTAGAATGAAGGACGACAGAAAAGTGAAGAATATCTGGAAAATGGGAATAGAGGAAAAGCGCAATAGAGGAAGGACGATGAGGTCCTGGACCGGCGAAGTTGGAAAGGACTAGCAAGAGGAAACATAAATTGGAAGCAAACAGAAAGAATGGCGAATAATAGAAAAGAGTGGAAGCGGTTGATAGCGCCGGAACCTCGATGGAATTATTTCCGAAAGATGTGGTAGGGGTAATTTTATTTCTTTTATGTAATAAAGATATATATACGTTGGAGGCAGTTTCTAGCAGATATCAATTGCATGTCAATTTTTGGATGGCTCTGGCGTCCTTAGAAAAGCCATTTTGTAAGGGGAAAGCTCCATTAGAACTGCAAAACGCTTAGATTTTCAATTTAGCTGGATGATTATGTTCAAGTTCGGTTTTCAAATAACAGGGCTAGGGCCCTCAGTACAAATTTACAAAAGCAATAAAAAACGCAAAATCTTCAAAAATAAAAGGGTAATCCGAAATCTTGTCGAATACGGGTTATTTACCATTACGTAATTTTTAGCTTTCAATTACGTCGATCGACACTATTAAACTTCACGTAATCCAAACTATCAGAAATGAAATAATACGTACAGAGTATAACACGCAACCGACAATGGATAAATTAGAAGAGAATCAGCTGAGGTGTTTTTTTGGACATATAGTTAGAATGAAGGACGACAGAAAAGTCAAGAAGATTTGGAAAAGGGCAATATCCGAAAAAGCGCAATGGAGGAAGGTCTATGAGGTCCTGGAACGGCGAAGTTGGAAAGGACTAGCAAGAGGAAACATAAATTGGAAGCAAACAGAAAGAATGGCGAATAATAGAAAAGAGTGGAAGCGGTTGATAGCGCCGGAAACCTCGATGGAATTATTTCCGAAGGATGTGGTAAGGGTAATTTTATATAGTAAAGAAGTATATTAGTTGAAAGCAGTTTCTAGTAGATATCAAATGGATGTTAATTTTTGGATGGCTCTGGAGTCCTTACAAAAGCCATTTTCTTAGGGGAAAGCACCATTAGGACTGTAAAACGCATAGATTTTTAATATTACCCCAAAAATATTCCGCTGAGGATGGTATCTTAGTTGCCGAAATACGTATCTGGAATTATTTCCGGAAGGTGTGGTGAGGGTAGTTTTATTTATTTTATGTATTATTCTAACCACAGTCATCACCATTTCATTACAGGTTAATTGAAGAAAACAGAAGTTTCTCTGTTTATGTACTAAAGTTTGTAGGGGAACCACAGGTATGGATTACATTACAGATAGACCGTTTCAATATGATTTTGATTTCTGCAACTTAAGTATCACATCGCATTGAACAAGACGGCAACACTTTCGAAAAAGGCGACCCGGTTTCATCCGGCTCATTTTATCCAATTTACAAGTAAAACCGAATTCGCCCGAATACCTCCTTAATCTAAACGGAATTTCATATTCAATAGCGAAGATTCTCTCCTCACTTCCTCCACGCCTTTATTCCCGATACAAATTGGCGTAAATACCTTAATCATACTTTCAAATCGGAATTACGCGGAATCTGCATAAATTTCCTCGTCCGTGGCGGGAAAAAAAAATCGGCGAATTTGCTTTGACGATATGTAAAACGGGTTTCCTCCGAATATCCTCGTTATTATTCACTTCGACGATACCGTCTCTCCCCTAACAATAAAATTAATGTCCAATTTGCATAAGCAATTATATCTTCGTTAGGGCGGTGAGTCTTACATGTTCGAGAGGAACTGTCGTACCGCTTAAGCCGGGGTAAGTAATTTTACAGAACGCCAAGTAATTCGTGGATTCGTGGAATGTTTTGTTTTTGGTGGTTTTGGACGGATACTAAGCGAAGCATGTAATTGCATTGTAGAGGTGGTTTCAATTCTGATATGTTGAGGCGCAAAATGTCATCTAACTATAAGCACCCTAAAAGAAGTTGTGAACGTCAAATATATAACTTTAAACTCCCAAAATTGACGTGGTTCAGAAACATAACGACGATGTCAATGCAATACCTTGTAAGTGCCAAAGTCACATTCTTAAGGAAGCACATTTTTGTAAATAAATTTGAAGAACGAAGTAGCATTCTGACGCTTAATATTTTTATACGTATAAAATAGTTTGATCGCGATCAGATACAAACCGATTATCAACGTTTTCATATTTTGCAAATCTATGGTAGTTACGAGGTATTGCATTGAGGATGGTATCAAAAGGTTGACGATACAAGGGATTGCATGGCGTGAATGAGTATTAGCACGTTACGGTGCTCAAAAATTACATTTATTCCATGATTTTTAATAAACAAAATAAAACGATTATTGCATGTAAACAATTAAACAAAAACATAAGACCTACGGCCTTTATTGTTTATGCGGTAAATTATTGTAGAAGCTCCAAAAGTTTGGATTAATTTTCTGCTTTATATTTTGAAGATGCAAAAGCTTCAACTATCAAATAATGGTGGGTATTTTTCAATTTTGTTTGGTAGACGTTTTGGTCTGTGGGGCAGTGGCAAAAATTATTGATCAGGGTCCCGTTTGCCGATATTCCCTTCTTCGTATTTCAGGGCGATAATTTCAGTGACCGTTGGATTTGCAGTTTTTTTTTCTTGGCCTGATGGAGTCATAAACTAAATTGCTATTAAAATTTTGGGTTTATAGCGTCTTAAGGTTTCGAGTCGCGACGAGCCCCATTTGGTTATTTGACAATAATCATTAGGGATTTCTATAGTGCGATTTTTGAGTCTTCTTCAATAGTCGCATGGACATTGTCGCATTTCATTTTGGGAATGTCGCTTTACCAAAATTTTTTATATAATTGCCAGTTTTTGTTGATAAGCCAAGGTTAATAGAGCGTTAGCTAAACCGCAATTACGATTTTCTTAGGCGCATCCATCTGAATACAACACTATCGTTTTGATAGTATAGAACCTTTATTGGCATACTGCATATACACGTGAATCATGTCACAGAGGTTTATCAGAACCAAATACGAAATTCAAACAAACAGAAATAAAAACAAAAAAAAAACCTAAACCTAATTAAACAAAAAAAAACATATAAAGATAACAGCCTCAAAAATACCAAAATGCCACCTAGCTGCTAGGCGCTTTGTAATTTAAAATTCTTTTTAACAAACATTTCCCGCCCCCTTTCTCATTCAGACTCCACCGCCAATTGCCCAAAATCTCACTCAGTGCTTCTGACCACACCATTCCTCTGCATTCCCTCCAATGCATCCAGACTTCCTCTTCCTCCCCACACACTACACACTGTCTTTCTTCCTCTTTCATCCAATAACGGTTTCCTCGTTCCTCACTCCCACACCTAAATCTCGCAATCATACGCTGTTCACCAATCTCACTCACTCTACTCAAATACTCTGGTAGCATACCAAACAAACAGATATCTATATGCTTCTTATTGTATTCTGACTTCTCAATCCTTTCCATCCTCTCCTGCATTTCCACATCTTTCGCTCTCATCTCTACGTAGTTAGCAAGCATCCTTCCTTCACTCTTATACCGCCCCACTTCCATACTAGACATGCCCACACTCTCATACATTCTTTTCCTACACTCTCCCCACTTAGTGTATTGCCTCCCATCCATTCCCTCCTTACTTACCACTTGCATCACCTCTTTTACCACCTTTCCCATCAATTTCATGCAATCTTACACTCAAATTTTGCAATTTCTTTGCAAGCACTCACTTTTACCTTGTATTTGTTGCTTTCATTCAGTACTATATAAACGTGGATTTATCTACACCTAACGCTTTCTTAAAATATTTTACCTGCATTTTCTCTACTTCCACAATTTCTTTCACACCCCATGCTTCCGCCCTATACAACAAAATATTCTTAACACATGCTTCCCAAATAATCATCTTCGCTTTAAAACTCTCTTTGAACCATTCATACCATTTTCTCCCCAATCTATCATTTGCAACTGACGCTTTTTACACACATACCTCACATGCTCCTTATAAGAATTATTACAACTAAACACAAAACCTAAATATTTAAACATTCTCACCCTTTCTATCAGTACTCCCTTCCACTCACACCTGCCCTGATCTTTTATCCACTCACCCTTGCTAAACACCATGTATTTGCTTTTGTCAACATTCGCTTCCAAGGCTCTCCTGTCAACAAATCTTTCCAATCTCGCAACCATTTCTTTCATTTCATTCATACTTTTCGCAAAAATTACCACATCATCCGCATACGACAAGGACCAAACTTTCTTTGTACCAATCACTATCCCACCGCTTTGCCCCACTTTAAGAACATTCTCCAGGCTTGCCACATACGGATTAAATAACGTTGGACTCAATGGGAACCTCTGTCGTAACCCTCTCGTCGTTCTAAAACTGCCACTTACCTCGTTTCCTACTCTCACACAGCATCTCGTCTCTTCATACATTTTCCTAACTACATATATGGCACATTTGCTCAGACACCTCATACCTTCCCATCAACTCAAACAAGATCTCACGATCCACTGAATCATACGCGGCCTTCAGATCCACAAATAATGCGTACAGTTTCCCACCCTTGCTCTGCAACTGTTGGTCTATAATATAATTTAAAGTCACTACATGCTCCATTGCCGATGCGTATGGTCTGTGATGCCCTTCGGTTCCAACTCATCTTCCAATCTTTCCCGAATGATTGCCGCAAAAATTTTATACATGGTGTTCATTAGCGTAATACCCCCATAACTATTTGGAACATCTTTCTTGCCATTTTTATAAATAGGGATAATGACACCGTCATTCCAGCTTGTTGGCCATCTCGCTGTACCATTCCAAATGTTATTGAATTCCACCGTTAACTTTTGCACACATTCATTATTTGCCCATTTGACCGCCTCCACGGGAAGATTATCCAGACCACTTATCTTCTTTGTCTTCATAGCCTGTATCACCGTTCTCACTTCCTCTTCCGTAATTTCCTTTTGGCTGTCAAAAGTTTTCCCCTTATCAGTCTTCTCCCGCACCAGTCTTCTTCAATAGTCGCATGGACATTGTCGCATTTCATTTGGGTATGTCGCTTTATCCAAAATTTTTATATAATTGTCAGTTTATGTTGATAAGCCAAGCTTAATACAGCGTTAGCTAAACCGCAATTACGATTTTCTTAGGCGCATCCATCTGAATACAACACTATCGTTTTAATATTTTCCGTAGGGGATTATTAAAAAATTAATAACTATCGATGCAGATGTTGAAGCTTGTAGATCGGCGCATGTAGCATCTTTTGTATTATGATCAAAAAATGTGAAATTGTGGCATATTAATTTTGTTTTAAAGTAACGTGAATTCGCTAGTAATGACAGACAAGTCATGATGTAACAATTTCCTTTCCTTGCTTTCTCTTTGTCGTGATCTTTTTCTTTTTTGGGCCCTGTCCTACTCGTTTCTATGAATTGCCCGCATGTCTTCCAAGTTTCCTGCTCGAGTATTCCAATATCGAATTTCTTAATCAATTTAATGAATGTATTTTTGATAATTATTTTCTTTTGAGTACTCAACAAAAGCCTGCATAACTTTTGAAATCTTGTTCCAAAAACAATTTTTTTGTATCCGTACGACAATAGCGGCTTGATAGTTTAGGTAGTTGTTCTAAAAATGCTTGTATGAATTCATGTGTTTCTGGTAATTTTCGGCTTTTTTAGAAACATGGTTTTACATACAGGAACAATTCTTTTCGCCAATGTGAGAAAATTAATCTTTTATTACAATTCAATATATCAAAATGTACAGTTAATGTTGGGGTTATGGTTTTCAATTGTCATTCGGTTTAATTTGGGGTTTTATTTATACCTTTTCGACACCACGCCCACCATCTTTTGAGCATTTTATTACCCTACGGGTATTAGCTCCTTATTTTAACTCCAGCCGGAGACGTTTAACGGGAGAAACAAATGTAACTAGAAATAAAATTAATAATTATTATAGAAAGCATATATTAGTAGATAGAAAAGTATTGTAAACATTCAGATACATACATCCAACACTTTTACATTACAAGAATTCAAAAAGTTACTGGAAATAACCAAGGATACATCGGCATTCAATACAGGTTTCTATAACAGCGATATGCCCGGATGAACTGGAGTCGGGGAAAGTTGAAGTTTTCGTTTCGTGGATAACGAAGAAATAATGCAGTGTGGTCCTGGTTCGAAAAATAAATAAAAAGTATGTTTGGTCAATGACGAAGAAAAATTGACAAGATAGATAAGTCAACAAATAAGTCTATAAATATATATCGAATAAACGGGTTTTAAGAAGAAGTACCAGTGAACAAAAGAACGTCACCACACCGTTGAAGAAAGAATTTAAGAAAAGGAAGAAGGAATTTAAGAGAGGAGAGATAGGAAGGATCGTCATCCAATAAAAGAAATTACACTCACACACACACACACAACACTAGGTAATTTTCTTGACTTTATGTTAAATATTTCTCAAAATTTATAAATATAATTTGTTATAATTTATGTTCTTTATATCATTAATTAAGAGCTGGGCCGGTGCAATTTTGTTTAAGAAATTAACTAAATTCTCAATATAAAGGGTGATGATAAACGTCTTGATCTATAAATTTTTCTATGGTCCCAGCCTGGGTTGTTGTTTCGCTAATTTCATTGCACATTCCGTTTTTGAACCTCCGCATGACTAGAACTTCCATCACCAGTAACAGTTGAACGATCGCTCTCGTCGTCATGGTTTGCTCCCCCATTTTCTACATTAGAATGTGCGCGATTTCGTACCTCGGCAATTCTTACCTGATTGAGTTATACCTGGGCATTTATGCACATTTCCACCATTTTGTTCCAACGGATTATTCTGAACTTCTTACAAAAAGTTGTAATTAACGAAAGGTTAGGTACTCCCGAAGGTTAGATGTGCAATACCACGTAATTACAGACCAAGCAATAAGAGAAATAATGGTCTAATGGAATTACACGTATCCACGTGATCGTGCTGTAGCAACGTTTCTTTGTCTTACAAGCATGAAATTGTGAGATGAATTTGCAATTAGACAACTACTTTCACCATTAGCGGACGCGTTCCGCGGTTATACCGTTCATCAGTGCGACTTTGTGAGAAGTAGTTTCCTTTCACCATTCGAATGGAAACCATTAAGGTAATATTACGCTTCTAAATATAAAACAACTTCATTTCTTGTGAAATAAATTTGATATATAGAATAAAATTGAGTACACATGCGAGATAGTTCTTAACGAGGTATTGCATTGACATCTTCGATAAGATGCTTCTGATCTGGACTATTCGAAAATTGAACGATTTCAAGGACGATTATATTCGGTGAGAAGCGGTTTAAAGGTGCTCGCCCCGTTGCTAGTCAAGCATGTGGCACCGGATTTAAGTAAATGATTGTGTGGTGAGGAATTTACCGATGTGATATACTGTCAGTATTCGAAAATTGTTCCAAATTATTAAAAATAAATATTGTACGTTTTGCGCCTTTATATTTCATTCCAAACGAGCACAGGGCCTGTTCCAACTTGCATTGTAGAATTTGCCGATGTGATATACTGTCAGTACTCGAAAATTGTTCCAAATTCTCAAAAATAAATATTGTACGTTTCGCGCTTCCATATTTCATTCCAAACGAGCAAACGGCCCGTTCCAACTTGCATTGTGGAATTATTTATATTTCAACAAAGTGTGGAAACAAAATTTATACTCCATAGAATTTTCAAAAAACAACCAAACCGCAGTTAATATTTCAACCTTTCAAGCCCCCATAAACAAAGCTCCCCGGCGCCTATCCGCAATCTCCATCCGTCCCAAACGGCCCCGTTTCAACGCTGACCCTCTCCCATCCTAAAAAAACCGAAATAAAAAGCGTTCCGGACGATCCGTCCACCCACCGTCCTACATTCTTCCGTCCTCTTCCGTCGTCGGAAACGGTTATGCGTTTTACGCGAGTTCCGAGTTTAGTCCTTCCCGGAACCGGCGACTCCGGGACCGTTTCGTCCGGGCTCGTTACGCTTCTTTGTCGTCCCCCTTTTCAATCGCGACGGTGGTTGGGCTCCATCCACCGGAACGGAATTGATATGTGCGTATGATAATGCGGCGAGCAGATATGAGGCGCGCAGATAGGGAAAATGGCGGGATTCCGGTGCGTTTCCGGGCGGGAAATAGAGCCGGAAAACGAACACTTGACGCGCCGAATTTCCACTCTTTTCATCTTCGCGGAAAGAGGCGGGAAGAACCGCGTGCGGTTGTTGTAGTAGCGAGTATGTCGGATGGGGGTTCATACCCTATACGGCGGATCTTGTATAAATATTTATGGAAACGTGTCCGGAGATGGGGTGAATCCCGGGGATAAATCCGGGGATTCAATCTCTGGGGTGCGTGTTAGGGGACGACGAGAATAAAAGGGAATGTGTTATGGAGATGTGACTTTGAATGAAATTTTATTTATTTAGATTCTATGTGCGTATGCGATACCGCTGTCTTCTCTAGTAAACTGCTTAATTTTAATCTCCCTTTTGTGCCGTTTCGAGATATCGATTTCGGCTTTTGTTCCATCTTCATGCTTAAAATTAGCTTGTAGACGTAAAGGATGTTAAGGTTTTGAGATAATTGATTGCATTGTTATCACCACTTGATGAAACATGTACATTCATTAGTGATAACCAGAGACCGGATTATATGTTTTTGCATATCGATAACTATCAATGGTACAATTGAAGGTTTTAAGATCTACCAGAATTAGGGCAAATAAAAGCGTTTAGCACTCATTTACCTTAATTTGTGTAGATTTTAAAGCGTTCAATTGTACCGTCGATAGTTATCGATTTGCAAAAACATATAATCCGGTCTGTGGTGATTACACCGTTTCCTATAGATTAATTTAAAAATAAGACTTTAGTCATTTCCACGTTTCCTGTGCCATTCGGCTATATGAAGGCTAAAATAAATTGTTAAATGCCTTTATATTTTCACTTTTTTTTTTTCAAATGGAAGGTTCCACTCCACAATTTTGCTTGGTTCCGTTTTTCTAAAGATATTTGGTTCTTAGTTATTTTCCTTACAACGAGTTTCTTCTTTAAATTTTTAAGTTCCTCAGGAGATCCGTGGTTGAATTTTGTAAAGTGCTTTAATTTGATTCGATTGAAAACTGTCTGGAAAAGTACGTATTTTGTCAAATTTTTTTCAAAATATGAAATTCCCTTCTTTACATTCTTATCATTTTTATACGAAAGATTCAAGATTTAAGAGATTCGAGAAATTCGATATTCTAGAAGTTCAGAAACCTCAAATTTCTTTGGAATTCGGATGGTTGGGGCCTGCGAAGATTTCACGCACGTGATTTTTTTAAACCATAAAAGTAATCATCATAAAGCAAAAATCTGGCCATTCGGGAAGCTTGTTTCTGTTTAAATCAAAAGTCCAAGGCGGCATTATCCACAATAAAGAGTATTATAAATTATAATTATTAAGTACGTGCTCATCATTAAGAAGATTTTGCTTTACTACATCCACGGCGCGGTGGATTTAAGAACCTGAAAAGTGCTGTTCCAGTAAATTGTAGCATTAAAATAAACAATTCTACAGTCTACGTATTGAGTATATAGTAGGAAGGAGTATGCTGCATAAATATGTGATACGGTGCTCCAATCCTAACTTACCAGTCACGTGATTCCCAGAAAGTTTATTGCTTTAAGAATGATAGGTTCTGTGGTTTGCTCTTATTTACATTTAAGCTGTTCAGAAAATTCGATAAGTTCTACACTCACAGCATTCAAGATTTTTTCTGATTCTGCAGTTTAAAATTCGAAATATTTAGTTATTAGGAGATTTGGGAAACCTGAAAATTTGTGAGATTCGACAGTTGGATAGGATTCGCATGCGCTTTTTAAATATACACACAAATTAAAAAAATCCCGCAATTGATTAGGCATGCGATGGTTTCGCGAGTAGCCAGTTTTATAGCAAACAAATGTGTCATCCAAGCCGGGTTTTGCATTTGTCATTATTTTCAACAGTTTCTGTTACTCCTTCGGCACAAGTTCAACCCATACTTAATTGGAAACGTAGTCAAGAACTTACAATTAGTCTCAATGACAGCGAAAAGTTGATTCCAAACATGTTCCAGCAAAATTGCCCTACTTGAGGCCCGGAAAGCACACACGGAGTTGTAGAAAAGCCACCACAAGCTTAGCATGTTTGGTGTGGTGTTTGGATTATTTTGGCTCATTTTTCTTTAAATATGTAGATGGCAGCAACATTATACCCAACGGGGACCGTTACAGTGACATGGTAACCGATTTCTTTTAGCCAGAAATTGAGAAATTGGAACTCCATTGATTTTTGAAAACGAAGCATGGAAGAACGTTACAGTCAAGGGCTATCCCTACAGAGACATGATAACCAATATCTGTTGGCAAAAGGGAAGAAATGGACTTGGTCGAGCTCTGGTTCGAGCAAGAAGGGCCTGTGTGTTATACAAGTCGTTCAACAAGCGATCTTTGGGGCACTAAGCTTAATAAATAAGCATGTAATCAGCTATTTTGGCGATGTTGCTTGGCTTGTTTCGAGATTTTAGATTTAACACCGTTGTATTTCTGTTTGTGGGGTGCCCTTAAAGGTCGGTGTTATGCTGACAATTCAGAAACAACTCAAGCCTTTAAGCGCATTATTGACCCAGCTATTCGTAAAGTGAGGCTCCAAACCGTCGAAAATGTACTGAAAAATTGCTGAATGACACTATATTTTAATACATCGAGTTTTCCACAACTTATGGATCGAATTAAAACTGAGGAAAGTTCAAATAAGATGAAACTAGATTTGTTTGGAGCAAGTATTTGCCTACTATCACAGAAAACAATTTGAACATAATTTTTTTTTAATATTACAGTTTAGCGGGAAAGATCAGAAGGCACTGACCTCGTATGCGATAACCTATGATGTTTATTATGTAGACGAAGAAACCTAAACGCAAGTAAAATTCAAGCCAAAGGATTTGCAAGGGGAAGTGGGTTGCTCTTTTTTCACTTTCTTTGAATTCGATCGAGGATATCAAAATCACATAAAACTACCGACATATGCCTCACCATCTTTTTTGAAAAACACTGAACACCTAAGGTTATTTAACAAAGAACTTAAAAATTATTTATTACATATTAATTTTTTTTTAATGATTATTTAAACGTATGTCAGTAACAAATGTAATTGCACTTTCTTTCTGTTTTCCGGCGTATTTCACGCATATCTTGTATACTGCTTTTCGAAATTATTATTATTATTACTACGATTACAATATAAAGGCAAATGTTTACAATTTAGTGAAAGAGGTGTAAACGCCAGTAAAATTAGGGCAATCTGTTAAGCAAGGAGAAGTGGATGTTTGGGTAGCATGTTTATGTGTTTGCTGTTACGGGTAGATCGTCTGTATCTATCGCTAAGTCCAACGACGTTAAATTATGTATCGACAAATCTATTGCGATATATAATTCAGTGCTTCCCAAATAATACCTTTATTTTCCCAATATTTTTTTCTGTTACGCTCATTGACTTGTTCTTACCTCATATATTCTCATATAATAAATTTGACGCACTCGTTGTGGCAAACCCCGCATTAATTTTTTGCAATTTTCTCGAAACATTTCTAATGAAGATATTTCGGAGATAAACGTAAACGTAAACAAAAAATCGCACCACTTAAAAATTTAAACGGGCAACAACTTCCAAAACAGAAGAAACTTTCTTCGGGCTACGACGACGAAAAATCCCCACTGCCCGCAGAAATTGCCCCAATTTATCAGCCGGACGGAGGATCTTCTTCGTTAAATTACTCGAGGGCGGGATTATAAAACATGGTCGAGGGGATTTTTCCTGTAATTGAAACCCCGGCGCAATTTTTCCGACCGTCTAAGTCTGTTGTGGAAGTGTATTAATACCGTCTTCCTCGGCGAAAGCCGTTTCCTTTTAAATTACGGGCTACTTTACGGGTTCGTTTTTGTACGAGGGGCAGAGCTTCTACGTGCGTGCGTGTTCGTGTCTGATAATGATTGTTCTTATATATTTCATCTTGGTTTAGGAGGGTGATAGAAAGAGAAGAATCGCAGGAGTCTTGATGGTTTTTGGGGATGGTGTTGATCGTAAGAGTCTGGATTAGGTTTAGGAAAATTTTAATTTCTCGTCTGTTTCTGGTGTGTAAGTGAAGATCGGAAAAGAATTACAAGTAATTAGGGGAGAAGTAACAAAAAATATAATTCCACTTTCCATCATCATTATTATAGGTATTTCTTACAACAATCTTTGTTATCCAAGTACCCTTTGGGATTTCCGTATAGAGTGTTCTCAATTGGCTGAGATAAATTTAATTTGGATTAAAGGTGCTTTTAAGTTTTACCCAGTAACTTACCTGAATCCACCTACTGCGCTACCCAGAGGAAATCTTCTTGTATTGTTATTGTTTCGTGTTTCATTAACCTCAGCTGTCAATTGCCTATTTGACATTAACCAGTACTATCGATCGCTCTTAAAGGTGTCCGGTACTTTTTTCAAGATCAGTTAAATTTAAATTTTTTTATTAGTTCCAAAACTATTTTGAAAATTGTATATATGACCCTTAAAAGTAGTGTGTATAACAATAAAACACTAGTTCTTTGTACAATATCAAGAGCGTCTACAGCTTTCATTTTTTTTCAATCATAAGTGAAGAACCAGTAAGTTTGCGGGCATGAAATTTTGCATACCTGTGTATTCGTTACGATAGCTACGTCATATCGTCGAGCTTTTCTGAAAATTCATTGTTTGTTGTTGAATTTCATATGAATGAAGGAATAGAAAAATTACCATGGGCTTACCGTCATTTTTGGACATCAGGAAAGCAACGATAACAAAAGAATTTACAAAAAAGCTCGCCGATAAGACGTAGCTATCGCAACGAATATACGGTATGCAACATTTTGAGCCCGTAAACTTACTGGTTCTTCACCTACGATTGAAATAAAATTAAAGCTGCAGAAGCTCTTAACATTGTAAAATCTAATGTTCTATCGTTATACACACTACTTTTAAAGGTCAAATATATAATTTTCAAAATAGTTTTGACACCAATAAAAACATTAAGTTTAACTGATCTTGAAAAAATACTGGACACCCATAAGAGCGATCGATAGTATTGGTTGATGTCAAATAGACAATTGACAGCCGAGGTTACACGCTACTTTTAAAGGTCAGGTATACAATTTTCAAAATAGTTTTGGAATCAGTAAAGAAATGAAGTTTAACTGATCTTGAAAATAAGTACCGAACACCCTATTTTCGATCATGCTGTCCGAGCCATCATACTTCGTTCATCACAGTCCAGTTCAGCACTAAACTAAACTATCAAGATTTCATCGTACAAAATCGCTGTTGGGGTGAAGAGACACCATTACGTTGAGGATTCTTTAGCATAATTGTTTGCGCTATTTCTAAATATTCCGGAACATGTTTTGATCGGCTCTTTTAATAGAACTGGTGAGCTTTTTGTGTAATTATTTTAGAGTTAACTTTACTATCAATTTCGTGAGCGATCTCAATTGCTGAGACCAAGTTCATAGTTGCTCCAAGCTGTTCGTTAGGTATTGTGTCGATTGCCGATGAGATGTTTGGTTGGAACATCGTTGGTAGATGTTGAGCAAAAATTCAACTTTTTTTATTATTTTGTATTATCCATTGATTTTGTGCGTTTATAATAAGTGGCGTTTGACTAATTGGACGTTCGAACTGACGAGTTTCATTCCGGCAGTGAATATTCTTTGTCGATTTACGGATCCAATTCACTCATTGTCAGATAATTCTCAAAGCAACTTTGTTTGGTTAAATTTTCTGTTATCTAGCACTATGCCAGGTTCTTCTTGCTTTCTTCTTCTCTTTGATCATAGTTTTGATCTCGGCAGGATAATGGACTCAATTTTCTGGTCTTTGTCTGGCTGCAGGAGTGGCCTCTTTAGCTGCTGCTAAGCGAATCTGTGCTACTGGGTTGTGCGTCTATAGCTTCAACACCGTTTTTGGTCTCAAGTGTTACATTTAATCTGATCAACCTATTATATGGTTTTTGTCTGAATTTCTCCTAATCAGTGTAGTTATTGGTAAAGTTTTGTGTATTTATTTTTCTAGTGACTGACGCACTCTGTGTCAACAGTACTGGATCTGATGTGGGCTCACGTAAGCTTTCAACTATTAACTGGTTAGATCAAATTCCAAAGACATTTAGAAGTTTAGAAGATCAGGAATTTTGATCTGCGGCTCATACTGAATGAAAGTCACAATTTGAGTGTTTATAGCACTCAGTAATTTATTGCCTTAACTTGGTCTACTTAATTTTGATCTCCAAGTGGCGTGCTTAACATTGAAGTCAACTTCAATGATAAAATTTGGCCCCAATTTAATGAACAAATATTTATATTGCGATTGTATTAGTTTACGTAGTATTGGACAATGTATTGCACCAATGTTTATTTCCGCTCCATTTGTTTGAAATCTCATATAATCTCTCATTCATGTATATCCTCTTCTTTCACTTCTTGCTGGAAGTGTTGGATATTTTATTTTATGATAATAGCTTTACATTCGCGTGCACGTTTGCGAGGATCCGTACTCCAATAGGTACTGCATCCTTTTATTTTAGTTAAATATATATATACTTATTGTTTGATTAACCTGAAAGGGGCAGAGATGATATTTAAATAGTTTAATGCATTTAATGCATAATTCTTTATTGATAAATGTGGAAGAAAATATTTGGGGATCATGAAACCATGTTCACTCATGCTTCCCATCGATAATGGCAGACCAAAAACAATCTCTAGCAGTCTTGGGTAGTGTCAAAAATGTTCTTGTCCTGATCCCCTACGCCTTTCATATGTCAAATAATTAGAATTTGGCGCCTGGTGTTAAAATATTTTAAATTTGATTCCAGTGGTACTAGGCAATCTACCTCAAGCGTCGTGGAGTTGATAACGCCGAAAATTGCTTGTTGCTGTTACTGTTAACTGGCGGGACATCCATTACCAAAGCAGGTGGCAAAGTTCAAAACGACAACCAGTTGATCCTGCAAATAAGTCAAGATTTATTTCTTTAAAAATGCGATTTTGGTTCCAGGAATATTGATTAGGGGGCGTTCTCCTCGTCACATTGCTCAAAACCTTCCTGCGTAAATTACGCACGCCATTTTCCACGTTAGAACACTAGCAATGACGACACCCCAGAATACAACGCAACAATAAAAAGCCTTCCCCATCGTCCTCGAAAATCATAATGAAATTTTCTCTCCTGCATTACCCCAGTCGCTCCATTTCGATAAGAGCACGGAGATGCAATTAAAAACCAAGAGGTGGCGAGAGAACAAAAAAGGAGAACACTTCTCACGGTGGTAGTTGGAAATGGTGACAAAGCGTTAGTAGCCGTAACTGAGAAGAAGGAACCCCCGCAAAACGCCGGTCGGAACGATAATGGTAATCCAGCCGCCGTGAAAGTGGATACGGAAGAGAAATAGTTATAATTTATTTTCCTTTCTTTGCTTCGCGCGTAAGCGTTTTTATTTCACGAACTCTTAATGCGCGCAGGCGAAACTGTTAGTAGCTATCTCGTATTAAGAAAAATGTGAAAAGTTCGTGCTGACGTGGAGGAGTTCTGCCAGGGACGTTTGTCACAATTGGATTGCAGTGGGGTACCTTGAAGAGTTGTAGGTGTATAAAAGAGGTGTGAGGAACCTCGTACATTTTTCCGATTTTAGACATGGAGAGGGGATAAAAAATGTTACAAACGAATGATCGGGTGCGTCTCGCAAAGTTTTAATAAATTCCTAGAGCTGCTGAAACTGAATGGACTTTCGTAAGCCTCAAAGTTATAAAATCGTTAAAACGAGTGGAATCTAACTTCCTAAGTTGATGAAGAGATTACTGCAAATGACAGAAAATCACAACAGATAATTTGATGTGAACCATCTATGCATAATATAAACTGAAAAAAAAAATTTATATTTCGATAAGTCTCACCCCCTATTTTTTTTATTTTGGGAGTCGTAAGTAACTAGCAAAAAAAAATTTTTTTAAAGATTTCTTCAACACTAACACGTGCCCCAAGAAGGGTGAAAATTAGAGTAGACCAATCAATTTTAATAACAATACTTTTATATTTTGTCTTAATTCTAAATAATTATTTAGGACTAAGAACAACTGAACTAAGACTTGAAACTACTTAATCCTTCAAAGCATTTTTTGTTATATTTAAATTATAAGTAATAGAAAGTTCAATATTTTTTTGATAATGCCTGTTTTGAGCAAGATTGAAAATGGCTGTGATGGTCTCTCACTACTTGCAGCGGGTATTATTTTGCTTTCCATCTTGTGTTATGACGTTATTATATTCTTCCATCAGCTTAATTCCCTTTATTGCAGTATCGTTAACAACGGCAAGGTTTCCGGTTACCTTAAAATGAAGTCGGTAATTATCAAGAGAATTCCAAATTGCAGAGTCGCAAGTAATAAAATCAGATGATATCTTAAATGGCTTGAAAAAATTAGAAGTATTTGTTGACACCAATTCTCTGAGCAAGATTACAAGTTGGAACCCTTAAGACGACTAAGTTAAGCGGCTTCTTTGTTTAGTACGATCGAAATTATCTTGTGAGGTGGTCGAGATAAGCACGATAGAAGGCATCGAAACGCATCGTTGGCCATGTTGGTTGTAAAATTTGATGACCGACGTTTGGAATTTCGGTTGCTCTTGGTGATGTGTAAAGTTAAGTGGCTAATGAAGTATATGATGCGAAGGGAAATTTGCTGTCGGGCAAAGAAAAATGATGGAATTCCATGACTTTCTTTCATAACGATAATCCAACAAATGGAAATTTCTTAATTATACTTGCGAGTGCATGTGTCCTCGCAAGTATGTTTTGTTAATAATGTTCCTTCTATTGTCTTTTTATGATTTTCGACATTACATCATATTTCGTAATTTCCATATTTTCCTCCTCCTTTATCAAATTCCATTAATATCAAAGCAAGCGACTAGAACTGAAATGAACATATAAATTATGACTAGCTATAGTTGAAGACTAGAGGAAGTCCATTACCAAAAGATTAAAATTTGGTCATCTATGTTTGGCCGAAGATTGTGACTACTTCAACAGTTTCATTACTTTCGCATCAACACGTAGTTAGAGGAGCGGGAAGGTCCTACCTGTAGGATCTACTTTGAAGAAGACAGAACATGATCTTATCGGGTATCAGTGACTCAGCAATTACGTCAATAAGAAAGAAATGGGTTCCCATCAAGAAGTCAAAGCAGATGAACTACAACCACACCACTCCAAAAGGAAAAATTGCGTAGTTATCAATTACCGTCGATTTCTTTCGGAAGATTTTAATTACTTTTCTTGTACAGATTAAAATTACCGTGTGAGGCTCTCTTCCGAAACTTAAATCATTCACTTCAATTTCGCCTAAAAGGTTGCTCTGTAGGTAAATTCGGCTATTTCTTCAAAAAGAACATTTAAGCGTTTAGAATCAAACTTATTTAACTCTCTTTCTTTAAATACTTTGGCCATTTTTACTTTCTGCAAGCGATTACGAAATCCGGTATTCGAACATCCGTTCCCAGATAGAAAGAAATTTCGATCCGCGTTCTTATCGATATTGGGGGTTGATGGAGGAAGGGGGCGGGGAGTAAAGTACGTAGTACGCGTTTGTACCACTCTGGTCGCTGTCGATCTTAGGGAGTGCGAGCGAGAGAATCACGGGTGTTATCGTAATAATGAGCTCGAACGGAGGTAGAGCGCGAGACGTGTTAGACTTACGCCTCACGCTCTATCTCGCTCGATCTCAATTTTAGAGTAATGTACCTTATTCGTTCTCGCTCGCATGCCCGCGATTTTGGACCGGAGTCGTAGACCGACCGATAGTGTATAAAGTACCCGAAAATAAAGGAAATGTCTGTTGTTTCTTATAAGATGGTTTCATTCACCATCTTTAACCTTTCTATACTCACGCATACGGTCTGTGAGACCGATTTATATAGTATAGCATACGTCTTTCATTTTGACGTGAGTATAGGAAGGTTAAAAGAAAAAATTGCTAAAAATTATACCGCATTTTATGAAAAAATCACAAGAGGTCAATATTTCTAACCTGCAATTGGTCAATTTTCACGAGCACTATCTGGCTTCTAATCCATTCCACGAGAGCTTCAATTTTATGTGTAATAAATCAATATTTAGATTTTCGCAGGAAATTGAAGGTATACCGTTAATTTGAAAGTGCGTCCGATTAATTCGAAACTTGGAATGAAAATAATTTGGTCGTCGCCTACATTTTAATTTGATATGTACAAGTCAATATTGACACTATTCCAGTTTGCTTTTTGTTTCTTTTTTTGTTTTGAGGAAATTGGTGATCGAAACTTCGTCTTGTTAACTTGACACTTCGTGAATTTATAGTTTTGGAAGTGTAGAAAAGAAAGCAGAATCCAAAATTCTTCGAATATAACAACGATTGAACAAAATCCGATGCTAAACTCAGAATTACTTCGTCAACATACAACTATCTGCTCGATAACATAGAAGTGGTTGGATTTTTTCAGCCTAAAGGTTGAGAGAGAAACTGAATCATCAAAAATGCCAAACCTACAGCGTCTTCGGAAAGATAGCATAAATGCTCACAAAATTCCTTTGATGTTCTTAAAGATCCTTAGGGAAGACGTCCAAAGTAACATCAAAGGAATTTTGTGAGCATTTATGGTATCTTACCCAAGACGCAGTAGGTTTGGCATTTTTTGATGATTCAGTTTCTCTCGCCGAGTAGATTACGACCACAACCTTTAGGGTGAAAAAATTTCAAAAGTCCTGGGACGGTGCTTTGCAGGCAAACTTTACAATGAATATACAAATATCCTTCAATCCTTGCAATTCCGACCGAGTCAATTTTAATTTATTTTGAAACATAACAATAAATACCAATACGCCATCCACTTAGCATGGTGAAAAGCACCAGGCAATGTAAATTTGATAACATTTTCTTTCTCCCCGCCCAAAAATATAAGGACCAACTGTAAAAGCTCTTTATATTCGTCTCTTGTATGTTGAATAGTAAATTATTTTTTAGCAAAATGTAGGGTCAACTTCATGTCTTCGCCGATATTGTCCCTAACAAATTGATCGTCGATTCCAATAATATATTTAGATCGATCTATATCGGTTCATGCTTGTTGAAAGCTTTTAAATGATCTTGTCTTAGGTTCGGACGATGTACCAAAGAATCCTTCAGACGCAGAGTTTAAAATCAATTCATACACATGACGTTTACAAAGTAAATACAGAACATCTTTTTGTAGTTGTTGTTCCAACAGGACGCAAGCATGTTGTAATCTGCCAGTATTTAATGCAGTGGTGTCACAGCACAATGCTTCGACTGTATCAAAAAGTTGATATTCAGGGAACAAGTTATACATAGCTGTTATCATGTCATCTCCACTGCTAGAGGCAAGCTTAGAAACTCTTGAAAGGTGTTCTTGTCCGTCACCAGAAATAATTATAGGTAGCCTCTCAACATTCTCTTTTCCAGTTATTGCTGGGAGCAACTTTCCACTTCATAATAATGAACTGCAATTGTAACGTCAGATACTTATTTCTGATTATCGAAGTACGCTCGGTACGAAGCTTTTGACGACATCGGCGGATTGACTTTCGATTTATAATCGGATTCTCTGAATTATGACCCAAAGCTTCTGCAGTAGCTATTAAAATGTGGACAACGTGTCTGTTACTTAACGGACCAGACAAAGTCTCATTTTCATGCGAATCTGACACTAAAAAAGAAACCATTTGTAAGAATAATACATAGATATAATAAAATATTCCAATATATTAACCAAATGTTACTTATAAATGACATACTTACTGACATGCTAGCTCAAAAATTCTAGCGGGATTGAGTTGGGGGCATGGAAAATCTTCGGGATAATATGGCCTGATTACTGAATTTGACTATTTCTGTTCCAGAGCTGTCAATCGACACGACTGGTTCAGTAATGGTTCATTAGATCCCTAATATGCGTGGCCAGTATTATAAATTCAAACCTCCATATCCTGACTAACGAAAGTCGCACAGCGGCAATCGAAAATAGATTTAAAAGCGGAAGACAGTACAATACGATGCCTTCTAGATATAAGAAAAGATCTGTTCTCTCGCAAAAAAAATCATAAATGGCAAAAATGGCCACCTTTGATCATCTAATCAAAAGTTACTCCAAAACCTGACCTGGTACAAAAGTTCTGTGGCTGAATTCGTTTTCAACGTCCAAAAATTCGCCCCTAACACAGCCTCAAATTTCGCAGTCCTGTGTAATTAATGACCCAACATTTATACCCTTCCTAGTTACTTAGTTGTATATAAACCTGTGATCCAATGCAACTTTTGAATTCGTCTGTTTTTTACAGCGGTAGATTGGGTTTAGTTTCAAAGGTGTGGATTGACCACACAGATTTGTGGGACAGAATGTATCTTCATCTTCGATCTCATCTTTAGTTAAATTCTCATTTTCATGCGAATCTGAGACTAAAAAGAAACCATTTGTAAGCATCTTGTATACATATGAATGGATCATGGTTTGTTCGGATGCTTAAAACTTGAGAACGACTGGACCAAATTGGATAGAAAGAATTTTTGGGCAGAACGAAGTTTGCCGGATCACCTAGTAATAGATAGATACAATAAAGTATACCAATATATTCAGTAGACAAAGTTTACTTACCATAAATTACTTTTCTGTAAAACTTTACATTACTCACAGAACTCTTCTAACTCCATTTTCTCACAAATTTCTGTACTTTCTTCAAATTTCTTTCGTCGCTGTTTTTCCGCAATTAATCGTTCTAAAACCTTTCTTCCTTTTCGGCAGTTTCTTTATCAATGGCCCCTAAAACACCAATTCCTCCTTTCTGTTTTTGGGATATAAGAAATTATCTGTCTTCTTCTATTTTGATAATTTTCATAGCATGGACGTGACGTATATCAAATAAGTCCTCCAGTTTTCCTTAACAAAAAAATCCTTTTTGCCCCTGTATTTCGTTTGTTCGTTTAGAATGTTTTTGAAAACTTCTCCATTCGTCGTTCAACTTTTTCAGTTTAGTAATGGAGTGTTGAGGTCGTCTAAAACGTACAATACCGGCAAAAAACATTATCTTTCAGTTTTTTTAGCATCACTTCGTTAAAAGCGAACGAGACTCTCTAATTTTTTCACGGTGTGTTCCTAGCGTGGTCTGGGTGGTGCACCAGCTGTTTGGCGTAGTTTACTAAACTACACCATGATTTTCGAAACTATTATCGATTTCTTTGAAAATTACCGTTTTTTATTTCCTTGTTTTTATTGTTTTTTATAGTGTTTTATTGTGATATTAGTTCTTAAATTTTCACCAATCACTTGCACAATATGGGTAAACAACACTGATTTCGTAACACTCACCAGCAGCTCGCGAGCCAGCTCAATATTGGAAAGTCTACCATAACGAAGTTTTTCAAGAGGCGGAAGTTAAGTCTTCCGCCTCTTCGTGAGGAGTAAGAAAGGTGTGGAAGAACGGTCACCCTTGAATCCCTTCAAGACTCGTAGATAGGAACATCGTCACGCTCTCCCGAGAGAATCCGCGCCTCACTGCTGCCGGTATTCCCGTCAGATTGCCTCTTCCAAGGAACGATTATCTGCGATTCGTACTATCTGCCTTTGTCTGTAGCAGGCCGGACTGCACGGACGTCGTCTCGTGAAGAAACCGATGACAATCGGAGAAGAACAGGAAAGCGCGCGTGGCCTAGGCCAAGGCCTATCTGCACTCGGGAAGGAGGGAGTAGTCAGATGTGCTATGGAGTGATGAACTCTAGTTTCTACTGTTCGGAACTGATGGAATTAAGTGGGTTCGAAGTCCCAACGGCACCAGGTACGATCCCAAGTACCAACTGCCCACTGTGGAGCACGGTAGTAGTTCGTTCATGGTTCGGAGATGCTTCTCTGCCAAGGGAATGGATCCTCTCCACCATGTCAACTACACCATGGACCGGATGAAGTACGAGGACATTATGGAAAATATCATGTGACCATTGGTCATCAAATCCATGGGTCGAGCAGCAAGACAACGATCCCAAACACCGCTCCAAGGATGCCATGCACTATTACGATAGGTGCCGGGTCAGGCTCCTGGACTGGCCCAGTCAATTGCTGGGCCCCAATGTGGTTAAACACATGTGGGAGGAGCTGGAGTGTCGCTTGGAGAAGTTCGCCCAACTGGAAGAGGAATGAAAGCAGATCCCGCAGTCAACTATCGACAGCATGCCTCACCGGTGCCAGGCTGTGATCGACGCCAAGGGCTACGCGACGAAGTACTAGGATGCCTTCAATTGTTACATCGTTTTGATTGATGATTACTTGTATTTGAATCCGGTTGTATACTCGCAAAGTTGGTTGTGAAAAATGGCAGATTTTCAGAATTCAGTAAAACACTTTATAAAAATCGCATTTCTGCGACTGAATTTTTTCCTGTTGTTATTCCGGCATTATATATTGACTAATTTACAGGAAAGGAATTTCATAGAGAGTAGGTCAGTTTCAATGAAGATATACTCAGATATAGATACAGATTGCCGGTACTGTATACAAGCTTTTGACCAGAAAATTAGTAATTTTCTCCAACTACTAAACGGAGCATTTTCGCAGGGACTTAATTCCACGCACCTCATCTTACAAAACAACATTTGAAGGACATGTTTGTTAGAGGAAAATTTGCTACCTAACATTTGATTTGTTTCATGTCCTATCAAACATATATTATTACGAAGATTACTTTTGATGATGACGTTCTTAACCCACTCACTCACACGAACTAAAATTTTCATCGTCGTGCGCACTCAACTGCCCCAATTACGCGTTGGCGGGCTATTCAAAACAGTATTTTAAGTATATTATTCGTACACGTAGTTTGTTTATGTGTAAAATCACATTTAATTTAATTAAAGGAAAAATAGCAATTTTTATATAGTATGTAATTGCTGATATTTAGGGCCTCTGGACGACCATTTATAATTATTCGATTGCCCTGATTTTTTTCTGGTGTCAACTTTAGGTGATTTGTAAAGAAGGTAAGGGATGAGACCTTCAAAGAAAAACGACCTTAAAAAATAAGGACCACCCTAATATGTAAGAAATCGGGATTTGTCGTGTGTTTGAAAATTTGTTCGTTTTCCATTCTAATCGCGTCTTTTCGTGAGGTGCAAACCACCACGAATTTACAATAAAAGCAAAACGATATCTATTAGGACACGCGAACTCGAAAGCAAATTCCGACGCGCTCCAAACTTATTACCTCGACGACACCGATTTTCGATCGAATTCGAATTCGAACTCGAATTCGCCCTGGTAATATCACCACCACGACGACGACGACGAAATGCTAAAGACCTCAATGCAATTTATCCCGCCGTACGAAAATCTCTAACCTTTCCGTTCACGCGACGACGATTTTTTCTCTCCTTCTTCGTCTACTATCATCCGGTCGGTTCTACGGAGTTTTAACGCCGGCGTTCGCGCGATTTTTTATCGCGACTTTTCCGTTCGTCCCGGTTTTATCGCAGAAAAAGGGACGGAACAAATCTTCCCTTTTTTTCTTCTGCGACGGATTCCGATTTAAGTTTTTTAATTTAAACGAGCCGGTGCCGGAACGGGATAGGAAGTAGGACGGGAGAAAGGACGATAAAGGGCGTTGCGGCGAAAAAGCTTTCCCGGTAATAATTCTTAAACGTCAGTCGACTTAACGGGCGTAGGATGTTGGCGGAGAGTAAAAAATTGATCGTTGGCGAAAAGGATCGGCGTATCTTTGACGGTTTAAGGCGAGAGATTGAAGTATTTTGATTTTCGTCGGCGTGGAGAGGTGATGAATATAAAGTTAAAATTACGTAAGTGGGGATCTTCTTTTTTGTCTGGTTTGAGACAAGCGATGACGAAGTCGCCTTCTTCTCAGCAAATGTGAGACTCGCCCAAATTTAATTCAGATTTAGGAAAATCAAAGTGAACAAAATGTATTTTACTGGTCCAAGCTTTCGGAATAAATTTCGGATAAAAATAGATCTCAACCATGCTATTGTTACACTTCAATAATTCATTCTTCATCTTAAATATGCGCCCGAATGATTTTTTCCTTAATATTTTCGCCAACATCTGTGTTATATTCAGTTAAAGGGAAGTTTTTAAAAACCATTTTGACGATGTCGTGCTTTCGGGGTAGTACGTTTTGGGACCTTGTACCGACCGTTCGGTCCTCTAAGAGGTATAAAGGGTGCGAATATTCTTGTAGGCATGACCATCCTCGCTTTCTTCGGTACGTTAGTCAACCCCTCGCACCCTTCAGTTTCATTTAAAACCGAATCGAGCTAATTTACTGACCACTCACTAAGTACACAGTCACGTACATCCACGATTATCACCGTAACCCCCGTCTCCTCCATTTTGCTGCTTTCGCTACGAAGCCTACTTTCAAGTTAAGGTACCACGCATTTTACGCGGAAAACGTACTGCCACGCGTTTTCCAAGTTTCAATTACATCTGATTATTGTTTTCTAACCTTGCTTTAATCAATTAACAAATTAATTAGTATAATTAGTAGACGTTCTTAAAGAACAGTGGTTGTTTTGTTTGCATTGTCACTCAATCAAATAAATAAGTGTTTAATTTTGGTTTTATTTTAACCCATTTGCACTCCTCCACGTTCACCTTTTACTAAACTATGATACTTATTAATGTTATTGCGTAAGGGAGGTGTCTAGCCGGTCAATCAAATTATCGATCTTTTATCAATTATTCTCATTTTCCTCTATTTACAACAATCAACCCATCGTTTAATTAACAACCACCCCTTACATAATTAACACTATATAGCACTTTCGAGGGGAAAATGTTTTTCAAAAAAGAACATTTCCATATTTTTATTCAAACTTTAATCAATATACAGCAATTATTTCTTCCTTCAATCGCGTTAATTAATAAATGGTGCCCAACGTGAAAAGAGTCTAGAGAAATTGTTTCTTCCTTCGAACGCGTTGATTATTAGTTGGCGCCCAACATGGGAAGAATCTGTAGATATCATTTTCTTCTTCTTTGGCACTAAACAATAATTGGCGCCCAACGTTACAAGAATCTACAAATATCATTTCCCCCTTTCATCGTGCTAGTTAATAATTTGGCGCCCAACATGGGAAGAATCTATAGAAATCATTTCCTTCTTCCTTGGCACTAAACAATAATTGGCGCCGAACGTTAGAAGAATCTACAGATATCGTTTCCCCCTTTCATCGTGTTAATTAATAATTGGCGCCTAAAGTGAGGCGAATCTACAGAAATTATCTTCCTTTAATCGCCCTATAATTGTAAGGATTGCAACTGAAATAACGAAACAAAATTTCAGAGAAAGAAGAAATGACAACTTTCTAAAGAAAAATTTCCAACATAGAACAACGACGTCCAGAAAATATCAAAGTCGAAGATAGAGCACCTTTCTTACTTCAGAATTCGCAAAAATAATGAGAATCTCACTCTCTCCCTCAATCAAAGTATGGTCGGAGAATTTTGCTAACGCCCTAATCTGCACAAAGCGATATTACAGTTCATTTTAAAACCGTTCGTTACGGTGCAATAACGAGTCTAACAATTGATTCACAACAGATGACATATGTATGTATGTAAAACCAGAAGTAAGTGTGTATTGTAGTACCTATAGTAATACTCGAATGGTTAATTACCATTAGAAAATTCATCATTTATTATAATTCAATATATCAAAATTCACAGTTAATGTTGGAGTTATGGTCTTCAATTGTCATGCGGTTTATTTTAGGGTTCTATTTATACTCTTTCAAAAAATTCCGGATTTCCTTCGATCTTCACTTTTTGCTATGACCACAAGGAAACATCGCATTTCTTCGGCAAGCCAGCAATTCGGTGTCTAACCTTTAACTTCTCACCCCAAACGCTTAACGCGTCGATCGCTTCGTCTTTTATCCATCCGTTCATTCATCCATCCATCCCTTTGTGATGACCGATGCGAAAATGCGTAGCAAAAACGACGGTTCGGCCTTAAATCCGCGCGAGTGCTCACCTAACACGAAGTGCACGCAACGAAATACGGGAGAATCGCAAGAATTCCTTTTTGTCCGGGGTAAACGCGAAAAAGCCGCATTTTCTCGTTACCGAGGGTCATTCGAGGCCCCATGAACGGGCGGTAACGTCCAGTTAGCCGCGGACGGCTTTTATCGTCGACGCGACGACGACGCTATTAGGACAAGAAGGGATGTCGTTCGACGAAAAGGGGGCGAATGGACCTCTTTCCTTTCCTAATGGGTTTTTTATAGTGTCCGAAGTGCTTAAACATATGTGACCAGAATGCGAATGGTACGTTGTTACGAAAACGGGTCGCTTCGTGCCATATGCCGGAGGGGGAGGATGTGCGGTCGGATTAATCGGATATGGGGTGACGTGTGTATTTGTGTTTTGGGCACGAGTTTGTCCGGTTAAGTTGATGAGGAATGGAAGGCGAAGGTGATGAGGATATTTACCGGGTTTGACAAGATGGTTAGGAGGAAGCTAATCGATTCGAAATTATTTCTGTACCGATGTTCTAAATTTCCTCGAGGGTTTGAAAACTGTGGGCGGAAAATTGAGGAATAAGTCTGGTAGGAATCTGGATTGAGTTCTACGAAAAAGTGGAAAGGGTTTTTTCGAAATTGTCTGGATTCGATTACTTAAGCTAGGCGTCCACCTATCCGCATCGTACGTATCGGACGCATCGCATCAAACGGATTATTTTTTCCAATGCGTTCACAGTAAGGTGGCGTCCACCTATCCGCATCGTACGTATCGGACGCATCGCATCAAACGGATCGTAATATTCTTTATATAGGAACCTATACAAGCGCGTCCACCTATCCGCATCGTACGGATCGCACGAATCTGCCCGTCGGCAATGCCGACGCCGTTGCTCCGAGAGGCAACTTTTGCGATGCGTGCCGATGACTCACTACGAAAGTCCGATAGTTGCGTCGGCAAATCCAATCGCTGCCGATACTGTGAATGAATTGGAAAAAATAATCCGTTTGATGCGATGCGTCCGATACGTATGATGCGGATAGGTGGACGCCTACCTCAAACGGATTATTTCTTTCCAATGCGTTCACAGTATCGACAGCTATTGGATTTGCCGATGCAACTATCGGACTTTCGTAGTGAGTCATCGGCACGCATCGCAAAAGTTGCCTCTCGGAGCAACGGCGTCGGCATTGCCGACGGGTAGATCCGTGCGATCCGTACGATGCGGATAGGTGGACGCACTTCTATGGCTTCCTATGTAAAGAATACTACGATCCGTTTGATGCGATGCGTCCGATACGTACGATGCGGATAGGTGGACGCCTAGCTTTATACAGCCTTCGTCCTAAATCATGATTCAAATTAAAACAGAAGAAAATTCATATTATTTAAAACAAATTTTTTGGAAAGAACCGATCGGGAACTCCAAACAGCAAACAAGCGAGGCATGTTTATTATTTAGACCCGTGATTCTCAACGTGGTTTATGTCTACCCACAGGGGCCGACTTCGACCTGCAAAGGGTCGATGTCAGTGAAACAAAAAAGTCGGGGATGCATGTGCATGTGCATTGCATGCATGTGGTGGGGGTAACCACCAAAAATTTGGTTTCCCGTAAATGTAATAATCCACCCAATTCGATTTGTTAGCGTAATACTTGTAACTTGTACAAACTTGCACATTTCCTATACCAGTAGTTAAGTTTTAGAGCTTTTGGATGCTAAAGATACCATTTTAAAATAAAGTTTAATCAAATGGAAAGCAGATATTGCTTATTTACAAAATTCATTGAGATAAACTTGCAGCTAGAAAGTGACAGTCGAAATTTGATAAAAACAAAGGCCACCATCGCAGCTTTTCTTGCCACAATTAATCTAATTGTTTAAAAAAAACCATATGGAATGTCAATGAAGCTAGAGAAAACCAAGATAATGGAAATAGGAAAGAAGACGAAGATGTTAATAAAAATAGACGGTAGAGAAATGGAAACAGTGAAGGAGTTCAAATATCTAGGAGCAAAGATAGACGAAAAAGGAAGCGATGAAATAGACACAACGGAACGTATCAACAGCATTTCTCGATGACCGGAAATTTAGTGAACAGAAAAGAAATATCGAGAGAAACAAAGATGAACGTCTTTCAAACCATATATAGACCAGTACCATATGGTTGTGAATCGTGGACCATACGGAAGAGAGACAAGAGAAAAATACAATTTCCCGAAATGAGATTTCTGAGGAGGACAAGAGGAGTGATGTTGAGAGACTAAATAAGAAATGAAAAATAAGAGAGAACTTGAAAATAAACCAAGTACATGGTTACATCGAAAAGAAGCAACTGGCATGGTGGAGACGCATCCCAATAATAGAAAAACAAAGAACAGTAATGTAATGTAATGTAATGTAATGAGGTGGGGTCTGGCCCAAAATGGCCCTTTGCACTGCGATCACGTTGATCTATTGTGCTTCCCCTTGTTTTTATTTGTTTAATACGTCTAGGAACATGATCAGCTCCTTCAATGGGAGTGTTAATAGCTCCTCTTCACTCAGCGTATATGCATGTAGTATTCTGTATCTCTTGTGGCCCTGTGCCCCACAATTAGTGATCAAGTGTTCCGTTGATTCCTCTTCTTCACCGCAGAATCTGCAAGTGTCCGTATTGGATAAGCCCATTTTGTGTAGGTGCTTGTTGCAGATATAGTGGCCTGTGAGTGCCCCCGTCAGTGTCTTTAAGCTTCTCCTGTCCAGTTTTACGGCGAGGTCCGCCCTCCTAGCGTCGAAGCTCATAAACTTTTTGGACGCAAGACCAGTAAGAATGGTGTGGGAAGCAAGTGTGAAGAAAAAGAGGCACAGAGGAAGACCGAGGAAAACATCGCAGCAAAACATATTCAAAATAAAAAACGCACCTATAGAGAAACCCAAAAACTAACGAAGGACATAAAGGAATGGAAAGAATTCGTACACCTGCAGTTATCTAAGTAATAAGGAACTAACGAAACCAGCGTAATAAACTTAGCAAGTAATGAGAAATGATTATGTATATATTTTCCAATTTTTCACCGACAAACTGCGGGGATGATGATCATTCAGTCTATGTTCAACATTTAAATGTTCTTCGCTTTGAAACTTTGAAACACCATCGTGGATTATCGATCCATATTGTGACATTGAAGAAACGGACGTCATATTACAAAAAGAACCGATCGGAGTAAATCCTAACGAAGAACTTAGGATACAATTCAGAAAAGGGTATTGGCAATTCTGGCTCCAGAGAGATATATCAGTTACTTATCCTGCATCATGAACTATCGCGAGAACAGTTTTAATAACTTTTCAATCTTCATACATCCTAGAAAGAGTGGTTACCGATCTCCTTACACTGGCCGAAGAGATTCAAGGTTAAATCTAACTAAATTGAAGCCAAATATTGCAAATTTGCCAACAAAGCATAAGGCTCACCCCTCTCGTTGAAAGTATTGATTCTGTGTGTATTTATATTAAGCAAGAATATTACTAGATTTGCATTTTGCGTCATTTTAATTAATAAATGTATAAAACTTAACATGGTTTTTATTCTCCTTTATTCTAAAATTTTCAACTCTATAGTAAATTGTTCCAAAGTGATTAGCTCTATAACAGCTAAAAAGGATACCTTGGGACCATTGGTCTAGAATTTAGATAAAAAATGGAAACGCTAGTGAAGTTCGGCCCATATACTTAGCAAGGTCAAGTGAATATTAGGGTAGGTCATGTTGGTTTAATTTCGCTCGCCTGATTTCAATCCGATCAAAAGTTGAGTCATGCGATTGCATAGTAGTTCCTGGGTGCGACAAAGGTCCAAGAAATGATATCACAATTTTATGAAATTGGTACTACGTCCAAACCTCACAAGCGTGTAAAGAAGATGCATCTACCAAAGCATTTCATTCCCACTTCCTCATCGAAAGCCTCAATCAACTAGCGCGTGACAGTTTGACAAGTAACTCACGTAATTGCTTAGTGTTCTTTTATGGGCGATTCCCAGAAATATAAATTTTTTAGTGAACTGTTTTTGTAATGGAAATTGTAGGTCAAGGTAAATAGATGATAAGAACGTATTTTTGAAATTTTGAAATGAATTCATACTTCCACAGTTCCGGAGGAACGCCGCAGGTATTCTTGTATATTTTTGTTTTCTTATTTTTGAATACTTCTGGAGTTTTAATAGCTTTTCCACGGTCCACCACAACCAAATTTATTTTCGATGAATTCGCTTAAACTTCAATTCATTTTGATCCACCATTTCGAATAATTTGGGTGCCATGCCAAAATGGTCACTTCATAGCATATTACTGCAAACGTGATTCTTTTCGTAATTTCTCCAATTTTAATTGTTATTTTCCTTTTATTTACATCTAATATTGTTTTTTGACAGGTTCGAACAAACAATGCTTATTTACGCGCATGCTTGCTTCAATATTTGGGTCACATATGGGAGCAAGATTTCCACTGAATGGGTCCAGCATGTATTAGATGAAGTACAGGACTTCATGATGACCGAAAACAAGGAGAATACTTACTCCAACCGATTATGGAAACGCATTACTTATATATGAAAAGGAATCACGTAGTTGTGGCGAAAATGTTACTACTGCAAAGACAGGGTTTGGGCAAGTCAACACGGGTTTTCTGTAAGCAAGAACTGCAGCTTCGACTTCGGTTGACATTGCCACACCACAGAAGAAACGTGGAAGACCGAGGAAGAAATATGGAGAAAGCTCCAAATGTACCCAACAGAGGAGGCGTTGAGTGCTAACTCCTCAATTGTTGAGTTTCTGTCAATGTCGGTACCGGTTTGGTAAAAGAAGTTCTTTATCTTATCGTCGAAGCTGAATGGGCTAAGAATCAATATATGTTAATTATGGATTTTATTGGTTCTCAGAAGTTGATGCCCAGTTTTAAGTCTATTTGGCAGGAAAAGCAAAATTGTTACTCAATTGCAAACAAAATTACTGTCACTGAAGTTAGTGCTGAAAAGTCGAATTACGAAACATTATTGGATCATACGGCTTCGAGATTATTGGAGTCACAAAGAGAAGTGATTCATCGAGTCACCTTCTTTTAATGGGCAAATGGGGGTTTGATGGGAGTACGGGCCACAGTGAGTACACGCAATCCTTTTGTGACTCTGAAACAAATGATAATATGTAATTTGTTGGCAACATCGTATGTTTCATTACCACCACCATCGCCAATATCGCTTTATTTCATTCGATTTCAATGTTTAAAAACATCATGTTTTGGCGAAATTGTTTGTAAATACACAAGGAAAGTACTAAAAGTCAGTTTTAAAACCATATAAAACGTTAATTTAGGTGCATAATAATTAAAATTGCCATATTTGGACCATTCTCTCTGAACGAAAATCGCCGATTAGGGGGTTAAACAACTTCCAAGTCCAGCTAGCGCGCGCACTGGTGAAGATTCCTTTCTTCAGTAATCAATTACTTCTTTCTCTCCGATTTAACATTTCCCGCGTTACCCTAGGACATTTCTCAATGTTTGCGTATATTTCCATTCCGCCTTCCAAAGCGAAGAAGTAGAAGAAAATATAAAGTTCATTAGAAACTATGCTAAAATTTTTCCTCCCCCGAAGAAATTTGCATACCGCGATCCTGGGACATATCCTTCGAAAACCCTCATTTTATCCAACCATATTTCCTTCATCTTTCTTTCTCGTCCCCTCGCCCATTCATTTTTTCACACCTAACTCCTAGCATTTCTCATCCATATTTTCCGCGTTTTTCTTCTCTTTTTCGTTTCGCTCGTTCTCTTTACCTTAGGCGTTTCGCGACCCACAAACGGGATATCATATTTCTCGTTAGAGCCATTGCACGGCGAACGGGGAAACAGCGCCGGCCGGGATCGTTTCTCCTCGTAACGCGTACATACATAATACATGAGCGTGTCGTTAAAGGGCGCCGGTTCCCATCTCTCATCTCATATTCGCGACGAACGTGCAACTGGAACGAGAGGAGTCTCTCGGTAATCTAGTTACGGTTCGAGCGTATACACGGTTACGTAGTTATGTCCGTACGTATGTACCTTCGTGCGGAATGCACGCTGCGGAATGGTTTAAGGGCATGAGAAATGGATATGGAAGGGTTACGTGTTATAAATACCGATCGACGCGACGTGCATGCCGCGCAAATGTTGTTAGATCGTTTTCTGAATACCGGTTGGGTTTTGGATGATGAAATCGGAATGGAAATGACTAAAAAGAAGTACGCGTTTTCAGGAAGTTGACTGGATAGTTAGAATGAAAAATTGTTCCACATGAAATGCACTGATTTTGGGTCTACTTAAATATCGATCTTCGATAATAATCTTTTTTGATGACGTGGAAAGTTATATACACTAGTGATCAGATAAAGGTACTCACCAATATATATTTCAGAATGGAGCAAAAGCTCTTACAAACAACAAAATACTTTTTAAAATTCATTTATTCTATGCCAAAAGAAGCAAAATACATATTCATATTTGCTGACAAATTGATAAATTATTTTAAAAAGCACAGAAATGGCACTCTGCCAGTGGATCGTATAAGCAATGATATCAAAAAATAACGAATTCAAACAATAAGGCTTACAAACAGTAAAAATAACTTAAACGATATTCAAAAGTTTGATTTAGCATTTAGTGTGGCCATCCCGGGCTTTTATAATAGCTGCACCCCAGCCGGCATTAACCGAATGAGAGTTTGGCAATAATGAACAGTTATTTCATTTTTCCAAACATGTAAGATAGCTCAACTCATTCATTTCTTGCACAGTTTTTTGCTCACATACTTGTTGAGAGTAGCCCTCTATCAGGCTCAAGTCTGGACCGTTTCCGAGCCACTTTAGGGATCTAATGCCCCTTTTTCCCAAGTGTTGCTTTACCTAATCAAAATAAAAATGAAAATAAATGTATAATATTATTTTATTATATTTATATTTATTATAATAATATTTTATTAAGTGCCCAACAGTTACAACCTTAATAGACACTATAACAAAGTATATATGTACATACATGTGCATAATGCAATATATATTCTTAAAAAAGAAATAACATTAGAAAAAAATTAAACGAAAATGAAACGCTAAAAAAATATCAAAATTTAATTCTTCGCTCAAAGAAGATGTCGTTGTAAAGTTCATTAGCATTTAAATACATCTGGTGATAATGGACTTCTCAGTAACACATTGGTTCTACACCTTGGTAAATGAAACGTCATTATATTTCTAGCAGTCCACCTAGGTACAATAAAGTAAATTTGCTGCAAGAGTTCTGGACAATTCAACCTGTTAACTAAGAGATCGCGAAGAGTATTGGCACTAACTATTTCTCTGCGGGTATCCAAGGAACACACGTTATTCTGGGCCAATAGTTGCATATGATCAGTGTTATGTGGTGGGTACTTTTCGTAGCGTTTAAAAATTAAATATTTTAGGAAACGTCTTTGTACCCTCTCAATCTGGAGTTTTTGATATGTATAGATGGCGCTCCAAACACTCGACACATACTCAAGTCTACTGCGAACTATAGAGAAGTACAAACACTTTATGACGTCAGTATCGACGAAATAGCGCGAATATGAATCCTAATTGCAGCTTGACATATTTCATTTATATGCTGTGTAAAAGTTAATCGACTATCAAGCAAAACACCCAAGTCCTTAACAGTGTTATTTGATTTCAGCGGTTCTCCATTAACTATAAATAACGGGATTACTTTTTTCAAAGAATCGAACAACAGAGCATTTCCCAATATTAATATCTAAACCATTGCTTCTACTCCATAACCAGATATTGTTAATATCTTGCTGAAGTTTCAATGCGTCACGTTCGCTATCAACTTTGGTATAAATCTTGACGTCATCGACGTAGGCGAGTGCGTCACATGTAAACTTATCAAGCAAGTCATTTATGAATACCAAGAAAAATAAGGGTCCCAAATTAGAGCTTTGAGGCACACCGCTCAATGACATAAATTCACATGAACTAAATCCGTTATAGTGCACCTAGTTTATTCTTCCAGTAAGATAAGATTTTATCAATGGAAGTAAATTCATATTCAACCCAATTAACTCCAATTTTCTCAATAATAATTTGTGGCCTATTCTATCAAAGGCCTTAGAAAAGTCTAAGTAGATCACATCTACCTATCCCCGCATATCCAGCACAGTACACAAATACTGTGTAAGCCAAACCAAATTTGTGACCGTGGACCTATCCTTCAGAAATCCATGTTGATTCTGTGATATTTTCGAACATATGTTTTTATATATCGCGCTGTACAAGATCTGTTCGAAGATCTTAGAAAAATTACACAAAATTGCAATTGGTCTATAATTTTTAATATTAGATTTATCTCCATTTTTGAAAATCGGAGGGAATGTGCATGTCCGAAGAGCGAGATTGTATATAAATTTCAGTGGTTGTACAAATGCCATTCCACAATCCTTGATCAAAAAGGCTGGTATTTGATCGTCACCAGAACTCGAATTAGAATTTAATTTAGAAATACTCCACAAAATATTCTATTCCGTAACTTGCAAAACTGCTGCTGAATAACTGAGGTCATAGTCACAGAATATTTGCGTGTCACGATTGGAATCTTCAGAGTAAACAGCAGAAAAATTGTCTGCAAAACGATCAATAATCTCTAGAGGATGTTCAAACATCACACCGTCACAATGCATGGAAGCAGGAATTCGGGAACAGCCTGTCGAAAATGTATTTTTGGACAGGGTTCAAGAAAAATATTTCTTACAATCGTCGCTCTGTGGAGCAGAATCGTCTTTATAGATAGGGTCAATAACCAAAGGAAACAAAGCATCAATTGGGGGTTCCAAAAAATCCTATAAATAGTTATGGAAGAATACGACCTTAATACGTTTTGATATAACAAACTGAAATCTATTCTCTCTATATCGTGAAGACTTGGGTATTTTTATATTTCATATTAAAAGAAAGAAACGACTGAATACTTCGACAAATAATATTTTTGACAGCCCGCAATTAATGTATGTAATGCCGAAAACTTTGGTTTAAAATATAAATAATTAATTAGAGAATTGCGTGGCCTAGAAACTGCGTGATTTTAATCAATTTCTAAAAATATTAACTTGCTATGCTTTTTATTTACCGCAAATAGAAGTTGACCTTATGAACACACCATGTGCCTGTCTGATGGAAAAGGAGGTTGGTTCCTTAAAAATGAGGAAAACTTATTCAAAAAGTTGATTTGTAAGCTGCAAGAGACTTGCTTCCTGGGTAGATAAACAGAACCAAAAGCAGTTTTTATAGTTAAATCTTTTGAAAGAATTATGGAAATTGATTGCTGTTGACGTCTTAGTAAAATGATTGTAATCTTCAGTAGATGGAAATGTTTATAAACACATTTATTAGAGCTTGCGAAATTTGATTACGGGTGATAACCGTGCTTTGATGCCAATCTTTGTTGATCCTAAGCCGAACTTATGGAACGCCATTGGACCGGTTTAGATTTACTCTTGACCCATCTGTAAAGATCTCTTGCAAGAATGGCTCAGAACAGATACGTTACAAGGGTACTCACAACTCGAGATGGAGGGAAAAAGGGGAGAGGAAGGTCTAAAATGCAGGATTTGGCATAAGTTGGCGTGGAGGAGTGGCAAATCAGGGCAAGGAACAGAATGGAATGGAAGGAAATCAGAAGGAGATTTGAAACTAGAAGCTTACAAGACCTGTAGCGCTGCTATATATATATACATATAAAGACTTAAAAAGGCAGGGTCTGCAGGGTCTTATGGCCGGTAAAGATGCATAGATAAAAACATACTTGGGGAAAAGTAAATATTATTTCAAAGGGACTCAAAGGATTTCAGTTACCAAATAAACAATTACACATCCTGAAGAAGCAAGCAAAGATGTCTAACTGGTTATGATAATTTCATAACTTTTGCTGTGGTTTGGGTTAATTCCTCAATTATCTAAAATTTTTGACCTGGATGCGGCGCAGGTTAGAGTTCATTCCAAACTTTAACATACATTCTTCTTGGCATAATAGAAGGCTTTTATATGGCGGGAAGCAAAAATTTCAAAGACAATATGTTCCCCCAATAAAGATGGACCATGACCAGTACGTATTCATCAGATACGTTTGACATTTTGAAAATACTTTCAGATTTTCACCGCTGAATTTTGGACTATTTTTCTTGATGATGAGGAAAGTTCAATATACAGGCTGCGGCTACAGAAACTGACATATTTTGAAAGGTTACCACACGGTGGGTGGAGGCGATACGGTAGTGGCGAACATCATATTGGCGAGAAGATAACATGCCATTTTCAATTTGTCATCATGAACTGGGCATCGCGCTTTCATTATTGAAATGTTTATTGAAAACAACGAATCTATGATCGATACTCAAAGAGCTTTCCGAGTGCACTTGAGATTTGGTCGACGTGAAACCCGATTTTGCCATGGGTCAAGAACTTTCGAACTAGTGGGTCAGAAAAAACAATCCGGACGACCTCGAACTGCTAGAACTCCCGAACATGTGGAAGCGGTTAGAGCGTCCATCGAGTAATATCCCAGCAGCTATACTTGGGCTTTCTTACCGTAGTGTATGACGAATTCTCCACACAAAACTCAAAATGCGTTCTTACGAAATGATGTTGGCCAGAAACTCAAGGAGAGGGACTGGGACAGCCGCAGAGTAGTGTGACTGGAAATTCAACAGCTGCTCCCCGTGCAGTTCTGTGTAATTCAGCGGTGAGGAATATTTACACGTTCGTGATAGTGTTTGTTGCGTTGCAATTAAAGAGATTACATTACGACATCTGTGCAGTAAAGTGCAGATATGGACCAATGTACATTTACGTTTTTACGGTTGGCGTGTGAACGGGTGTGAACCGGTTAACTTCATTTAGACACAACAGCGTTAATACACAAAACTTCCGAACCTGGACATCGAACAATCCTCGTCAGTTCCATGAACGACGCTTATTTTCTTTCAAAATAGGATGTGCTGTCGCTTTTGTTAATGCCACAGCATAATTCTTTGTGGCAGCTTTTCTTGTCAACGTCTATCCTTTTATTTCCATCAAAAATCATCCCTTCATCATTTTCCCCAAGACCTTCTAACTAATAAAAGAAAACAATTACCGAAGGCTCCTAAAACGATACCCTCGACCTTTCTCGAAGGGAATTTGGATTTATCCTCATCGCCCAATTAGTATTCAAGCGATGAAATCGAACCCGACGAACTCCTTTTCCTCCGTATCGGAGCTAATCCCCGCGACACGGGACGAGGGGATCTAAGCGCGATTATGCGCTAACGGAAAACACTAAATTTTTTGTCGAGCCCGTCGACGAAGGAATACGGTGGAGGATGGGGGTCGACTTCGCCTCCCGCCTAAAAAAGCGACCGCTCTGAATGACAAACAAGTCGCCGATTAAAGCCGTAAAAGCGAATAAGAACTTATCGAATTCGAATTTCCCAGACTGGAAAATTTGCCGGTTTGCGCAAGAAGTTTCCCTTTATTGCTTTTCGTTCTGGTCTCTCGTCCTCGTCGGAACGCTAACAATTTGCTCCAGGGTCGTTACTGTATTGTCCTTTGTTTTGTCGGAGACGTAGTTTAAAGATTTTATAACGGTGTTAGAAAGAGAACTCCTTTTTCTAAAGGGTTTTATGTGACTTCACTAATTTTGCACTTTTTGAAGGATTTTCGATGCATGTCGCGTCAGCATAGGATTTTCGAAAAGTTTCGAGTGAAAAAGTCATGTCGTGAATACCACCTTGCGAGTGGAAATGCGTTTTACCTCTTCTGCTTGCGGTAACCGGGGGCCAAATTATGCAACAATGCTGAGCTCCTAATATTTATAACGGGCGTCCCAAAATTAACGCAAGAGTTCAATTAGTCGCCATTTGTGCTGTAAAGTGTTGGTAACTTAGAAAAAAACAATTCGACAACTGACAGTTTAGAGTTAGTAAAAATGGAGCGTTACACGATAGAACGTGTCTTCATTATTGAACAATATTCCAAAAATAATGAAAGCTTGGCGACCGCAGTTCGAAAATTTCATACAAAATTTGGTCAGAATAGTGTTTTAAATTCGTTAACTCTGAAGAGATTAAGTGAAAAATTCAGAGAGACTGGATCCGTTGGAGACGCCAAACACACTGGTCGTCCAAAAACAACCCGTTCTAATATCAATATGGAAGCAGTGCGTGAGAGTGTCGGTGACAATCCAGGAACCTCAATTCGGCGTCGTGGACAAGAATTGCAAATTTCAAGAAGCTCTCTACAACGTATACTCACTAAAGATCTGTGTCTCCATGCTTACAAAATTCAATTAACACAACAACTGAAGTCTAATGACCATGGACAGCGAAGAGAGTTCGTTGAATGGATTATTGAACATCGACAAATGGATGCTGATTTTTCGAGCAAAATCATCTTAAGCGATGAAGCACATTTTCACCTTGATGGCTTTGTTAATCGCCAAAATTGGGTGACCCACATGTGATTGTCGAAAAACAAATGCATCCACAACGTGTCACTGTTTGGTGTGGATGTTGGGCTGGAGGCATAATTGGACCATACCTTTTTGAAAATGAGGCTGGTCAAGCAGTGACTGTTACTGGTGCCCGATATCGCGACATGATAACACAGTTCTTTCTGCCGAAATTGGATGATATTGATGTGGCCAATATGTGGTTTCAACAAGACGGTGCCACATGTCATACAGCCCGTGAAACAATTCAATTACTGCCTGGGACATTGCCAGGTCGTGTACTCTCCCGTTTCGGAGATCAGAATTGGCCCCCTAGATCGTGTGATTTAACACCATTAGATTTCTTTTATGGATTTATTTGAAATCACAGGTCTATATCAACAAGCCCACAACCACCCGTGCATTAAATGAGGAGATTCAACGCTGCATCAACGAAATTCGGCCACATTTATGCAAAATGGTCATGGAAAAGTTCAACAAACGAGTGCGTATGTGCATGCAAAGCCGTGGAGGCCATTTGCCCGATGTGTTATTCCATACATAATCCTATCCTATGTACTTTATGATTCAATAAAAAAATAACAATCAAAAGACTAAAAGCGGTGTTTTCTATTTAATTCAAATCTTAATTTTGGGACAGACGTCTTTTTCTTGGGATGACGTATTGCGATAGTTTCCCGTTCCCCACTGAAGGCTCTGCAGATAGAATCTTCGACTATCCCTATGGCATGGAAATGTTTGATAAGCCAATAATATACTCCTAAGAGATCCATTGCTTTCCAAATTTGGTTGGTGTTTGTTCAGAGTAACTATGTTTCGCCTTCTGAAGGACCCGCAATGGACACCCAAGACGGTTTTATTCCCGGAGGTCGGTTCTTCAGCGTTCTTTATATTGTCCATCAAGTTCCTCATCTCAGTCCTTACGGTTTGATAAGAATTTTCAAATCAACTTTACAAGCTTCCTCCTTGTCCCCTCCCTAGCCAAAAGGTTCGCGAAATTAGGAGCGAATAACAATGGGCTCATAGTCATCATGACAGAGGGCGAAACTATCAAAACTCAAGTCCTCCTTACCAGGAGGTAGCCTGAAGAACGAAAGTAAAAGGAATCGATTTGGAGATCACAAAATGGGTATCCGGAAAATTTACCGAAAACAATTGACAGAATTACAATTCACCGAAAAACAATCCACTGATACAACAATTCGTCGAAAATCGAATCACAGTTCACCGAATTACATTTAATCGAATTTGAGATTTTAAAGTGGCTCCTTTACTGCAAAGAAAGATCAACAGCACAAAACGTTATATGAATAAACTACATAGATAGAAGATCGTAAAATTGAAAACTGTTCGTTTCATAACATTCACTGTCAAGCGTCGCAATTGAGTTGTAGTTGGTACGTACATAATTCCCAAAAACTTCAGGTTACAAAAATCTTGTGGTAGCGATAAAAAACTACTGCACCCATTAGTGCTACTAACGTTGCTCAGCATCCGGATGTCTTGTCCGACGTTATCGTGCATTAATTCCCTTGATTTGAATTGTGACAAAATTGCTCCCAAGAAAGTATACTGATTCAGTTTAACCTTAACGGTTGTTGATAAAACCGGCCCATGGTTAACTTTAACCAATTATTTAATTCTATAGAAAGCATTGTTTTTGCCTATATTTATTTCACTAGAGATTAAAGATAAATCAGAAGTACTGTAAATACCCATTCGTGTTATAGAGATAAACGTTATTGCCGAAGATATTCTGATAATTGTTCTTGTATTATAATATCATTAGTGCAACTGGGTATAATCCCGGAAATTCTGTTTTGCAAATGTGAGATTTGGGACCCCCTCCCCACATCGCCTCCTCACCTCTCCCGCGGGCACTATAAGTTTATTTCACTTTTGCACTGTCCCATTCATTTTTTGAAGAAGTTTCCAGAATGAACTTAGATTTTTTAACAAGTAAGAAGGGCAATAAGAAATTGCTTTGAAGAAAATTTCTTTTTAATATTCTTTTAGTTACACTAATCTTTGACATTTGCAATTATTAGGTGTCCAAACAAAATGACATGCCATTCCCATATTGCCGATACAGCCTAAGTGGAGGGAAGTAGATACCTTAACGAAATTACACAAAAAGCAAGTAATTCCAAAGAAGTTTCTCAAGTCATAATTTCCCATGCAGCTACAAAAATAAATCAAGCTGTTACAACGAAGCTGTCCTGTATAGAAGGTATCAAACAGACCATAAGGAAGGTTAGAAACAAGGCTGAAGCGGCTCCATCTCTGCCTGGCCATAGAAGAGTCATTGTCCTCTCAGACGATTATAAAAGAACGAACAAAGGCGAAGAATCTTTATTGTATTATTCCGGAGCAACAGATGATAGAATCTTAATATTTTCAACAGAACAGGATTTAAAGTTATGGCCCAGTCGAAAAATAATAATGCTGAGAGTACTTTTAAAACTGCGCCCCATATATTTTACCAATTATGTACCATCCATGGCCTAAGGTATAATAATTCAATTCTTTTGATGTACGCATTGCTGCCCAATAAAAGTTAGGACACCTACAACAGACTGCTGAAATGTATCAGGGGATTGGCATCTCCTGCTTCACCATTGACAATAATGATTGGTTATGAAGCTGCAATGGCCAAAGCTGTTGCCACCGAATTTCCGGTAACCAGAGTTCGTGGTTGTTTCTTCTATTTTTGCCAAGGTATTTTTGGCAAATCCAAGTGAACGGACTGAAATCCAGGTACGAGACTGACGTCGAGTTTGCACTAAAAATGCGCTATTCGGTAGTCTTTGCTGTTGTTTCTGTCTCAATGTTGTTGAAGCATTTGAAAACTTTTGCGATGCGAATATTTTGCCAGAGGAACTGCAATCTATTCTGGACTACTTTCGAGAGACGTGAATGGGTCGACTGCAACGACGCCCGCCAAAGTTTGCTCGCGAAATGTTCCATTGCTTCGATACAGTGCTGGAAAACCTGCCAGAAACAAATTTGAAATTCTATTGAAGGATGACATCGAGGGTTTGAACTACAGATTGCTGTAGACCACCTCAGTACATTGTACTGAGAATTTAGTTCATTTTCTTCAAAGTAAATTGCACCGGTCTATCTCGTAAATAATGATATAAAAAGCATAAATTATAACAAATTTTATTTATACATTTTGGGAAATATTCAACATAAATCAAAATAATTACCTAGTGTGTGATTGTGTGTAAGTGTAATTTCTTTTCCGTTGACGGTTCCTCCTATATCTCCTATCTTCACTTCTTTTCACGATGCGACGTTATGGATTCTTCCCTCTTATAAATTCTTTCTTCTTCTGTATGGTGACCTTCTTTTATTCACTAATATTTCTTCTTGAAAAAAACACCTTTATTCGACTATATTTATAGACTTATTTATTGACTTATCTGTCTTGTCAATTCATACGTCGTTAATCAAACAAACTTTTTATTTCTTTTGGAAACCGGGACTACACTCCTTTATTTATAAATTGTCCACGAAACGGAAAACCTTAATTCACCTTGACTCCAGTTCATCGAGGTATATCGCCGTTATGGAAACCTGTACTGGACGTCGATGTATCCTTGGTTATTTCCAGTAAATTTATATGAATTCTTGTAATGTAAAATGTTGTATGTAATGTGTTTGAATGTTAACAATGTTTTTATTATCCATTAATGTATGCTTCTCATAAAATAAATAATTTTATTTCTAGTGACATTTGTTATACAATATACAACTTTGTAAACGCCATTCGAAAAAGAACAAAGTCTTTATGAAATGAAAATTGCGCAGTACCTAGGTTGGCAGAAACCACTTACTCAAAAACGATACAAAAATAATGCCGATCGTATTAAAAGAATTGTGTCTCACTTTGACGATAGACTTGATATGTGTGAGTTTCTACGCGGGATAGCGCACAATATTACGTAGTAATAAACAAAATGTTACCTGTATTATTGTAAATTTGTACAAAGTTTTAACGATTTTTGTGTTTATTTGAGTAATCTTTTCATCCAGAACTATGGGTCCCACACTATTGCAAATATCTGTCAAACTAAGATAAAAAAATGTTGTAGGAGTCTTCGATAGAACTCTTAGGGAGCTATTCAGATCCGTGAATAAAACCGTTTTTGGGATTTCCAAAATTAACCATGTTTTGTAGAGATTTTCTCAAGATTGGTCAAGAACTCTGGAACTATGGTCGAAGTGCAGAAATATGTTCGAATTGCACTGTTTCTCTCGAAAATGTTTACCACGTTCATTTTTGATATTTTTCATTTTTTTCGCGCAATTTTGCAGAGCTCTTGAAATTTTCCCGCGAAGTATTCTAGAACTATTTTATATCTACCAGGAACTCCGATGAATTATTGTACTTTTACAAATTCGGTTGCCAACTTCACGGGACTCCTAGATTCCACAAAATAATGTATTTTTGTAAGTTTTTCAGAGTGTTTATCATAACTGTTTGTGTTTAAGTATCTTCTTCTTTATAAAGCGGAATATCCGCTATTCTATTCCGTACAGTAATCGCAATAACTCTCGAATCCAAAATAAACCACCAAAATCGGTCTCCCATTTCGCCTTTATTTATGCCAAATTTGTGCATTCCGAACGACTGATATATACGCCGTTGGCTCTTCGGAATCCGTTGTCCCGTATTATCCCGGAAACTTTGCCGGCGATCGATACCGACCGGCTTATCTGTTAATTTCCAATTAGTATACGACCGGCTAGCGGCTCGCAGATGCAATCGAGGAATTTACATCTTTTATTGCGTCCGGATTCGACGGTAATGAACGTGGCGCCTCCGTCGTCGTCTGTAACGGTGCCATTTCGCATTAAAATCGAATGCGCGCTGGTTTTGTTTCGACGTACGGTCGGTTAGATTCGTTTTGTGCGTTGTATTTTCTTTCGCGCCCCTTTTTCTTTCTTCTGTTTGAGAGGACGTAAAACTGCTGTTTTAATAGCGCTCTCTATATGTTTTCCGATTTTATTGCTTTTTAAAACTTTTCCGGTCGTTGGAAACCGTTAGTTTCGGAACGCGAGCAGATAAAGTTTCGTATACCACCTGGTTCTTGGTGGTATAATGACAATTCTTATCTTGTGTGGTTTTAATGGTGATTTGTTGGGGTGTAAATATTGGACGTATGTAGGTCCAGTTTTATCTAATTTGACCTACTTACGATTCACTTCGTTGTTCCCATGTTCCCTACTATCGGAACTGCGTCCGAGTTCTCCCCGTATTGGTTTCGGAGTTTCAATGTCTTTATAAATACAAGAATTTGAGTTTTCCCCAAGGAAGTTGCTATTATCAATATTATCAGACTTTCAAAGAACGGGCAGAATCTGAAGGAGTTTCTGCTGGTGCCACTGTCAGTACGAGGTTACCAATTCTCTAAAAGAATTGCATTCAAGCTTGCAATTCCGCAATTGCTCCAGCGCATACATAATACTCTACCCGCTTACAAATTACACATAAAACTCGATTTGCCATGTCGACACACAGTCGCATTCGCGTCCAGAATGGCAACGCGCGGTTAGTAATGGGTGGTTTCGAAAGCACTTACGTTGAACAGTCCTCGGCGAAAGCGATGGCCACTTGGCATAGCAGGAAAGACAATAACGACGCGGCGGGCACCATTATAACCGACGACGACATATTATGTAGGTCGCGGCATTCCATTTACTGAACCTGCAACAAAGAGACTTCGTTAGGGGATGGTAACGTTTAGTGTGTGCGGTCTTGTTAAATATGATGGTATTAGGTCGGATTAAGGGCGGTGGTTGCAGTTAGATGCAATGCCGAAATATTAACATTGTAGTAGTAGCGGTTTGTTACAGTTGAATTACGTTTATGTGATTGTTATTATTCGATGCAAATGAAGGGAGATATGGTTTACGTAATGGCGGGAATGCGGTGATACGTTATATGTATATGTAATGTGATATTATTACAAGGGCGATTCGTAAAAGTAAGGTCCGTTTCCGCCTAGTGAGCAGAGGAGTGGGGATATCGGCGCGATCGTAGCCCTGCGGTGTAGTCTGGTTCAATGTGAGTCTGGCAGTGCTAGTGAAAGAATCGTTCGGACATCCTTTCCCGCCATTTTAATCGTTTAAAATGGCAATTGAAAATCCTGCCGACTGTGAATTGGGTGAACTGGGAACTGTTATCCGATTTCTGTCTGCGAAGAACATGAAGCCTGCTGAGATTCATCGTGAACTTCGTTCTGTTTATGGTGAAAATCTCATGAGTGACAGTGTGGTTAGAAGATGGTGCCGTATGTTTCGAAAAGGACGAACTGATGTCCATAATGAACGGAGTGGAAGACCAACTGTTGTGACGGGACGAACCTTTGAGTAATGTCGAAGAGAAAATTCGTGAAAATCGGAGATTCACAATCACAGAACTGAGTGCCTTTTTCCTTCAAATTTTATGTACAGTTTTGTGTTACAGCATGGCTTACTTCACAGGCGGCAGAGTTCTATCAAGAGGGCATGAAAAAACATCATTCATCACTATGATAAATGTCTCAATCTTAATGGTAACTAGGTAGAAAAATAGCTGAACGTAGTAGCTTTAAGTTATATATAATGAAAATCTGTTCATGTTTTGGTGTCTTTTCTTAATAACAAAGCGGAATTTACTTTACGAATCATCCTCGTATGTTATTACTACTGTCATCAATGGTCATGCATTTAATAACGCAGATCACGAGATTTTGTTAGACAAATTATATTTGATGGGTTTTTAGGGGCCGATATACTACCTACTAAAGTCGTATCTAGGCAAGGAATACTTTTAAACTCTAACTCTGGACTAGAAGTTGTGTCAGACTATATATCGATTACTAGGGGTGTTCCGCAGGGCTCCATTCTGAGTCCAATATCGTATATAATGTACACTAATGACTTTTCATATGTTTTAAAACATCAGGTAGGTATGTAAGTATGTTTGTTGATGACGTGTCAATAATAATAATTGAAGCAGAAGATCACGTAGATTTAATAAATTAAATAATAATAAGCTTACAACGTTTAAAGCAATGGTATCAAAGCAATAGCCAAAAAATAAACTTCAACGAAAACCAATATAATAAATTTTCAGTTAAGGAAAGAAGAGGAAATTAACATAGATTGCAATGGAACAGTAATAAACCATGGCAACTTTTTGGGAAACTATTTTTCATGCGAAACTTTTGATCAACTTATTTAATAAGACATTAATGTCAATATAGTTTGTGTAATATATTTTCTTTTGTATTGTTTTCATTTGTATATATGTATATTGCGTACATTGTATTGTTTGTATTGTTTCATGTTCAACACCGAAGGACTTTTTTTCTTAAATAATAATTAATATTATTAGTCGTAATCAGCATTAGTGTGCAAGTAACTGATGTTAAAATTTGTAACGACAATGTGTTTGGGTCTGTAATCAAGAGAGTTGCAGCGAGAACGAATACTGTGGCAATAAGAACGAATACGATAGAGCATGAGGCGTGTAGACAAGTGGCTCGTACTCTGTTTTATTGAAATGAATAAAAAAGGAGAACATCTACATAACTTTCCAATGAGCGTCTTATAACTGTCGTTTTGTTAGGCAACCTTTTTTGAAATTAGTTTTCTATTTGTCTATCTTATGCGATCTCATTTCCACAGTAACATTCCTTGTGCGTTCCCGCTCGCGTCCTCGTGACTCTAGACCTAAGCTAGGCACTGGCCGAAACCATACATTAGAAAGCGTAGTATATTATAAAATAGATGATAGAAACTCATACGAAAGGTTAAAAACAACATATTGTGGTTTAACAAATGATTTAACACGAAATATAGAAAATCTACGTTGGTAGTAAGTTAGTGTGAAATTTCAAAACTTTGTAAAATTGTCAAAAATATTGTGAACAGCAAATTGTATGATCTTCTTATCATCATCAGCAAATATATATATATATATATATATATAAGTAATAATTATTAGAAAACTATCTCCCACCATTTGCAGATGCGTTTCACGGTATACCGCTCGTCAGTGCGACTTTGTGAGAAGTAGTTTTCATTATCGACTTGCGTCTATATATGGTAGTATGCTTCATGTTTGTACATGTGAGAAATCTAATTAAGGAATTCCCCAATATGTATCAAACGCGACAGCAGCTACTGCGTGAAGATGTACGAAAAATAGTTGCACACTCGTGTAGAACAAAAGCAGCAAAAATGCGCACGTTTGATACATATTGGGGAATTCCTTAATTAGATTTCTCACATGTACAAACATCAAGCATGCTATATATATATATATGTATATATATATATATATATTTTAGTGTTATATGCACATGTCGGATATTTTTGGCGTATGAACTGTGAAAGTTTCGCAACATCATTTTGTCACGGAGCTGAGAAGATCTATTTGGGTCCTAACGATTCGGTAAATCATCCTCTTAAGATAGAGCTTCTGAGTGAAGTAAAACTAGGAAATCTATAAATACATACAAGTACCGAACCCGTCCATTCTCTGAATCAAAACATTGAGAAACATAAGAAAATGTTTGTTTGTATGTTTTCGCAAAAACTCGGATGCAGATCTGCATTTACGTTTGGCAGAACAAATGGTTTTCAATAGTCCCAAAGCCTAGTTGAACGATTCAACTATTCAATAAACTTCCTAAAGCATGTGATCTAAGGCAGAGATGATTTTGTACGTTGTAGAATTTGTCTCCTTAGGGAAGAGAACATTAAATTTGGTGCTTGGTATACGTACCATGGCAATCGACTAGCGAAAGTCAATGAAGTAGATAGATTTAACCATTTTGTATTTTCTTTGCTTTGCTTGTACGTTGAAATTGTCTCTATTTTATTAACGTTTTATCACATCATTAAAACCAGTCTAATGTGCTCTTCTCTAAGGAAACAAACTCTACCCGTCGCGAGCTGTTTGCGTTAAAAATATGCAAGTCTACACAACTTCTATTTTATTCGCTTCGTGTACTGTATAGGATTGAAAACAATGCGAAAAATTTGCACGAAGAAGCGACAGCAAATTGGCGAAATAATCGTACCACATACTCCAAATGAAGAGCTTCTAAAGTTAGTAAACGTATTAGACCAAAATTGTTGTAGCGATTGAAACATCAACGGAAGACGAAGAAATTAGAGTGTGCGTACCTCTCTACATTGCGCCATAAAATTTGCAAAAATATCTGGCAAACATTTTCTGAGGAAGAACTTAATACCTCCTTCATATTTTTCCCAATCTTCTGATGATACTATTTTGGTCATTGGCTTTTACTTCTCATAGCAGAAATAAAGGTTTGAATGACTAAATGAATGATGGGCCGCAAATTTGAAATAATGAACGTAAATTTTGCTTAAAATTGAGAACGAGATTTCTCTACCATAATCTGAAAAAACTTAACGTCATTGAAGTACCTTAACTTTCGTAGTGGAATAACTCTATAATTAGTCCTCACAAGCAAGTTATTTCGAATTCTTTATTATTTGACATCTTTTCTGTGTTTTGTTGTTAGTCATATCCGACATTTTTACTATAATTTCTCATTTATACCTAAGCATTGATACTTTAGTAATCCACGAGAAGATTCTAGTTTTCACAATTATATCTGTTAGACACCTGGTCTTATCGATAGCTCATGCGTTCAAGCCGGAGAGCTGCAACTTTTTTGCATACCCTTCCTTTATCAAGTCTTCGTCACTTTACTTTGTGCGTAAGAAAATAAAGTTGCAAAACGAAGTATCCTAATACATTCGGTTATCTTTGCACCAATGCATACAATTGATCAGTTGGAAATTCTCGCAAGGATTAAGATATATTTGTTTGCCTCTTCGGCGAATAATTTTATCGTCATTCCTGTAGATCTGAAACGGATAGGGTCATGAACTATTTTGCTATAAATACATGTCAAGTAAAAAATAGGTCTGTCGGCTTTCGTGAGCAAAAGTCTTCGCAAGCACACAAAGCTTACCAAACATAGTTATACATAAAATAAAATATTTCCAAGCCACTACATTGTCCGTTCAGAATAAGCGCGATTGAAAAGCAAACCCTTGCCGGATCTAATCAAAAATGAAAACGATATTAAATATTTTACATAACTAGAACAGCAATAAACAATTCAACTCAACCATCGTCAATATTTAAATCTTTTGGGGACGATCGCTCCGAATTTCAGAACGACTTCCCATGGGATATTTTCATTCGCATCTCGGTTCGTCTATGAAATATACACCTGCACATTTTCTCTATGTACATACGTACATTGTAAAACCCTGCAAAGTAACGGCGGCGTCGCGCCACCTTCTCTACATCATTAAATTTTCAGAAGAATTCGCGATGCGCGTGTCAACTTTATCGCGACTCGTCCCCAGATGAAGGCGCCGCACGTCTCCCCGCGCGCTTTTATTCTCTAATTCATGCGCCCTTCCCCCTCCCCCTGTCCTGAAACTTTGCACTTGTTATGTAAAAGACATCCGTCTCTCGTTGAAGAGCAAAACAATAACCGTTCGACGTCGCCGTCGCCATCGCGAGAACTTGATACGTTTCGTTTTTGGATACAGTTGAATGGTAAATAGACTAGTAGGTAAATGGACTTTCTTTTTCCTGAAACGTGGAAACTGTTTAAGATGCTTCTAGAACCCGGTAAATACAGGATACCTTGCAGACATCTGTATCTTATATTTTTAAAGACGTCTTAAGGAGACTTCGAAAAGACGTTGGAAAGTTGGAAACGATCTTACGGGCATTCTTTTTATATTTTGAAAGATATCTTGGAGAGGCTACAAAAAGGCATCGTTAAAGATTAAATAACGTCTTCAAAGATGTATCTCGGTAAGACGACAATGCACGATTTGGAAATTTTTTTTTTTGAGAGATATCACTTAAACATATTAAAGGCGTCAATTTGGTGTCTTTATAATTTTATTTTAGAAGCACTATTATTGTGTTACAAATCTTGAAACGTATAGATTGTTTTATTAGTATTAATTATTCATTGGGCAAAGAAATTTGTGGATTAATATTTTCACAAACGAAGCAACTTTCACCTGTTATAATTAGTTATTGCCAAGACTAAATTGATTGACTTAACTGTAAATATTGATAATGATGAGGTAGATGTTACTGAATATGAAGCTAACGAATAATTAAGTGACGGAAGATTTTCCCTTTCTGAGGCACCAGAAGAAGAAATTGTACAACACATAAATAACGTGTAACAAGTTGAAATCAGCATCTACATCGTCACACTCATGATTGACAAGACAAGACCATCATGCAGTAAGTCTAATTTCAGTTTCTTTATTCCAAGAAATAATTTTTGATAAAATTTTAGGGGCATGTAGCATACAGAATATTCAACTGATAAATGAAATGAAAAGAATAAAAGCAAAATTAGATTCACACATAGCCAATAAAAGTATGAATGGAGCAGTAGTAACAGAAAATTTTCATTCACTGCCTAACTTTTCCATCGACAATATGCTAGACTTAGAAATTAGAATAGACTAGAATATTTAATGGAAATTTGGTGTAACAATAGTTGGTAAGCATATGCTAATTATCAATCACGGCAGGCCTACTTTTGATGTTATAAGAAGGAATTGGTTATTAACTTTTATATCGCAATTAGTTTTCAGGATGAAAAACTGCTGTCTCTTAGAGGGACCATTATCCAAAAATGTTTGCGCAAGACTTTATATAGGTTTCCAATGTTCAAAGTTAAACCACTACCTCAAGAAAATCTTTTATTACTTATATTATTTGCAAGTATTTCATAAATTTTATCAATTTGCTTAGATTCTTTTCTATTTCTTTCGTATTATAATTAACTTAAATTTTTTCAATTTTCAGGTATTATTGGGAGAAATTTTAAGTCTTCTACTGACCAAGAAATAAAGAAAATTTTCCAGCTATGGATTCAAAAGTCGTCAGATAGAATAGCAAATAATAATACTAAGGACGGAATAATGCAGCAATTACAGCAATAAAAATGAATTTTGAAATGTAATAAGTTTAATTAATAATGTTTTATATCATTATTAACGTATTATCAATGAGAAATTATTGTGGTTGTTAATACCTGACGACAATTGCACTGCAACCCTAATTCAGTAAATAATTGTTCTTTAATATTTATGGAATATCTTAGAGTATTTGGATAATAATAATAAATGATAACTAAAAAGATTTGCAACAAATGGTTTATTTAATTACATAAAAATATGCACCTATAATATGCATATTGTAGTATAGTAATACTCGAATGGTTAATTACCATTAGAAAATTCATCATTTATTACCATTCAATATATCAAAATTCACAGTTAATGTTGGGGTTATAGTCTTCAATTGTCATACGGTTTATTTTGAGGTTCTATTTATACCTTTTCGACAGCACGCCCACCACGTTTTGAGCATTTTATTACCCTACGGGTGTTAGCTTCTAACTCCAGCCAGAGACGTTTAATGGGAGAAACAAATGTCACTAGAAATAAAATTATTTATTATTATAAAAAGTATATATTAATGGATAAAAAAGCATTGTTAACATTCAGACACATACATACAACACTTTTACATTACAAGAATTCATGAAATATTACTGGAAGTAACCAAGGATACATCGACATTCAATACAGGTTTCTATAACAGCGATATACCTGGATGACCTGGAGCCAAGGTGAATTAAAGTTTTCGTTTCGCGGACAACTTAGAAATAAAGCAGTGTGGTCCTGGTTTCCAAAAGAAATAAAAAGTTTGTTTGATAACGACGAAGAAAATTGACAAGATAGATAAGTCACAAATACGTCAATAAATATATTTGGAATAAAAGGGTTTTAAGAAGAAGTACCAGTGAATAAAAGAACTTCACCATATCGGAGAAGATAGAATCTAAGAAGTGGAAGAATCCATAGAAATTAAAGGTGCATCGAGAATAGAAGTTAAGAGAGGAGATATAGGAAGAACCATCATTAGGAGAGAAATTACACTCACACACACACACAACTCTAGGTAATTATCTTGATTTTATGTTAAATATTTCTCAAAATTTATAAATATAATTTGTTATAGTTTATGCTTCTTATATCATTAATTTAGAGCTAGGCCCGTGCAATTTTAGTTAAGAAATTTAACTAAATTCTCAGTACAATATACAATTCATACATTCGAATATATTCTATACAAAACTATATTTAACACGTTATTACAGATTATCTACGAGAATTTGTTATAGTGAAACCAAGTCGTTTTTACAAAATGGAATCGGCCAATGTCCTGGTTTTGATACTTTGTTAATAAATCCTGCAAGAAAATTAAATTGCTCTTATATTTTTTGTTTGTTATGTGTTTATGTCTGGTTCTGGTTTAAAATATAAATAAGATGCAAAATATTAGGGTGTCGATAATAAAAGCTTACGAGGCACACTGCTTTGTATATTATATTTCAAGAATCCGTTGCGCTTGCATGTTTCAGATCAACCAACTGGCCGGAATTCTTGACACCACACAACACCATAAGCCATGTCAACGAACAACACGTCTGACGCTGACCACAATAACGCAGCAGTTTGTGGTTCTTTCTGTAGTAACTAAGGCGCTAGACCAAATCTTGGGTGGAAAACGAGCATTCTCCTGTAGATATATAATTTTCTGCTAGGTAATCTTGGAATGCTGTCAGTCGGCTATTATTAACATTTTCTGATAAAAAGAAAATCAAATACGGAGCAGTCGCCCACACTTTCTGGCTCTAAAAATGTTAGACCGAAAATCGAATTCAAAAAGTATGTCCTATGTCTGAGTTTCGATCCATATATTCAGAAACGAGTACCAATTTTTTTATTTTTATAATCCAGGATTGAGATAAATGGAATCTGCAGTCAACTAGTTTTATATTTGGCCACATTTCCTTTACAGCTCCGTGAATTGATTCCTCAAAATCACCCAGTATTTCATGTGGTTTAAAATTCAGGTGAATTTTTCATTAATTATGTTAAACGTTTTCGAATAGGACTCTTTACCTTCGTTTGGCAAGAAGCGGAAAACTAAGGGTATATAATTACCATTTTTATGTCATGTATGGTAAACATCTATGTGTTTAAGAGCATAATCAAAAGAGCCATCCATGTACACTGTCGAATATGAACCCAAAAATTTCAAGCTGCTAGCACACGACAGAATGACAATATTACTTTCAGAGGAATTTACCAACAAAAATATTTCTTGTTAACATGTTTGTAGATTGACCGTGTCTAGCCTCAAAAATGTCTGCTGGTATTTTGGAATCATAGATCTACGTTTACGGTATATACACTTGCGAAGGTTGGAAACATCTTTGGTGTTAATAGAGTTCAATACCATAAGCGACTCACTTAGTCCTTGATTGATAATTTTAGCTGGTTGTTACCCCCGCTTTAATTTTTAAACAGGTACCTACGTAATTGTGCGTCCGTTGAGGAGATTACATTTACTATAGGCGCAATCGTCCTCTGCCCCGTAGAACAACTATAGTTTATCTACTTGTGTGAAGTTTTCTGCAAGCTGAGGTAGCATGCAACGGCCACACCTAAGTTGTGCAATTATCATCATTGGCAGATATTTGTTCGTTGTAACTTAAGGGACTATTACCGGTTTCAAGGCTAAAAGATGACCCATATTTAAACTTTTCTTTTCTTGTTTCTTTTATTACAAAACTTTATACAAGCTTTTGCCTTTAATTTGTACATACTTTGGCAGTGTAAAAACTTTTTTCCTATTTTTTTCCATCGAGCATTATTTACTATAGGACGCCAAAGTCGAGTCCTCGAAAATGAGACCGTCACACTGCGCTTAGATAATCTCAAAATTGGCATGTCTGAAACAGAAATTTCAAGAAGTATTTTAAAGAGGAAGGTAGTTTACATTGTAATTCACCACCTATTTATAAAAAATAAAAAAAAAATGGCGGCTCTGTAAGAAAAAAGAGAAAATCGCGTTTTTTTCACCTTTTTCCCTTGCCAACTTTTCTAGCAATTTTTCTGCAATTTTCTGGTGAATTACGGTAGACGAGATCAAAATACACAAATGCACCAAGAATGAAAAAATCCATCTAGTGGTTGCAGAGAATAGTCAGCGCAGTTTGAAAAATGCTAATTTGAGTAAAACGCATTTAAAGTTTGCGATTTTCTGCTGTTTCTTTCGTATGGATTTTTACCCATTTTTAATGCTTCTATGTACTTCGAAATTCGAACTGACCACGTGAGAACAAGCCAACACTATAAAGTTGTCAAGACGCAGGTTAGTTTAATAGAAGCAGGTAGAACAGGCGGTATATATCAGAGGAGAGAAGAGCAGGTACCTAACTGGGCAAACTGCCGGTAGAACGCTGAAAACGCGCGCGCATTTAATTTGCTACAACTCTCTTACTTTTTCAAAATTTTAGGAGGTGATTTCTGAAGGTATAAGGATTCATAAAATTTTATTAAAAAATCATTTTCTTCAAAATTCTAACCGGTACTAGTACCTTATCTCTAAGTGCTATTCGTTATGTCACTTTAATTTAGTACACGGCCAATACTTGTCTGCTCTTTTATTTGACCATTCCTGTAGTCAGTGCTTACCTACCCTTAGTCTAGCCTACTCGCCTTCTAAGGTGAGGACTCCAAGAATTTCCCCATTTGCTTTTTCCAAGAGTCACTCATTCAGCTTATAATCTTGTGGTGCAAAATTTATTAACTAGATCCATCAAGCCAAGTGATATCCTGAGTCGTAAGCGTTTCCGAGTGTAAGTACCCGAACACTGAAGGTACCCCTGAACTTTCTCTTTGGGTTTTAAATCTTTTTACGTAGCCTAGTAGGCCTCGGAGGGTAGTAAAAGTTTTTGTCATTTTGTACGCAAAATATTTTGACATCCATCTAAAAATGGTCCCGCAGTATATCGCGCAACTCCACTTTTCTAGTTGCATCGTTACCTCACAATCTAGTTTTTATATCAAACTACAGAAAACTAAAAAAATTCCGATTTATGCCCTTTTGCTGGCGCATATCTCCCCTAGTACCGTACACGTCGCTGCGATTAATTCGGCTAATCTGGCCCCGGCATTACCGGTACCGGCAAATTAATGAAGAGATATGACGTCCGGTCAAGGCGGAAAAGAAAAACGCCGTTCCAACTGGTCCCGTTCCGACTCCACGTCATTTCCTATCTCGCGTCTCCGTTCCACCAATTCGAATACCGTTTACACAGACATCCATAGGATGGTCGCGGAAATTGCACGGTCAACATTTAATCAAATGTCTGTTTGCACACCGGCGGACTCGCTTCCCCGCTAACATTCACGGCTGAATGACTCCCGGGGCGGTTCTACAACTTTTCCCCCGTTCCGGTTGACGTACGAACACGTACAAGTTGCATATACATTAGGGTGCTCCATGCTTACATAGAAAAATTTCAAAGAAGAAGTTGCGCCACCCCTAGCTTTGTTACATCTACCATTCATATTATGTCTTCAAAATTTCAGCAACTTATCTTATATACAAGGGAGTGCTTATCGCCCTTGAAATATTTGAATTTTATGAAAAAATCCTGAGAAGGAACTAGTTAGAGTACTAAGTAAAAAATGTAAACAATGTAAAAAAATGTAAATTTTTTTTAATTCAGATATAATATTAAAACATATAAAGAAATACTTAAAAATAATATTAATTACATTTTTTCAACTTAAAACTAAGTTTATTAGCATCGTTTTGGAAGTTTCAGTAGAAATGATCTTCCTGTTCTGTTCAACGACATGAAAAGTTGTTCTTCCTCCTCATTGTTAGTGAGTATCGTATCTTCAAATAGTTTTACACCCCTCCCCGCAGTGTCGTTAACCACACGCAAATTTCTTATGCAACTTTTGCCTTGAACGTAATCAACATTGTCATCCCAAGCTTCAGGAGGTAATTGCAAAAAGAGTCCATGATTTCTAGAACTGAGAGCGTTTTCAGCGTTCTTTGCGATGCAAAGGCTTCTGGATAATTTGGCAGAGTCACCTCTTACTGAACGAGAACCGCCGTCAACATCCATTCCTTGAACAATGGCCATTTTCTCATCATAAGACAGCTTGTTGGAAAACAAGGCAAAGGCAACTAGCTCATCAGATAAGTACCACAAGTGACGCTCTAAGATAGCCCTTGCTGCTGCATTGATTTCGGGATCAATGACTTCGTACGATTTTAATCTCTTCCAAAGTTGGAGGTCATTAATCGCTGCATCTGCTGCCAAACGCTCTTCGATCCAAATCTTCGTGTATGAGTGCACCGAAACTAGCAAATCGAACAATTTGTTTTTCTTCTCCTTTGGTTAGCTTAAATGTTTGAGAATTATTTCGAAAGAGAAAAATCTTCATAGCATACAGTAGTTTTGCCATCCATCGAGCATGATGTACTGGTCCCGGAGTACGCCAACTAATCCTTGTAGGTTGTTTGTTCAGAACAATCATTGTGAGCTCTATTAGCTCGTTGTAATCACCACGAACTTGTTTTTTTTTCTAGCTATCTCAGTCATAAGAGTCTCAAGAGAACTTTCAGCAAACTCTTTCGTGCCAGTATTGAAGTCAAGACAATCGTAGTGATCATTTGGTAATGTACCCCAAACATCGCTGAATCTTTTGAATAATGGAATCTTAGGAGAGTTTGATGGCCCAAAGCAAAAAATAATGCGTTGTCATTGTCTAGCTAGTCGGGAAGGTAGTGAAAATTCGATCACAAGAATCCGGTACAAACATAAAAACAAACAGACAAGGAGAGTTAAATAAAAGCATTTAAAAATAAACAACAAGCATTTTTCTCTAAAATTTCAAAAACAGCACTCGATTGAGCACCCTCTTTCGGTAAAGCTAGCCAACTGAAACTATACAATATTATTGCTATGGACACATGTTACAAATTTACGGGGTGGCCAATCTGAAAAACATACATACATTCAAAGCGGTCGGTATACGAATGGAGGGTGTGAACGACGACGTGAAGGGGTGGAAAGCGGAACGGGGGCGGGTGAGGGACACGTGTTTGTCTAATTCGAGGGGGCGAAATCCCGTTAAAATGCAAATCCTAATCAAATAGCGTCCGAGCGGTAATGATGGCGGTGTAGCGAAATGAAGTTATATTTTTGCCAATTTGGTTTCGCTCGGATAAAGCAGTTTCGCATGCCGCGCGGCCGAGTTTTATCGGTTAAATCGCTTGTATTTTTAGCGAACGTACGGCGGCGGCGTAAAAGCGTGAAAATGCGAAGCCGCGTCGCGAATACCTGTCTTTGTTACCTTGCTTTCAACGATATTAAAATGTTGATTCTTGCGGTTTTCGTTTTCCTAGGACGTTTTAAAAAGAATTTCTCAATTCTAGAAGGGAACAATTTTATCTATTCAGTCGAAGTTCATCTCGAAAAATCCGTGATAATTTTATCGCATTGGTAGACACTCCTCTCCTCTTCTACCATGTGTCTCTAGTTGATATCAAGTTAAATTGGCCATGCTACCAACTTCTGTAGGAATCACTGAAAATGGAAACGAACCAAATAGTGAAACTGAAATTTTTCAGTATTTCTGAAGAAGCTGAGAGTACGGACAGCAGATTCCATTTGATCAACGTTGGCCAATTTCGAAGGTCCTCAATGTGTTGGGAGGTAATCGTGTGTAGTTTGACTAGCAGAGCTTGCCTAGTGAGTTTATCCACCCATTTCGAGCGTAAAGTGACTGACTTTAGGCTTTTCGGCCAGGAAGGCCTAGAATTCTTTTTTTCGGGTAATTTTTTTCGTGCTTAAAGCGTACTCTGTAGTATTACGATAAATGTACAATTGGTCCTGAAGCGGTGAGAAAATTATTTCCAAAGTTATTCTGAATTAAATTTGATGACTGATTTGATCTTAAAATAAAAAGAAACGTAATTCCACCCCAGATATTATGATATTCTCTACTATCGGTGGTAACGTAAAGTTGAGAGGTAAACTTATTGACGAACTAAGTATATATTAGGGGACACTGCAACAACCCTCGCACAAACCTGGCCTATTTCTCTAGGCCAAATAATTCTAGACAAAACTCGAAATATTACGATAATGTAGTCTTTGGCAATCCCAAAGGATCCAAATCTCAATTATTTTTTCTTTAAATTAACATGAGAAAACCGTCTAATGGATCCCTTTTACTTGACTTAGCTCTAACCGTAAAATAATAATTTCTCTGAATATCAAGAAAGGGATAGGGAAGTAGGTAAACTGAATAGATTGGCTTTAAACAGAGAAGATTGGAAAAGACGGATCAAGGAAGCAACGGAAAACAATCCGACACCCTAGAAGAAGAAGGACAAGGAGAAAAACAATGTTATCGTGCCTTTGTGAATAGCACGAGAATGTGTGACGATTGCAAGAATTGTAATTGTATAAGAAATAATGGTCGTGGCAACTGATTGACATTCAAGCGAAATTATTTCTTTGAAAAATTATGATTTTCCAGACATTGCAATACTTGCAAAAATCGACTTTTGAACGTAAATCATCACCATCATAATCCTAATCCGCTTGTTATCTTAGGGCAGACATGGTCAACGTAATGAATTTATGCGGCCCACCATTAATCTTTCAATATTAGTGTAATATTGAACGTATTTTTACAGGGAAAAAATATATGCTCATGATTTAGGGTTAAAATCTTTGCAAATAAAACTTGGTCTTTTTTCTAGAAACCTGGCTGAATGCAAATTTCATCATTTTCGAACGTTAGAGACCACATCTTTAAATATTTTAGGAGAAAAGGTTCAAGAATTTAATAACAATATTCTTGCACTAACGACAGGATTCCATCAGTGATTCGACTCATTCAAGAGAATTGATAAAATTTTATCTATTATCTGAAATAAATTTTCTGTACCTGTAGATGACCTTCCTGTTGATATACAAATAGAAATAATGAATTTGCAATGTGATGAATAATTACATGAGAAATATCGCGAAGAGCAAGAAAATTTGTGCGAATTTTTATAAGCAATTGAATACCTAATGGAAAACGCGAAATTTAAAAACTTGCCAAGAAGTCTTTAGCAATCTTCAGCTAAACTTATATTTGTGACTAAACCTTTTAAAAAATAAAAGTGCAATAAGATTCAAATTGAATGATTTACATTTGAAAGCTGTCTTAAGAATAGCTACTATATAGATCCAGATATTAAGAAAATAATATGCTATAAAAGAAGTCTCAATACGTCACATTAGTTCCTTTCTTTTTGTTAATTTGTTGTACTAAATTACTTACATTTATTCATAAACAAATTTCATAATAAAGTTTTATTGACTCAAAATGAATCGCTTTTGTATTTAATATTTTTTAATTTCAATATTTCGTTCGGCAGCTGAAAAAGTTTCCTTTACAATTTGGCCCGAGGACAAAAACTGTTACTCACGCCTGTTCTAGGGTGTCGAGGTAATGCAAGCAAATACGAAAATGTAATTTGCTGGCTTCCGTCGATTCTTCATATTACTTCCAATTCTGAAAGAAATGTTTCTTATTTGGGTATTACTGCCAATTACAGCTCTCGCAATATAAGTTGGCGAAGGATGGGAGTGAGTTCGCGCAGATAGAGGAGGGATAGATTGCCTATCATTCGTCCTTTCCCTACGGAACTCATATTGGTACGACAATGGTAATTCCTATGCACTATCTGAATCAGACAGGTGGGAGGTATGTGTCCTAAATACGTTTACGGCGCATCCCCACCGCTCGCCAACTTATATTGCGAGAGCTGTATATTTGCGTAAAATTACGAAATTCGTTCTATTGTAAAAACTGCACGGAAGATAGTGTTTTGGTATGAGGAACTTGCTCTTGCACCTAAGTTTGAAAATAAATTTGAGAAAGACATCTAGAGCAGGGTGTCCCAATCGATGGTCTCTAGAAAATTTTGGTGGTCGGCGAAAACTTTATATTAATTTTCCATCCTTTTCATATTTCTTTTCTGTTGAATACTACATTTGTCCAGTATTCAAAAAAATTATTAAATTAGTGGTCCACAGAATGGAGTCACTTGAGAAATGGATGAAAAGGTAGAACATCAAAGTAACCCTCCAACGAATGACCTACAACTGAAGTTCGTTTGTGAAGCAACTCTTACAGAAAGCTGCGACTGCACTGCATGACTTGATTGCATAAGCCAATAATTGCCAGAAACTCTTATTTGATAAAAACTTTGCATTTCATAGTTTCGAAACGCTTTCCTCGTTCCTCAACAGATTGTAATTGGAATATTTCTCTCTTAAGATTAACTCTTAAGATTAACTAACCAGTGGTAGTAATGAAGGTGATTGCAAGGACTGTGGAGCAATTTACTGACCCAAATATCACATCGGTAAACTCCTCATCGGGACACGTGTTTCGCTAGCTCGAGGCAAGCATCTTCAACAACCGTATAAACCGAAGTGACAAATTAAAAATTCTACAACATGCATTTTTACCCCACTTTTTACTGTGACCATGTGCACGCACAAATACTTTCCCTCTCGGTGACGACTCGGACGCCTTTTCACCCCCTCCCCCAATTCCCATATTAAGTCAAGTGGACGGCCAAGGGAAAAAGTTTGAACGTTAAAGATTTAAGAAATGAAATTTAATTTCTTCGGTCATTAACCAATTCACACAATGTACTTGTAAATCTTTAACGTTCAAACTTCGGGCAGCAGGTACTTTTTCCCTTGGCCGTCCACTTAACTTAATATGGGAATTTGGGGGGTGTGTAAAGGCGTTCGAGTCGTCACCGAGAGGGAAAGTATTTGTGCGTGCACCTGGTCACAGTAAAAACTGGGGTAAAAATGCATGTTGTAGAATTTTTAATGTTAGAAATTTGTCACTTCGGTTTATACGGTTGTTGAAGATGCTTGTCTCGAGCTAGCGAAACACGTGTCCCGATTTTATTATAAACAATTGCGTGGTGAGGAGTTTACCGATGTGATATTTGGGTCAGTAAATTACACCATAGTCCTTGCAATCACCCTCATTACTACCACTGGTAAACACAACTTGTTGCTTCTTGCATTCCTCTCCCACCTTTTAATGAGCGGTCATGGAACCCATCTAGAAGTACGTATCGCATATGCTACTGTGTTATATGTTGATTTTATTTCATATTTTAATTACGCTAGGGCTGATCTTCCCGCCAGATTGTCTTTTGTTTCTGCTACGTATGCTTAACTTTCTTCAATCCTTCTTAGCATACTATTTCGATGTTTATCTATGACACATTAGTTATCTTTTTATAACTTGAGAAACAGTGATTTAGAGGATGTCGACTGGACCGTTACATCGTTGAAGCACACGAGACCTGCTCAAAATCCATCCGATCTTTGGTCGGGGAAAATCGAACTGTTCACTTACATGTATGGAAGCTTAATGGCTGCCACTTTTGGAAACATCCCTAGAAGCGGGAAACATGGCGCGTGGGATACATTTTGAACAGACCTTGTAACTTTTTGTTCGGGAATAGTTAGTCAATATGTTGTCGTAAATTTCGAATTTCTCAATGATCGCAAGCACTAGGATATGGGGAAACGCTGGTGCCAGAATTGCTCAATCTTCCGTCACCTTATTAAACTAACAAGTCGGTGCTTTCTCCTCCCAATCAAAACTACCCTCGCAACGTTTGTTCTCACCCAACTTCTACCATTGTAGATAAACGAGATACGCATCTTTCGTCCTCCTCCTAGCCTATTCCCTTTGTGCCGAAGCAATTGAAGTATTATACCATCCATATTGTTCCCACGCCGCCCGACGACAAACAATTTAGATATTCGCAAACGCGACTTTCGCACCCCTCCCCATCGAAAATTCATAGCGAAACAATAGGGAAAAAACGCGCGCTCTCTTCCCCTAACGTCAACGCAAGAACGGCAACAACAACCCCAATAACGGCGTACCGGCGCGCTACTTCTAACACTTCTTTGTGCGTCGGAGCGTCGACGTTACAACAGCCCTTCACGCGTTTCACCCTATTAAAGTTCTCGTACGCTTGTTACGACACGCTTTACGCAGTTCGACGTGGCGAGAGGGCGCTAATCAACGCGTGGACTTCTCTTATTCGATATTCCCGGTTCGCGCCCGTAAGTTCGAGCCGTCGTCGTCGTCGTGAAAGCGTGTTGGGGAACTTCGTTTTCTTCGCGTAACACCGGAATCGCGGGTGAAACGGAACGATGGAAATCGTTCCTTCGGCGGTGTGGGCGACGATCGAATGGGCGAAAAGGGTGAGATAATTCGAATTGGTCACGAAAGGAAGTTAGGTGTTGATGAAGAGATATCCGGTCGGGTTAATTTGTAAATAGATTGGAGCCTTTTGGGAGAAGTACCGATATCATCTTTAAAGCGTTGGAATTAACTTTACGGAAAGGGGAAATTTGAGCACGTAGTCAATATCATTCCAACACATTTTTATAGATGAAGTACGAGCGATGTTTTCTTTACGCTAGCCACTTCAGGAAAGCCATATGTTTCAACAAATTTTGTTTGACATTTTAAGCCAATAGTTTAGGTGTTTACTGACTGTAACACTTGTAAATATCTGTGAGCATTTTTATGATGCCGAGGGCATTTAAATATTAAACTCAACTTTAACTTCTAAAATCGGTTTCATAATTTTACTTTAAATTTAAAGTAGCTCTAAAGGAGCCTTTAAGTTAAGTCCCGATTGTGCCGTTTTAACGTTTAAAGTTGACTTTAAGTAATGTTTCTAACGTCAAAATCCGCCTAACAGATCTTCATTGGAAATTAGTTCAAGCTCGCCGATGGATGATGAGGTAGAAATAGTTGTAAGAAGACGGAAGATTCACAGAAGCAGAGTAGATTGTCTTGAGAAATATAACTAAAGTAAATTTTTTAAAAGCTTTGGGTTAATTAAAGGAACTGTTACCACTTTATTAAATCGAATTGAACATTTAATTCCCAACAAATCGGTGAGTTCCTTCGTAATAACATTATTCCACTTTCACTAAAATATGGATATTTTTTAGAAGAGGATGCATACCACCAATGTGCCAACTATTGCTTGCCTTACGTTTTTATGCAACTGGCGGTATGCTCATTTTGGGCAGGAAATTTCATGGGAGTGTCGAAAGCCTCAGCATGTAGAATAGTGAATCGAGTTTCTATTGCAATCCGTTCACTATTGCCGGACAACATCTACAGGTTCGTTCCAACACACCACAAAACCAGTTTGTGAATTGTCGGGTACATGTGCAAAGCAAATTTGGAGCGCCAAATTTGGTCTGCGCATGTACCCGACAATTCGCAAACTGGTTTTGTGGTGTGTTGGAACGAACCTTATATGCCTCCTGATAATACTGATATCGGTAACTGTGCCGAAAAATTTCATAACATTATAAGATTTCCAAGAGTAATTGGTGTCATTAATAGTACCTTGATTTGAATTCTTTCGGAGGAAATAATGCTGAAATTTTCAGACCAAAAAAGGTTGTTTTGCACTGAATATGCAAACTGTTTCTGACGCAGATTTGAAGATCGTAAATATAATTGTTAAATTTCCTGGTTCTACCCATGACCAGACATGTCTTCAATAATTGCAAAATGAAACGAGATTTTGTAGCTGGGCGATACGGTCGATACCTATTATTAGGAGATAGTGGGTATAGAATTGAACCATACCTTATGGTACTATTGATACACAAAGAAATGGCTGCAGAAAATTTATATAGCGAGTCTCAAATTCAATCTCGCAATGCTTTGGAACGACAGTATGGATTGTGGAAAAGGAGATTTCCCATTTTAAGTTTGGGATGAATCTAGAAACAGCAATGGATGTAATTGTAGCAACAACAGTGTTACACAATATTGCTATTACGATGAATGAAGATATTGCTCAGGATTAACTTAACCAAGAACTTGAAAACATACAGACAGCTATGGATATTGTTAATGGAGAACAAGGTGTTAGAAAATTGCTAATTACCGAATATTTTGCCAATTAGTAATATATTAAAATTAATTAATAGTACAATTTTTCTTTTTAACAAATGTTTCAATTTACCATAGAGTTTTATTGGGCATAGAACCTACGAGATAAATGTCTCGTATTTTCAGTTCTTTTACCAGTCATAATTCTTCTTCCTTATTATAATTGGTGATTTTTTAACCGTTTGGGTTTAGAAAATTGAAAAAGACACAGAAAATTTGCATAAGTGAATGAATTATTTGAGTCGATAAATGAATGCCTGCCATTTACTTTTTAAAGATTATTTCATGTACATGTTGCCCGCGGCTACGCCGTAGCTGGTCCGTCCGTGAGCTCCAATTTTGGCATACTTTTTCCAACATTTCGACCGGTATCTCACCAATGGCAGCTGTAATGTTGTTTTCCAGGGCTAGAATTGTGGATGGCTTGTCGCGGTACACGAGAAGCATCACGTATCCCTACAAAAAATAGTCTAGTGGGGTCAAATCGCATGATCTTGGGCGCCCATGGACTGCTCGTTAACGTGAGTTTAATTGCTCACCAAACTCGCCTCCCAATAGGTTCATGGTATCGCGTGCCGTGTGGCATGTGGCATTGTCTTGTCGAAACCACACGTCAACCAAGTCCAATGCTTCCATTTCGGGCAAAAAAGTCGGTAATCATCGCACGGTACCTTTGCTCCATTGATTGTAACGTTGCGATTTTCATCGTTCTTGAAGAAGTACGGTCCAATGATGCCGCCGGCCCACAAACCGTACCAAACAGTGCATCTTTCAGGGTGCATTGGCAGCTCTTGAACTGCCTCTGGCTGGTCTTTACATCAAATTCGGCAATTCTGTTTGTTGACGTACCAATTGAGCCAAAAATGAGCTTCGTCGCTGAAGACGAAGAATTTTTCGATCGAAAAATGGATCTTCATCCAACTTTCCTAAGGTCCATTCACCAAACAAACGACGCTGTGGTACGTCACCTGGCTTCAGTTCTTGCAGCAGCTGTATTTTGTATGGTTTCATACCGAGGTGCTTACGTAAAATCTTCCAGGTGGTCGAATAACAGAAGCCCATTTGTTGGTAACGGCGACAAATTGACACATCGCGATCTTCATTGACACTGGCCAATACAGCAGCAATACTTTCCTCGGTACGCACTCTTTGCATACGGGTTGGTGGATTAATGTCCAATAAAGTGAAGCGGGTGCGAAATTTGGTCACAACAGCTTTAATAGCCTGTTCGGTGGGTCGATTATAACGACCATAAAATGGACGTAATTTACGAAACACATTTCTCACACAGCACGAATTTTGATAATAAAATCAATGATTTACAAGCGTTGTTCGTTTGTAGGTCTATTCATGGTAAAATGGCAAACCTTACATGAACCTTACTGAGCATTTTTGACATTGCCACATGTGACGAATCTTTTTTACACTGAAAAAATTTACACTGAAAAACCAAATAGCAAAAAATCACCCGTTAGTTGGTTCCTCTATTTTTTTTTTTTTGATTTTGTCATACATCCCTCTATTAAATTAGTAATATATCACGATCACAAAAATTAAAGTATTCCTAAACAAATAACAGCTGTAAAAATTGCGCGAACTGTTGAGTTGACACAACCAATACGCTAACTACAGTGCAGCCGACCTATTAACATTACGCTGAAGCTGTCTTTAGCTAAAGGCGACTGCTAATGTCATCACCTAATTTAAATCCACTTTAAAGTCAACTTTAATTTTAAGCACATTTTATGAAACCAGCCGATAAACCTAAGTTGAGCTTTGTAAAATCCTGAAACAAACAAAGAGCATGACCGAGCCGTAATTTTACACAATTTCAAGATTAGTTTCTACGGATGCAAAAATACATCGACTGTAAAGGCGTGTCCTTCGAAAATTCTAAATGGATGTCAATATATTGTGTATACTTTACTAGTCTCAGCGGAAAAAAGGCCGCCGTGTCATAAATTTGCACCTATTCCCCCATCCAAACTAAAGTTCTACCAAATGCAGATAAGACACTCATTTTATCATTTCTCACGTCAAAAACTCCATATTTCTCATTAGCTAAAATTTACTTCACACATAGCAAACACCTTCGCCCCGAAATCTAGAAATGCGAGTCTCATCAGTGAAAAGATCCATTCACACCACGCGTTAGCACGGCCCATTTCAGAACAAAACAATTCGCCTCGGCGAACGAAACGGGCGAAGAACGGCTCATCCACCCACCCGAGGGCAACGATGACGGTGACGTTCACTTGGATACGTTCGTAATTAGCAGCAGCTCCTCGAACAAACGGTCCACGTTTATAATTTGCAGGTCTATTTTCCGGCGGCGAGGCTGTCCCAGATTCTCGTTTCTCTGCCGTCGCGAAAAGCTATCTCGCACACGACTTCCTTTCGCCTAGCATCTCCGAGAGGACGATCCATGAGGCCAGACAAGGACGGGGGCTGTTCGGGTCGGAAACTTAATATTCGAGCGAATTTCAACATTTGTGTCTTTCGGTAAGAGGAAGCCTCCATTCGAGCGAGGGATTTAATCAAAGCGGCGAAGGTAACACGTGCGATCGTGAATACAAGATGTTGTTTTTGTGTATCGTAATATCAGGTTTATCGTTGGAAGCTAATGTATGATAAACGATACGAACAGGTCGAAGAAGTTTCGACGGTTGAAGTTGCGCAATGTTGTTAATGGTATTACAGGTGGCAAGTGGAAGTTGTCTTATACTTGCTTTCACTGTGCACCCTGGTTCCAATCTACGCAAACATTGGATGAATCTTGAGCTATACGTAGGAAAAGGATACCTCAATAATAAGCCCAATACAATACAATACAATACAATAGCAAAATGCACATCTACTATGGAAATTTATAGAACATCAAGTTGAAATGAGAACTAAGTAACTTCACACTGATCTAAGCACTTATGAAGTATGTATTCAGAGCTAGTGAAAAGACGTTAGCATGTGTATGGTAAGATTTATTTTATAATGATACCTGCAATGAAATATTATTTTGGTAAAGACGAAATATGGTCATTCGATTTAGGTTTGAACTAAGATGGAAAATATCAGCTTGGACGAATATCTTCATGTCATTGCTAGTATAGAAATATAAGGAATAAATTTCAGGAATGATTTGAAAAGGATTTACGAAGTTGTTTAATTATCCGTCAAATTCATGAGAATTAGCTGTACGTCTACTACCGGTACATATCTTCTGCTGACTCTTATTTCTGCTGGAAGGAATATGAGAAATGAACTGTTAGATGATTTACACCTCGAAAGGAAAAAATTACATTTTTTTTTATTTTCCTAATCCTAAGAAATGCGAGCGCATGCTTTACGAATGAATTAAATTGACAAGAAATAGGAAATTCTAGAATATTTTGGCAAGTGGCGTGTATAAAAGACATAGGATTTGTGAAAGACATTTTATAAGTGATGATGTTTTACGAAATAAAAGATTGAAAGATGGAGTTGTATTTACTCTTAATCTACTATATAAGTAACTCTATACCACTTAAAAACATATATTTCATCAAAATTTTGAAACCTGCGTAAATAGCTATACTAATTTAGACATTGCAAGAGTGACTGTAAAAGTTATCAACAAAGAATACAAAATATTTATTTAAATATAAAATATTGTGAACTAATTTGTATAAAAGTATGTCTATACAATCACTAATTCTCTATTACTATATCAAATGTATTTTTCCTATACATAATGCAACCTGTTTTCACTATATAACTAATTCTAAAATTATGATTGCAGCACCATTAGAAGGAAAATTAAACATTGGCATGTGTTCAAATCTGAAGGAATCGGATGTTACATTGGATATTAAATTTGTAACTCTTAGGATATCATATATAGATCTAAATGCTACCATTTTTTAAACAATTTCTAATGAAACCACATCGCCGATAGATATTAAACCGCTACCTATTCTTACAATGTCTGTTGGTAATAAAGACCCTGAGGGACAGGCTAATGTAACCGAAACTATATTTGGAGGTTTGTAGTTTTGAATGAATGAAGAGACGTTGTTAACGTAATATTGCACATATTTTCAGGTTCATAACTAACAAGAAGGAAAAGAAGTAAGGTGATTAGAGTTAAATGAATTCAAAAATATCCTCAGTTTTAGGAAAAAACAGCTTTGTGTAATAGGATTTTGTGAGGTTTGAGGTTTGCAACAATAATAAACAATGTGTTTCTAATAAAATTAAATGCTTCGTGTTCAGATGTCAACATATACTGCTAACATACAGTCTGTATAACAAGAGCGTTCGTCGAGAAATAAAGGAAAGGGGCACTTTTTAATTGATACTAATTTAGACAACTGTGTAAACCTATGTAACTGAACAAATCTACAGGATGCTTTAAGTTAATTGTATAACGTTGGTCTAGAGCAGTATTTCTTAAGGTATGTACGTTTTCCCATGTTTGGCGGCGAGGGGGAAGGGGAGGGATCAGTAACAATTTATATTTTGAGTTTTTACTGGGAAAAAAGAAAAGAATATTCAATGTCCTTATATTATCACATATCGATAACATGCTTGCTAATTACCATTAGACTTCAAACACTAATTGTGCAGTATGATGTTTAAATGGTAGTACATTAAACATAAATATACTTAGTAGTAGAATTAGTATCTGTAATAATTGTAGTAATTTGTAAGGTTGAAATTAGAAAAATATATTCAAGCATAATGGATTCATATTTAATGCAATAGAAGTTGAATATCAAACTGCAATAAATGCTTCAGTCTTCCAAATCTAATGGGAATTAGGGAACATGTTTATACAAAATAAGGACTATGTGAAAAGCGCAATTACATTTAAATATGCCGCGGAAAATTAATACTTTCCCTACGCAAACTAGATGGCGCTATTTGGCTCAACTTATTTTGCAGTAGATTGGTGTTCTCGAAAGAGGATGTCCTATGATCATTGAGGTTCCAATAATATAGATACCGACTATGTGTGAATCCTTAACGAATCACCTTTATGAGGGTCTAAAGCAGGTATGGGCAACCTCCGGCCCGCGGGCCACATGCGGCCCTCGAGTAAGATTTGTCCGGCCCGCTACTGAATTCTTTCGTTGCATATTAGCGCGGCCCGTCTAAACTTAATTCATAATGAATCATAAGGATACTACAAAAATGTATATTTTTCAAGATTACTCACAGCATAAAATTTCTACAAGAGAAGGTTGCCCATGCCTGGTCTAAAGCTATTCAATTCCCTGCTAATCATCAGAAAAAGTCGAACCAGGTGAACTTCAAACAAGCATTTTTCAGGTGACCTGTCATTCGAAGACTTTATCTTCTGGGTGAATTTTATGGTTCATTCATGTACATTCGTGTAATATACGAAATGCTGCTGAGATCCAATAGCCGAATTAAGCGAGTAATGCACTTCTTAGCTTTTCAATTACAAATTTTGCATAATATTGGAAACCACATCTAGAACCCCGATTCCTCCCGAAATCGTTTTGTTCAGAATGACCCTGTCTCTACGTCCACAGCTAAAGCATTTCTAAAATCGTTTTTGCATTCATCACCATCCGACTCTACCCGTCTAACTGGGCGATACATTCGACCCTCCTTTTCCTCGTCATCGTAAATATAAATCCATAAATTCGAGTATGTAGTTGGAAGCGCTTAATGCACTTCGTTCCCGGTCGCGTCACCGCCGCATAGACGACGGCATCGCTTGCCACGTCAAAAATTTATGACCCATATTCCCGTTCCAGCCGTTTCGTTCCCGATAACCGCCCGAAAAGCGTAGTTTAAACGCCGTCCCGGATAAATTCGACGCGATCGCGAGCGAACGCCATGTGTAAATGCAATCCGATGGCGAGATATTTATGTCGTTTCGCGGCGATATTTATCGACGCTCGTAAAGGAGCCAGACGGAGACGGATAGTTTTCGAAATGCGGAGATTCGGCGAGGATCGATATCGGGTTTTCGACGATTATTGATGATTTAATCATTGCGCGAAGGGACTGGAGAAAATTGAATGGGAAAAGGAGTTTAGCGCTGTAACTATTTGGGGAATAATAGTACTTGATGGGATTTTATAGTTGGAAAGCTGACGTTAGTAATTTGACGTTCAGTGTCGATTTCCAGGAATCATCCTCAGGAGTTTGTACTTAAACTGACGATTCAAATTGACGAAAGTATTTTTGTTTATTTCTTATTGCCTCAATTTTAAATTCCGATTAATCTCAGCCACGTGGAGAAAAAGTCGGTTTGAAAAAAGAATCACTCTTCTGGGTGCTGCATTTCTATTACATAATATGTTACAAGAAAGAGTGATTCCCGACAGTAAAAGGAGATAGCGGGTTCTTCTGAAAATATAGTTAAAACCACGCATGTTTGCCCGGAAAGTGGGTCAAACTCAGTGCATATCGGCCTCGAGAGTAGTCAACCCTTCGTGGGTGTATGCTTAGAAGATGTGCCAACTCGAAATTTAAAATTCGCGCCAGCGCAGCGTCCGGAAAGTAGATCAACTCACATCGAAATTCAAAAATTCGTGCCAGCCTCTTCCGGTCACATGCCCGGACGATAGGCAACACCCCTGGATAATAGATCAATAGACCCCTTTCAAAATTCAAAACCTGTGCCTACTCCTGCTGGTAGTTGCCTAAGGCGAATTTTGAAGTTTGTGGACCGCTTTGGAAGGTGGATACAGAAGCACCCATCTTTCCCTACACTTTATGTTACCCTCGCCAATTCCCCTGTTATTTTCCTTAATTCATTAAATTAATAAATATTGGATTTTCCCAAGACGTCTCACTAATTTTTTGAAACGAAACGCCAAGTGCTTAACATAATCCCATCCGTCAAAAAATGCGAAATTCAAAAGTCTCGCCAGCTCCCCCTCGAAATTCAAAATCTGTACCCACCTATTTCTGGCGGTCCATGCCGGACGCGAATTCTGAATTTTGAAGGTTCGTTGTGACAAATCTTCCAGACTTAGAGGCGCGGGGACTATCTTTTTCAGAGGTGGGTTCAGAACCGGTTCCATGTCCCTCCTTCTGGTCCTTATTACCTTTCCCAAATCCTCAGTTATTTTCCTCGATTTAAATAAAAAAATATTGGACTGGAATCTCTAAATATTTTACATTATCTTATCTGTTAAGAAAAGCGAAATTCAAAATTCTCGCCAGCGCCCGCTAGCTAACGCCCAGAAAGTAAACTAACTCCCAACGAAATGATTCGTTCCACCCTTCCTGCTCTCATGCCTAGACGATAAACAACAGATACTCCGTGCATGCATTCCCGGAAAGTAGACTAACCCCTCTCAAAACTGAAATCTGTGCATACTCCTCCTATTCCATGCCTGATGCCAATTTTGAATTTTGAAGTCTGGAAGGTGTGCTAAACCCTACTTAGCACACCTTCCACGGGGACTTGACTACCTTTTTGGGAGGTGGTCCCAGCAACCTATTTCGTATTTTACTCTCAGCAATTCCTCCGTTATTTTTCTTAATATAAGGAAAATATTCGATTTTCCCAAGAAGCCCCATTGTTCCTTTTTTTTTTTTGTTAAACGAATCGCCAACTACTAAACATAAAATTATCCGCTTAAAATGCAAAATTCTAAACTTTCGTCAGTTCTCGCTAGCTCATGCCTGAATAGTAGACCAACTCCCATCCAAATTCAAAATTCGGTCCAATCTCTGTTAGTTTCATGGTTGAACGATAAACAGCACCCTGGAAAGTAGATCAACCCCCTCAAAATTCAAAATCTATGCTCACTCCTGCTGGTCCATGTCTGACGGGAATTTTGAATTTTAAAGCTGAGTTTTGCCATACTTTCCAGATATGCGCCTGGATTAGACTACCTTTTGCGAAGGTGGATCCAGAACCTTTCCTTACTTCCTCCATTTCCTATTACTCTTAGAATTTCCTCCGGTATTTTATTCAATTTAAGGAAAATATTGAATTTTCCTTAGCTGCAACATTGTATATATTTTTTAAACGAATCTCCAAATGTTTAACATAATCTCATCCGTTAAAAAATACGAAATTCTCAACTTTCATCAGCGCCCGCTAGCTTACGCCTGGAGAGTAGACCAACTCCCATCAAACTTCAAAGTTCGATCTAACCCCTGTTAGTCCCCAATTCATACCTGGAAATTAGATCAAATACCCTCAAAATTCAAAATTTGTACCTACTTCTGCTGGTCCATGTCTGACGCGAATGTTGCATTTTGAAGTTTTGTTGTGACATATCTTCCAGACTTACAGCCACGAGGATTTTGCTATCTTTTCGAATTTGGATCCAGAACTAGCCCCTTGTCCCTCCCTTCATTCCCTATTACTCTTGCCAAATCCTCCGTTATTTTCCTAAATTTAAACAAAATATTGGATGTTCCAAGGAAGCCTTATTAATTTTTTAAAACTAATCGCCAAATGTTTAACATAATCTCATCTACTAAAGAATACGAAATTCTATACTTTCGTCAGCGCCCGCTAGGTCACGCCTGGACATTAGGCCAACTCCCATTGAAATTCGAAGTTCGATCCAACCCCTGCTGGTACCATGCCTGGACGATGAACAGCAGACACCTGTACATGCATGCCTGGAAAGTAGACTGACTACTCTCGAAATTTAATAACTGTGCCTAGTTCTGCTTGTCCAAGCCTGATGCGAATTTTGAATGAATTTCAAAAATACGCTTTGGCTTACCTTCCAGACATACAGGCGCGGAAACTTTACCACCTTTTTTGGAGGTGGATACAGAATCCTTTGCACGCCCCCATTTCTTGTTTTACTCTCAGAAATTCCTTCGCTATTTTCCTTAATTTAAAGAAAATATTGGATTTCCCAAAGAGGTCTCATTAAATCTTTTTTTAAACGAATCCCCAAATATTTAACATGATCTCATCCGCTAAAAAATGCGAACGCCTAAATTCGAAACCTAACGACCTTCCAAACGCAATTTATTTCCTCGCGGCATCCGTTCATCCGCCGAGAACTTCCGTTTATTCCCTTTCTACGTTTACAGACGTCCGTCGTATTTCCTTTTCTACAAACATTCCGCTCGTCGACGCGAAAATCACCCCTTTTCCACGAATATTTTACGACCGCTCGGCACGATAACTCTCGCCTCTTCTTTTCACCTTCGCTCTCTCCCCGCTCTCGCCCGAATTAGGGGCGTAATTTTTGCGGTTAAACGGACGCGACGGGCAAGGTAAACGTAACCGACGTCTGATTCGTCTTATTTGCATATTAATTCGTTAGTCCGGAGGATTCGCGAAGAACGATGCTCGATGAGACGGAAGAATCGGATCAAGTACGAGCGAAGAAACCACTGGGAAGGGAAGAATATAGATTAAAGATTCCATTATTCGAAATGCGATAGCTTGTCATTATTATTATTATTATTATTATTATTATTATTATTATTATTATTATTATTATTATTATTATGACATTTTATGAGTGTTAAGCAAAGAGTGATTTTCAACACTCTATATTTTATTTATAAAATGATTGATAAACAGGCACCTGACTACTTATCTGAGCAGCTTGTACTTGTGCAAGAGATTCATACATATAACACCAGAAATAATATTTTTTGAATATGCAATCTGTCAATAAACATAGAACAGAAAATACACTGTTTTCGAAAGGATTAAAAAATGTACAATGACATCGTGCAAGAAATTAAATATTGTACCAGTTGCAGACTTTTTAGGAAACAATTGAGAGACTGCATTATAAGTAGATTTAATTACTAAATAATATTAATTGCCTTATTATTATTATTATTATTATTATTGCAGTGAGGAAAATATAAGGATAGGATGTATTCTGGTGTATCTCAGGATTATAGACTAGGGCCATTTCTGTTTGCATTCTATATTTCTAAATTTGCTGTCTTAGTGCAGACGGTGCTTTTTAACCAATTGATGCTTAAGTATATTGTCTGACTATCGTCTACTGCCTTGATTTTGGCGTACCGCAAGATTCTGTGGTTGGTCGTAATTTTATAATCTGCATTTCTAAATCGTCTATTTTAGTAAGTTTCTGCAAATGTTGCAAATATTATGTAAATAAAATTCAAGCGGAATTCTATAGTATACTATAGATCAATTAGTGCTCACTATCTGTGTTTCTAAATTTGTTAGTTAAATAAAGAGCAGAGGTTGCTCTTGTCTGCATAATCCTGTATTGTCTCGTTCTCAGTTAATGCTTTGCTTTTTGGGGATCCTGCAAGATTCTATAGTAGATCCTCTTCTACTGATAGCCTGCATTTCTAAATTCGATATTTACAGAAGTTGCTCACGTTAGTATCTGAACAGATAAACAATTATCACTAGAGCTCGGTGTCCCTATCTCCCACGACGGTCAACAAATAGGAAATGAGAAAAAGTAGTTAAGAACTAATACTAAATTAATTTCTGAGTTTTCGCGCTAGTGCTCTCGGTCCAGGACACCAGAAGTGCTTACACTTGAACCTCTTCCAGTCCTTCCACACCTCCGGTTTATACATCTTGCTAAAATGTATTGGTTCGAGTAGCTTCTTGAAGAATTATTCTTACCTCACCAGCACCTCTTCTTCTTTTTCTTCTTTTCTTCTTCATTTCAGAAAATTGGTTTGGAACCTTTGGTGTAACAAAGCAAACACACTGACAAAGTCAATGTACAAATTTCCACTATCACCAAACAAATATTGCATGTCTCTCGACGCGCGTTTCGCTAACCAAGTTGGCATCATCAGGAGATGATCAAATGTGAATTGGTGAATTGTGAATGTTGGCGTTAAGTTGTGTTTGATACTTTAAGTTTCACGAAGCTTCGTTTGGAGATAAGTTCCGGCTGTCTCTCTATCATCTGGGAACGGATGCGTCTGTTGTTTGATCGTCCCATTGTTTGCAATATCCTCCACTCCACATTTTTCGCGTGTATTTACTTCATTACAAAAGAGAAATACCAAAACAGATTAAAACAGAAAATTTTAAGAAAATAGCTGTATTAATACTCACATACGAATCTGAAGTATGGACAACAACAAAGAATCAAAACCAAAAAAAAAAAAAATACAAAGTGTTGAAATGAAATTCCTCAGAAGGATAGATAAAGAAATAAGACTAGATAAAGTAAGAAATTGTACAATCAGAAAAAAATTAAAAATAGAGCCCGTACACAACCAGATAGAAGAAGAACAACTTAGATGGCTAGGATATGTTATGAGAATGGGAGAAGATAAACTAATAAAAAGAGTTCTCGAAGCCAAAACAAGCAAAAAGAAAAACTAAAAGAAAGACCAAGAAAGTATTAGATAGAGGAAGTTATAGATGCAGCGGAGAAAAGAAACATAAATTGGAAGGAAATCGGAAGACAAGTACAAGACATGAAAACATGGTGAAGGGCATGAAAAAGGAGTCCAACATGACTCAGCCTCACGAAGCCGACGCCTGGAAGGGTATCAGCGTTAGCACTAAGTAAGTAGTAGACTAATTCCGGTGATCATTTTCACTGTCCTCAACTCTGTGGCCCTCATTAACTCTTTAGTCTCTGCTCTTCTTCACTTCTTGTTTCCCCAACCTATCACGCAGATTTAATGTATTCTGGTCCTGCCGTCGACTGGCACATGCCTATTATATCAGATGACATCTTTTGGGGCTCTCCTGCTCTCGTTACTATTTTATTAGCTTGTGTGGGTACATATTCCCTGACATCTCTGCTGCTTGTTATATCTTCTCTCAGATTCTCAAAGTTCCTTACTTGTTCCACATACCTGCCATTGTCCATCGATTTACATCTCACAGGTTCTTTTGACTAAATCATTGTTTCTTCGGCAGATATCTTTATGTTGTGTTGCATTAAAACTTACTTAAGTAACTAATTATGTTATTTTCAGAACGCTGTGAAAGATTTACCTTTGTAGTGGTGACATAACCTAGCGCAAAGTAGCACGCTGCGCGCAGGACTTTGATACTTAAGAATTTTAGTTTTACAGAACAAAAGTTCGAAAAACAAGCAGCAATACAATCTTTTGATGCATAAATTATTAAGAATTTGAAGAAAATTTTACAGAATCATGAGTATATACTTCATTCAATCGTTCTTACATGCAAATTGGCATTATCAAACATAAAATCGCCTATATACTTATTATAATAGGCGGCACAAATATCACTTCGGTAAACTCCTCACCATACAATTGTTTATAATAAAATCGGTGACACGTGTTTCGCTAGCTCGAGGCAAGCATCTTCAACAACCGTATAAGCCGAACACTTCGGTCACCACAGTCCTTGCAATCCTTGAAATCACCTTTATTACAATACGCGTTAAATTGAACACAGTGTTTTCACAAATGTAACAATTTTAAATAAAATCATATATAATAATAATAATAATAATAATAATAATAATAATAATAATAGATAAAATACTGTCTGTCAGTTTAAATTTAAACAAGATTTAACATAACCTCATAATTTTCTAGTTGTTTATCAACGAATGACTATGTCAAAATAACATTCATTATAGTTTCATTTGTATTTATAATGTTGGGAACAAACTTGAAGTAGATATTGTCCCTAGAATTCTGCGCGAGATACATGCTGATCAATCATTCCTGCTCATACTGTATCGTGCTGGCGATGTGTTTATAAATAACGATATAGCATGTAAGTATGTAACGTGTTAATACTTAAGTAGAGATGGAAAAACCATTGGGGACAGCAGCTAGGGATGAGTAGACATAAAAGTCTCTCTTTTAGTAACTCTGAGTTTTCGAATTCCAATTAATCCTTCATCGGAAAGTTAACCATGAGAGCTGAGAAATTGAAGTTAACTCCTCGAGGATTAAATTGAATTCGGAAGCTTAGAGTTACTATAAGAGAGATTTTTATTTCTACTTATTTTTGACTGCTATCCCCAATAGTTTTTCCATCTCTACTTAAGTTCTAAGTCCCAGTACTTCCTTAAAAAGAAAAATGACGTGTCAATGTTCATCAACAGTTCGCGGTATTATGCTGGTTCCAAGACGGAAAAATCATCCCTAAAACCCAAAGAAAGCCCAAATTTCGTTTGAGAATTAGACACAATAACCCACTATATTATTGCAAAGTAACTCAAACTATCCAATTCGACAAGAAATAAAAAATAATTGGAAAAACGTCAATATTCTGACCGAGCGACATAAGATATTATGTATGGGGCAGTTTCGAAGAGCGCCCGCAACGGCAGCGGCAAAGTGGTCACGTACGAGGTACTAGAACGGGAGTTTCCGCGAAAGAACTTAAAAGTGGGATTTTCGCTACAAATCGTTCGCGATTTTCCGTGACCGGGTTGTGCAAGTGGCTTTGGAACGGGGCGTCGTAAAAACTTTCCAGACATACTTTTTCTAAACCACAATAGTCGAACGAAGTAAATAAATGGTGGAGGAGGCGGAGGAGGAAGAGAAAAAAGAGGAGGAAGAGACGGAAGAGATTCTCGACGGTACCGGGGGCGAGAGGAAAGTCGAAAAGGAAACCCCAATTAATTCGAGGGCTTATCTGAAATTGAAATTTATGCAAAATAATTTGGTTTGACTTGGAGCTTGTTTAAATTGGAAATTTTTCGCTCGTTTTTTAGTCATTTCGGTTTTGAGCTCTGCTCACGGGGCAGTCACATGAATTTCGAAGTCGTCGTAGTTTGACGTTTTAATGATTGCGAGATTTATGGTGCAATATTCATATCAACCGCAAGGTTGATTAATTTCAGGACACCTGTCTCACTCGCCGAGAATGCTGTATCTTGAACTGTATGTTACTTGTAGTTTATCTAAGTTCTTGAATCAATGTAGTAAGGTTGACAGCAGCAGAGCTACTTGTTTGGCAAAGCCCACGTTGAAATAGTAACATTTTAATGACGTGGGTGTCCCTTCTTGAAATAATTTTGTCGCCCCTACAGATAGAAACGTATGCCTCCCGACGGGTAGAGGGAAGATTTAGTTTGCATGAATAGAATTTAAGAAATTACAATTCATTCGCCAGGAGACGGTTCCAAGATGCTTGCGCCGTTACTAGCAAAACACGTGTCCCCAGATTTATTTAAATTACCGTTTGATGAGGATTTTACCGTTGTGATATAGTGTCTAATAAATGAGGAGGACAAGAATTCAGATGTCACCACGCACTGATGGATTTTAATGTTGACATTATAAATGAATATCTGAATATCCTTGAAGAATATGGTGGGAAAAATTTATTTAAATAACCTACCAGGATCTCCAATACTACGAAAAGCCGTCTCGATAATATCTCTATTATTGATCTGAATAAAATGAGTAACTTGAATCTTCTGAGTGCTAAATCAGTGCTTGTTGGTTACTCTGACCATAAGTTTTTAACTGTGTCATTTTTAAAGGATTTCCTGTCTAACACTCGTCGATGTAAACAGGTGCGGCTTTTATCGAAGCAATCTATGGCCGGCTTTGTAAATGACATATCTGGTGAGAATTGCAATGAAGATATCAACCACAATATTAATTATAAGTTTAATTCATTTTTAAGGACATTTCTTAAATATTTTAATGCACATTTTCCCGACAAAAATGTTCTTATCGAACAAGTACGAAATTTCGCGTTACCACAGCATATCTTGGAGTTAAAGAATAAAATTTTAGCTTTGCGGCTTGCTTGAATGAATATAGGAACACTTATATTCTCTATAGAAAAATTTATAACAATCACATATTGCAATATAAGCGTAATTTTTATAATAGACAATAGGAACAGGCCTATGTGGCGAATAATGAATGCGCATACTGGTAATGTACTGTTTATAGCAACTTACCTCTGACTGATGATGTACAAAAGTTTGCAAATGATTTTAACACTTGGTTTCACTTCCAATGTTTCTAATTTAAACAGCAATACCCTAAATTCAAATATCACTTCTAATCTAAACACCTTGTACTTTTTCCTGTCACAAAAAAATGAGCTTTCTACCCTTACCAAGTCTGAACATTTCAAACTCCTCAGGCGTAGACGATATTCCAGTAAGTTTCTTGAAGAACTTTAATAGTTATATAAAGCCCGTTAACACATATAATCAATTGTTCTTTAACGACTGGTACTTTCCCTGATCATTTAAAATGGGCTATTGTTAACCCTCTATATAAAGAAGGTGATCCTAATGATCTGACAAATTATAGATATATGAGCGTGTTGAGTAGGTCTTCTACATTATTTGAGAAAGCAGTTTATAATCGTCTATATAACTTCTTAAATAAATTCAATTTAATTGCTAAATCCCAACACGGTTTCTTAAAACATAAAAATGTGCAGACAGCTTTATTTGATCTTATCGAAGCAGCATTGGCTGCTTTGGAGGCTAGACAAAGAGCATGTTGAATTCTATTAGATCTATCAAAAACTTTCGATAACATTAGTTATGACATACTACTTCAGGGACTTGATAACTATGGAATAATTGGAAGTACTTTGTCGTGGTTTAGTTTTTACTTGTCGGACAGGAAGTGGATGGTTTGTAGAAATGATAACGGAAACAGAAGGTACTCATATTAAATTATTTTGACTATAGGCGGCGACGAAATGCTAATTGCGCCGATGAAGGAAGAGAATGGAGAAATCAAGTATTACGTTTGTTACGGCGACTTACTCAACAATCTCGAAGAAACGTATGTTGCTGTTGGACACTCTGGAAGGACAAGTATGCTTAAGGAATGTAACCGCAACTATAAAAACATAACTATCGAGGCTATCCCGACATATTTGAACCTTGTCGAAAGAAACAGAATATTTAAAAAAAGGGTATTGTTATCAAGCCTATTGTAGTATTATATTGTAGTATGAATTTTAGTAAATTGTATAGAAAGCAAAATTATTACAATTAATATTTACAAAAATTTAGTATTATATTAACAAAATAATGAACAATACAATCAAAATATATTACCTAGTGTGTATCAGTGTAATTTGTTTTCTAATTCTTAACTTCTCCCTCCCTTTTGAATTCCTTCTTCACTTCTTTTTCTTTGGTCTATTCGTCGTTTGTAAACCATAACTTCTTTTTCATGTGGTCTGCTTCTTTTCAACCTGGGTATTTTGTATAACTTTTTATCTGACTTCTTTCGTCGACCATCCCATACCGTCGTCATAAACCAACAAACTTCATTTTTTCGGCACGTCGTTATAGCAATTTCGAATTCTAGATTTTGAATGTTTCAAGTGTATATGTGTGGTATGTTTACAACGCTTTTCTATTTCTTAAACAATGCCTTCCATAAAATTTACATCTTTTTATTGATAATTTTACTAATGGAGTATTACCATACTACACTATACTTCGTAGTGAAAGGAACTCACGTTGCCAAGTGGATTTCATAGACCGGCAAACCAACCCTGACGGAAATTATAAATTCATATTAGTTTACCAAGACCGTTTCACTAAATTTGTGATCCTTCGTGCACTTTGATTTAAACGCGCAGCAGAAGTTGCGTACCATCTCTTGGATATTTTCACCACCTTTGGAACGGCAAACATCCTTCATTCCGATAATGGTTGGGAATTTTGTAACCAAGTAATTGAAAACTTATGCTCCATGTGGCCGTATGTTAAAATCGTACATGGAAATCCAGAGTCAAGGATCAGTGTAGCGTGCCAATGAAGACATCGAGAATATGCTTAGCACATGGATGGACACCAATTACTCGCCAAAGTGGTCAGAGTGCTTGAAATTCATCCAGGCCATGAAAAATAGAGCATATCACGAGGAAATTAAATGCTCCCCTACTAAGCAATGTTTGGTAATCCAATGAAAATGGGAATTGCGACGTCTGCAATTCCTAAAGATATAATCGGACTATTGAGATCTAAAGAAGATTTAGAGAATTTGTTGCATTCGAAAAAAATACGGAACAAAATATTAATGTCGAAAATCTAGTTGAACAGGACAAGGAAGACAACGTTGTTGAAAATGAGTCAGAAGGGGACACAAACGGTGACAATGTGAGGGCTAAAACAAAAGAAAACGAAATTATTGTAACCGATAAGATGAAGGAGAAGCAAATAAGCAATGATACCAATGTAACGATTCAGAGAGAGAAAATGCAACTCAAGCTCAAAAGATCCAATACCGAAAAAGATATAATCTGTCCAGACAATAAGAAAAAGAAGCAAAATTGAATTTGGAAAACCAAGCTGAAAAAATGACAGCCATGTCCACTGATAAATATTCAAATGTCAAAGTTGGCCAAAAAGTAGGACTGAAAGTACTTGACATTAACAGAGCTAAAACTGATCCCAAAAGTATTATTGCAGTTCTGGTAGATGTAAAGGACAATGAGCTTTACCAACTGGGTACCAAAATTGGAGTACTAAAGCAGCTTTATACACAGAATTAGTTTACCTCATGACTTGAAGATTTTATAAAGGTAGAAGAAGTTACAGATAAAGAAGTGAGTCTTGGAGAAGTTGTCGGAAAATTGTCGCTGACTGGAGAAGAAGGATTAAAAAATGTAACTGTGTCAAAAACTGCTTGTCGAAGAAATGCGCTTGCAAGTCATCAGGATTACTTTGTAATTCTAAATGCCAAAATAGCGTTCCGTGTTGTAGCAAGTAAAATGACACTTTAACAACCTATTAATAAATGACAATTGATGTATTGTCTTTTTCAATTTGTTTGTTAAATAACATATAATACGAAAAATACTGATTAAGTTAGATTAGTCAACGTAAGCGTTATGTTTGCGAGAAGATAATTTTATTTGTGTTATTGTCTATTATTCAAGAAATATTGTAAACGGTGTTTTAAAATGACTGGTTACAAAAAATTGATAAATATAAATACCAAGCGAATATAATTTAAAATAGATAAGGATTTGACTGATTAATAATGCAAAATGATTAATAATTACTCTTACATGACACATAGAAATACGTAAGACTTTGACTAATAGTTAATTGAAATTCATAATTAATAAGTACTCATTGTTTTATTCCCGAAACCAACATTTACTAGCCGTCATTGGTAAAACCTAGCATGTATTAAATTTGAATGGTAAACGCCCGAAAAAATGGTCCCTTTTTTATAAATCCTTACATTTACCAACTCTTGATGGTATATCCTAGAATTTACTGGTAAAACCTAAGATTAACCAATATACGGGCTTTTACAGTAACATATATATATTCTTTCTGTTTCCTTTTATGACTTTGGCCGTTATAATTGTGTATTTTTATCATATATATAATTACTTTGCAATAAAGATTTACTGTACTTTACTTTAGGAAACATAATTAAGCTTCTAATTCAATTTTTCCCCTATTCTCCTTTTCTCCATATTCAATTCGCCGAATTATTCCCTTGAAAACCAAAAACGAGAAGAGAACACGTTTTTCCTAGCGCGAAACGAATTAAACTTAAATTTTCGAGCCCCTGCGTCAGAAAGGTCTACTCCCTCTCCCCCATCAATCGGGCAAATAAGCCGTAAACTTCGATATTTTGATTCGCGTTCTGCGCGGCGGGGGTACCGTCGACCGTTCGTCGGGGTCGCCGGAAATGCGGCGCGAAAACGTCAAAACGGGCCTTCGGATGTCATAAACAGGTCTCGCGGGCCCGACCCGCCCATAAAATTCAATTTTTAAAGGCGAATTCGATACCCCGCCGCCGCCACCGCCACCCTCGACGACGATCGACGTCGAAAATTTGCGATCCCTCGATGTCGATCCGACCGTCTCGATGCCTCCCTCCTCCCAGTCGGCGTGAATCGCGGGCCGGCGATAAAAATGCCGACTTTTCGATTGCCGCATGAATTTTTTAAGCGACGTCTATCCCCAAACCGGTCCTTCCCGGACTTTTGGATGCCCGTCCGCAGGTTTACTTTTTTCCCTGAAGATAAGAGGGTTATCATCATCATCGGAAACGATGCAAAAAAGGACCGGGGATGGAGTAAAAAATACAGGGGAAGAACGAGGAACGAGGAAAGCGGAGAAAATTTTTGTAATAGGATTACTCGGGCGGTGCTTTCGCTTCTTGCGAATTGCCCGGCGATTGTTGTGAATTGTTTTGTATAAATTATGGAAGCATCACGAGGGTTTTGTGAGAGATAAGTGGCTTATGAAGTCCTTTTTGAAATGAAGGTTCAAGAATTGCGAATAATTAAATTTTGTTTTCTGTGTTGTTGCACGTAACTTCTGTACACTATTTGGGATAGTTATGGAGCTCGTCATAGAAGAATTAAATCAAATTACAATTATTGCTAAGGTTACCGACTTAAAGCAAATGCACGTATGCGTGAATGTCGCATATCTCCGATAACGTTGACGCATGGGCAGCGATTGAAGGTAATTCAGTCATAAGGCCGCTTTTTATCGAAGGTGCAATATATATATATATATATATGTATTGCAGCGCTATAGGCCTTGTAGGCCCTTGGCTTTTATGTTCTTAACTAGTTGTTTCCATTTCTTCCGATCTCTTGTGTTTTCTTTCCAGTTGCTCCCTCCCAATTCCTCTACGTCCTCTTTAACAGATGCAAACCATTTCTTCCTTGGTCGTACTCTCCTCCTTTTTCCGCCTTCCCCTCGAACAAGATTCTTTTTACCCATCTCTGTTCTGGCAATCGCATTACATGACCTAGCCATCTGGCTCTCTGTGCCCGTATCTTTTGCGTTATTTTGGGTCTATTGTACATGTCCATCACTTCTTGGTTTGTTCGTCTGCGCCATAGTTCTTCTGTTATTTTAATGCCTCCAGAAACTTTTCGTCACGTTTTTCTCTCCCACATCTCCAATTTAACAATATCCTATTTTGTCATGGTCCAGGTCTCGCACGCATACAGGACAAGGTGTATTAAATGGAACAACTTATTTCCTGTTATCGCGGCTAAACATAATACCTGCAATTCTTGCTTTCCACCCAAATACAAAGGACCCTCCTCTTGCCGGACGGGGGCTTATGGTTCCAGCACGACGGTGCACCGCCACATTATTCTTAAACTATTCGTGATTATCTTAGTACCGTTTTCCCAAACAAATGGATTGGTAACCGAAGAGCAATTGAATGATCAGCAAGATCTCTCGATCTAACTCCACTCAATTTCTTCTTGTGGGGTTATCTCAAATCCAACGACTATCTAAACCGACGTAATTACCGAGGAAATCAGGTTAATAATAATAATAATAATAATAATAATAATAATAATAATAATAATAATAATAATAATAATAATATATTTGGTGTTTTCTACAGTACTGTGCTCACACAAGTCAATACTTATGTACAGTTTTCTCAGAAAAAATATGTAGTCAAATTGTTACACATATATAAAACATTAAAATTTTGCATCCCAAAACTATGACTAAATAACTAGGCTATTAAGTTTTTGATAAAAATAAATAATAATAATAAAATAAAACATAAAAACACAAGCTAAAAATAAAACATAAAAACACAAGCCAAATGTTAAATATACAAATCAAAATCAGTGTTTGACAGGTCCTAGTCAAGGAACTCACCATAGGAATAAAATGCTCTGCTGATGCCGATATTCTTTCAACCAATCTTTTGAATTGCCGAGTCGTATGTAGTTCCCGTATGTTACGTGGTAATTTGTTGTAGAATATATCAACAATAAAATCTTTTGGGTTTTCGATAATCCACAGAATTTAGGCACGAGGAGGTCTCCGTTTGACTTATAAATACATATCTTTAATTGCGGTAGACGTCCAACACGCGTTCAAATATAAATAAGCAAGGAAAATTCAATATTTTTAATCCAGAAAACGAGTCTCTGCAATAAACTCTATACCTCAAACCGTCAAGAATTCTGTGACAGCTTTACGTTGTAGTCGAAATATTTTCTTCCAGGAAGAACAATTTTTCCAAGCCAAAATAGCTCTCAAAGAACATTCTTTGTCACGTTTAGTTTTAGATTGAGCAATAGAAAAATACTGCCGTGCAATCTTTTGGCCAGGAGAGAAGCATGATTATCCCATGAAAGAGAAGGGTCCAGAACGATATCGACAAAGCTGCTGTTGTTTCTGTTGTAATATCTTCATGTAAATTTAAAGTCAGGTATTTGTGTCGACGATTCTACTTTACTTAGTAACCCCTTGCACTACGCCGAAATTCACAATCAGTCGTGCCAAACTCGGGCGCCTGAGTGGTCCCGAAAAGAGTCGAAGCGGCGAAGACTGAGTGTCGGAACTTTGAACACATCTTACGACCATTCTTACGACTGACAATGAGTACGAGATAGGCGTGCTCGTGTTGACTTCACGCGGTGGTGCTCTTGTAAAATTCAAAAGACAACAAGATACAAGATAAAATACCCAATCATTCAAGAAAAGGAAAGAAGAGATAAGACCTCATTCAGGCGTTCCTGGTGGCCCGAGATTAAGACCACGAGCACGGCTCGTAATATTCATGTTTGGCCCGAAATGTCGATTACGAGCCTGACTCGTGATATCCACGTTTGCCGTGAAATTGAACAACGAGCTTGACTCGTGATATTCAAGTTTGGCCTAAAATTTTCATCACGAGTCAGACTCGTGAAAATAGTGCAAGGGGTTAAGACAGGTTGTGCGCTTACACTTGCTACAATTGTAGTTCGCTTATCATGTTTAACCATCAATTTCTCAACTGTTTCTTTCAAAATAACTATTAATATTTGCTTAGTAACTCCTCAAGTATTAAATAATTTTGGTAAACTATTTTTGCCAGCCAAAACTTAAATAAAATAAAATGTGGAGAACTCTCTATGGAAGGACGTAATAAGTTTATAAGCTTTTGCACAGTTACTCGTTAGCTGTCCATTAACGCACCTAATTTATTAGTCTTATATGATAGTTCTCTACCACAATTAGGTCAATTAAACAAGACTGGTTATATATATTTATATATATAAAAAATTGTTTATATATCCTCTACATTTTATACTACATTTTATACATTTATCTAGTTATATTTTCACTGAAGAAGGTGTTCCGAAGACGTTTGTAAACGTTCTGAAAATATAACTATCATTTAAACCAGTCTTGTTTAATTGACCTAATTGTGGTAGAGTACTGTCATATAAGGTAAGTATAAAAATCGTCACGAAAAATATAATATACATCTAATTTATTAGGTCGCTACATAGAGAGTCCTCCAGATTTTAATTTAAGTTTGAACATTTAATTTGAATAATTTTAAATTTGTTTCTAACTTTTGATTTTTACTTGAATTTTGATTGCTAAATTGGATAATACACAAAATATTTCTTTTCTCAAAAATCTTATTGTGTAACCTATCTCAGAGGTAATCGTTCTGTATGTAGAAAATCTATCTCCTCCGCTATAAAAAATGGGGTTATCATTTTTAAAAAGGGCGAAGAAGGAAGTGACGCTTTTTGTCAAATTTTGCCTATTTAAAAATTGAGGTCCCTGTCCAATTGTGTTTTCTCACTATTCACAAATTTTATTGATTTTGTCCCAACCTATACGTCCGCACTGTATAGCACTTGGGCATAGGGTAACGACCATTTCGTGAAAAATCAAATTTTTCATATTTTGCGCAATCTTTCATGTTTATTGAATTCAACACAAACCACAAACTTTAGATTTAATTTTCCAATTTTCCCGGCCCCGAGGAATCTCGATGAATCGTTATATCGCCGCATTAAACGGGATTCGAACAAAATCGTCTCCCTCGAACTAAATAATTAGATTAAAAGCTCCAAAGCTTTCCGCCGCTATTACTAAAGTTCCGCCGCATACATAATTACGTACAACCGAACCGCACTCTGCGATCCCCGCGCGAGGCGCCCTCATCCCCGAAAAGGTCCTAATAGGAATTAAAGCCGCAAGTAGCCTAACGTCGATAGGACGAGCCATATACATAACATACATTATTCACCGGATTTCGTCCCGTGTACGGTTCTCTTACTCCAACCGTTGCGTTGTATAGGATTTTGCTTCTTCATCGTTCTCCCTTTCTCTCCCTTTTACCTTCTAACTAACTATCTAACGACGAGGCCGAAGTAGTTAAACATTAGCCAGATTTAATCGCCCATTATCCGAGCGGGTACCGCAACCGATACATTCCGAAGAGCGTGCGCGGAGTTCGATCCTCGGCGGTTGCGGCCGTCGTCCGTGTCCCGGAGGCCGCGATCCGCTCGAAGGGACTTCCGTTGACGGTCGTCGATCGTGACTCTCGACCTCGAAACGCGCGTTGGTACTTCGTCGAGCCCCCGCTTCGTTTCGGTTAGTACGAAATTTAACCGCGACCGACGCCTAATCCATCGATACGTCGCCTGAACTAATCCCCTATTGTTCAACGTACTACTACTTCTCTATACCGAACGATTACTCCCCGGTGGGGACGTGTACGCGAGGTAGGTATTTACGTGGTTAAAGTTGAAGTTTCGAAGCTTGCGATTTGAGGAAGGTAATCGAGATTATGTGATGTCTAGGTAAGATGGCTGCGCGTCGTATAGTGTGGGATTGATTTAGTAGCTTATCCTGTAAGGATTCGGTTTAATTTTTTAAGGCCTCGCTTAAGGGGTTAGACCGGTGTGACCGGTCCGAAAAAGTAGGTAATCTTCAAGTGTGGATTGCCAAAGAAATAAAAAAAACTGTACACTTGCAATTTGGCAGTTTAGTTAAGTACACTATGACGATATAACACATGTACGAGGGCGGATTGATAATGAAGCTACCTAGCGCTACATGACAGCACAAACACAAAAACTTTTTTTTTTTAGAAATTGCGATCTGTCAAACGTCAGCTGTTAAAATTTCACCCAAATTCATCTATTAGTTTAGTTGTTGTAGTCGTTTGAAGTAAGCAACTTTTGTGTTTCTTGAAAAATGGAAAAAGTGAATTTCGTGCAGTGATTAAACACTATTATTTGAAAGGGAAAACGGCGAAAGGGACAAAAGAAAAGCTCGATAAACATTACGGTGAGTCTGCCCCGTCAGATTACATGGTAAAATATTGGATTGCTGAATTTAAACGCGGCCGAACAAGCACTGCAACAATAGCATCAACAGGAAGGCCAAAAGAGGTGGTTACTGAAGAAAATATCAAGAAAATCCTCGATATCGTTATGAATGATTGCCGAGTCAAGTTACGTGAGATTGTTGAAATGGTAAACATATCATATGAACGTGTGTTCAACATTTTGCATGAACATTTGCATATGAAAAAGCTATCGGCAAGATGGGTGCCGCGTTTGTTGAGTGTCGAACAAAAACGAGTTCGACAGACCACTTCACAGCGGTGTTTGGACATGATAAAGCGTAATCCTGTTGATTTTTGGCGTCGATTAATAACTGTTGATGAAACGTGGGTCCACCACTATACACCTGAAACCAAAAATCAATCGAAACAATGGATGGAAGCTGGTAGAAGTGCTCCGAAGAAGGCGAAGACAGTGAAATCGGCTGGCAAAGTTATGGCCACTGTATTTTGGGATGCACACGGAATATTGCTCATCGATTACATTGAAATAGGATCCACAATCACAGGAAAGTATTATCGTGCATTATTGGATCAATTGATTGACGCAATCAAGAAAAAACGACCATATTTAAAGAAGAAAAAAGTGCTCTTTCTTCAAGACAACGCACCGGTTCACACAGCATTAGATACGATGCTAAAATTACGTGAAATACACTTCGAATTGGTTGATCATCCACCTTATAGTCCAGATTTAGCTCCTAGTGACTTTTTCCTGTTTCCAAACTTGAAAAAATGGCTCGCAGGAAAAAGATTCATCTCAAACGAAGAAGTGATTACTGAAACTAACGCGTATTTTGAGGGGTTCTCAAAATCGTATTATTCAGATGGTATAAAAAGTTGGAATATCGTCTTACTAAGTGTATTGAGCTAAAAGGAGACTATGTTGAGAAATAAATGGTTTTCGAAAAAAAAAATGTTTTTTTCCTACTTAGGTAGCTTCAATATCAATCCGCCCTCGTATAATATAAAAAATAATAATAATTTTAATACCATTTATTACCATTTTAGGAAAAGTAATTTCTTTTTTGCAGCGTTTATTGGTGTCGATGATTCCGCCATAGTGGAACATCTAGACCCAAAATGAAATATATATTGCTTAGATATATTGTATTCTCTAAGCATTGAGCGAGCTTTTTTCAACTCACATGAAATCTATAAAAGAAGAAAATTAGAGTAGAAAATGTATACACCCATTTAGATATAAGATAAGAAAATGATTTTGAAATTAAAGGAAAATATTTTTATTATTGAAAATAATTTTATTCAGCAATCCAAAGCAAGTTTTTGAACCAATTGACTGGCAGACTAGAATTTGCAAAATAAACATGTAATTCGCATTAAACAAATAAAATAAAATTGTTTGTTCAAAAGAAATTCTGGAACGCTCTTGATCCAGGAGTCTACTAAACTGTTTTTCACTTTTGGCATTTTTGGGTAACACTCGGTAACGATAAATATTGAAACGTATACACCCCATTACATAATTATTTTTAAACACTCAGCAGTCACCTTTATTCGTTTAATTTCTGATTTTTATTCTTAGAAACCGTAATAAAATAGTCTTTCCTCTTCGGTATTGAACATGATATTTCGTTTGGAAGTTCAAAAGCAATGAACAATTTCTTAGAAAATTGTAGGAATTTAAATTTCTTGGAGAAAGCATTAATCCCTATTTAAGTAGTATTGATTTCATTAGATTTAACGAAACATCGGTAATCGTACAATGTAAATTTCCCAGAAAATCGCCGGCTATATTTTTTACAAAATAACGCGATTTTCAAACGGAAAAAGTATGTCGAATTATTTCAAATATGTTAAAATATTCGAGATATGTGGAAAAAATATACAAAATATGTAAAATGAAACCCTAATTGGTATAGATTTTAAAGCGTTCAGGTACACCGTTGGTAGTTATCGACATTTTTCAACTTTTAATTTGATTTTTGGCTGTAATATTGGAAATTACTTCGTCAATATTTTGAAAATAACAATGATATTGTAAAAATCCTCGATCAATGCTTAGAGACAAAACTATGAGGATCATAGAAAACTTCAAGTTAACCCATCGAGTAAATCCCCAGAAACCTTCGACAACAGTTTGAAAAACGTAGTTTCGAGAAAAACGCATTTAAAATTTTACATTTTTTCATTATATAGTGCAAACTTTTTGTTTTTATCGTTAGTCTGCCATGCTAGCTTCGTAGTAGTCATCTCCCTCATCGTCATTTCCTGCTTTCTTTCTTCTTTCTGCTGTCTTAAAATACGACCTTCTTTAGATGCCTCGAACGTACGTGCCTCAGCGATCGATATTCGTGCTTCGTGCAAGACTTCGCAAATGACCATATTCTTGGTATTCATCATTACAAGAATGCTTGAATAACAATTATTGAATATACTGCTGGCAATATTGACAGCAGTTTTAACGCATGTAGCACTACTAAATGTTATTTTTGGAGCGAAGGTTCAAATTAACGCGTTCAGACTTTCATTCGAATTTTGACTGTAACCACCTTAACAGTGTTCTAACAAATCATTGTTGCTAAGTTCCTTGTAGATAGGAATGATTTCGTCTATAACATGAGGATGAAGAGACAGATTTGTGAGTGTATTCATTTGATTTATTTGTCGCCTTTGCTATCGGTCAGGAACACCAAGAACTTAGCTCCGGCGGACAGTTTTCATGCCGGAGTTTAACGTCAGTTGACGATTTGTGCTGTAACGTTGTCCATATTGCAGCATTCATTTCTTCTATTGAAATTTTATGTCTCCTAATAGCAAGTCCGTAATAAACGCTCACTCAGGCCCACAACAGTTTCGTCCTGGGTGTACGGCCAATCTCGAGCAGCCGGCGCGCGAGTACGAGTCTCTTGCATGCTCTCTAACTCAGAAACTAATAAGTATTTATACGTGAGACCTTTAGATCCATATTGTACAGGCTTCAAACTATTTTTTAAAACAAAAAATAATTTTTGAAAATTTTACACCGGTCTAACCCCTTAATGCAAAACCTTAATCTAATATTGCTATTGTAGAGTTTGAAATACGGTGGGATGCTGCTACGTGCTTCTTTCCTAACAGTGTGTTTCGAAAGAAAAAGTAGCTAGAACAACGTAATGAGAGTTGGAGGCTCCGGAAGATGCACACAAAACAGAAACACGTCGTCCGGGAAGCAATGCAAATAGAAGCAAAAAGCAGGTTATATTACAATACCGCTCGCATATGAACTTGCAGAAACGATGAACAAGTTAATTTACTTGTGGTGGACAGGATCATGTTACACGATCTTTGTCCTATAGAAAAGTACGCGAACTCATAAGGAAGTTTAGTTGTATTTCTTCAATTAGATTTATGTGCATATGCAACGCCAGTTTGGTGCTAATAGCTAATCTTTTGTTCTTATTATAATAATCACAAACTTTATAATACATAACAGATGCGAATTGCTGATAATGAATGAGGAGTAGACCTTCATGAATTGAAAATTTTATGTAATTTTTAGAGGAAGCCAGTTCAACGTCAAGACTTCTGAACCACATTTTCCAAATAAGGAACAAACGACTAAATATACGAGCGCTCAAAGTCCAAATTGAAAAGCGATGGTACACCACTAGAAAGGGAACTCCGTTCGAAGTCCGACAAGAAGAATACTTACTCTCCTCTTTCCTTGCGAATTGTGGGCTCGGGGCAAGTTCACACAATTCGGCAATTAAATAAAAAATTGGCCGATTGGGCGCCATTGTTTCGCCTTTGCCGCGCTCAAGAACCAGATTCTAAAGCGACGGCTCGCCACCAAAAGGGTAACTTCGTTCGAAATCTGACAAGAAAGATATTTACTCTCCTCTCTCCTTGATGGTTTTGGGCTCGGAGAAGGTCCAGTCCACAAGGGAGCGGTGAGAACGCACAATTCGGCAATGAAGTAGAAAAATACCGTAAATTTAGAATAATTAAAATAACGAGTTAGACAGGACTAACTTAGTTTCTTCGACTGGGAATGCTGGAATGCTGGCTCCGAAGCCTAAAGGCTAAACCCCAAGGTAGATTCGCTCCTCTTCGATAACGAACCAACATCGAAGAGGCAAATCCTTCGATGTTGGTTCTTTGAGAATCTTTTCCCGTTGATCTCAATTTTTTGATATTCCACTTCAACCGTTATGCTCTCTTCATCCATGATTACGCTTCCTTTTGTATTTTTCTTTCTCCTTCCCTGTTCTTTATTCTTGCGACTTGACTTCTCCCACAATATTTTAATTTGTTTTATTAATTCTGCCATTCAACTCCTGTACGCCAGTTTCATCTTGATTATCAAAACGTTACTTCGTCAGCATTTCTTACACGTATCATTTTCCCAAATGAATCTATATTCCCATCATCCATTTTGATTTTGGCGATTATTAAGATCGAAAATTTACGAAGGCATTGCTCTGTATGAATGATTGGTGGGTGCAAATTCTGCTTTTTCAAAGTCCTAAAGCCCCAAAGTGCGTACCCAGAGCAAGATTGATGCGATATCTTCCAATATTCGCCCATTAACGGAGCTGACAGTGTAATAATTATGCCTGTTTTTCTTTCTATGTGGTTTAGGAGGTTCATTCTTAAATCAATCGACGGATCTTGACGAGCCTAACTCATCGATTTACGATTTCTTAGATTACTCCAACGGTTGTTGAAAAAATCGCAAAAAAATCACACCCCATCTTGACTCCTATGGGACTTAGGAGATTCGATCCAACACTGTTCGTTTTTCTGATTCAGAATCAACCTCATATCGACTTTGTTCATTGATAGTTTAGGAGTTACTTACGTTTGAAGTTCAGTCCATTTTAAGCGTTTCCATCCAACTTTCGAGAGGACGTTTCATCGACACCTATGCGTTCTACCTTTGAACCGACGTGAAGGATGCTACGTAGCTACCCCTTAGAAGAATTCTGACGCAAAATAACTTTGAAATTCGAACACGAAATTTTGGTCTGTTGCGGAGCAAAGCGATGTTAAGGTCCTATTTTACGCGCTTTCAGCCTATCTTCAAAGTGAGTTTTCTCTCTATATATGTGCTACGTAATTGTCGGCCGCTTAAGAAAAAAGTTGACGCAAAATAACTTTGCAATTTAAACAAGAATTTTCCGTAGAAACTACGTTCAAAATCCATTTTCATTTTGGAAGAAATTCCAAATCCCTACCGACCTTTTATTTGCAGCTTGATCGAGTTTAGGTACACCTTCCTAGAAGCAAATTTTGCTTAGAAATCGAATGAAACAAGAACGAAGGCGCTATCTCTAATAGTTTTTGCGCTAGAGGGAAATTACGGTAGTTTCACGTAGGAAACTTTTTCACTCTTTAAAGTAGTAGATCTCCGGAACGGTAGGTCGTTGAAACCTGCAGTTTATTTAGTTCTAACCACTTCCTCGAGTACTTTAAGCCTACCTAGTTTGAACTAGTGTTATCGCAAGTTCTCGAAAAGGCTAGGAAAATGCCATCTTTTTCAATTTGCCTGCAGGTAGAAATCTTCTTTGACTAAAGAATGTTTTACATAAACGATGATTTGTGGTCTTATCCCATATAGTCTGCTGGATAACTTACTACAAATAGTTATTAAAAAACATATTTTATAAAAAAATTACTTATTTTAGAGAAACTAGACATGATATATTAGCTTCCCACGATACCTACCTAAAATAAATCCTAGCAGATATTTTACGCCTTAAATAATCTACGTTTTATCTCTCCGCCGAGAAAGTGTTTGCTTTCCTCGGCGCAAATTCCACTCGAAGAATCGTGATTAACCCTTCAGCGCGAAACGGACCCTCCAGATCGCCGCCCTAAGTTCGCACAAACCGTCTTTGATTGGACGTTTTACGTATCCGTTCGACTTGTGATAATATTATTTTAGGCTCTGCGTTAATACGAAAACGGTCTCAACTCGTCTCAACTTCTCCACAAACACCCTCGGGCGCTTATATACGCGGCCGTAGTTAGCTTTAAAACGTGTAATTATTACGCCGCCGGTAGTTGAATATTTCGGGTTATTTGCACGTCGGATTGTGCAAAAACAGGAATATGTAAAATTAAGGTTCCTAAACTGGCGGATTAAATTCGGAACACGTAACTATCGCGCGCAGGTCTCTTTGGGCGCTTTATCGAGAGATGTACGGATCTCTTAATGAAATTATCGCCCTTAACTAACGTTCAGAACTTTCGATGTTCCGAAACTTCGAACAAATTAAATCGAAACTCTGCCGGCGACGGGCCACCACTCCGACTCAATCCCATCAGTTCGTGGTGTAAATTAGTGCGGACTGAAATCGGTCGAAATGCCCGAAGCTGAAATTCGACGCGAGAAAGCAAATGGAAGACGCCAATACGAACAAAGCTGGAGATTTGGAGCGAACCAAACCTCGGCGATGTTTGCTATGACCAACACCATCAACAACCCCGCTCGAATTTCAGCAACACCCCCATAATACGGCGCATCCTAATTTCAATTAACGTCAAAATCTGCCCCCCTCCCCATCCCTCATTTCCTGATGTGCAGGACGGCACGAACGAGTTTCGATTCTGGTTTGAGGGGATGTTGTACAACATCTCTGGCGGTACACGGCGATGTACGCGAATGCCGTAATTAGATGTTGGTCGTGTTTATGAACGTTACCGTCCGAGCGTGGTGGTGCTTTAATTGGTATTTACGAGCCGAGACTGATAATGGTAGAGAATCCAATAATTCAAGAGTGATAATGAATGTAGAGTGGAATTTATGGGAAAGTACGCGAAGATATGTGGTGTTGCTGTGATGAACGCTGACGGGAAACTTTTTATTTTCCAGTTCTTCCGCGATCATCCACGTAATCTTATTGCATTGTTAGTGGGGGATTTGAAATTTTAGTAAGTACCGAGACGATCCTGGATTTTGAAATTGAAGATGTACGAAAGAAACTATGAAGAAACGCTGGAGAAGTAATTTTCTATAACGACCGAGGTATAAAATACAAAGGCAAATTGAAAATATTGAAAAAAGAAATCAGGACTTCAAAGACTAATAATGAGAGAATGACGATCAAACAAAACTAACGAATAGACAAAGGGACGGTGATGAACAAAACAAGGCCAAGACCAAGTCTTGGTTTTGGCAATTTCAAAAGTTTGATTCTGAGCAAATTGTGCACTAACCAGAAGCTACATTTTCATTTTCCAATTCTTCTGCCACCATCCACGTAGTCTCAACGCATCGTTAGTGGAAGATTTGAAATTTTAGTAATCACCGGGATTAAAATGGACTTTGAAATGGAAGGTGCACGAAAGCAACTCTGAAGAAATGCCGGAGAAGTAAGTTTCTGTAACGACCGAGGTATGAAGTACGAAGGAAAACTGAAAATTTTGAAGAAAAGCAGTTTGGAGGTTTAAGAGACTAATAAAGAGAGAATGACCATCAAACACAACTAACGAATAGACAAGGGAATGGTGATGACCAAACCAAGACCAAGACCAAGTATTGGTCTTGATACTGTACCATCCAGTCGTGGTCTTAGACTTCCCTAAAACTACAAAGAACTGGGTAATTTGAAAACTTTGATTCTGATCAAATTGTGCACTAACGAGAAGCTAATTTTTCATGTTTCAATTCTACCGCAACCATCCACGTAGTCTTAACGCATCGTTAGTGGAGGATTTGAAATTTTAGTAACCGCTGATATTAAAATGAACTTTCAAATTGAAGATGTACGAAAGATACCATGAAGAATTGGTGGAGAAGTAATTTTCTGCAACAACCGAGGTATAAAGTACAAAGTTAAACTGAAAATTTTGAAGGAAAGCAGTTTGAAGGTTTAAGAGACGAATAACGAGAAAATGACCATAAAACACAACTAACGAATAGACAAACGGATGGTGATGACCAAAACAAGACGAAGACCTTTACCAAGAGTCTCTAACCCCCAACCGTTACCCTACTAAAGATCCTTTGTATCCCTTGCCCCCTAACCTCTCCATCTCACATGTCCTGTGGAACCTTAGTGACCTCCGTCTCTCTTTCTCTCTCCCTCTTTCTAGGCAAAGCTTCCTTGTCCACTTGTCTAAAAGGCTCTATCTCCTTCCTTGCACATACCTCACCTTTCTATGAGCCTACTCATTCGCTTTGTGTCTGCTAGGAGGCGTGTTAGAAATATTATTAGACTGACAGCATTACGAGCGATCTGGCAACACCGTAGTTCTCCTCTCTCACCCCATGTTTGTCAGCTTTAACTTCCTACTGTCACCATGTGATTTTTGAGAGCGCTATTAGTGAAGTTGTGTTTTTGTTGCGTGTCAGACAAAATGGAATAGCGAAATTTGGAGGAACGTTATGGCATTAAGTTTTGTGTCAAACTTGGGGAATACGCGAGTGTGACTTAGGAAAAGTTGGAGCAGGCCTATGGGGAATATTGCTTATCAAGAGCATAAGTTTCTCGCTGGCACAATTCATTTTTGGGTGGATGAGAACTGGTGGAAGATAAACCTCGCCCAGAGAGGCAAATAAACAAACCAATGAAAACATCCAACGTATGAGGGCTCTTGGGAGCTCAGACTGTCGTTTAATCATAAGGATGATGAAATTCAAATCAAATTTTAACTGAAGATTTGTACATGAGAACCGTTTGTGCTAAAAATAGTGCGTAGAAGCCTCACAATTGAGCAGAAGGACCTTCGAAAAAGCGTGTGCCTTGATTTTCTTGAAAGAATTGCTAGAGACTCCGATTTCATCACTCGTCTGATCAGAGGTGATGAATCCTGGATGTTTTAATATAATCCTGAGACAAAGCAATAAAGCCAGCAGTGGCACACTTAGAATTCTCCCCAACCGAAAAAGGCCGAAAAGCAAATCAACAATCAAATCAATGCTGATTTGCTTCTTTGACAGTACTGTTCACAAAGAATTTGTACCGCCAGTGCAAACTGTCAACCAAGTTTTTATAAGGGTGTCCTTGAAAGGCTCAGAAGAAAGGGTAATTCCTGTGAAACGAGGTATTGTAGACAAGTGGATACTCCATCAAACCCCCATGTCAAAACGGTCATTCCCATTACGCAGTTCTTGACATCAAAAGGCATCCCTGTGGTTCCTCAGCCCCCTATTCACCTGGTCTCAGTCCTCATGACTTTTCTTTTCCCCAAACTAAGAAGTGTCTTAAAAGGACGACTTTTTGGGACTTTGGAGAACATAAAAAAATGTGATCGACGTGTTAAAGGCAATACCGGCTGAAGCCTTACAAGCCCGATACCATGACTACGGATAGCTCCGCCGGTGTATAGTTGCCCAAGGAACTTCCTTTGAAAGGGATAATATTGTTATTTGAAAGAAAAAATAATAAAAATTTTGGTAAATAAAAAATCAGTCTCATTAATTTTCTAACACACCCAACAAACGAGTTTTCCTCCTTTCGGTGGGTTCGTTTGTTTTGTTCAGCAATTAAGTCCGTCATTTGTCATTCAATAGGATACTTGAAGTGATTCGATCTTTTGTGATGAGAATCTACATTTAGGCTGTGAAGTCAATTTCCGAAGTATATGTTTTATTTTAACAAATTTAGTAGTTTTTGAACTGAGTGTATAAAAAACGAAAGATAGAATTAGCATTTAACGTTTACACAAATTAAGACAAATTTGAATGCCGTGTTTCCGTCTGATCTTATCATTCCAAGTCAATAACGGAATTTGTCGAATTATGTATAACAGCCACACTTTCAAAAGTACGTATTACGTCATCAGCGCAATAGACCAAGTTGCATATGGCTTTGTAAATTTTGTCTACGTCTCTCCCATTTCGTTTGCATAGGTTGACATGAGGTAATATGTACCTCTGAAAGTATGAGTGCTATACTTTAAATTATCGTCATGGTAATAACAATAAGCGAAATTTTATTTAGAAGCAAATTAACCGAATCGAATGTTTCCAGAAAATTACGGATGAATTCCGACAATTGTTAAACAGGACGATAGTGCTACAATACGAGCATTCCTTGCGAATGCCAGAATTTCTCCAAGGAATGTTGGTTTTCAATTCCTGTACCGCTACTAAAATTACACTAAACTGGAACAAGGTTTTCCTGTTCTTCGCAAGGCGCGACCCTACTTTCGATGGATTCTCCGTCGCTTAACCGAAATTGTCTTTAATTGCCGCATAGTTGCGACTCGTCGGTCCCACGGATCTTTAATGTTGCCGAAACCGGGGCGACCCTAATAATACGAATTTATCGCCGACTCGTAATAACGGTGGGAGGCGAATTTATTCCGACTGTAATTCTGTCGTTCGCCTTAACCGTATCGTTCCTGAGAAAGATATCGGGGCGCGAATCGTTGGGTCTCGGCTCCAATTTATACTGGCGAAGAATGTTTTGGTTTATAATTAATGAAGAATTGAAGAAGATATCGGATCAAATGCTCCTTTTGGATAGAACTTTGTCGTTCAGAGAAATGTTCTAAAACAGCGATTCTCAATCTGGGGTGCGCGGTAAGTTGTTTCGGGGTACAGAGAAATGTTATTATCGCAGAAAAAAATTATTTATCATAAATTAAATAGTATTAAAAAGTTATTAGGTAAAAAATGATCCTTGTAAGAATCATAACACACAAACATTTCAAAATGCAAAAATAGAGATAATTGTATTTATCTCTATTTTTGCATTTTGAAATGTTTGTGTGTTATGATTCTTACAAGGATCATTTTTTACCTAATAACTTTTTAATACTATTTAATTTATGATAAATAATTTTTTTCTGCGATAATAACATTTCTCTGTACCCCGAAACAATTTACCGCGCACCCCAGATTGAGAATCGCTGTTTTAGAACATTTCTCTGAACGACAAAGTTCTATCCAAAAGGAGCATTTGATCCGATATCTTCTTCAATTCTTCATTAATTATAAACCAAAACAAGCAGCAGATCAGTTGCGGAATAGTGCGTGAATAGTGATTGATTAATAAACTTTGATAAAATAGTGGACAACGTATTATCATTAAGTAGTTTAAACCGGTCTTTGTCTCCACTTACGTGCAAGGCGCGACATTAAAATTCGAAGAAGTGGAGAGCGTAACTCCGATTTACACTACTCAATGATAACGTCATCCACTCTTTTATCAAACTTTATTGATTATGGTACGGACTTTTGCTGGTGGGGTGTGCTACCGTGATTATCATTATCTCTCAACAGTATCCTCACGTGTTGTTTGAAAAAAAAGGATTGTTTTGTTTATAAAAACTATTTTTTATTGTTAGCAAGGAAAAGGACATAACTAGTTTCTTCAGATTTTCTCTACTAGCAGTAATTTTCTTCATTATTTATTCAGTGTTTTTATCAATTTTTATTTGATTTATCATTAGATATGGATAAGTGGTTGGAACAAGGATAAGAAAAAGAGCTAACGCATAATGTGGAAATGATTTAGTTGGCAAATACCTCCCAAGCCAACAGCATATCGGATCTAAACATTGGAAAATTCCAGAAAACGGAGAAAACCAGAAAATGCTCTAATGAATGTATTAAATATAGATTTACTTATGCAGAAAATGGAAACTGCCCTAAACCACAATGTGTGGTATGTGGAGATGTTTCATCTAATGGCTGCATGAAACCTTCCTTACTCGTAAGACGTTTACAAATGAAACATCCCAATTATAAAAGCAAGGAACATAATTTTTTAAACGCCTTGAGCAAAGTATGAGTAAATCGAGTTTGAAGTCGTACATCCTGTTATCTAACAAAAATCTGCCTTCTTTGGCCAAAATAAACGATTTTTGACGTTTAATGTAATTTTTTTGGTTAATATTCGAGTTATCTAGTCTCCACCACCACTTCTTTGTCATTTTTTCGTCCATTTTAGTGTACTTTTCGCCAATTACTTCTCAAATCTAGTGTAATTCATTTTTCGACCTGGCAACACTGCTCATATCTCTATTATACCAATTTGTGGCCTGTGGCTGCGACTAGTTTATTGTATTTTACATTAGATGAAGTGCATTTTGGGCTAAAATGACCAATTTTTAGGGGTTATTGTAAATTTTTTCTGTTCAATCTCAGTTATAGGCTCGAAGGTTTCTTTTTAATTTTCTAGCTGCCCACATATACATTTGACAGCGGTTGATACTTAAACAAGCAAATTTTAAATTGTGTAAACAAACTTATTCTATCTTTCTTCAAAATTTTGTTGTCGATTAAAACCAGTCCGTCGTATGTCTCTCAAGGAGAAAATGATGGGTACAAACTACAAAATTCATTCAGCCAAAATAAAAAAAAAGACAATGTTAAATCAGTTTACAGATACTCAATTTTGTTCGTTTTCATTCACCTCGTTTAATTATAGAAGTGAATACTTCTTAAGGGACACCGGACCAACTTGAGCGTCAGCGTAACCGTAAGCGTAAGCGTAAGAGCGTTAAATTTGGGCGGAGCATCGCTTCGTGTGAAAGACAAAGAAAACAGAGAGTGTGATGTGCGAACGGGAATATTCACTTTAGACGTGCGTAAATTATACACACCAATTTTTTATTTAACCGTATGCTTTCTCGCACTAATGTTTTGAGCTTAACAGATAGTAAAAACCAAAAAAGAACTATGGGCTAGGGAATGGTTTGCTCCTCATTTTTCTAAATTTGGTGTATCTCTTAAATTGTATTAAATGACAATAACAATAATAATAATAATAATAATAATGTATGTTTCGAATAAAAATAAAAATATTACCACTGTACCATTTTATACCTTTATATTTTTCTGTACATGCTTTCAGACTATCATATTATATTCATATTGTAACTTTTGCCCTGTTAATAGGGTGACCTGTTGGGCAAATAAATAGTATTATTATTATTATTATTAATCTCATCTGATTTATTAAAGCTTTCTGTGGTGGCTAGTGCTAAATGTGGACCACCGCTTGGAACTCTATGGCATTTAGATTATTTTGAATGCATTGACAACGACAACGTAAAATGTTGTGTAAAATTGAACAATGACTCGATTTGTAGAAAAGTATTTCTTCCAAAATCGACCCACAATTTCGAAGAAAATCTACGTACTACAGATAAGGTTCGGTTCTGCAAATATAAGAAATTGAAACAAGAAAAAGCAGCCGAAAAAAATCGGAAACTGTATCTATACAAAAGACTGTTTCACATTTCATTGAGTCCAAGGATTCGTACCCAGCCGACCATCCCAAGCAGACAGCTTTCAACGAGAAAACAGCCTTTTTTTTGGAGGTACAACAGTTGCTTATAACATTGTAGAAAATCCACTTTTCAAATTAATAGTTCCAGGTAAAGCTTTAATGTTTTCATTTACTATTCAATTTGGATCATTCTTCATTTCTTGCGCTTTTGTATATTTTCGCGCTACGCCTTGCAAGTTGCTACTTGCGACTAGAAAATTCAATTACTCTTCCCCTACTATAGTTGATTTTTATAATCTACTAGCAAATAGAAATATTTTACACGAATGAGATTTTTATGATTTTTATTCTCAGAATCCCCTTCAACTTCAATTTCAACGACTATTGCTGCGTCTTTGGAAAGGCGCATTTGTCGAATTAAACCACTTGAAAATTTGTTCAAAGAGAAAACGTCGGATGCGTGCCAACAAAAACCGACGATGAGTAACTGCGAGGCTGATTTGTGCTGAAAAAATCCCGTCGCGTCGTCGTGACAAACGAAGGGTGGATTACTTTTCGGCAAAAAAACTTGAGAGCATTTCCGCGACTAACCGACCTCGCGACTGATGTTTTGTGTTGCCCGGCTAGCACTGTAACCGTTGATAGAATGCTCTCAATTGCTGGCGAGGCTTGTCCTGGCCGCCGAAAAAATTGGCTGGATTGAAGTTGAAACAAGAAATATTGATACATCAAAATTTGTGTTATACATAGTTGCTTGTTGTAGATTATATATTTAAAAATGTTCTATTAAAATTATAGTTTAAATAGGTTGCTCTATAATATTTATATTATATCGAAAAAATTTTGAACCGGTATACCAAAATTATATCATATTTAAATGATTTTTGGGGTCGCAGATCTTACCGATATTATATTTAAAATCGTGGAGACTACCAAAACACAACACTAGTGCCAAGTCCATGTCAAGTATTTACTCCCGTCTTCGCAGTCGTGTAATGAAAGTACCTCCGACCGTAAATTGTAGTCATTGCTGCATCCATACACAAAATTTAACTTCTAGAAGCCTTCCTCGTGAATTTAAACGTGTTCTTGATGAAGCTGTCCAAGTGGCTAATTATATAAAATTGAGGCCCACGAACTTAAGAATCATCAAGAATGAGTCTTGATTCCACATTGCTCCTTCATACAGAAGTGAGATGGCTATCTAGCGGTAAAAGTTCTTACCAGACTATTTGAGCTCATGTATGAGCTACAAGTTTTTTCTTTTGAAAGCAATCCGTTCAAGACCTCATCCAAATTTCATGACGATAAATGGCTTCAACAAGTTAAATTTGGCACTCCAAGATAACAAAGGTGATTGCAAGGACTGTGGTGTAATTTAATGACACAAATATCACATCGGTAAACTCCTCACAACACGCTCGAGGCAAGCATCTTCAACAACCGTATAAACCGAACCGAACTTCGATTTTATTATAAACAATTGTGTGACGAGGAGTTTACCGATGTGATATTTGTGTCACTCCGAGATAAAAACAAAGATTTTTAGTTTGCCTGACAAAATTGAATCTATGATTAAAAACTTTGATTTGTGGAAGCCATGTATTAAAAATAGTCAATCTGAAGTATTTGGAACATGGTACAGTTTCTTATCTGGAAACAAATTATGATTTTCCCCGGGATTAAATTAACAAATAATTGAACATTTACAAGGATTAAAACCGTAAATACTTTCCAAAACCTGAAAACACAAACTATTGGATTCTAAATCCATTTGAGAAGGAATACGTTCAAGTAACTAAATTGTCAGTTAAGGAAAAGGAGAATTCGATCGAAACTTCAACCGATTCTATTTTAAAATGCCGATTTAACTTTTGGGCAGACATTGACAAAATATTTGAGCTACTTTTTGATAAAGCATTTCAGGTTTTGTTGGCATTTACAAGTACTGTGCTCGTGGAAAGAGCTTTTTCTTCCGATCTACATATTAAACATAAATATGGCAATAAGCTGAAGGCAGGTCCAGATTTGGGAATATTGTAGTATATTAAAAGTAACTAAAAATAAAATTATTTATTTTATAAAAGCATATATTAATGGATAATAAAAACATTGTTAACATTCAAACACATAACATACAACATTTATACTTTACAAGAATTCATATAAATTTATTGGAAATAACTCAGGATACATCGACGTTGATCTGTACTGTAGTTTCTATAACAGCGATACACCTCGATGAACTGAAGTCAAGGTGAATTAAAGTTTTCGTTTTGTGGACAACGGAGAAAGTCAACAATGTAGTCCTGGTTTCAAGAAGAAATAAAAGTTTGTTTGGGTTAACGACGTATTAATTGACTAGATAGATAAGTCAATAAATAAGTCTATAAATATATTTCGAATAAAAGGGTTTTAAGAAGAAGTATTAGTGAATGAACGAACGTCACCGTACAGAAGAAGAAAGAATTTCTAAAAGGGAAGAATCCATAAGGCTGCATCGAGAAAAGAAGTGAAGAGAGGAACCGTCAATGGAAAAGAAATTACACTTACACACACTCACATATTAGGTAAATATTTGGATTTTTTGTTCAATATTTCCCAAAATTTATAAATATAATTTGTTACAATTTATGCTTTTTATATCATTATTTAAGAGCTAGACCGGTGCAATTTACTTGCAAATTAACTAAGTTCTCAGTACAATATACTTCGCATCAGTCGAATCTAACAAAGAAAATTATGGGAGAAAAAAGAACAAGGACAAGGCTCACACTGAACTGCTTTAATACGAAATTAAATACTTTCAAGATAGTTTTTTTGTATAATTTTATTATTATACTAAAAATAATTTTTGTATTTGTATTGTAAATGCATTTATTTCTACATGTATGAACGTAAATATTAACATTATAAATTAGCTCTTTTTTAATTTAAAGTCACAACATGTAAAATTAACAATACAGTTAATTCACTGAATTTCTTAAATAGGGCGTACAATGTAGAGAAATAACATGTCACGGGGTACCCCAATGAAAATGGTTTGGGAACCGCTGTCCTAAAAGATAAGTAAAAAGGATTTCCACTTATCTCCGACGTAGATTGTATTTCAAACGTAAAAACTCCACATCGTCGGGGGCTAAAAGCTAAAAACGTCCGAGCTTCGACCTATTTCTCATAGTACTAACAAAAGGAGAAACCCTTCGCCGTTCCTTTTAATATTACACGGTCATTTCCGCCACGGGGAAAAAACAAGCCGAAAAAGGAAACGTCCGGCGAAGTCGGCGGGACGAGTCTTTCGCCTCGCCGGTCCCGGTAGGACCAATGGAGCGTATTCTTCGCTCCTTCGTCTCTTATAAATTGCCACTTTAAATGCAAAGGAAACCCTCGCGCGGAGGCACTCGAACGCCGACCGACTCGCTTTTAATCTCGCTCCGAGTTGTCGTCGACGGGCTCGCGCCCGGATTTTTTACCCGGAGAACGACGCGCGCCCCGACCGTTGCGGAGCACGCGTTTAATGAAAATTACTCCGGCCGCTTCTTTTATATCCGTTAATAATTCCTTTTCTTCACCGCCACGCCGGTAGCCGTCGGGGATGAAAAGGAACCGGGAGGAGTAAGTGAGAAGTCTATTAAAAGGAGACTGTTTGGATAAAGAAGGATTGTTGAAGACGTTGAAAGAGTTGAAAATCGCCGATAGTTTGGGTTTCTTCAGCTCTAATTCATAAGGTGTAGCCTCTGCAATGTTAAGCAGATGAAAATCGGTCAGAGAAGAATTTATTTAGGATTCTAACTTACATTTTACATTAATAATGCAAATTTTCCCGATTCAAAATGCCATGGGTATATAGAAAGAAGCTTGGTAGTACGAATTACAAAAATTACGGAGTGGTCTCGAAGATAGAACACAAGAAAAATATCCTTGCGTCGTGCTTCAGAAAAATACGACATATACAGAAATACTCTCTGGCTAAACTTGAAAGAAAAGCAGGAAAAACGGCATGGACAGCAAAAGGTTTTCGCTGACTAAGAAGAAAATGCTTTTGTTGTTCATATAACCGCAATGTTAAAATAAGGGTTTCCAATCACTGTTAACACAACTTACCTGGAAAGGACTGGGCAACATCATTCCTCAAGCGTCATCCCACACTGTCTCAAAGATTTGCGCAAAACATATTTCATGCAAGAGCTGCAACGTACGAAGAAATTATCAATAAGTTCCTTGATTACTAGGAGGTAGAACTTGAAGGAGTTTTCCCGTGTAATATCTGGAACTATGACCAAACTAATTTGGTCGACGATCCAGGACTTGTGAAAGTAATTACCAGACGAGGAACGAAGTATACAAGAAAAATACGCAATGCATCGAAGGCTTGCACTTCGTTGATGATATGTGGAAATGCGAAGCAACAGTTAGTTCCCGTCTACGATAACTATATATCCCAAAAGTGATAGTCCAGGTGGACCGAAAATGGACCAACCAATGCAAGATACAACCAAACCAAATCGGGTTGGTTCGATTACCACATTTTGGAGGATCGGTTTTTAAATTTGACGTATATTAAAGCGCCAAGATGAACTAAAAGCAATTACTGGTGAGAATTTTAGTTTACACTTAAGGTCATTGAAGAATTCGAAGCTAAAAACATCTTTTTCAGCTATGTGATGTGGCCTATTTTCGACCAATGAAGATATATTGACGGAAGATTCTGAACACATGGAAGGAAAGCGCTCTTGGGAGCTGATTCACATCTGTACCAAGGGAGGAATTCGCTAGTTTACTAAAGAAGCCGATGCTGACGTTAGAAGAAAAAGTTCTGACAATGTGAAGTTCGGTTTTAGGAAATGAGGAATATTTCCTTTAAATACGGAACAAGTTTTAAACCGTTTAGGCACTCATAATACATGGATAATGATGAAATAATTGAAAATTTTAGCAACAGTTTTATTGAGCATCTAGGCAAAACGGCGGCGTCAAAAAACATCAATGCTTCAACTTTATCCATGCTACAATTTTGAAGAAGCGGGGTGTATTTGTTTAGGTGCATGAGGGAACCAGTCGTAAAAATACGATCCGCGAAATATGAAGACCTAGAAACGATTCTGAAAAGTTGGTTCGTCCAGGCCAGGAGCTCCAACATGACGGTAAGTGGCCCAATCTTACAAGAAAAGGCCCTCCAAGTGGCCGACGGTCTTGGAATAACAGAGGATGGCTCGATAGATTTAAAAACAAAGATTTTATCGTGTACAAACAAATTTGTGGTGAGTTAAATTCAGTAGATCCTGATGTAACATTCGACTGGAAAAGTCAAATGTCGACCCTCACTTCTGGCTACAATCCCTCAGAAATTTATAATGCGGATGAATTCGGGTTGTTTTTTAAAGTGATGCCTGATAAATCTTTAGTTTAAAAAATGGAAAACGCCACGGAGGAAAATTAAGCAAAGAACGCCTAACGGTCCTCGTATGCACGAATTGCACAGGCACGGACAAGAAAAAGCCGGTCGTAATTGGAAAATACGCCAAGCCACGTTGCTTTAAGAATGTGAAAACCCTTCCCTGCATTTATCGTTCTCAATCTCGTGCATGGATGACTGTAGACAGATTTGTGCAATGGATTAATGAGTGGGACATCGAATTGAGAGACCGAAAAATCCTTTTGCTTGTCGACAATTGCGCTGCGCATCCGAAACAAGTAAATCTCAAAAACATCAACTTGATTTTCCTACCACCTAAGACCACAAGTGAGCTTCAACCACTTGATCAAGGCATCATAGAAGTTCTGAAGCAAAGTTACAGGAAAAGGATGGTCCAACGATATCTATCGATTATGGACAGCTCAAATTCGACTTTTCCAACAATTTCTGTTTTTGATGCTATCCACTATTTATACGCTACATGGATTGACATTGCGAAAAAGACCATTTTTAATTGTTTCAAAACAGCAAGTATTGGTAACCTTACAAGGGAAGATGAAACCGAAGAGGTAGAAATTGATGAAGGCTGGCGAGACCTTTTACAAATGGAAGAAAGATTGACGGAATTGGAAAGTTTTGATGACATCGAGAATGGGCTAGTGACCTCCAATTAAGTTTTAAGTCTTGAGACACTAATCGCCGATTACAATGCATCATCAGAAGTGGAAAGTGAAGAGGATGCAGATTCATCAGAAATAATTACGCCAAAAATAAACGACGTTTTGGAGGCCTTGACAACAATTAGAGCATTTTTTTCTTGTACGGGGATAGAAGAGGAAACCTTAAAAGATATCAAGAAATTAGAAAATGCAGTTTAAAAAGAAAACATCTGTCATTATAACCAAATACAAATTAATGATTTTTTTAAAATAAAATTTGTAGGAATGTGTACATAGTTTGTTTTATATTTCTTCTTTTATCGTACAAGTTTTATATAAAATAGATTTTGTTAACTTTTGCTTTATTTAAAGGAAGTAAAATATATGTAGAAGTACATATATAGTAGTACTATTTGTTGAAATTCGACCTTCCGGCCTTGAATTGGACGTGTACGTACATATAACGACGTTTTAAAATAAATTTCGTTCAATTTTAGCCGTTTTTAAGAATCTCCGGTAATAGCGCTTTTCCGGTTACAGCGCTCTTTTTCCTTGGGCCCTAGAAGAGCGTTATAACGAAGTTTTACTGTAGTAACCCCACGGGATAACCTTGTGACGCTCTATTTTGTTAATATCTTTCTTTATATACATAATATTGTAATGCATTCCTCAGCATTTGAAACTTCATATTCACGTGAAATTGAATGTATACAGTATAATCACAAATTTTGTATTTGAAAGAAACATGAAAAATTGTCGCGAAGTTATCCCGGTTTATTATGATTATCTTGCACAAAAAGTCGCACAAACTACGTTTCAAAACTCATCCTCATCCTTCACCACAGTTCTAAGAAAGACAGAAGAAACTTATTTGTTGTGCAGTTTTAACGGTAGACTTCGTCTCATCCTATCAACGTTTCCATCTTTCCCGGTTAACGTGAAGTCATCTCAGACACAGCGACAACTTCGTCTCGTAATTTTCTTCAACCCGCTAACAAACTGCCATACTTATCGACGATGTCTTATCATTTACACCGCAACGTCTCTCGAGACCGAACGTTCTAACAAACGGGGTAAGTTTCCGAGGCACCGAGACGGTTACCTCGTTAGTTCGCACTACTCCGTAGCGACAAATCCCATATCTAATCTGAGTCTTATGACGCGAATGTCCCGAAACGGACACGACTCGCCCGCCCGCCGGATAATTGGTTTAGGGGTGCGCGTTAAGCGGGGCCCGCGCCGGGACTTCCGGCTCGTAAATACGGCGATTGCAATCCCCGATTAATGGGAAAGTAAAACTATGGACGAAACTCGTTCCGGTATCGGTGGTCGTTGGGAGAAGTTTGATTAGACATTAGCCGTTTAAGGCCCCGTAGCGGGTCGATTGGATGATTACGACGTTTTAGAAGTTTAAAAGTTTCAGCTTGTTCGAACGTAAAGTTTACGGTTCAGAGGCAAATTTTAAACTTAAACGGAAATTGATGTCCGTCTTTTTGAGTTTAAGGAGATGATCCAAATGATTAGGGGAGAAAACGTGTAACACTCGCACTAGTGAGGGATCTTAAAAGAAAATAAAAGTCCGTTTTTATCCCGTCCACGCACGAGCGAATGGCAAAATTTCTCCAATTTCTCCATTCTATGAAATATTGAATTTAAAGGCGGATTTTCTCGCTAAACCGTTAACTTCGCGCAATCTCGTCGAAAGCCGCCTTTGTATCGCACAGCGACGTTTATTATTGCAACTGTAACGGTTCGAAATCGATATTAAATAACGTTACCGAGCGAACCGGAACAACATCAAGCGTTTCCTTTGTCGATAAATCCGTCCGAGATCCGACTGTGTAGCCGTCCATCGGCGAGGCACGCATATAAATGCACGTTCGCCGGTCGCTAACCGTTCCGTTGAAAATAGAAACCGGAAAATACGTCCGGACAACTTACGTTATCTCCTTCCTATTCGTACATCGAATCGCTGCAACCTACCTATAAAAAGGCATGGCGTTGTGCTAGAGTCGCTTGACAATATCTACCTGAAAATGCGGAGACGATTCCGACATAAAATCTGAATGGTGCTGTTCAGGGGATGCAGGGGAAAATGTAGGTGTTGGCGCGGAGGAAATACAGCGAATAAGAAGTGACGTGTAAATGCATGACGTTTACGTTCCGATTGCGAGCGCGTTTGTTCCGGAGTTTCCGGCGCGTGAAATGGAAAACGTCTGATCGATTCCCATTATTGGCGACAAACGTTCGCTTATGCTCGACTTCGATGCACACGGTGGTAATAATCAGAATTGGGTGATTAGTGTAAACGCTATGAATAGATCTTTGCTTTATATTTATGTCGTCGTGATTCCCTAAAGCAGGAGTCTCCAAACTACGGCCCGCGGGCCAAATCCGGCCCGCCAGTGTCATCAATCCGGCCCGCGACAGCTGATAGCTTATTGTTGTTGTGATAAGTTGGATAAAAAAACACAGAATGCAAATAACTCAGATTTATTTACTTTCTAGGTAAAGCTTAATGACAAGTATAATACGCAGAAAACTCACTGAAGTAATCGGTATGGCCCCAAGGCTGAAAAGTTTGGAGATCCTGCCCTAAACGAACAGTGAAACGGGCTGATGGAGTGTCGTAGTGACTTTAACCTTTATGTGACTTGCAAGAAAGAACACCTTTAACAGCATGGTAAGGTACCCGGGTACCTTCATGGAAATAGTATTGGAAAGTAACATTTTTTGTCGAAAATACGTGCAGAATGACGGAAAATAAATCTGAGATTTACAATACGCGTTCATTTCTAGTAAAGTTTTCATCTAGTGTTAGCGCCCTAGATTATGCAACGTATTATTCCTAAGATATGGAAGTTTGAAAATTAACGTTCATATTGCTCTAGATATACTTAAGGTAGCAAATGTGAAACAAAAAACGTGTGTACTTTTGTTGGTAGTTTCCCTTATAGGCAAGATACACAAGTTACACTTTTTCATATGTATTGTTTTTAATTGTTTCAAAAAGCAGGTATTGGTAACCTTACAAGGGAAGATGAAACCGAAGAGGTAGAAATTGATGAAGGCTAGCGAGACCTTTTACAAATGGAAGAAAGATTGACGGAATTGGAAAGTTTTGATGACATCGAGGATGGGCTAGTGACCTCCATACTTTTGTTGGTAGTTTCCCTTATAGGCAAGATACACAAGTTACACTTTTTTCATATGTATTGTTTTAGTCTATCTTCTGACCGAGTGAAGGTAACATTTCAAGTGAAATTTTTGTCAACAAAATACATTCTAATGCAAGAGTTTGTTCTATAAGATTTACTTCGACATATATAAGTAACATATTATGTGAATGTGAAAGTAGTGAAGAAGATATAGTACATTCTGAAAGTCATGAAGAATATATTCCACAATAATTGTAATGCACTCACCAGGTTTATAACTCTGACGTAAATTATCATTCGGCATCGCCCAAATATCTCGAAAAGCAGCAGCTTTATCAGTTTCTGCTCGCAATATGCGGGTTTCATTTTGAATCTGCAGATAGACATTGCTGCTCGAGACGACGGTAGGTGAGTAGGTTTCCACAACTCTGTTATGTGTTCTCTACTTGATTTGTGGACGCCAGCGTAAATAACAATATTCCAAGAAAAGCATCTAATTCTTCTTCATGGAATGGCTCAAATGTTTTTCTTTTTGTTCTGCCTATTTTTGTGTGTGGTCATTTATTATTATTATATACCTTTACGGTTAGTTTCACGTAAAATAATGTCACACATTTCACTTGACAATATAGTCTTGAATATTTGCTTAGCTGTATATAATTTGTATTTTTAGCTGCTCCACTACGTTGTCTTAAAATATTTTTATTTATTGTCTGGGACTCAGGAAATGGATCAAGTTGCCAACAGGTTCCATCTTTTGCACAAAGATTACTGCTTCTTTCCATTTCTTCATTCGTTTCACTTTCTTCAGAGTCGTATGAATCTTCATCAGTTTCTCCATTTCCTACTAATTCAGCATCTAAAGCTTCTACCTCTTTTTGTGATGAGCAATTGTATGGATATCGCGGACGTATCCGCTTTACGCATTGTATGCCGTCTAAGCCAGGAAAATATGACGTCAAAATATTTTGGGCTTGCGATGCATTTAACTCTTAGGCCCAGGTGAGACGGTGAAACGCAACTGCAACGAAACCCTTTTGAAATTATTGGTTTGAAACCAGTTTTAATCGTATTCCATACACCCCGCAACCTAAATTGAACCACAATGTGATGAAATTATCACAATCATTTCGGTTTTCAGAACAGACGTCTGCAAAATGTCTAGTTGAAGTGATGAAGAAATTGTGGTTATGTATTTGTATCTTCCACAAAGAAAGAAGCATAAAAGAAGAACTATATGGATACATCCCTACATTGAGAAGCCGATAAAACGCCAAAGCCGATGAAACGCAAACACGAGTTTCCTGCACGCCGGTTTCAATACAACTGATTTCCAATGCTTTTCAAACCCGGTTTCAAAATGGTTGCGTCATGTGCGGTCTCTCAAAGGAGTCTATGGCATAAACTCAAATGAAACTAAAAAATAACTAGAAGTTGCAGTTTCGTTGCAGTTGCGTTTCACCGTCTGTTCTGGGCCTTACCCTTCGCATGGAAAGTTGTACACTGGTAAACTAGTAGAAAGCGAGCGTCAAACAAATATAGGCGAAAGAACGGTTTTAGATCTGTTTTTTTTTCATACAAAAACCCAGGAAAAACTGTAACTATTGGCAACTTTTTACATCCTTAGAGCTAGCAGAAACTTTAAGCTCATGGAACTTAACACTTGCGGGAACGGTAAGAAAGAACAAACGGTTTCTGTCAGGGAATATGCAGCCACATAAAGACAGGTTAGTGCTGTACTTTACATGTTTATTTTATTTTTGGTTACATAATTTTAGATAACATTAGCGTTTATTTAGATGCTAAATTTTACATTTATAATTTTATTTTAGACAAATATGCTCTACAAATTTCGCCATTAGCAAAGACGCTGTATTGTGCTCTTATGTACCGAAAAATAAAAATGCTGTAGTTATGTTATCAAGTATGCATGCAAAGCCTAATGTAGAATCTATTTTAGCTGCTAAACTTGAAATTATTACATATTACAACAAAACTAAAGGAGGTGTTGATAATATGGACAAAGTTTTAGGCGAATATACCTGCAAACGCAGATCAAATCGGTGGTCACTATCATTATTTTATAACTAGCTGTTAGGCCTGTTCCTGCCAGGCAGGAAGAAAAAGAAAATAGAAGCTAAAATGTTAAAAAGTTGAATTTTGCAACGCCTCTTTGTCGTCTTAATTCTCCGCCCACAGGCCAAAAATAAAAATCCGGCTACGTTAGGATTTGGCCTACGCGTTTTACTATATGCATACCAATATTCAGCTTTCTAGCCCATCAGTGGGCTTCAGAAAGCTCTGGATAGACAAAAAAAGAGGAACACACAAATAAGGAAATTATATATATATAGATAGATACTATAGATGTAGCAGCACTAAGATCTTATATTATATATACGAGGGTTGCCTTTTATGTTTCGGGATTTGGGAACCCTAGTGTTGCAATCTGGCAACTGACAGCTCTATCGTAAAGTTGGACATTTTTGAGGTTATACGTACTCAGAACGTTTTGACATACAAGCGCTATTTGTGTTGTTTACAGTAACTTAAAAGATTCATCTTGGCCCAAAAAGGAATTAAATCATGAACATTTTCGTGCGATTATTTTTTATAACTTTCGACGTGGATTAACTCAGCAACAGTGCATGGATGAACTTAATTTAATTTTTGCCGATGAAGCTCCATCAAGGACCAGTGTTTATCGATGGTATGGTGAATTCAATCGTGGTCGTAGTTCACTCCAAGACGAATTTCGTGGAAGGTCGTCCAAAATCAGTTGTTTTTCCGAAAACCATTGATGCTGTGCGCGAACTGATGATGCAAGATCGTCATGTGACCTATCGTGAGATTGAGACAACCTTAGGCATTAGTGGGACCAGCATACATTCAATATTACATAAACATTTGACTGTCAAAAAAATTTGTTCGCGTTGGATCCAACACAATTTGTCAATCGCTCAAAAAAGGGCTCGTGTCGATTGGTCGAAGGAAATGCTCAAGAAATACGATCGCGGTGCTTCGAAACACGTCTATGACATCGTGACAGGTGGTGAATCGTGGATTTACGCGTATGAGCCCGAAAGTAAACAGCAGTCGACTGTATGGGTGTTTCAAGATGAGCCAAATCCAACCTCAATCAGAGTGGCAAAAGTGCTTCGGCAATTGGTTCAAACGCATGCAAAAGTGTATAGATCTTCATGGGGAATATTTTGAAAAACAATAAAGTGATTTTCGATGATTAATATTTGTTTTTGTTCTCTAATCCCGAAATATAAAAGGCAACCTTCGTATATATACAGGCTGTCTAATTTAGGAGGGCCAAATTGAAATATTTCTCTTATTATAGAATATATCGGAAATTCGTTTTAATAAAAATGTCACATTTTTCACGCACTACAATATGGTTAAAACAAAATTCCGAACCACAGCCTACTTTTCGAAATATTTTCGAAAAATATGAAATTGGGGAAAACTTCGAGGCTTTGTAACTTTTTTATTTTAGAAAATACAAATAAACGTTTTGAATGAAAGTTGATGGCAAAACATTGCTCTTTCGAAATATCAAAGAAAAAGTGGTGTAGAGTTAACATTTTCAGCTGTACTCTCTTGAACCGCCCAAAAGAATAGATAGAATCAAGTAGGCCATGGCACTCCCAAATAGCCCCTGAATTGCCTTTATAAAAAATACCATACACAATAAACATATTTTAGTTAAGTCTGTAATTTTTTTGCAATTTTTTAAAATAAGTATCAGAATATTTGTACTAGTAATCTAAAGAAATCAAGTAGCTATTGAAACAAAGATCTAGCTTAAATGTCAGATAAGTTATCTTTGTTCGAGCTGGTGTAAAGTAATTATAAATTAGTTTGTTCGTGTGTTTGTGTTATATGGGTTTTCTGTTGACTTTGATTAATAACAATGTTTTCTAATGTAGAAAAATTTAACATGTTTGTAGTTTATAGCCAGTGTAATTTTAATGCAACATTAGCTTTGCTGGAATATCAACGTAGATATCCAAATGGACTGCATCCCGATAAAAGAACTTTCGTAAAATTAGCACATAATCTTAAAAATTAGGGTTCTTTTAAAAAAGTGCTGTACGAAGCAAAAAGTTGTGGACAGTCTAAGAGCACAAAACAGAGTTTTAAATTACGTTAATAATAAAACCAATAACGATCAAGATGTCTCTTTAAGGGAAATAGAGAGGTTTTGTAACGTTCGTAAAGACAGTGCAAGAAGAATATTAAAAAACATAGATACAGGTGTTACAGATTAAGAAAAGTCCAACATTTAAGAGAAGATGACAAACCAAGGCGCTTACAATTTTGTAAATGGATCTTGAACAAGAAGAGGAACGATCCATCTTTTTCTAGTAAGATTTTGTGGTCAGACGAAGTCAATTGTTCAAATAATGGATTTTTTAATAGAAACATTCACTATAAATGGCACAATAGAAATCCTTCGTGGCATAAAGAAACAGCTTTTCAGGAACGGTTTTCAGTAAATATTTGGTTGGGTGTATTGGAATCCAAACTAATTGGACCTTATTTTTATAATTATAAATTAACTGCAGCAAGATACCTTACCTTTCTACAGAATAACTTGTTTGAATATATCGAAGAATTGCCGTTAGAAGATAGGTTAAACTTTAAATATTTTCAACAAGATGGTGCTCCTGCCCATAATGCTTTGATTAGTAGAAATTACTTGAATGAAAACTATCCCCAAAAGTGGATAGGAACCCATGGACCAATCTTGTGGCCAGCTCGGTCTCCGGATATTACCCCATTGGATTTTTTCATATGGGGTTACATTAAAGATAAAGTCTATTCAGATACACCGCAAAACGCTGACGACCTCAAACATAGAATCAGGGAAGCCTGTGAAACAATTAGACCACAGATGATCGAAAATGCAAATAAAGGTGTTTACTCCAGAGCCCGACTGTGTATAAGGAACCACGGAGGACATTTTGAACATCTGTTATAATTATTTTTTTACCGAATTTTGATGTTTGTTACTAATTAAACTTTTATTTTACCTTGCGAGTATTATTTATTTTCCACAGCATAAGAGAATTTTGTAAATAAAATAAAGAGTACATAAGAATAGCTTGGCAAGTCACATTGTTACAATTTTTACATAACTTTAAAGTGAACGAGTCCAGAGTATTCTTTGTCTGACACATTTTTTTGCTAAATCTTTGTTTCAATGGCTACTTGATTTCTTTAGATTACTAGTACAAATATTCTAATACTTATTTTATAAAATTGCAAAAAATTTACAGACTTAACTAAAATATGTTTATTGTGTATGGTATTTTTTATAAAGGCAATTCAGGGGCTATTTAGGAGTGGCATGGCCTACTTGATTCTATCTATTCTTTTGGGCGGTTCAAGAGAGTACAGCTGAAAATGTTAACTTTACACCACTTTTTCCTTGATATTTCGAAAGAGCAATGTTTTGCCATCAACTTTCATTCAAAACGTTTTTTTGTATTTTCAATAATAAAAAAGTTACAAAGCGTCGAAGTTTGCCCCTATTTCATATTTCTCGAAAATATTTCGAAAAGTAGGCTGTGGTTCGGAATTTTGTTTTAACCATATTGTAGTGCGTGAAAAATGTGACATTTCTTATTAAAACGAATTTCCGATATATTCTATAGTAAGAGAGATATTTCAATTTGGCCCTCCGAAATGAGACAGCCTGTATATGGAAAACTATACACAATTGCGTTCCACAGACCGTCGCGTCGTAGACAATTTTTGAAAGAAGTTTTGAATTGTGTAAGGAAAACATTGAACAGCGTGCTAAAAACCCAAAAGTGATCTCCCAATCGTCAGTCAAATCAGCAATACAGAGTGTGCTTGGAAAAGAATTTGACGTTTTTACGTCGAACATTTCCGGTTTGCAAAGAAATACCAAAAGCGGTCGTACTCGCAACTACACATGAAGCAAAGAACAACACGTAAAGCTTGTCCAAGATGTTCCAAACCGATTTGCAACGAACATTCAACAAACTGTCCAATATGTACAAATTCTTCGCAAGGCGATCAATGAAAATTTATTTGTAGCTTAGTGTTCATTTCTGCTTGTTCTTTTTATTTACATATGTACATACATAAAAAATGAATTTTTGTGCTTGTTTTTCTTTCGCTAAATAAATATTTTAGTCTAACATATTCATAACGACTTTATTTTATTTTATTTTATTTTAGTAACATTTCACTAAAAGTGTACTTGTAATAATCATTTTCTTCATATTTAATGTATGAAGGTACCCGGGTACCTTGCCATGCTGTTAACGGTGTAAGAAGAAAATTGGTCTACCACACCTATTCAGAAAAATTTCTTAGTTCAAAGATAATAATAATAATAATAATTTAAAATTCATTAATAGTTAAATAGTATGTGGACCATCAACTTTTATATAAAAAATTAAGCTGAAAACGCTAAAAGTATGCGGCTACCTTGCCATTCACATAAGGATTAAGTGAGAGAACTAAGAAAATGTGTAGCCTGGAATGAACTTACCAGGTGTTCAAGTACGAAATGCGGATTTTCTTTCTAAAAAGAAACATGTTAAATTCGGAAGAATGATGAGAAGTGCTTCATTCAAAGTATCCTCCATCGCTTGTTATACATTTTTCCCATCCTTCGGGCAATTTGTGAATACCACGACAGTAAAAATCTTTCCCTGTTGCTGCGAACCACTTATCGAGCTATTCTTCCACATCTTCGTACGAACTAAAAGCGCCACTGAGCAAGTACGTAACCCATCGCAGCAAAAAAGTGGTAATCGAAAAGAGCCATGTCTGATGAGTAAGCCGTACGGGGTAGAACTTCCCAGATGAGTGCTTCCAACGTGTCGCAAACCGATTTTGCCATATGTGAGGGGAGCATTGTCATGAAGAAAAATGACTTTGTGTTGCCTCCTTCGATATTCTGGCCCTTTTCTCAATCAGAGAGCAGTTCAAATCGGTCACTTGTTGTTGGTGACGTTCAGTGTTAACCGTTTCCCCAGGTATTAACAGATCACGATAGACCATGTCCTTCTGGTCCCACCAAACACAGACCATCGTCTTTCTGCCAAAGTGATTCGGTCTCGTGGTCGATGTGGATGGTGCGCCTCGGTCTACCCATGATTTATTTGCAAAATTTCACACGTGTTTTTGCGCTTTTCCATTTGCCTGTCGTTCAACTTATGTGAAGTAGTTGTTTGGTAGGCGAAACTACTACCTTTTTTCCTTAATATGTTAAGGCCTGCAAGATGGAACGCCAGGAATCCCGAATTTTTCGTTTTCACAGACGATGGCCGCCACTCACAATTAAATTAGCTACTCAATTTTTATGACTACTGAGCAGGTCAAAAGCACGATCGGAATATTTTGGACCTGAACTTCGACTCTCGGGTCTCCCAACAATAGATAAATCCCAATTCATTTCTAAAGCATCTTCCTTTAGAAAGCGAGGATTATTCCTATATATTTACAGTTTCCATCGTAATTATCCCAAATCATTACAAACAAACGAAAACGGGCGCAAACAAAAGAACGAAAACAATCGGCGAAGAGCGCATAAAGCGAGCCCCGGAACAATCGAAAACAAAACTCGAAAAAGATCGCGCGCGTATATAAACAAGACAAACGGGCAAATCGTCGAAACGAGTGCCCGGATTGCGCCCGGATTCCTCCCATAAAACGTCCTCCTCTCTATTTCGCGGCATTCATCGACGACATAAAGTTCTAATATTCTCCCGTCTCCTCTCCCCCTTCCCTTTCCCTCTCGCTCTCTCTCTCTTTCTGCCATCTCTCCACATTCCTCTTGCTTTCATTAGGTGGAATAGTCTACAGCGTGCGGTTTCCAAAGAGCTCGCAGTTCCGGGCGTTCGTTTTCGCCGAACGAGTCGACAAGTACGCACCGCCGCGTCCCGGATCCCGAGGCGCGCAGTTAATTAATAACATCGTCGAAGTTCGTCGGACAAAACACGAAATATGTTTTAGGCGAAAAACAGAAGTCTTTGTGTTTATTTGAGAGAGTGAGAGAGAGAGAGAAAGTCGGAGAGGTATGGGACGGGAAATTCGGGGGTAAATGGAAACGGGCGAGGATACGCATGAAATTCTTTCTATTTCTTTTTCGCGATTTCGTATAAAAGCGAGAACGCGAGGAAAGCTCGATTTCCTGTTTTTTTTTCTCGGGCATAGGTGGGATATAAATTGGAAAACTTTTTGTAGCAAGGGAATTTCGTTGGAGCGAAAGTCTAGATATGGAAGTTTTGGTGATTTACTGTCTCAAACTGTATTTCGCCAATATAGCGTGCTTGTAGCAATATTAATTCGAACGCCGTATTTTACAGCCGAAGTCGTCGCTCTGCTAAAGTTTGGTGGAGTTTCGAAAGCTTCTAGTAGGTGTCGATTGAGATCATTATGAAATTTTATGGGAGAATGAAGGCTCACATGAATCCAAACCTCGTTCAACAGAAGCCAGGTTTAGATCAAGGAAATCGTATACTAACTAGATATGAATAGTTTCCCTGTTCTCTATCATTCTTTTTATGTAATTATTGGTTCCTCCTTTGCTTCTTCGTTGCACTGTGCTTCCTTTGCTGTCTCTTCTTTATTATTTCGTACTCTTATTGTTAGTCCTAACTATGTCCGCCTTTTTCCCTAAATTGTATATTCGGCTAATACTTAGTTTACAATCCTCTAAACCCATTCATTGGTAGTAATTTTTGTAAGAGGGAGAATCTTGAGAAAAGGTAAACAGATAGGAATAACTGTCACGTAGCATTGCTAGAAGAATTTTACAATGATATATTTGTGTTTCCATTTTGCATCCCTTAAACGTTACTTCATCATAAAATTATCTTTGGTCGGAGCCCTTTGCATGGTACTGTAGTTAAAAGTAAAAGCTGTAAATGACAAATACTTTCTTAAAAGACGATCACCTTATCATGGGCTACGAAATAGAAGCAAATATGTAATTTTTCGATGGTGATTTTATTGCTAGTTTCCCAAACCCCCATTTGTTTATAACCACACTTGAGCTTCTTCCATTCTATTTGGAAAATGATTGCCTATAGCAGGCATGGGCAATCTTTTTTGTAGAAGTTTTATGCTGCGAGTAATCTTGAAAAATATACATTTTTGTAGTATCCTTATGATTAATTATGAATTAAGTTTAGATGGGCCGTGCTAATATGCAACGAAAGAATTCAGTAGCTGGCCGGACAAATCTTACTCGAGAGCCGCATGTGGTCCGCGGGCCGGAGGTTGCCCATACCTGGCCTATAGAGTACTGTACTTTAGTCCAAAAGGATGTCCAATTGGAAAGGATACAGAAGAATTGATGTACAATAAAAGAAAACAAGGTTGATGGATATGATTTCTTCCAGAATTTGAAAAAAGTCAAGACTTGTGTATCCTAATTCTATCTCGTCGCTGAAGCAGGTCTGTCTCAAAAGATGATTATTTCATCGAAAGCTACGAAATACAAGTTTAAATCGTCATTCTTCCACGAATGAAAAGTCAATGTTGATAACCAAGATATGATGAAGCGCAAAAGAGTTTGCTGATTTTTTTTTATCAGAAGCTACAAAGCAGAAAAAAATTCGTAGTTCTCCGGCGTAGGAAGGGTCAATGGTAATAGAAAAACATTATTCAACGCAGAAAGTGCTCTGATTCTCTTGCAAGCACCCTAAAAACACTCTTGTTTGTTCGACTTAAGCTTCTTCCAGTTTTGTCTGTAGGATCATGGGAATCATGGTTCTCCGCGTTAACCAAGAGGATGTAGCAGCGATAAGTATATAGCTAAGGAGAACTGATTTATAATAGAAGAAAGAAAAACAGATGATGGACATAATTTCTCTAAGAATTTAGGAGAAAATTCAATGTTCGTGTGAGCAGAGTACCATTTCGGAAGCAAATCTGTTTCAAAAGACGACCATTCTAATGGGAGCTACGAAATAGAATAATTTGCGTAATTCATTGATAGGAAAAAATGAGTGGTAACAGCGAAGGAATGATCTAGCACAAAAAGGTGTTCCGGTTCTATAGCTACTTTCCCAAACCTACATTTGTTTATTGCTGGATTTGAGCTTCTTCCATTTTCTTTGAGAATGACTGGTTATAGTACTCCAGGTTGGCCAAGAGGATATAAGGTTGGTAAGGATATACGAAGCGCAGTTGATGTACAATAGAAAAAGAAACGAAGTAAATGGACACAATTTTGCCAATAGTTTGGGAGGTAATCAAGATTCGTATAGGCAAAATGGAATTGTTGAAGCGATCTGTCTCGAAGGAAAGAAGAAATCCGTAATTCTTCCATAATGTAATTTTGCGTGCCCTCATTTGTTTATTGTTGGACTTCTTCCATTCTATTTTGAGCATTATCGGCCACAAAACTTCACGTTGGGCAAGAGGGTTTAGGATTGGTAAGGATATAGGGAGGAACCATTTATTTACAGTAGAAACTTGACTCAATTTCCCCTACAGTTTTGGAGAAAATGCAGGGTTTTATCAAAAGGTACGAAATAGACTTTTTTTGTAATTCTTCTATGGAGGAAGAGGAAGTGGTAATAACAATGAAGTGACCTAGCCCAAAGAGTGTTCAGGTTCTATTGCTACTTTCCCAAATCCTCACTTGTTCGTTCCTGAACCTAAGCTTCTCCCATTTCATTTGAAGAATGACTTATATTTTAGCCACAGTCCCCTTATTCCTATTTGTAAAAGATACGAAATTTTCGGCAATTCGTTGATAAGGAAAGTCAATGGAAATGATTTGGCGCAAAATAACCTCCTGGACCCCTGCCGCTTTCCCAAATCCGAAGTTACTCATTGCGAGACTCAAATTTCTTGCATTCCATGTTGACCAAGGTTTTGTAGGAGTTGCAAACATATAGCGAAGGCGAATTGATTCACAGTAGAAAACAAAAATAAAGAAGATGGACAGATGGATATCAATTGACATATTTTTTTCGTTGACGTGACTCTGCCCAAATCTGAAAGGGAAGTCCAGGTTCCTGTAAGCAGAGTGCAGCACTGAAGCACCTTTGTCTCAAGAGGTGATCATTTAATTAAAAGTTACGAAATAGAAAAAATTACGTAATTCTACTATGGAGAGAAAGCCAGTGGTAATAGCAAAGGAATGATCTGCGCAAGAAAGTGTTCTGCTTCCATTGCTGGTTTTCCAAACCGCCATTTGTTTATTTCTGGGCTTAAGTTTCTTTTGGAATGAATCAATGAACTTGTGTCTCGCAATGGAAATATAATTTTCCAAGTATTCATGGCGCCAACTCCACTTCAACGTTCAACAACGATCGCAATTTTTGATATTTCCAATTACATATGTACATTGAAGCGATTGGAAAATTCCCGTACGTTGCAAATTAATTTCATTCAAACCGGAAATAGAAAAACTAAAACGCTCGGTGTTTTTCCTGTAAACTCAAATTTAGCCGTATCGATTCGCCGGGTTAGCGCGCCCGTTTAAAGAGAATAAAAACGATACAATACGATGATGCCTCCGTGTACGGGCGGGCGAACATCGAAAATTTCTACTCTAGATAATATCGTTCGTGCGTGCGTATCGCGTAATAGAGTTTTAGTATTACATTTTTGCAATAATTCACGCTTCGGATGACTTCAAACGGTACCCTTTTTCATTCGATATTATTCAACGGTTCGTGAATGAGCGAACGGAGCCCCCGGTTGGTTGAGAGAGACTTTGAAGTGCGTGCCGGTACTGTATTAAAGCGCGCAGAAAGTGATGAATTATTGAAAACAAAAGCAAAAATAATGCGAGAGGGAGGCAAGTAAGGGATTAAACGAGGAAAATTTGTGTTTATCGGACGCGTAGTATGAGAGCGGAAAATTAAAATTTTTAATGAAACAGTGTTTCCTTAAAAAAATAATGAAATTTTGATTCAATCATAAAGTAAACATGTGGAAATCTATGGAACAACATGTCTGATATATGCCCTCCTTAGTATATTTGCGTTCTTTAGACTACATTTTTAATTTGGCATAAATGTGGCTGAATTTCAGTCGTAGAATAGAATAGAATAGAATAATTTATTCGTGCGTGACAAAAGAAATACACTTGTTTACACATGTCATCTATATATTAATACGCAGTGGGTCGTCTTCTGGTACATATTTTAGAGTGTTCCATCCATGTATCGCGATGGTACATAGATCGTTGTTTTCGTATTACAATGCAGATTTGTCGAATTTATGTTTCATCGTGATACGTGCGGTGGAACGCAGATGAGAGTCTGTAACATATTGCATATATTGTAAATGTTAGAATGACACACGCAACGTGATATACGTCAACCACGTCAAGTAATGACATATTATTATAGTAAATACGTTCGAGAAACGGACAAAAATTGTGCGGCATAATATTGATTGCACAAAAGCAGAGGATCTTATATATCTAGGTATGAGCTTTTGTCCTAACGTGCTTTATTTTTTGAGAAAATCGTTGAAAAAGGAATTGAAGTTTCCTATTTGTCCCTTATATCGTTAATTTAAAGTGTTTAACGAAGCGATCGTAGTGCAGTGGATAAGGTCTAGGGTTTACACCCGTTGGGGATGTGTATTCAAGTCCTCCTCATGTCCTTTTTTTTCCAATCTCTTCGTGCACGAAGGACTTGAACACACATTCCCAGTAGAGCGCGATTTTTATTTTATTTTACTCGAAAATGCACTAAAGATTCAATGTAACTCAAGTGTGGTTGTTTGTATTTGACTGCGTATTAATATATAGATGTTGTGGTCGAATTTCGGCCGATCCTAGTATAAATCAATGTAGAAGTACACAAAATTCTACTTAAGAAAGTATACATACAAACACGTAGCTAAAGCATGAAACAAACAGTTTTTTAAATATCATAGTTTGTTGGCATTGTCAATAAACTCCCGCATTTTATAGTATGGATTTTTTTTTAGGTACGTTTTGACTACTTGTCGAAATTATATATCATTCATTACCTTCCAATTGTTGGGCAACAAATTAAAAAACTTCACCGATAAATATCGAAAAGAGTTGATACTTGTTGAAGTGCCTGAAATGCCGCTGCACAAATTGCTCATGCCTTATATTGTATTGTTGTTGCCTAATAACGTTCTCCCGGCAATGAATTAAGCACTCAAAAATAGAGTGATTAGTGCATGTTAGGATTTCAAGCTGTTTAAACCGTGGCTTGCGAGAGTCATTATATTTTGAATTTGTGATTGTCGTAATTGCTCGTTTTTGTAGGATTAGAATTTCGTTTCTGTGTGTGGAACGATGCCACAACAGAATACAATAAATCATTAACGAATGGAACAAAGCATGGTAAGCCATCAATAATGCTTCACAGTTCACCAAACAAGTCAAGCCTTTAAGGACTCCTATGACCGTAGACAAACGACGCGCAAGAGTGTTTATGCGCGCCTCCCTCGTCAATTTACCATCCAGTAGTATACCGGGATATTTAACTGGATCATTCTCAGAGAGTTTGATATGAGGATTCCGTGTTTTAGTTTTGTCTGTGTCCAGACATAATTTTTTGCTATTAAAATATGTTTCACCTTGTAGAAGAGACTCCTGAATCATTGTTGCTAAATAAAATTGTTGTGTCGTTGGCATATACTATATTCTTGAATTTAATATGATCATCAATGACTTCTCACCACACAATTGTTTATAATAAAATCGGTGACACGTGTTTCGCTAGCTCGAGGCAAGCATCTTCAACAACCGTATAAACCGAAGTGATCATTAATGTCGTTTACACAGATAACGAAAATACAGCACCTAATCCCCTCCTTCAAGGCTTGAGTGGTGGTGGGCTTGTTGCCATAAATTCCTGATTTCAAACAACTTCAGACGACGCCCGACGACCAGGGAATATTTCTTGTAATAGCGCCATTGTTTCACGTGATATATGATAAGTGGTACTGTGCTGTTGGAACCACATGTCTTCGAAATCCATACTACCCATTTGAGGCCCAACAAACTGGGTTATTACGCCCCGATACCGTTTGCCATTGGCCGTTTGAGCACTTCCGATAGCGTCATCGAAAGCAAATGGTCCAATGATAGTCCCAGTTCAAAATCCACACCAGAAAGTGACATGTTTGGCATGCATTTCTTTCTCATGAAACACATGTAGATTTCGTCACTCCAAGCGCGGAAATTTTGCTTATTCACGAAACCACGAAGCCATGAAGATGGGTCTCATCGCTGAAGATGATTTTGTTCAAAAGCCCGCCGTTCACTTGTTGTTGTTCAATGAACCAATTGACAAACTCTCTTTGCTGTGTATGGTCTGTAGGCTTAAGTTGTTGGGTCAGTTGGATTTTCTAGACATCAAATCTTTCGTGAGAATATCTTATATAATGCGTTTTGAAGTATTCATTCTTGAGGCCGATGCTGAATGAATATTCTCGGACTTTCGGCCACATTCTGGCAAACATCCGTGATGTTTACTGCTGAACAACCTGGTCGAACACATGTCGATGGTATAACATCAGTAATTGAATTTTCCGAAAATTTTCTTCTCAGTTGATGATGATGACTTGAAACATTTTGGTAACTAAAAATTTGGGCGCATTTGTGACTCGCTCCACTCAAACTTTCACCATTTTTTAAATAAAGTGTAACAATAAGAATGCGTATTTGTGTCGAAGAGCCATCCACTTTTAAACTTCCAACGAACTGCCATGATGGTTTGACTGTCAAAGTACAATAGCAAAAATGGCGCCAAATTATAATTTTCCGCTCTTATTGGAATACCCTCTCTAACCACAAAGTTTGTGACATTATATGAATGTTGTAAGAAGTTATTGATTTGAATTAAAGAAGCTATGTATTTCCGTATATGTTTCCTCCGCAGCTTGTTCCTTCGTCCGACTAAGTGCCTTAACTTTCATCCTTGAAAACGTAAACATTCGCTTTATATAAGGAGTTGCTCATCAGCTGGTTTCTTTTTAAAAATATTATGGAATGAACACCGTTCAATATGTTTCAAAGCTTGTTGATTTCTTGAAAAGAGTAAACCTCCTGATCACCTATGGAATATAATTTCATTCAAATGACTGCCTCGGTTGACTTGGCGGTAACTCATCTTGTTAATTCAATTTGCAGCATATTTTCGATGATTTTGGACCCGTGTCTCACGAATAGCCCGCTCAATATTGTGTACTTAAGCATCCGAATTGTGTCTGATTTGTTAGCATAACATCGATCGTTAGCGATCCTAACTGGAAAAGTCCAACGGTATCAAATCGCAGTTGCACGGAGGCGGATTGCACGATTATTCGGGTTAGTGCGCAAGAATTCGTTTGTTGGATAGCTTGTGTGGCACGTGACACCATCCTGCTGGAACCAGAGCTTGCCCAAAGTCCGCACAAGTCTTCACAAAGTAAATGCAAAGAAAAATGGTTATCATGCCTCTCTAGCGATCTCCGTTGCCCGTAACGTTGTTGCCATCTTCGTCTTCAAGGAAGAACTGGCCCATAATGCCAACACTCCAGAAATTAAACCAAACAGTCACACGCTCATGATGCAGTGGTTTTTCTACTGTTACGCGTGGGTTTTTCGAGCCTCAAATACCGCAATTTAACTTGTTGACATAGCCGACGATATGAAAATGTCTCTCAACCAAAAAGTTGATCTTTTTAGAGAAAAATCGACGTTCATTTCGTGCTGTGTTAGAGCCCCAACAGAGGAATGACAACGAAGGGGGTGGGTATTTTACTTGGACTTTGTAAATGAATAATCCGAGATTTTTATGCAGATTTCTCCTCAGGCTAGTGAGTTGCTGGGATCTGTAGCGAGCTGAGATTTCTGGGTTCAGACGCACACAGTCGGCAACAGCAGCAATATTCTTGCTCGAGGGCACAGGATGAACACATGGAAACCCTCTGTTATCAATTATCAATATCTTCTAAACTTTCTTCACACAGGTTTGTACAACAAGCTCGATTGGTTATCTCGACTGAAGTTTCCGTTTTGGGTTATAATTTCCACTGTCGAAATAAGTTCTTCTATATTTCCCAACGTTTTCAAGTGCAAATTCATTCATTTCGTCCCGCGGAGATATGATACCGTGTTTCTGCCAAAAGACCTGTCCGTATCAACATGACATGTAACTAAACAAGATAAGGAGACGGCTCAGCCCTTATAATACGAGGCGTCATCGTTTGAAGCCCCGAGCCTCAAAGATTTAGTAAAGGCAAAGTTGTTCCTTCTCAATGATATACATTGCGAAGGAACAATTCCATGCAGTACATAAATAAAAACTAATTGTCAATGTGTACATATGTGCTCCTTTTAATTTTTATTGTAATTTTTGCCATATGACTTGTCCAATTCTTATATACCAAGCAGGAATTGATAAATAAAAAGAAAGAACGAAAGAAAGAAAGAAAGAAAGAAAGAAAGAAAGAAAATAGCAGGTCGACTCGCGCTAAATTTATTCTAGCATTGGAGGCCAAAATTCTGTAAAATCCAAACATTGCACCTTCAGTTGTGTGTAAAGAAGTCTCCCTCCCCTCCACCGTGCAGCTCAAGAAGGATTAAACTAATTTTAGACAAACACTCCGTAAGCTTGCATGCAATTTCTTTCGAGCTTTGTCACGTGCTACCACTTGATACTAATGCTTCGTTGTCCATATAGTCAACTCTTGCAAAAATAATGAAAAATATTCATTCGTCGTGAGCAACCTAGCAGTATGGACAACGAAATTTCGTTAATAAATACACCGAGAAACCCGAAAGAAGTTAGTAATCAGTAAGATTACGACAAACGAGTGTATTATAAGTTATAATTAAGTAGTGTATACCGGACTGACGCTGTCCTTCCACCGCTTATCTCTAATTACGTGCGAGGCGTGACATTAAAATTCGGAGGAGGGACAGCGTCAGTCCGGTTTACACAACTTATCATTGACTCGTTTGTCAAACTTTAGTAATCAGTTACTGGACTGATGCCCTTATTTCTCTGAATTTTAATGTCGCGCCTTGCACGTAAGTGGAGACAAAGATCGATTTACACTACTTAATGATAACACGTCATCCAATCTTTTATCAAAGCTTAGTAATCAGTTATGAAATCCTACAAGGATTTTTGGAAGGTTTGCAGGAATACCTTTTGATACATCCACATAAAGGCCGATGGATACTAACAAAAAATTATTGTACAAGTCCCTCTCTCTCACATAATTATACGCATCAAAGCGAGATATGTAGTTGTAGTGTAGTAAGTTCTACTTTCAACTTGAAACTTCGCCAGAAAAACTGGTGCATGTTGTATTTTCTTTACAAGAATTTATACAAGCTAGAAGTTGCACATGCGCATTTGAGAAAAGACAGATTGGTTACTCAAACAAAAATGTTGAAACAGTGGTTCAGTCTTAACAGTCTTAATTATAAAACACAAATCACTTAATTAATCTTAAAGGTCTAATAATGATAAAAAGCAGTACACAAATAGAACACATATTTATAACTAAGGTTTGATAAAAGATTGGATGACCTGTTATCGTTAATAATAATAATAATCATAATAATAACAATAATAATTTATTTGGGCCTATCGGCTAAAATTTAGCGTTATTTAAAAAAGAACAATAAATCACAATAATACAATTAACAAGATAATAAAAGAGAATAAGGTCAATTAAAAAATATTTCGTCTAGATACTCATCGAAAGAATAGTAACACTTGGTTAGTAGGAATTTTTTAATTCAACTTTAAATTTCTTCATAAAAAAGTAAACTATATTTTTTCATATTATCAGTAGTATAAACCGGTTTTTGTTTCCACTTAAATGCAAAATTCGGAGAAGTGAGGGCGTCAGTCCGGTTTACACTACTTAATGATACACGTCATCCACTTTTTTATCAAACCTTATTTATAACTGTCAAACAATTTAAGTGTCATAGATTCTAGAGACTGGTCACACTGCGTGACTTTTAGGAAACAAGTTTAAATAATAACAAGTTGACAGTGTCCACAGACTTTGCAAGAATTCTTTTCAAGTTGTCAAGACCATCGGTCTTAAGTCCTCTCATTGTTAAAGTGTGAAACTAAAGGAGAAGACTCGAAAGCTTCTCTAATATAACCAAAGAACCAAGACGAAAACTTTCCTGTGTTTATCACACCGACAATTTACGTCATCTCCCCTTTGAAATTACGAAACTTCCCCCGGAACCATCCCGTCCTTCACCCCGTACAATTTCTGGAACGCCTAGAGATACCTCACCCAATTCGGAAATTTATAGCTTGTAAATCGGAACGGTTCACCTTCTTCCGGATCGTTTATTCGCCTTTATTATCGTTTCCCTCCCGAACACCCTGCGGTATTTATAGGGTACAGATGTTCAAAGTATCCTCTTTTATAACCGCGGCCATCGGCAAAGCGAGAAGATAATTAAAGCGGAAATGGCGCGTGAAGCGGAGGGGAATATCGCTCGCGGTAAACAAATTTAGCGGACGAGTTAAACAATTTCTTCGACGCCGCCACCACCACCGCCAGCACCGCATACCTTAATCAAGTTTCGGCCTTGCAAACCAAGGGATGGGGATGACGATGAAGAGGACGAGGAAGAAGAGGAGACCGTTTTTCATACGTTTCGTATATCGAACGTTTCGCGTCGAACTTTATTTAAACGTTTCACCGATGGAACTTGAAGTCGGAGAAATAGTTTTAACTTAAACGTACCGTTTCGATATTAAATTTTAATCGTATTAATGCGAGTTAAACTGCACCGAGAGAAAAGTTTTGTTCTTAACCATCTTAAGTGTAGGGTATGGCATAGATAGTTGCAGAGGTAACGTTCGAAGTTTTGTAATTAAATTGGGTGGCGTCGAGAACCGGGCTTGTTTGAGATATTGCGAGCTGCATACTCCAAGCGATTGGAGTAACATAACATAACATAATTAATCTTTTTCTGTATTACCACTCGTAAAGTGTAGGAAACGTCATAGTCTAAAAAGATAGATGGAACATACTAATCAATTGTCTGATTTTGAAGGGTAAAGAATGTCTTTAATTTCATAAGAACTGTTTTTAATTAAAAAGGAACATTTAATGGTTGACTTTGCAGGTTATCAGGAAAATAATTAATTATTTGAATACATTAACTTGAGCAAGATATGTTTGTTATGAAACTAAATAATGATCTCGTTTATCACGCGTGTTATGGTCATGTATTAGTTCAAAATCCTTAAAGAAATTGTAATTTGACTTGACTAATATCAAATACCTCAGGATATAAACCAATGGTCATGTAAATACGAGGGCGATTCTTAAAGTAAGTTCCGTTTCGTTATTAACAAAACATCAATACAGGAAGCGGTTTTTATTATATACAACTTAAAGCTACTACTTTCAGCTATTTTTCTTTAATAATTTCCATCAAGATTGAGAGATTTGTCATAGCAGTGAACGAGTTTCTAATGTCCTCTTTATAGAGTTCTATGTAGAGGACATTAGAAACTGGTGCCTGTGAATTTGAGGGAAATTCAGGTCAAACGCGCCCCATTTTCTAGATTTACAACATATGTGATTGGAGGGCTACCTTGAGAAAAGGAGTGTTTTAGTGTGAAATGAGGAAAGTGTGTGGAAAAAGTTGTACTTTGATGAGCTTCCCGTTTGTAATTGACCACTGTTGTGAAGAAGAAAGCGAAAACAGGCCGAAAATTTTTCTGGTCATTCATGAATGATACATCGAAGTCAAAATGCCAACAGATATCGGTTAAAGCAACATAACCTCCAAATTTTAGGGAAGTTGTTTGACATATGACCTCTTGGACATTGACTGTAAATGAATATTTTTTAAACAAAAGGATTTTACATATATCTGATGCAATCGGGACACACGCCCCACTACTTCTCGGGAAGACACGCCCCACCAAGTTTATTTTATAAATACTGATCAATATTTATTACTGTGAATTCCATATTTATCAATTTAAGTTAGACTCGATCAGTATTTACTACAGTTGGAAATGGCATCAGCGGTTTTGCTACAACTGGAATTGCTCCATTGAATCGAAACATGAACCCTGGTCATTTTTTCGCAATCTCGAACAGAATTACAGTTGAAACCCTTGATTCGGGATTTCCAAATCGTTCACAGAGTACTAACCAGCAATTGCGTGACCAGAACGTGTCAATGGATCATCTGCCCATCTCTTCTCAAGAGGCTTGGTTCCCAACGAAAAGGCTTCACAAGAAATCTGCGTCAGGCGAAAACAAAATTAGTTCAAATGAAAGACCTGAAAGAAGAACAAGCTACTCTGAACAAAAGTGGGAGCCCGAAACGTAGTGAAGAATAATATAATATCAGTGTCAAGAAAGTAGACGAGAGTTCCGAAAAGAAGGTTGACATTAGAAAACACGCAGCATGTCGGTGAAGATGATGTTTTTAACCCTTTAAATGCGAAGAAATAGTCATTTGAGGGAAAAAATTATTACTATATATATCATTACAAATTTCTTCTTCGACATTACCCAAAATTTTATCCATCCACTCCGTTCTTCATCATGGACATTAGTTCGTGCTTCTCCAAACCTACGGCATGATTGTTACGGTCAATTGTTACAGGTTTCTGTAATTGTTACTTTTGGCTTCTCGTTTCCACTTTTGCCGTAGGATGGCGCTCCGCTTTTGTAAGTTTCTGATACGGCTTGCGTCTGTTGGATGCACGTGTGGGGTTATTCTGCTCGAAACGTTCAGTTGGAAAGATCGTTTTCCTCAATTTTGCTGTCTGAACTAATCGTTCTCGTTGAGCATTTGCTTTTGCCTCACTTGGAGGTGAGTCTTTCTTTTTGGTAATTACAATGTCGTTATTTTTCTCCTCCACGTTGTTGTAGGGAACTATCGTAGGAGCTAGACGCCGACTTAGTCTTCAGGTTGCTGTGTTCGGTTGGTTTTACCTACATTTTTACACCAAGTGCGAGAAAACGCGTCATATTGGACAGTTTCCTTCCCGACACCGGTTACCACGCTGTACGAAGACAACCGGAAATACGTTACGTTAAGTCCCGCTTTTGTGTATATTTTTGACTCGTTGAATTTCTGGGAAAAATTCCCTAGAATTTTTAGTCAATTTATTCTTACTATTGAGACATTCAACTTGTTTCGTATTTTAGGGGCCGGGGGAAGCAAATTGGTTTTCGGGTTATTTAATAATATATTTATTGAACCAAGGGTGTATAAACCTTAGGCAAGAAGCTAGGTTAATCGAATTTAACGTGATAGTTTCACCTCAAGTGACAAATAAAGTGCAGTTAAACGTCATTCTCTCGCCTCAATTCATTTCTCTCATGTCATTTTTAAATAAAGTGTTGAAGTAGTTTTGCTGCAGTTCACTTCACGACAGGATAAAGATCCAGAACGTAGACGGTTCGGATAATCTCGTAGCACCTACGAAAGAAGCTGGAGAGTCTCTCTGACTCCAGGTACTCAGATGTGATCAAGTTCTATAATTGGGGAGTGTCGCCTTGTTATTATAATAATTTCTCGAATTTTAACTTACGTCGTTTCCTTTGGGCTAGGACGATCTGGATCTCCATCTGTATCACCAACGAAGTGGCTGATTCGAACCGTAATGACGAACTTTCGTATCGGCCATGTTTCTGACTTTTCCGTTTATCATTTCCGTTTCACCAAAAGCCGTAGAAGCCAGTAACACGATGTTCTAACATGCTGTCACTCATGACATATTCACCATAAACAAAACAAAGTTCATGATGAATCTCAGCAGCCTTCATGTTCTTTGCACACAGAAATCAGATAACAGCACGCAGTTCACAATCGGCGGGATAGTCAATTGCAACAGTCACTTTAAACAACCTGAATAACACGAAAGAATGACCAAATGGTTCCCTTACTAGCACTTGCAGACTCACATTGAATCAGACTACATCGCAGCGCTATGATCGCGCCGACATCCTCGCTCCTCTGCCCACTGGCCAGAAACGGAACTTACTTTACGAATCGCCCGCGTATATGATGGTTCTTAAATATTTTTCCACGTGAATTTTTAGATCTAAAAATTGCTTTTATCCAAGCCTTCTGGATCGAGAGAGTTCTATGATGATTAACTGAATGTCCCCAAAAAATAACTCCATATCGAGATCTACTTTTAACACATCCGTAGGAAACAGTAAATGCAGACTCAATCCTGACACACCGTGAGATGGTTCGTAAACAGTAGCAGAAACCACCTAGCTTCGCTCTAAGTTCATGCATATGTGATTTCCAAGATAACACGGAGTCGATTTTAACTCCTAGAAAGCATGACACACTCGCACAATGAAGTCCATTGGATTGGTAACAAATTCTTATATCTTCAGCACTGTTTTTGAATACCAAAGGTTGCGTTTGGTTAGCATTTAATTGAAACATCCGCTCACTTCCTCCACATTTTAGGTCATTTCTTCAACACTACTTGTATGCACAATACATGCTGTATCATCAGCGTCTAAAACTGTCTCATTCTTAATCACATTCGATAAGTCACTGGCGTACAAGAGGAACAACAGTGGGCCAAGACTAAACTGCTGTTTGAAATTATCATAGCTGATGTTTATTTCCTGTTGGCTTAAAACACTGGTCCAATCAATTTGGGAAGGTTCTCCAATTAATATAAACGTATCATGTGCTAATGACCTAATTTGTACTTTTTGTGAGAGCTCACTACCAGGTGCTTGAATTAATATTGATATCCTCTGGGCCGAATGAGCCGTCAAAGCAGAACAAATCACATCTCTATTTAGTGGCAAAACATTCGCAAAAACGTTGTCGATTAAAGTTTTGGAGGCGTTTGCTATCCTTGTAGATTTGTTCATGGTCTATTCTAAGTTGTATAGTCCCAATATATCAATAAAACATTCTGCCATAGTGTCCTCCTTACGCAAACCAATATTGAAAGTTGATATTCCTTTACCAAACAGGTTTAAATAATCCTCTTGGACTAACTAGAAACACTGCCAAAATCCTATTTTACCCGTACTTTACATATAGGGACACTTTCGGATTCAGATCAAATCCATCTATATATATGGATTATATATAATTACTTTAACTTTAATTAGTTTAATTCCGCCCCATTTAAGCATCAACTTTTGGCCTTTTTATGTCAATAAAGCATAGGACGAAGCACGTCGTAAATATATAGAAAAAAGTCCAATTTCCTCGCCAATTATTCCATTCTATAACAACAAAATGACCCTCATTCCTTTCTCATTCGAAATTTATTACTTATCCTGGCACATTTCACATTTTCACCAACATAACCTACTGGTTTCGCCCGATTTTCCCTAATATTTCGCAAACACTCGAACCCCACGCGATTTTATACCATTCATATTTATCCTTACCAATTTTTCCGCCCTTTCGATGTTAAATCGCGAATTACAGGCGATAGCTTAAAAACGGTCTCCCGGTCCCTAATTGAGTTATAAATTTGCTTTACACGCGAGCTTTCGCCGCAACCGCACCGACTTTTACTGGTCCATCCTCTTCCCCACCGGATCGTCGCCGCAGGGAATTATCATAGTACGAGAATAGTTCGCCTGCGAGTTATCGGTTAAAAAGTAATGAGCTATCTCGATTAGTTAGAGCGTACGATCGAAGATTTCCCGGGATGAACGTAGGCGTGTTGTGTATTATACGACAATGTACGAGGTGCTAAATAAAGTAATGCGACCGATTTTTTAAACTTGTTTTATTCCAATAAGATTACAACTCAATATTATCCCCTTGAAACTAACTGCTAGATGATCCCAAACCTGATCGCAGTTTTCCCAAAACTCAACGAGTCAAAAATATAAATAAAAGCGGAACTTAACGTAACGTATTTCCGGTTGTCAAACTTCGTACAGCGTGGTAATCGGTGTCGGAAAGAAAGCTGTCCAAGATGGCGGTTTTATCGCACGTGATGAAAAGATGTCGGGAAACCAGCTTCCAGCTCTTAGGATTCTTCTCAGATATTCTTAAAAAATAAATCGTAGCTCTCTACTAGTCCTGTACTCGTATATTCTAGTTCTCTACTAGATCATATTAGCTTACACTAGTTATACCAGCCTACACTAGTTCTCTACAACAACGTGAAAGAAACAATAATGACATCGATACGATCAAATAGAAAGATTTACCTCCAATTAAGAAAAAAGCAATCGTACAACGGCTGATACTTCGAACAGTAAAATTGGGGAAGCGAAACTTCCAGATTTACATGGCGACGATGTAAAACTTCCTCCAGTCGAATTTCCGTGTATATCCTCGATAAACGAGACTAAGAAGCGAAAACGGTATAACTTATTCATGGAAAACGACCCGTTCATCACAACGTTACAAAACGAATACCAACGCGTGCATTCAATATGTGCGAGTTGTATCAGAAACCTATGAAAGTCGCCATCGACGGCAAAAGTTGGAGCAAGAGAGGTCATAAATGACAATTACAAAGAACTGTAACAATTGGCCGTAACAGGAACAAACGACGTGAATCTAACAAGTTCCAACTCGCACTGATAGCGTGTCACGTGTTCACCTGGCTCCCCCTCCCCGCGTCACCAGTATTCCCCGAACGAACACTACGTTATCAATCTCTTTACTGTATTTACACACCTCGTACATACTAAAAGATATGTTAATTAACGACGGCCAGAGTCTGCTCATATCCAATTCGAAGTATCGATCGGTAGTGAGTATAACCTATTTGCATTTTTATTCGGTCTGTTTAGGGGTAGATTGGTGCTTTTAGGTTGATGTTTATTTCGATTTGCGTTCGTGAATTAATAAATACCTACTTTGTGTTGAAAATCGTTTAATTCGCTGTGAAATGGTGACATTTTCTATCGGAGGAAATTTAATTCAATCTAGGGCAATGTTTGTAATATCCGCAGTAACAAGAATAAGTTTTTAATTTGCGAAAAACCTTCAAACTTGATGGAAAATTGGCACATGTTAACGTGGAAATACGTAGGACTTATGTTTCGATCAAGGGAAGTGCATCAGAAAAAAAAGTTATTTTCTATAGGGAGTAAAGTTCCTTTTGCCGTAACGACACTTTTGACATATTAAATTCTTCTTCTTTATTTTAATTCTAAGACTTTCCATCTATCATTTACTTGATCATTTCCGGTGTGATACTGTCTTTCCAGAGAGCTTTACCCAACTTTATCTTTCTTAATGCTTCTTCTATTCCTTCATTCTTTATGGTGCATATTCCTAGTTCTTCGCTTACTTCTACTTCTTCGTCTTGTAGGGTCCTTGAATACATGTTGATATTGTTCATTCTTTAAAATGCTCTCTCTCCCAAATTCATAGTACTAGTGTTTCGATCAAGGTAATTGCATCAGAAAATTTTATAACGTCCTTTTCTCTACGTTTTTAAAGTTGTTTACATAATAATGATACTTTTCACCCATCAAATTCTTCTCCTTCTACTTCTTCTTAATCCTAGAACTTTCTATCTTTTGGAGGGCTTTTCTCTACATTGCTTTCTGCCTTCCCTGTCACACTAAGAAGTGTTATTTTTCTGTTTGTTGTTCCTGTTATCACCCGTCTTGTGTATTGGTAATATAATATTTGTCTTCCAGTCTTTTGATTTTCCTTCTTTTAATATACTGTTGATCAGTTTCCTAGATGTGGTGGTTCCCCATATTCCCATTTACTTTATCTTTTGTGAGAGCTTTGACTAGTTTTATCTTTCTTAATGTTTCTTCTATTCCCTCGTCCTTTATGGTGCCTATTTCTTCTTCGCTTCCTTCTACTTCTTCATCCTCTAAGCTTGCTAGGTCTGTATATGTTGATTTTTTTAATATACTCTCTCCCTAAAATTCGTAATACTGGTGTTTCGACCTCTTTGCATTAAAAATTGTCTGTTGTTTTATTCAAGCCATACGTTTTTATTGTTCTAAGCTGCTTATATAATAACAAGACTTTCGTCGCATTCAATTTTTCTTCTGCTGCTTCGTCCTAATCCTAGAAATTTCTATCTTTTGGCGGACATTCTTCTCCATTGTTGAATGTCTTCTCTAAAGCTTTATATTTCGCTCCATGCGGTGCCCTTTCTCTCTGTTTCTTCTCTAATTCTATCATATTGTTCTTCGTCTTCAAGTGTGGATTCTATTTTACTTTATTTTTTGTTCTGGTATTCTTGCGAATATTTAAAATACTATCATTCTCCAAAATTCGTAACACTTATGTTTCGATTAAGGGAAATGCATTAGAAATTGTCTTGACGTTGTTTTCTCCAAGCCACACACTTTTTGATTATTTAAGTTGCTTAACGACACTTTTGATGCATTAAATTCTTCTTGTTGTTGTTGTTGTTCTTCTTCTTCTTCTTCTTCTTCTTCTTCTTCTTCTTAATCCTAAGACTCTCTACCCTTAATAGGGCTTTTTCTTCTATCGTTTTCTGTCTTGTGTCAAGTTTCATATTTCGCACCATGCTATGTCCTTCCTCTCTGTTTCTTCTCTAATTCTTTTACCCTGTTTTTAGTTTTCAAGTCTCTATTATACTTCACTCTTGATTCTACTATCCTTGCCAATACCTTGCGTGGAACATTAGGAAGTGCTATTCTTCTGTAGTTTGTTCCTTCGATCAATTTTCTCATATATTAGTAATGTAATACTTGTTTTCCGATCCTTGGGTATTTTTGCATCCTCTAATACACCGTTCTTCAATTCGCTTGACGCGTTGGTTACTTCTGTTTGCATTTACTTGATCATTTCCGGTGTAACATCATCTTTCCGAGAGCTTTGCCCAGTTCTATCTTTGTTAATGCTTCTTCTATTCCCTCGTCCTTTATGGTGTCTATTTCTTGTTCTTCGCTTCCTTCTACTTCTTCGTCCTGTAGGCTTGTCGAGTCTCTATATGTCGGTTCTTTAAAATCCTCTCTTTACCCATCGTTCCATTATTCTGTCTTCTTTGGTTATTGTATTTCCCTCCTTATCTTTTATCTTTAGCATGATACATTCCCTTCTTTGTGTGAGTGGTTATAATGTACTGTATAATAGTTTTTGGTATCTATATAATTTTCCACCATCTTACGCCCAAAATTTTTCCTGTGAATCCTCGTTTTGCCTCCTGTATTGATGCTCCAATTTTTTTCTTTTCTTTTTGGCTACTTCGTAATTCTTCGGGCCTTTCTTGTTGTTGAGTATTTTCTCCATTTGTGTCTTTTGTCTTTAACTTTCCTTCGTATTTCATCTGTTCACTGTTTGACTTTTACCCTATTTTGTTCGATATTTTCGTTTTTCCCATCCCCACTGCATACTCATTCCAACTTTTAATAGCTGTCGAATATGAATTAGTATTCCTTTTGCTATCTTTACACCCTCAGTTTGGTGCTTTTGTTTTTCTCCTTCATGTTCTTTCTTCTCTTGGCTATTTTCTCTTGTGTATCATTTTATTAGTTTCATTATTAGTCGATCGCTTTCAAGTTCCGTTTCTCTTTCATGAAAGACAATATCATTGTCTCCCATTTGTTTCTACTTATCGGCAAATAATAATTAGTTGATCTCTCGCTCCTACTCTCAACCACCTTTGTGTACTTGTGGATGTTCCTGTGTTTACTATAATTAGATTTCCTTCTATACTCTAACTATATAATTCTTTCCACGTTTTTATTAAGAACCTCTCCTCCTTCTCTGGCCATATACTACTATACTACAATCTGCTTCTACATTTGTTGCCTGTTTAAACACTTTCTTCAATAACCTTAAAATCAGTGAACATTCACCAGTTCGAAACCCTTAACACTAGCTGCTCATTATCTAAAGTTTGATTTTGTCCATACCCCATCCTCACCTAATTTTGGGAATTATTCTTTGCAATTGCCAGTTTTGATTATTTTACTATTTGTGAATAAATCCTTTGTCCTACAAACTTTGTTAGAAACTTTTTCAAAATTTCCAAAACTTTCTTAAGAATTTTTAGCAAATACACATATTAAATTACTGGGACCTATCGATTTTGCACAAACCGACTGAAACATCATATTATTTTGGTCTTTTTATTTCATTGTTTTTCTAAATTGAAACTTTTTAGCAGTTGGTTCTGAATATTTTCTAAGGCGACAATATTAGAAGATCATTGTAAGGAAAGAGTGGGGCTATCGGGAACGTCGTGGGGCTTCTGTCGGTGTTGCTTGATTTATGTTCTTAAATAATTTCAGCATTAAGTTTTGATTTTAAATCTAATACTAGCCGTGTTGCTTTGGAAACTGCTTTTAAAACATGAAAATGTTTCGGTACACAATAGAGCTTTCCTCACTTCGCACGTAGGTACTCAAAATTAAATTAAGTCAAATACCAAAATAGAATCATCCGCATCGGAAAATACTTCGTCGGCAAGCCAAAGCCTTCGCGTCGAAATTAACTAACAAAGACAAATACAAGACGCGAACACAAAACCGCTTACATACAAATACAATACGCGAAATTGGAACGTACGCGAGCTAACTTTTATTAGCTAGATAGACCCGCAGCTGTTGCCCGCGCGGTACAGTCGACGTGAGTTAAACGGGTTAATAAAATTTTAATGGATTTTCCAGTTCATGAACCGTTGATGTTTAATATCTCGATTTAATTACGCTCGCCCGTCCCATCCCCTATTGTAATTCTTCTCTCTTTTATGTTTCCGACTGTTCCGCGCTCGCGTGTACGTGTGTTCTTCGGTTTAATAATGCACTTGATGACTTGTTTTTCTTCCGGTAAACGCTTCGTTTCGCCTTTGTCTTTCGTTGACAGTCGGCGCCGCCGCCGCTTTCATTATTCCGGCTTTAAGCGCCTCTTTAAAAAACAATTTTTTGTCCGTAAAGACAAACGGGAACTCGGTTAAGGGGTATATTTGGGGGAAATGAGGGAGCACTTACGCGAATAATCTCGGAAAAGGTTTTCGTCCCAAAATAATGGAAAGGAAGGGAAATTTTATTGGGACTTACATGGATACCTACGCGGGCTGTTCTCTTTCCGCGAGGGCTAGGGCAAAGTAATAGTAATCGTAGGGTAAGTAATACTCAATATATTAACAAAGCACATTTGTTGATAATTTTTGAAGCATCCTACTTAACAGTCATTGCATTTCTTCATCTGTGAAAACTAATCTACTAAACACTGTTTTCCATCATCCCGCGCAAGGTTGTTTATTTCATTTTCAAGTGCGTCCACCGATTCCTCAGCTGATCTAGAACGTAAAACCGGTAACATATCCTTTACAGGTGGAAACATAAATAAATTATTGGGTGACAGGTAGAGACTATATGGCGAATGTTTTGAACATTTGAATACTCTATCAGTCGATCAGCAATGTAAGCCTGACCATTGTCAAAATGCAAGGTCATTCTATCCCTTGCGCAGACAGTTTCGAGAATTTGGACCAAACAAACTGTACCGAACCAATCAGCATTCAGCACAGTCATACGCTGAGGATATGTCCGGTAATTTTATTAACAACAAATTATGTACTGACCATCTTTTTGTTTCGGATTCTTTTCACAAGTAATCTTTGTCGGAACCAACTTACCCCCAAAGAAAACTGAAACTGCCGATTGTTGAATTTTCTCGGGATCAAAATAGTACATATACCAGGTAAGCAAACGCATCGTCAAAGCAATTTAGTGCAAATCTGCACCCACTCACATGGTCTTGTTTTTGAACTGGGATGAAATTGCTAGAAATCCAATGGGAACAAAGCTTAAGTACCTTCAAATGCTTGTGTCAAGTGGTGCTGATTGCTATCACACTAGTTCTAAGAATTACTTGAATACCCTTTACAGTAACAACTTGTTGGCCTTCTTCAATCCTATTTCGAATAAGACCAATATTGTTTCGATAACGGGCGTGTTTGGCTTAGAAGCTCGAAAACTGTCATTCAAGGAAGATATGTAGATCACGGTGAAAGTTATTGTATTACCACTTTATGGTCGCTAAGGGATACGACTTGACACATTACTGATATCCCCAAAACATTGTTTATGGCTTAAGCCACGTTTGAGATTCCAAGAAATCAGAGCTCGATAATGTTCTTTATTCAATTCTATGATCGCCTCCTATATTAATTAAAAAGCAGTTGAGAAATTTTCAAGATCAACGTTATCAAATTTAAAGGAAAGAATGCAAAACCTACAGACTCATTTTTTAATAATATGACCAAAATCTAGATCTCAGATCTACTGGCATTCTATTAACTAAAAGTTCAAAATTAGAACTTAAGTGTTGGTAGAAATTAATTGCAGCCAAGGATGGGATGAGAAGTAAAAGACTGTTTTGGTAACTCTAAGCTTTGGAATTGTTTTAATTCTTCATTGGAGAGTTCTCCATGAGAACTTGTCAGCATCTAAAGTGAGTGCTGTCAGAAATAAACTACATAAATATATTACACAGGTTGAATTATATTGAATTTTAAATTACATGTAGTTTAAATGAACTAAAAATGAATTAAAAACTAGTTCATCACACATAATACCCGCGATTAACCTCTAAGTTCACACATCTTTGTTAGAACCCGTTCAAGGCATCTACACAGCATTCTGTTAAGTTGATGACAGGCTGCTTTTCCCATCTCATCCTTGGCTGCAATCCTCATTACTACCAACACTTAAGTCCTAACGTATACAGCCAGTACTTTTGCTCAATTTCAAAGGTAGAGTTTGCTTGAAACTACCTCACTTCACTTCAATCTAAAGAGTTAAAATCCTTTATATCCATGGGATTTAAAACTAGTACATTTTTACATGCTTCCATATTCACTTTCTTATTGTTTGGTCTTCATGGGTGTAACTTTGTAAATTGCCAGAAAATCAGAAGGTTACCCAAAGGAAACTGTTGGATATTCGATCTGGATTTTAGACCGCAATCGACTTTGGAAGATTTTGACTTGAGTGCACTCTTTGAAAGTCACTAAATATATGTTTAATGTTTCAGATGCCATATCATTTTCGAATGTGATATACAACTAAGACCAAGCACAGTAGGAAAATACAAACAACATTTTACACTTAAAACGGAAAATGCGAGATAGATGATAATAGAAGAGATGGAGAGCGTATTTGGATGTACTTATCCCACCTCAAATGTAAAGAACAAGTTCAAATTGACCGCAGAAGAGCAAAGGTGCACTGCACGGGATGGTCTTAGCGGCCATCACGAGCAGTAAAGACGGGAATGTTCAAAACAACAATAAGTGCCAACACCACTACAACACACTACATGGTAGTGAAATCTAGAGTCTCGAAAGAAAGCATGGCAGGGAACATGTTTTGGGAAATTTACGAAAGGAAAAAGACAGAAAATAGATGGGAAAGACGACCAAACAAGGAATTCTATGAGTTATTTAACGAGCCAAATATATACGAGATAGTGCAGAATAGAGGGCTACAATGGTTGGAACACCTTGAGCGTATGAAGGAAACAATTATAGCCAAGAAGATACTATGGACGCAAGCAGATAGAAAAACGGATGGGGAGACCTCAAAGAAGATGAGGAGGGACACTGATGCAGGGCATCAAGGAGTAACTGGAAATAAAAGGCCAGGGACAGGAAGAGATGGAAGGCTCTCATCAGACTATAAACCTCTAAGGGCTGACATACAGTCTTCCTTCATATTACTAAAAATTATTAAAAGAGATTCGTATCAAGAAATGTGGGGAAAACAATCACTTCTTCTATCAAAGCAATATACCAAAGAATTCACTTAGAAAGTATGAGTGAGATGAAATTGGATGTTGGTCTTGAGGATGCCCAAAATGCTTTCTGTTTCAGACGTCAGTTTGAAAAAGAAAAATTAATAAGAAGCAGAATTCCCAACAGTAAGTTGACTTTCTGCCAAAAACGTGTGTATTAAAGGGCACGAACTTATGGGATTACTTTAGAATAGCCTCAACACGATCGGCACTCCAAACCTCGCAACATTGTCATTGCGAGTTTGAGAATGGTGAAAGCTTAGTTTTGGAAATTTTTTATTTCCTATAATGGAATGCAAGACAAATGAAAGCCAAAGACACTACGTCTTCTCTCTTTCCAATTTTGACCAATTTTTCACGTGTTCCTTTATCGCAAGCAATAAATTACCTAGCGATTTACCTATACCCACGATAAAAGGAAAACTACAACTACCCAGCAAAATCTACAACAGACATTGCATACAAGTTTCGAAGCCCGATCTTCCAGCTAAAGTACCGCGTAGTAAGTCAATCCTTATCGTTCTAATTTACCTAATTTCTGTTGTTCTTAGTATTACTCCATATCGCGCACTTTACACAGAAAACGCGTTTCCCAAATTTTAATTATATTTAATTATTGTTTTTTTACATTCGCTTTTACCATTTGACGAATGAATTAATATAATTAATAAATGTTCTTAAAGGACACAAAGAAGTGGAAATAAATAAAATGGATTGGTGTCCTTTCTAAGTTGCGTATTGCATTCTGTTTACAAAGTAGGTATAAAAAGTGATAGTAAAGCAACACTAATTGTAAGTGGTTAGTGAATGTTGATCTTCACTTATTCTTGGTATGTACGTATTTTGCCGCTCAAGACGGTACAAGATAGTATAATTTTTGAACAAAATGGGACGTGTTACACATCCTTGTAATGAAACATAATGGTTACCGTAAATAATTAATGTTATCTTTGCAATTTTAAACAGTATGACCCCAAACATTCAAGGAAAAAGAAGTAAAGGAAGGAGCAAGAAACGCACAATCAGGAAGTAAAGCAATAAACCCGCCATAAACCAGCAAATTTCAAACCTCATCATCCTCTACTCAAATTCATAAAATATCTACTGAGATTATTTGAAAATAAGAATTCAAACTGCCCGTGAAATAAAAAATAATATAATAAATGCCGAAGAATCTAACACATTACCATAATACCTAAACGTTACCACAAGTTCTAAATAAATAAATTGTAAACATCCAATTTTTAATCAACAATAACGATTGTTCTAAAATCGCTTACCAGCATCACCGGAAGATTCCGGGGGAGCGACCACTTCGGAAAAGAACGGAAACGACGAAAAACCGTCCAACACTGTCAACTTCTCGAAATCGATCAGCTGGTTTTAAAACGGCGCAACGATTGCCCCTAAAAATATATCGGGCGTTTCGGAAACCCCGAATACCTCTCTAAGTACCAGAAATTCAGAATGTGTGTTAGAGTAGACAACCCGGACCCGACAGACGCACCGAGCAGAGCGTCGCCAATAACTACAGCTCGAAGCGTCGAGACGCTGGACCGCCGCGCTACACATCGGAATCGACGTGCGCTTGCTCCCCATTCCCCGTTGTGCCAGTATTAGGTACATATCTCTCCTCATCATCTACTACTACAGTTTCTCTTTTCTCTTTCGCGTTTCCCCCGCCCGAATAAGAAAAGGGACTATTCGAATATTACGTGGATGTCGTGCGAATTTTTTCCAACTAAAGCGCACGTTAAAGGAATGAACGATCGAAACCGAATAAGGGGATGTTAGCGTCCAATAACCTACTCCTTACTATTTCATCTAAGATCGGTCTTGTAATACGAAAAATACAGAAATTTCTTAGTTTCTCGGTAGCTTGCGCAGAAAAAGTGGATCAACCGGACAGTATTCATTGTAAATATATGGTTATCCCTTTCTCGTCACAAATTCTTCTTGTGTCACAATAAAAGATAAACATGGGCCACTTACAATATCTGTTGTTTACTACTCACCAAAATTCAATAACAAACAAGCGCAATATGAGGAGTTTCTTAACATATTAGGCAATAGATTTCTTACAGGCGGTGACTACAACGCGAAAAAATACTCAATGAGCTCCAAGACTGACTGCATCCAAGAATAGAGAGCTACTGAAGGCTATAAGAAAGAATAACCTAAGAATTTTGCCAACAAGGGAACCAACATATTGCGTATCTGATATAAGTAACATCCCCGACTAGATGGATTTTTGCATAAACAAAGAGATAGACCCCAACAGTTATAGCAATTAATTTCAACTTTATACATACAGAAAAGCCTCCAACATTATATAATAATAAGACAAATTGGAAAATCGAGGATACTGCTGTGAGAAAACTTCATAATCGAAGAAATTTCGAATGTTTATTCATCTGGATTGCTAACCTAAAAGGCTCAGCTTAATTGAAGACCTTTCCTCAGTGTCTTGCCGAGCTCCTGAGGTGGAAATGAGACGATGTCAGGGTTCGACGGCCAACTTAACAAAGGAGTTGGCAAAGGATACTATCCATGCCTTTCCCAATATCTCTGTCAAGTTGATCGTCTGATACTTATCAAATTCGTGCAATGAATCGAGGGGAGTTGGAGTTTCAAGGTCTTTATTAATCTGGGATTAGCCAACAAACCACGGAATCTGCGTTGTCAGGTCATATTTTCAAGACGTAGCAGAAATTTGTGTCCTGAAGGACATTGACCTTTCCACCTTAAGATTGAGAGTGAAGGGTTGCCTACAGCAGAAAATTTGGAGACACCAAAAGATGTTAGAGTACGAATATTGAAAAAAATTGCTATACCAATACTTTCGATGGGGAAACATGGAACACGACTGAGAAACAGAAGAGGAAAATAACAACTGCAGAAATGAAAATTACCCTTACCACACCTTTCTGAAAAATCCAGATACGTATTTCGGCAACTAAGTTGCCATCCTCAGTGGAACACTGGGGAATTCAGTATCACTAGCGAATCCGGCTAATGCCCAAGACGAACACTGTACAACACCAAAATAGTGCACAATGAACATCACGCAATGAACGCGCGAAACACACCAAAACACTGTCGACATTGATTCTTATTTGCAGAAATGAGATTTATGAGAAAAATGGCGAATGAAACAAGAAAGGACAGGATTAGAAACGTAACGTTCAGAGATAATCTGAAACTGAGAGCAATGGATGAAAAGGTTGTGAAAGCACAGCTGAGATGAAAACGATACCGGAACAAAGAATAGTCAAGCAGGTGTTCGAAGCCAGGAAGAACAAGGAGAGACCAATAGGAAGGCCCAGGCGGACCTGGCTAGAAAACGTGAGAGGGGTAAAAGAGGAGTATCGTGGAAGAGGGCACAATAAGCCATATCAGATGGGAAGTACTGGAGAGAAATATTCAAGAAGGCAATATTAAGAACTCAACTCTATACTCCCCTTACATTTCAGGAAAAAGGGTAGAAGAAGCTTATGGTTTAAATAAGTAAGTTCAGCGAATCGTGTTCTTGCCTTAATTGAATTGGTGAGTGGAAATAATCAAAAAAAAAATGATTAAAAAACAGTTTATGTCACAATAATTTGATACATTGCAAATTTGTAGACAAGTGAGTCCTCTACAAGAATGTGTAATAGAATTACTTCATTTTCTACCATGAGATGTTATGTGACACCAACTGCCAAGTGAAGTTACACCCTTTTTCCACTCAACTTAGAAGATACGTTGAATTTGAATTAGTAATATTAATTTAATCGACACAGCTGCATACTTGTAATGTCTTTATTATTTAAATCGAATTTACCATACAAGAACTTAAGACTTAATATAACTGGACATAACATTAACTCTTAATGGTCTACAGATTCTTCATTGGTGGCTACCCATGAGGTTATATGGTAGTAAAATTCCCAAAATTTCTCCAGTTATGTATCCTTATTTAATGTATGTAGGCGCAGTAGGTAAATATGGAGAAGCTTTAGGCTTGACTAATTGGAAAATTTTTGAGAGGAGTTTTCCAATATAATTGCTAGCTATGACGTAGTCAGGTATAGAAAATAATAAATTGCCTGTAATTCGATATTGCAAATTTCTCCTTAGCTTGGTCAAAAGATTGATATGCTTTCTTGTAGTGATTGGGCCAGCAGTTTGTGTAATCTCTTGTATCTTTGTAGCGTTTGTTAAAAAATGAATGGTTTCAATATTCGTCAACTCAGCATTATGGCTTCATAATCCGCAAGAAGGTAGATTCCAGCATATTTTCTTATGACCCTTTTAAGTGGTCCATAGTATCTGTTAGACGGCAAGGTTATACATAATCGTAACGTTTAAAGACGACTCAATGTAGTGAACTTCTTTAGAACTACCATAATCAAAGATTTTACGCGGAAACTATTCAATATGTTCATGTATTTTGCCAATAGCGTCTGGTGTAAAAACATGCGGTTGATTGTTGTTTACCACGTAGATCTGTAGGTGAATTTCCAAGAAACAACAGTCTCTGTAGTCTGCAGTTCGATATTAAATGTTGACTAACAAAATCTGTCTTGCAAACTTGTTGTCTCTCTAAGCCCTTCACTATGAAGAATGAAAAAGTTACGTCTTACTTTTTTTGCTTATCTTCTCCCTTCGATCGGCTCCTAACTACGGGTCTACATCCTGTTCATTTTTTATCACAGGTGATACTTACATGCAGTCTGTTCCTACGGTCCTTTATTCAGTCAATTTGTCGGTTTTAGCTGCGTATTAGTTTCCAAGAAGACGAGTCTTTTTCCTCTCATTTTCCTTCCGTGTTTCAGGACACATCTTCTTTTGCGTATTTTCCAGTTTTTGATTATCAGAACTCTCACTCCTAGAGATTTTAATGTCACCCAGTTTAAAGTGGGATAGGTATTAAAAGCAAGATTAAATTGCCGACTTCGCTTGAAAGTTATGCCCGCAGAACATCATATTTTCACCTGACAATGAGTAAGTATGTATTTGTGCTTACTGTTGAGTGGAAGAAACAATATAAAACATGGAGTTGTATCGTTATTCCATTTAACGTCAGACTTTCGGGCCGCATAGAAGCGTACACTTTTCGAGCCTTAAATTGTTTGTCGGCCCAGCAGGAAGAGATAGGCTTAGACATAATTATTGCTATCTCGGTTTAAAACTCAATTTTTTGGAGTTATATCGCCTCTTTACTCACCGATTCAATTAGTTCCCCTACATTTACGCCGATACCTTTCTTCTGTTACCGCTGCCAGCAATTTCGACGTGACAAAGCATCTTTTGCTTACACCTCAAGGTACTAATTGTCAACACCAACCACCCTGATAGCTATAGCAGGTGTAAAACTCCAAAACGGACGAAAAAAGGATGGCGGTGATATTTTGAAAAGGAAGAAAATCAGTCAATATCATAAGAGGAATTACCTAGAAAAAGAACCGAGATAAAAGAGAGAAAATTTCGATCTTCTCCTATTACATATTATGAAGCAGCCGACGCAAAACCGCCCCCGCAGATAGTATTAGGGAGGCAGAATATCTGCAGGTAGCTGTCTTCGATTTTCTTTGTTCGAACACGAATCGAAGCGAACGTTTGTCTTCCATTCACCTTCCGCCAGGCACCGCCGCCGTCTCTAGATGCGTTCGGAATCCCCAGAATTCGCAGAATGTCGCACCCTTTCCCTCCAGAATTAGACGTAATTGATGATCGTTGCCGCTTCATTGTTGACGCTGGCGACGTAATAATCAAGCCCCTAGGTGGTTCATTAGAGGCGACGGAGGGTCGTCTGTAAAAGTCAAATCACGACGTCTATTACGACGATGATGGGATCTAAGAGAAAATTGCTTGCAGTTGTGAGATGGTGGTAATTCGAGTTGTTTTTAGCTATTTGGAGACACGTCGAACTTGTCGATGGTGATTTTGGTCACCAAAAAAAAAAATGAATTTGTGAGATTTCTTTTATTTATTTTACTCGGCCTAAATTGGGGCCCGCACGTCATCTCGTAGACATTCCGAAACTTCCCCATTTCTGCAAGAGGGGCACTTTTCAATTTTACGTATTCATCGTAGGTAGGTGCGACGTTTCATCCGGGGAGTAATTCAGTCATCAGCACTTTCTCGCCCGGAACGAGCGAGTCCGGGAGACGCGCGAAATTGCGCGGCGCGCTCGTATTCCGGGCACACGTTCGTGTAACTCCCGTTGCTACACGCGAATTGAAGGCGGCCCCGATTTCCCCGAGACTCGGACAAACAACGCTTTCCTTACGGAATAACAAAGAACTTATTAGTAGTGTTATGCTTAGTTTTGTCTTTTTTTCTCCGACGACGACGACGTGCCGGTTTTTAGGAAAGCGGAGTTTTTTAAACGAATTGCGACGACGAAGGGTAGTTGATTGGGAGATACGTACTACGTACAAAGCTAATGCGAAATTGGATTTTTCTCGATGCAATCAGTGAATCTGTTTCTGTATTTAGAACGTGAGCTACGGTCGTTATAGAAGGAAGAAATCCGATCGATTTCCTTTAGATAAGTAATTTATGTTCCCTGCCAATTTATTATTATTAATTATAATAATAATAACGTAATTATAGTCTAACAGAAAAAGAAGTGACAAAACAAAAATGCATAGATATGTACGTACGTGAATAAACAGAAAGTACAAAGTGAATTCAACAAATCAAGAAGAAAATAATATTAATGATAGTAATATCCTTCTCTTAATCCTGTGCCTATCTAGCTTTCGGTGTTAGGCTTGGGTAGAATTAAGTTGTCTATTTTCTGTATAATTTTCTCCACCATTTTCTGACTCTGGTCTAATCCCCAATTCCTTCTTACTAAATTTCTCTTTCTACCGCTGTTTTCCTGATGTCGTCATTCCATTTTCTCCCTGGTCCTCCTTTTTTATTTTTTCCTGTCCCTCGTGTCCCATACACCATCTTTCTCGGTCTATCATCACTCACACGACACACATGACCAAACCATCTTAGCTGACCCTCCTCCATTACTCCCCAAATAAGTTTAATTCCTAGGTTTTGCCAGTATTTCTCATGTCTTATCTTGTCTTTCTTGGTCTTGCTATCTATTCGCCGATTCGTTTGATTTAACCTTTTCTGACTTTATCCAGGTCTTATTGCTATACGTTATTGTTGGTCTTATGACTTTCTTCTGTTTTGATCTGTTATGATACCTCCTTTTTTCCCATAAAGGTAGGCCTCATTGTATAAAACATTCTTCTGCTTTTTTAAGTTCTTCTTCCATTTTTCCGTCCCCATGGAATCCTTGTTCCTAAATATTTGTAATTATTAACCTGCACCATTGTCCTTCCTTCGATTATGATGTTATGTCTTTTCTTTTCTCCTGCAATTATCATTGATTTGGTCTTTTCGATGATTATTTTCATGTTTATTTTTGTGATTTCCTTGTTTGGAATTTCAAGATTCCTTTGAAGCGTTCCTTCTGACTTGACTAGAATTGCCATATCTTCCGCAAACATGAATTCACACGTTTTCAACTCATTCATTTTCCAGTAACCCATTTTTAGCGGTTTCATTTGTTTTTTGTCATTTTTCATGGCTGATGATAATAATAATAATACAACAAACAGTCAAATTCTACTAATCTTGTTAAAGAAGACATCCTTATGGTACAGGTCAACGGCTCTACACATAGTTGACAGCGGAAACCATTGAAGAAAATTTGTTCTGCGGAAAGGAACAGGAAAATATGAGTGAAAGGGGAAGAAATTCTAGGAATGAAAAGGTTTACGGCAGCGGCTAAAACGAAATTTGTCCAGCGCTTTCTGGCCAGTTCTCTACTCAGAATCTATACATTCACATGAAATTCAAGTATGATATGAAAAATAGACAAATTGAACGGAAAAATAATCCACTACGACTGCTACGTATACTGAAAGCAAAACTTCTCTGCAAGATTTTTTAAACCATTGTTGGCCGCCATTGCTTTGTTCATATTGTTTTTCTTGTAATTTGATGCTTTTCTCAAACCATCAGAGCGTGAGCTGAAGCTGCAGCATCGGACTATGTAATATTATTTTGGACATTTCTGCAATAGATGAGCAATAACTGTAATAAAACCGCACCTCTAAAATTATAAACTTGAAGAGCATGAGGAGGAGTTGACTCAAAATTGTCAAAAGTTCAACTCGATATTACGGGGAAGTATTAGATGGTTGCGGGAAAAAGTTGTAAAGACTTTGTAAGTGTCTCTGAACTGTCCTATAGTAAAACATGATTAAATATTTCCAAATAGCGTGCTTTCGCCTTGAAAAATATAAAGAGGCTGTTCACTGCCGATTTTGCTCACTCCCGGACGTTCTCACTACGTAATAATAATGATGGTGAAGCAGCAAAGTAGAACGTGAAAGATCCCGTATCTTTACTTTCCCACCCGGTTTAAAAACACAAACGTTTAAATTCCTAATTTCAATTGAAGGGATAGGCCATAGTACAATGTACTCAAATTAGAGAAGAAAAAGTGCAAGAAGAAAATTGGGATTGCTATAATATTCATACAGTAGAGCGAATTTTACGAAAAGATCATGACGCTAGAAAAATGGCAAGGAAGTCATGAAAATAGTAGCAAAACTCATGAATACTGTAACCCAGGATATGGGGCAGTAATCCTGGCTTTAGTAGCTGTTTATCGATGAAGAACTGTTGAGTGTTGTTTGAAGCAGAGATGCTTCTAACCCAATTAGTTACTGATTTTTCCTGAAACTTATTTACTACTTGCTAAAATAATTTTCTTCCAAACTCGCATTGCGTAAAACCAATTTATTGTAGTTATAACAACTGATCAAGGCTTCTATCAACGTTTCTCTTACCTATCAAATTTCTTTCGTTCCAAAATTTTGCATCTCACTAAATAGAGCTTTTAATTTCTGGACACTCTTTGTGAAAGCGATCTTTGAGAAATGGTTTTATTTATGTTAATTGTTTCTTGTTCAACCTTAGTTTATCTGGAACAATCCTAAGAAAGCGCCAATAAGCTCATTTCCGTTAAGCAATTCCTTAAAAGCGGTTTAAGGCCTGCCGAAGCAACCGTCCAATTTTTTCAAAAACGATTAATGTTGGTGTATGTCCTCTAACCATTATTTTCTTCGTGAACATAATCTTCGGAAGCTGGGATCAGTTAGGAAGTGGACAGTCCTTAGCAAAATAGTTGCCAGTAACAAATTGGCCAGATTACATTCCTATTCTTCCCCATTCTCCCCACAAACTTACCTAAATTTTGCCCAATACGTCAGCAACCTCAAGCGTTTATCTGATTTGTAACAGCTTAAAAACAGGGTAAAGTTTCTTCGTCAAATTGAATCTTAATCCTGAGTCTTTCTATCGTGATGTGTAAGACTGTTGAGTCGAGTTGGGCTGACTATCTCTTTTTAGGTTTTCCTATTCTGTCATAAGTTTTTGATCTGCCCCCATTGTATTCCTCTTTCTTGTGCCCCTTGTTATATAGCCTACGGCTATGTCTTTTTCATTCTTCCTCTTTTGTTAGAACCTTGCACTCGTGCCGCATATACCGTCTTGGTTAACCTACCGTCTGGCATTCTGCGGATATGTCCCAATCATCCTAGCTGTCTATCCTCTATTTTTGGTAGTATCGGTTTTACCTTTACGTTTTTCTTCAATATCCCGTTCCTGATTTCGTCCAGTCTTGTTTTATTTCTATTTTCCTTAGGAACCCCATTTCTGCTGCATTTATTTTACTTTTGTTTTTGCCGAATAATATGGACGAGTATCGGGTTCACCACTTTCTTGACCACATCCACTTCTTTGTTTCTTTTGTTATTTCCCTTTTATTAAAGAATGAAGACGTCAGTCAGTTATATATTCTTCCCATCTTTCCTATTTTGTCGTTTATTTCCACATCTCTAGGATCCCATTTTCTTGTATTGTAGATCCTAGGTATTTGAACTCTCTTACATGTTCGATGTTTTGACCGTACATTACAATTTGATGTGTATCCGCTGAAATAATCATCGTTTTTGTTTTCTTCACATTTATCTTCAAATTGATATTCTTTAATTCTTCCCTTGTACATTGAAGTTATGATGTAGGTTTTCTTCTAAGTCTGTTATTATTGCTATGTCGTCTACAAATAGAGGTTCCGATAGGATTTCCTTTTCCATTTTCCAATAATTTTACGATCTGCATCCTCCTTTTAGCCTTCTTTAATGCCTCGTCCAACACTACCGAGAACAAGAGTTGACTTAAAATACACCCCTGCTTCAGTCCGTTTCGTGTTTCATATTCCCGAGATTCCTCTTCCTACTTCTTACAAAATTTACTGCTGTATTATACATGGTCTTTAATATTTCTACAATCCCTCTATTTACCACTTTCTTTTCTTAACTTTCCCACACATTCCTTCCTTCTGATTTTATGGAGTGCTTGTTCCAAATCCATGAATCCATGAATCTTTAGCATGCCTAAATTCTTACCAATTTCCCGGTTCGAAGACGACAATTGCTTTCTTCCCGAACTTTCTTTCGTATCTTTCAGATAAAATGCTTACGGGTACCATGAAAATCTTGCTACCTCTCACTACGATCATTTCCGAGGAACGCCCAGTTTTCTTGTAAGTCCGATCCACCTTGATAAGAAATTACCTTTCTTCAAAGGCTGTTACCTCCGAACTACTTTAACTGAGTCCGGTCCATTCGCTGCAACCACAGATCTTTTGGCAAAAACACAAAACACAAAATTTGTCATATTTTCGGTTTTTTTACTTCTTCTTAAAATTCCGCAAGATTTGATTAAGTTTTATAACAATAAAACTTTTCAACACAACACCTAACTCCTTCGGAGCGTATTTCCAAGTATTAACTTAACGAGAAGTAAATTCTATACATTTCACTGTCCGAACTACTCGGCCGAGAAGGGAAATACGATATTTGCGTTTTAATTATGTCAAACATGAGTTCGGCTCGTTATTCGCCGGCGAAACGCGCAAAAAGGCAACTTGTTAATCAGAAGTGACATCGGAAAGCGGCTAGTGCGAGTACGAATGAATTTTAATACGGAATTTTCGACGGCAACGGTACATTTCTATTAGCATGCTAATTAAAACAAACTGCAACAAACCGTGGAAGCTGCCACAGCGGGACCGGGAAACTCGCAGCGAATGCCGGCATATCGAACGACGAATACTTCTACAACAAAAACTCATTCAGCGCAACGCGACGATATGGCCGTGTTGTTCCGTGTAATTCACTAGCATCATTTGCGAGGATATTGGTCTAGTGAAGAGAAAAGGAAATGTTTGGAAGGAATACGTGTTGAATAACTTTAGAATTGTTTCCTATTAGCGTACGCTGGTCTTAAGTTAAATTTCAGTAATCTTCAAGGAGTTGATGGTATGGATATAGGAGCGTTGATAGCAGACGATAAAACCCTGAAAAACTATGGGATTATCCATGAAATTCTAAGGTTTCAGAGACATTTTACACGGAGGTGAAACAACGATAAAAATATTTTTCATCGTCACTCGCGGGGCCTCGCAAAATTCATCTTTTGTCGGCGCGAAGACGAACAGACAGCCAGAAGAGCTCGAACGAACATCTTGAGATTTCCCGTACAAAGTAGTTTGTTTCGTCTGCTGTTTCAATTTGCGGTAATTTGATCACGCTGCGTCGCAGACGACAACGAGAACGGCCGTTTTAATAATGCATGAAAGGGGGATCGTTTGTCCGAAAAGGACACGGTTAAGCGGAGGGCGTCGTCGTCCTTACGACGAACGAACGAACCTCTCGACCGCCACCATACCTTCGCGTCGTCGCCTCTTGTCTCTCAAGACGTTCGTTCTTGTTTTAGGACTCATCGTTTATGTACGTTGTAATCTATCCGTCTGTATTTCTTGTACTACAAAGAAGAGTGCGATGGTGCTTTTTCGTCTTGGTTTATAAATGCGTTAGGGAGTGTTTTCGAAGTTTGATGTGGGGTAGATTTGTTAAAGATGAGGGAATGTAAGGAAGACAATCTCCTACGTAAATTGCAAGTTTCCTCTAACTCATTGATATTTTCAAACATCTTGCTCGTGAGGTACAGTGCCGAATTTCCTTGAGAAACTATCAAAATGGAGAAAAATTCATCAGACTACAAAATTACATCATTTCATTATTTATCGTCAATTTTACCATATTCTTGCAATTCAACATTCCAAAACCTTCATAATTGAAGAACTACAGGTCCATAACCTATGTGAACAATAAAAGAGTACATTAAAAAAGGTAGTAAATTGTTTATAAATTAATGTATTTAATGCAATTGTCAAAACAAGATTGAAGCGGATACGTACTAACAACGAGCAAAACAATACAGAGTACTGAGGAAATTGAGGAAAGAAGCTAAGAAAACAATAAGACAAGTAAAGAGAAGATTAATGGAAGATAAAATGTTGGAGATCGAAAATGCAGGTTCTAATAGAAATACTAAATAATTATATATAAAAAAAAATTAATTGGCGAAAATAAAGTCTATAAAGGAAAAGTTGTTGTAATAGAAAACAAAGATGGAAGAACGGCATCATGTGACGAGGAATATAAAGAAGTATGGGAAAATTATTTTAAACAACTACTCACGTAGGTGGAGTATTTTGAAGATTTAAGATTTTAGTACGATATTTAGGAGTATGGTTAACAAAACGATGAAAATGTAGAAAAAAATAATAACTGAAAGAATAAGCACAACAAACAAACCCTATCATGCTAAGAAGAAACTTTTAAGGGACAACAATATCGGCAAAAATACGAAAATAAAGTTATACAAGACATAAGCAGTCGGGGCAAACAGCGGTAACAGCGTACAATTACGAGATAATTATAAATACTACCCACTGTAGTCAGTACTAAATCGATGCTGTATGCAAGTAGTTGTGTGTATATGTAGGCCGTTGTAACTTATTTCGTAATTACCGCTGTTTACCCAGACTAATTATAAAACTAGTTATATTATATTTTGTAGAAACCACGAGAATGGCGACAAACAAGAAGAAAAATTAATGACTTTTGAGCGAAAGATGAACCAGGAAAATAACTAATGAATTTGAACGAGAAATTGAAGATGCCCAATGTTCGTTGCGTTCGAAACAGACGTTTCCTTGGAACGAAGAAGGAGAAGAAACAGGCAGAAAAACTGTGGCTTCTCGTTGTTCTTCTATTAGCTATTATACCACTTAACCCCGTCCTTGTTTCTTCAATTCATTTAAAAATTATTTCTTTTTATAATTTCGGCTACCTCTGCTTATGGTTTAGTTTTGAACAAATATGCTTCGTATGAACTGTTCCAAAGTATTTGAGTTTTTTACCGAGCACTTTCGTTGTTATCCGCTCGCGGTAAGGATTTGCATTTTCCAGGTCAATGATCAATCAATTGATGACCGTGCAAGTGTAGACATGATTAGAGTGGAAGTTTGGTTCAATATTATAAAAATGGTAGTACTTGATACTATTAGTGCCGAAATTTTACCGAACCTAATACAACAATCACTACAAATCTCGAAAGAAAAGGTTGTCAAGCAAACTTGTAGCTCCTTAGGAAGTGTGTCCAAACCTTCCCTTGCACATTTCGAAACGAACTGCTAGTGGAACCCCATTACTTCAAACAAACTATTTTCCAATAAAAATGCAAAACGGAAACTAACAATAACTAAGGACTAACAATTTGTAATATACCGTAATTTGGCACTAAGGAGCTAGAAGGGCAAGATCCATTTGACAAAAAGGGCATAGAAGAGGAAACCTGCAGATAATTCTAGCTGTATTTTAGTGATCATGTCATTATTACGGAACGGAAGGTTTCTGGGATGACAAAAGCCTGTACTGCCGCCCAGATAACGCATCTAATCGTTCCTACGACGTTCATAATCAACACCTGTTTGGGTAACAGTGCAAACTTACATCATCCCATAAACGAGACGCTCGCTAGTTAATAAACGCCTACACAAAATGTGCTTGAGATTTGAAAGGCTAGACCCCGTTACGCTTTAGTGGCGTTGAGTTATTTTTGTGACGAAGGTTTTTTGGGGAATTTGGTTTGTTATAGTTGCTTCGCTTCTCCCTGATAGCTGGAAGCTATGCATTTACGGCATTTACGTTCGTAGAGCTTAAATGGCATTTTGTGTGTTTGGCGGGATATAGATGAATTGTTTTGCGCATTTTTGTCCTGCCCGTAGAATTAGATGGCGTCGTTCTGATTTTGTCCGGATTTTCCTATTCGACATTCCATAACCTTTAGAGGGATCTAACCGATGCTTTACCGCATGGAAGTCGCCCCTTTTCCACGCCGTAGTTCCGTACTCCGTTGGATGTGTGCTTTTACTTTATTTTATTTTATATTATACTTCTTTTAGATCTTTCGTAACATTCAATGGTGATTAACATTCATGGGGCTCGTCAAAAAATATTCTCCAAGATCTCACATGACTAATAATGCCAGAGACTAACTTTGGAACATCGTTTCGAATATGCCCGGATCCTTTCTTTCCCCGAACGGCAAACAAATTTGTGTCAAATAGTGATTGTTCACGTTTCAACCCGAGTAAGTAGTGGGGAAATAGTGTACCGAGGAATGCGCGTGTGTCATTGTATCACACACGGATCACCTAACAAGATAGGTACGTTAGAGTTTTTGCAACGAATTCGCGTTCTAACACTGGACTGATCGAATCGAAAAGGGGTCGACTGAACGAGTCACAAGAACGAAGTCGAATATCGCGCATGGATGTTAAATGTTGACTGTGAGTGTACGCTCGAGTTAATTTGGGTGAGTTTCAAATCAATCTCTGAAACGATCTTCCTCCTTTTTCCCCCAAGGAAAGAGATTTTAACGAGTTACGAAAATCGATTGCAGCCAATCAGGAGGCGGATGAAGGGAAAATTTACAACTGTGGGCACACTCCTTTCAGAAGAGAATGAAACGATGACACGAGTTGATTGCTAGAAACCTAGATTTTTTCCAGTTTGTTGATGTAGGCTGAAACATGGATTCTGTTTTCCTTGGTCATAGTCTTGCTTTTTGAATTTTCTCGTGTATGTAGAGCAAAAATTAGTTTTCAAAATAAAACTACTCGTCACATTCAAAGTTTTAAAATGAAAATAAAACTACGAATTCCTAAGAGGAAACAAGGGTAATTGCAACAAGGTCGACCTGGTATCGGTTGATGGGCGCGCTGCGTCACTTGTTTCTACTGGACAACAATGTATGCTATGAAAGAAATACGAAGCGGCCTTGTGACCAACAAAGAATGGTAAAACCGACGATTTTGAATTAATAAAGAAATTTAATGTAGGGTTAAGTTTCATAAAAATGTCGAAAGACTAACTGGCTGTATTACATGGATTATAAAGTGTGCGTTGAACACAGATGCTTGTCATTTTCTACCTACCATAAAGAAACTGAGTTTTAATAAATAAAATTATTCACAAAGAGAACAAATTAATTAATGAATTAAGATCAATATTACTTTGTTTTAGTATACGTAGTGTAACAATACACCCAACATTGTTGACTAGCAGTAATATGTTGTATTACTTGGTTTCTACCTATGTTAGCCATCTTACTGCGGTGTAGTTCATCCGGACGTTCAGTGTGTTATGTTCATTGTGCAGAGCTTTAAAATTTTACAGTTGTTTGTTGCGCATTGTTCGTTTTGGGCGTTGGCCAGATATCCTTGATGACACTGTTTTCCCCAGTTTTCCCCTGAGGATGATAACTTATTTGACGAAATATATATTTGGAATTATTTCCGAAAGGTGTGCTAAGAGTATTTCATTTCTTCTACAACTTGGAGGTGTAAGTTTGCATTTTGTTTCTGCAGGAGGTAAGACGTTTGAAGGAATCTAAGCTACTTCTAGGCAAAGATAACTATTCTGAAAGATAATTTCTTTCGTTTGTATCTCTATTTTAGTCTAGAAACGGTAACGAAAGAGGAGATCAGTGAAAGGTAACTAATTAAGTAGTAGTAAAAATTATGTGGTTTTATCAAATTTTAGAAAAATATGTCTAATACGATTGTATGATGAATCAATTATAATAATAATTAATACTAATATAATAATTTATTTTGATCCATTGGACGACAAGAGAGCACATATACATAACATATAGAATTAAAAAAGAATTATAATAAATCAGAAAATTTTTTTAAATTTCAAAACATTTAATCATAGTACCACTAGAATATTGTTTCACCATTCTGTGGCTTCATAAATTTCGTTATGGAATTCCAACAAGTGATTTCCGCATCAATTAATTATAGAATAAACAATAAAAATACAATATAAAAATTACAAACATACCTAGTTGAAGTTCAAGACTTTAAAATAGAAATGATTAAAATAATTAAAATCGTAAATTTTATTTTTGACCAGGTTTCAGGGTCATCCACATATTCTCTATGAGTCCCTCTTCGTGGATATTTTTCAAAAATTTACATACATTTTTAAATGCCTACAAATAATCAATCCGGATTTTCATCCAATTCGAACAGAACAATTTTTACGAATTACCGCTTTCCTTCGACGACGTTTTTTTTCTATTAAATCTCGTACAAACAACATTAAAGTCTTATTAGACGAAGGCGCGTATGGAAAGCAAATTGCTCGAAAACGATGACACCCGACTAAATTGCACGCGATGCAGGCAAGCCGAGTCGAATCGGGCTATATGTATGGAAGCATCATCGCCCTGGCGATTATCTATTTAACGCGCCCTGATGAATTGCTGATTAACGCTTTCATTTAGAAAGGTGTGTCCGCGTCGCTGCATCATTTTCCGAAGCGCAAATTACGCAATTTTCTTTATTTGATCGAACGTCCGATACGGAACGATACGATCGAGTAATAATTTTTACCGACCACGAAGTTTACTTAGCACGCGACTGTAGAAATTAATTAGGGGAGAATTTATGACGGTAGCTTTGTTTGTTGATTACGTATTTGGGGGAATAAGGTTTTTGCGAAGTACCAGACGTAGTTTCTGGGATAATTTTTTTTTTTTTAGATAGAAACCGTGGTTGGTATGGATGAAATCGTCCAATGTATATTATATACTTTTCGCAACTTATGCATCGAATTAAAACAGGAACTATCACAGGAAAACCAAAATATTTTTTAAATTTCTCAATTTTCGTAGGCAACATTTGGAGAGCTTCTGACAGCCTGCGGTCAACTAGGATGTTTATTATTTAGATGTAAACGCTAGTAAAATTCGGGCTATATCTTTAGCAAGTTCAAGTGGGTTGCATTTGCTTTTTCACCGCTCTCTGTCTTTGGCCTGATTCTTCATTCTTTCCCACTTAATTCCTCTGTCTGCCACTGTTTCCTTGACGTATTCATTCCATTTTCTTCTTGGTCTTCCTTTTTGATTTTTCCTGTCACTCACATCTCCTACACTTTCTTTGTCAGTCTATCATCACTCATACGACACAGATTATTTTCCATATGAGTTTAATTCCTAGCTTTTATTAGTTTTTCTCGTTTCTCATCTTGCCTTTCTTGGTCTTGTTTTCTACCAGTCTTCAACCTATTTCCATGGCGTTCACCGCGATTTGACCTTCTCTGACTTTGTCTAGGTCTCACTGCTATACGTTATTTTTGGCCTTTTTCCATTATTTCTGTGTTGATCTGTTTTTAGTACTTCCTTTTATCCGAGAAACGTTATCCTCATCGTATAAAATATTCTTGCCGCTTTTTTCATTCTTTCATTAATTCCTTGCTCCATTTTCCCGTCCCACTGAATTATTCTTCTCAAATATTTGCAATTATTAACCTGTTCTATCGTCCTTCCTTTGTTTTTGATGTTATCTTTTTCTTTCCTCCTGCAATTATCATTGACTTGGTCTGTTCGATGTTCATTTTCATGTTTATCTTCGTAATTTCTTGGTTTAGGATTTCAAGATTCCTTTGAATCACTACTTCTGACTTGGCTAGAATTGCCATATCATCCGCAAACATCAATTCACACGAGGTTAATCTCATTCATTTTCCAGTTACCCATTTGTAGTGGTTTCATTTGTTTTTATGGCTTTATCTAGTGCAATCCAGAAGAACAATGGACTAACCACACATCTCTGTTTTACTCCTATCTTTGTTCCTTGTTGGTTCTTATTCTATTTGTATTATACATGTTTTTTATTAACTCTATTGTTCTATTATCTACAATCTTCCCTCCTTACACGATCGAAAGCTTTTTTAAAATCTATAAAACAGATACGTATTTTTTATTGTTCATTAGTTTTTCACTTCCTTGTCTTATCGCAAATATTAAACCTTGTGTGCTTGTGTCTTTCCCAAATCCACGTTGAGTGTCTTCTATGCTATCTTCAGTTATTTTTCTTGTTCTTGTTTCTATGATACTAGCCTTTAATATTTTCTGAGAAGCTTATTAATGTAATTTCCCTATAGTTATTACAATTCCTCTGGTCCCCCTTCTTATAAATTGGCAATATTATTTCCGAGTTCCACTCTTTTGGTATTTTAACTTTTTATATAGTCGTATTCATTAGTTCGGTTATTTGTTTTATTCCCTTTTCTCCTACATATTTAATTATTTCTGTTGTTATGTTGCCTCTTCCTTCAGCCTTTCCTATTTTCGTGTGGACTTTCATATTTCTTCAGTTGGTTCTATATTTTGAATTTCCTTTATCTGCTCTTTATTTTCGTCAATCTCTACGTCTGTTTCGGTCAACTTTTGGAAGTGTTTCCCCTATCTGTTCATAATCTGATCTTCCTCTGTAATTATATGACTTTGATTTATGATTTTTATCTTTTATATTTATCATATTGTATACCGTTTTTTCTCTTAGTTGTTTAAGGGTGCCATAGAATACATTTTGATTTTCTTTATAATTATTAGTCATTTTCTCTACAAATTTTATTCAAGACCTCTCTGCTTTTACCTTGCGCGGAGAGGGCAGATAGATCATATGTGTGAATGCCGGGAAAAAATTCCAAGATGTGATGAAAATGAAAAGCGAATGTTTGCAACTTGCAAAAAATATTTTCAGCAGCGCCAAATGGATATTTGAATAGGACGCGTTTGTTTAATTTCGTGGCTAGTTCGTTTGCCTGCGTCTAACGCCGAGCTCAGCGACCGTCGATTTTCATTTATGTACGTATCGACAAATTTGTGGCCTCAAAACAATACTTTTATTTGTTCAACTTCCTTTGAAAACTTCAGGAGTAACAACGTATTAGACTCTCGGAGAGGTCAAGGTGAAAAGACCTAGATTTTGCTAATATCTTTTATTGCAGCTACAGAATTTTCGCCCTCAGATTAAGAGCATCCTCAGTATAGGCAAAAGTGATATTAAGATATATTTGCCTATACTGAGGGTGCCCTTAATCTGAGGCTGAAAATTCTGTAGCTGCAGTAAAAGATATTAGCAAAATCTAGGTCTTTTCACCTTGACCTCCCGAGAGTCTAATACGTTGTTACTCCTGAAGTTTGCAAGTTACGTAGTGCTCGTTACTTCTTCCCAACTTCCTTTGATCAATTTCTTTCCTTCTACACTCATTGACTTACTTTCACCTCATATAATCTTATAAATAAATTTAACGCATTACTCGTGAAAGACCCGATATGTTGGCGCCTAGGATATTGAGAGTTCTTAACAAAATTGACTATGGCGATAAGCACAAAGGTGAATCTAAAGCTTAATGGTCAAGTTCCCAAAATGCCTCATTGCATCTCGAACTCAAAACCGGGACTGTTTTAGAAACGTAAAGACGAAACCTCACCTTTACGTTCAGGTCTCATTGCTTTATCATAGCATTAAGCAGATTCGTACGACGTTTGCTCGCGAAAATCGATAGAAAGCAAACCGGCACTTATATCAAATTTAAATCGCCTCGAATCGAAGAAAGCGGTGCTCCGGCATTTTTAATATTTGTCGAGCACCCCTACGGAACGCCGCAAGTACCATAGCAACGACATAACAAGCCGTTCGATCCGCCCCTTTCCTCCACGCGTCGGGGGCGACGGTAACGGGCGAAAACGCTTTGAAAGCGACAGATTTCATCCTGCTACGATCGTCGCGTATCGTGGTTATCGCCGTTAACTCGGGGCACGTTTGCATGGGATTGTAAAAAAGAAATAAACACAAGAGGACGACCGATGACAACGATGGAAAAAATGAAACGGTGCTAATAGATTTGGACATTTTTACGAGGACCTAGTTCTTGTGTTTGCTGTATCAATTTTCTCAAAAAAATGTAACTAAGCTAGGTTCTCTTTTGTCGTGTTTGGAGGGGAAGGGGCGTTCTCTTTTGCAAAAGCCATGCACCCTGGAAATTAATTTATCGAAGTAATTAGGCATACAATTAGCTCATTTCGGTGATAGTACTTTGACCCGGTTTTAATCTACTCGTAATTCGATTTTGCGTTTCCCATTTTGGACTTCCATTAAAGTTTTGCACACGAAAATTTTCTTCTTATCTGTAATGGTAGGTATGATCTACAGACACTTTGAATTTTCGACAGGATTAACTAGTAACTAAATTGGGCATCAAACACCAATGGATTGCCCCCAAATACTCAACAAAACACGCATTTCTTTCAAATCTTTTGCATTCTCCAATAGAACTTGTTTAAAAAATTTCCAGAATTGTTGCTGAAGCCCCCAACACGAACGTGTCAGGCTGCTAAGACAGGATAGTACCTTGATGAATCGTGGGTACAAATTCAGATTAAACATTCGAAGATGTAGCGACTTTTTATTGTAGAAATTTTCCTAGGAAACGCTAGATCTCACTTTCACTAATTGGAAGCCTACCTGGAAGATGAATAAAAGTTCAAAAAGCAGCGAAAGTGATGGACCTAGAATCCAGGACAATATATTCCTCAGGGGATTATCATATTCTTCAATCCCTAAGAAGCATCGCAGTATTTCCTCTCGCACTATCCTTCGGTCTTCTCCCAGCTATATCTGCTTGTCTATTTCCTTGCATTTTAAAATGGGCCCTTTTACGTCATATTTCCAAAATTATTTTGATGATCCTTAAAGGTACTTGGAAATCTTCAAAAATTCTAAGACAATTACGAAGAGTTTGGAAGATTAAGGGAAAAAGGTAAGAAACCAAATTCTTAGTGAACAACGCCTTAGTAGTTGATACAAACAGAGGGCATGACTTTTTGCTTTGATGTGTTCTTTCTGGTCCTTACTCTAATTTAAGCTTCCCATTTCTAACTCGTATACCTTCGTCTCAGAAGCTATCTTGGGAGAAAATTCAATATCACTAGCACCATGGACGAAGCAACACGTTTCTTCCCCAATTTTTTTACCAAAATCAAACGGCAGTTTTTACGATTTCCAAATCACGTGCTAGCACCCCATCTGAAGTACCACTGTCTTCGAGCATCGTAGCCTTTGCTCGTGCGACGTGATCGTCGTCAGTTGATGTTGATGGTCGCAGAGGATACGGATCATCTTCATCGTTTTCAAAACTCCCAGCAAATGTCTGTACAATCCCCTAATTATTTTTCTTTCTTAAGTTTGTGTTAAACCACTCTGTCAAACACACCAAATTTAATGCAAGTTCTCAACTCATTTAATTTCGGCACAAAATAGGTATATCATCTCTGTAACTTCTTGAGTCACGCGTGTAGCGTCATACAATTTCACACAATTGTCACCTAGATGTGTGCAATTAAATAAAATAAATTCCATTTATATCCAGTCAGAAGGTGTACCAACGGGTCGGGCAGTCAGAACAGGCTGAAAGTTTAAAGAATTATGCCTAAAGCTCCAGAATAAGTCTTCGAAGATGTGGCAACCTGAAATTGCATTTTCTCTTTACTTACGCGTACTAACGGTTTTCTTGAGGGTCCAGTAGCTCTCCAGAATTTGGAACCAGCTTCAGAACTAAGCAAAGGCAAATGTGATTTCTTTCTGACCTTGAGAAGTACTTCTGCGTTGCCCTACTAGCATCCTCCTTGCTGTTTTACCGTCCTTATTATCTCTTTTGTGTTTCTGTTATCGTCCATTCTTACTACTTATCATTGCTCCTGCAACTTAAGAGGGTTTTCAGAACTTTTGAACAAATCGTCAACCTACGCAAGCATTTTAGGAGGCCGTCGTGAGTCTTAAAAGGACGTCTGATTTCATTACAATAATCTTAAGATACCATTAGAATTTTAGAAGAAGAGTCTTCAAGGAACTTTTCATCAAAATTTCTTCCATAATTCGTTTAGACTTACAAAATTTTTGAAATATTTCCGAAAGTCCCGCGAAATCTTGTAGAGTCTTAAGGCAATCACGAATATTTTGAAATAGGAAGAAAACTGTTGAGGATGCTGGGGGAAATAGGATGCATTAAGAACTCAAACCGCTGAGACGAATTTCAAAAACTCAAACTAAAGAAATTACCAAATTTTCTGAGAATTTTAATTACAATCGCGAAGGATACTCAAAGATTTCGTTATAATTAGGAAAATTCCCAAAACAACAATTAGCATCGCACAGATAGCTCTTTAAAGACCTTACAAAATTTCAAAGTTCACATTCACAGTACGCAGAATCCTGAAGAGAGTTCAAGCATTTTATAAGGTGCTGATTCATCGCGTAATGCTTACTTCGAAATTTGAAAAGAGATCCTAGAAAGCCTAACGAAAATCCCAATCTTGACTTTACTTACTTCTTAGACAATTTTAGAGAAATTTTAAAGGAACTATCAAGCTATCTCAGAATGAGGAATTCTACGAAATCTTAAATCTTATCGAAGCATTCAATACAATCTATACGAATTTTCAAAGATTTTAGTGAGAATCCTCAAGCAATGATTATCATTAAAAATCGCACAAAATTTTCAATAGTTCATTGACATTTCCAATAATTTTGAACAATATGCGCAAGTTCTGCGGGATCTTCGCCATCATCCACGGAATTTTCAAAGAATTTCTTAGAAAGTGACTGTTTAGATTGTGATATATGTATATGGTAGGTACATTTCTTTTGGAAGATTCATAGGTAATGCTGTATATGGCTATAATCAGTCCAAATTCATATCGCCAACTAAATCCCCCAAAATCCCGGGCGTGTAAAACGAATGCGTGGCCATAGATGGATTTGAAAATTTTGGAGTGATATCTCGAAGGAAATAGGAAGGGAAGTAGAGAGAGGGAAGGAGGAGGAGAAGAGAGGAAGAGAGGAAAACCTGCCTTGGAACAGGAAACATACATCAAACAAGCAATGACAGAGACATACCTTGCGACAAGGAGACTGGGAAACAAAAATGGAGAAAACTGTCGTAGAAGCTGAGGAAAATAGCATGTGCTAAGATGTCAAACCACTTGGAAGAATTTTAAGTACTCTTAAGGAAATCATCAACTTTTTTGGGAATTTCAATTTCAATGTTAAAGAATACTCAAAGATTTCATTATAATATATAAAATTCCTAAAACAGTAATAAGCATCTCATGGATGAATCTTTAAAGACCTGGCGACAGGAAACCGGAAAAACACGGCTGTAGAAACAAGCAAATTCATAATAAGAACACATCGCAGAAGGAGATGACGAAGAAGAAGAAATCCGAACTTATGCTGCTAAATCCATCCGAGAACATATTCCAGAAATAAAATATTTAAACTTCTTTGTAATCTTATTTATCATTCATCCCAACTCATCTCCAACCCGATGTACGTACACGAGATCGTACAAATCGCGCGAGCAAGAAGCACGACGTTAAAACAACAAACACCGGATTCCATTACATCCACGCGAACTCCGAAAGCACGTATTTACAAGCGCACAACTAATGACAGTTTATTTCCGTTCCAAATTAAAGCGAACGCAATTTGCCTAAGCTTCTTACTCGATGTGCAACAACATTTCGAATTAATTACATCCGTACTCGTTGTCCGCGTTTGTGTGCGCACGGAACGAGTAGTCTCGATATTTCAACGCCGAGGAAAGTACACTTACACTATACTAAATCTACCGAAATGATTTGTAAACGTTTCCGAGTCGTCCGCGGGTGGCAACAGCGGCATAATGGCATCGTATTTACCGGTGGAGATGTCGGTTTGGTCGCGAAACAACTCGCAAAGCTTCTGGAAATGTAATTGTGTACGTTTCGGTTTGGTCATAAGTCTAGGGGGCTTTAGAGCGTATTTGTTCGTAACGATTTAATAGGATTTGGTGGTGAAAGTTGTAAATTTTAATGTACATACATCTGCTATCCCATCGCGATTCAAAATCTAATTTTGATGGTAAATTCGTCTGATTTTTAAGATCAATAGTTAAGAATGGGTACTGAACCAGCTTGGAGGAAATCTTAGTTAAATATAAACATGTTGATATTGATTGCTGTCAAAGAAAGTAGTCGAAGTCGGTCTGACAGCGCAGTTGAACGAAGGCGGTTATGGGGCTTATAGATGTTCCCTTCAAAGTAATTGCCTTGGGAAGCCACCTAGCACCCTTCAGCTAGGTAGTTACAGCCATTTGTATGTTACCAAAGGCCCCAAAACGACGTCCCTTCAGATGTTGTTTCAATCTCGGGAAGAGCAAAAAGTCGGGCAAATAAGTAAGCTGAGGAGGTTCTTACTGGCCAAAAAACAAGTTTACTGAAACTGCCGTGTGACAAGGCGCATTATCGTGATGCATCACTTATTGTCAGTTCCTTTCGATTCTTGGTCTCACACGCGTTACCCTTCCAAGAACATTTCGGTAAAAGTGTTGATTAACCCCTCGGCTTCGATCCACAAACTTTTTGTGAACTATTCCCTGGCTATCAAAAAAGCAAATCAGGATGGTTTTGATCTTTGACTTGCTCATTCTTGCTTTTGTTGGCTTCGAAGAGCACGGAGTGTGTCATCCTATGCTCTAGAGCTTGGTTTCTGGGTGGTACTCGAATACTCAAGTCTCATCACCGCTAATGACACGTTCCAAAAAGTGGGGATCATCTTTAACCGATTCCAAAATGTCAACGCACTTATTTCTCATCATGCCTTTTTGCTACTACATAAGGTTCCTCGAAAACCGTTTTTGAGCAGATTTTTCTCTAATTTAATTAAGAGAGAAACGACATAATGAATTTATGATCAAATAATAAGAGTTTCATGTGATCCGAGGTGGTGTCGGCGAAATGTGTACAGCTAGACAGTTATGTTTTTGAAATCCGGAAAGAATTCCGTAGCGTTTCTGATGTATAACGCGACATTAGAGAATTTCTTTAAATCCCTCTTAAGAAGGTTCTGTTTTGGTGGTGGTTGACTAACGGCCGGTCAAAGTTTCCTCTAAGTTAGTTAAGAAAAACGACATAATGAATTCATCTTCAAATACTAAAGAAATAGTTTTATATTAGGTGATGTCGGGGAAGTGTGTGTAGAGCGAGACAGTGGTATTTTCAAATACGAAAACAGTTACGTAGCTATTTATGTAGAACGCAATGTTGAGGAATTGCTTTAAATCCCTTGTAGCGAGTTACTAATTTTTTGAGCCACTCTCAATCCAAAAGTTATACAATAACAGTACAACAAAATACACCAAATTCTCAAAAAATCCACTGCTGCTGTGGTAACGTTCGAATAATACGCCTTATTTTAAAATTTGATGCATTTAGCTGCCTAATTACCGAAAGAGGTAACAGGTATAAAGGATGGAAGTGATTGAGATTTATATGAGAATCACTATATTACAGAGGTCGCACTAAAAGACGAAGAATGTATACAGGAAACGTTAACGAAAGTGGCTAGAGTAAGCAACGGACAAGAAATGTAATTTCCCCCAGGGCATATTATAGACAAAAATACCGAGACGTCTGTATATTTCGTCTGGTAAGATTTTCTCTGTCAATAAGGTCAAGACCATTACCTAAACATTTTTCAACAAAGACTATAATATTAACCTCAAATGTATATAATTTGAAATCGATCTAGCATGGTACCGGTCCCGTGAAAAACCATTTTGACCCGGTTTACACATTTCTGGTATTGCGGTATGTGAAATTGGTTATCGAAAATGACTTTAGCAATTTTTATGCAATTTAGTATCTGGGGATTTTCGAGAACACAAAATTGATCTGGCATGGTTCCGGTCCCAAGAAAATTTTTTTGTCCCGCTTTTACCTATTTCTGCGGTATATAAAATGTGTTCTCGAAAATTACTCTCAAGATTTTGTTACAATTTACCGATTTAGCATGGTCCCGGTCTCGATTCAATCTGTTTAGTCCAGGTTTTCACCAATTTCGGCCTAAACGTGAGTTAGAAACTTTTTCAACATCATGCAGCCAAGCGAAATTATAAGTAATTAAAACTTTACTACTAAACCATAGATGGCGCTGAAAGTAATCTGTTAATAAAAGGAAAATATCTACGAAAACTAACAGCAACATGTAAATTCACATACTTTGTTTACAGTTACAAAAGTAATCGGAGCTGATTTTTTAAATCAAAATAGAAAAACTTATACACAATTAGTTGGCGTTGCAAAAAGAAGATATGTTAATGTTTACTTAAAATGTGTATTTCTTCAGAAGGATTTTGAGCTTTGTTTATTCTTAAAAGGGCATTATTATTCGGTTCGAAATTGTTCAAAAAATTTTAGGAACTCCGAGCAAGACTCGGTCCACCAGGTACTAATTACCTTACACGAGCAAATATATGTAATAACTTTTATGTAAAACAAATGTCCAATGAATAGTGTACTCAAGAACGGACTGATTCTTTTTAATACATTACCACTGCACTTAAAATAGGGTGATGATTAGAGTGTGTTAAGAAGGTGGATGACGTGTTATCATTAAGTAATGTTAATCGGACTGACGAATTGTATTATTCAAGGATAACTTATCAATGACAACTTATCATTGAATAATAAAATTTGAGAGTGACAGCGTCAGTTCGATTTACACTACTTCGTGATAACACGTCAACCACCCTTTTAATAAACTCTAGTGATGATTATAAGGAAATTAAAAATGAATTATATTTTCTTGTCAAAGAGCACACAAAAATATAAACTTTCTTACGCTAAGTACACTTTGTAATATTTAATTAGAAATAACTTTGCTAAATAAATTTCGTTGTTTCTCTCTTTCTTTCTTTCTTTCTGTGCAAAATTTCACAAATACCGAACCACTTTGACTAAACCCGTTTGTGTTTTGTATTCTTGCATTGTAACTACAGAAAAGACATATGATCGCATATTTTCTTCTCAATTGTCATGACGGTCTTGTTTTTCAAGAAATAGAAATGCAAACATTTTTTATCAATTGCACATATTGCGAAGTCAATTCGGGGATACGCTGTATATATGCATAGTATACGTACGTGTTAATTTTGACACTGCCGTCGTTGGAAGATGTGCTACTGATTTCTTTGGTGGTTGCTCGTATTGTTGTTAAATCCTGCGATGCTTCTTTAACTCGCCGCTTCGATGAAGCTTCCTCATGTTCCCATACGAGTTCTATGAAGAAGAATCAAAGTGTTCAACGTTTTAATTGCAAAATATTTACATACATATACATACGTACAATAGCGATATGTTAATAATAATAATGCTAAATTCTATTCGACATAAGGAAAACATTACACGAAAGTCAAAATATAAAAAAATTTGAATACATATACAAATACAAACATATGCTAACAAACAAACAAATACTATTAAAAAAATATTTAATTCAATGGCTCCATTCAAAATTTAAAAATTCGTCTATGGAATAAAAACAATTATCCAACAAAAGTTGTTTTACTTTTTTGGCTTAGGATTTCCAAATAGAATTCTAAGCCTGTGCTTATTTTGTTATATATTTTTGAGCTCCAGCAATTTGTACTGCTCTGGCCTGTTTGCAAACGATGTTATGGGATTTGCATCGCACACCTTTTCCTTGTGTTATACTCGTGATGATCTCCGTTGGTCACGAAGTTTCCTCGACCTTGGCGGACGTACTTCATTGTTGTGAGTAGTCTGGGTAAACAGCAGTAATTACGAAATAAGTTACGACAGCTTACATATACACAGAACTACTCGCATACGGCGTACTTACTAGAATGGCGATTCGGCGATGCTGTCGTAACTTACTGCGTGATTGTACACTGTTATCACTGTGTGCTCAGGCTAGTTGCGAGTATATACAGTACCGTCATGAAGTTTGGAAGCAAGTACGAATTTCTCCGAGGCATGAATAATAGTAAATGTATACTAAAACTGTTGATCCCTATTCGAAATAAAAGTATATGAGAACTTATTCAATAAGTATTTCTTACAAATTCTAAGTACTACAAAAGAAATTAGATTTAAATCGGAAAGAACAGTATTTAGGTATTTTAAAAACGAATGCTTTGCCATCTGGCAACTCATTTTATTGGGTCAATCGTTCATTTTCCAATACCACACCGACCCAAAACACAGAGTTAGGGTACGTAAGAACTATATAAAAGAGGAAGAAGCAGCAGGTGAGATAATAACGATGGTCGCCTCCTCAGAGTCCTGCCTTGTTACCTATCGAGCTTTGGTTGGTTCTACTTGATCAAAAAGCTAAAGAAAGACAACCGCAAAATGCTCAGAAGTTGTGGGCTAATTTACAGGAAACATGCCATCAATTTCATGCTAATATTTAGCAAAGTTAGTTAGCATAATGCCCAGAATTTGCGAAACTGTAATGTGGGCTAATGGAGGACATATCGATGAAAGTGATTTATAAATTAATTGACATGTATCACGTTATTATTTTTGAAATGTTACTTGTATTTCTTATGCTCATATATTTTTTATAAATTTTCATAACAAATGCGACAAAAACGTGATATATATATATATTCTTTTTTTTGTAAAACTGCTTACCGCTTCCAAACTTTGCCACGGTACTGTAAATGCATGCTAAAGTAAGTATTTTGTTCTTTCTTGAAAAACTCAGTGCAGCTGACACTATGTGTACATATATTAGATTAAACGTGCTAATATACCGGGGTTCTCTTAAGGAAGGTATCGAAAGGATTGAACGTAACACATCCTGCGGTGGATACATTGGTGGAATTAAAATACGATACTATTAGGCGCTGATTTTAAGAACGTGTCTTCCACTGGCTTAAACTTTTGGAATTCCAGGATTTCATCTATATGAACTGACTTCTAAATCCACCATTCTTCAGAAGATTGATATCAGACATCAGAAAATAACAATAAGCCAAAAATGATCTAACATTTTTTGCAGATTTCAGGAAGTTTTGATTTTACATTAAGCTTTTCCTTTGTGTCCACCATTCAAGGACATTGATAACATCTTATCACACGTTGTCATGCACGATTTCCGTTTAACAAAACAATCATCAACGAACTGAGACTGCGATATTTACCCCATCATGCCCTTCGTTTTCGACCGCGACCTAAATCGAAATCCACCCCTTAGTACACGTTACCTGTTCTACAACGCGCCAGTGCCTCCCCGTAAGTTACAAAACGCTTTAATAATGCACGTCGAACATTTTGAATGCCGGGCGTACGGTCCCAGTGCGCGTTCGGCGACAGCCATTACGATTTCAAGCAGACGAGCGCCACCTTCGCGACCTTTGCGCTCCTCTCGATCCACCCTCGTGTTTTCCTGGTAGGAATCGTCAAACATAATGAGCGCCCTACGACAACGTGTACTACACGATGTCGGATGAATTATTAAGTAGCAATTTCCATTAGGAGCAGCACCGAGGATGGTGGTGCCGGTGAAGGAGCTATACATACATACATACATACATACAACCGAAGTCGTAAACTCACCTACCTTGGTTCTATGGGGTATTTCTGGTCGGGATTTATACGAAGAGATTACTTTACAATAACAAAGGATGCTAAAAATAGCTTGGGATGAAGCGATGATGTGTTTTCTTATGAAAGAAAGAGAGGAGTTTCTTACGTCATTTTAATCTCGGCGTGTTTTCTTGAAAGGGATACCTTTTAGACAGCTTGCGAAATTAGAACGAATTCATATTAGACACTTACGATTTTCTTTACTAAAACTTGAAAAATTGGAGTATATTGTTGTATATTAATATTTACATGGTTAATTGCCACTAATTAATATATCATTAATTACAATTAAATATATTTAAATTCACAGTAAACGTTGGGGTTTTTGGATGTTTATGTTCGAATGACATTTGCTTTAGTTTTGGGTTCCATTTATACTTTTCCGATACCATGCGCGCCACCTCTTAAGCATTTTATTACCCTGCGGGTGTTAGCTTCTTCTTTAAGCCCAGCCAGAGACGTTTAATAGGAAAAAAATGTAACTAGAAATAAAATTATCAATTATTATAAAAAACATCGATCAAAAGATAGAAAGCAATGTAACCATTTAAACACACACTTTCGACACTTTCACATTACAAGAATTCCTGATAACCACTGGATATAAAAAGATCAAGGATACCTGGGCATCAACAGTATAGATTTTCATAACAACGTCACGCCATGATGAAGTGTTGTCCATGATAAATTAAAACAGCTAGTTATCAGGACAACGGAGAAATAATGTAGTGCAGTCCTGGTTTCCGACAAAAAGGAGCGTATGTTTGGTTAACGACCGTGAATGACAAGATAGAAAAGTCATCGAAGTACGTTTCTACTGCGTTGAACGTGAATTGAAATAGAAGTTTCAACTGTATTTGGACGAAAGGAGTCTTAAAGGAAGCAACATTAAATAAAAGAGCTTCACCACACCTAAGAAAAAAGAATTTAAGCGAGGGCATCCATAGAAAATAGAGCTGCATTGAAGAAATAATTTAAGAGGGGATCCAATTACATACTGACACACACAACAATAGATCATTATTTTCAATTTATGTCAAATATTTCTAAAATCTTGTAAATATATATTGTTATAATTCATGCTTTTTATGATATCGTTAATTAAGAGCTAAGTCGGTGCAATCTTCTTAATATAATTATCTAAATTGTCAGTACAATATTCAGGTTAGAATTAATCGAAATTAAATGCATGTATATAAAACTCACGACTAGCGCATCGGATTGTAACTCCCAAATCGTATAACTTTTTTAAAATCTCTTTTGACAGGATGGTATATGTTTATAAAGGCCATAATTATAAAATATTGTCATTTATACAGGGTGCCCCAAAATGGCGCTAAGTATTAAAGTTTTCTTTTTTTAATGGAACACTATATATTTTTTGCTTTTTTCGAATTGTACAGAAAAATAAAGGTGAGTTACTTCAATCTTCCTACCTATCCTACCTATCGTTTACTATTTTCGAAGTATTTGAGGATTTTCGAAAAAGTAAGATGTTTTGAAAATGGACGTAGACAAGACGTAGACAAACTAGTTGAAATTTTCAAATCATGTTTTTAGTCTTAATTTGGTATATCTTGGGCTCCCTTGTTTTCGGGTATGTAATTTTACAATAATGTACAGGGTGATTCCATAGATCGGCTTTATTTATCTCAACTTCCATAGTGTATAACTTTGTTATTTCAAATGGTACGTCCTGTATATTTTTAGGTTCGGAAAAAACTGTATTAGGTTTCCCTATTCCTATCTCTTGTGGTTGCGGAGAAATTTGAAGCTATGTTAAATTTTACTTAAATTGAAATTAAATCGAAGCTGCTGAATCTGGAAATGCAATTTTTTTATTTCAACTATCTGAAAAAGTTGCTAATGAGACACATATGCCTTCAAATGGAAAGTATTATAATAAATGTCCTATATGATCACCATTTCCCTCTATGCATATTCTAACTTTCTCTTCAAAGAATCTTCTAACTTTTAACAAAAAATCTACCCATATCTATCTCAAGTCGGGTGACCTGGATGGTCATGTACGGGATGCTCGCCTTCCAGCTCACTTGTTAGGGAACATTAAATTTAAATAGTTTTTAACAGCAACGTGAAAATGTGCAAGAGGCCCGCCTAGCTGCAGCAACGTTTTGCCTCTTGTAAATAAGGCAACGTTTTCTAAAAGAGTCCAGGGCCCATTTAATCATTTTTCCAGTAAAATAATCAACAATTATACCCGTGTAGACATTTAAACTCCTGCGATTTTGGTGATCAACAATTTTAAATATGTGTGGATTTTCTTTATCATAGTACATATATATATATATATATATATATTTCGTGACCTTTTATACTTATCTTATATGATAGATCTCTACCACTAATAGGTCAATAAATTTTATTATATATAAAAAATAAATTTTATTGACCTATTAGTGGTAGAGATCTATCATATAAGATATGTATCATAGTACTGAAAATTATGTTTACATACCAATCCATTATTGTGGAAGGTAGATTCACCAGCGAATAAAACATATTCAGAAAAATCCTCCTCTTCTTTAACACGATCCAGAGCCCACAAGCAGAATTCCAGTCGATGGTCAAAGTCCATCTTGTATAAATGTTGGTGTATTTGGATATGATATGGGTGATACTTGTGTTCTTTTACCATCCTCTGTACACTAGATCTACTTATATCGGCTGGTTGGCTAATCTTCCCTGAACTGGTACTAGGATTTTCAGCAATCGAAGTTAATACCAGACATTCGTTTTCCTCGTTATCAATGACTAATTTCCCCTTTTTTGTTCAGAATACGAATTACTACGTGTCTCCCCAAACCTCGCAAAAAGCCTTCCAAAAGCCCGCTTTTGAGGATCTCTTCGCTCAGGATACTTTTGCGCATGAACTGTGGCAGCCAAAAAAACAGTTTTCATGTCATTCACCTATGCTTAAAATCATATCCACTCGTTCTTGAACAGACAAATCCGTCATAGCAACAATATCTCTTTGTTCTATTAAAATGACATTTGCATTTCAAAAATTTCAAGAGAAGGAAACCTTGTGCTAGGTTTCTGATTCGACTTTTCCCTAGTCCTTGAAGAGAATTGTTAAGATTTCGACAAAAAATTTTTGATATAAGGTTGTGTTTGCACATTAAAACAGCTGTTTATAATATTTTTTTTTCAGATCCAATACATATATTAAGAAATCCTAGTTATAAGTTATTTTGTTGATAGTTTCAGAATAAAAAACAAATGTTTGTCTATACATTTATCCAGTTATATTTCATTTGATGAAGGTGTTTCTCAAACATTTGTGAACGTTCTGAAAATAATTTAATCATTATCGTTTATTATTATTGACCTAAAAGTGGTAGAGAAACTATGTACATATAAGATAAATAAACCAAAATAAGGTACTACTTCTTACTCTTGAATACTTTGAAGCAGATAAGTGGTTCGACATCGAAGTTATCATTTCCTTCCTCCCTTCGTTTATCAGACGCGTCCCGTTTTATTTCGACTTTAATCGCCCCGCATTTCTATTCTCGTATATCGAAAATGGTAGCTACGAATGCACGGAGGGGAAAAACACGTACAAAGCGGAACACAATTCGCAATATGTTTCCGGTAGAAACCGAAAAAGGAAAGAAGGAAAGCGCAGTAAATAACGTGACCGACACGCAAACAAGAAAACAACGAAAACAGCATACCGTCGTCCCTAGACACCACGTGTTCCGAGGAAATTATAAGAAAGGTCTATCGATTTCGGAAGAGTCGCTCCTTCGATATTATCTCGACGTTTGTTTATTTTCGACGAGTTTCGGTCCGGATTTTCTCCGTTTCTCTCCGTTCTATTCCGGAACTTTACGTCGCAGTTGGAGTAGCCAACGTTCGCGGGAGAAACGGAAAAGGATGGATGTCTTCCCGGGATAGGAAATATTTGTAAAATCTTCGCTGTTAATTAAAACAACGTTGACGACTTCCCTAATTAATATCTAGCTTCAATCTTCGTGTTCCGGGTAGATACGGCTGTAACGACGTAGCGCGCATCACCTTCTATCTTTTCCTCTGGTTTGTAAAAATGAGGTGCACGGTACATTTAAATATGACGAAATTTCCTGTTCAACGCCATCGTATTTACACAATCGCACGATCCGCCGTTGACTAAGGTGCTGCTCTCACTTTACATACAGGATTTTTCAGAACTAATGCATCAAAGGTATTTGGAAGATTATATTACGATCTTAAGATAGTTAAGCTAGATTGATATATTAAGATAGTATTAAAGTAAGTCAACGATTATAAAGAAAGAAAAATGATTAAAAGAGATTGGGCAATCGCGACAGGTGCGTCGCATTTGAAAAACTTTGCAGTCGTTGAATTCGGGACAGATGCGGGGGCGGGAGGCACAAAATTAAACATACACGTCCTATCGATATATCCACTTGACCTTGCTTAACAACTGGGCCGAATGTTATTAGCGTTTACATTTCATTTCCTAAATTGTAAGCATTCGCCTTTATTCTCCAATCAAATGTTCGACATTCGTTTCAAAAGTGCACATATGATTTATTTCGAATATTATATTAGGTAAAAGTAAGTCAATGATTGTAAAGAAAAAAAAAAATTATTTAAAAAAATGGAACAATCGCGACAGATTTGTTGCGTTTGAGAAACCCTGCAGTTGTAGAATTTAGTATACATGCGGGGGTCACGTAATTAAACATACGCGTCCTATCCATAAATCTACTTGACCTTGCTTAACATATGGGCCGAATTATATTAGCGTTTACATTTCATTGTCTACATTGTAAGTATTCGCCTTTACTTCCCAATCAAATGTTCGAAATTCTTCCCGATAATGCACATGTTATTTACCCTCCGCTTAACTCGACCTTCGATCAGGTTCAAACCAGACGAACGAAATACAACCAACACGATCCACTTAACTTTGCTAAAACCTATGGATTTATATTAAATTTTTTCTTCGCAAAAATAATCCTAGTTAACCGCACGAACTAAGTCGCCCCAATTTGGGGTAGTGACGTTTCTCAAGTCCACAGATGCTACCACTACCCTACAGTATATCGAGGAATTAACTGATAGCGTCACTTTAGGATTTGAGTGTGGCAGCCATTCTTTGACGTACTGTCCAGAGGTAAAAATTAAATTGAAATTAAGATTTTAACACGAGGGGAGTTCTAATTTGTGGTAGTGGCTGGTTCCTAGTTATGTGAATCTTACCCTCTTTTATTTTAGCTTAGATGGTGCCTCTGAGGGAATAAAAACTGCTGTCAACTCTGTGAAAAATAGAGAAATTGGATATTTCGAAGCTGCTAAGGGTTTTAGTATGCGCCAAGCAGCTTTAGAATTCAAGTATGTACTAAAATTTTGTAACTTCGTAAATCAATAATAAAAGTGTGTCTTTCGGCTAATATGTCTATTTTGACTCATTTTACATAATGTTTTATTTATTTGGGACACTACCCCAAATTAGGCTTGTCTGTTCATAAACTGGGGTATCATTTTTTGTTTTTTTGGTTAAACATCGTATGACATTTTAATTTTTTGATTCTTTGGGAGTATGATATATATGTATAGGGATTCACTCTATATATATGTTGGTTTTACAGCCCAAATATCTGAATGCAACCAAATGTACAGGGGAACCATTGTTGCCGTTTCCATCTTCATATTTAGCTAAATGCAAGTGGTAGCAGATGGTTTGAATTTTGTTTAGTGTAAAGACTTGGTCTGTTATTGACCTGTGTTCTTTAAAACCTATTTTCCCACCACATTTTTTGCATAATCACTTAGTCTTTTTCTTCACTCTTCCGGTAGAGCAATTCGTCTGTACTTCTCGCATTTTATCTTATCACCTTTGTTATGGATCGGGCATATCGTTGTCTATTTTCTCATATATTTTCAGTGAGCTGATATATTTGTTGTTTCTATTGTTATAACTGTTTTTCCTGGGCTTTTATTATTTTTCTGTTGTTTTATTGTGTCCAAAACTTCCTGCTTTCTTGGGGTGTTTCCATCATCTCTTGTCTTCTGACTTCTGATGTTCTTCTTCGTCACCCCGTCCGTTTAGTGATTTTTCGAAATGGTTTTTCCTCCTTTCCATTGCTTTTCTTGGTTGACCTATTAAGTTTTCCTCTTTGTTCTTTATATATCGACTACATCTACGTCTTCCTCTTTCCATCCTTCTGCTTCTTGATAGAAGGATCCTATTTCATTTCTTTGGAACTTTTCTTCATCGCTTTTTATTTTATCTTCGTTATAGTGCCCCTTCTTGTTTCTTTGTTTTCATTAGTTCTTTTTAATTACCTGTATTTTTGCGTTTTGCGTTTTTCGTTCTGTATTTTCGGTCAGCATAATGCGTTTTATTTTCCTTAACTATTCTGCTATTTCTATACATTTTTCGTCAAATCAATCCTTTGTTCTGCTCTTCTTCCTGCTATTTCTTAATGGTGCTCTGTTTGGATTTAGTATTACTATTTTTATTTGATCTTATTTTGTATAAATAATTTGTTCTTAAAAAAGAAATTGGCTGGATATAATATAATATAATATAATATACGTTTATTTCCCCCAAAGTTATACATATACATAAATTACAACAACAAAAAATGACAATGAAAGAAAAAGGATCACATTCAATTAAAAATCGATCTTCCATGTGACCTGTACAGAAACAAACATAGGTGTACATAGACCTACACTTTGACAAAAGCTCACGCCCATAATCCCCAACTTCAACAACATATATACACATACATACACACACACATACATACATATGAAATAATTAGTGCCTCACCTGCAACCCGAATAATAAACAGAAAAATTTTCTTCTGAAAACCCCCGAGGACCGCGCTCGCCCAGCATCAGACCGAATAGCATTCCAGACTCTTGTAATTTGATAACTGTATGACCTTTTAAAGAACTCGGTCCTGTGTTTTGGAGGTATGAGAGTGCCCCTAAACCTAATATTAAGATTATGCACATCCGTTCTGAAAGTTATTTTATTAAATAAATATTCTGGTTTGCCGGTATTTAAAATTTTATAAAATAGACATGCAGAATGCAGCAACCTTCGGTTGCGCGTATTTAACCATTTAATGTCCTCCAACTTATGACTTACATGACAATACTTACGTATACCAAATATGAGTCTCAGGCATGAATTCTGAACCTTTTTGGATCTTACGACAACAAAAATAATCAATGCAGGTGCCGTACAAGACATCGCAATAGTTAAACAAAGGCAAAACTAACGATTCACATAACAAAATTTTCAATTTCTTATTTAAGTAACATCTGTTATTGTAGATTAACTTCAATGAAGCGTAAGCTCTTTGCATACATTTATTTATATAATCGTTAAATTTCAATTTTTCGTCTATAATGACACCTAGATTCAATCTTGGTACCGCCAACGCATACACTCAAATCCGATGAAAGAACCCGCTGCTTTTTTGTTCTGCGGCCCAAAAAGAATTAATTCGGTTTTTAAGGCATTGATGAACAGCGCATGATCACGCGAGATGGACACTAAACTTTCGAGATCAGAATTTATGTTTTTTCAAGCATCCACCATACCATCGACCGGAAAAGAATAATAAAGCTGCGTGTCATCAGCGTAAAAATGGTACTGACAATATTGCAATGCCTTATAAAGTTGAGACGTATACATGACGTACAGCAATGGACCAATAACAGAATCCTGCGGTACACCAGAAGACAATGTTAACAACTCAGACTCCCGCCCATCCAAGCTAACCAGTTGTTATCTATCAGTTACATAACTAGTTAAGAGAGAAATAGCGTCATCTTTCAAGCCTATATAGTGCAGTATCGCTTGTAACAATTCGTGATTAATAATATCAAAGGCCTTAGAGTAATCAAGTAGACACAAAATTATCAAATTACCACGATCGGTTTCACAAATTATATCGTCTACTATTTTTAAAAGAGCAGTGGTACAACTGAAGCCTGTTCTGAAACCGCACTGCGTAGACAGCAAAATGTAGTGTTTATTCAGATGGATAAAAAGTTGATCAGCTATTACCCTCTCGAAAACTTTCGATAAAACCGGCAGAATACTAATTGGCCGTAGATCAGAGAAATTCAGTGGATTATCATTTTTAGGAGGTGGCCTAACCACTGCTCGTTCCCAGTAAAATGTAAATACATTTTGCAATATGCATGTATTGATAATATGAGTAATGTGCATACATATATAACAAAACAAGGATACTTGAGACTGAAGTTAACTAAATTGGAACCCGACATAAAATCTCTTTGCAGCGAGCATCAAGCGCGAGGATAGCAGTAAATTTAAATAATAAATAATTGCTAATAATTAAAATAATATAAAATAATCTATCATTAAAATTAGTTTATACTTGAACTTGTTTGGAAAATTTACTTACTGTGTTTGCTCAATAATTTCCTAGCGATTTCTTCCTAAAATCCATCGGTTCAAGTTTCTTTAATAAACATTTCAATTTTTGAATATTAAAAATTATGATGATGGGTTTCATGTACCCTCAAATTTTCAATAGTTTTTTAGAAAAGCTTTAAGATTTTTTAAAAATAATGTTTAATCTTAAGGGCTAATTAATTTTTGCATAACTCTGTATTCTTACGTTTACGTCATTCGTGAGCTTCCTTTTCGTCCTTTCCTGTTCGCAGAGGCCTGTCCCGGCGCGGCGTGTGGATCTTTGTTCCTCCTGCGTCTCGCTTGGTTTTCGATTTGGCAGTTTCCGTTGCCATGTGCTTTACTAGCAGACACGTTCTCTGCGACTGGGAGATTTGGGAGTTTTCATTATTATTTAAATTTAATTAAATCGGATTTTTAATGGATGATTTTTAATAAGAATTTTATGAATTTTAATGAATTTTCAAGGGGATATTGAGTAGCAGCATGGTGCATTAATGGGATTTCTTCCTCCCGCATCATCGGATTTTAATCGGTAAACTTGGCTTTCCTTTTCTTTTCCCTTCTTTCTTTTACCATCACCTCGTTTTTCCGTTGTTTTGATATTAATTTTGGACTTTGTTACCTTTTAGGGGTGAATTTAACCTCGAAACGTCTGTGGGCTATTGGACTTTTAAATAAATGATATTCAACTGTGTACTCCGAGCATTTTTCTTGCACATTAAAAATTATGTATATATTAGGGGAGACAGGGGCATAATAATTTTAAAAGGTTTAGGTGGGGTATAGCCCAAAAAAGGTTGGGAAACATTGATTTAGGCTATATTTTCTCTCCATCTTTCTCCAATAATTTCTCATAATCTAAAACAATAAATCTCCAATACAATATTTAGCTGGGTCCATCTCACTCGGAAGACGTCACATCAAATTTCCAGTTAAAAATACAACCGACGACAACGTCGAAAACACTTTAGCTTCTTCAATACCTATATAACATTTTATCTAACGTCATAACGTCAATTTATCAAGCCGACCGGCTCGAAAATCTCGTCGAACTTCGAGACGTGTCGATAATTTAAAATTCCTCGCTGCCGTCGCCGCCTCGTCGTACTACAATTGACGACGACGACCTATTGAAGTTATCCCCCAAAATTCCGGCCCTTTTCCCGTTATTATTATTATTATTATTATTAAAGAAGGGCACGGCGTTTCGTATCCACCTCCCGGAAAATAGCTTCGTATTTACCAAACCTGCTGTCGCCGCCGGCGTTCGATCGAAATGAAGGAAGATTGCCCGCTCGCGCTGGTTCGAAACGCGTCGAGCTCGCGACGTCCGAAATCGTTGCGACAGTCATTTCACGCCTGGTAGCGTTTCTGCTCCGATAACGTCTTCCTGCGATTTGGCAATTTTCATCACCGCGTCGTTTCCGGTGCTGATGAATTTATTCTCGATCGGGGAGGATGTTGCGCGACGGATTAGATTCGGGGGAAAATTTGGCAATTTTGATGCGAAAATGTGGCCGAGAAAATCATTGGAAAAAGTTATATGAAGAATGTTCTCTTTCCGCTGAACCTGTGAGATTATCTTTCTTCTAGAAAAACCATAATACGAAGTGCGTAAATAAAGTAATGAGACCGGTAGAGTAGAATGTAATCGGGCAATACCGGTGACGCGAGACTTGGAGGGAAGGAATGTGAACGTGTGATACGCCATCAGTACGAGTGGGATCTCCGTAGAGTCACGTTTTTTGTGTGTGACAATTGTTTGTTGTGAAGCCGGTTTTATTTGTACGTTCTGGCAATGAGAGACGATTTTTGAGGAACGGTGTGCGATCAGGACTTCATCAGAGCTTCAAAGTTATTGTTAGACATAGTGCAATGGAAACTTTTGCAAAACTTCGGTAGGCCTAGGGAGACAGTGTTTGGCTACGGACCCAGGTGTTTCAATGGTTTAAGACAATTGCAGAAGGAAGGGAGTCGCTTGAAGATGAACTTCGCAGCAGAAGGCCTGTTAGGGGGCACTTTTCTGACCACATTCTAAGTTACATGTACATTCTAAATTTTCGAGCACATTTGTTATTTACTGCAAGCCACTCGTTGTTTCACTTATCGTAATGTAACCCTTAGAACGGTTTATCGCCGAATCCGTAGTTTTGGATTAAGATCATATCGTCCGCAACTTATGCTTCCTTTGACTGCGGAACATTGTCAGCAACGGTTAAAATGGTGCAAAGAAGGATCTCATTGAAATATTGGATGGCGTGGTGTTGTCTTTAGTGACAAATCTATATTTTATCTAGGCATTCACGACGGTCGCAAGAGCATCAGAAGAAGGCAGTTACAGTTGAGAGACACGTACACGCGCCGTGGGTGTTATTACTTACGGTAGCAGGTCTCTCTTGGTGTTCATTCGAGGCAATATGACAGCACAACGATATATTGCGGAGGTGGTTGAAGCACATCTTCTTCCATACTTACCAGAGCTTGAAAATCCATTATTCCAGCAGGATAATGCACGCCCTCATATAGCAAGAATTTCCTTGAACTTCTTTGAGCAGGCCCAGATTAATCTTTCGCCCGGGCCTCCAAGATCTCTAGATCTTTCACCCATTGAACATGTTTCGGACATAATGGGTAGAGGGTTGCAAAATTTGTGGCGCCCTCCTTTGACTTTGGAGGCTTTGAGACATGAGGTGCAACTTGCATGGACCCCAATACCCCAAGACGAAATAAACAACCTTATTCAATCAATGCCACGACGTGTAAATGAATGTATGAATAATTATTAAATTTTGTTTAATATAATAAAGATCCTCCTCCCAAATTTTGATCATTTATTACTATGACATAAGTGAATATTCCAACCAAATTTCATTCAGAAATTCCAACCCATTCCTGGTGTTACAATTTCCATGTCAGTCAGTATATGCTATGCTATAGCTAGGAACCTCCGGTTTGTTTTATTTTAATCACCTCCTCGAGTACTATAGGCGTACCGAGTTTGAACTGGCTAGCTCTATCGAAAGTATGCTATCTCGAAAAGCCGATAAAATTTTAATGCTTTGAGGTAGAAATTCGTTATAATAAAAAAAAAAAATTTGCGTCCGATCGCGTTCAAAATATGCCTATCCGATAGCTTTTGACCCGTAGATTCCAAATCTTCCATCCACGACGCTCTATCTCGAACCGTTCTCGAGCCAAGGAAAACTTCGCCCGATTGCGTTCGAAATATGCCTATCCGATAGGTCTCGACGAGTAGATTCCAAATATGGCATTATAAACGCTCTAGCTCCAACCGTTACGGAGATATGGACGATTTAAGTTTCCTTTGTCCTATCGCGTTCATTCATATACCAATCGACGCGTCTTGACGCGCTGATTTCAACGGTATATAATTTGTTTAGATTATTTTAAACAGTTGCCCAGAAAATGCAAGAAACCGCAAAAAAGTGCTAAAATCACATACCCCTTTTTTACTAATACGGGACTTAGGACGATAAATCCTACACCAATCGATGCGTATTGACGAGGCGAATTCAACGGTGTAGGATTTTTTACTTTACTCCAACGGTTACCGAGAAAATCGCGAAAAACCGCGAAAAAATCGTAAAAAATAGCTAAATTTCACCCTAGGAACGGATTCTTTTCAAGCTACGATTTTCTTTCCTACACCACTCGAAAGAACGCCTTTTTCTGATTTAGAATTACCCCCAATTTCGCTTTCTATCGTTAATAGTTTAGGCGCTACGAGCGCTTGAAGTATACCCTGTTTCGCCCTATATTCACCCCTATATTCGGTCTATTTTCGACGTTTTACCCTAACTTCGAATGGCGTTTTCTCGAAAATTATGCGTTCTACGTCGGAACCGATATGTTCTACGTAATTACCGGTCCGAATATGTATATTCTGGCGCAAAATAACTTCGAAATTCGAACATAAATTTGTCGTCAAATATCCAAAATTTGCCCTATATATACCCCTTAATTTTAGGCATTTTGCTCCAACTTCGAATGGCGTTTCCTCGAATCCTATGCGTTCCACTTTGGAACCGATATGTTTTACGTAATTACCGGTCCGAATATGTATATTCTGACGCAAAATAACTTCGAAATTCGAACATGAATTTTTCGTCGAATGACCAATATTCCATTCAAAATGGCGATTTTCAATTTCGGCCAAATTTCAAATCGCTCTCACTACTTTATTTATTGCTCGATCGCGATCGAATAGACTTTTCTGGAAATCGCTAAATTTCACCCTAGGAATGGATTTTTCTCAAGCTGCGACATTTCCTCTTATACCTTTCGGAATAGCTCGTTTTTCTGATTCCGAGGCACCCCCGGATCAGCTCTCTGTCGTTAATAGTTTAGGCGCTACGCGCGCTTGAACTTTGCTCATTTTCGCCCTATATTCATCTTTATATTTGGTCTATTTTACCCGTTTTGTCACAACTTCGAATGGCGTTTTCTCGAAACCTATGCGTTCTACGTACGAACCGATATGTTATACGCAATTACCGGCCCGAATATATGTATTCTGACGCAAAATAACTCGTTAAAAATTGTAATTTTTAGTTTCGGCCAAATTTCAAATCGCTCTTACTACTTTATTTATCGCTCGATCCCCATCAAATAGACCTTCGTAGGAGCATATTTTGCGTAGGAATCGAATGGAGCAAGAAAGGACGACCGATCTCCAATAGTTTTCGCGCTGGAACGAAATTATCGTAATTTTAAATAATAAATTTTTTCAAATTTCAAGGTACCATATCTCCGGAACGATAAGGCTTAGGGACCTGAGGTTTATTTTATTTTAATCAGCCCCTTGAGCAGAAGAAAGGAAACACGAAATCTATCTAGATCAGAAGAAATTGGAACAGGTTAAAAATTACAAATATTTAAAGATAATTCTAACAGAAGATGCACGAACAGGAAAATTGTTTAACAGCATCAGGAGTATCTTCCTTAACAAACAAGAAATTCCAAAACAGATTAAAACAGAAATTTTTAAGAAAATTGCCGCACCAATGCTCACATATATATCTGAGGTATGGACAATAACAAAGAATCAAACACAAAAAACGCAAAGCATAGAAATGAGATTCCTCAGAAGGATAGATAGACGAACAAGACTAGATAAAGTAAGAAATTTTATAATCAGAGAACATTTATAGATACAGCCAATACAAAACCAGATAGAAGAAAAACAACTTAAATGGCTGGGACATGTTATAAGAATAGGCGAAGATAAACTGGTAAGAAGAGTTTTCAAAGCCAAAACAAGCAGAAGAAAACTAGAAGGAAGATCAAGAAAGTGTTGAATAGGGGAAGTAAGAGAAGCGGCGAAGAAACGAAATATAAATTGGAACGAAATCGGGAGACAAATGCAGGATAGGAAAAGAACCCCAACGTGACTCAACCCCACGAACCGGACACCCGGAAGGGTATAAGGGTTAGGATTAAGTCAGTAAGTACTTTAACCCGGACAATGTTGAATTGTAATGTTATTGGAATATAACAAGTGAAAAAATCGGTCGCATTACTTTATTAGGCACCTCGTATATGAATTCCACGTACGGCTTCGGTTACAGCTACGGTTTTTGATTTATCAACGGTTACGTGATTACCATTTCGCCCCCTCCGTACGCATTATTATATTCGGCAAATGGACGCATTAAGCTAATAACATAATTTCGCGTGTGTGCAATGCGAAATTCACACGCTCCGGCCGGCATTAACGTTAACATTAAAACGATCAGCGCTAATCCTGTAAATTAGGCACTAAAAACAAACTGGCGCTTCACAATTATTCTAATAGTGCATTAACGTTATTAGTTTGTACATTAAGTTATATTGTTCGATTGAAATTCCCGACGAGTGCTCATTCGATTCAATCGCCTAATTGCCTTTTGTCCTCTCCGTTCTTCCGGAAATACATATATACATATATTCCTAATTTCATGTTGTCCTAATACGAGGACGGCTAAAAAAATTTTTCTTAAAAAACCTGCATTCACCGTGGCAAAGTCTACACTTTGAGGAATCATTTCCTTTTAAGTTACGATAAATATAAACCTCTTTCATATTCTTAGTATTTGTGCATCTTTAAAGGCTTCTTTAAAAAGACGACGGCATCAAATCCTTCCTATTACGTTACGAAATTGCATACCCGAAATACATTTCTCGGTATGGGAAAGCGATATGCTACGAGCATGTATGAACATCTAATAAAAGGGTACTTTCGACGTTGTAATCGGATCCGATGGGATTCTCCCGCGCGCTATTGCACCTGGATGCACGTAGTACACCCGATGTAAGTACATACGAAGGAATGTGTGCGCCGATTGAATACCGAGCTGTCTTAGTCGCCTTCTGACGTCGGTGACGTTTATAAATAAAAGGAAGAAGATTTCAAAGATTGACACTTGCGACACTTTCGAGCTTAAAAAATGAAAGAAATTGGAATCGTCGTATGTTTCAGCCCTTTGAAGTTGTCAAAAGGATATTCGCTTATTACCTATTTAAGAAACTAGGAGATTGGAAGCGGCAAAAGAAGAATCTGGAGGATTGAAAATCTCAACAGTTTTGAGAAGTCGTAGAGGAGGATCCAACGACCATAAACATGAAACTCAATCTAGAAAAGACAAAAATGAGGATATCAAAATCCAAAGAAACAATGCTCGATGGAACAAAGAATTGAACAGGTGGAGTGGTTGGATGCAACTATAGAAGGGATGGAAAATTGGAAAGGGTAATAAATGAAAGAGGCCACGGAATGGGGGGAGGGCATATTCAATACAATGAAGTTTACATTTCAGAACATATTTGGAGAGAAATGGAAATAAAAACATCGATTACCAGCAGATTAGAAAATAAAGCAGGGACACGTAAATCGAATGGAGGAGGAGAGATGACCAAAGGAGATCCTAGACTGGTCACCGAGGGGAAGGAGAAGAAGAGCACACCCGGCCGTGAAATGGAAAAGATATATAACAAAAGCAATGGAAGATAAGGAATTAAACGAGAACGTTTGGACGGAAGACAGAGACAAAAAATATTAGAATCTGCAAACGGCTAACCTGTAAAGGGAAAGAAACTCAGAGAGAGAGGGAGAATTTATCATTTCTGTCGAAAAGAAAAGTACCAAAAAGATAAAACTGTAAGTTGTAAAACATGTTGTTAGACACTCATGTACAGCAGTGGATCATGGGCTCTATCACAGAGACAAGAATCCAGAACCAATGAAGTGGAAATGAGATTTCTGAGTAGAATAGGAAACACGAATAGAAGAGACAAAATAAGAAAGGAGAAATTCAGACGGAACCTACAAATAAAACGTAACAAAACAAAAATCACTGAAGCACAGCTTAGATTATCTGGCCATGTGTGTCGAATGTTGGACAAAAGACAAAAAGTGCTTCGAGCGCAAGTACTGGACGGGAGCGGGAGAGGGATACCAACAACAAGACAGATAAACAAATATCGAGAAAGAACAAACAAACAGGAAAGGCGTAGTACGGAACGAAATGCGAAGCTTAACAGGAGACAGAAAACAATGGAGACAAGAGTCCAAAACTGAACTCCACCAACCTTATACCCGAAGGGCTTAGGATTAAATAGATAAGTAACGGTTTCAAGTTTGAAATATTTAGAAATTGGCACCAAATCGATATATTTTAATTTTTCTTTTAGCAGTATTTCCGGTACGAGGAATGCTCTGTAGTGTTTGAAATTTTTGAGAAATTAGAATCATTTAGTGAAAAGCTCAATCTTCGTATTCCTAAAAACTTTCTAAGTTATCAAAGTAGTTAGTTAGTCGAGAAGGAACAACCCGAAAAGAGAAAAGCCATGCTCTACGCAGCCCATTCGACTAACCTTCCGGCGTCGACAGATCAGCATCGTTTTTTCTTCAGTTCCACATCCTAACAACCACAAACAAATCAGCGTAGTACTATTTTATCGAAATACTTCACCCAGATTGCCGTGTGAATCCCAAAAAAAAAAAAAAAACGGGCTCATCATTCTTACGGCGATGAAACCATATAGTGCATATAGTTCATATATTTCGTTTGTTCATAATTTTTTGATATGAGAAGAAGAATGAAAAAAACATATTGTGCGTTTTGAATGGAAGAAAAGAAATGTCCCGTGACGAGACTCGAACCAGCGATGTCGTGAGTATCGCACCAAAACGCTATCGACTAGGCCACGAATCTAGTTAACAATCGTATTATATCTAGTGGATTTAAATGGTGAGTAAAACTTCAACATCGAATATCTCGGTAATTTATGAACGTTGCGTCCAACTACTCCAAAATATTCTTATTTATTTATTTTTACCTTGCCTTCGCCTTATTACAGTAAAGATGGCGATCCAATGTGCGGTTTGCTGTAAAAGTATCACTCGTTTCGACGATTATATTGCGTGTAGAGACAAATGTGGAAGTAATTTTCATATCTCTTGCGCAGGATTAAGTGCGGAAGAATTTCAACAATTAAAAGAAGATGGTTCTTCTAAAAATTGGAAATGTGATGCCTGTAAAGGCATCCTAACCTCAATATCACCAAACGAGGAAACGATAACGTCCAAAAACAGAGAATTAGAAACTTATGTTTCTCAAAAAGTGAGTGAAGCTGTTAAGGACATTACTAAGGAAATAACTAAACTATTCAAAGCGGAAATAGAAAAATTACGGATTGAAAATAAGGAATTATTGCAGGAAGTAATGGAATTAAAAGTAATTGTAACTAAACAACAACCGTTGCAAGAATCGAGAGTGACTCCGGACAGAGCCCAAAGAAATATCAAAGTTACTAGCAAAGAAGTTCTACAAACACAAAAACAAAATATCGGCCATAAGAAAATCCAACACAGAACTGACCTGTCTCAACAAAAAATCTCCGATAAAATGAAAAATAGCGGTTACTCCGAAATTACCAAAAATTAACCAACTAAAATTATTGAAACTGGCAATAAAAAAGACAATTTCGAAGAAGTACATAGAGAAGTGTCACAAGAAGATGGCTTCATCCGGGTGCAAAGGAAACACAGACGTACGTCCACACTCCAGTTAACCCATGGCACTGCAACAAATATTGGAATTAAAGGCATTGTACAATATGCCCACTTACATGTTTGTGGTTTGGATCCTCAAACTTCGGCGAAAGACATTGTTCAGTATTTGCAAAGTAAAGGATTTATTAATCCCAAATGCATACAAATAATAGCTAAATATCCAAACGATTATTCCTCCTTCAAAGTATCCATTCCGTTTGAAATGTTGGATGAAGCGAAAAGGGCAGACATATGGCCGTCTGGAGCTCGAGTAAACCGTTTTTAGAATATATTGCGAGGAAAAGCCAAAAAGTGTGACAAGTGAAGTGAATGACAAGGAGGAAACACAATCACACTACTCAATGTACAGTCAAAATGTCCAAGGATTACAAACTGCCGTAAATGGCATAACTGTTGAACTAAGTGTAATGCAAAACTGTAAAATGTTATTTATTACCGAACATTGGCTCCGGGAAGGTTTCTTACAAAGGATTCATATCCCAGGATTTCAGCTAGTAGGATATTACGCAAGAAAAAAAGTAAAACATGGGGGTGCCGCGATTTACATTCATAGTGATGCTACTGCAAATGTTAGACTAGACATAAACAGTATAGCGGAAGAAGCTGTCTTAGAGTGCTGTGGTGTTACGGCAAATTACGGTAATTACTGCTACATTTTAGTGTGCGTATACAGAACACCCACAAGTAATTTTCACGAATTTTACTGTAAGTTTGAACGTCTTCTTTCCGTAGTTAGTCAATCAACTAAAACAGTAATTATATCGGGAGATTTCAATGTTAACATTCTGAAAGATAACGACGAGAGTAAACAATTTAAAAATCTCCTTAACAGTTTTGGGGCTGAAATACTAATCAACGAACCTACGAGAATTTCAAAATTTACATCTACTTGTTTAGATAACATTCTCGTACTACATGGAAAAAAGAAGAACTTGAATATAACAAGTGCGAATTCGTTTAGTACCGGCTTTTCAGACCATAACGCTATTGTGGCAACCTTCTGCAACGGCACTCTCAACTCCAACTTATATGTATACCGACAATCGCGGGTGTTTAGCGATGCTAAAATCCAACAATTCCTAAACGCCATCGCAAACGAAAACTGGAATGAAGTATACTATGAACGTTACGATACGACCACAAAATATTCTATATTTTTAAACATTTACTTGCGTTATTTCAACGCTTATTTTCCATTGATAAAGCGTAAATATTCCAAACAGTCCTCCAAGTTGCCAACAGAGCTGCTTAATCTTCGAAACATAGTATCGACGCTACAAATTGTATGCACTTATGAGGTTGATTATAAAGCCACATATTCTTACTATAAAAAAGCATATGACAATGCAATACACTCACATAAACATAAACAATACGATCAGCTACTTTTGAATTCCACGAATAAAAGTAAAGACATGTGGCAGATAATTAATATGGAGATGGGGGCAAATCCGCTGTTAGTAAACTACCCGATTCCGTCGATTTAAATCTACTCGCTAATCGGTTCAACGAATTCTTTGTCACGCCGAATGTCTCAGATTTTCCTTCGAATACTTTTAATCCGAAAACAACTAACAATTTACATTCGTTTTATTTTTTCCCTCTTACAGTGGAGGAATTACGAAGCTATGTGCTTTCCCTAAAACCGTCTAAATCTTCTGGAGTTGATGGTATTCCCCCATTCTTCATCAAGAAATGTATTGATAGCTTTGTAAAACCCTTGTGTCACATTATAAATCATTCATTTGTAACAGGTTGTTTCCCAGCTTCCCTGAAGGTATCTGCTGTACTGCCAATTCACAAAAAAGGCAATCTGAATGATCTCAGTAACTACAGACCTGTAAGTCTTTTAACAAGTTTCTCAAAGTTATTTGAGAAAGCTGCGTACGACCGCCTTTATAACTTTGTTACTAAGTGGGAGATTATTAGTCGGCACCAGCACGGATTTGTCAGGGGAAAGGGTATTGAGACGGCTTTACTTGATTTAATTAGCACTGTTTTGGATGCTCTTGAGAACAAAATAGTTCCCTGCGGTTTTTTTCTGGATCTATCGAAAGCATTTGATAACATAAATCTCGAGAAACTTATTGCCAAACTGGAGTGCTATGGCATTAGAGGATCCGCCCTACACTGGTTTCAAACATACTTAATAGGTAGGACACAATCAGTCCACATTCATAGCAAAGCCGGAGTGGTTAAATCGAGAAAATTATCTATATCAACAGGGGTACCACAGGGCAGCATTTTAGGACCTTTGCTTTTCTTAATTTATTATAATGATATTTACACGATACAAAACATCTTACACGATACCGAGTTAGTAACAATGAATTATGCAGACGACACATCCTTCCTTGTAATGGGGGACACAATTGACACCATTGTGAGCAGGGCTTCCCTTTATATCACTAAACTTGAATCGTGGGTATATCAAAATGAATGGGACCTTAATAGAGATAAAACTAAAGTAATTCTATTTAGAACCAAAGATCAGCCATATCCCACCACCTTAGAAATTAATGATAGGGAATATCCTGTAGAACGTTCGGTTCGATTGCTGGGGCTGATAGTCGACGACCAATTGAAATGGAAAGATCACATTGATGATCTATGCACTAACTTAAGCACTGTTACTTTCGCCATGCGACGGCTGTCGGCTCTCGTAAGCGAACAAGTACTTCGTGTAATGTATTTTAGTTGCTGTTACTCCCGCATCAAATACGGCATTATTGTCTGGGGTAGTGGTAGCGATATAACTCGTACTTTTGTAATGCAGAAAAAATTGTCCGAATAATGTTTAGTCTGGATTATCGCCAGTCCTGTAGAGGTCTATTTAGACAACACAACCTTTTAACTGTATACGGCATTTACATAATGGAAATTTTAAAATTCGCATTCAAAAATCGTGCTTTCTTTGAAACAAATTGTTTTAGACATGAACATCGAACCCGCAATAGGGCGAACTACCGCTATCCTAGACATCATCTTACACTAACTGAAAAGAATATTGTTTATAATTGCATAAAATTTTATAATAACTTACCAAATAATATCAAGAATATAACATTATTTTCTATATTTAAAAAAGAAGTGCATACTCTTCTATGTAATGTCGAACCATACAATGTTAATGAGTTTCTGAACATATAGTTTGTTTTGTTCTATTTGACGTGTTGCTATTTGTTGTTGTTGTTATACATTATGCAATAAATATTATTATTATTATTATTATTATTATTATTATTATTAGACTATATTCATATTCTTGATTTTGGCATCTTGGTTTTGCTGCATCAATTTCATCGGAATTAATATTATATAAATTGAATATTACATGAGTGTTAACACTTATCGTTATTTAATACTGTTTGCTTACATAATTTATAAAATTATTTTAATTCCAATTCAATCTTGTCAACTGTTATGACATATATGATGTTCATTGTCATCAATTAGTTCTGAGAAATTTCTATTAAAAGAGATTGATGTTTTTACCTACGAGGGGGATTCGATTATGAATTCTCCTATTAAATCTCAAAAAATGCAAATTACCAAACTTTTTTGCAATAGTCATAGTATATATGCATAAAATTGGTATACGAAAGTTAGCTCTCTCACGAAGCCGTGCTGATGATCGATATAACCGTGAAACGTACGTATACGGATGCTGAGAGAAAGAAAAGAAAAGGTTTTGTATTTAAAAAAGATCGATATATATAATTTCCTTATTTATGTGTTCCTCTTTTTTGTCTATCCAGAGCTTTTTAAAGCCCACTGATTGGCTAGAAAGCTGAAAATTGGCATGCATATAGTAAAACGCCTAGACCAAATCCTAACGTAGCCGGATTTTTGATTTTTGGCCTGGGGAATTTGGGCGGGGAATTAATACGAGAAAGGGGCGTTGCAAAATTTAATTTTTTAAAATTTTAGTTTATATTTTCTTTTTCTTCCTGCCTGTCAGGGACAGGCATAACAGCTAGTTAAAGAATAAAAACCGTACAAATGTCCGAAACGAGCAAGATTTCCCATAACTTTCGATTGAACTTTAAATATTTGACATTTTCTACTAACGGGGTTTGTATAATGAATCCAGATTAAAATGAAATTTATCTATACCTAGATCATAGATTAAGTTTTAAATAGAGTTCCGCCTCGAATACCGCGATGGTAATAACATCATTTGCGCACTTCACGGAAGAGGAACGCGCCGGAGAAATTTATGTTCCGTGTAATGGCAATTGGCAATTTACCGGAGGATTACGAAAGGAAGGAAGAATATCAGGAAAATCGGGGTACGTCCGATATTATCGAATGTTTATTATTTCTAACTTTCGATTCCAACAACTAATACGGGGATCCCTGGGAAATTGGTTAGGCGGTTCATATTGTAGTGAAGTTTTAGGGCCCGCTTGCACCGCTTTTTTAAGCCGAGATTAAATATTAAGTCTGAGTTAAATGCTTGCACCGACATATCTTTCCTTAAGTCTAGAATTTTAGCGTTTAGGTATAATAGAGTTAAAGCTCGATTAACCTATATTCAAGATTTTTACATCACAGATATCAATTTCGTACTGGTTACAGTATTACTTATATATCAAAATGAATATTGATTGGGATGATTTATTCGAAGATGACTTCGATATTTTTGGAAATAATAGATTTCGGCTTTCCAAAGCGCATTATTTACAATAGGGCAGACGATTTCAATAACTTGAATGAACTCCCATTCTTTGTAGGTATAAGCTAACTAAACCAACGGTTTTGAAATGATTGGAGAAAATTGTAAATAATCTAGAATTTGGGACTGATCGGTAACTACAATAGCAATTTAGTGATATACACATGTATCGCATCTTCTGGTTTAGAAATCAACGTATTTCACCATGACACAGTTGCTCACTTGTTTGAAATTCTATGCAAGTAACAATTTTCTGATACAAGTTGGTGACTTGCAAAAAATGTATACCTCGACAGTGTCAAGGATAATTGTGGAAGTATCGGAAGTCATAGCATAATTGAGAGATACATGTATTACAATGCCAAGTAGTGAATTAGAAATCCAGCAAACTCTTCGGGTCAAAATTGTTGGCATAAATAACAGGCATACAACAGACAAAGATAAATTTTACTAGGAACAAACATAGTGGCCATATTGCCTCAGACTTTGTCTTATCTTGACTTATCTGCTGCGGTGCAAAGCTCCTCATTTTAAGCTGGGCTTAGAAATTAATCTGAACTTAACCAAGTTCGACTTAAATCGCTAACCGGTACAAACTGCCCTTAGATTTGTCTCTTGATAAGGTGGCGGCTTAATTTCTTTAAAAATGTTTAAGGATAGCTTTCCAGTCCAGTTTTCCTATTCGGAATGTATATCACCTCATCACATTTTCGCGTTATTCTTTTGCGTCTACTATACCGTTATTGAGGGAGAGAATTCTTGTTTATTTCGACTTCGAAGGACCAGTACACTTTATGTTTACAATTAATGCAAACAGATTGGCCATTAATTTCTTATCTATTTACGGTATATACAACGATATTACATATACAATATGCAACTCTTGATTACCGATGATCATAATTTTATGCAATTATGATATAAATGATATAAATGCTACCGAACAACTGCTATTGGGTTTTGGTTGAGATTTTAATGGACAAGGAAGATTGTGTTTGACGGACTTTTCATGAATGTTGTTGATTGAATGTTTTTGATTAGATGCTTCTGGTTGAATGTTTTCTAATTGCTATTTTATTCCTTTGGGGGTCATTCCATGTCAAATCAATCAAAAAGAGGCAAACATTTTCTTGACCCCCTCCGATTTCGATGAAATTTGTCGTACTTATTATACTAATTGAGAAATTGACAAATACAAGTTTTTAGCCCCCTAAGTCGGCAGGGGCCGAAAATACGAAGGGTAACAATTTCCCCCAGATCTCCAAGTCGCAACACTTTTGCACCTTTAAAATTCAATATCTTCGGTTCTATTGTAGCTACAGAGCCCATTCTTTTTTTATTTTAAAGCGCTCAATATGCTCTACAACACTGCTATAACCTAAATTTAAAAAAAAAAAAAAAGATGAGGGGTACCTCCCTAATTTAAAAGTCGTGGCCCGATTTTCTTGAAACTTTGAATTTGAATTTTGAAAGAGTAAGTCCTATGGATCATATCCTGAAATTTTTATCTTGGGACAACAATGGGATCAATGGGCAATTGTTATTGTCTGCGTTGGAAAAGAGTCAAAAATAAAACAATTCGATATGTGTGTGATGTAAAATTTTTATTATTGAAAAATAAAAAACAGTACAGTTTCAGTAAAAACTTACAGTTCAGTAAAACGTACAGTTTCATTAAAAAAGCCACTGAGACACAAATTAAACATTTTTAATTATTTCAGCGCACCTTAAGGTATCTTAATGCCTGAGGCAACTTTGCCTCTTGTTTTGACTACTTTCTTGGATGTTTGTTCTACTTCCTCGCAGTTTAATGACTAAGTTGTACCTCGAATCATCGAGCTTCAAAATAGAATCTTCCGATTCTATTTTTTCTCCAATAATTGGAACTTTTATACTGTCTTGAGATGCAGGAAAAGTTTGAACCTTCAAAATTGTGGTTGAAGTTGACAGAGGCACGAAAGCATGAAACTTTCGGGTTCCAGGAATCGTTCGGCGTAGGCTGAATCTCTCACTTAATAACTCCATTTGAATTTCATACTCAGCAGCAGTTACAAAATTAAAATCTGTTACGTATATTTTCTTCACGCCAATCAAACAACTGGCTAGAAGTCATTATTTCATTTTAGTAGGGTCGCTGTAAACTCGCACGAGCAGCCAATTTTTTCACCGTCCCACCAACTCCATCGCATGCTCCTTTACCACGCGAGGTTGCAAAGAAATGCCAAAAAATAACACTTTCCCATTGATCCCATTGTTGTCCCAAGATAACAATTTCAGGATATACTCTTTAGGACTCAGTCTTTGAGAATCCCAAGTTTCAAAAGAATCGGAGGATACATTCTCCCCATTTCGCCTCCCCCTTGCCGCGACTTTTAAATTAGTAGTAAGTACCCCTCATTTTTTTCTTCAAAAATTTGTTTGATTATACTAGTCTAGTAGAGCATATTAGGAGCCTTAAAATAGAAAACAATTGGGCTCTGTAGCTACAATAGAACCGAAGATATTGAATTTTGAAGGTGCAAGAGTCTCGCGACTTGGAGATTTTGGGGGAAATTGTTACCCTACGTATTTTCGGGCGCTGTCGACTTAGGAGGCAAAAAATTGTATTTGTCAATTTTTCAGTTAGTATGACAACTAAACCAAATTTCATCATAATCGGAGGGGGTCAAGAAAATTCATGATTGATTTGGCATGGAATGACCTTTGGTAAATTCCTTGCTCCTCGGATATTGGTCAAGTACAACGAAAAAGGGCGTTAGCTTTTACTATTAACAACGTGAGTCCTTAGACTTTCACAGCTTCACAATTCCAAGAATTTAACATTTTGGAAACCGAGGGATAATTAAATTTATTGCGCCTAAGTCAGCTATCGGAATTTACACTTCGGCTTTGGCTTGTGCCCTAATAGTCGGCATGAGCAACAGCTTGAATAAATATTGACACAAATATCACATCGGTAAACTCCTCATCACACAATTGTTTATAATAAAATCGGTGACACGTGTGTCGCTAGCTCGAGACAAGCATCTTCAACAAACGTATAAACCGTAGTGACCTTTATTGAATAAATATCTTAAATATCGTAAACTAAGAACGCTACAAATCCTAAGTTATAAAATGTAGGTATAAAGATTTACCTAAAAATTCATACAAATACCGAAATGTATTGGAACGACGAGAATAACCGTAACAGCCTTATATCAACTAACACGAACCTTTTTTGAACTTTGGTTCAATAATGCGGAATGCATCGGGAACAGATCCTTTTCACATTTAAATGCTAATACAAAATCGAGTATGTTGCTATCTTCTTCAATCATGTTGTGCACAGCATCCATGCTTTTTGAAACAACCGATTTTGGTCGACCTTCACACAATTAATCACTAAACCAATTATAAACAATCTTTTCTGGTAATGCATCATTACCAACAGTTAAACGAAGCGATTGTGCACGTTCTTATTGAATAAAGCTTTTACTAAAGTCTTAGAAAATCACCCAACGAAAACAATGAAGTGAATTTCAATTCTTTCACAAAATTGTCTTTTTTAAACGTTCACTCTAAACATAGTACTAACCAAACTAAATTTTTAAGGTATCACTGTTTTCACAATAACGAATATTATATTATGCGAAAATAGTGGTAACACATCGCACAATAGCGCTACTTAGTGACCGTTTGTAAAAACATAAGGTGAAAAGCGAGAAACATGTGTATTACTTTGAACTATTTAAATTCTGATAAAAGAGACTAAATTTATTCGGTTCTTTTTTTGCTTTTCTTACATACCCGGTATATTTTCTCGGGCGATACGTATTCCAATTTCACATTTTCCTTAACGGTATCTGCGCCTATACATATGCATGTACGCATGTAAATTTTAAGAAAGTCTTCAATTAATTCGTTTCTAAATTACTTCAGTACTGTTACGTAATGGGATGGAATTAATATTTACTACGAACTTCCTGGTATTCACTTAATTGTCTGGACCGGTATTATTATGGTGGAATAGGAACGAACGTTTTATAGCGCGATTTTGTTGTAAAATGTAATTTTACGGTTTTCAGAATATAATATACGTAGATAGGACATAAAGCAGGAAATAATTTGGAATTTCTAATTTTAATAGAGATCATAATATTTAATAAGTCAAAACAGTTTCCCATATAGTACATAAAATTGTAAATACGCACGAACAGTACAGATGCTGTCAATTGTAATAAACATTAAATTCAATCAAAGAACTGTACATATACCTTTCACCTTGGGCGAAAGTTCCGGTTGAAAAAATTCATAACTTTTTGTTTTCTTTGTAAATATGTTTCTTTTTTGTTTTGTTTTACTTCAGATATTAAACTTGTGAGATTAGAATAAAGGCACAATGCACCATTGCACACTGGTCACATTATTCTTGGAAAACGGCCGGTCAGTAATAGCCACTTAACCTGCATTTTTATGGAGTTCGCAATGCTCCAACAGCTCCTACTGTTGGTACTATGGTCGCCAAATTTGAGTGATATGGGAACGTTGGACGTGAAGGCAAACCTCGTTCTAGACCAGGGGTCTCCAAACTGCTCAGCCTTGGGGCCATACTGATTACTTCAGTGAGTTTTCTGCGTATTATACTTATCATTAAGCTTTACCTAGCAAGTAAATAAATCCGAGTTATTATCATTCTGTGTTTTTTATCCAACTTATCACAACAACAATAAGTTATTAGCTGTCGCGGGCCGGATTGATGACACTGGCGGGCTGGATTTGGCCCGCCGACCCCTATTCTAGACGATCTACTAGAAGCATCGGCCTCGTTAGACAAATCTTTAAAGGTAAACCTGAAATATTAACACAACGACGTTCAACACAATTGGCAATACCGCATGACACGATTCGTCAGATTTTGAAGAAAGATCCAAAATCCTGCTGATTTGGTGACCCTGATCTGACAGCTCCAAACATATTTTGTGGGGCTACCTGAAGAAGATAGTACAAATCGCAGACTTTAAGGCTGTAAGGTTACTTATTTTCGCTTAAAGTTAATTTTTTTGGTCAATTCGAAAACTATTTCGAAACCTGTATATTTTAGCTCTAGAAGATGTAGGTATAAGTGAAGAACCAGCAGGTTTGCAAGCTTAAAATTTTGAATACCACATATTCGATAGTCCAAAAATGACGGTAAGCCCACGGTCGTTTCTCTATTCCCCATATGAGGTTAAATTGAACAACAAAGAAGAAATTTACAAAAAGCTCCATGACAAGTCGTAGCTATTGTAACGAATACACGGCATGCAAAATTACGAGCCCGTAAACTTACTGGTGTCACTTATTATTGTAATATAGTCAATTCATCGTTCCAAACAGGTATTTTTCCTGATAAATTAAAAATTGCGGTTGTCAAACTAATTTTCAAGAAAGGTGATCCGAATAATCTTAATAATTGCACACCTATCAGTCTGCTCAGTACTTTCGCAAAAATTTTTGAGTATCTCATCTACACTAGGCTTATTAATGTTTTCAAAAAACATAACATCTTGAATGACTTCCAACATGGCTTTTCAAAAGGTAAATCAACTGAGACAGCAATCTTTGAATACACGGAGAGAATATTATCTGTATTAGAAGATCGCAATTTGGCATGTGGACTTTTTTAACCTCAATAAGGCCTTCGATAGTGTAAAACACGCTCTCCTTAGTATCCAAACTCGAATGCTATGGTTACTGGTTACTGGTTACTGGTAGGAAGCAATTGGTAAGTCTCAAGGATCAAAGTTTTGAGCCGGTTTACTCGGAGATGAAGGTTTTGCGTTTTTACTGGGTCCATTACTTTTTAATATTTTTATTAACGATGTTGATAGGATTATACAGGGCTCTGAACATACGTTGATAAATTACGCAGATGACACAAATTTGTTAATACGGGGCAAAAACTATGCAGATCTTATTAATCAATGTAGTCATTATTTCAATATAATACCAGATTGGTTCTCAATGAACAAACTGCACCTAAATAAATCCAAAACGGGATGCTTGCTCTTCAAAGCCTCTAGCCTTGTACCCACCCCGCCAAGTATTGAACTAGATAATAGAAAATTTCCATTATTAAATCACGTCAAGTTTCTTGGAATTTATGTGGATGAATTTTTAAAATATAACTACCATGTAGATAATATATAATGTAAACAACTCAGTCCGCAATGTTATCCCATTAGAATACTGAAGAAAGCAGGGACCAAATATAATTGTTATTTCTTTATTTCAGATAAAAAGGTTACAAGAAAATTAATTTTATTTAATATTGGGAATTTTTATTTATTACATTATCATTGCAAATATATTATTTTGGTTATCGTAACCAATTAAAGTGAGAAATATTATTTTTTGGTTATAAGTAACAATTATATCAACCGAAATAATTTTTTGGTTTCAGATAACCATTATATCAACTAAAAAAATGTTTGGTTAGAAATAACCATTACAAAAAATGGTTTTTTGGTTATCAGGGATGAAAAAAAAACACAAGAATTTTAAGTGAATGAACATAAAAAAGCTATGAAAAAACAAAATATATCAAACAACATCAAAAATCCTCACAAAATAAAAAAACAAAAATTTTAACAAACAGAACAACAAATGAGCAATAAATTTAATGCAACAACACATGAACAAGATAACACAACAAATCTGTGGCGGTAGTTGCAAAACCAAGCACAGCTGAAGGCGGTGTATGTTTTTTATATTTTAAAATCATTACATAAAACCTAATAAGGATTACATACAGTCAATTGCAATTTTAATAACGATTTTAATGGATTTAGAAATCCCTATTCAACATTTTAAATGAGAGAAATATTCCCACTAAAACTTTATGAATTAATTTTTTATTATCAATTTCATCCCTGATAACAAAAAAAGAATTTTTTTTGTAATGGTTATTTCTAACCAAAAAATCTTTTTGGTTGATATAATGGTAATCTGAAACCAAAATTTTTTTTGGTTGATATAATTGTTACTTATAACCAAAAAATATTTCACACTTTAATTGGTTACGATAACCAAAATAATATATATAAAATATATATATAAAAATGGTTAATTATAACGATTTTATAAATTTATCAATATAAATGGTTAAAAATGACTTTTTGTCGTTTATCTTATAATTATTACGTCCTTGGAAGAAAGTAGTCAACCCAAACGTGGTCAGAGCTGTATACTTTGCAAGGTTTTACGCACGCATCAAATACGGTATCATTTTTTGGGGACATTGTAATGAAATACAAAGAATTTTTATATTGCAAAAACGCGTGATCAGGACTATCTTTGGTCTCGATTTTAGAGAAAGCTGCAGAACTGTGTTTAGATCAAATAATTTGTTAAAATATAAAAACAAAAATTACTTTTCGGAATCTCAAATTAAGCACATGTATAATACGAGACGGAAAGGAGTCGGTATGGTGTTTCCGATACATACGTTGAGTATGACAGAGAAAGGACTATCTTATCTTGTGTAAGACTATACAATAAATTACCCTTATTCATAAGAAGGCTAGGAACACTAGAATCTTTAAAACGCAAACTGCGGGAATGGTTTATTGAGCTGGAACCATATAATATGAAAGAGTACTTTAATTAGTAATATAGTTAAGTAATTCTAATTTGACGTATTCATGTATACAACGTATACTATGAAATAAAGAATTATTATTATTATTATTATTATTATTATTGACAAAAAATTAAAGCTGTAGAAGCTCTTAACATTGTAAAAAACTGGTATTTTATGGTTACACACACTACTTTTAAAGGTCAAATATACAATTTTCAAAATACTTTTGGAACCAATAAATAAATTTTAAATTTAACTGATCTTGAAAGAAAGTACGTTACAACCTTAAGGGATAAGGCCACAATGCACTTCGAAATTAAAGGACAATTTTTGATTTTTAGTTAGAAGTATGATAAAACCTGTCGAATTTTCTTCTGGAGTACTTCATGAAGTGTCTTTATAAGTGAAAGTAAATATTCTTTTCTTCATTTTTTGACTGAAGATGGTGGCTCCAGGATCTGGTTTCTAAGATGAGTTTTGTTGGAGATCCAAAACAGGCGAAATGTGAACCTAGAACGAAAATTCAAGAATTTTCCTTTAATATATATTATAAACTAATAGATCACGTAGGGGATTTTAAAAATATCGATTTTCCGAGAAATGGTGAGCACATGAATAGAAAATTCACTTTCCACGTAAAAATTACATACTCAATTGGTTATTTAAAACAAAATTTCATAACTTATCAAAAAATCCCTGCGTGGTCTACTAGATTATCCATGTACGAAGATACCCTCAAAATTTGAAGGCAATCGATGAAGATTTGTAGCCGCTATCGATTCGCCCGATTTGAAAAATGGTGATTCGAAAAAAACGCGTTTAAAGTTGTGTAATCGTCGCGACATGCATTTAACGAGCGGTTCAAGATTTCTCTCAAGAGACTCCTTTTTCTTATTCTTGAGTGTTTTAAGCTGATAAAAAAATCGACTTTTTAAAAGTCGCATGGTGGCCTTGCCCCTTAAGAGAGCTGAAAGATAACATTCGAACGGAAACTACGCAAAACGTTGCAATAAAAAAGGGTCACGCGTGCGTTGATTTTAATGACGTGCCCTTACCTGATATCATTTTACCCACCTAATGTAAAAAACATGCATTAAACTTTCATTTGCAATTAATCTTTTTGTTTGTTTCAATCACTCCGTTTAAAAGCCATTCCAGTCATAAATTTGAAAGGGACTTTCAAATAATGTAACCGTATGATGTATTATTCCATATTCTCATATCTCAAGTTCAATGTCTAACAAGGAGAAGGTAAGGTAATCGGATTTTTGTAATTTTTGATATTTATAGTACGCGTAGTTTGGGCCTTGAATAAAAATATTTCGTAGTAGTTCGACGCAAAGTACATAAATTATCGAGATAATCGATTTTGAAGTTTACCCTGCCAGTTAAATCCTCTAGATATGATACATTTTTCAATTAGAACCTTGACCTAGTCGGTAGCGTCCCGCGACATTTTTTCCCTTCAAAACGCGCTATAGGTTCTTTTCGTTCTTCTTCTCATCTTAAAAATTATGAACAAACCATAGGCGTAGCTAGCGATGCCCACCCGTGTCCCTCGCTAGCTACGCCCATGGAACAAACGAAATATTATAATAACTATATGCAGGAACATTCTTCGAGTACTTCATTAAAATGCACAATTGATAAACAATATTCATTTTGAATTAACAACCAGATAATAATAAAATAGTTTTGCTTCCCATGTTTCTATGATAACTACCATTCTGGTGATATAAAATAATGGAACATTTCATTTTCTACCTGACCCCGTTCGTGTTTTTTTTTTTTTCTTGAAGAAACCTTATTGTTAATTCAAAATGAATATTATTTATCAACCGATTGTGCATTTCAATGAAGTACTTGAAGAATGTTCCTGCATATAGTTATTATAATATTTGGTTTGTTCATAATTTTGAGATGAGAAGAAGAATGAAGAAAACGTATGCTACGCTTTGAAGGGAAAAAGAATGTCGCACGATGAGACTCGAATCAACCATCTCGTGAGTACCGGAATAGAACGCCACCGACTAGGTCAAGCTTCCAATTGAAAATATATCATATCTAGAGGATTTAACTGGCAGGGTAAACTTCAAAATCGATTATCTCGGTAATTTATGTACGTTGCGTCGAACTACTCCGAAATATTAGTATTCATGGTCCAAACTACACGTACCATAAATATCAAAGATTACAAAAATCCGATTACCTTTCCTTCTCCTTGTGAAACAAAACAAAAAAAAAAAATCAAAAAAATATTCACATATGAAAAAGTTGTAATTGCTTTCAATAGGAAAGGAATCGTTTGTCCCGCTCTATAAGCTGTAAATTTGAAATTTGTCTCTGATGTTGATCTTGAAAGTGATGGGGGTAACCCAGAAAACAATGATGTCAAATTATGAGAAATTACTGTGAAGTGGCGTTCTAATACCAAGCAAAGCTAATCCAGCGCAAAGAAAACTGTACCCGAGCATTGGTATCAATATTAAACAATAAGGAACCTGCAATGTTTCCTTGCGGAACGTCAGAAGTAAAGTAATAAATGTTGGAAGCAAAGCTATTGTAAGACATTATTCCTTCTTTTCGACATATAACCTTTCATCAACACATTCGCGGAGGTAAATATTATAGCATTCATTTCAAATGTGACGCAGATATGACGTAAGTGCTAAAGCATCTATATTTTGTAGACTTTTATAAAGTAAAAAAGAGACAATGTGGCAAGCACAATTTTCGTTATCTGCTATGGTGCCATATGTTACATCAAAGCGACAATATCTGTTTCTTAGATTATGGGATAGATTTCTGGAAGAACGATAAATTCAGATAAGCAGCAAAGCAAAGCACATTTTGAGGTTTTTTGTTGATTTCGGCTCAGAAATCGATAAGTGTATTACTCAAATAATTGGAAGCGAAAAGAGTGAACTAGATGGGGATCTTTGTGACAGAATGGACACTTTAGTCAAAATTCAAGTCAGAGTGGTCCTGACATAAAGAATGATTTAACGGGTAGAGTTGGACGAAGGGGTTATACTCCACCTCGACTTTAAGATTGCAGCGTTGCCACATCATATCATCAAGTTTGCGGTTTCTAACGACAGTTGCAATATTAATAACTAAGGTTTGATAAAAGAGTGGATGACGTGTTACATTAACTAGTGTAAACCGGATTGCCGCCTTTACTTCTCAGAATTTTAATGTCGCGCCTTGCACGTAAGTGGAGACAAAGATCGGGCAACGTCACCCATTCTTTCATCAAACCTTAGTAATAACACTTGCGTTCGATACAACATGCAACATCCCAACCGGACATAGAGATGGCGTTATTGATAGATTATCGCGATGGTAAGAGATGCAAAACCCCTACATTTAAAAGTTAAGACGATCTATAGTAAAAACGAAACAAAATGAAATGGAAGTAATATAGACGCTACCTTAGCATACCAGGGAAAGCACACTCAGCCTTCGAATGCAGACGCTTTGTTCAACGCTTCCTTAGAATCGCCATTTTGCAGAAATAGTTTATATATTTTTGAGTGCATTATAACTCACTATTCGTGTGCTAACGTTAAGGCAGCAATCCTTGTTGTCCAAAATTGTAACTTTGCAATAATTAGTGATTGATGTGTCCCATTAAAGTTTCTTCTTTTTAAAAACATTCTTAGGCACTCGGCCTATATAATTCGGACGCCCTGTTTTAATCAATTTAACAAATACTCACTTTGTCTAGTTTAAATTTCAAATACGGAACGACTGCAAAAGTCGATTACTTCTTGCCTCTCGAATTTCCCTTCCGTCCTTTTTGTTTCTCTTTGTTTCGCAACAACTTTTCGCAAAGCTAAACCGCATTAAATAGTGCCAAATGCAACCGTGCAGTCGCAGACCGGCTAACAAATCCCTTCCCATCGTCGCGCGACCCGGAAGTCGACGACTACGACGACCAAAAAAAAAAAAAAAAAGAATAACCGCCCCACGAAATTCTCACCAGTACGGGGCTTTTTCGAAAAATAAACCGGACTAAATTATGGGTTGATGTTGGTTGGTGACCGCGGCGCGTCTACTGGCTCTGATTTATATTCAACCGTAACAGTTATTTGCGACGCTAGGAGGGTCTCCTAGCTCTAACAAAAACAAAGTTTCAGACGATGACGACGACGACGACGGCGGTGGCGACCACCACCAGTTTCGGAAAATTTCGATTCTTTTTCTATATTTCCCTTTCGAGTACGGAGTCGCGCTTCGCTTTTTCCCGGATTTAGTTGAAATTATCCCGACATTATCCTCGGAGTAACTGGCAATAAATTCCGGATGAATATTAAGTGACCAGTTGTGTACTTCCTCCGGTTCTTTTCGTTTCATTTTGGATTGTCTTCCGGTCTTTCGAATTCAGGATCACGCCCACGTATGCGGGACGTTTGAAAGTATTTCCGAGGAGTTTTTTTTGAGTAGATTTACCGGAGTTTGGAGTAACTGGCAATATAGAAGAGAAGAAAGGTTTAATAATGTGGTATATGTAATACGTAGAGAACGGTAAGGAATGTTTTATTTAGGTTGGCGTTAACTTCTCCATTGACGATTCATATTTAATACGCGTCAGTAGCTTCCGTAGCTCAGCAAGCTATTTATTAGGTGCGATTATGCAGAAATAGATAAATGAGGTGCCACGCCTTTTCGCCGCATGTGGTACTATTTTTAATAATATTAGAGCATCCCCTTTCTGTTCTGTCAACCGATGAAAAGATAACTGTTTCAGTTTGGTCGCAGGAAACATAAAACTGCATCATTGTATTCTCTAAATGCTTTTTGTTTTTTTTTGTTTTTTTGACCTTGGCATCTAGGCCATTAGCCACGTCAGTGTAATTAATTACTTATGACAAACGAATGGAATAAACAGGGACACATGCTTCACGTCAAGGGGTCCATCTTGACGACTTGGCTCACACACAATACTAGACCACGGATACAAGGAAGACATATATCAGGAAAAGAATAACAAAGGATTAACAGCTACTACAACTTAAAACCTATACGCTTTTTTTGAATTAATATTATATCAAAAATGACCACAAACTACCAAATATTTACTTAAATTAAGGAAGGATAATGCCTTTTTGAATGCGTCTTTTGCTTTTAGCCCAAAGGGAACAGTATTTGAGAACAAATATGGAATACTGGTTTTTGCTTGAATAATTTTCAATTGATTTAGCCGCTCTTGAAGAATAAAATTATCATTTGGCCCAAGTAGAAGTATATGAAGCGGCGCGTTTGATGAGTTACGTTTGGCTCGAAATTACGGTCCCCGATGCAATGCCAAGTGGGATTGTATTTTTCATCAAATTCCTTCTTAATACATACATATATTCTGCTCGACATTGTACTTTTCGATAGTCTGCACAATCGTTTTCATTCATATTGGCATTCTTGATAACTCCTCTGCGCTTAGTCATCTTGGATGGATCTTTTTAGAAGAAGACGTCAAATTTAATCCGAATACGCCAAATATGCGCTAATCGAGTCACAAAACTAAACATTTTGACTGTCCTGACGATTTGTTGTCTTGTTGAATTCCCGATATACGCTCGTAGTAGTTTCGCCCCAAATTCAGCAGTAAATAGTCCTAGCTGCGTAAATAATTTTACTCACATACATCTTTTGCCGCTAGACACTTGAAAAATATACCCCGTCATTCATTAGTAATAAGTAAAGCACTGCTTACTTTCAATGCTACTACTACTGGTACTGATATCTAACGAGTGGCTTTATACTGACAGCCCACATATTGTCGTCCTTAGTCGACAGTGAGTCTTTTGGAATTTTCAAAAGAGAAAATTTGCGGAGCAGCATCAGAAGTTATATATGAATCAACCCAGTACTAAGCCTGCAAATCCTTCCTAAGCACTATAGATACACCACCTCTAATTTCCCCATAGTTTCCTGTCGTTGACTATTGCTTCGATGTTTAAACCAAGGCCACTGAAGCATTACGTAAACATTCTTTTATAAACCCGGCTCGCTAAGCACCTTTTATAAATTAACTAATTGACAATCACCGACAAAGTGCAGCTGATAAATTTAATTTATTTTTGAGAAAAACACCGACTAGTAATCAGGATCAAATTAATTTTGGGATTGCACTTTATACAAGATTATCAATTTATAAAAGAAATAAAATTACCCTTACCACACCTTTCGGAAATAATTCCGTTGTCAACAGTGTTTTGGTGTGTTTCGGTCGGGCGATCAGTGTGTGATGCTTTTTGTGCAGTGCTTTAGAATTATTCGTCTTGGGCGTTAGCCAGATGTCGCTGGTGATATTTAACTCCTCCATTCCACTGAAAATGGCAACTTAGTTGCCAAAATATATATCTCCTTCTTCTTATTTAGGATAATCAATTAACTAATTCAAAGGATACTGTAGATTTTCTATAGTATGATGTTCACCTGCGTCTGTGGAACAATGCCCTTAATGCAGTGATTTCTGTTAACTACCAAGAACGCAATATCAGAAACCAAGGACTAAATTGTGTATAACTGAAAGTGTGAATATACATATCACTATGGAACAAATGGACTAATCTTTCACAGATCGTTTATCAAAATAAAAATCTTTCCTGAAGTGGGGCGGATTTTACATAATATCCTGAAATACCAAATTGGTCCATTATGCTTATATCAGGTGGGTGTACTCACTACACTAAAACGATAAACTCACTACTCTAAGGGAACAGCACTCAATTAATACGCGTTACCACATCTCTGTCAGACTTACTTGACCCAAATTCCTAACTACGTCTTACTTGACGCTCAGTTCTTCCCCGAATCTCTCTTCCCACGCCTAGAAAATGTAAAATGGGTAAAATGCGATTGTGTAAAGCGGTTGCACGTAAAACCGGTTTAGAACGAGCGTGGTTGGCAACAGTTGCTTTGCCAAGTAAAAATCGACAATTCGCGGGTGAGCGGGGCAGTGAATGAGCGAGGACAACTTTGAATACGAAAATAACACGCGAGGTAAAGGAACACCATTGATGAAGATAAAACTTCTATAGTGTAACTACAATATTGCCAACCTTAAATCTGTGTGTACAAAGAAACCTGAAGATTGAAGTGATCACAAGGACTGTAGTGTAGTATTACTGATACTACGAAGGCGATTGGTAATGTAAGAAAAAATCACCAATATATGAAGAGTTTTCTCTTATATACAACTTAAACTTCTACATAGTTGCCATTAAGATTGAGACATTTATCGTAGCGATGAACCATTTTATTAACGCCCTCTTCATAGAACTGTGAATTAAGCCATGCTCTAACACTGTACGTGATATTTGAGGAACGAATTTTCTCTTCGAGATTATCCAAAAGTTCGTCAGTTACAGTTGACCTCTCACTCCGTTCTTTATCATGGAAATTAGTGTGTCCTTCTCGAAACATACGTCACCATCTTTTAACCACAGTGTCATTTGGTGACATTTTCACCATAAACAGAACAAAGTTCACGATGAATCTCAGTAGCCTTCATGTTCTTTGCACACAGAAATCGGATAACAGCACGCAGTTCACAGTCGCAGGTATTTCAAACAACCGAAATAGCACGAGAGAATGTCAGAATGATTCTCCCATTGGCACTGCCAGACTCGCATTGAACCAGACTACACCGCAGCGCTGCGATCGCGGCGATATTCCTACTCCTCTGCTCACTAGGCAGAAAGGGGACTTTCGTTACAAATCGCCCTCGTATATCACATCGGTTAACTCCTCACCACAAAATTATTTATTTAATATGGTGACACGTGTTTTGCTAACAACCAGCATCTTCAAACCGTACCTCACGGAATTAGGTAAAATACGGTAAATTACTGATTACGGTAGTAATTTTTGACTTTCCCTAGTATATAGGTCAAGAAAATGTACCCACTTATTGCCACATCAACGTTTCTTTTCCCTTCCATCAAATTCCACGTCGCAATTGTTCCACTGCTCCAACAGAGTCCTCCCCCATTACCCGATCGTCCCTCATTATTCAATCAGGTCGCTTTGCTTAAATAGCGCCCGGAAATAAATGCTTCGTCTTCCTTTGCCTCCTCGCGAACTTTGACCCACTTCGATCGATGTCCTAACGTCGGCTGGTAATGAAGTTTCCATTTTCTACCTCGTCGATTCCGAGAGATACGTTTTTTCCTCCTTTTAGCTCGCCTTAAAGGCGAGAAAATATTCCGCCGATAATCGTCGAACATTAAGCAGGGGCGCTATTATCCCGTCAAAAAGAAATTTATTTAATTGCTCCTAATAAGGCGTCCGGGGAGAAACGTCGTTCCCCGTTTCTCGAGCCTAGATCTGACGACGCGTTCAGTTCATTTTAGAGTGTGAGGGTGGTCGTATTGAAAGGAAAAAAGGAAACATCGTTACTGCGCGCAAGGGTGGAAGAGGGTTATATTATAACCGAGCGGTAGTATAAAACTCCAATTAAAAAGTAATTAACAGTTAGACTAATTGCTAATGCTGCCATTAAATTTGAAACGTTCGTCAGTCGCTTAGAAGGGGAGATAATTTATTGGTAAACTCGGTGTACCTGCCGGTTTGGAGATGGAGAGAAGAATTATAATTTGCTTCTTTATCCCGGGGACACGTAAAATGTTACGGTAAAAATCGGGTTTGTTTCGTTTAAAGGGTCCCGATCGATCAATTATGGAAAATGTGTTGAAAAACAATTAAGTGCTTTGAAGTTTCTGATTTTTACTGCAATTTTTAGGTTTTTGATTTTTTACCGATTTGGATTTTACGGGAAAGAACTCTTCCGATTGTGCTCCCAAACTTGGCTGGCTTTACAGGATAAAGTTTGTTATCGTCATAGCAAAAAGATACTATTTGAAGATGCTAGTCTCGTTGCTGGCATCAATCTTCTACCGAGAATCAGATAATCATGAAGGATCCTGTTTCTTGATAAAAACTGGTATACGGTACGAAAATCTGGAGTATCTACAACAAAAAAGCTCAGAGTTAGTATTAGAATATAACAGTATAAAACATACTGATACTTAATAAATATCGAACACCATCAGACAATATCGATCAATTTTTTAGGCTGTTAGATAATGTTTTGGATCAGACATTTATGCTATCACCACATACCTTGCTATTGACTGGTAATTTCAATATTAATATGAAAGGCATGAGCAATAAGAACGTGAAAAACTTTAAAGACTTCCAAGAGTTACAAATGAATCTAAAACTACCCTAGATAATATATTCATAAATAAAAATGACTATGACAACCAAGTAATAGCCACGAGTCTTTCCCATCACTATGGACAATTGATGTCATTTGAAATAAATGATGTCGAACATAATAATTCGACAAAGGTATAAGTGAGACCTTATACATCTGAAAAATTGAAGTTAATAAACACCGAGTTGAGGGAAATAGACTAGGCCCTAGTTATCGACTTGAGTCATGTAAACTCTCTTTCTTTTTATAAGTTCATGAAAATATTAACAAGAACTATAAATGAAAACGTACCCAAGAAGGCTATTACACTGAAAAACAAGAACTCTAAAAATTGAATTACAGATAAAATTAAAACAATGTCTCACATTAAACGCCAGCTATATGAGGGAACTATAAATGGTAGAGTAACAATTGAAAGATGTAAAATGTTTTGTAAAAGATTGCAAAATGAAATTGACAGAATCAAGAATAATAAATATATACAACCGGTTGAAAACGCAAAAAAAGAGAACTAAGGAAATTGTCAACCAGTTGCAGCAGAAAAAAAGAAAGAAAGTTTCAATTTTGATACCTTTGAAAATAATTATGTCGACAAACAGGGCCTATTACATGACATAAACAATTATTTAGTAAACTAAAAATTGGCGTTGTTCGAGACGAGCTATTCTTAAGAAAATGTTAGGAAAACCCAGCACATTTTGGAAGCAATAATGGAACAAAAGTAAGTGTGGTATGAGTTCGAGACAATAACAGTAGAGTTCTTTGTGTTGGAGATGACCTCGGAGGGAGAAGTGATGAAAGCAATATTAGAAGGAACGTTGGAAGAGTGGTATATATATATGTTGGAAGCAATCTCGGAAAGATTGGAATTGTTGAAGATTGTCTTGAAGGAAATGCTGGAAGAGCTTAGCATCATTAGAGACAAGATTGGACGAAATTCTTGTAGCATTCCTGGAAGAAAAGCTGGGAGAAATCGGCGTTTCTTGGAGACGATCTATTTTTTCAAAAAATGTTAGAGAAATCTAGGGCGTTTCGCAAGCAATATTGAAAGAAATATAAGAACTGTTCCGTATCACTTCCAACCAATGCTGAGAAAGTTCTTTGTGTTGCGAATGACCTTGGAGGGAGTAATTTTGAAAGCAAATTTGGAAATAACATTGGGAGGGTTGTACATATATCGGAAAGGTTCAGGTGTTGAAGGTTGTCTTAAAGAAAATACTGGAAAAGTTTAACATCATTGGAGACAATCTTGGACGAAGTTCTTATAGCACTCCTGGAAGAAAAGCGGGGAAAAATTGGCGTTGTTGGAAACGATCCAGTTTTTCAAAAAAATGTTAGGAAAATCCATCTCGTCTTGCAAGTAATATTGAAAGAAATATATGAACAGTTTAGAATCACTTCGAGACAATGCTGACAAAGTTCTCTGTGTTGAGAATGACCTTGGAAGAACTACTGCGGAAAGCAATTTTGAAAATAACGTTGGACGAGTTGTACATATGTTGGAAGCAATCTCGGAAAGATTCGAATTATTGAAGGTTGTCTTGAAGGAAATACTGCAGAAACTTGGCATCATTAGAGAAAATCTTGGACGAAATTCTTGTAGCACTCCTGGAAGAAAAGCTGGAAAAAATGGGCGTTGTTTGAGATGATCTCTTCTTTCAAAATACTGTTACAGAATTCCAACGCGTCTTGCAAGTAATATTGGAAGAAATATAGGGATATTTGGTATCACCTCGAGACAACGCTTATAAAGTTCTTTGGCTTAAAAATGACCTTGGAGGAAGAAATCCTAAAAGCCAGTTTGGAAATAACGCTGGAATCTTGGACGAACTTCTTGTAGCACACCTGGAAAAGAAGCTGGGAAAAATTGGCGTTGTTGGAGACGATGTATTTTTCAAGAAAATTTTAGAGAAATCTAGCGCGTCTTGCAAGCAATATTGGAAAAATATAGGAATAGTTCGGTATCACTTCAAGACAATGCTGACACAGTTCTTTGTGTTGGAAATGGCCTTGGAGGACGAAATGCTAAAAGCAAGTTTGGAAATAACGTTGGAATCTTGGACGAAGTTCTTGTAGCACTCCTGGAAAAGAAGTTGGGTAAAATTGGCGTTGTTGGAGACGATGTATTTTTTAAGGAAAGGTTAGAGAAATCTTGCGCGTATTGCAAGCAATATTGGAAAAAATATAGGAATAGTTCGGTATCACTTCAAGACAATGCTGACAAAGTTCTTTGTGTTGGAAATGGCCTTGGAGGACAAAATGCTAAAAGCAAGTTTGGAAATAACGTTGGAATCTTGGACGAAGTTCTTGTAGCACTCCTGGAAAAGAAGTTGGGTAAAATTGGCGTTGTTGGAGACGATGTATTTTTAAGGAAAGGTTAGAGAAATCTTGCGCGTATTGCAAGCAATATTGGAAAAAATATAGGAATAGTTCGGTATCGCTTCAAGACAATGCTGACAAAGTTCTTTGTGTTGGAAATGGCCTTGGAGGACGAAATGCTAAAAGCAAGTTTGGAAATAACGTTGGAATCTTGGACGAAGTTCTTGTAGCACTCCTGGAAAAGAAGTTGGGTAAAATTGGCGTTGTTGGAGACGATGTATTTTTTTAAGGAAAGGTTAGAGAAATCTTGCGCGTATTGCAAGCAATATTGGAAAAAATATAGGAATAGTTCGGTATCACTTCAAGACAATGCTGACAAAGTTCTTTGTGTTGAAATGGCCTTGGAGGACGAAATGCTAAAAGCAAATTGGAAATAACGTTGGAATCTTGGACGAAGTTCTTGTAGCACTCCTGGAAAAGAAGTTGGGTAAAATTGGCGTTGTTGGAGACGATGTATTTTTTAAGGAAAGGTTAGAGAAATCTTGCGCGTATTGCAAGCAATATTGGAAAAAATATAGGAATAGTTCGGTATCACTTCAAGACAATGCTGACAAAGTTCTTTGTGTTGGAAATGGCCTTGGAGGACGAAATGCTAAAAGCAAGTTTGGAAATAACGTTGGAATCTTGGACGAAGTTCTTGTAGCACTCCTGGAAAAGAAGTTGGGTAAAATTGGCGTTGTTGGAGACGATGTATTTTTCAAGAAAATGTTAGAGAAATCTAGCGCGTCTTGCAAGCAATATTGGAAAAAATATAGGAATAGTTCGGTATCACTTCAAGACAATGCTGACAAAGTTCTTTGTGTTGGAAATGGCCTTGGAGGACGAAATGCTAAAAGCAAGTTTGGAAATAACGTTGGAATCTTGGACGAAGTTCTTGTAGCACTCCTGGAAAGAAGTTGGGTAAAATTGGCGTTGTTGGAGACGATGTATTTTTTTAAGGAAAAGGTTAGAGAAATCTTGCGCGTATTGCAAGCAATATTGGAAAAAATATAGGAATAGTTCGGTATCACTTCAAGACAATGCTGACAAAGTTCTTTGTGTTGGAAATGGCCTTGGAGGACAAAATGCTAAAAGCAAGTTTGGAAATAACGTTGGAATCTTGGACGAAGTTCTTGTAGCACTCCTGGAAAGAAGTTGGGTAAAATTGGCGTTGTTGGAGACGATGTATTTTTCAAGAAAATGTTAGAGAAATCTAGCGCGTCTTGCAAGCAATATTGGAAAAAATATAGGAATAGTTCGGTATCACTTCAAGACAATGCTGACAAAGTTCTTTGTGTTGGAAATGGCCTTGGAGGACGAAATGCTAAAAGCAAGTTTGGAAATAACGTTGGAATCTTGGACGAAGTTCTTGTAGCACTCCTGGAAGAAGTTGGGTAAAATTGGTGTTGTTGGAGACGATGTATTTTTTTAAGGAAAGGTTAGAGAAATCTTGCGCGTATTGCAAGCAATATTGGAAAAAATATAGGAATAGTTCGGTATCACTTCAAGACAATGCTGACAAAGTTCTTTGTGTTGGAAATGGCCTTGGAGGACAAAATGCTAAAAGCAAGTTTGGAAATAACGTTGGAATCTTGGACGAAGTTCTTGTAGCACTCCTGGAAAAGAAGTTGGGTAAAATTGGCGTTGTTGGAGACGATGTATTTTTTTAAGGAAAGGTTAGAGAAATCTTGCGCGTATTGCAAGCAATATTGGAAAAAATATAGGAATAGTTCGGTATCACTTCAAGACAATGCTGACAAAGTTCTTTGTGTTGGAAATGGCCTTGGAGGAAGAAATGCTAAAAGCAAGTTTGGAAATAACGTTGGAATCTTGGACGAACTTCTTGTAGCACTCCTGGAAAAGAAGTTGGGTAAAATTGGCGTTGTTGGAGACGATGTATTTTTTTAAGAAAATGTTAGAGAAATCTAGCGTGTCTTGCAAGTAGTTTTGGAAGAAATGTTGAAGTAGTTTGGTATCACTTTGAGACAATTCTGACGAAGTTCTTTATGTTGGGAAAGAACTTTGAAGGAGAAATGCTGAAAGAAATTTTGGAAGATGGATTGGAAGAGTTGTACGTTGGAAGCAATCTTGGAAAAAATCAAAATAAATAAACTAAGAACATAAAGGATACTGGTTTAAATACCGAAACTGTCAAATATACATGTCTGAATATAGGTCAAAAACAGTGAGCATGTTTTTGACGGATGACTGTATTTAATGTAAGGCAAAGAGACTGGTGTAAAAACGTATTTATAAATTATAAAATACTTACATTACCATCTATTTTCATACTTGAGTGTGTCATGTGTCATGTCATGTTTTTAAGGCAAATTATTCCCACTTTTTGCAAAACACGAACAGTCACCTACATATGACACTAGAAGGACTTCCAATTTACATCATCTTCCGCCAAAAACAAAGTCATCAAACGTGCAAAAACCAACTGTATTTAATTATATTAAAATATGCAAGAACTTACCGCATATTTGTTGTATTTGTTTGGTGCGTCATAGAGGTGTATGATTTCTTTTTAAATTTGTATAATTATGTACATTGACGAATTTTATACTGTTTATATTATAAAATGATCATAAATTATTATTATTATTATTAACACGTTTCTCGCGAATAAAATATAGTAATGCGATCAGAGGTTTGGCTAATTTTTTAAAAAATGATGCTAACTGGCGAAATTAGTTCATAACTGTTTAGTCGTTTCTCGCTTCGTTCCGTACCTTTCCTTGTCCCCATTCTTAAATAACCCCCCAAATCAAATTTTCGCTCGAAATAAATTTTCCCTCCTCGCCGATGAACTCGAGCCCCCCTCCCCCGTTCGTCCAAAATCGATATTAAATAATAACATTTCGTCCGATTTCGTGCAACTTTTCGTGATATTTTTCGCCTTATTTTCGCCCTGTCGAATACGATTTCCTTCGTCCGTCGGCACAATCACCGAGAACCGACGTCGTCGTCGCTCCTCCCGCCCGATTTCGGCATTGCTTTCCCCTTCCGAAACTTTTCGAAGCCAATACTTGTTACCGGGAAGTTAGTCGCTGTTGTCCGATAAGAAAGTTAGTCTCTCGAAACCGACGGCCTGGTTATATTTCGATATTTTGAAGATTTCGCTCTCGCCAGACCGCATTCTTCGTATGAATTGGGTTAGTTCGTAATGGAGGTAATAAGGAGAAGTTATAATTTTTTCTCTCGTTGCTGATTTTGCGAGTTTCGAACTGGAGGAAATCGAATACACTAACAAAGCTCTCCGCACGTATCCTCGTTAGCTCTATCATTCACTGTTCCTGAAGATGTTGGCGGTATAAAGAGCGAAACTTTGACATCAACTAGTGACGTCCAGCGGACTACGGAAGAAGTTTCTTCATAACAAACTCGTGTTAACAAACTAAAGATCTCGCGATATCGCGTGTTCCAGAGTCTTCAGTTACCGAAAGCGACTAACGTCTTTAACGCAAATCTGCTCCTAGTTTAGGCATGCATTCTGAAAAGTAAATGAGTATCGTAAAGTTAGAGCCCCAACCGTGACGCAAATTCTTCAGCAGGCAACATATCCTACGGTTATCACAAAATTAGACGGACAACTCAAAGTGACAAGACAGACTTTATCCTTTTCTAACTTAAAACGCCTCCTTCTCAACGAATTCCCTCAATTCTCACAGTCAAACATGATCGATTTCCCAACGTCCAGGCTTATCACTTATCACCAATGATTTAGCGACCCCAACTTCTAAGTCCGCCCGTAAAGAAAAATGGAGCGACGATGATCTATGAAGGGACGAAGTCGAAACTTATCGATTTGTGGTCTCTTCGTCGAAAACGAATCGCTCCTTTCTGCGACGGCTGCGTAAAATATGCCTTGTCGTCTGTCATATGCGTCGTTCCTGATAGCATAGAAAATTTGCACATTTTATTTATTATCATTATCGTCCAGTGGCGCCTAAATAACTCGTAGCTGGTTCCAGAAAAGTTCTTATTCCTCGTGATAATATTAGATTGTTGGAAATCTGCTCGAGGAGATGTAAGTGCTGTACCACATAGCTTGCTTAAACATATTATAGAATGTACTGCTGGCTACCCAACTTGATATTTCGTGAAAATCTCCAAGAGTAATGAAGACATTGCAATGAAATTTAATCACAACCTCTTGAACGCTTTTTCGACAAAATCCTCTGAATTTCTAGTTCCTTCGCCAAGACCCAAACCTTGGTGTTGTTTGGTGGAGGTTGACCTCCAACCTCGCTTGGAGTTATGGTTCGAAGGTCTTTATCCGTTGGTTAAATTCAAACTATAAGCACGTTTTGGAGTATATTGATTAATTCTGTATAACGGTCTTGGGCGATTATGTATGTAATGGTAACTCTCAGGAACACCCTCACCTAAACGAGAAGATGAGAGCCAGAGGAGAGGTATGTCAGCGAAGGAATGACACGAGTCGTACTGGTTGGCTGATGAGGGCTGTAATGTAACAATTGCTCAAACCTCCAAGTTGTGTAACATTAAACCGAAACACCCCTATCCGAATTTTGTTGGAATATCATCAGCATTGATGATATTTCAAGAAATACTGGGTTTAATTGAAAATTGAACGCCCAATAGAAGGAGGCAATAGATTGAGTTGCGCTCATATCTCGGCAAAATAACTACGCTTTTCTTTAAAAGATATTATAGTTCAAAGAAACAAGAACTTTTTACGATCGCTGAAATCGACAGGAAAACGTGACTAAATGCATACAGTAATAAAGTATAACCTAAAGCAGACAAAAGAAGAACTGAGCAGATTATACTATTATAATCTTCTCGATTCTTCTTTGGTTGCATCTGCAAACTGAAAAGTTATTTACTGCAACATAAAATTACCTCTAAATTGAACAACACTGAATGATATTCTCCTTAGCATCTTAGTCATCATCACTAGTGTGGTATATTAATATTCAGATGATTAATTGCCATTAAATAATATATCATTAATTACAATTCAATATATTAAAATTCACAGTAAATGTTGGGGTTTTGGGTCTTCATGTTCAAATAACGTTTGGTTTAGTTTTGGGTTCTATTTATACTTTTTCACCTTTTAAGCATTTAATTACCCTGCGGGTGTTAGCATCTTTTTTAAGCCCAGCCAGAGACGTTTAGTGGGAGACAAAAATGTAACTAGAAATAAAATTATCAATTATTATAAAGCGTCGATCAAAAGATAGAAAGCAATGTAACCATTTAAACACACCCATTCAACACATTCATATCACAAGAATTCCTAATAAACACTGGATAGAAAAAACCAAGGGTACTTGGGTATCAACAATATAGACCTCTGTAACTACGTCACGCCATGATGAAGTGTTATCCATGGTAAATAGTAAACAACTAGTTATTTGTACAACGGAGAAATAATGTAGTACACTTTGGATGGGGAAACGTCCTGGTTTCCGAAAAAAGAGTAGGTATGTTTGGTTTACGACAAAAGACGACAAGACAGAAAAGTCATCGAAGTGCGTTTTACTGCGTTGAAGGTGGATTGAAATAGAAGTTCCAACTAGATTTGGGCCAAAACGGTTTTAAAGGGACTAACCATTGAATAAACAGAGCTTCACCACACTGAAGAAAGAATTTAAGAGAGGGAATCCATAGAAAATACAACTGCACCGAAGAAAGCATTTAAGAGGGGATCCACAGCAAGAAATTCAAAAATTACATACTGACACACAAACACACTGGGTAATTATTTTCGATTTATGTAAAATATTTCTAAAATATTGTAAATACAATTTGTTATAATTCATGCTTTTTACGATATCGTTAATTAAGAGCTAAACAGGTGCAATCTTGTTAATATAATTAGTTAAATTCTCAGTACACGATACAGCGAGCTGCAACTGTGAAAGCATCTTTCTCTTCTCTCCCAATTATGTCGCAAAATAAGCATTTTGAACAATATTTTACATCCTCCGCATCTGGGGGTTCAACAAATGAATAATAGGCATCTTCGATTCAAAAGTAATTGTGCATGCAGTAGCCACTAGGCAATTGAAATCAGGATCAGAAAAATAAAAGAGGATGATATTCAAATGGAGGGTCTTACTTAAAATAACAATAATTGCTGTTTTTGACGTAGGTAACAGGAGATCCTATTCAATAGGATTGGATGTCAGTACAGTAACCGGAGAAAGAAGACTTTTCTACATCAATACGAGGGGCGCCTTTTATGTTTTTACAAGGAATCGCTAGGTGGCGGTATTGAAATGTGTCATTTATATTTTCTTAAAATTTGATATTGTTGTTGCGAAAACAGTGGTAGCTTAGAAATTAACCGAGTAGTTAAAAGTAGGTAAAAAGCAATTTCACGTTTAGGTTTTTGTTGGAAATTCTTTGACGACATTGGTAAAAGCCTAACTCAACAACAATGAATATTATATAAAATAAATAAAATTACCCTTACCACACCTTTCGGAAATAATTCCAGATACGTATTTCGGCAACCAAACTGCCATCCTCAGTACGAACAGTTTTTTGGTGCGTTCAGTATGTGATGTTCATTGTGCGGTGCTTAGAGTTGTACAGTGCTTTAGAGTTGTACAGTGCACGTTGTGTGATGTTCGTCTTGAACGATATCCGGATATCACTGTTGACACTTAATACCTCCAGTTTTCTATTGAGGATGGCAACTTAGTTGCCGAATATGTATCTGGCATTATTACCGAAATATGTGGTACGTGTAATTTTATATTATTATTTTAACCACAGTCTTCTTATTCTTATTTGCAACAATGAACAGAATTGCTTGGTTCAACTTTTGGTAATGAAGCACCATAAAGACCAATCTTTTCCTACATTTGCTTTGCAGAATTTCGTTGTGGTTGTGCGTCCGTCGGTGATAAATTGCGTGAAAGTCGACCTAAATCACATGAATTAAAAAGTTCGGGGTGGGACTTACGGTGAGACGTCTTTAAACATATCGAAGACCGCAATACATTCGATTTCGCATGCGGTACGGTACATATTACAATTAATATGGGCCGTTTTTTGGGCTTTCCACCAATGTGGAAGAAAATGCTGAAGAAATTCGACCAAAGATCTACAAAATCCGTGTACAACGTCGTAACAGGTAATGAAACTTGTGCCACTGTTTGGGTGGCACTTCCCAGAAAATGATTGCTTGTTTCTTCGGTTGTACTGGATACGTCACAACTATTCCTCTAGACTCTCTAGAGGATAGAATAATAATTTATGCTGAATGGTGTAGAACAATTTGTTTGGCAGAAGTTATAGAAAATCAGGCAAAACAACCGAAAAACCTCGCACCTTTCCGCATTATGACCAGTGACAGTTCTCACACAGTCCATCCTGCGATTGATTATTTGGAGGAGAAAATCATCGAATTAATGTTTCATTGCCCGTGTATTCACCTGATTTATCGCCTAACGATTTCTTTCCGTTACCCAATGTTAAACACAAAATGCTTGATCAGCGATTTTCAGCCCCTCAAGCAGCATTCGAAGCTTTCAAAAACCATGTTTGTGAGATACCAACTTCAGACTACAAAGAATGTTTCGAGAACTAGTTTGGACGCATGCTAAGGTTATAAATCTTAAATGCGAATATGAGAAGCAATGAAACTGGCTGTTCTAAGAAAAAAATGTTTTTCCTAGTTTTTGTAACAAGTTAAAAGCCCCCTCGTATACGCCATGAGCGGAAATCAATCAAAATCAATTAGATTAGTTTGGTAATTATATCCTTGTGATAAGATCATCAATCCATCAATAAATTTCGGTAAAAATATCGGAAAAGCAATCACGACTTCCAGTTGTACGACTCCCCTTCGATCCAACGAGATGCCTCTGTTCGATTACGAAAACGACAGTATCTATTGCATCTTGGACTATTTACATTTCCTTTGGGTAGTCACGGCTCTAGCACCCTACGGAAGAAATTACGACGAATCGAAGAGGATTTACATCTACGAAACGTCTTCGATCACATTAACGCAAATCTGCATCGTTCTAGGTACTTTCAAACTGAAGGAAATTACCTCGAGGTATATGTAAGTTGTCATTTTTATTGTTTCTTTGTGTGACCATCATTCCTATGGGAGTATTGGACGCTTCCACGTTTCTTAAGCCGCGTCCGGACCGACGTTGCAATGCAAACCAAGGAACATGTGGTCATAAATTCGGAAGCGTTGTAAGTGGTGTGTATGGAAATTGACCATGCACAGCAATTTCAACGCTTCTAAATTGGTGACCACGTATTCTTCAAATGTTGTGGACCAAACGGTAACTTCCTTCCGGCTTAAAATGTTCGGGCTGTGCCATTTGCGATGGATTTTGCTCTGATTAATTCCTTCGGCTTACAAAAATCTGCACCTCACATTTTGAATATTTTGCGATTACGCACGCCATCTTTGTTTGCTTCCCAGACGCTAAACTGAGGCGTGGACAAAATGGCGTTCCAGACTCAACTATCATACGCATTACTGCGTCTATTGATATAAATGGCGCCAATTTTGCGCATGTGCAGTTTGTAGAACAATCATCTGCACCTTTATCATCCTACCACCTCGTACATTTGGCACACAACATTTATCCTAGTATTGCAATACCTTTTTGGAGGCGTAGACAACTGCCGCAGAAAGTATTATTATTATGGCAGGTCAACCCCCTCCTTCTGATTATATTTCCTCACAAATTCATTTCCATACTCTCCGATCGTTGGCCTTTATTCTCCAGTTGTTGATTCGAGTCCTTTTCAGATCTTGCCCCACTTCTTGTAGCCACATGCTACTCGGCCTTGCTCGCCTCCTTCTTTGCTTCCAATTCTATTCCAGTGCTTCGTATGGCCCTGCTCTCCATACGTAATTCAACCATTTTGTTCTTTGTTGTTTGATCGTTTGCATTAGATCATTCCCCATTTCTTGTAAAAATTCACGACTAGTTCTTGCATTAATTATCGTTAACATTAATTTTGTTTAGCCCTAGTGTTATTCTCAGTATTTCTCTGTCTATTATTCTCAGGTATTCTTCGCGTTTCCTCGTCATGCTGTATATATCAATGTTGGTCGAATTATTGTCTTATAGATCTTCATTTTGCCATTTTTTCCATAGTTATTTGTTCTCTAGTATGTAGTAAATAGATTTGAAATATTAAATTTCCCGCTTCCCTGAAGGTTGGTAGCTTGGATTTAGTCTTAAGCGAGAAGCAGAATGAAAGTGGTGAGTCGATGGTAGCAGTTTAGCGAGGGAGTATAAGTTAAGGTTATGTTAAAGTTATGCTATGTAAATATTAAAATATTAAACTGTTTATGTTGGCTTTCTTAATCCGGCCTGGCAAAAATGGACGTCAAGTAATCTTTTGTTCGCGTCGAATGCCCTGTGTGCAGTTATTATTGTTTCTTTAATTTTTGCCTTTCTTCCGCCATCACTGGTTATCATGACTGCCATATATTTAAATGTATTGACCTCGTCAAAAGTATATTCCCCTCATTGAATTCCTCTTTCCTTGTATTCTTTGTCTACTCTCATCATATTGGTTTTCTTTTTCTTTTGTTTATTCCCATTCCCATTCGTTTCTCTATTAATTCTGGAAGCATTTTGAACATTATTTTTCTGTTTTTGGTGATCAGCACAAGGTCCTCTGCATACGCTACTATCTGACCCCCTCTTGTTCTCGGTGTCCCTTTCTTTACTTTTCGTAGTACATACCGCAATGACAAGTTGAACATTATGCCCGATGGGGCATGGCACTGTCTTAGTCATTTATCTACTTTCAAACGTCTCAATTGCTCTACCTGCGTTTTGACGGTCACAGTTATCCTCTTCGTGGTGAAGGAGTTATGCTTTCGCAGTTATCGTGAAAAACTACATTCAAACAAGATCTTTTATCAATTTGTCGCAAATTTTAAATGACAGACGAAGTAACAATCAAGATGTGCAATGTCCAATGTGCGAGTCTATCCAATTTTTTATTTGATCAAGGTCTATTGAAGATGGCAACTTATTTATCCTCACGAACATTTAGGGCTTTTCCAAATACGATTTTTACCTCATTTTTTCTTCCAGTTAACATCACATTATACACCGTACCTATAATATTGATGTTGGAATATGGTATCATCAACATAGGACAAGGACCTACATACGAAGACTACGTCCTCACGATCTTTTTCGGATTCTTACTATATTCCTCCTTGATGTCCCTAGTCTCCATCCATTGCAGACAAAAGGAAATTTTCGAATGCCTTTCGGAAATACATAAAATCGACCGAATCCTTTGGGAACTCAACGTGAAAGTGAATTACGACTTATTGCGAAGAATCAATAAGGACTTGATGTTAACGGCTTGCGTTTCATATCTCGTTTACTCGGTGTTATACCTACCGGTTAAGAGATCCTTCTCCCTCATCGATACGGCCACTTCGTTTTGCTTCGGGTTAGCTCTGATCCCGAAAGTTAACGCTTGCTATTATATCATCACGTTAGTAACGGTCGTCGGGGTAAAATTCGCAAATTTGAACCAGATAGCTGCGAAATTGGTGAGGAAGAGGAGGACGAATCGGATGCACGTCCTGCTGGTGCTCGATAGGATCGGAATTTTACACTTTAAGCTGTGGAACGTCGCTAAACTGATCAACGAAGCTTTCTCTTATCCGCTATTCGCCGTGGTGAGTTCCGTATTCTTTCTCATCAATATGGTGACGATATTCGACGTGGCTACTTATAAAGAGAGAGCGGTAGCTATGATGTTTTGGACCGCTTTTGATTCGATTTGCCTTTTTGGAATCTTGGTCGCTTGCGAAATGACAAAGTATCAGGTACGACCATCGCTTGATTGATTAATAAGTTTGGATCAAGTTTGGGTAAAACTCAAATCTAGTTTGTTAAGCTTAGGCCAGCAAAGTTTCCTCCTAAGAAACTGACCCAATATTAGAACCACAGATGTTTATGCGTTAGCCAGTTTTAACCAAAAACATCAAAATGATTTTGGTTGAAACTAAATTCTGATTTGCTAAGTTTAGGCTTGCAGAGTTTCCTCCTAATGAACTGACTTAACGTGATTTTAGGCGAATAAAACGGGTCAAATTCTTTGCGAGCTAACGTCCGCTTCTCTGGAGGATGAAGTGATGATGGAGGTAACATTGTATCACCATTCCAATTGCATAGATTACATCTCCAAATTTTATGTAACTTTGTTGTTTGTAGGAAATGATCGTTTTACTACAATTTCTACACCAGAAAGTTACTTTTACGACTGGAAGGTCCATCGACGTCGGCTTCTCTCTGATCTATTCCGTATGTTTTCCTATCTGATAATTGCTGATGATTAAAAATTGTTATTTCCAGTTCATGACTGCACTTTCGATGACGGTGATATTTGTTCAAAATTTTCGCTAAAACTGCGAAATGACGTATCATAATGGATATGGATGCACGCATTATTTCTAGTATCAAAGCGCTTAGGATTGTTAAAATAACGCACTCTTTTGAAAATCTTCGAAATATTAGAATATCAGGCCTGTTCAGGGCATCCTGAATAGATCACTGATAGTTTTAGAATATGCAATTTAGTCGAAATAAAGAATACTGTTCCATATAACAATCATACCTTTGCGGTTTTATTTGGTCACTTCCTTACCTGTTAGTACGCGTATGAATGTTTAGCAAAATTTTCTTCTTGGATTGAAAACATACAAAAACATAGTTCATGGATTGTTCGCGTAGTTTAATTGCCAGAAACAAATTTTAGATCACAATCTATCACTCTATGTTGGAAGAACTCTAACATTTAAAGTAAAGCAGTTTTGAAGGAGTACAGCTAATAAGACCCATATCCAATTCATAATTCATTAGGTCGTTATATAGTCCTCCAGATTTTGTTTTATTAAGATTTTGGCTCTCAAACCTTGAGTTCTGGAACTTTGGTCTCGAGCAATGGGGCTGGGAAAAAGACCGCGCTAGGGGACTGCAGTAGGAGTATGCACTGTATTACACACGGTCGCACTAAATTCGCGTTCTATCAGTGGACGGATCGAATCAAAAAGGGGACGACTGAACGAGTATCCAGAACCAGTTGAATATCGCGTATGGATGTTGAAGTATCGAAATGAAATGAAATATATGGATTGTAAAAATAATTCACGCCCTAGACCTACAAGGCGTGTTGAGCCAAATATATACATATATGTTATAAAATTTATCGAAATTGAGGGACCCAACAATAGTGCCAGATCAATTTTATTCTCAACAATATTATCATTATTTACACTATTTACAAACCTGTAGAAACAAAGAGACAACGTATAATGTTTATTATTCACTATGGTGTTCCCTTGAATTTAACCTCAATTAAGGAATAAAAAATGATCATTAGTTTACCGTCATTTTTGGACTTCAAGAAAGCAACGATAACAAAGGAATTTACAAAAAGCTCACTGATAAGACGTAGCTATCTTAGCGAGTACACGATATGTAAAATTTCGAGCCCGTAAACTTACTGATTCTTCACTTATGATTGAATAAGAATTGAAGCTATAGAAGCTCTTAGCATTATAAAAAACTAGTATTTTATTGTTACACAACTACTTTTAAAGGTCAGATATACAATTTTTAAAATAGTTTTGGAACTAATAAAAATAAATTAAGTTTAACCGATCTTGAAACACATTAACGATTACGACAAGGCGACTCACTATCAACAGCCTTGTTTAACTTGGCATTGGAAAGTGTAATGGGAAAGAGAAAAGCAACCATATTTAATAGGTGTCAGCAATGCTTGGCTTATGCACCATATGACGATGTGGTCTTAATAGTAAGTAATAGAAGAGTACTGGAATAGATAAAGAAGCAACTGATGAAGGAGGTGGAACAAATATAACAAATAATATACGTTCAAGTTATATAGACAAGATGACTGATTGATCAAATTTAAAGAAGTGAAAGGTTTTATGTGTCTCGGAGTACTGATCAAGAATAAATGCCAAGAAAAAACGAAGGTGGACCGAGGATCGCGGAGAGCAATAAATGTGCAGGTGGTTTAACTATAATTACGAAATCGAAAGAAGTGTCCAGGAAAACAAAAGTAAGGATGTACAAAACTATTTTGAGACCCACTCTAACCTAAGCGTGTGAAATAGGAATAATATCTAACAAAACAACAAAAAAAGCTAAAGATTTGGTAAATAAAAGTCCTGAGAAGAATTTTCGAAAGTAAGCGGAGAAAGCTAGGACGGAAGCGAAGGACAAACGCAGAATTGTATGAACGGTTTAACGCAACACAATCAAGGCAAGAAGAGTGCAATGCTTTGGGCATTTAAGAAGGGTGGGACAAGAAAGAGACGTAAAGGATGTAACATGGAAGGTACCAGAGGGTGAAAGGAAACGCGGAAGATCTAGAAAACGCTGGATGGAGACTGTGGAGGAAGACCTAAATGAGAAAAAATCCAGAACTGGAAGGGAAAGATAAAAAATAGAAGGAATTAGAGAGAAATCGGAAGGTTATGGACCCAAATGGGAAACTGTTAAAAATAAGGACAACAAGAACTAAGGAAAAAGGTTTAAATACAAAATATCAGCCACAAAAAGAAGTTAATAGCATAACACGGTAAACTTACTACATGAAATTAAGAAGCGAGCAACTAATCATTGAGAACCAAAGATGCACTAATGAAGTATAGAAAATGTAAACTACAGAATGATATAAATTGATATTAGCACAGAGAACGGCATTCAGAGACAGAGCAGCTAAATGTATGTGTATGTGTATAAATGGGTATGCTTATTGTAGTATATTAATATTCACATGGTTTATTGCCGCTAAATAATATATCATTAATTACAATTCAATACATTTAAATTCACAGTAAATGTTGGGGTTATAGATGTTCATGTTCATATGACATTCGGTTAATTTTTGCCTTCTATTTATACTTTTTCGAGACCACGCACGCCACCTTTTAGGCATTTAATTACCCTGCGAGTGTTAGCGTCTTCTTTTAAGTCCCGCCAGAGACGTTTAATGGGAGAAAAAATGTAACTAGAAATAAAATTATCAATTATTATAAAAAGCATCGATTAAAAGATAGAAAGCAATGTAACCATTTAAACACACACGTTCAACACTTTCACATCACAACAACTCCAAATAACCACTGGATATAAAAATCAAGAATACCTGGGCATCAACAATATAGACTTCCATAACAACGTCACGCCGTGATGAAGTATTTTTCCATGGTAAATTAAAACAGCTAGTTATCAGGACAACGGAGAAATAATGTAATGTAGTCCTGGTTTCCGAAAAAATGAGAGAATGTTTGGTTAACGACCGTGAATGACAAGATAGAAGAGTCAGCGAAGTACGTTTTTACTGCGTTGAAGGTGAATTGAAATAGAAGTTTCAACTATATTTGTACCAAAAGGGTTTTAAAGGAAGCAAGATTAAATAAAACAGCTTCATTACACCGAAGAAGAAAGAATTTAAGGGAAGGGATCCATAGAAAATAGAGCTACATTGAAGAAATAATTTAAGAAGGGATCCAATTACATACTGACACACACACAACACAATAGGTATTTATATTCAATTTATGTCAAATATTTCTAAAATTTTGTAAATATAATTTATTATAATTCATGCTTTCTATGATATCGTTAATTAGGAGCTACGCCGGTGCAATCTTAGTAAAATAACTATCTAAATTCTCAGTACATTATGCTTCGATCACACTTGACATAGGCGACTCTAGAACTTCCTTCACGATCAATGATCTTAGGAGCAAGTCTTCCAGGAAAGTACTACTATCGGCTATGTTACTCTGCCCAAGAGGTGATCCACAAAGACAAGATGGAAGCTACCTGCATAACCTCCTTAAATGTATAACAATTGAGGAGAAATTTGTACTGCCGTTTGAAAAATGTGCAAATTCCAAATTTTTTATGGTATTTACCGGATCCATTTCCAAAACCACTTATCCAACAACAACATGGATCTTATTGTCTCGAAGCGCTATCGAAAGTTTAAACGGATATCTCGAAACGCCTTCGAACGCTAAAATAAGCAGATCGCAATCGCGGGGCGGGAAGACGAACGGGGCGCAGAAACTCCGGGAGACCCGGACTCTTATTTATATGCTAATGTCACATAAAACTTGACGATTTCAGCTTTCGTAGCTCGCGTCCGAGGAGACAATAAGTCATTTCGCCCGGAGCGAGATATTGCCCCCGGAATACTAACGTCGCATTAGCCGGAAATTGCCCGGAGTTTAGAACGGCGTCTGGGAATACGTTACGCGAAATCTGTCTCGCGTTCGTCGGTTAGGATAGGTGGCTAGGTGTGCGTATGTATGTATGATGATGCTTCTTCCACTCTTCCCGTATCCGAGAGGAAGCGGAAGTCGGTCGTGAGGGACGAAGACGCTGACGACAACGATGACGACGACAAGTTTAATTATGTAAACACTGATGGCGTTCCGGGCAGGTCTAATCTGCATGAATTGTCGGAGAGAATGGGCCTCCGTAAAGATAAGGAGGCGAAATCGGGACGCCGGAGTTATTTTCGACGAAGGAAAGAGATGACGACGATGGGAGAAGATTGGAGATGGCGCTTTCACTTTTGAGGGAAGAGAGCGAACGTAGCGCGCGCTGTATAATTGTTGAAGTTATTTCGTTTTTCCGCTTCGAGCAATAGCGGGAGAAAGTTGGAAAAGTATACGCATTATTTTATTTCCTTCTTTTCCCCGTAACACGTTCGTGGTTTAAAGAAACGAGTCATTAACTAGTAAATTATTATTTAATCTTGCGATATTCATCGAGGAAATAAGGAAGCAGGAAACAAAAATTAATGTATTAAACGTTTACCGTTTCCGCATACATACCGCACCGTTTCTCCAACAAAACGTCGAATGGGACGAGACGCGAGAGTCACGTTTAAATATTAACTCCTTCCCGGAAATTTTTACACCGATGTATTTGGATTCCCCAATACCCAATCTCCATCTGGGACATTGTGTTACAACCAAAACCCTTGGTAAAAATGGTAATAGTAAGAGAAAGTCGGAAACGTAACCGATACGAAACTTAATCGTTACCATTCAAATAATCCACTTCGTTGGTGATAAAGATGGAGATCCAGACCGTACTAGCCCAATGGAAACAACGTAGGTTCGAGTTCGAGAATTGATTAGTAACAAGGCGTCACTCTCCAATCATAAACTGGATCGCATCTAAGTTCCTGGAGTCAGAGGACCCTCCAGCTTCTTTAGTAAGTGAATCGAAGTTATCCGAACTGTATATGTTACCGATTCCTTTATTAGGTCGTGAAGCGAAAAAAAAAAAGCTCGAAAACTTAAAAATAACATAAAAGAAATAAAAACAAATTGAGGCGAGAGGATGACGTTGAACAGCACCTTATTTGTCACTTCGGGTATAACGGGTCTCATAAAAATTAAAATAAGCTCGCTTCTTAAATAAGCCTTATAACATTCTCGGTTGGAATTCCAACGGCTTCACAACCACTTTACAGCACCCCATTGAAGGATGTTTTTAATGTACATACATACTTCAATTATTAATGTTTTAACTTTATTCTGCAAACACTAGAAAGGGATATGATTAAAATGAAATAAATGGTCTACATATTTCTGGGAAGTGAACATCATTACAATTTCTACGAAATATGGTGTTCCACGAATCTTGGCTAGACAATTTTCCGAGAATCTTACTTATTCATTTGGCGGTTGCGTAATCAAGGTTTCCTTTCAGTGTTTTACTTTTTACGCTGCTGGCACCATGTCGCGAAAATCGTTTTCGTTAAAAGAAAAAAGTGACCTTATAATAGACTTTGATAAATCCAATTTAAATGAAAAAGATTTTGCAGCGTCAAAATATGAAGAGCTAGAAACGATTCCGAAATGTTGGTTCGTCCAGACCAGGAGCTCCAACCTCCCGGTAAGTGGCCCAATTTTACAAGACAAGGTCCTCCAAGTGGCCGACGGTCTTGGAATAACAGACTTTACCGCTTCAACTGGATGGCTCGATAGATTTAAAAACAGACATACCATCGTGTACAAACAAATTTGTGGTGAGTCAAATTCAATAGATCCTGCTGTAACATTCGACTGGAAAAGTCAAATATCAACCGTCACCTCTGGTAACAATCCCTCAGAAATGTATGATGCGGATGAATTTGGGTTGTTTTTTAAAGTGACGCCTGGATAAATCTTTAGTTTTAAAAATGAAAAATTTCACGGAGGAAAATTAAGCAAAGAACGCCTAACGGTCCTCGTATGCACGAATTGCACAGGCGCAGACAAGAAAAAATAGCTCGTAATTGGAAAATACGCTAAGCCACGTTGCTTTAAGAAGGTGAAGACCCTTCCCTGCATTCATTCTTCTCAATCTCGTGCATGGATGACTAGAGATAGATTTGTGCAATGGCTTAATGAGTGGGACATCGAATTGAAAGGCCGAAAAATACTTTTGCGCTGCGCATCCGAAACAGGTAAATTGCAAAAACATCAACTTGATTTTCCTACCAACTAACACAACAAGTGAGCTTCAACCACTTGATCAAGGCATCATAGAAGTTCTGAAACAAAGTTACAGGAAAAGGATGGTCCAACGATATCTATCGATTATGGACAGCTCAAATTCGACTTCTCCAACAATTTCTGTTTTTGATGCTATCCTCTTTCCATACGCTGCATGGATGGACATTACGAAAGAGACCATTTTCAATTGTTTCAAAAAAGGCAGGTGTTGGTAACTTTACAAGGGAAGATGAAACCGAAGAGGTAGAAATTGATGAAGGTTGGCGAGACCTTTTACAAATGGAAGAAAGATTGACTGAATTGGAAAGCTTTGATGACTTCGACAATGGGCTAGTGACCAGTGAAGTTTTAAGCCTTGACACACTAATCGCCGATTACAGTGCACGATCAGAAGTGGAAAATGAAGAGGATGACGATTCATCAGAAATAATTACGCCAAAAATAGACGACGTCTTCGAGGCCTTTAGAACAATCAGAGCATTTTTTCTTTTACGGAGATAGAAGAGAAAATCTTCAAAAATATCAACAAATTAGAAAATGCAGTTTTTAAAAAACCATCTGTCACTATAAACAAACACAAATTAATGATTTTTTTAAATGACATTTGCAGGAATGTATACATACTTTGTTTTATATTTCTTTTTTAACGTACAAGTTTTATATAAAATAGATTTTGTTAACTTTTACTTTATTTAAAAGAAGTAAAATATATGTATAGTAGTACATATATAGCAGTTGTATTTATTGAAATTCGCGCTTTCGGCCTTGAATTAGAAGTGTACGTATATATAAGACGCTTTAAAATAAATTTTGTTCATTCTTAGCCGCTCCCAGTTATAGCGCTCTTTTTCTAGGGCCCTAGAAGAGCGTTATAACGAAGTTCTACTGTAAGTGGATAAGGGAAAGCTTATTATCGCAAAACGCAACTTTTACCGTCCACGCATCGCCGAACTTCCGCCAAAAAAATTTCGAACCTCCCTCCCCCGCCCCCTCCAACAACAAGCGGGTGACCTTCACCTTCTAAACGTCAACCCTTAATCTACTACGACCATCCGACACGCCATCCAAGCATTTTTCCTGCGAACTCAGATCGTCCCCCCCCATTCTCACCCTATTTAATCAGGGCGAACGGTGTTTGCCATTTACCGATATCATCCGCTTAACGGCACCGCAGGGAGAGCTTCTTTTTCGCGACAAAACGTCCCCTATACTGCCGGAACAAACATAAGCTCGAGGACGCTATCGCCGATCTGCCGGATGTAGGGAGTGTCTCAGACATTTGTTCTCGGTATTAAGTTGTTTCCTGTTCTTATCGTCGTTCCGCCCGAACTTTAATGCGAAGGAAGGCGCGGGGAGAAAGGGGGAAGCGACATTTGGCGCGCGAGGACGAGGCGGGGGTGGTGACGTAGGAGGCGAATTTAGGGTGCGTGCCGGAGACGACGATATATAAACTGATTCGGATTCGGGGGCGGTCGTCCCCCTCGTAAACGGCATCATTAGATTATGGCGGTCTTATCGGTTTCCATTCAGACGGAATCGTTATTTTTTCGGGATGGGGGGGGATTGTTTGAGACAGGCGGTCTTGGTGGAGCAGAAAGATGTGAAGACGTGATTTTACTAGCGGAGGTGAGGGACGAGATATTAGACGGTGGGTATCTAATGTCGGAATTTATCGTCGGCTGTAAGCGAAATTTAATTGAGAGAACCGTTCAGGCATTGTTAGGGGTTGTAACAAAGAGCCCATTCGGTTGCCGCGCTGGACAGGAAGTCAGCGGTACATAATGTATGTGGAAGAAGACATCGTAGTGGTAGACGTGGTACCACAGATTTCTATGAAGAAGCGGGAAGTAGGAGGATCGCTTTTTAAGTTGTTCCTAAAACCAGGAAAGAAAAACAAAATTTGGGGTAAACTGTTCTATTGCTTTTCAAAACATTCGGCCTTAGCATGGTTCTCAAACCAATTCTGGAAACATTTTTTCCACTCTGAAGTTGGAACCGCAAAAACGGTAGGCTGAAGACCCTTTGAATCACCTTTATTCCACCCTATTTGATTATTTTAGTGGTAATCGCAAATTCTTGTTTCCATTATCAACACGGAACTTTTATAACTGGACCCCGGAAATTTAGGGAGACTAATAACCTTGACACGTCTAACTTTGTGTTTTAAGGTTGTACATGAAAGCGGGAATGATGTTCATAATAATCATGGAATTCATCGTCAGCTCTGAAGGGTTTGTTCTTTGGTCGAAGATCTTGGATCACAAGCTTTAACGTTTCAAATTGTACCTCTTTTTCGATTTTATACATCAAAGCTAATTACTAGACCCCGAAAAGTGAAAGTTTTGTGATTTATTGGGTTTAAGATTATTTTGAGTTAATAAAAAGTGGTAGTGTGCATGTCAGAGCTTTAAACTTAGTTTGAAATATACTATTATTGTACCCCGGAGAGTTTAGGCAGGCAGAAAATCATCGCTGCCACTAGTGAACGGTCCGCCCCCAAACATATAGAGGGAAGATTGTTATGTAGGCCCGTTAATTCCATTTGTATATTGCTGATGTAACTGGTAGCGGTAAATTTCCCCAAGATCTTCAGATAGAGTGCGACTGCATGCGTAACTTTGTTATTATTGGAGATGGAGTTTTGGTTAAATGGGGTATTTTTTGCAGTTTTTTATGCTGATTTAAAATCTGTTTGAAAAAGCTCAAAATGTCAGACCCGTCAGAAGTTATTAAAACAACAGAAAACTATCATTCTATACATCAAATACATTATCAAATAAATAAAATTACCCTTACCACACCTTTCTGAAAAATCCAGAAGCGTATTTCGGCAACTAAGTTACAATCCTCAGTGAAAAACTGGAGAATTCACTATCACTGGTATGTGTTGACACACACACCAGTGTTTTGGTGTGTTCCGCGCGTTCATTGCGTGATGTTCATTGTGTAGTGTTTTGGTGTTGTACAGTGTTCATTGTGTGGTGTTCGTCTTGGGCATTAGCCGGATTCGCTAGTACTACTGAATTCCCCAGTTATCAACAGAGGATACGTATCTGGATTTTTCGCAAAGGTGTGGTAAGGGTAATTTTATTTATTTTATATATTATTTTAGCCACAGTCTCCTTATTCTTATTTGTTATCAAATAGTTTTCATAAGTATAAGGCATACGAAAAAAGGTCTTATATGAAAGTTATTGTTTTATATAAGACCAATCAAAATTCACGTCGAATAAAAATTTAAGGAGGCTGCTTTTGAAGTACTCGTATTAACTTCCTCAAGTTAAATTCCCGCCATATTGGATTTTTGGGTTATTGGATGCAATCCTTTATTTGCGTTTCAACGATATAAGATAACGTATGATTGAATATAAAATACCGGTAAAATTAACTTTTCTTACATTTTAATCAAGTAGGTTTACATAAATCCAAACTTTGTTTTCTTACTGTTCATCAAAGTTAAACAATGATTCCCTTTTTGCCACAGAATACATATTAAAATGTTGAAAGTTGCTATTCACGCATTTTCTGTTTGACATTCGGGACCGGAAACAAAGCCTTTGTGTGATTCAGTTCATCTTAGAACACCTAAACAGAGAGTTGTTGCTTAGTTTCCGGTTTAAGTTCTATCATCTGTTGCGATGTTGCGTACGGATTCTGCAGTCCCTCGGTCTGATTTTAGAGCATTTCGTAACACCAATTAACACGAGCGTTTCTTTCAGTTTTGTTTAAATTCTGTGGAATCCCTCGGGACTGTTTCCGATGTTGTTGTTCTTTTTCACATCCAAATCTTCAAGCAAAATCAAATGTATTGCAAACGTCCATACATCTAAGAACGCCTTGATCCCACTGTAAGTTACATGCCGATCTTCTTCAACCACGTTGCACACAGAATCGATGACCTTCGGAAAAACAATAGATTTTGGTCGACCTTCAAGCAATTCATCACTGTCAAATGCTTGACCACGACGAGTTTCTGCAAGCCAATTGTAAACAGTTTATTCTGATAGCGCATCATGCCCAAAAGTTGAACGAAGCGATTCTATGCATTGTTCTTAAGTTAGATCTGAAAATTGTAAAAAATCATTCTATAAAACATTTCACGTGGTATTTCCATTCTTTCACAAAAGTGCTTTCTTTAGATGTTTGTTGTAAATAGACTACTCGGTCAATTCTTAGGCTGCCGCCCTGTTCACAATCACAAATGTACAATTTTACGAAGAAGTAATGATCCACTCCAGTAGTGCCACTTAGTGGTCGTTTGAAAAATCAATTCTTCAACTTTAAGTACAATTTTATGAATTTGTTTCGGTGCATGAGGGAACCAATCGTCAAGAAATACGATCCGCGAAATATGAAGAGCTAGAAACGATTCTGAAATGTTGGTTCGTCCAGACCATCTCCCGGTAAGTGGCCCAATTTTACAAGAAAAGGCCCTCCAAGTGGTCGACGGTCTTGGAATAACAGACTTTACCGCTTCAACTGGATGGCTCGATAGATTTAAAAACAGACATACCATCGTGTACAAACAAATTTGTGGTGAGTCAAATTCAGTAGATCCTGATGTAACATTCGACTGGCAAAGTAAAAATGTCGACCCTCACCTCTGGTTATAATCCCTCAGAAATTTATAACGCGGATGAATTCGGGTTGTTTTTTAAAGCGATGCCTGACAAATCTTTAATTTTAAGAAATGAAAAATGCCTCGGAGGAAAATTAAGCAAAGAACGCCTAACGGTCCTCGAATGCACGAATTGCACAGGCACATACAAGGAGAAACCGCACGTAATGGGAAAATACGCTAAGCCACATTGCTTTAAGGATGTGAAAACCCTTCGCTGCATTTATTTTTCTCAATCTCGTGCATGGATGACTGGAGATAGATTTGTGCAATGGCTTAATGAGTGGGACATCGAATTGAAAGACCGAAAAATACTTTTGCTTGTCGACAATTGCGCTGCGCATCCGAAACAGGTGAATTGCAAAAACATCAATTTGATTATCCTACCACCTAACACCACAAGTGAGCTTCAGCCACTTGATCAAGGCATCAAAAGTTCTGAAGCAAGGTTACAGGAAATGGATGGTCCGACGATATCTATCGTTTAAGGACAGCTCAAATTCGACTTCTCCAACAATTTCTGTTTTTGATGCTATCCTCTTTCCATACGCTGCATGGATGGACATTACGAAAGAGACCATTTTCAATTGTTTCAAAAAAAAAACAGGTGTTGGTAACTTTACAAGGGAAGATGAAACCGAAGAGGTAGAAATTGATGAAGGTTGGCGAGACCTTTTACAAATGGAAGAAAGATTGACTGAATTGGCAAGCTTTGATGACTTCGACAATGGGCTAGTGACCAGTGAAGTTTTAAGCCTTAAGACACTAATCGCCGATTACAATGCACCATCAGAAGTGGAAAATGAAGAGGATGACGATTCATCAGAAATAATTACGCCAAAAATAGACGACGTCTTGGAGGCGTTTAGAACAATCAGAGCATTTTTTCTTTTACGGAGATAGAAGAGAAAATCTTAAAAATATCAACAAATTAGAAAATGCAGTTTTTAGAAAACCATCTGTCACTATAAACAAACACAAATTAATGATTTTTTTTTAAATAACATTTGCAGGAATGTATACATACTTTGTTTTATATTTCTTTTTTTAACGTACAAGTTTTATATAAAATAGATTTTGTTAACTTTTACTTTATTTAAAAGAAGTAAAATATATGTAGTAGCACATATATAGTAGTAGTATTTATTGAAATTCGACCTTCCGGCCTTGAAGTGGAAGTGTACGTATATATGTATAAAGGCGTTTTAAAATAAATTCTGTTCATTTTTAGCCGTTTTTAAGATTCCTCGGTAATAGCGCTATCCCGATTATAGCGCTCTTCTTTCTAGGGCCCCAGAAGAGCGTTATAACGAATTTTTGCTGTATATGTCATCTAAGTTATAATATATATAATATAGTAATAATAAAAATAACATAGGAATGATTTTGTTTGTGGATGATATCATTTAACGGGGATTCTTTCTTTGTGTCTCTTTTATGAATAATTTATGCATGTACTGAGTTTGGCTATTGCTTCACTTTCCTGATAAACCTAAGAGCCTCTTGTAAGAAACGCGATACCCACACTTATGGACGTATAACATAATTATCCCTTGCCCTCCTTAGCAGAATTACCCCCACTTCCCCATCACCTTCTCGATATTCTGCTCATGCATCCGTGCTATTAGTCAATTACGACCGTAATTCGGTAGGTAAATCCGGTCCTGATAATTAATACGCGCTTATTAAGAGAAATCCGCCAGTACCCATAGCAAGGGATATTTCCTTCTCCTCATCCCCTACCCGCCTTTAACGCTGACCTCCCGCTCGAAGATAATGATAATTTCGCAGAGACGATGTCGACGGGGGCAACACGCACCCCTAATTGGGTTATTCAATCGGTAACGGTTGTCGACCCGCTGTCTATTTGCGCGATCGGCGTCGCCAACTGTTACCTAACTACCCCGACTAACTCGTAGGGGATGAGGCTACGTGCTTAAAAACGATTATCGTCTACGGAACCGCCTTCCCGTGCGAAAATTTTAGTCGTGATCGGACGAGATGTACGTTGTACGTGCGGCTATCTTCGTCGTTATTAAATTACCGGTTGCCGCTTTTCGTATCGGCCCTAAACGGAATTGGGAATGAATTTGAGTGTGCGCTAGTTAGGATAAGGTTTGACGAAGAATGGGGCGAGATCGTCATTTTTTCGAAAACTTCGGCTGTGGTGATTAGGATTCATTTGTGTCCATTTGATAAGCGGTTGAGGTTTGATGGGGAGATCATTCAATTAGTTCGGTGTCTTGAATCCTTTATTCTAGATGTGGATGAATGTGTGAAGAGCTAGGATTTTAAGTAACTAAGCGTATAAGGACATAAACTCAAAAAGAGGTTACGAGGAAAAACATAAAAACAAGAAATAAACATCAGAATGGCTCTCGATACCAACAACAACCGAACAGACGCTCTTGAACCTGCTAAACATATGACCTGAATTTAAGTAGCGTTTATATTTCTTTAGATGAACAGTAAGCATTAGGATCAAACAAAATACACCTCAGCATATCAAAAATATGGTTGAATGCTATAGATAAACATGGAAATGTGAAAATCGGAGAGAATAGAAGGGGATAATATGAAACAATAAGGCAATAGGCAATTTCGACGTCATTTCCACTTATTGCTCTTGTCTTATCTGATTGCCTTTGGGTTCGGTCTTCATTCCCTTTTGTTCTTTTCATCTTCTCACCTTTTCCTCTTTTTCCCTTTATCTCTCTTAATCTATTCTTCCACTGCGCGACTGTTTTCCTCTTTCTTCTTTGCTGTTCAAACTCAATTTAGTCTCTTTATCTTTATCATCTCTATATCTCTCCGTTTTAATCTACTCTTCCATTTGGCGACTATTTTATTCTTTCTCTCTTGCTCTTCAAACCCAAATTATTCTTTTTGTCCGTCTCTCTCTCTCTCTCTCTCTTTCTCAGTCCACTTTTCTACTCCGTAATTCTTTCTTTTCCTTGTGCTCCTCAAACTCTCCTCATTTCATCTCTAGAAATATTCCCTCATCTTGTTCCTTTCCCCTGTCCTCCTTTCGATTCTTCCTTAACAAGACTTTTTCCACACTTGTTTTGGTCTTCTTTACTTCTAATTCGTCTATTTTCTTATGTTTAATCTCGACTGTCTATTGTTCTTTTCCCTTTTTGTACTGTTCATTGTTCAGTTTTTAAATTTCTTCGTGCTTTATAATCTATTACAAGTCCCCTTAATTTAACCTAAACAATTGTTTTAGCTCCTTTTTGACTTCTGACTTCTTCCTTTTTCCCAATTTTTAGGTATCCTCATATTGCTCTTCATTCTGTCCCTTCAGCCGTATTGTTCTAGATCGTTATCCCGCTCTCTCTTGGTTTCTTCGATTTTAGATTGCTGAACATCTTTCTCGTTGCTTCTTCGCCTTGCACTACGCGATATTTTTTTTTCTTCTTTTTCCTATGTCTTTGTCGTGATTTCAATGAATTTGGTAGAAGATAGTAGTTCGATTCTTATGCATTGGACGGAAGATTTTGACTCGATTTCGGAAGATTTAAGTTATTGATCAAGCCCATTTGCCATTCAATAGACTTCGGCTCGATTTTAGCGGATTTTGTATTGCCTCGAAATTTGCGAGAGATGGTTTGGTGATTTTGACGAAAAACGGTCGGAGCATTTTGCGAATAGTGCCGGCTCGAATTTGGCGAGAAGAGCAGACTTCATTTTGGAGATTTATTGGTTGTTGCTTTATTTTCGGAATTTGGCAGAAGGAAGAAGTTTTGATAGAAAAGTGTGGCTCGACTTTGATTAATTTAGCAAGTGGTTATGATGTGATTTTGGCGGAGAAGAACTCTCTCGGTTTCGATAGATTCGATAGGTGATACTGGCTTGTTTCTAGTTGATTGTGCTAGAGGATATTTTTTAAATTTTGGTAGATCTGATGAGGAAGGGAGTGACTACAGTTAATACATCTCCGTTTTTTTTTCTTTTTGGCTCTTCTCGATCATTTGTTACTCCTTTTCAATTGCTTTTATTCTTCCATATCCTTACGATATTCTCGTCCTTACCTCATTTCGTTCTTTCCATCCTTTCCTACTTTGTGTACTATCCACATTCAACCTTTTCCTTCCCGTCCTGTTTCGCTTTCATCTCCATTTCTAATTCAATTCCTCCTACATTTTTGAATTTTGTCTCCGTGCTCTCTTCGTCACGATTTCTCTTTCTTTGTTTTTTTTTTTTTTTTTGAATTCCTTCTATTTTTGTCTTGTAAGTCACTTTTCAAATTCCTTCGTTCCACACAATTTACCACAGATCCCCTCTCATCTTCTTGGCAGACTTTCCATATTTTGCCCATATCATTTAATATTTGCTAAATCTGCCTTCCCTTCCTTGTAGATTTTCGGTTTTGTAACTTTTTTAACCAATCTGCTTCAGAAATCCCACATTCGACATCAATTATGCACATTAGAAGCGTTGCCCTATCGAACCTAAACGATCGGACCTCTAAATGCAACGGATGTATCAACATAGCGATTTCCCCATGACATTCGAAAATCGTCCGGAACAAACGACTTCTATCATTTTTCAAAACGACATCATCCGCTTTGGTAACGTACGCCCCATTTTTTTACTTATACATATATACATATATACGTGGATGTTCTCGTTCATACGTGCATTTGTATGGATGGGAATTCGCATAAACAACCCCGCATTCCGAACACGTCCCGCCCGAACGTGCCGTAAAAATTGTGTTTGCGAATTTATTCCGTTCGATTTTCGCGCGCCCTCGTCACGGCGGGTTGGCGTTGCGGCGCTTCCGGGCGAAATTCCGGCACATGTTTTGCCATGCATGCATAAATATGTAATTGAAAATTTTCGTACGTAGCCCGCGAGGCATTGCCCCTCGGGGGTCGCCTTTTTCGAAAACTGAGGAATGCTCGCGTGCAAAGCTACACATGTGCATATTGTATGTATATATGTAGGTTGAAGTTGGAGGAAGTCGAATAACGGCGGATATTGCGAGGGGTTGGAGGAAAGTCGCTCGTGCCCGATCCGTTGCTCGGCTGGACCGAGGAGGATTGCCCGTTTTTCTCGTTCTAGATTCGAATAGATGTGAATATTTAAGTGAGTTTCGAAGTAAGTTATGGGTTGAATTTTCCCTGTTCGTTTTATCGACAAATCGTGAACTGCACCTCGGTAGTCCCGTTAGGAATTTGCATATTTGCGTTGGCTGCAAGAAATGTTAAGATGAGAGTGTAAAAGGGGTGTACATATAGTAGGTCCCACTACTTTATTCGTTTCCATTTTATTCGAAAAACATTACAACTCAATATTGCCACCTTCAAAGTAACTGCCTTGGGAAGCCATACTACGCTAGAGACGGTTCTTTCACCCCTCATATCAGAGGAACTCGGATACTGGAATAGTCTTCAGCCGATCGGTTATAGTCGTTTGAATGTTGTCCAGTGCCTCAAAGGGAAGTCGCTTGAGGTATTACTTCAATCTCGGAAAGAGAAAGAAGTCACAAGGACTCAAGTCGGGCGAACAAAGAGGTTACAGGAGGTTACAGGAGGGGCTACAGGAATGTTATGGCCGGCCAAGAAACGGTTTACTGAAATTCTTTTTGATGCTTGGTCTCTCACACGCGTGACCCTTTTTGGAAGTCCTTCAAGAACATTTCGGTAAAAGTCTTAACTCTTTGGCCTGGAGGCACAACCCCATTGTGAACGATTCCCTGGCTATCAAGAAAACAAATCAACGTGCTTTGTGTTGTATCTTGCAGCTGTTTTTTCACCTTTGATGGTGCTTTTAGCTTGGATAAAACACTTGCTTGCTGGACACATTGTCTTTTATATAACTGTGTTACACTTCGTTAACTAAAATAATTCCCTCTTCATTTTAAATATGCGATTAAATTATTCTTTCTTTATATTTTAGCCAACATCTGTGTGTTACATTCAGTTGAAGGAAAGTTATTTAGAATTAATTTTTGCAATTATGTGTTTGTGATCTTTTTCCGACCGTTCGATCCCCTAGTAGGTGAAAAGGGCCTGCATATTTGTCGTAAGCTGACCATCCCAACTTTCTAATTTCTTCGGACCGTAGTAACCCCTCGCACCCTTCAGCGACCTTTAAATACAAATCGCGCGAATTTTACTTGAGTCACTTGCTAACACCTACACACCCAACACTTCACTTAGTGCCTCTAAGTAACTACTCACACACTCACACACTTCACCTACACACACAACTACCATCGGAGCCCCCGTTTCCGCCATTCTGCTGCCCAAGCCAACCTATTGCAAACTAAGTTGAGTCAAATAGCGCCATCTAGTTTGCTTAGGAAAAGTATTGTTTTCGGCGGCATATTTAAATATAATTGCGCTTTCCACATAATCCTTATTTTATATAAACATATTTCCGAATTCCCATTAGATTTGGAAGAATGAAGCATATATTGAAGTTCTATATTCAACTTTTATTGCGTTAAATATGAATTCATTATGGTTGAATATAATTTTTTAATTTCAACCTCAAAATTTTTAATTAAGCAGAATATGTTCTATGAGATATTGCAGATACAAATTCTACTACCAAGTACATTTATGTTTAATGTACTACCATTTAAACATGGTAATTCGAAAGCATGCTATCAATATGTGATGACATAAGAATAATGAATAATCCTCTTTGTATCCCAGTAAAAGAATTGAAAGAAACAAAAGTAAAAAAGTGCTCGCCAATTGTCAAAAGTTAAGAATGTAATTTCACTTATTTACATTTTTAAATCACTTTTGTATTATTATTGTACATAATGTATAAATGTATTTCTAATGTACTTCGCAGGCCTTCTCCTTGTCGGCATTGCTGGCATGATCAGTAACTTTGTTTTCTTAACAAATTATAAATCATTATAACATGCAAATTTCTCCCTAAAAGCTTACCTATTATATACTTGTATTTTGTCACCAACTCCACTAACATTTCTCCTTCATTGACATTTTTCTCTTTATCCGCCATTTTGCAATGAAAGTTGAAAAACAACAAACGAAACTATGTTTACGATGCTATCAAACAGATTCATGCGAAAATGTGAGGTTAATCTATAATCAATTCCCTTCTCCAAATGCCTTAAACCATCGAAACACCTGGGCAAAAGTTTCCATTGCATTGTATTTAACTCTGAAGCACTTACTGATTGTAAACGAACGCACAATTCAAACCTACTGAACCAATCGCTACGGAAAATGTGACTCTGGCGAGTTCTAACTCGTGCTGATGGCGTATCACATGTTCACCTGCTTCCCCTTCAAGTATCGCGTCACCAATATTGCCCAATCGAACACTACGCTACCAGTCCCCATTACTTTATTTAGCACTTTGTATGGTATGTGATTACCGGAATATAAATGAACGGGAGGGGAAATGGGGTAGAAAAACGGTAAGTTAAATAAATTGTTATGGTCCTCCGCCTTATCATATCGATCGGAATATTTACAAATACGTATTTCCACAACTAAGTATTCATCTTCAGTAAACATATTTTTTCAAAATTTCTGCAATGAAACTATTTCGAATTCCTCCAAAATACGCAATGCGTAAATTTGAGTATCGACTACGACTAGGTGAAGTACGTTTTGTAGGAAAGCTGTAACGTCTTCTTCGTTCGTTTCTTACTTTACCATTGAGGGCGGCAACTTCAATGCTGATCTTACATATATATTTCAAAATGCTTTAAGGACGGAAACTATCCCATTTAAGTTTATTCTAAATCGCAGTCCTTTTCAGTCCTCGCAAGATCCTTCATTTGTAAGATCGTATAGAAAGAAAAAGAAAGAAGAAGCGGTGGCCCTTAGATTCTCAGTTTTCTTATTTCTCTCTTTTTTTTCGAAACGAATTTACTTCATAAAACATTATTAGAAAAACGGGTCCCCAGGTATTTGAATTATTCGCGTCTGCAAAGCGAGGGAATAAAAAATTTTCAAAATACAGTCGACGAGAGACACAAACAAGGCGCGTTTTCATTCGTTCCCTCGAGCCCTGGTTAGGCGGGGGCGGGGGATAGGTGAAAAGGTTAGAAAAGTGGAAACGTGTCAACGTGTTTTTGTACCACTCGCGAAATTACCGTCGGACTTAATTGGGTGGAGGAGCCGGCCGTCGTCGTTTTCGGCAATTTGCTTTTAATTTCGGGCGCTTTTTCGCGCTTGCCTCTAAATTTAATATCGACGACGTGAATTAAAACTTTCCATCAACGTATAATAACAGCGAGGTGACGGGGAAGGAAGATATATTAAAAAAGCCGTTCTGTTCTGAGTTTTTCCAGAAGAATGAGGAGAAAAACAAAACTTACGACGGTGTTTGCTGTTCGCACTTAACGTACTCTATAACCAACTGCCAAGAAATTTGGAATCATTTGGATGTTTGTTTTCTAAGGACTCTATAGCCTAAATCACAGCTTCCTCAACAAATATCCTAATAATATGTTTCATCTATGATGATGAATTAATGGAAGGATATTTTCGTGTTATTAGTGATGGAAGATGGCCTGCAAGATCACCGGATTTAACATCTATAGATTTTTTCTTCTTTGGTTATGTAAAAAACAAAGTGTATAGTGTACTGAGAATTTAGATAATTATATTACCAAGATTGCACCGGTGTAACTCTTAATTAACGATATCGTAAAAGCATGAATTATAACAAATTATATTTACAAAATTTTAGAAATATCTAACACAAATTGAATATAAATACCTATTGTGTTGTATGTGTATTAGTATGTAATTGGATCCCCTCTTAAATTTTTTCTTCAGTGTAGCTTTATTTTCTGTGGATTCCCTCTGTTAAATTCTTTCTTCCACGGTGTGGTGAAGCTCTTTTATTTAATGTTGCTTCCTCTAGAACCCTTTTAGTTCAAATATATAAATAATCCATCTTCAACGCAGTAAAATCGTATTTTCTAATGACTGTTTTGTGTTGTCATTCCTCGATCGTCAACCAAACATACCTTCATTTTTCGGAAACCAGGACTACACTACATTATTTCTCCGTTGTCCAAATAACTAGCCGTTTACTATTATCCATGGAAAACACTTCATCATGGCGTGATGTTGTTATAGAAATCTATATTGTTGATGTCCAAGTATCCTTGGTTTTTTATATACCAGTGGTTATTAGGAATTCTTGTGATGTGAACGTGTTGAATGTGTGTATTTAAATGGGTACATTGCTTTCTATCTTTTAATCGATGCTTTTTATAATAATTGATAATTTTATTTCTAGATACACTTTTTTCTCCCATTAAACGTCTCTGGCTGGACTTAAAGAAAGAAGCTAACACCCGCAGGGTAATTAAATGCTTGAAAGGTGGCGTGCGTGGTTTCGGAAAAGTATAAATAGAACGCAAAAATTAACCGAATGTCATATGAACATGAACATCCATAACCCCAACATTTACTGTGAATTTAAATATATTGAATTGTAATTAATGATATATTAATTAGTGGCAATAAAGCATGTGAATATTAATATACTACAATAGACAACGCCCTCATAACATTGATGCGTTACAAGCAGCTATACGGAATGCAATTGAAGATATCACTGTAGAAGATTTGAGAAAAGCATTTGACACTTTAGAAAGGAGGATATAATTGTGTATAGAACATAACGAATCACATTTCGAATATTTATTGTAATTGGACACAATTTATTTACTTTACTCTTAATGTAACAACAGCTGTCAGACTAACTGAATGAAAAATTGTCGTACTTATTAAACTTAAATCTATCTCAAATTGGTAGAAATAGAATAAAAACTTACAATTTATCCAGCGATAAAGTCAATAGTAAATAAAAAGGTAAAAACAATTTCTTTTTATTTTAAAAATGCGCACCCTAATTAAAACTTTATAATACGCCATTTTCTGCAATATGTTACATAAATCAATAGTATACTACCAACTGCTGTTATTTGGGTAGCCTAATTTGGTAGTTACGTGGTGGACAAGAATTGTTGATATCTCTGTACCAGTTTCCGCAAGCTAGCTAGTTAAAATCTCAAATCATACGATTTACACCTACACAAAGCACCCAACATTCTCAAAATACACAAATAGGTGCATCTAGGGACGAAATGCACCCCTTTCCTCTGCCTCCCTCTCTCTTGGTTATTCCTCACTTATAAACGACCAAAGAGAAACTCGTTTGCCGCCGCGGTAAGTGCTAATATTGTTCTCGCGCTTGATATACGTCTCTAATTTCCATTTTGCCCCGGCCAAAACTCGTTTCCAGTTAGCTTCCGTCGTTCTACTTCTACCGTTTCTCTAGTTATCGGGCGCCTCTCCTCCCCCTCTCATGCATACGTATGCGCTATCCGCACGACCAGCGGCGGCAGAATACGCAATTCGAAATCGTCGCGTAGCTTTTGGGGCGGCTGCATTTCGAACCGAGGAACTCACTCTTCCGTCTCCTCCTCCTCCTCCTCCTCCTCCTATCGAATTCGTTCCGAGCTAAATTGGCCGGCGCCCGGACTCGTAAATTCTTTGTTTACGCGATTATCCCGACCGTAGTTAAGTTAATGGGAATTTGCGACTAAAGTGGAAGGCGCGGGTCGAGCAGGTGTTGTGTAAATTTTTGGCGCATGAGTGTGTTCGGAAAGGGGCACCTTCTCGCGCCCATCCTAATTCTATTGGGAAAGGTCTGGAGTTTGAGTGGAACGTATTTCGTTTAAGTAGCTTGTTCTATATATTGAAATCTTATCCAGAAATGCGATTTTCGGGTTCTTCTTCAGTGGTTATTTGTGGACTAATCATGGAGAAAAATTATAATATACGATATTAACAAATTAAAGGGTTCGCAATGCTAATACCTTTCTATTTTATAGAAAAAATATTGATAAAGCCCTAATACGTCCAGTTTCCAATGGGCTCATTAGACCCTTTTAGATTGATAGGTAGTACATTTTATGAGGGGTCTTTTAAAAGCGGTGCATTTTAAAACAGAAAGATAACCTAAGATGGAGTGCATATAACATTAAACTTATTCTCTTATTCAGTCTTCGTTTTGATTTTTGAAGTGAATAGTTGTGTGTAAAGATGCTAAAACCGAGTTATTTGATCGTCAAAACAACGATGAAAATATAAGAATCAAATATAATAAAGATATTCCTTTCATAGTCTCCACTGTATACCAAATATGTGGAACAGTAGTCCCCTCATTCTTAACGTGCACTATTAGAATACAAGAGATTTACGATCTAAACCCAATCATTTTTCATCAGTGCTTGTGATTGTTCCTATGATATCTTTGTGGTTACTGAGAGTTGGCTTGACGATTTTATTATTGACACTTAATCATTACCATCTTCTTATAATATTATCAGATGCGACAAAAGTTCTGCTCTGATCAATCGATCAATCGATCAATCGATGCTGGAATGTCTGATTAGATTCAGGTTGAAATCATTGATATTACCCCCATTACTTCTATTATTTGAACTGTGGATGTTATTGCTTGCAAATGTTTTCTGCTAAAAGAACACACAAATCCATCAAAAATAAAATTTTAATAAGTTTACTTCCCCCTATCCTGAATTCACAAAAAGAAAAATCTAAGGTATATGATTTCGAAGCTTGCAATCACGCACAGCGTCGCTGAAAGCCTGACACAAAGCCAGATCGCTCTGCGAAGTCGCACACTCCAAGAAACGCTTAATTTCGAAGGCGCACGGTCCGGTAGCTTCCAAACCTTCCCGCAAATACTGCTCCGGAGGCACCTGCTGCGCGTATTGCTCGCTTCCGCCGCCTCCTCCACCTCCGGTTATCGCGCTTCCGATGGCGTGACCCACCGCCGATCCAATAGCCACCCCTCCGGCGGTGGCGGCCATCTGCCCGAACAATCCCGGTTGTCTCGTCCCCGATTTAGCAGCTGGCGGTGCCGGAGGTGCGGGTGGTGCTCTCGCCGGGGCCGTAGAGTAAGATCTTTGGGGCGGAGGGGACGCCGCTCTCGGCATGGCCCTGGCCGGTGGTGGAGAAGGGGCTCTCATGCGCGGTGCCCCGCCGCCGCCACTTCCTCGTCGCCCCATTTTCGTGAAGGACTAACTTTGAAATTTTGACACAATAGATTGTTGACAAGTTGTTTATGTGAATGGAAAAATGTCAAAGTCATCGGAAAAGTTTGGCTTACGAGCTACTTGTGATCTTGTCAATATGACAAAGAGTGAAATGTACCCTATGCTCTGCCTTCATGATTTTGGTAGTGAAGATATAAAGTTTATTGTCAAAATATGTATTGATCATATTCTTGAATCTGCAATCTAGAGAGTAAGACTTCTAATCTTAGGCTTTTTAATTTCGTATTTTTTCCTAAATTTTTCATAAATTCGGAGAAGTAGGAAAACGTATTTCCTGTGACTGTCAAAAAACGATTTTTATCGGTAATCACTAAATTTTGATTTCGACCATAAAGTTTCATGGTGATTCACATCTATAACTCGTAATCGTTTGCCATTATTTTTGAAGGGAATAAGAAATAATCTCTTAAAAAGCCACCTCATTTATCTGGGAAGACGGTATGTACACACATACTGCAACTTAGACAGATATTGAAACAGCGTTTGAAATAGATAATGCATCTTGGGAGTTAACTGCTATGCCCAAATTAACTGACAATGAGCTCAATGTAAATCCATTAAAAATTAGGAAAACAAAGGATTCATGTACTGGCCAGATTTTCAGCCATACTGTTGCATCTGTGATAACAAATTTTCGCCCTGTCAGGTACGTATTTCAAGTATACAAAATTATAATATACGAGGTACGTCCAGAAAGTAAGTTCCGTTTCAATTTAACTCCGCTGCAGCGCTGCGATCGCAGTTCCGCATATGCGCAGTAGACGCTCTGTATCAAGGGGAAGAAACGTGCGCCATTTTGAGATCGCTGTCAGCCACGTACGCTTGTTGTGCTTGTTTAGAATGTCGGTGTTGATTGAAAATCCCGCCGCTTGTGAAATCAGATCTGTGATTCGTTTTGTGAATGCTAGGAAAATGAAACCAATTGAAATTTATCGGCAAATTTGCGAAGTTTACGGACAAAATACGATGAGTGATTCAATGGTGAGAAGATGGGTCCGACAGTTCAATGAAGGACGTAGTGAAATGCACGATGAAGAACGAAGTGGGCGTCCATCTTTGGTTACAGAAGAAGTGGTTCACGCGATTGATGACAAGATCCAGGAAAACCGCAAGTTTACAATTAGTGCTATCGCTATGGAATTTCCCCAAATCTCACGATCACTAATTCATGAAATTGTTAGCGAAAAACTGAAATTTCGTAAACTTTGCTCACGTTGGGTACCAAAGATTCTTACTGAGCAACACAAAACAAAACGGATGGGTAGTGCACTTCAGTTTTTGACCCGTTATGATGAAGGCGGCGAAGAATTTCTGACACAGATAGTCCCAGGAGATGAAACTTGGGTTTCTTACGACACCCCTGAAAGTAAGCGGCAATCAATGGAATGGAGGCACACTTCATCCCCAGCAAAGATTAAGCCGAAACAAATCTTGGCACCTCGAAAAATGATGTGCACAGTGTTCTGGGACTGGAAAGGCATCTTACTCATTGATTTCTTACTGCGTGGTCAAACAATCAAAGCAGATGTTTATTGCGAGACACTTAGGAAATTGCGCCGCGCAATGCAGAATAAGCGCCGAGGATTGCTGTCAAAAGGTGTTTTTTCTTCACGACAACGCACGACCACACACTGCAAATGTGACGAAAAAGCTCCTACAGGGATTTGGGTGGGACGTGTTTGACCATCCTCCGTACAGCCCTGACCTCGCTCCTAGCGACTTTCATCTGTTCTTACATCTCAAGTCTTCCCTTGGCGGTCAACACTTCAACAATGACGAAGAGCTGAAAGAAAATGTTTCCAACTGGTTGAAGACACAGGCGGCAAACTTCTATGAAGAAGGTATACAAAAACTTGTGCCACGCTATGACAAATGCCTGCAAAATTTCGGCAGTTATGTGGAAAAGTAGTTTAAGAGTTCTAGAATTTTGTGCAATAAATAATTTTTCTGTATCTGTACACAATTTAATTTTATTACCAAACGGAACTTACTTTCTGGACGTACCTCGTATATTAGTATTCCATAGGTATGAGTGGAATATATTGCTGTAAATTGGGAAAAGAAGTTATGGGAACAGCAAAGGTGTTAAAATGTTTCCATAATTTATTCGATAGTGTTAATGGTAGTGCTCAATTTTCGAAAGAAGGAAAACTATTCCTAGTCCTAGTCTTGGAGCAAAGCCAAAGCTTCCATATTCAAAATGTATTTTGTTACCGATGGAAAACGAAGTGTTCCATCTTCACTAAGGATTTGGATTATTACATTAAATAGCATTGAAATGATCCATAAAGATCTACTTTTCTCTTGGGCTGGGCTTTCGATCAAGATGCTCTTGAAAATTTCTTTGGGCAAATTAGGTAAAGAGGAGCTTGAAATAACAGCCCAACCTTAACATATACGATTTAAAAATTACTTTAAAAGTCTTATTATAAATGATTTAGTGACTAGGCATTCTGTAGGAGCAAATTGTGAAGAAAATCCTGAAGATAGCATACTCTCTATAAGAATTTATTTAATCTAGGTAGTAATACGAGAAACGCAGATTATGCTGATCGAGATATCGATAACGATAAACAACGTATAAACAGGATTAATATACCAGCAACAAACGCAGTATCAAAACTCGCAACTGGTTATGTCAGTGGTTTTGTATTTAAAAATTACAGTAGTAAACAAAAACATTGCGATACCTGTAAGATAAGCATAATCAGTGATACTATAAGTGGTGAATGGTATGACTTGGTGCTAGCAAGAGAAGACGTGAGAAGTACCCCAAACAAACTAAAATATTGTAATCTTCATTTTATCTATTCACTATTCAAAATGTACAATATAATGTTATTTGTATTGCCAAAAATTGTGGATAAAAGGAAACAATTACTGTATTATTTCAAGAAAACATCAATTTCAATTTATTACGCAAGTTCGATTTGCTCCAAAGAAAATGTATTTCTTTATTTGTCAAACTTTGTTGCCATAATTGGGCATGTGGGATAAACTAACTCTTATCTGGAAAAGATTCGCGTTCAAGAGCAAAAGATTGTACATATATGCAAGCCAGAAAGCTCATTAGAAAATAGCATAAATTTGTATTACAAATGAATATATAATATATTGAACCTATACTGGAAACTTTGTATTTTATCTATCACTAATAAAAGTGCTTTTATATTTTGGAAAAGTGACCAACCAATTTTTATGGACAATGTAATGAACATATGTTGAACTATTAATTATAATTTTATATTTCTATACGAATGCGTTTGAAATGTTTTACAGTTTAGTATAAGTTAAATGTATATATATATATATATATATTTCGTGACCTTTTTATACTTATCTTATATGATAGAGATCTACCACTAATAGGTCAATAAAACAAGGCTGGTTTGAACGATAGTTATATTTTCAGAACGTTTACAAACGTTTTCGGAACACCTTCGTCAGTGAAAATATAACTAGATAAATATATAAACAAACTTTTGTTTTTTATTTGGGACTATCAACAAAATAACTAGTGACTAGGATTTCTTGATATAGAGGATGTGTAACCAACTTTTATATATATATATATAAATTATAAAAACTAAATTAATGTGTAAACATACATGCAAATTAAGTAAAACCTTATATCAAAAAATGTTTGTCGAAACCTTAACAATTCTGTTCAAGGACTAGGAAAACACATTTATATTAAAAACAGAGAATAATTATAAAAAAAGACTAATATATGAAATGATAAATATACAGAAAGACACTAAAACTATTAATTTCAGGACCGATATTCAAAATTATAAGTAATGTATATAGCAATTTGTTAAAATGACATTTGCATTTCTTAAGAAGGAAACCTTTGGCTAGGTTTTTGAATTTGGTTTTCCCTAGTCCTTGAACAGAATTGTTAAGGTTTCGACAAAGATTTTTGATATAAGGTTTTACTTAATTTGCATGTATGTTTATACATTAATTTAGTTTTTATAATTTATATATATATAAAAGTTGGTTACACATCCTCTATATCAAGAAATCCTAGTCACTAGTTATTTTGTTGATAGTCCCAAATAAAAAACAAAAGTTTGTTTATATATTTATCTAGTTATATTTTCACTGACGAAGGTGTTCCGAAAACGTTTGTAAACGTTCTGAAAATATAACTATCGTTCAAACCAGCCTTGTTTTATTGACCTATTAGTGGTAGATCTCTATCATATAAGATAAGTTTAGTATAAGTGCAACAAGTTGTTGAATTTATATTTAAAATTTACGGCCTTCAAAATTAATATATGAAAACCTTGTTAGATGACGCTTTACTTGCTAACAAAGCGAAATACAGTAGCTACCTATTTATTCTATAAGGTTAAGTTAGCTGTGAATGCACCCTATAATAGAGAAGATGTTAGCCGAAGTTGACGTATGATGCTTTTGTTTTTCTTCTTCCATGATTTTGGCATTGAAGATACCAACTTAATTGTTGAAATGTGTATTGATCATATCAATCTACAATCTAGGCTAATACCTCCAATCTTAGGCTTTCCAATTTAATTTTTTTCTTTCTAAATTTTTCATAAATTGAGGGGAGTAACAAAACGCATTTTCCGTGACTTCTTTGTTTTTCTAATTGTTCCTCTGCACCACCATTCGTTTGCGTCAAAAAACGACTTACATCGGTAATCATGAAATTTTTATTTCCACCATAAAGCTTCATAGCTTATACATGCAACTGACAGAGCAATCGATTCCCGAACGTACGAATAACTTTCCGCAACGTAACCACCGATAAATACAACTCTTTCCCCAAACGGAAACGTCTTCAATTCTAAATCTTTTCCTCTAATACCCACCCGAAGGAGCCACATCTCCGTCGCGAACTAGACCGATGGCATTGCAGTTCTCAGAACTACCTCGCGGTTTCTCAGGGGAGCACGATCCGACGGATTTTATTAGCCCCGTCGAGATGCGTCTTCTTTTGAACGATGAGCACATCGTTCTTTCGCAGATCTCGAACCGGTAGCGTTTGGGATTTGTCGCCCTTTACTTCCCGTATCCTCGCCAGCGGGACAGCGGTTCAGATATTGCCCATTGAAGACGGTCGGTCGATCTCACAAACGGATGCGTTTAAATTGCATCTTTAGGAGAGCGGTTAAGGAATTGATGAATGCAGGGCGCGCTACCATTACCTGTGCAACGTCGTAAAAGCGAAGGAAGCATGAAAGTTATAGATTTCTACCGTTCTATTTAGGAATGTTTGTATTGTAGCTTCTCTGATGTAAATAAATAAATATATAAATTATATCAATAAAAAGTGTATGTTAAAATTTCGTTTGCCAACAAAGCCGAGGAGGGCATTTGTCGGATATTGAGTTGCACACCTAACCTCCATATCTGTATTTTATATTTCAGCTAATGTTTTATTTAAAAAATTAAATTTCAGTAGGTTTTGAGGCAGCCTTTAGAATTCCCGAATACGGGAGGGAGGCAATTTATTCGCTAAAGCAAGGTTTGATGATAGCAGCCTCGTTGTCAGCGAAATACGTGTCCAGAAACTAATAAACAATTGCGTGGTGAGAAATATACGGATGTGATCTCGTGTCCATTCAGTAACAGCACATCACACTTCGTCTAGTCCTTATGAACAAAGTATTCGAGTATTCAAGTATAAGAATTTCACGCCCAGCGAATCGCTAGTTATCACTACATACACTGCTTGCTAACATTTACTGTTTACCAAAGTAAATACATCCACTACAATCATACTTCCAAACTAAAATATTATTCCAGCAGAAAGATAATAGAAATAACAAACTTGCCGATGCAGGTGCAGGTGTGCAATTTTTTTACAACCAACTTCCGCTAGGCAATTAAAAATATCTTCGTCTGGTAGATAACGAATGCACTGTAACGTAGAATAGCTGTTGTACTCTCCGATGCCTCTGTACCGGTGTTATCGCCGTCAGAGTTCCAGTTCTTCCGTTAATTCTCTCTCGCTGCATATTCCGACGAGTGAGCACTTCATGCACTGATAGATAAGCGAGCTGTAATTGTCCTAGCGCGAACTCGTAAAATATTGCTGCGCGCCGCGCGTTCTGCACCATTTACGGGGGGCCTTTACGCTTGCTCGTGTTCGAATTCGGTCGGCTTCGATGCTTGGATGTTTGCAGTTTTTACACGCGTCCGGTCGTTGGGGAAGGGAAAACATGAGCGGATGAAAAACGGAAAAACCCCGTTCGTATTTTAAACTTTTCCGAGTCAAAATGTAACCGTTCAAAGCAGTTTCCCAGTCAGTGGAAGTTCGGTGAGATTCCTGAATTCTTACACTAAATATTCACATGGGTAAATTCTTCACCTCAAAATTATTTAATTAAATTCGGTGACACGTGTTTCGCTAGCAACCGTTCGGTAATTGATGGTTTTGAAGATATTTGCCTTATTTGGCCCAAAACTACAGCCCTTGCAAGGACTATAAATTTCTTGCCTCTTTGGAAGAACTTTTCGGATTCGTTTAGGCGCCTGGATATCCTCCCCCTCACCTGTTTCGGTGGGTGTTCCTCAATGTTTTATACTAGGCCCCAAACTACCGATCCGATTTATCTTGAATATCCTCCGAAAACTTATTGGGGAATTAGCTATATTTGTAGTGATGGGCATTCAATCCTCGCTCTTGCGAATATTCAATCAATTCAGTAACCATGGAGTTTCGAATCATTTCGAATATTATTCGAATTCGTACAATCTTGAAAATCTTGATAGGTCTCGAATTGGTCAGTGTGTGTATCGAGTCTTTAGCAGCTGCAGAATGGGAAATGATGGCCAAATGTTTGATAACATTGAAACCATTTTTCGGACTCAATGTTGCTTTGAGTGCTGAATCGTATATCGCGATTTCAAAAGTAATCATTTCACTTAAACATATAATTATATTTCTTAACTCCAACAATGATACCATCCTAATTCTAGAACTAGAAACTAAATATGCTAGTACGTTTGATGTTTGTACATATGAGAGTGTTTATCTGGAAATGAAAACGACTTCTCCTAAAGTCGCACTGACGAGCGGTATAACCGCAAAACGCGTCTGCGAATGGTGAAAGTAGTTTTCTAATTACACATTTCCCCACGGTGGGTTAGGCGAAAGACGCCGCTGTAGCTACCGCAGGAGTCTGTGGAAGCTTACTTATCTGCTCCTGTAGAAGTACATGGCTGCAAAAATGCGCATTTAAGTACATATTTGGAGAAATTCTTAATTGAATTCTCACATGTAAAAATATCAGAAGGACTTGACAATTCTTTCCCTGCCAGAGTATCTGAAAGTCTTGGCCTCGTCGTGCTGACTGTATGCTGCAGTGCTCTCACGTCCTATCGTGAACGAGCTGACGCGCTCACACCCAGAGAGACCCAAGGTAAGAATCAGTAGAATTCCTGACTAACTTGGCTTTGCTGTGGAAAATCACAATGAAGATTATAATCCAACAACTTCGTTAAGGATACAGCACTGCGGTGCTAAAGGGACCTTAGTTAATTACCTTTCTGGAAACATACCCGGCGGCCTAGCTGTAGCCGCCTTGATGAGACAATGAGGGAGCCTACGGGATACATTCTGTGCAGGATTTGCACATCATTATGGTTTGTTAAGAAGGTAAATCGGACTGACGCCGTGACTCCTCCGAATTCTATTATTCAGTGATAACTTATCAATGACAACTTATCATTGAATAATAAAATTCGGTGGAGTGACAGTGTCAGTCCCTCATTCACTTTCTTAACCAACTCTACACATTACTCAATGAGTTCGTAAGATGACATATAGATGGCACCACTATTGACAAATCCATATGATTTTTAGGAAATACCAACTTTCAAACGATAAGTGTCAAAATTTTATGACAAACTGACGTTTAGTTCACAAGTTACAGTGGTTTTAGTGACGCTACTTTTGTAATTTTTAAAATAATGGAAAAATCTAAGTTCGTGTGTTGATAAAGCATTGCTTTTTGATGGGAAAAATACGATTCAAGCAAAGCAATGGCTTGGAACGTGTTATTCAGACCGTGCTCCGTCGAGACAAATGGTAAAGCAGTGGTTTTCTGATTTTAAACGCGGCTGTACAAGCAGCTATGATGGTGGCGCTTTGGTCTCCCAAATTCGGCAGTTGTTCCAGAAAACAAAAAAGTCCACACAATGGTTTTGGCCGTGGGTAAATTCAAGTTGGGTAAGATAGCTGATGATATCAGACGGTGGTGTATTCACCATTTCGCATAAACATTCGAGCATGAGAAAGCTTTGTTCGAAATGAAGACTCACAGTCGATCAGAGAGCTTTTTTTTCATGCGGTATGTGACAATGCATTCATCACTATACTCCAGAGTCAGATCGGCTGTCATCAGCTGAGTTGACAGCAAAGCATAACTACCGTCCCAAGCGACCAGAAAGGCAAATAACAGCTAGTAAGGTTTTGACCTCCGTATTTTGAGATGGGTGCGGTATTTATTCATAGATTACCTTGAGGAACGAGGAACCATCAATAGCAAATATTATATAGCGTTATTGGTGCGCTTGAAGGAAGAAATTACGGAAAACTTACCCAAATTAAGAAAAAGGGTGCTCATTCACCAAGATAATGTACCTTGTCACAAATCCATTGCAACAATGACAAAATAGCACAAATTGCACTTTGAATTGCTTCCCCATCCACCGTATTCTCCGGATCCCGCTCCCAGCAACTACAACCTGTTTGGATACCTAAAAAGATTCTCCAGGTAAGAGATTTGGCTTCAATGAAGAAGTTGTTGTTTAATTGATCATCCTAAGAACTTGTCGAGTGTTAGTAAAAAGTCAAATTGCATTCATTCATCTTGTTCAGGAAAAAACATCGAACAAGCGACCTAAATCACATTCAACACTCCGTTGATTCCAAACAATTTCCCGGCAAGAAGTTACCACTTCCAATACTACCACCGGGAATTAACATGAAAAAGCGAACAAACCTCACCAATCATACTTGAATCCTTTTCTCTCTTACATCCAACCGTTTGAACTTTCCGGACGATCGCCCACGTTTCCTCACTCGCCACCGCGAATTAACATTTTCCCTCGTCCTAATTAAGTCACTGTCTCAATAAATTTCAAACTTCGCTCTAACGTCGTCCGTAAATTCCGGTTAATTTTCCAAGGAATGCGTCGGCGTCCCCCTGCTCCGTCCATCCCCGAATAAACCGCGGTCTTCGCCGCCACCGAAACGCCGGAATTGCCGCTTTCTCCTCGTCCTTATTGTTCATCGTCGGAGGATATTTGTATTCGCGCCCCTCGTTTAAATATTTCTTCTTGCCGGTCCATGTTTCGTACGCGGGACGCTCGCCTAATTGATATACGACTCGACGCCGGGATTTATTCCGACGATTTATGCTTTATTACGCGAGGGGTCTGTCTCGTTAATGTAATTTAGGAACGGTTTCCTTCGCCGGTGAAGGATTCGGAATGAGATGATCCGAAAGGCAGGAACGGATTAATACGAGCAGGAATGAGTGTTGTAGTTCGAGCTTAAATTTTTTATGGATGATGATATTGGTTGCTTAATATATGAAAGTGAAAACACGGTTGAGAGCTAACCCTAGGAGATTAGTCAGCCAATATCAAGTCGGTAGATATACAATATCTACCGTCAAGTTTACGCTAGGCCTGCAACTATGTAAACCGCTGTGCCTGGATTTCCTAAGACAGGAATATATCCTACTAACCTTTGCGCATTTTGGGCGGCTGACTTTGCAGCTACTCAGACAACTCGGCGAAGGCCTGCAAACTTAGCAGAAGCCACTGGTATTGAGGAAATCGTGGAGAGAGAAGATACACCTGTAGCTCGCCCTTCCAGGCGAATATCTATCTTTTCTAGGCAATCACCCAGCGAAACAATTGCAGCAATTAAAAGAACGTACAGGGGAACAACACCAATACGTTCCGACCAACCGAAAGCTTGTTACGTTCTTTTTTCTTTTCTTCGCGCGTACCTCGATTTTCGTCGTTAGACTTGTTGCTATTAATTAACCTTTGATAATTTATTCTATGCGACATCTATACGTTATCAATTAATTATCGATTTCCATCCTCACGGATAGAGGGAGCTTTGATGCCTGTTTTGGAGGAAGAATTAATATGTACGTTTTCCGTTTGACGTATGATTCGGGGCTTTCGGTGTAAGACCTTGGTGCGGTACACACATTTGTTCCCCAATTACTTTCCTCGGGAGATTATCGTTTGAAGTCTCAGCACGTTCGTGGATTTTATGGAAAAATGCTTCTCGTTTCCGTTGCCTCATTTGGATCGCCGAACCGGTGTAAAGTATTGATTGGGGATCGGAAGAGCTGATTAATTCCGTAGCAGTTGGAGCGCGTGTTACATTTGTAGCCATTTTGTGTTTTACCCCGTTCTAACGGTAAGGGGTTAATTTTATCCCTTTTAATGATCGTATTCTTCTTCTGTTTCTTTTAGGATTTTTAGTCTTGGCCGTTTTAATATTGGGATAGCGTAGTTTGATACCGTCGTAGTTTAATATCGCCGTAGCCTTGGGCTATTGTACTATTGGACCGAATCTTGGTTTCGAGTCAATTGGAGTCATCTTCTTGTCATCTGGCTGAATTTCAATTTCGAGGCGGCGACCAAAATGCACCGGATACTAAAAACGTTGACTTCTAATTTTGAAGCATTAACAACAAACGACCGGTGTTTGAAATTTTTGTGAGTGCTGGTATTTATTCGACGAAACGCAATTTTTATGGAATCCGACGCTTCAATCAGAATGTCAATCTATAATACGCTTGGAAACAGCGCACACGTACCAAAATTAAATATCCGGGCTAACATTTTTTCCCGATATTGCGATTTAAACGCGAAAACTACAACGTAGATATTCGGAATATTCGTACGAATCCGATTCCACGTATTTTGGTACAATTTAAATTTAAATTTAATTTTACAATAATTGGAAAAAGTTTAGAGAAAAGTCGTCATAAGTAGCCCAGTATTCGAAAGACATTAGATTACAATAAGCGCAATGAAAGCCTACATTTGTTTAATGATAAGTCAGAAGAGAAAGATAACGAAGGAGAAGAAGAGGAAAAAAATATATCTATATATACTGAGTGACATAGAAATTGCAACACCAAGAAGGGGTTGGAATTTCTGAATGAAATTTGGTTCGAATATTCACCTATGTTATAGTAATAAATGATCAAATTTTGGGAGGAAAGTCTTTATTAGTTAAACAAAATTTAATAATTATTGTTAATAATGTGTGGAGCGACCTCTCTGATTTATACATTCATTTACACGTCGTGGCGTTGATTGAATATGGTGGTTTATTTTGTCTTGGGGTAGTGCGTCCCATGCAAGTTGCACCTCATGTCTCAAACCCTCCAAAGTCAAAGGAGAGCAATGCAAATTTTGCAATTCTGTACCCGTTATCTCCCAAACATGTTCAATAGGTGAAAGATCTGGAGATATTGGACGCCAGGGCAAAAGATAATTCTGGGCCTGTTCAAAGAAGTTCAAGGAAATCCTTGCTACATGAGGATGTGCTGCTGGAATAATGGATCTTCAAGCTCTTGTAACTATGGCAGAAGATGTGCTTCAACCACCTCCGCAATATATCGTTGTGCTGTCATATTGCCTCGAATGAACACCAAGGGAGACCTGCTACCGTAAGTAATCGCACCCTAAACCATAATACCCAAGGCGCGGTGTACATGTCTCTCAACTGTAAATTGAAGATTCCGTTGTTCACCCCATCTTCTTCTGACTCTCTTACGACCGTCGTGCATGCGTAAACAAAATCTACATTCGTCGCTAAAGACAACACCACGCCATCCAATATTTCAATGAGATCCTTCTTTGTACCATTTTAACCGTTACTGACAATGTTCCACAGTCAAAGGAAGCACAAGTTGCGGACGACCTTAACCCAAAACTTCGAATTCGGCGATAAACTGTTCTAAGGGTTACATGGTGTCCTTCTTCACCAAACCATTGGTCACTAATTGCCCAAGTAGAGGAAAAATCGATCTCTAAATGACAGTTGTCTTAAGCGACGATCTTGACGCTCATTCGTTTTTCTTGAAGCACCGGTTCCCCTTTTAACGACGTTCCTGACCATCTTCAAACCATGCACGACACACTCGCATTACAGTAGACCGGTTTCGATTTACACGGTTAGTAATCTCCCCAAATGAAAAACCAGCTTTGCGCAAACCAATAATTCGACCTCTATCGAATTCGCTTAATTGATGTTAATTGACTCGTTGACGTACCCTAGGCTTGATCAAACAAATAAAACACATGAACAACTGAATAACAATCGAAATAATGTTAATTAACAATGAAAAAAGCAACAAATCGAACGATAAATATAGATCGAAAAAGCTATCAAGAAAATTAATAATAACTGTCAAATGTGACGTTATTACATTTCCACTTGATCTCGAAAGTTAATCAATTACTATCTAAAGGTAGCCCAACAAATCTACAAAGTTTCAACAAAAATATCCTACTCTTTCTTGATGCTGCAATTTCTATCTCACTCAGTATATATTTATAGTTTAATTCTATATTCCTGGCATTGTGGCTATCTTTTTAAAAAACAATAAAAAGAAAATGGAGTTTTAATATAAAATTTCATTATTGGTAGGTTTTGTTATTACTGGAAAAGATCATGAAGTGTATTAATTATTGAAAAATATTGATGATTTTTTATATATACTTACAAACTTAATAATTTTTTGGATAAAAGTTAACTCATTTTAAATGGCCTCAATTTTTCATGCAGATTTATTTAATATACCAAGAAATAAAGATTTTGAATAATGAAAATCTGAAATTTTAGCATAGTTATTAATTTGGGGGAGGGGGTTACTTTTCAATTTGTTTGACTTACAACCATAATTCTAATGATGATAAAAATTAACTTATTTTAAATAGTTAAATAGTTAAAAAGTTAATTTAATTTATCATGCATACCAAGACATATATATAATATATAATATATATAATCAAATAACCAAAACAAATCCATCTCAAACCAATCAAATTAGTTTATTTCCAACGTTTCTTCTTCTTCCGCTTCGTATCCATTAATGGATGCTTGGAATCACATTTCCCACTCTTATCTTAAACCAAATAAATCAAAACGCATATATCGAGTGAAATACCATCGAAATATTCCTCGCACCTGTATAAATCCTCCAAGAAATCCCATCCCAACCGAACATTCAAATCGCGAAACGACGAAACTCCAACGACAAATAACTCTCCATCGACGTTCGAGGGAGGCGAAAGGGAAACGGATACATCAATTTCGTCCTTCCGGACGCCCGTCCGCCATTTGTCCGCCAGATAGCCCGTCGTCCCTATAAATCTCCGCGATATCTAAAGAAAGGAACGGACGGGGAAGGAAGAAGGGAAGGTGGACGACTACGTCGACGACGTACGGAATAGGTGGAAAGGTGAATTATTCCGGGACACGGGCCGCAAATATATTTATAGGATCGGGGGTGTTATTTCACGATTTTACGGTTATCTCGTGCGTCGTGCCGCACCGAGGAGGTCGTGGTGACGCCCTGATTTGCAATCGGATGAACCGGCGAGATTTCGAATGGAAATTGCGTGTGAAGGAAGGGAAAAAAAGGTTGTGTGCGTTTCCGGTCGTCGAAGTGTCAGTCGTGCTTTTCAAACCGATAAAAAAGAAAAACGGGAAAAATGTACATTTAGGGAATTTTATGTTAGTGTGTTATTTTTAAACTTCCAGCGCCGGCCACGAAACCTGAGGTCTACCAATTCCTGTTCGTATGTTTGTTGTTGTTTTAAGATTTTCGGTAAAATAATCCTTCGAATTCAATGGCTTATGCTGACATTTCGCTATGGATACCGGCAAATTTTTCAGGAATAAATTAAACTGATTCCATTCCACCATAATTAGTATTCCTGAAGAAGCGGGTAGTATAGACAGTGGATCATCAAGGTCAGCTACTAGCAGATGACAGATTTCGAAATAAGGACTAACATCAATTGGAAAAGACCATAAGAAGCTCTTTTAGTTTTATGCTAATCAAACACGCATTCAATTGATAGTGATTGCAATAACTGTGAGCCCTAAAACTATATATTGGGACAAAATAAAATACATAAACTACAAAATTAACAAACAAAACAAACAAAAAGGCATGACATGGTCTTGAATGATATCTTCTGGATAGAAGGCAGCATTCATTGACCTCTGATTAATAGGGATTAATTCTGTGTGGACGTTAAAGCAAATTTCTTCCCAGAACATGTTAGACCCATCACCAAACGGTTCCCTCGGAGAGATAGTGCAGTCTAAAAATCTTTCTTCAAGGCTTCGCCATGCCCTTGCACGACCATCTGAAAATTATAAGCTTATCCTCGTTTCATCGGTAAACTGAATTTCATCATCGTACTAACATATGTAGTGCTTATCTGGAAATGAAAACTACTTCTCACAAAGTCGCACTGACGAGCGGTATAACCGCGAAACGCGTCTACGAATGGTGAACGTAGTTATCTAATCGTACCTTACTGAATTAATCAAATAATTGTGTGGTTGGGAGTTTACCGATGTGATACACTGTCAGAAACACGTATCTATTTGTTGACGTGATCCTCATGTCAATGCTACTGAATTTATCTGCACACCTTTCCTACTTTTCATTGCACATCGTTGCTTCCTGCTTCCTTTGTCATTGGTTTTCTTCTTTCTAGTTTCGCAGTTTCCTGTTGAAATAAAATTTCACATGCAGCATTCCTCACCCCGACCTAACAGCGTGTATCAATTATTACGAGTTCTTATAATAATAATAATAAAATCCGTTATTTCCTTTTGGAACATAGAGCGTAATTTTTATATCCTCCGCATCTTTCTATTTTTAAACGACAGGTCTACGATAATTGTTTCGTTTTCTGTTCATTCGCACTTTTTACTGATGATTCCAGTACTCAGCATTGTTAGGATACAAATTCACTTTTTCTTTGAAAAATTTAAAGAAATTTTTACAGAAGTCACACTGTCAGTTACCATAAGAGGGTTACCCATAGCTCCAACATTTTTGATTAAATCTTGTAACCTTTTATTATAAGTGCAAAAACGTGCTGAAGTTCCCAACCTGCATTTTCGCTCCTTCCCATTACTCCAAATTTCTTATCTGAGATCCCCACTTTCCCTCCCAAGTTCTCAGATGCCGAATAGGTATTTTCGTTTGCACAAATTTGATAGTTTCTTTTCTTCCAGACGGCAGATCTACGATAATTGCGTTGCTTCCTGTTCATTCGCACTTTTTACTAATTGTTCCAGTACTCAGCATGTTGTTAGGATGCAAATTCGGCACCGTTTCTTTGAGCAATTTAAGAAATTTTTACGGAAGTCACGTTGCCAATTATCATAAGAGAGGTTTCGATGGTTCCAATATTTTCTACTAAATCTGCAACATCGTGCTGAAGTTCCCAACCTAGATTTCCGTTTCTAAGCACTGGAGAATTTTTATTGGAACCAAATCCCTAATTATTGCTAGGCCTTCTGATTACTTCAACTCTTTACTGAAGGTCCCTACTTTCTCTCGCAAGTCCTCGAATGCCGAATTTGTGTTCTCGTTTGCAAAAATTTGATAATATTTTTGCAAACGACAGATTTGCGATAATTGCGTTACTTTCTGTTGATTCGCAATTTTTACTAATAACTCCAGTACCCAGCATCGTTAGGGCGCAAATTCTGCACTTTCTCTTTGAGAAATTGGCAAATTTTTACAGAAGTCACATTGTCAATTACCAATTAAGGGAGTTACCGATAGTTCCAACTTTTTTAAATAAATCTTGCAATCCTCTGTTACAATGGCAAAGAAGTGCTAAAATTGTGAATCTACATCCTCGCAGAATTTTTTATAGAAATCAAATCTCTAGTTATTGCAGCGTCTGCTGATTACTCTAACTCTTTACCGAAATTTCCTACTTTCTCTCGCTAGTTCTTAAATGTCAAATCTGTCCTTTCGTTTGGAGAAATTGAAGAATTTCTTTTTCCATCAGACAGGTTACGATGTTTCTTGTTGATTCGCACTTTCTACAGATGATTCCAGTACGCAGCCACTTCAGGATGGATATCCTGCACTTTCACGCTGAAGAATTGGAGACATTTTTGCAGAAGTTACGAATCGGATTACTATGAAGCTTAGAGATAGCTCCAACATATTTTTGACTAAATATGGCGGTCTTCTATTGCAAGTACAAAACCCAAATTCCTGATACTAAATCTGCGCTCTTGCTTGTAAAATTTTTTAGAGATTTTTGAGGAGGTTAGCTTTGAATTGATTGTGATACTTCTTACTTATTCCAATTTTTATTCATTTTAACGTTGTCTAACTTCTTAGCTATACTAATATTTCGAATGTATGGTCTTTCTTGTAGAAATTAGAACAATTTTACGTTACAACCTTTGCTGAATATTCCAACATTTTAGTAGATATTTTAGCTTCTTGTAATTAGTATTAAGCTAATTTCCGGATTTTTCTTGCTTCAACTTCTTTCTTTGACGAGCTGGATGTTTCAATCTGCGAGGAAAATACTAAAATCGTTTTGTAATTCGTTAGTTTCTTAATTAGTATGACTTTTCCAGAAAATGGACCAATCAGTCTACACTAAAATTTTCTTTCTATGAACATATCTTAGTTACCATTTAAACCTATTAATTCGACAATAATTTAGTCCTCTTTGTCTACTTGAAGATTTAAAGAATTAGCAAAACTCGTGAGTTACTATAAATTCGTCATCTTGAAGGACATCGTCCAAGAATGTTCGAGGCTATTTTCCAAATTTCTTAGCTTTTTTTCAAGACGATTTGGAATCCCACTTTCAATTTTTCAAATCTGATACTATGAAGGGGCAAAGTCGAAGGGAAAGGAAAGTAAGTTGAAACAGCTCCATCCCCACGAATAATTTATTTTAATGCGACTTTTCCCTTTTATTTTTCCTGCCGCAAACGGACCTACCCAAATATCACTTTATGCAGGTTCTAAAGCTCACTGAAAAATGGAAAAAACCATAAGAATCTATCCACACACTTCTTGTAATCCGGCCAACAAATTCGTAACATAGATGTATACGCCTCAATTATCATAATTACTTAAGCCTCCCTAAAAATTCCTCCTCGTTTGTAAGGACGTGTCTCTCGAGACTGTCAACAGCACAACACTTCATCAATCACCCCCTCACCCCGGTCCTTCTAAGCAGACACACAGGCGGTGTGAGGGCGTCTTAATCGCTCCACAATGGATCTAAGATCGCCCGGTAACTGTCCACCCTCTACCGCTAACGACTCCAAACCCACCCGACACAACAACCATCCCGGTATTATATCACTTCTCGAGTGGTAGGTGGATACGTAGGTATGTACGTGTAAACAAGGCGTAAATACATCATTCCGTCTCCCTTCACGGTAGAATATATGTCTCCAACGACGGGGAGGACGTCGACGGAATATTTTCCGCGCAGTTTTCCCCTTTCCGAAGTGTAACTTGCGGAAATCCGGACACAATGGCCGTGACCGGACGGGACTGAGCGGAAAAGATGAGAAAGAGGCGAGCGCAAAAATCGCCCCCAGACGCGGTAGATTTATCACTTACGGGGTTTTTGCCAGTAGAAGGGACATTGTACCGTTTGTTTTATACGGCGGTCGCGTAATTAGGGATGAAGAATGATAAACAGGAATTTTATTAGTTGAGGAGGGTAATTAATCAGGCGAAACGGGCGCATTCTGTTGGTGTCAAGATGTCGTGAAGCGAAAGATGGTCGGGTGGGTTTTTTTCGTGTTTACAATTGATATCGTATGATAGTTGGGGTGTAGGACGTGTTAAAGGGGTTATGGAATGGCCAGAATGGATAGAAGACGTAGTAAATTGGACGTTCAACCTTCAATCATTACCATACATCAGCCTTAACTTTGTAATTTGTACTCATCAACATATATTTTGCTGCCGGAATTTTTTAACTGTTCTTAACTAATTTTGGTGTGCTGACTCCAAAAATACCATCAGATTTTGTCTATTAGCTCGTCTTCAAAATATGTGAGCACGTATTTGTATTTAGCCAGTCTTATTCCTGCACATAAATATTGGTTTTCTCTCTTTTAATACACATAGGGTTTCTCTTTTTTAATACACCAGCAGTAATCAGCCATCATCTGCGTGTCCCATCTGCCCTGGTACCTTTCTTCCATTATTCTGATATCCTCGTGAAATCGTTCGCCCTGCTCCTCACTAAAGTCGCCAAGATTTGCAGGAAATCTCTCTAAATGATTGTGGAGGTAATTGACCTTAATGCTCATATGGCAACCTAAAATTTGAAATTTATTAAGCATGTCTTCCACTATTTGTTCGAAAATTTTCAGACTTATAATTACCGAGAAAATCTTTCACGACTTCAACAGAAGAAGACCATGCATTGGACTCAATTTCAGTCGTTGATTCTGTGAAGTGTGGGGTCCTTTATAAGTTGCCTTATTTGAGGTCCATCAAATATTCCTGCTTTTAATTTTTCATTGCTGATTACAGGGAATTGATTTGCCAAGTATTGAAAACAAAGACCATTTTGATCTGAAGCTTTCACAAATTGTTTGATTAGCCCTCGTTTAATGTGCAAGGGAAGTAAAATAATTTTTTCTCGTTCTACTATGCTTCATTAACAACATTGACTTTTCTCTCTACAAGAACGTCTCTGTTAGGCCAACTTGTATTTATCCAATGTTGATCTTGCGCCTTGTTGTCCCAAAGACACAAAAAGCAAGGATATTTTGTATATCCACATTGCTGTCCTAAAAGGAAATTTACTATTTTTAGATCAACACGTATCATCCACCCATTTGTGTCATAGTTAATTTTGTTTCAAATGTAGAGATATTGTTTTCTAATCATCTTTCATCTTTGGGGAATGCCTAATTGGAATACTTCCAGATTTGTTTCCATTGTGTAGAAGGACACACTTCAGACTTCTTTTGGAACTATCTATAAAAGTCGCCAATCAGTTGATATGTACTCTGATATACCAATTTTTGTAACACTCCTTTTATGTCGTCGCAAACTATCAAGTTATCTTCCTCAGAATAAAATGGCAGAAGATATTTTTCTCTGTTATGGTAATACGTAATTTTGCTTCCGAAAGAAGAAGATTTCTTCATTAAGTCTACAAGCAAACAATTCTGAAAACTCCATCGAAAGGTTTAAATCTCTAATAAGGTAATTTAATTCTTCCTGGGTAAACCTCTCTGGACATGTTGAGTCTCCTTCAAAATTACTATTATGTTCACAAGAAGACATTTCATCATCGTCTTCTGACTAATATAAGTAGGTTACTAAATATTGTAACTAGTATTTCTTCTGAATATGGAATAGGTCTTCTCGCTGAATCAAAACCGGGATATGTCCACTTATGTCGATTATTCCGATTAATATCCTTTATATTCACTAGACAAAAGTAACAATCATCAAAATGGTTTCCTGGTTTCCTCCATACCATTGGAATCCCAAAAAAAAAATTTTTTTGTCTGGGTGTGTTATTAACAATATTTGCGACGATTTCTACGACGAGTCTAAACCTCACTTCTTAAATCGGGCTATCGCCAAAACCAACAAAGAATTCTTAGGGTATTCCATGCCAAATGATTTGAGCTTCTTGCTAAAGCTGGCCCAAAGTTTGCAAACGATCGTTGGAATTAGTCAGTTCTCTTCCGATCGTACCAGAGATGTCTTTAAAATGGTTGAAGTTGAATGGTTGCTTTATAATATTTCATTTAAATCTTGGTACTTAGTAAATCGTTAACACAGAAATATTAGTGGATGTAGTGATGATTTCAAAATCGCAGAAATCAAAGATGAAGAAGAACGAACATTCTTTTTCTGACGATATTCTGCAGCAACCATTTTCTTGAGATAAACCGACCGATCGAATTGCACATTCGAGCATTACATACCATCCTACGTATTATAGCACGTTTTCGTCGGCGAAAGGGAAGCGGAAAAATACACACCATTTACACGCGTTTTATCGGCCACTATCCGTCATCCGGATCGGCGTAAAAGCGTACATTTAACCGGCATAACCATTAAGAAAATTGAATTTTTATGGCGAAAGATAAGCACGACGCGTCCGTATCCGACATAAAACTTCGTCTCTATAACTCACCGCGTTTACGAAGCCGCCGTAATATACGTACGTACGTGTACGTCGAAGCATTAAGTCGATATATTCTTTGGAGTAAGTATCGGAAAAGTATTCGCCTCGAAATATGAAAACGTATCATTGCGGAAAATTGAAGGGGCGGAGAAAGGAAATCTTATTAGAGAACAAGAAAGCATAAGATCACTCCCACGTCGTTAATCCTACATATTTCGACTCTGCTGCTAAGCACGTTGTAGCTACAATCGTTACGAAGATGTCGATGTGGTCAAGGCATAATGTCTCCGATGGCATTGAATACTACACCAATCGAACCGCTTTGACGAGCTGATTCCAACGGTATATAATTTGTTTATATTATTTCAAACGATTGCCGAGGGAATGCAAAAAACCGCAAAAAATTGTTAAAAATTTCTAAAAATAGCCAAAATCGCATATCCGTCTCGGTCTTTATGGCACTTAGGAGGTTCAATCCCACGTAACTCGACGCGCATTAACGAGCCGAATTCGAAACGGCAAAGGATTTTTCACTTTACTCCAACGGTTACCGAGAAAAACGCAAAAAGTCCGCGAAAAATCGCTAAAATGACCAAAATCGCAAACCCGCCTCAGTTTCTACGGGACTTGGAAGATTTAGTCCTAGTTCAGTCGATGCGTCTAGAAGAGCCGAACTTAATGGCAACCGTTGCCGAAAAAATCGAGAAAAGCTGTGAAAACTGGCAAAAAATCGCTACAAATCGTTAAAGAAGCAAACCCGTCTCGTTTCCTAAGGGAAAACTAACGAGGCTTGTTGCATTTGTCATCCCCATCAAGCGTGTCAATAGGGTTGATTGTTCCTACACTAAATCTAAATTTAATTCAATAGCTTGCACTATTTGGAATTTGGAATAGGTCCTCCATCTGCATTCATAATTCTCTCTTTATTTTCATAAATATATATATACTTTCGTAGCTATCTAGTTCCTTGTTATTTTACGGCCTTAATTAATTTTAAACCTTCTATTGGCATAGCGCGCTTTTGTTCAAAATATATTGAGCCACACTTAAATTTTCAGGCCTGTGGAACCGAAAATGAGCAATGTGCTTCTGGTATCGTGTTAGCATTGATTACCTTTCCTTTAACTCAATATATGGTCCTTTCGAAGTCATTTTGTTAACTCTGCTAAAATAACCTTGTTTATCCAAAATTAGCAATTTGTTACCTTTATCTGCCTTAACGTAGAAGCAATTTTTTGCTTTGAGATTTTTGATAGTTTTGAAGTTGCTAATTGCGTTGACTTAGTTTTGCCTTAAGTAATTGGCTTTTTGATATTAATTTTGCATGACACTCTCGTAAAACTCTTGAAAGGTTCGTCGAAATTGACGGTGTTTTTAAATTTGGCAAATAATGCAGAGTATGGGCGCAGCAAAATTAACTAAAGATTATATAAAATATTCACAACCCAACTAGAACATTACAGGTACCTCATAATTAAATCAGGTATTGATCATACTATAAGTTTCGGAGGAAACATATAGACAAATAGAATTCACACCGGAGGAAGGTCAATCAATGATGTCAATCTGGAACAAACAGAATTCCTTAAAACCAAACCATGCTTAACCTCAAGTATATGTATTCCACCTTAACCCACACTTGCCCCACAAGAAACTTCATGTATCCTTGTAAGGATATCCCTTGGAACACACCAACAAAGCTAAATACTTTGAAGTAACGGTTGATCATTCACTAACACATAAATATCATTGCCAAAGACACAAGACAAAACGTTACTACAAGAAGCAACCTTCTCGGAAAACACGCAGGGAGTAAACGGGCTGAAAGCCCAAAAGTTCTAAAGATAACGGCCGAGGTGACGTGCACTTGGAGGGTATGCCGCAGTTGGCTTTGGATCCACAGACGATCGAAGAGATGCTGCCCAATCTATGGAAAAGTTCATTCATTCAAACATCCAACGAAAAACATATCATATATCAGCTCGAGGATTAACACTTCAGTGGCTGAGTGGTAAAACTCGCGCTTCACAGTGCGAAGGGCCGGCGTTCGAGACCCGGTAGCGGCAGAGCGTAGCAGTTTAAAATCCTGAAAAATGGATCTGGACCTCTAATAAGCTGCGAAAATGAAGGAAATGCCACTGGGTGGGCCAGGAGCGGTACGGTATATGCGTCTACATATACGGCTCGGTGGCTCCGAACCCCTACACCGAAAGGTAGAAAGGGTAAAAGATTAAGAAGAAGAAGATATCAGCCCGAGGAACCCCTAGACGCTAGTTGACTTAAATCGAAAGAAGAAATTTATGAGAAATGGTAAGCATTGAAGCCCCCTGCAACCAGAATTGTCATACGAAATGCACCTGGACCGAAAAATCTGGCGCAATTCATTTTAGCGGCAGAATCTCATAATACCGGTGTAAATCGACAACGGAAAACGGTACAGTATAAAAAATTTAAACAGTTTGTAGTAAATATTTTAAAAAACAATAATGAAACTTTATTTGCTATTGATTGATAGACAATTTGATTGATTGTGAACGTATAATATTTATTTATAACAATTGAAATTATCGATTATTTCCATAACGTTTCAAAGAAATACTATGGTTGTAGTAATCTATATAAGATGACTGTCCCACGCAGTATATCAAAAGCATTTAAGGAATTTACGACTGTTTTGTTTCTGGGTACTCAACCCTCCGAAACACACGGTACAAAAAGAAAGTACGTAGCACAGCTTACCACCAATATGTGTTGTGCAACGTTGGCTCTTTTCTACCAACTTAATTAGATCTCGATTAATATGTAAGGTAAATGATAAAAAAAGGAAAAAGTTTAAATATATGTGAATTCTTTATTTTATTCACACGATATATGTATCTAACACTAATGTAAGACATTAAAGACAAAATCTAAGATGTAGGTGTAGAAGAAGGCTTCAAGTACAACGTCTATTTATCGTTATTCCGTTTATTTCGTGGATGTCGGTGAAGTGCAACACCTCAGTTTCAACTACATCCAAATTTACTAAATTACTACGTTTTCCTTCGTTAATATACCACTAATCCATGTGAATTGAATATGTCACTTTGAAGAAACGTAAAATTGCAAACCCACTATCACGTAGTTAATGACCACATGAAAAACCTGTAGAAACATAACCGGTAAATACATCAAATTTATGTCGGTCACGTATCATTTTCTTTCCATAAAGAAGAAGTTAGCGAAATATTTACTCAAGTTATCTACAAATTACCAACGGGCTAAGAAAAACTGTAATTTTAAATCATGATGTAGTGGCCAGATTTGTTGCTTCTTAGTTTCTTCAATGAGAAGTCCTTCTACATTGGAAAAACACTAATTCAACCAATCTAAGACATAACATCACAAGTTTGCTAATTATATAATTTTCGATCGCAGTACAATGTTCAGTCAGAGTCAGAGAAATTGACCGGTGCGATATCACCAAATGTTCATTCGATCATATTTTAGGTAGTGAAATGTCCGTTTCGCTTTGACAGAATTTCATAATTTCATATTCGCCCTTGTAAAATTATGGCTATTTACGGTATCAATATTATTGAACGAACTGAGACTGTGACTAAGTATAAGTTTAATATATAATAAATAATAATGCAGCACCATGGAATACGTGGCAAGGGACATGAACTATTATCTTCGTATCTGACACGGCGAACACGATATGTAGAGTTACATGCAGATCGAACGGGGAGTCCCTTAGGGCTCTATCCTAGGACCGTTTTATTCATAATTTTTAGTAACGACCTTGCAGTCAATCTGTCTGTAGATGGTCTATGTTTATATGCATACGTCATTTGTAATCAAAGAAGAGCTGGAAGAAACTATATCAACAAAAACTGAAATGGTGATGCAAGAAGGAGAGTGTTGGTTCAAGTCAAATAAACTGAAGCTAAACCACAATAAAACACAGCATCTAAGATTCAGCATGAAAAAGAAAGATGATATGAGAAGCGTCAAGATCTTGGGTTTGTATATTGACAACAGACTGATGTGGTATAAACATGTGGAAAAATTGTCAAAAAAATTAGCGAGTGCCATCTACACAATAAGACGCATTAAGGCCGTATCTACCCATCAGGCTACATGATAACTTACTTCTCTAACTTCCACAGTGACGTATGGGTTGATGTTTTGGGGCATGGCTACTGGAACAGAGCGTGCATTCATTTTGCAAAGAGGGACCATCATGCATGGAACATTTCATTCAATAAGACACATCTACACTTACCCAGCCAATACATACTAACTACTGCGAAATACGTACATGGCAACCAACACGAGCCGTGTGGAAATGAAGACATACACAATTACAACACCCGATATGGGAACGATCTCTTAATTAGTCCAGTCATTATGTTCAAAAATAAGGCGAAGAAAAAAGTATGTTATATGTTATGGGGGAGCTTAGAAAAGCTTAACTTGAGATTTGAGACCAAGATCTCCTATGTGCATTTCCCGCCATCTGGGAAAAAGGGGTGAATTTTTGTATTTGCTTTAACTCGGTTTCCCGTCGCGATACAAAATTGTTGTTTGGTTGTCTTATGATCCTCTTTCGACAATCGACAATGTAGGTCCTATAAATGATTCACCTATTAAAGTTAGTTGAGATATCGAACATAATAGACAAAAACGCAAAGATTCGATATGGTTGTTTCGGGTTTTTCTCTTTTTCCTTAATACTAATCGAAAATATGTCTATTATAAAACTTGAGATCGATGTCTTCGCCGACGATTTCAACCGAATCGTACTTTGATGCTTCGGCTAGTGCGGTAGTTACGATCAGAGTATCCGCGTCTTCGAAGACTTGTTCGACTCTGATTTCGGTTTGTGCAAAATGAAGGCGGAGCATATTTATAAAGTTGTCTTTGTTCTTGGCTAACTGTTATAGCTGTAGGTTCGTCAAATGTAAGTTTAGGGCATCTGGTTCTTCTTCGAACGTCGTACTCTTTTTGTTTGTTTTGGTTCCGGCGATAGTCATGTCACTCGGATAACGCCGAATATAATCATGACGTTTTTTCCAAAATGCCAGATCCAATCTTTGGACTTTTATATATTTTGTTCGATATCTCAACAACTAACAATGATGGGTGAAAAGTTTATAGGACTTGTATGGAAATTGTAGATCGTCGAAAGAGGAACAAGAAATAACTAAACAATAATTCTGTATCTCGACGGGGAACCGAGTTATAGCAAATACAAAAATTCACCCTTTTTTCCAAGATGGCGGAAAATGCACATAGGAAATCTTGGTCTCAAATCTCAAGTTAAGCTTTTCTAAGCACACCCAACAACATATAAAAATTTGGATCTCCGGATTCACTTTCTTTTCCAAATGTACAGAATGACAGGACTAAATACCTTTCCACAGATTACACACCACACAAAACGATGTGGATTACGGGAGTATCAACATATATAACAGAAAATGTAGAGCAAAAATGTTAGCGAATATTTCAAGAAAAGCAACAAATTCTTTTAACTACTTCACTTTACTTGCTTCCAATAAAATGGAAATCTATGAAGATATTTATCGCTTTCTAAGTGAAAGTAAAATAGTAGTTTGAACGAGTTTCCAGTATGAATAATGATGGTCATGGCTGAAGGCTACAACCAAACAACAACAACAACCCCTTGAAGTGAAACAGCTGGCTGCCACAAGTTTTAATAAAACTGTGAAAAGGTCTTACAAACATGCGCTTTCTATGGTGTTAAAGACTTCCTCTGCAATGATTTTAAATTTAATACTTGATACCCTCGCTGTTTTTTACCTTTTATCTACACAATTGTTTAATTCTCTTGTACCCGGAGATCCAAAAATAATCCGACGCTGAAAGGCATAAAGATTGACGAGAAGAAGAAGAAGAAGAAGTACCCGGTGATTGCTTGTATCTAGTATGAGTTCTAAACTTTACATATACTTTGTTTAAATTGTCCATGACGCATGTAATTTTGTATACCCTTTACAACGTTTCTTTGTACATTATGTCCCAAAAATTAATTTTGATTTTGCTATCGTGAGACCGATCAATTTCCCCCTGACTGTGACAGTACATGCTCATCTTACCGTGGCAAATACACGTTTCGAAACTGAAAACATAGACGATGGTCGCAGGACAAACCAATGAATTTCCAAAATCGACATTAACACCTCAATCTGAAGAAACAATAGTATTAAAATAGTTGGATATAATTAGAGCGCGGATGGTAAGAATTCCTCTCTCTACTTATAACCATCCAAGCATCATACCGATCCTTACCTGTATCCTTTCCTTCACTGTCAATATCGATATTGGGTAACGATATAAGTAAGATAGCATCGAACGGTTCTAAAAGCATTATAAAGTTGCATAAACTTTATATTACTAACACAGATGCCGCACCATGTCCGCCAGGGTGTCAGCATGATGACAAACTTGTAGCAAAGGCAACATCGCAATCGGCCAAGTTAATCTAGTTAACGAAACTGTTTCCCCATTAATTAATTGATTTACTTCCAATATAAAAATATACCAACCGGTAAACGCTGCTAGTAACAATGAAACTACAAAAATAGTAATAGATGGACTTGTGTATCGATTGATGGCCTTCATCAGTCGATATTGTGCCAATCGTATGTTGGATAAGCGTTTCAAAGAAGTCTCTATACAGATTCTCGAACGATTTTCATGTTTCAACGTGAGAATCGCCTTTATACCTTCGAAACATAATTCGCTCAAGGCAATCAAATAGTCCGTCAGCAGCAAAGTGGTTATGCAGTACAAGCTGCAGTTATAAACGACGACCACCTTTATCAAATTGACGGCTTGCTTCGTTGCCCAATAATAAGAGACAGCCCATATTGCCTGCACGAAAACAATAACTATGTATATCATTCCCTTGTTCCGAATGGAACAGAACTTGATGATGATATCTCTCTTGCTGGTACCATACTTAACACATAATAGCGCAGACATGGTACTTGGACAGCTTTTCATTAGTTTTGCGTTAGCGCTGCATACAACCATAACGCAGGCAACACATGCGCCAAAAGCAAAATACCCAAACGCAGAAATATTTTCCGTTTTCCAAAAGCTCTTGTTCTCATCGAAATCCATTTGGAACTCATAACTGACTCCAATAAAAATGAGACTGGCTTGCAACAAAGATATCAAAATCAAAGCTGGCGATGCCTGAACTTCACACTTTGAGTATTCTCGTTCGTGCTCGCATTTGAACTTTAAGGGAAATAATCCCGAAATCGAGCCGATCAACAACGGCAACTTTGAGGTGCAGTACCCACAAACTTCGTTGATCTCGAACATTTTCACCGGTAGACTGGCGGAAACGCTTTAAGCAGGCAGTATTTCTTCGTCGTCAAATTGTTAATGTTTCGTATTCACTTTAGCTTATTCCATTGCAGTAAGCTACTCAGCTAATGAGGTCATGGTATCACTCATCTAAGATTAAATCTGCCCTTCCAATAATATCCCTTACGTTTGTGTTGATGTTGGCGCCGCAGTTATTAATTTTTAATTGCTACCTACTCGTTTCGGATTGAATATGTGGAGTAATCCACATATTTTTGCGTTGAAATCAATCGGTCGGTGATACCTGAATTTGAAGGATGCACACTTGTTTCAAGGTTACAGTAACAAGAAAAATAGTTGTAAAGAAACATATCACCTACAACACTCGGTAGGCTTTCACATTCGACAAATTCAGGTATCACCGACCGATTGATTTCAACGCAAAAATATGTGGATTATTTGGGAGCAAATTTTTTAAAGAAAAGAGGTGAGCAGGTTAGGAAACTACCAAGATCCATGTTCAGGAGATAGATTTAAGTTCCCAATTAAAAAAGATCACCACCATCATGAAGAGTACCTTCATAGTACTTTTTGTTAATGACCAATGACTCTCATTTGTAATACACGTTACCCTAAAGAGTTACCCGTTAACTAACCATAAGACAGATGAAGACTAGGTATGTATATCTATACTATAACGCTTTGACTTTGTTTGAAACCCAACTACCATCCCAAAATTCTGAAATTCAAGCAGGTGTTTTAGGCAATACCGGCAATTGTCAAGTTATACATTGCTTGATAATTTGGCTGTTCTTTGAGCTTTTAACGCACACTTACAGAAATGGTTTTAGGTGACACAAGTGGAATTGCTGTATATTGTTTGCATTCTTAACACTATCCAATATCTCACACGACAGGCGCTTTTGGTAATCTTGGTATTAATATTTCAAATCTGAGCTGAAGATAGCAAAAGCAAAGTTGACGAAAACTGTTGCTCGACGATAATGTACTGTGAAAGACGAATACGTCTGAGATATCATCGAAATATCACCCAAAAGCCGCAGGCAATGTATTAAAAAATCGACGTTTCAAGAATGATCGCTTATTTCTTCGTTTGTACTGGGCGCGCCGCAACCATTCCTTTAGAGCAGGTATGGGCAACCTCCGGCCCGCGGGCCACATGCGGCCCTCGAGTAAGATTTGTCCGCCTCGCTACTAAATTCTTTCGTGGCATATTAGCACGGCCCGTCTAAACTTAATTCATAATGAATCATAAGGATACTACAAAAATGTATATATTTCAAGATTACTCGCAGCATAAAACTTCTACAAAAAAGGTTGCCCATGCCTGCTTTAGAGGGTCGAAGAACAGTTAATACTGAACAGTATCCAGCAATTTGTTTGCCGCCAGAAGTCATTGATGAAATCGGGAAACCAACCGGAAACGTAGCATCATTCTGCATCATCGCAATGCCAAGCCTTGCATAGCACATCAGGCAATTGTTTTTGAAGGAGAGACACATCGAATTAATATCTCATTGCGCGTATACAGATGATTTATTTCCTAGTGATATCTTCTTGTTCCAGAGGATCGAACTAAAAATGGGTGGACAGAGTTTTTCAGCACAACAGGCAGTCTACACCTTCAAAACGATATTTTGAGATACTAACGGCAGAGTGCAAAAAAATGTTTCGAATGTGACAGTATGCAAAAGTAATAAATCTTAAAGACGAACATTTTAAAAAGTAATAAAACAATTTGTTCCAAAAACATTTTTTCGTATGATAAACGAGCCCGCCATTTCCCACCCCTTCCCATCAATATGTTGTTTTTTATTAAAAGTTGTTTTGATGTTGTTAATAGAGAATATTCGTCTTGTATTGCCGTTGAATTAGGCAGTTAATTATGTTTTTGTTCCGCATTCATTATCACTTACGCGTTTTACTCAATAAACTCCGAGTTTACAAAATTTTATTCGGCCTTTCCTTTTTTGAGCTTTTTATTCAAATTCTTTCAAGCCTGGTTCTTTGCGCAAACTCACCAGTGAGAGGAAGCGAAAGTAATATTTCTTTATATGGCATCCTAACTATTTGACGAATTGTTGAAATAATTATCTGGATATTGTCCAGGCCGATGTAGAAACGCCAAATTTAATTTTTCTTACCGAATCAGTTACACGCCTACTTGTACTTGTGCCATCAGCCAGCGTTTATAACACCCTTTCGTCGATAGCTAATTTTGATCAACACAGCCACTTTTTTCCTAAGGATCCTGTTTCCTCCTTTCCGCATATTCGTGAGTCTTAGAGACTCACGAATTTGCAGCTTTTCTGTCTCTTGATACTCAACCTTTCGGGATAGCTGGTATGAAAGGGAGCACGTAGCACAATTCACCACCAACAATTATTATGATTCCCGTATACCGGCCTAATCACGATAAAAGTGTAACGCGGATAATAAAGAAAAGTGCTTAATAAATTTCAATTTATTATTTTATTCACTCATGAGAGGTAACATGCATCTCAGACAAAACCTAAGGTGTAGGTGTAGAAAAAGGCTTGAAGTGCAAGGTCTATTTATATTTATCCCATTTGTTTCGTGGATGTTGTTGACGTGCAATGTTTCCGTGAATACTGCAGTTTCAGCTAGATTCAGATTTACTAAATTTCTACGTTTTCCTTCGTTAATATACCACTAATACACAAGAATTGAATATGTCACTTCGAGGACATGTAAAATTGCAAACCCACTATCGCGTAGTTAACGACCACATAAAGACTCTGTAAAAAAGATAGCTACGGTAAGTATATACAGGATGATCATTTGAAAACTTATATATAATATTGTAATAGACTTCTTATTGAAGAAATCATAAAGCAACAAATACGGCCACTACATGATCTTGTCTTTTATTTCTGCTGTTTCCACTTTCAAAATTGTAGTTTTTAGTAAATTGATTGGTAATTTGCTGATGATTTGCGTAATCAATTTACTAACTTTTTCAAGCTTCTAGGAACAGATCGTTATAGAAAGAAAATTATATGTTACATATATAAATTATACAGGGTGATCATTTGAAAACTTCCCACCTTGAAGAATTCTTTAATTAATAAAATTATCAAAAATCACTAAAACAGGTCAATGTTATTTTGAAGGGGGACATTTAATAACCTATTCCAATCAGTTGGGAAACGTTCACCCTCCCCTTCACCTACCCCCATCCCAAAATTTTAAATGGCACTACCCCATATGTGATACATCATTTTAAAGGGTATAAAATTCTCAATATTTTAAAGCAAAGAAAATTAAAATCGGCCGAGCCGTTCATGAATTAGAGACAAAAATGTATTAAACCGGAAAATTAACTGACAAACGTTGACGATATCGATAACAATCACCTATTTATGAACACAACAGTTACAAATAATTAACTACACAAATGCAAAATAAACTTTCATTAATTAACAAGAGTTTACAAATTACCTAAAACTAAAACTCAAAAACGTAAACAATTAAATTTATCGTAATAGATGCTCGAATTGCGCTCCATTGGTTGCTAGGCAATGATAAATCCTATGTTCAAACTCTCTTCTAACATTTTCGAAAACTCGCCGCGGAATCAATCGGCATTCGGATGTTATTCGTTGTTTCAGTTCGTCGATGTTGGCTGGGGAGTTTTATAGACGACGGATTTAAGGTGGCCCCAAAGAAAAAAGTCGAGGGGAAAGGTCAGGAGATCTTGCTGACCACTCTACTGCTCCTCTTCTTCCAATCCACCTCTCTGGAAACTTGTTATTCAACCAGTTTCGAACTGGTACCACAAAATATGGTGGGGCACCATCTTGCTGAAAATAAACTTGATTTTCATCCAAAATTAAGTTTCCTTCGTCGTCTACTTGATTTTCTATTGCTTCCGTAATCAAGGGATCTATGACATCTTCCAACATATGGAGATAAATAGTACCATTTAAATTTTCATTAATAAATAACGGACCAATGACCGAGTCCCCCAGTATACCAGCCCACACATTAATTTTTGTGGCCACTGAGTATGCGTTTCTCTAAATAGATTCGGGTTTTCATCATTCCAATAACGACAATTATGTCAAATCTAAAACGTATCGATGGGATACATGGTTATTTGGATGTCTTGCATTAAATTCCTTGGCTGTTCGTCGAGCACACTGACTTTCAGCTCCATAAATGAAAATTATTTCAATTCTCTCTTCTAAAGTGTATGTCATTTTAGTGACACAATTAGCACAAACGCTACCCCAAATCAAAGCAATCTAAAGTTATCTGAAGCGGCGATATTTAATTCCTGAATTCTACAACAATTGACACTTTGAACTTGTACGACGCACGTTCTTTTGTTTCAAAGCAAAACGTAGGTAGATGGCTTGATCAACCACTCAAAATGGGCATTATCAAGACACGTAATCTGACACGTAATTAGATAGATTAAATAATCAGGCAGATTAAATAAGTGTTGTGTTCATAAATAGGTGATTGTTATCGATATCGTCAACGTTTGTCAGTTAATTTTCCGGTTTAATACATATTTGTCTCTAATTCATGAACGGCTCGGCCGATTTTAATTTTCTTTGCTTTAAAATATTGAGAATTTTATACCCTTTAAAATGATGTATCACATATGGGGTAGTGCCATTTAAAATTTTGGGATGGGGCTAGCTGAAAGGGAGGGTGAACGTTTCCCAACTGATTGGAATAGGTTATTAAATGTCCCCCTTCAAAATAACATTGACCTGTTTTAGTGATTTTTGATAATTTAATTAATTAAAGAGTTCTTCAAGGTGGGAAGTTTTCAAATGATCACCCTGTATAATTTATATATGTAACATATAATTTTCTTTCTATAACGATCTGTTCCTAGAAGCTTGAAAAAGTTAGCAAATTGATTACGCAAATCATCAGCAAATTACCAATCAATTTACTAAAAACTACAATTTTGAAAGTGGAAACAGCAGAAATAAAAGACAAGATCATGTAGTGGCCGTATTTGTTGCTTTATGATTTCTTCAATAAGAAGTCTATTACAATATTCCTCCTATAGGTAAAACGCTAATTCAAGCAATTTAAGATATTACATCTAAAGGTTGAAAATTATACAATAGATCGCTATACAATGTACAGTCACGGTCAGAGAAATTGATGAGTGCGATGTCACTAAACATTCGTTCAGTCACAGCTTAAAATATTGGAATCTCCGTTCCGATTTGAGAGTATATAGTAGCATATTCGACATTACCAAATTGTTACTATTGACTATGTCAATGTCATTTCACAAAATGGGACTGTCACTAATTGGCAGTTTAATGCGTTGAGACTGATCAATTTCTACCTGACTGTGAAAATATATATTCATCTTACCGTGGCAAGCACACGTTTAGAAATTGAAAATATAGACGAGGGACGCAGAACAAACTTTTGAGTTTCCAAAATCGATATTAACACTTCAACCTAAAAAATCAATAATACATCATCAGAGCACGAATTGTAAAGATTCCTCGCTCTAGTTATAACTATGTATATATATATACATTTAAGTTATAACTATGGAAACATGATACAGATCCTTACCTGCAATCTTTCCTTCATTGTCAATATCGATATGGGGTAACGATATAAGTAGGATAGCATCGACCGATTCTAAAAACATTACAAAGTTGGATAAAATTTACATTACTAACATGATGCAATACCATGTTGATCAGAGCTTCAGCATTACGAGAAACCTGTATTAAAGGCAACAGCGTAATCGGCGAAGTTAGTCTAGTGAACGAAACTCTTCCGCCACCAATTATTTGATTCACTTCCAATATGAAAACATAGTAATCTCTAAACGCTGCTACTAACAGCGAACCTAGAAAAATTGTAATGGATGGACTAGCGTATCGATTGACTGTCTTGATCACTAGATATTGTGCCAACCGTATATTCGATAAGCATCTCAAGGAATTCTCGATATACATATTCGAGCGATTTTCATGTTTTAACTTGAGAATCGCTTTTATATCTTGGAAACATAATTCGGTGAGGACAACCGCATAGTCCGTCAAAAGCAAAGTGGCCAAGTAGCACAAGCTGGAGTTAAAACCAATCACCACCTTTATTAAACTGGCGGCTCGCTCCGTGTCCCAATAATAAGAGACAGACCAGGTTGCATGCATGAAAGCAATAACTGTGTAGATCATTCCCTTGTTCCGAATAGAACATAACTTAATAGTGATTTCTCGCTTGGTGACACCATAATTAACACATAATAGCGCAGATATTGTACTTATGCAGCTTTTCATTAGCCTTGCATTGGTGGTGCATATAGCCATAACGCAAGTAACACATACGCCTAAGGCAAAATACCCAAACGCAGAAATATTTTCCACTTCCCAAAAGCTCTTGTTCCTATCGAAATCCAATTGGAACTCGTAACAGATTGCAACGAATATGAAGCCGGCTTGCAACAATGATATCAAAATTAAAACAGGCGATATCTTAATTTCACACTTTGGGTATTCCCGGTATTCGTGTTTGCATTTATGCGTTAAGGGAAATAATCCCGAAATCGAGCCGACCATCAAAAACAACTTTGAAGTGCAGTACACACAAACTTCGTTGGTTTCGACCATCTTCACCGGTAGACTGGCGGAAATGCTTTAAGCATGCAGTATTTCTTCGTCGTCAAATTGTTAATGTTTTATGTTCACTTTACTTTATTCCATTACATTCAACTACTCAGCTAATGACGTTGCCGTATCTCACGTCTCAGATCAAGACTGCCATTCCCATAATGTGTTTGTGTTGATGTTGGCACAGCAGTTATTAATTTTTTATTACTTCCGATTCGTTTCGGATTGAGTACATGGATATCTACGCTGGTTTAATAGATCAAGGGAAAAAGAAAAATGGTTTAAAAAACGTTTCAGCTATGAGGCTTGGTTGGCTTTTAAATTCCGTATCGCCGATTGATGCAATAGTATGTGGATGGGTTAGCTGCAAAATACTTCAAGAAAATTAGTTGGACGTATGGGAACTATCCAGAACTATCTGGAGCTGTCCTCTTGATTCTCCGTAGGTATCTTGCACTGCTAATGTAGATGTATCATTAGTCATCAAATGTCGAATTTGTGTTATATTTCGATGTTGGAATACCACAGAAAATGTAGGCTCTCGAAAACCTCATCGTGGTACTCCCACCTTGATTAGACTAAGAGGTGTTCTTATTTGACGTTAAGGTAGCTTTCAATATATCAGAAACCCGAGAAGGTAATTTCAGAATTTATGAAATAAATATTCAAGTCGAAATGTGTTCAAGATTTGTGTGAACATCTAGAATGATGAACAACTTTTTCGATAATACTGATAATTCTATGTATCTGGTCAAGGATAAAATGTTGGCTTCTTCTAGTCTAAAGCCAAATGAATGGAGGGAAGTCGGTTCATTCTCCTCGACGATTGGTTGTAAACGTTTCAGTAAGATTTTCTTATAAAGTTTAGTTATTAGTCGCAGATATGAGAAGTCTCTATGCGGAGGTGTGCGCAAACTAAAATATGCTCAGTCGGAATGATTCAGCGTTGTACTGGCACAGATTTAATTTTCACGGCACGAACTAGATATAAATATTAGGAAATAAAACAATTCAAATCCATTGGAACCATTCTATATTAATTCAAAATAATTACAAATTTCATATAACGGGTGCAGCGTACATTCGCACTTCTTTGCTTTAAAATGCAAGATTCTAGATCTAGATTTAGTACATTGGCATCTCGTGTCTTTTCACTGGTGCATCGCAGCTTTAATGTAAAGGGTTTCGCTTTGAAAAAGCGTAAAACTGCACTCCAATTATCGCATAATCCACTGACACGTGTACACCCTACAAAAGAAATTGTTACCACGATGAAGTCCACACCCCGATTTTGGAATAACTAGATGATGATGGCCACGAGGTGTATCAGGAAATGAATCGGAGTAAATTACTTTCCCATGGAATGGCAATTGAGCCAATCGTAATTTTATCGAAGCATATTAGAACGATTTTCATATCTCCATTTGAGAATGGCTTGAATATTTTCAAACTGCAATTCGCCCAAAACTACTAAAGAGTTAAACGCTTCTAGGATACCTAGGCAGTAGACCCGGTAATTATAAGCTAGGAGTATGCTTGGGAAATTGAAACCTTTGTCCAATCGCACAAGACAGAACAAACTACTAGTAAGACAGCAATAATTTCGTGTAATAGCGCTTTGTTCCTAATGGAACCTAATGTTGCGGGATCCTCTGTGCTTCGTTTTTTAAAGGGTATACTCGATATTTAGCATTCTTTTCATTAATTTATAATTCAAAGTATATAGAATCATAACGGGGGCGAGGCTTATTCCGAAAACAGTGATCCCAAGCGTTTCAACGCTTTCCGATTCCCAAACACTTCTGCTCGTATCAAACTCGAGCCGAAATTTGCAACAGCTTCCGACTATCAAAAATATGGCTTGCAGGAACGACTTCAAAATTAAGGTTGGTGACGTTCTAATTTCGCAGATTAAGAATTCACGTTCGTAACGGCATTTGTATGTAAATGGAGTATACTACCAAAATCTAATCCGAAACTAAGCGTACCTTCGTTAGACAGTACGCACAAATTTTGTTGATTTCGACCATTTTCATCGATAAACTACAGACAATGTACTAAACAAAGTGGATTGCTTCGTAGTCAAGTTGTGAATATTTTATGCCCGCTTTCATTGATTTCAGTGAGTTAGATTGCTTCACTTTTGACTAATCTCCGCTAGGTTTAATTTATATTGGTGTGACAATTATTGATTTTGAAATGCTTTCGTGTCGCTTTAGATGACCTACTTTGAAGGATGAAAGCTCAAGAAATATGATGAGTAATTGCAATAACTATGGTATTTCTACTGGCTGGTCCTCACCACACAATTGTGTAGTAATAAAATTTGGTGACACGTAGTTCGCTAGCACGAAGCATGTATTATCAAAACCGTCTAAAACTAATCAGTCAATTTTATAAATAGCCGATCATTGTTGCAAATTCGTTTTGTCTTTCGAGTTACCTAACAGATTCTTTAAAGTATTCTTAGATGTCGAGCACGCCTCCATGTATTACTTCTCTAGGTTATTACTAGTCCCTATTGAAGTCGTATGATACCGTAGTTTAGCTTCTTTAAAACAAGTAACCACTGGAACCAGGGTCGTTGAATTTCTTGTATGAACTTTTCTTTTGATCCCGTCTAACTGCTTTTCAATACTTTGCAACCTTTCTGGTAAACCCTAATTCTTTTCCAAAGCTATTTTTCATGAGCGCGGTGATGCAATTAGTAGAAGCCAGAGGACGTATTTTACAATTCATATCGCCAACGAATTTTCCATAAAGCATACACGATCAAGCTTCTATTACTACAAATTAGACGGACAAATTAGGGACTGTAACGTAGTAATTGAGGTATAGTAATCCAGGAACGTTTTCAACGGCGCGGCATAACTTATTTTTAGAACGAATCACAATGGATCCATTTCGGGAATGTCTCCATTGACACTAAATTGTGCTCGTTATACAAACAATTCATAAACTCTCACTAGAGAAACCAGTTTATAATCGATTATATAACTTCTTAAATAAGCTGCGAAAAGTAAGGATATGCCACTCGGCCGGTCAGGAGCGGTACGGTATGTGCGTGTTCATATACGGTACGGTGGCTCCCAAACCCTACACCGGAAGGTAGAAACGGTAAAAGATTATATATATATATAATAAATACAATTTAATTACTAAATCCCAACGTGATTTCTTAAGACATAAAAATGTGCAGACAGTTTTATTTGATTTTATGGAAGCAGCTTTAATAATAATAATAATAATAATAATCTTTATTGTCCAACAGACAGAATCCATTTACAGGACAAAACAATATAGACATTACAGTACAGTGCAAAAGTTAATATTATCTAAATTAAGAGAACAATATTATCTAAATTAAGAGAGCAAGCTATTTATTAATTAGTGTAAATTAAAAAGGAAAAATAGAGAAACTAAATATAGATATCGAATATAATGTACCTATTGTAACATTACAATATAAATATATAATAAAAAATAAAAATAAAAATAGTAGAGGCATGACGGCAAGAATGAAATTATCTCTGAAAAGGGTCATGAAAGTGAGCATTGGCATTTCTGGTCATATGAGTTATTGGTGCTTTAAACAAAATATTTGTTCTTGGTCTGGCAACTAGGAAAGTATCAGTAGAACGCGTAGCATAGGTCGGGACCAAAAATCTATGGCAGATAAAAGATAGGGTGAGTCAATTTCATTATTGATTAGTTTCATTAGGTATCTTGCACTAGCCATCTCCCGCCGTGAAGTCAAGCTTATGAAATTATGCCGATTTAAAAGTGTTTGATAGTCAGTTCCACGGGGAGGATAAACACCGCTCATTCTGTAAGAGACGTACTTCAGGAATCTTCTCTGTACTCTTCCCGGTTCTAGTTGCTGGTAAACGTAGTAAGGATACCATATTATCGATGCGTACTCAAGTTTTGGACGAACCAGTGTGTAAAACAGGGTCGTAAACGCTTTTTGAAAGCTTTGGCTGCTTTGGAGGATAAACAAATAACATGTAGAATTCTTTTAGATCTATCAAAATCTTTCGATTACGTTAATCATGATATACTATTTCAGAAACTTGACAAATGTGGAATAAGGAGAACTGCTTTGTCAGGGTTTAGTTCTTACTTATCGGGCAGGAAGCAGATGGTTTGCGTAAATGATAACGGAAACAGAGTCTGCTCAGATCAAATTATTTTATCAAAAGGCGCTCCACAAGAGAGCATCCTAGGTCCTTTTTTTGTTATTTACTTTAATGATATACACAACTTAGATGAACGGCCAATAAGCTGGACATTGTTGCGGAAAGGTGTAGCAAGTACATTAGAACTGTTGAATCTTGGCCGAACAACAATGGCGTGTGTATTAATCATAATAAAACTAATGTTATATTATTTAAAACACAAAACCCTCCAAATACCGTTAGTTTTAATGATTGTATTTATAAGTTAGAAAGTACTGTTCAACTGTTGAGTCTTACTATTGATGATTGTTTAAAATGGGAAGAGCGCATTGATAAGTTGTGCAAGAAATTAAGTAGCCTCTGTTTTGGTCTTCGTCGACTTCGGGGAGTGATAAACGTTTATGTTCTTAGATCCGCCTATTTCGGTTACCATTCTCGGATTATGTACAGACTTAATAGTATTGACTCTTGTAGGTGATATTTCAGGCATTTTAGAATTTTAATAGCGTTCGCTATTTATATTTGTCGAACTTTAATATTTTTGTTTCAAAATGAATCTTCACAGGTATACTACTAGGCATAGGTCTTTTTACAAATCCCAATTCTCCCAGTCACAAAGAACGTGTCTGCTCGTAAAACACATGGCCTCGGAAACTGCCAAAATCGGAAACCAAGCGAAGCGCAGGACGAAGAAGAGAGAAGGACCCACAGAGTCGACGCCACATAGGACCACCAACGAAAAGGAAAGGACAACAGAAAGCACACAATCGACGTAAATGCAAGAATAGAGAGTTATGCAAAAATTAATAGGTGATTCAAATTAAACACTTTTTTAAATTCCAAAAAAAAATTCTTTTGGCAGTTTTTCAAAAAAAAAAAAAAATTTTGTGAGGGTACATGGACCCTTGAAGCAGAGAAAGGAGGAACCTCTAAAGAGCAAAAGTGTTCGAAAAATGTTGATAGGATAAATGAAATGCTTAAATTCTGACCTTTTCTTAACAGCATTCGAGTTCAACTTGATAAAGCAACTCTCTACAAATTTTCTCTTCGTACCATTCGTGTATAGAACTTGCAAATTGCTAAAGCAAAACCTTCTGGTGGCTTCTCAAACAGAAAATACGACTTCCACACTTTTCTGGGAGCTTAAAACAAAAACTCCACTTATGAGTAAGACTAATGTAGTTTACCAAATTTCTTGAAATGTTTGCAACAAAGTTTACATAGGTGAAACAACACAACACCTGAAAAAGCGCTTAGCCCAACATAGGCTTAATAGACTTCATACCGGCTAGACCCAGAGCACTTTATCCGATCACATTGTTAATTAAAATCACACCTTTTGCTTTAGCAATCCGAAAGTTCTATACCCAGAAACGAATGGTACCAAGAAGAAATTTATGGAGAGTTGCTTCATCAAACTTTCTTTGCTTTTCCAAAGTAAATTTAAGTTTATTATGGTACTCATTAAAAGAGTTCAAAGTAAATTTAATGTATTTTTGTTACAAGTCCCTACCAAAATAGCATGCACTCCCTTTATTACTCTCGAGAAACATAGCAGGTCGGATACATTTTGAACAGACTTCGTATTTGAAACTAATTTTCCAAATATTTAATTCCTTGACCACTTTTGGCCAACATGTTTAAGCTCTATTTTCCCATAAACCAATAAATAAAAAGCGTACAGGCGCGAAACACGCAGCGCCGCAAAAAATAAATAAATATACAGCGGCTGTTACATAAAACAGAATTTAGAATTTAAACTTACATAAACGCTCAAAATTTGCGTTATGTAATTATAACAATCAGAGGGGTAATTTATTTATTCGATGATGGTTCTTCCTATGTCTCCTCTCTTGAATTCCTTCTTGGATGCAGCTCTATTTTCTATGGATTCTTCCCTCTCTCAACTTCTTTATTGAGGTGTAGCTCTATTTTCAATGTATTCTTCCCTTTCTTTTAATTATTTTTCCCCGGTGTGGTGAGGTTCTTCTGTTCACTGGTACTTCCTCTTAAAACCCGTTTCGTACAAAATATATTCTAAACTTTTTTGTTGACTTATCTATCTTGTCAATTTTCTTCGTCGTCAACCAAAACAAACTTTTTATTTTTCCAGAAACCAGGACTACATTACATTATTTCTCCGTTGTCCACGAAACGAAAACTTTAATTCACCATGACTTCAGTGTATCCAAGGCTTAACGTTGTTATAGAAACCTGTATTGAATGTCGATGTATCCTTGGTTATCTATATCCAGTGGTTATTAGAAATTCTTGTGATGTGGAAGTGTTGTATGGGTTTACAATGCTTTTCTATCTTCTAATCGATGCTTTTTATAATAATTAATAATTTTATTTCTAGCTAGATTTTTCTCCCCTTAAACGTCTCTGGCAAGAGGTAAAATAAGAAGCTAACACCCATAGGGTAATAAAATGCTCAAAAAGTGGTCTGCGTGGTATCGTAAAAGTATAAATAGAACCCAAAAATAAACCGAATGTCATTTGAACATAAACATCCATAACCTCAACATTTACTGTGAATTCAATATATTGAATTGTATAGGGTGGGCCATCTATTGGTCCGATTTTGAACAGCCTGTCGATAATGGCGCTGTCAACTTTAGCACCATAAGTTGTTGATTCTAAGTTAGTTCTAACGTTCCGCTGAAGAAATATGGATCGGTTTTCTTTGGAACAATGCTTTGAAATACTGAAAACTTATTTTGAATGTGGTTCTGTCATGAGTGAAACATTGCGAAAAATGCGTACAAAATTTGGAAGAAATGCAGCTCCTACCGCGCGTGCAATTCGAAAGTTGGTGCATAAAGTTCGTGAAACTGGGATGCTGGTCGATGCCAGACATGTGCCGCATACACGTCCGGTGCGTACAGCAGAAGCAATCGCTGCTGTGACCGAAAGTGTTCGTCAAAACCCCAGAACATCGACTCGGCGCAGAAGTCAACAAGTGGGCATTTCACGAACCACTCGAAGGAGGATTTTGCACAAAGACCTCGGTATGTTTACGTATAAAATCCAACTCGTTCAGGAATTGAAACCGAATGACCTTCCACAACGTTTACGCTTCGCTGAGTGGGCTTTAAAGGAGTTGAACGATGACCCAAATTTCGCACGAAAAATCATCTTTTCTGACGAAGCGCATTTTCACCTCGGCGGCTACGTCAACAAACAAAATTGCAGAATTTGGGGAACGGACAATCCACACGTTGTCGTCCAGAAGCCAATGCATCCAGCTCGAGTCACTGTGTGGTGCGGATTTTGGAGTGGTGGCGTGATTGGTCCTTTCTTTTTCGAAAATGTGGAAGGTCGCGTCGTGAATATCGATGGTGAACGTTATTGCGACATGATAACTGACTTCTTGTGGCAGGAATTGGAAGATATCGATCTCGATGAATTATGGTTTCAACAGGATGGCGCAACTTGTCATACCGCCGCGCATAGCATCAACCTTCTGCGCACAAGATTCAACAACCGTGTGATTAGCCGTTTCGGCGATGTCCACTGGCCTGCTCGCAGCTGCGATTTGACGCCGCTGGACTTTTTCTGTGGGGTGCATTGAAGAGTAAAGTTTATGCCGACAATCCCCAAACAATTGATCACTTGAAACAGAATATTCGTGCTGGAATTGCCCAAATTGACCAGGAAACAGTGGACAAAGTGCTTGAAAATGAAAAAAACATTTCAATGAAATCATTTTCCATAGTTAATCGGAAGAAACACTGTAGCAAATAAAGCGAAATTCGTTGCAAAAATCAGCTGTTGTCTATTTAATGATCTACTCAAAAACGGACCAATAGATGGCCCACCCTTTAATAGTCGATAAATTTTCTAATGGTAATTAACTATTCGAGTATTACTATACTACAATAGGCTTGGCGTATTTTTTGTTCGATAGTTTTATTTCATAGTTTGAATTATACTTGGTTTCCTCTAACAAGAAAATAAATATATGTTACCGTAACATTTAATTATTGTAATACAACACATAAACATGGGAAAAAAGCCAAAAGTAGAGGAAACGTGGCAGCTTCTCAAAACATTAAAACGAGATTCAACAATTTTTGATCAATTACACCTACAGTGAAGTTAATCCGAGGACACACTGTATATTTATATACAGTCGCGGTCGGAGGAATTGGCCCGTGCGATGGCACCAAACATTCGATCGGTCACAGATTCTGGTACTGGAATTTCCAACTTTCCAAGTCGCTTTTAACTGTGTATCCCGTAATCTCATATTCGACGTTGCAAAATTGTCACTATTGACAATACCAAAAATACCGAGCGGGCACTTAATGACGTCGCACCACTCAATTTCTCCGACTGCGATAATAAACCAGTTTTTCCTGTTATACAGACTGTACATACGTATTGTACATCCCGTACCTTTCCCCATTTCATTAGCATCGCCACGAATGAACAATGCGAGAAAGGAATTCAGCGATTCGTGACGACAAACGATCAGTACATTCCTCTCTGCGGAAAGATGATCTCCCGCGGCGCGATATAATTTCGCGAAAGTCGCGATTAACGAACGTTCTTCTAACGTTACGTTCGAACACGATCGTACGTAAGTACCTACGTACGTACAGTCAATGTTTACCCACACCACGTTTCAAATGCACCGTTCAAGATACATTCTGCAATCGAACGGGCAGTCAGTGTTTGTTGATAAGGTGCGCGAACCCGGACGAACGTATCGGAGAGTTAAAACGCGAGTTTGAGAGAATTTGGATCGAAGCTTCTTATCGGTGGTTTTGGTTGAGATTTCGCGGCTACAGGGTTTAAATCGGGAGGTGGGAGTTGTGGTGGATTTTGGGCTTGTTATGATAGCGCTGTGTTGGACGAGATAACGTTTGGATGTCTGCAGATTCCGGTGAGTGCGCCTTTTGAAATTGTCTTTGTTGGATGGCTAAATTTAGAGGAGGCCCAAATATGAAACAGAGTGGAACTTTTCGTAAAGTAGTAGTAGTTACTTCAATACACAGTTCACTCAAGGAAAGTAGGAAAAATTCCTTTTACCAATATTACTCTAATGGAAATACCTCCAAATACGTAGGGAAATGTCGTAAGAGTTGGCCATCCTTTTGATTTTTGCTCATAACTTCCGTTCAAGAACGAATTCGGTCAATCCAAGCACATCGAAAAGATCTGGGAAAAGGGAATAGTTTTGGTGAAACAAATCAGCGTTTAAAGAAAAAAACAAAACGCTCTCAGGGTCGGCCCATCGCTGAAAATCTACGAAATTTGTGCTAAACTGATCGAAAACGACCTGGAAAACTGAGTGTAATGAAATACAAAGTCAAATCTGTTGCATTTTGTTTTCTCTTTATTCGATTTAGCGAAGAAAACCAAGGGAACAAATAATGCAAAACTTTTTAGAAAAATAATTTGATTTGAAGGTATATGAAGCCCACTCATACTCTACCCAACCATCTGGAAGCAACTTCAATACCAGAAGAACCAAACGTTTGTTGTCGTGTCCCCCAAGAAACTCCTTTCATTCATATCACAATGATAAGGAAAGAAGTGGAAGTTCTTAATAGTAATCTATTTTCGAGAGCCAAAATTTTAATAAAATAAAATGTAGAGGACGCGACCTAATAATAAAATTAGGTTCGTTAATGGGCAGTTAGCAAGTAACCGTGCAAAAGCTTACAAAGTAAGCACAATTTGCATATGCCAATAATCCTGTAGGACATTTTGACTATGTCAATTGCAAAACGCAACTGCAGACTAATTAGTTTCGTCCTCATGAGGACTCGTCAGTACAGCATATCGTTCTGCAAAGTTGTTGGTGGACCCATCAAAAGATTTCTTCTTCAGATGGCTGTGACTCATCAGTTTAGCTGTACGGCCTTTCCTGTATCTGACATGTCGTGTCTTCATTCCCATTTTTATCTTTAATATTTCATCTTATTTGTGTGTTTCTTGATTTTCTTCTCCAGAAACAAAAACTGCTTTCTGGTGTCTTCCTCTTCAATTCTTCTACGTATACTGGAAGTTATAATTGCTTGTACTTCGATTTTCTCCCTCTTCGTTGTATTAAGGGATAAACTGTAGAAGAGACGCAGTATTATTTAACTAGAGGGAACAACGTTTTTTTGATATACGAAATATATCGCGCTATGAGTGCAATACTATCCCAAATTAAACTTTGGACAATTTCTAAGTCGTCTTGGATCAACTACAAATACAATCGTATTTTTAAGATATCATATCATAATTAGTGTTAAAAGTACTACTTTGGTCAAAAAAGAAAATTATTTTATTAACTGGCAGATGATTATAGTAACTCTAGTAGTGCTGATTTAAATACTGTGACTATAAAATTTGTAAAATTAATGTATCTTATATTAAAAAAAAAAATTAGAACAAAGAAGTTGAGAAATCTGTTAGGAATAACGAAGAAAATGACAATGCTCGAAATGAGGAAAGTTGAGATCTGCAATTATCTACGGAATATTATTGAAAATACTTATTCAAGAGGCAATGTAATCTTCTATTCGGATAATTATTGTGGCAAAAAAGTATATTGCCACAATGTACTTGTCCGTTGAATTTTGAATCCAATTTTTAATAACCGACTATACACAAAAAGAAGGTGATATAGCATGTATGCAATCGAAACGGAGAAGAAACGTGGGGTTAAAAGCACAAATATCTATACTCCTAGCCAAAGGATACCGGTACAAATAGAACTTGCAATGAAATCTGGAAAGAGCGATTTTTTTGATTTTTGATTTAAAAATATTAAATTCTGAGCTAGGAACAAACTGGTTTTTTTTTTTTTCAGTTCTGATGAAAACAAAGTAAATAGGATCCAAATCAAAATTTCAAAAGTCGAAAATCAACATCCTGTCAGCATCTAAAACCGAATTTGAACTTGAAGACCTGACTCGTTCGAAACGCAAATTTCGATTTTACCAATGTTTCTTCTTTTTTGTTTATTGAAATATAAAGTTTTTTGTAGTTTTTAATGGTTCCTTTTTGAATCAAAACTAAAAAAATATTCATGTACAAGAATACAATACCAACGTAAATCATAAATATTATATTTAATTGGAATGCAGGCGAAAGTAACGAGTACATCGTAACTACACACTTCAGAAGTAACAACGTGTTAGACTCTCGAGGGGCTCAAGATGAAAAGACCTAAATTTTGTTAATATCGCAATTAACGATATTAACTAACAGAAAATTTGTTAGCCGTTTAATGATTTGATGAGATCAACATTGATGCCGGTTATTCCCGAAGATGAATGTGGGTCTGCCAAAAATGTCCGTGATGTGTTTCCGTCGTTGGTGGTTCGAACCCCAACTTTGGGAAGATCCACCAGTAGCCCCATTTCTTCTTTGAAACCTGTTCTTTTGTTTCTGTATCAGTTTTCTTTTCTTATAGCGTTCGCGCCTGGCATTTTTAAATGGAAGTTTATACGACAAATAAAGTATTGATTCAAAAGAAAACGAATTCTTATATGGAGAACAGCTAATCCGAACATCAGAATTTCCGGATTTTCCCCTTGCACTTCGTTTAATTTATTAAATGCTTTAGAAGTTTATCCGCAAATATAACAGCGCAGAGTTGATGTGGTGCCAGTTGGCATTATTTTTTACAATTCCCTGCTAAAACTTCTGACCGATTGTAAAGAATATAAAAAATTACAAAAACATTTCAATACAAATTTAACCTTCTATCATTAACCCTCTTCAACACTCAGAGAAACAAAATGGCGCACGTGGGCGCACAATGTTTAAGTTTGAGTTGCTCAACAACAACCCGGACAATAAATGTGTAAAAGAATTAAACCTTGACAAGCATTGACAAGTAAACGAACACAGCACTTTTTAAATAGTTGGCACGAAAAATACATTTTAAGGGGACTCTTTTGTTCCCCCTAAGATACATTATTTAACCTGAACATTAATTTAAAACCACAATTAAGTAAACTACACACCTTGAATTTCGATTTTTAGAACAGATTTTTGCACACTTCAACGCATGGAAACACAATTTAAAAATTAAGACAGTGAAGATATGAAGTTGCCAAGAACAAAGATATGCGGTTTAAGATGACTGGGTTTGGACTGATCGTACTGGAAAGGACTACCACGTGAGGGTAGTTACCGATTACTGAACTTCCAAAATAAAAGCTTTACCCAAGTTTATATCTAATGTTTTCAACTTATAACCGGATGTCTTATACAAATACTGCTATGTGCATCGTGCACAATTTGTGGATGAGTGACGAAGCACACTTACACCTTTCGGGGTATGTGAGCACGCAGAATTATAGGTATTGGACTGAGACCAACCCTCGCCAACTTCATCAGCAACCAATAATACCTCAGCAGATGTTACGGAACGACATGGACAATTTTTGGAGGTCCCTTGAGGAATGCTTGTTGAGGAAGAGACGTCACCTTGCCAACGTAATTTTTAAAAATTAAACAATGTTCCTAAAGTAAATGCCTTTTTATGTAGATAGTAATGGTATGAATAATAGTGATTGCAAGGACTGTGGTGTAATTTACTGACACAAAATATCACATCGGTAAACTCCTCACCACCCAATTGTTTATAATCAAATCGGTGGCACGTGTTTCGCTAGCTCGAGGCAAGCATCTTCAACAACCGTATAAACCGAAGTGGTCGGTAAGGAGTTTACCGGTGTGATATTTTGTGTCAGTAATGGTATGAATAATTTTTTTCTTACGGTGTTCACTGATTTTTGATAGTTATTCATTATTCATCTTCTCGCCCTGTATAAATTATTCCAGTACATAATTATTTCAATATCATTTCACATCTTAAATCTCGACAAAGACGACCGCGAATGAAAGTCAAGTACATACGTACAGCATTCATACGTATGTTTAGTACATAACTCCCCACGAACATGAGCGTCTCAATGCTATTCCGTTTCTCATTTTCTTCCCACGCCGATAGCGAAAACGGTAATGAACTATATCGTCTTACGTGAGCTCCAAACGCATTCTGAAAGTGCCTGTGTGCACGTACATGGATGCATACGTACATACCTGCATACATACGTGTGTGGAGATAATTTGCAACTTATCCCCTTTTTTTTAATCTATTTAACGTAATCTAATAAAGGAAAGAGGTGAAGTCATGTAGTGTCCGGATTTCTTCGAACGTACGTTCTATTTTTAAACGACGACGACGACGACGCGACGTTCAATTCCGGACTTTAAGGACTGGTGTATCGCGGTGTCGCGTTTCGGGGTGACGACCACGGATAACGCGGATGCCAGTGGTGCGAAAAAATCGTCGTGGATGACGTTCCGTTTCGGTAAGCTCTCCTGTCAATTACGTTTTTAAGCGGGTGTAATTTTCCGGATTTAATTTGGGCGTATGTGGTTTCGATGCGGTTGCAATTTGGCGTTGGCGTTTTGCTAAATAGTCTTGCGAAAATGATTTATGATGATTTTATATCGTCTGATATATCCATACTGCGGTTTCTTTTTACATACATACATACATATGTCATATTATAAAATTGTGATATAAAATGTCAACTTGTATACTTCGGAATAGTGCACAAAGAATCTTCAGGCCGAATCAGTTGGTTTTCACACTTTCGTGACCAATTTGAAATCAGCAATTAAGTTGAGTTCTTCATCAGAGGAAAGAGGAAACAACAAAGATAGTCACACAAGAAAATTTTTAACGTTTGCTCTGGACTTCACAGTTTGGCAGTGATCAACTGATCAATGAGATGACTAAATATAACTGTTTGATCCTCGACCATCGAAATAAAAGTCGCGTTCAAATTTGAATTATCTCGATTTTCTTTGGAACCTAATGAAACTGCGATGACCACAAATCGGTATTGCTCCAAGACTTCCAAAACTAGACATCATAATCTCTTAACAGTACAGTACAGTACAGTACAGAACATATTAAATTAGTATCTGAAAGGTCAAACTATGCGGACCAACATCTATCAGACGGCCGGTTTTGGTCCAAGTCGAAATTTGTATTGTTAAACTGTAAATACGAGGTAGATTGTAATCCCTCTGTAATGTTCTGCGTGTACGTAATGAGCTGATCGAAATTAAGAAGCGGAAATAACCCTTTTGCGGTCTAGGCACGTTCAGATAAACGTATTAGATAAAAACCGGTTACTCTGAAATATTTATTGCGACCGTCGTAAAATACAATAATAGATGACACACCCATTTCGATATAACGAAAAATTTAGTTTGCATTCAGCTTTCGTATTGCAAGCACTCAATAGTAAAGAGCTTGTGCAATATTTTAAAACAGTAACGTTCAAGTAATGTCGGCACGAAAGGAACTATCGAGAGAAACGGGTGCTTAAATAGTGGTATACCAAAACATCTGTAAACGTAACCGAGAAATTGCTAAATTACTAAAAATAAATCGTTGCCCTTCTTGAGCGATGTTTTGGCCTTAGCATGGAAGTAATTATCTGAAAAATCCTTGCTTATTCTTTTTTCAATTATTAACATTTCTGTCCTATTTTGAGGATATGGTTTGATGACGTTCTCTAGAGTTCTGAGCGTGGTCACCCAATCGAAGGCTTCCGAAATACCAACCAGAAAGATTTCTGGGCCCAACTTGACTTAACACACTGACACTATATCAGATCGGTAAACTCTTCATCGCACAATTCCTTAATAATAAAATTCAGTGGCACGTGTTTCACTAGCCCAAGGCAAGCATCATCATTCATCAACCATCCATTTGCTTAAGCAGATTTCAGTATTTGAAGGTCAGTTTCACACATTCATTTGTCATTTGGCACCGTTCTTACTTTTATTCTCGTCTCTCCTTATTACATATCCCAGCCATCTGAGCTGTATTTGTTCTATAATGGTGTTAATAGGATCTATTTCCAGTATTTCTGCGAATACTCAATTTCTTTATCTTTCCTCGTTTTTCCTCCTACTCTCCTCAGAAATCTTATTTCACTACTCGTTAATCTACTTTCCTGTCTTTCTGTTAGAATCTATCATTCAGACGCATATGTTACTGTCTGTTTTGCTATTCGTTTTATTACTTCTACCTTTACTGTCGTAGGTACTTCTTCCTTATTCAGAAAACTACCTTTTATACTATTATACAATCTATCGGTTTTTGCTGTCCTTTCATTTACTTGAATTACTTCGTCCATTTTCCCATCTCCGCTGTTTACTACTCCCAAATATTTGTACTTATATGCTTGCTCGAATTGTTTTCCCCGCTCTTTTCTGATCATCATTGATTTGGATTTTTCTTTGTTTATTTTCATGTTTAATTTTCTCTCTCTCTCCCTCTCTCTTCTTGTAGTCGTTTCCACATTTCTTCAATTATTACTATGTATATCATCGGCGTAACACAATTCAGTCATTTCTATACATCTGAACTTGCAATAGTCTACATTGTACTTTCTCAGTTTTTCTCTGCATCCTTTTACTACTTCGTGCAAAATTAGATTGAAAAGTAGGGGACTCAGTACTCATCTTTGGTTTAAGCCTGTTGTACCGACAAACGAACGTGATTTTCCGTTTCTTACTCTTACATAATTTTCACGTTTTTCATGTAAGTTTTGGATGCATTATATTGGGTCTCTTTTAATTTTTCTTTGCTGTACATTTCTCCATATATTTGCTTTCCTTACTCTAGCAGAAGCTTTCTCCATGTCTATAAAACATACTTGTATTTACTTCCCCGGCTTTAATGAATTTTCCGATCTTTGTCTCAATATGAATATCTGGTGGTTTGCTCCTCGTTCTCTTTTGAATCTATTTTAGCTTTCTTCAAGTAGTTTTTCCAGTTTGTTCCTGAGTCTTTTTCCAGTATTCTGGCGTATATCTTTCTTATCGTACTTCCCAAAATTATTCGTCTGTAGTTTGAGTATATTTTGCTGTCTCCTTTTTATAGAGTGGGGTGATAATTTCTATCTGTCACTTTGGTGGTACTTTTGTGTCTAATTCATAATATTGGGAAGTTCTTGTTGTCTCTCCTCGTTCATGTTCTTGCGCATGTCTGCAGTTATGTCGTCATGTCCTGTTGCTATTTCTTACTAATACTTGACCTTGAATTGTAAAATAGGACTTGACTATAAATTGATTGTGTTTCAAATCATCAGTACATTCGTAGAGTCGTTTAAAACGCAACAAATAGCAACCACTGTATGTGATACACCAGCCCCTAGAAATAATTGCCTATTTTCGACCGACGTAGATAGCCTATTCCTTCTCTGTCTGTTCAATAACTTACTTCTTAACTTACTTATGAAAACGTCCAACTAATTATAAGCACGCAATTGTTTGTATTTGACACGTTGACAAGAACTGATACTAGATCAACAACCAATTTTGTCTACGTACGAAAATTCACATGTCAGTACATTCATGCTCCACTATTGAATGTTATAATTCGTTGCGAGCATTACATTACAATTTCCTGCTGAAGTCTTACCAAACTACCAATGTTCATTTATCCAATCAAACAACGCTTAGTTTGAGAAATCGCGGCCGGAATATTTTGAGAATTTGGAGAAGCACGGCGTTGTACTGAGTAACATAAGGTCATATTCGCAACATTTCAATGTCAAGGATCTAACTCCAACCATGACTTTTAAAATGTGAAATACATATAATTCCAGATACGTATTTCGGCAACTAAGTAGCCATCCTGTTACCAAATCCCTTGATTGTATAATCATAGAGAATCTGGCATAAACAAGTCGCCTACACCTACATGATCGTTAATTATTATTTTTAGGAGACTAACATCGTCGACAAAGAGAACATGATCGACATACTACGAGATGGGCTAAGAATCGCACGCACGTACATGTGCATGTTATTTAGCTTAATAAATGGATTGGTATTCGGTAAGAAATGCATAAATATTCCGATGTAGGCAATGCAAACAAATTGTATTTTGTAACGATTTGCTTTTAGAAGTACTTGTTAGCTTACTGATTTACCTTTTATGTACATATACACGATTGTACGTTAATTATACACATGTTCGTTATCTAATGAGCACAGACCGGTTTATCTTTAGTATTAAAGGAAGCGTTCGGCCTAAATTTAAATTTGAAACAATAATTGGGTGTAGGATTTATGTACAGTTTATTAGAATATTGTTGGGCAATAGTCTACTCTTACAATTAGCAGTCCTGACTGAATTGTAGAAAGAGTAGAGGGAAATTTGGACTGAGGTTGCACAAAAATTTGTTACATCATCTTACAATTAGTTAGCTATTATAGATCACTCGCTTTATTCTTGTAATAATTCTCTTACGAAACTTATACGAAGTTTGAAATCTTGGTATTTTCGTTTAATTTCTAAAGTTAATAATACTTTAGATCGATCATTCTCAACTTTGGGGCGCCCTCAAACGATAGATAATACAAAATAGATTTGTTAAACTGTATATCGGATTAATGAGAAGAAATGTATAATATATATGTATATAGGACTGTATCGATCGATTAGTCCTAGTAACACGTGCTGATCGAGAACGCATGCGATGAGATCGATATTCACCCCAATAATGAAAGTCCACTTACATTGACATTCGTATTCAGTTATTATTTTGATGTGATGTAATTTTGATGATACTGGGGGCTAGTTTAGGTGATTACTTCGAAGTAAGATATCGAAAAATCTCGACCGGTTTTGTTGATTTTGGGGTATTTGAGTATTACGCCCTTCTAAAAGAAGTAAAACTGATTATCGTCTACTTCGTAAGAAAAGGAATGTAGCTTAACATCATGAAGGATTTCGATAGTAAGGCGAAAACTTATGAATTGGCCCCGTTAAATAAGTAAATTGACACAAAATGCAAAATCCAAATTTTAACATTTTACAGTATTTATACAATGAGGGCGATTTGTAAAGTACGTTTCCTTTCCGCCAAGCGAGCAAAAGAGTGAGGATATCGGCGCAATCGCAGTCGTGCGATACTGTCTGGTTCAATGCAAGTCTGGCAGTGCTAGTGAGAGAATTATTCGGACATTCTTTCGTGCTATTTTGGTCGTTTAAAATGGCTGCTGCAATTGAAAATTCCGGCGAAAGTGAACTATGTATGTGCTATTATCCGATTTCTGTGTGCAAAGAACACGAAGGCTGCTGAGATTCATTGTGTACTTTATTCTGTTTATGGTGAAAATGTCATGAGTGACAGTCTGATTAGAAGATTGTGCCGTATGTTTCGACAAGGACGAACTAATGTCCATGATGAGGAACGAAGTGTAAGACCAACCGTTGTGAGGGACAAACTTATAGGTATTGTCGGAGAGAAAATTGGTGAAAATTGGCCATTCACAATCACAGAACTGAGTGTCTTTCTCCCTCAAATTGCACGTACAATTTTATGCGAGATTGTTACTGAACATTTAGGTTACCACAAATTTTATGCACGGTTCTTACCGAAGATCATAAAACAAAGCGAATGGGATGGGCACTAACTTTTCTGATACGCTACGATATTGAAAGTGGAGATTTCCTTAGGCATATCATAACAACTGATGAGACTTGGCTTGCCTTCTCAACGTTAGGACGAAAAGACGAAAAGCTCGAACTGTAGACTTTATGGAACGAGAGACCACAATAAAAGCTTAAGTCTACTTTGATATGACTCCTAGCGACTAACATCTCTTCCTTAACATGAAGAAATTGCTTGAATCAATACGGTTTGAGAGCGATGAAGAGCTGCGGGACAATATTACAGCATGACTTAATTCACAGGCGGCAGAGTTCTTTGAAGAGGGCATTACAAGACTGGTTCATCACTGTGACAAATGTCTCAATCTTAATGGCAACTATGTAGACAAACAGCTGAAAGTAGTAGCTCTAACAAGGGGAACGTCAAGGTTGTGAATAACGGATTTTGATGTGTTTCGAATATCTTATAGAGGCACTTCCCACGAGTATCTTACTACCAGCTTTTGTAACCATTCGGCCTAGTTCTCGAGAAAATTTTCCTAACGGACTTTATATACCGTTAATCTTAATAGGTTTGTAAATAAGTGAGTATAGTGCAGTGGTTAACTTCCAGACGATCCGTGTTCAAATCCTGCTCTTGTATTTTTTTCTCAATCTTATTGCGTATGATATTAACAAATATATTTAATTTCCACACGGAACTTAGTTTGCGAATCGCCCTCGTAGTTACCGGTTAAAACAAACTTCGTTCCTACGAAGATGAAACATGAAAGATGACTACTAAATCTTAATTTTTTCATATATAAAATGATCATCCAGTTAAAAAATAAGAACAACTAACGCCGCTCACCCCTACGAGCTTTCAGCAAATAATGATAATAAGTAATTCTGACCATCATGCATGAATTCTCAACATTTTTAATACCACATTCTGGAGCTGGTTTCGTTTATTTTCCGTAACTTCAACCGAACGTTTTTTCGCGAATTCGCAATAAACACAACAAAAACAACCTCTCGTTAAATTCAGATCGTATCCGAAGGTTATAATCGCGATTTAATTAGCACGTTCGTATTTAAACGAAGGTGCGCGCACTGCCAAACAGAGCATTAATTCGACCGCCTCTGATTTATTTCAATAACGGCCGCGCCGTAATAAAAGTTAATAAGGATGCCGATAAATAAAAGCGTCGAAAGAGCGGGTCCGGGGAAATGCAGGCCAAGTTTACCTACTCTCATCTCGCGCATACCTACCTATCTACGTATGTATACGTTACATACATACATAAATACATACGTAAGTACGTACGCGTAAAGCAGACATTGCCGAGCGCAAAATGAAGTCATTTCCAGCGGCCTGCGTGTCCGACCTAGGCGATGAATTCGCTCCGGGAGCGACCGAATCGAGGTTACGCGTCTCGGTAATGCACCGGACCGAAATGGACGGGTGATAATGTCATAGCTTCGGCGAGGAGAGTTGATTGATTGGCGACAGGTACATCTGTTCGGAGATGCAAAAGTGCGATTGATAGAGAGAAAAAAACGAGGAAAAACGGCGGACGTAGGTAGAAACAACGAACGCCGATTAAATCGTAACGAGATGTACGGTTCCCTCGTAGTACGGGCGGAACGGGAATGAATGTTTAGTTTTCATTCATCACGCTAGGATTAAAATCGTCAAAACGTGAGTGACATTTTTCGAAAGGATTGAGAAATATTACAAAACTTCAAACCTGAAAAAGATGCATAACTCATTTGGTACCTTCGTAGTGCTGCAATAAACACCAACGTATCATGAAGAAGATTACCTCAAAGCGGGATGACAAGAATCGCATTTGCAGTCAATCTTCCTATAACGCGATATTCTTACAACACAGTTTCCATTCTACAACATTACATCAACTTAATTGGTTTAATTAATTAGTGGACGAAGTTCCCTGGCCACTTTCCTTAAATAATTTTCACTAATTATTATTAAAAATGGTCTGATTAATTCGTTTTAAAAGCATTTTATTCAAAAAACTTTGGAGGTATGGACCGTCCCTTATAAGGGACACTGCGCAGTGGGTACACTAGGCGTATGATTCTTTGGGGTAAAGCCCTTTTTCACATTTGTTGCAAATAAAGTTGGGAGTAGACTCTGCAGTTTTTCCCATATACAGGATGACATAGAATAAACTGCAATGTATAGCACCACGCGATAGAGGACCAAAAAATAATAAAAAAATCCTAAACACTAATGTCCGATCGCTTTTTGTTTTCAAGCTACAGGTTGTCAATTATTTTTATTATTTAGAAAGGCTTTTATTTAATAAAACAACATTAAAAATTTAAGGTATTTAGCTCTACATAAAGTGTTCAATTTGGTGACCTTGTTCTTGAATACACATTTCCAATCTTCGTACTAATGATTGACGGCATCTTTGAAATATATTCGGATTATTACGAAATGTATCAGCAGACTCCATAATTCTGTTCTATAATTGCTCTTCAGTATTTATTTCGACGGCCTACACTTCATTTTTCATAAACCCCCAAAATGAAAAATCGAGGGGATTAAGATCGAGACTAGGAGCTGGACATGGTATAGGTCCCCCACGACCAATCCACCCATTTCCAAATCTTCTTTGAAGAAATTCCCTTGCTCTTCGAGAATAGTGAGCTGGCGCAGCGTCATGCATATAGTACATTCTTCTTATAATATCCAATGGAACATCTAATAAAGTGTTCAGTTCATTTTCCAAAAAATTTTGGTAGAGTTCGCCTGTCAATCGTCTGGGCAATCGAACTAGACCAATTAGATAATTATCGATTATACCTCCCCACACATTAATGGAAAACCCATACTGATTATTCCGTATTACGGTATGATGAGGATTTTCATCGGTCCAATAATGCATATTATGCATTTTCAAAACACACAGCTTCAGCTTAAAAAGCCTCAACAGCCTCTAACGTGAAAACAAAAAGCGATCGGACATTAGTGTATAGGAACTTTCTTATCATTTTTTGGTCCTTTATCGCATACTGCTATGCATTGCAGTTTATTCCATGTCACCCGGTATATATATCAAATTGGATCATAAAACCGTTAGCTGACTTTAACGCCCAGTTTTTAAAACCAAATCGGATTGGTTTCCCGCGAATATATTGCTTGGCATAATGCTTGCTATAATACGGAATCATACTTTCATCGATTGAAAAATTTTCATCAATCCCACCGTGTCGCAGATATGATGCATTTAGGTGATTTATTAGAGGTCTCGCTTTGTAAAGGCGATCCACATCATTGATTTGAAGGTTGTCATTCAAATAAACGTTATTTAGTATTTGTTCAAACCTCTTCATTCTCATGCTATTACAGAGCAGTTTAGGACAGTCACGTTTGCTTGACCAATACAATCTTGTATTGGGGTACTTGGCTTATCCAGACATGAGAATATCTCCTAGAAATACTTTCATCTCGTCCAATGTTACTTCTAAATTTATATTCTTTTGGAGTCCATACAAGTTTGTTTGCTCCTGAAAATGTCTCAAAATATCATCGGAGAAAAATAATTCAAAAAATTCTGTCGGAGTTTTGCATAACTGAGCCTCAGCACTTGGTGGAATCATTGTACATTCCGTACTTATTTTATATAATGGTTCAACTTTTCGCCGACAATTTGAACTCGTGTTTGTCTGTCTGTTTGATTTACAGGAGAAGCGCATTAGCTTCTCTGGGGGTTCATCATCACTGTCATACAATTCACTATCTTCCTGTGCTACTTCACATTCTGCAGATAATAATTTTGGACCGAGATGATTAAGATTTGCCTCATGCTCATCATCGTTTTCATCGGTATCTTGATCAGTATCGGCTCCATCTAATTGTGGAATTGTGTAAATTGCAACGCCATTGAACTCATTGTCGTCAAGGGCATCCAGTTCATCCAATATTTCAGAAACTGTAAGTTTATATATGAAACAAATATTTACTCAGTCATCGTATCACAATTGTACTACGGACGCAGTGTCCCTTGCATGTAAAGTCACTATATGCACGTGGCATAACATTTTGTCATAATTTTCTTATCTCAATTGAATCATTACCCTTATTTACAAATAACAACACACAAAAAATAAAAAACTATTCACATAATATTTAATATATTTCAACTTTTCTTACCGAGCTCGAGATTTTGTTTTTTTCACAAATTGGTTTTCCATATTTTGCATAAAACACAATACGCAAATCACAATATTTGAAACAAACGAAATAAAACACGCTTCGTTGGAATGTTGGTAACGGCAAAGCCTACTTGTTACTTAAAAATTCAATTTTTTTAAAGTGCTACAGTGGAAAATTCAAGCGTCCTTATAAGGGACTAATGCGCACTAATGGAAGGATTTATGGAATGAATTTTTCCGTGTGTTAAATTTTTAAGGTTCAAACTAATGAGGAATGCCTTTTCTTTCTTTGAAAGGACATCACCATTTTCCAGTTTTAGTTACCAAGGAATTCTCATATAAATGAAGAAACGATACACCTGATTAATCGCCTAACAATTTCTTTCTGTTGCCGAATGAAAAAAAAATGCGTGGACAGTGATGTGCAGGTTCTCAAAAAGCTGGCCAATCCTTCAAAACCCAACTTCAGAGTAGAAAAATAAAGAATTGGTTTAAACGTCAGCAAAAGTGTGTAAATTTTAAAGGCGAATACTTTGAAAAGCAATAAAACAGGTTGTTCCAAAAGAAAATTTTTCTGCTCCTACTTTTTGTAGCAACTTTAAAGGCGTCCCTCATTGATATTAACAAAATATTACAACTTATTAGAGAAATGGTATACCTGATTTATCGCCTAACGATGTGTGTCTGATGCCGAATATAAAAACAAAAGTTGGGTGGACAGAGATGTTCAGCATCTCAAGAAGCTGACGGAGCCTTCAAAAACCAATTTCAGAGTAAAAAATAATAGAGAATTGGTTTGAACGCAAGCAAAAGTGTGTGAATTTGTGAAAAGGTTTGTTCCAACGGAAACTTTTTCTTTCCTAGTTTTTGTAACAACTGGAAAGTCATTCCTCGTAGATATTAAGCAATATTGAAACTTATCAGAGAAACATTATGAGTGGACCCCGGAAAGTTTAGGGAGATCTACCCCTCACTAATTACGTCACCATAGTACGTCGCACGAACGCATGCAGAAACATATAAATCTTAAAGGCGAATGTTTTGAAAAGCGGTAAGACAGTTTGATCCAAAAGAAAAATTTTCTTTCCTAGTTTTTGTAACAACTTAAAAGATGTCCCTCAAAGATGTTAACAAATATTATAGAAAAAAAAATAGAGAATTGGTTTAAACGCAAGCAAAAGTGTGTGAATTTTAAAGGATTGTTCCAACAGAAAACTTTTCTTACCTAATTTTTGTAACTACTTAAAAGACATTCCCCATGGGTATTAACAACTATTCAAAGTAACAGAGAAAATTATGAGTGGACCCCGGGTATTGACCCCTATCAATTACGTCGGCATAGTACATCGCACGAGTGCATGCACAGACGTACAAATCTTAAAAGCGTATATTTTGAAAGACAATAAAACAATTGTTCCAGAACAAAATTTTTCTTCCCTAGTTTTTTGTAACAACTCAAACTCGTACTTCACCCACGCAATAAAAGTTTAGCTATAGGTTTTACTATTTTGCCCGCTTCTATACTTATATATTATAGTCCTCAGCTTCGCTTTGATAGATTCAGCATCATCTTTATTTCGCTTATTTTGTGCCATGATCCAAGAAATATGAATAAGTAGCTGTAACCGACCACGTACGTATGTAAATAGTACAGTACCTGGTGGACCGAGCCTTGCTCGGAGTTTTTTGAATAATTTTGAACCAAATAATAACGCCCTTTATTTTAGTTTTGATATTTAATTTATATTGGATATTTCAAATATATATAGTAGCATACATGTATTATAAGTTTATGAGGTTAAAAGTATGTGAATTTACATGTTGTTGTTAGTTTTCGTAGATATTTTTCTTTTATTAACAGACTACTTTCAGCGCCATCTATGGTTTAGTAGTAAAGTTTTAATTATTTATAATTTCGCTTGACTGCATGATGTTAAAAAAGTTGCTAACCCACGTTTAGGTCGAAATCGGTGAAAACCTGGAGTAAATGGATTGAATCGAGACCGGGACCATTCTAAATCGGCTTTTCGTCTCCAAAAACTCGCAGATACTGAGAGTAATGTTCGATAACACATTTTATGTACCATAGAAATAGGTAAAAGCGGGACAAAAAAATTTCTTGGGACCGGTACCATGCTAGATCAATTTTGTGTTCTCGAAAATCCCCAGATACTAAATTGCATAAAAATTGCTAAAGTAATTTTCGATAACCAATTTCATATACCGCAATACCAGAAATGTGTGTAAACCGAGTCAAAACGGATTTTCCCGGGACGGAGATTTCACGTTCCCGAAAACACCCAGGTACTAAATTTCATCAAAATCGTTAGGGCCGTTTTCGAGAAACCAATTCTATATATATATATATATATATATATATATATATATATATATATATATATATACAAGAATTGCTCGTTTAAATATATTAGATAGTACATACAGCAGTCTACAGCATATCCGACTGCCTGGTCATCGTTTGCGATAAAAATAGGGGAATCCTTGACTTGGAATTCGGATGAAGCTAATAAAGCTTGAATAATCCGAAATTTAAGAAAATGATATTTGACTCGATTGACAAGAAACTCAGGCAAACGCGACTCGGATAAATGGGACTACAGTGTACATCGCATTTGATTAATTAAAAATATATATTTAAGGTTACTGGTGTGGTCCTATATTCTTGGAGATTTAGATAAATGACACCTTACCTTATTCCAAAGTTGGGTGTCTTGCTTTCATGAAACAAACTAATATGAATTAAACCAAGACAACCATCACTTTCTACTGATATAAAAATTTACCATTTGTATGTCGATAATTCTGGCAAACAAAGGTCGGAAAGAAACGGAGAAGTATATTTGCAAAGGAGGAAAGAAGGGCAAAAATAGAAACACAACGAACTACAAACCTATGATAATTGCAGCAATTGTAGGAATTTGTATGTTTGCATTTGGTGCTTTAAGTATTTTCAATTATGCACTGCAATTACGTGCTCGTCGGTAGATGCAGTCTGAATTCATCCGCTTCCTTTCTTAGCAATCGTAACAGTTTCAGTCCTTTTATTCATTTACGTATGCACACACACACACACACACATATATATATATATATATATATATAAATCCGCTACAAGAACAATAAGACGGACCGGTACGTATTACGAGAAATCATTTCGAATTTCTGTTGCTTTCACCGTACCGACCGCCGTAAATTCTACGGTTATATTTAGCCCAGAAAAGCATATGTTTAATGGTAAAACGAAGGCATATTTTATCTTAATTACCGCGCTAGAATATATCGTATTCAACGGCAACGTACGTTCGTACGAATACAATACGTTCGACTTAATTGGAATGCGTGCCGGTTCGAGGCTGGAAATTAGCCCAAATCTGATGGGTAATCAGAAAAGAGGAAAAGCGGAGAGGTATGTACATACGTATCTACATACGTATTTTCTAATTTCTCGGTCGGTTTGGACAGTCACTGTAACGTCCGTCGTGCGCGTTGTAAAAGTGATATTTATAATCGATCTTTGAGATACGATTTGACGTCGTTAAATTAACGTGAAAGTCTTAATTAATTTTCCAGTAATCACGCATATGTGGAGAAATTGAATGAAATAATTATTGAAAGTACGTGTGGCGTAAGCACCATACGTGGAACATTCTCGATATCTCGGATACCAGTTCTCCTCGGAAAGTATTTTGATTTCTCCTCATCGTCATTTCCTCCTGAAATGCACCACGATGGTGAGGTACGATGCGATAAAGTGCAATGCAATGAAGAAAACGCAAATGTATTACCGAATAACGGGTAATTAAGGGTAAAAGGTGGAATTTTTTGGTTTGCTTGAAATTGATTGGAAGATGTCATTTATCACTCCATTTAGTTTACCACGTAAACTATAATAAATTTTTACAATTTTTACGTCCAAAACTGGGTGATTGCCGTTTTTCAATGAAATAAAAGGGATTTAAGAGAATTTAGTCTGAACCTAAGTCAATAAGATAAGTCACGTATAAACGTTCAAGTTAAGATATGGACATTTTAGGTGGACCATCACTCTTCCCCCACTCAAATATCATTGAAAACTGTTGGGATATGGCTGACGTGCAAGATGAATTTCAGTGTTAAGACAATACAATAACTCCAAACAACTACCGATCTCAAAACTCGTATAGCTGGGCTAAGCTTCTCCTTAGCCGCTTCAATAAGCTTCATGGCTTTTTGAATTGGCAAGAAACAATGGAAAAACTATACATCAATTATATAAGAAATTCATACTATATGTTTCGTACCGCATTTCTGTTGCTCACTATATACTCTTACTCCAGTACGTAAAGCTCTCCTGAAGCTATCGATATCCACGTCGACTCCCACTCGTTTCCTGTTGGGGAAAGAAAGTTTGGAAAATAATACGTCTTTTATTACTGCCATGACTAACCTCTTCGAGTTAATTGCGTATGTAAATATTTGCTAAGGCCTCGCCGATAAGGAAGGCCGGTAAACAGAGGCGGGCGTGACGCACGACGGATCGCTTTCCAAGCAATTACGGTAAAAAGCGCTCGTGGCTGGTTGCCGACTTTTTTTCTTTCGCCATTACTCTTTGATTGACGGTCGCCTATTATTCGCGATCGGACATGAAAAATGCATTATCTTTGGGGCACAGGGCGCGAATGCACGTCGCAAAACGTTTGAACGTGACCGATTCCGCCGGGCGTTTGGCGTTTATAGGCGTCGTATAAAATTTTACTGCCCTCGGCTGGTTTTTAAACATAATCAGTAAGGTTCGACAAACGAATGCATGATAAGTAATGTAAACCGGACTGACGCCGTCGCTTTTTAGAACTTTAATGTCGCGCCTTGCACGTAAGTGGGGACGTCAAGCGGTGGAGTGACAGCGTCTGTCCGGTTGGCACTACTTAATGATAACCTATCATGCACTCGTTCGTCGAACCTTAGTAATCAGTCAATCAATATTGCGGAAAGATATCAAAGATTAATGGATAAATAAGAGGATACGTATAGTGATGATGAAGGAAGATGATATTGTTGGTTGTTATTGATAAATTTCTAAATTTTCGGGGCAAAATTTTTGGAGGTAGTTGAAAGAAAAGGGGTGAGTTCAGAATTGAACCTTTTCTTTTTAAATTCCTTCTTCTAGAAACGAATAAAAAAGTATAACATCCTACATAACTCTCCAATGAATGACCTATGACTGAGATTCGTTGGTTGAGCAACTCTCACAGAAAGCTGTGCAATGGCTGCACTGCAGACTACATTGCAACCTACTAGTTTGGACCATTTTTCTCTTTAACCATTCTCTCTATCTCCTTGACTCTATATCCATTCTTCGGCAATACCGCTTGGTACATATGTAACTTCTTCGTTCTTATCATTTTGATCGGTAATCTTCGTAGAAGTTTAATGATGATCTTTTCTGTTGCGGATGTTCTTGCGTAGTTGCTTGCAAATATCGATCTTCCTGCGGTCTATCCCGCAACCAATTGCTTTCTTTGCGTTTTACCAGTACGCCTATAGAAGACCATAGTCATCTTCTTCAGTTCCTGTGGTCATGTTGATGTCATCGTGCTGTTAATTGAAATGTTTCAGGAATTCTTCGAGTGCGTTGGCTACATTAGGCCATATAATAAATCCATACAGCGATCCAAATCCAAATCCAAATGTATGCAGCTTTGCATCATCACCCTCAACAGAAAAGATTTGTCATCACTGGATTTCTACGAAGAGCTACAAAGATCGGAAATGATGAGAATAAGAACGAAGAAATCACACAAAAACAAGGAAATCACACATGCACTACTACAAAAGAATGGATATAGAGTCTTGGAGATAGAAAGAATGAGTAAAAGAAAACGAAGAATGGAAAACGGCGGTGAGAATTCGCCGATTCCAGATCACCACATTCCACCCTAATTTCGCGGGGCTCTAGCAGCGAGAAATGACCCTCTCCACTACAGTGGCGCCAGCTGAGAATCTCAGGTGGCGAAGTTTGGAACGCTGACCTGCCGGGATCGCTCAAAAAGTTATTTGTTTAAGAAAAAAAGCCGTTAGAACCACACCCCGTATAAGTGTTACTTAAAATTTCATGAGCAGTTTCTGTGTACGACCTTTTATTTAAAAATTTTTAAGCAAATTTCGTATGTCAACTAACCACCACACTCCCCAACAAATGAAAAACTTTGGGGCTACACCCTCGTACAACAGTTTTCCTTAAAATTGTTTGAGCATTCCCCGTTTACGACTTTTTTGTATTTAAAACTTTTTGAGGGATCCCCGCACGTCAACGTTTGAACGCTAGTTCCAAATCTCGCCACCGATTCCCAAATGGCGATACTGTAGTGCAAAGGGTAATTTTTCGCTGCTACAGGCGAAATTCGAGTGGAATGTGGTGATCTATAATCGGCGAATTCTCACACACTGAAAACAGCTCAAATTAGTAGGATACGTTCAGCTACCTTACATCACTGAAATCAGCAACAGACTGGGAAGAATCTTTGAGATAAAATGGATCAAAACGAGGTACAACACCAGCACGAAGATTGATCAGTTTCCTTTTTCAAACAAAGACCGATTTTTATAAGAATTTTATATCGGACAAACCGAACCGAGTATTGAATGCAGAGTAAAGCAGTTACAAAGAGATGCAAAACGGAAATGCAGAGCGGAATTGGCAGTGGCCGAAGACTAAAAGTAGGAAGTAATCACATTATTGTCTTTAACAACACCCAAATAGAAGAAGAAGAAGAAGAAGAAGAAGCCAGGACTATCAACGGATAGTGAGGGAGACCGTAGAAATCATGAAGAGCCCTAACAACTTTAATCGAGAAGATGGTTATCAACTAAACAATACTTGGAAACTTGCACTACAGGATAAAGTTCAAAAGGAAAATCAACCAAACGGAGTCCAGAGAAAAAAACCAAGTAGGTACAATTCAACGTACATCGACGGTTACCCACCAACGCAAAAGGGCGAATCAACGACAAGATACACAGCGAGGAGATAAAGACAACACCAGCTTTTAGAGAACCTCTCAAGAAGCTGACAGTACGAGCAGCGAAATGTCAAGTTTTGGTAAATGAACACGGCAATACCCGAAAGCCACTAATTCATTAAGTTTTTCCCCAAATTATTTGGCACTATTGAATTTCGATAACATCGATTTTTCAACAATAATCTGTGATTAATTCTTCCAGCTTAGAACTTTTTCAGTTAAGATTGTTCAGTGCTTTTTTTCCATTCTTGTTATAATTTTTGCGACATGTTTTATATTGCAAAACAAAGGATTTATTCTTATTTATATGTTGCTATCTCATTTAGCTTTTTAGAAAGAAAAAAAAACAACAGGAAATTTGATGTTTTTCTGGCTAAGTTCACAGAAAAACGAGTTACCGAAAGAATCTTTTATGAAAATTTAAACTAGGGCGTACTAATCTCGAATTTTTCGAAGGGAACTCTATTTAGCTGCAGATCCGATTTTAAAAACGCCCTTTTTAATATAATTTTTTAATACTTTTAGTTAGGAAAATCTTCATTTCTACGAACGGTATGCCCTAAATATTAAGAATGACTACATATACACACGATAAAAAAATAAAAATTGTTTTAAATTAGGGTGAAAGTAAAGCCGGAAGTAATGTGGCACCGCCCCTCAGCTAATTCCTCCTATGAATTAGTATTCAAACAATAAGGATCATTTCTTATGCCTTTACCTGGCAACAAACGTAACTGTTTGTGGTTAGTATCATGAAAGAGTATTGTCCCTGTTCGGGAAAGTTTTACCCGAAGTAATAATTCCAAATTAATATGGCAATTTATTTTGTAACTGGCACCCCATTATCTTAATGTATATTTATAAATCTAAATTCAAGGAGACTCACATTCAATCTGCTTATCTGTCTATTTCAAACTTTCGAAATTTAAATCGCATCAAGAAGAGACTTTTGCGATTTCTTCGTATTCACGGAGAAATAGATTTTCATGTAGAACCCGCATCTACAGAAATGACGGGATGACAAAATGTTAATTTTGATGGGAACTGCATTTTAGCCGAGATAATTGATCCAAGGTTGCCCAGAGGAATGAAAATTAGGAATGAAGGAAAGATTGAAAAAGTTTCATCGAAATAATGTGAACGCGCCGTAGTGGCAAGAACTGACAAAAACTCGAATTAATTCAAGTCGCAGATTTATCTTATAACAGTGTGCGTGCCAGTGTGAAAATGAATAACGACAAATAATCGTATAGAAGTCATAATAAAAATATTATTGGACACTTATGATGTCCTTTTCTTTTTATATGCAATTTGCGTTATTACCTATTGTAAATGTTGACACAAGAATTTCACATTTCGTGTTATTACTACTATTATCTTCTTCTTCTTCTTCTTAATCATATTCCTATCTACCTTTCGGTGTAAGGCTCTACTACTATTATACTCTTTCTAAAAAACTAAATGGGATAGCAACGAATAAATAAGGATAAATCATATGTTTTCCAATATGCAACCAGTCGCAATGTAGAAAAACTAACAAGAATGGCGTATGTCGTTTACGCACGCTTGAAGTGAATTCCCCGCTCGCACATCATACTCTCTTTGTCTCTCTTTCTGTTTCAGACGAAGCTAGCACGCACGTATCCTTTCTCGCGCTCATCGCCTCTCGCTCGCACATCATACTCTCTCTTGTTTCCTTTGTCTTTCACACGAAGCGAGCGCCTGGCTGCGCCCAAATTTAACCTTCCTATACTCACATCAAAGTGAAAGACGTATACTATACTATATAAGTCGGTCTCACAGACCGTATGCGTGAGTATAGGAATGTTAACGCTCTTACGCTTACGCTCGAGCTGGTCCGGTGTCCCTTAAGAAGTATTCCCTTAAAAGAATAACGTTATTTCTACGTTGTTATAAATTGCTAGTAAAATCAAAGTAAATAAACACCATCAAATAAAGTACGTTCTTTTCAAAAGTTCTCTTTAGGACAATTCCGAATTGGCTGGTTATTTACAGCAAATTAGTCATCTTGAACGTTCCGTTGTAAGTAAACAACGGCGCTTTTCGACTTTCATTGCACCAATAGAAAAAGGGCTAGGAGGTACTCTATTATGATTAAACGTAAAACTGAAGTACCAGCGACGCGTAACTGATTTACCTTGTCCTTACAAAGTACTGAACAACCTTAACTTTGCACAAGTTTCGCCCTTGCTTTGTAACACCAAGGAGAAAAAGAAAATAAATGAATAAGGTGAAAGAGAGATGATTTTACTTTCATTGCATGGCACCACAAAGGGCATCGAGTGAGCGACCGACCGACCGCAGAATCCGTAAACGGATCCTTGCCGTAATGAGTATTCGCGGTAATTCGTCGGCCAGACGTCTGGAATTTCGCTTTGCACTTTTTAGTGGGCGTAAATCATTATCGCAAAGCGAAAATAATTGCACGTGTAACCTGTTAATCGCGTCGCGAACGCGACGCGACAGACGCCCATTTACATAAGGGAACTTCGAATTACACTTGACCTCAGCCTCGGTCTGCGAAACACGGATGTAGGCGTACGGGGGACGACGGGATTATTTGAATGCTACGCATTCGCGAATCAATGGCACAAAATAAGCGCAAGATCGTATATATCCTACGGTAGGTGTATCCTCGCAAAGCCAAGGCCTAAGGATTTATTCGTAATTACGAAGGAGGTTTCTGTAGTATCGAGATAAATGCGACCTGTTGAAAGGGGGCATTCTTCTGTGCGTGAAGAGGAATTAAGACGTATAATTATTTTTGTTAGCCTTAATTTGTAAGGCGTTGCATTTAATGACTGGATTTTAACATAAATATGTTTAAGTGACCAAAAGCGATTTACGAAATTTATTATTTTTATAATCATCTGCAAGATCTTTAAAAGTGTAGTTTAAAACATAATGTAGGAAAACACAATTTTCTTGTAAAATTTTACAAATTGGTTTACAACACTAATCGAGCTTGTCTTTTTTCTTCTGCTTTTCACTTGGAGGTGAAATCTTGGATCCATGCGGTAATATTGTGGGGACCCCTGTGTATGATAGTGCAAGGCACTGGCTTCCTCACTAAAAGACTATCAATCTCGACAACTCCAAAGCGCCGGAAATTTCTGGTTTTGGTGCATCAGTACTTGGAGTTGCTATCTTCCCATTCTTACTTATTCCTGTCTCTGTCTTCCTTTGTCTAAATCGCCATAATTCCACTTATAAAACCCTGAATTTTGTTCTATGCCTCTTCACTACTTCTCATAGTATCAACCAGGTTTTCTGTACCTATCTGCTGTCCTACACTATCACTTAACTCTGTCCTTCCCTTCTTCCATCTTCCACAAAAAAGATGATATGTTCTGGCGTGTCGTTTAGTCCGCAGTAAGAGCATTCATTGCTTGTTGATATTTTCATCCTGTGTGTGTAGCTGCCAAAACTTCCATGTCCCGATAAAAATTGTGTAAGGTAGTAGTTGGTCTTTCTGTGTTTGCACTCCACTCAGAGTCCTATGTGTCTTATTAACATTTTGGTCCACTGTTCAATTGTCATTTGTGCATCCCATTTATTTTGCCACATCTCTAATGTAGTCACCCGTTCCACTTTTCTTGCTCGCTCTAGCCTACTGTCCTCTCTGTTGTGCAGTCTTACTTTTTCTTCTGTAAGCAGGGTAATAGGAGGTATTCCTGCCATTCTTTGGGTTGCTACTGTCGATGTTATTCTATATCCACTAACCACTTTCAGTAGGGCCTTTCTTTGTTCACTTATCACCATTTCTCTATACGTTCTATACCTCACAACAGATTTCCTTACCGAAGCACCCTCCGATATTCGGTAGCAACTAAGTTAATGCAGCCAATTTCTTTTTCGCCTTTTCTACAACATATGTCACGTGGTTACCAAATCTCAGATTTTTGACTAACTCTACCCCAGGTACTTTCATTTTGCTTACAAGGCTTATCCCAACGTCTAATATTTTGAGCCGAATATTTTCGTTTGGTGGGCCTTCCAGGATCGCCACTCCAGTTTTGTGTGGAACTAAACTTAGTCCATGTCCATCGATCCAGTATTCTATTCGCCAAAGTGACTCGTTTGCTCCATATGTCAGCTCTTCTATACTATTAGCTTCAACAATTGTACGATGATGAGCTGGGTTTTCACTTCTTGAAGTTGGTTGAAGGAAACACGATTTGCAGTTCGTCACGTTTTTTATTTTTAACTAATTGTTACATACAAAGAAGAAAGAAACCGAACACGTAGGAGACATTGATAACTTTGAAACGGCATGAAAATTTTACAATATTAAACATTACAATTTAAAATAACATATAACAGTAACGCGCCCGAATACGTTGTAAACCTCTTAGCGTTATGGCATGGTGAAAACTGCTCTCAAAATTAAATTTACAAGCTTTTATAGCTTAAAGTCTCTAACATTCATAATGCTTGTGGGTTCCAGTTTCTCGGAAGGTCATAACTCGAGAGATAATAGAGAAAGTTAGAATATTGACAATAAATAAAATTTCTAGGTACTTAGGATGTGACGAATAAAGCCTAATTGTTCGGAGAATCCTAACAACAATGATTGCCAAATCGTCCGCATACATTACGGTGGTTACGTCCTCTGTAAGTTTCAGGTTCATTATTTTGTCGCATAATATATTCAATAGCGTGGGTCCCAGTACTGACCCCTGTCGTACTCCCATGGTTACCTTCATACTTTCCTTGCTTCTTATTATAACACATCGGTCAATAAGTCCTGAGGCTTTTTGTCAGTTGGCGCCGGTAAAAAATTCATTTTTGTTACCGTCGCGGGCCATCTCTTAGGTGACAGGGAAAAAATTTCATAGAAATCCGTCCATTAGTTCACAAGTTACATCGCTTTGAGTGACGGTACTCTTAGCAGTGACGTCAACCATGGATGCAAAGCAGTTTCGTGTCTTCATTTATCATTGTTTTTTAATGAAAAAGATACTGCGCAAGCCAAAAAATGGCTTGATAAGTGTTATCCGGACTCTCCTCCTCGAAAGCAACCGTGGAACGTTGATTTGTCGAATTCAAGTGCGGCCGTACGAGCACCGATGATGCCGAACGCTCTGGAAGGCACCGGAAAACATCAAGAAAGGCCACAAAATCATCTTAGAAAATCGCAAAGTGAAGTTGCAGGAGATCGCTGACATCATGAAGATGTCGAATGGCAGTGTTTTCACAATTTTACATGAACATTTGTCCATGCGAAAACTTTTTTCAAAATGCGGGTTGGACTGATTATATCACTCTTCAAGGGAACTGTGTTGATGAATAAGAACAATTTTTGGAAAAAAATGTTTTTTTCTCCATTTGCCTCGGGACTTATTGACCGATGTGTTACATGATATAAGAAGAATAGGTATGCTCGTAAATTTTCCTAAAGTCGTCTTTAACGCGCATGGCTGAGGCTTGGCGCAAGTGTCGTCACGATAAGAACATTTGATCGCGTTTGACTCATCTGTTTATGTGTGTCTTATGCTGTTGTTAAAGCTTTCCTTAGAAATTCAATCATAAGGAAACAACTTTCAAAAACACTAAGATCTATATATAAAAAAATAGACGACATGACAATTTGACAGGTTTATAGCTATATTTTTTATATATTCCTATTACCAAAACATTATTTTATCGAGGAATATGTTTAACCTTCCTATACTCACGCATACGGTCTGTGAGACCGACTTATATAGTATAGTATACGTCTTTCATTTTGACGTGAGTATAGGAAGGTTAAATAAGCATTTATTTTCGTAATGTTTGTTGTACTGTGCATTATGTGCGTAACAAATAGACTGCCAGCAATATTCGCAAAATATGTAATATATACCTAGTAAATTTCTGAGTAATATGGGCATTTCCTAGTCATTTGCTCGTTACGATTTATAGTTAGTATTAGAAAAACATATTTTCCCAATTTTATTACTTTTCGTACGGCTTTATTGAAATGGACCAACTATGTTCACTTACACGACCTTATTGAAGTGTCTGTACTTGGCCCAAGTGACGTCACAAATAGATGCGTAAGAGCATACCTGTTCTTCTTATATCATGATCATTATACTCCGATGGCTGAGGTAGTTATCATTGATATTTATGAGGTATTTCGGTATTTCTTTATTCTCTAGCTTTATAACTATGCCCCAATTCGTTGTATTTAAGGTTGAAAGCTACTTTCCTTCAAGATCGATTAAACTTAAAATTCTTTTATTGGTTCCAAAACCATTCTGAAAATTGTATATCTGACCTTTAAAAGTAGTGTGAGTAATGATCAACCACTAGTTTTTTACAATGTTAAGAGCTTCCATAGCTTTAAATTTTTTTTTCAATAATAAGTGAAGAACAAATAAGTTTACAGGCTCGAAATTTTGCATACCGTATATTCGTCACGATAGCTACGACTTGTCGACAAGCTTTCTTGTACATTCCTTGTTTGTTGTTGAACTTAACCTCAATTGCTTACCGTCATTTTTGGACAAAAAGCAACGATAACAAAGAAATTGAGAAAGATGCTCTTTGACAAGTCGTAACTACTGTATCGAATAGCTGATATTCAAAATTTCAGGCCTGCAAACCTGCTGGTTCTCCACTTATTATCGACAAAAGATAAGACCTGCCTGAGGTCTTAAAATTGTAAATAATTAATATTTTATTGTTATACGTACATCTTTTAGAGCTAAAATTTACAGCTTCTGAAATAGTTTCCGAACCGGCCAAAAATAAGAAATAATAATAACTTTAAGCGATCTTGAAACTAAGTGCCTTACAGCCTTAGTGTCGATCGCCATCATCATGGAACTTGTTAAAACGATATGCGAGACAGAAATAAGGCCGAATCAATGATCTGATGCTCTGCTGTGTGCTATTTTTAAGAAAAGAGATATTACAGAATGCTCCAATTACATAGGATTTGCACTACATCGCAAGCACTTTATATACATCTTTATAAAGTGCTTGCAATTGTTATTACAGAAAGACTTAAAGGGTAAATCTAAACAAATTAGAGAATACCAATGTGGATTTAGACAGAATAGATCAGTCAGTGATCAAATTTTTAGTGTGACCAACACCTATGAATATCAGTCAGCGCTACTTTCGTTGACTTCCTACAAGCGTATGATACTGTTAACAGAGATAAACTGTGTGAGGCCTTACAAAATTGTTTGGATCTGTGTTATATGGATACTCTTAATAAAAATAATGTAGAATATATGGAGAGGTTAAGAAAAATGATATGTGGAAAAGGACAAATAAAGAACTATTGAAACTGTATCAATCCTGTAAAAATCCAGTATTTTTATAGTAGCAAAGATGCAAGGGTTGCGATGGCTGAGACATACATATACATATGTCGAACTAGCGGGCCCTGTGCCTGCTTTGCCAGGCAAAACAAAATAAGAAATTTTTAAAACAAGAAATGAAACACACTGATTTTTAACAAAGTTGATTTTTTGGCTTATGTTTATTCTACTTTTATTTCTATTTGTTTACAATATAAATCCTATGTTTTAACTTAAACTATCGCAGAGCCCTTTCGTAAACGACATTTTTTGTTTTGCCCTGAGTTGTAGTGTAAATAATGAGAACTGATGGCTTGCCGACAGGTGAACACGATACATATAATTGACCGTGGGAGAAGCATGGATATTCCAAATCAATTCCACACGATGCCAATGATTGCCCTTGCGCTTTATTTATTGTCATAGCAAATGCAAGACATATCGGAAATTGGAGTCTTTTGAAATCAAATAGTAGATCTTGTGGAATCATTGGAATACGCGTAATAAATACATCTTCTCCTTAAAATTTTCCTTTTAAAATGGTTGCCTCAATGAGATTATATATAACCTTTTTGACTGCTAATGTGGTCCCATTACACAATCGAGGCTGATTTAAATTTCGGGGCATAATAATGGGAGCACCAACTTTTAATTGTAAACGATGAGGTGGAAAATCTGGTAAATCCAATGAATTCAAAAATTCTGTGGGATAATTAACAGCGTCATCTTGATTTGTAACCGTGTCAACTGATTGATATGTTACAACTTCGCCAAGAACATGGGGTAAAATATCTGCATTCAATGCACCAACGTCCTTGTTTTTCGCAGCCAGTATCGCTCTTTCAGATAACCAATTGTGATTTCGATAATTTTTCGCAATGTTTGGAAAAATACTTGAAACCAATTCTTGTTTTGTTGGTGCGAAATTGCAAAAGTTATCGGGCAAAATCAGTAACAATTTGTCCATTTCCTATCGCCAGTAGTTGCGTAGAAAATGCATCGGCCGATGGATTATTTTGTATTTGAACTCGCACATTTGTAGTCAAAGTGAGTGTTTGTAGGTGTCTCCACAAATGAAATGATTTTAAATGTGCCTTTACTTCATCTGCTGGTGTTGAACGGGGAATCACAGGCAATGTTTCACGGAAATCACCAGCCAATAATATCAAAGCGCCACCAAATATTGCATGAACATTGCGTAAATCTTACAAAGTTCTGTCCAATGCTTCTACTGATTTCTTATGTGCCATTGTGCATTCAACCCAGACAATTAATTGGCATTGTTGCAAAACTTTTCCCATTCCAGAATTTCTGGAAATGTTACACGTAGGATTTTCATTGGCATTCATGTTGAGGGGAAACTTCAATGCAGAGTGAGCTGTGCGACCACCATCTAATAACGTGGCGACTATTCCAGACGATGCAAGTGCTAATGCAATATTACTCTGTGATAATATAGTCGCCAATAGCAAGGAAATCAAAAATGTTTTCCCAGTGCCTCCTGGGGGCGTCCAAAAATACACTCCCCGCTTTGATTTCGTACAAGTTCCATAATGGTGTCATATGCATGTCTTTGTTCTCGATTCAATTTCGGCGAATTCAAATTTATAAATGTGTTCAATTCATTTAAATTGTATCCCAAAATCGCCTCCTTTGTGATATACTGTGTGTCTAGCTAAGTTCGCGACAAATGGAAAACTTTTTATTCTTGGGTTTATGAAAAAAGTTATTCTTTATAAAAACTCCTGCTTCATCCAAAACTTAATTTCAAATTGTCAGATTTTAATATTTGTTAGTCATATACGAGATATGACAAAAAATGTGAAATTAATATAAGAGTAAAGTACCTTTATTTTCAATAATACTTAAAATGTTATAAGGAACAGTAGTTCAGATTTGGAAATTATACAATTTAAATACAGCATTTACACAAAAGAAAGCATTGAAAATGTTACACAAATGCTTCAACATATCTGCCTTCTCGTTCCATACATGTAACGGTTCTATCACAAAAATGCCTTAAAACCCTTCTAATTATTTGTGGAGTTATTTTACGGATTTCTTCTCTAATAACACGTTCTAGATGACTACATCCGTAAACGGCGCTTGAATATAAACATGTTCTTTTAAATAACCCCACAAGAAAAATCAAGTGGGGTCAGATCTGGAGACCGATGTGGACAACGTATTTAAATTGTATTTAAATTGTATAATTTCCAATTCTGAACGACTATTCCTTATAACATTTTAAGTATTATTGAAAATAAAGGTACTTTACTCTTATACTAATTTCATATTTTTTGTCATATCTCGTATATGACTAACAAATATTAAAATCTGACAATTTGAATTTAAGTTTTGGATGAAGCAGGACTTTTTATAAAGAATAACTTTTTTCATAAACCCAAGAATAAAAAAGTTTTCCATTTGTCGCGAACTTAGCTAGACACACAGTATATAGAAGTCAAAACAATAAATTTATGGTATCTTGAAGTTTATTTATCGCACACACGCGATTTCTGATTTCAACCAAACTTAACATAAACCATATAGGTTCCAATACCTACCCTGTGTATAAGTTTGGTTGAAATCAGTCGAAGCGTTTGGGCGTGATGCGGCAACATACGTAAGCCCAAAATCGCCTCCTTTTTTAAATATATACATAGATAGATGAGTGATACGAGAGTGACAAAAATAGTTTTGAAAGCTGACACTGGAATAAAGAGAAGGAGAAGACAACCCAAAAGAATGTGGATGGAAGTCATAAAGAAGGATTTGCAAATAACTGAAGAGATGACGCAGTGAACCGATGAAAATGGAAGCAATTTAATTCTATATTCCTGGAATTGCTGCTGTCATTTAACAAATAATACCTAAACGGGCATTTTTGCTATTTAATTCTACAAGAGTGGAAAACCAAGCTGCCACGTACTCCTGCAGTAGCTGCAATCGCGCTTTTAACTGTGTAATTATACTATAATTATACTTCTTTCACCGTTCGCGGACGCGTTTCGCGGTTATACCGCTCATCAGTGCGACTTTGCGATGACTGAGGTAGGTATCAAGTAGTTTGTATGAAATAGTTTTCATTTCCATAATAGTTGTTGAAACCATATTTTCATCCATGGTGTCGTGTAATTGTAAATAAAATTCATTTTCTTAGCCGTACCATGTAATAATTATACTTTAATTCTTTCTTCTACAGATTTAGAAGCGCGATTGCAGCTACTGCAGGAGTCTGTGGCAACTTGGTTGTCCACTCTTCCAGAATTAAATAGGTGCAAAAATATGCATTTAAGTATTATTTGTTAAATGATAGCCGCAATTCAAGGAATATAGAATTAAACTGCAATATTATACATGTACATATATATTCTGATGCGACCATCCGAACGAAGCTCCCTCTGTACATAGCAAACAGAATTCGAACCATATGAATTTTCCCTACTCTCCCTCTCATCCTACACGTTGATTTAAAAAAACACATTAAATCACAGTAAATGTCTCGTATATTCCCCTCATAAATTCTATCAAATCGAAATATTCGAAAACAATCATTTCTAAACACCATCCGTTTCGCCTTCGACTGCATCGACGTTTCAATCTTTTCCTCTTATAAATCGTCATAATTGACGTATTCCTCCAGTAACTTTTATCGACTCGAAACCGTTATTCCAAAGATAACCGTATATTTAGATTTAAAACGCATTCGAAACTGGAATGTATAGAGAGATTTCAATCTAACAGTCCGCAATATCCACTCCGTCGTTCGTTCCGTCGCGTCGCCGGGAGTTATTACGTTCTCTTCGCGGCAGTAAATTCGCTCAAATAGACTCGGAATAGCGCATAGACGCTGAATTTGCATCGATCCTTCAACAATGCGCGCACTGAAATTTATGAATAATTGCATAGTAATGGTGTATTTATCCGAGCGGCGGCGGCGGCGGCGGCGGGAGCGTTGTCAATTTCGTTCCCGTCGTAAATTAGATAATGCAAAATTTATAAGTGTTTGCGTTGACAGAAGGGAATAACGTTTTTGTATGTACTGTATATGTCGAAAGAGGCACACAGCATGATGTATCTCCCTCGAGAATGGATTCGGGGTGAAAGGGCATTTTGCGAATTCCTAGTTGAAAGGTAACAACCGAGAAGAGGCATAAGGATACAGATGAAAAAGACGCCGAAGAAAAACGGAGAAGGAGATAAAGAAGACAATCAAAAAGGGAAAGAAAGGGAAGTGAAACACAAGCTACTCTCGAAATTTTGGTATAAAGATTTAGCCGTGAAAAACTATGTGCCCGATTGATTCCAATCCAATTTTACCGAAGATGAAGAAGTGGCTCTGCTAGATGGAATAAAAAGATGCTTGATTTATAATATCGTTACAGATTATCACATTTTAGCGGCGAAAATTTGCTTGTTTTACGTTTATTGATTCAACACTGATTCACACCGGAGGCAGGCATTGACCGGTGTGTAGGAAGCTGGTGTTTAATTGAGTTACCGTACCTGCTCCCTGACAGCTCCATTCTGGCATCCATCGTTTTTGACAGTGTACTAGAGTTGGAAGCGTTTTACATTTGATGACATTCGTCGACTGGGAGTAGTAAAATTGATTGATTAATCATCGTTTTGCCATGCCAGAATTATCGGAGCTGTTGTTTCTGATTATTTTCTTAATTCCCTGGATATGCGACTCGAAACTCGAATTTACTTCTTCGAGCTCGAAACCAAACAGCAGTGCTTAGATATCTTAAAAGAAATCAAATCCGGCGAGGGAGTATCTTTATTCTTTACTCTTTATTTCTGTTCTAGTTTTCTTGCGCATAGATCATGTGAAAAATAACCGAAGTATCTCAAAACAATATTTCCTCACACTGTCGTATTAAGCAATAATAATAATAGTAATAAATAATCATAATAACAAAAATATAAAATATTCTAGATAATCGCTTCATTGAAGAAGTCTTCTATTTTATAAAATCCTTCCCTATCCTAATCCTAAGCCGGTACACCGCTTCAGGTGTCGGGTATGTTGGAGTTGAGTTTCTATATCGAGATTCTTTTCCATGCTTCTCACCATGTCTTCGTGTCCTGTACCTACTACATCTTCAGTTCCTCAGTCCAGCTGTTCCTAGGCCTTCCTCCATTTTCTCGTGATTGGTTTGGTTTCAAACACATCACTACACTATCCTCTCTCTTTCCATTCCCATGACGTTCCCCAATCACTTCAACTGACCTTCTTCTATTCTGTCCTGTATGGCATCTATTTCCAAGTTTCCTCTGATTATCCACTTTCATTTTGTCATCTATTCTTCCAAGAAACCTCATTTCCGTGCTTTGTATTTTTGTTTCTATTCCTTCGTTGTTGACCACACTTTCGAACCATAAGTGAATGTTGGGACCGCCATCTTTTGGAAGATTTCAGTTTTAGCTCCCTTGGACATCTCTCTTCTTTTAGGAAAGTGTCCTTAATGCTAGAAAATAGTCTTTACTTAGTCGGTACTCTGTTTCTTGTTTTTTACCTCTTCATCAAATCTTCAATCCTCAATCTGAATTATCGCCAAGTATTCGGAACTAGCCACCTTTTCTAATTTTCTGCGGTTTAAAAATAGTTCATGTTTTTTGTTTTTCCTACTTATATTCATGGTCTTTGTCTTTTCTCCAGTTATTTTCATATTACCTTCTTTTCGTTCAAGATTCTTTTCGTCTTGCGCTATATCGCCTGTATCATCGGCATAGGCTATTTCCCGCACCTCTATCATATCCATATTCCAGAATTCTATATTGCACTGCTTTCCTTCTCTTTTGGCTCCTTTTGTTATCTCGTCCAGAACTAATGTGAGCAGAATTAGCCTCCAGAATGCATCCTTGTCTCGCTCCTTGTGTTATCTCAAAGTATTCTGATTTTTCTCTTTTTCTCTTGTATATAGCTTTTTTCCCATTAATGGCATTTACATCTACTCCTCTTTTCTTTAGGATTATTCATACCATATGTTATGTCCTCTTTTTTTTTACGCGGTCAAAGACTCCATGTCTATGAAGCGGAGGTGTAACTCCTCCTCTTCTCCCAACACTTTCTTGTTTATTTGTATATTTCATAAAAACAATTCTTAATTAAATGAGTTTTCATAATAATTCATAGTCTTTTTAAGGATAAGCTTTTCAATATATGGGAAAGATGATCATACACCTTCGAACCTTGCGTTACACCGGTTGTTCCCGAAATGTTTCGAAGGAAGTAATTGCCGCTTCTTTAGGTGCTTTCTTTCTTCCTTTTAAGGGTGTGATTCATTGCCCACCGTAGCAAGACTTACTGGATTATTGTATTGTTTGGATGTATGTATGCTCCATGACGCGAGTGTCCACGACGAAACATACAACCTTGGAATCTGTTTTATCTCTGCTGGTTACGTTTTCAAGTCTAACGTTCCTTAGCTCATTGCTCTCACAGAAGGTATGTCTCGACATTTTTTCTCATTTTGACAACAGGCCCGGCACTTAGGATCTCCCATTATTTCTGTGCTACATGCGTCAATATTTGTTAATTCGTCAGTATCCTGTCAACACGCCAACTGCCTTCCCAATCTGGACCCTGCTCACGCACAGCAATTGTCGTCTTGCCTCCCCTGAAGATACCGCGATTAACATGAGAGACTAGCTGAGTCCTCGTACAGTCCTCCAATGCTTAATGTGTTGCTCCTTTAGCAAGTTCGTCATCACAATCCTTACAGTTTGATAAGGAATTTCACATGTACACCCAGGATTTACCAGCCTATCAGGAGGTGCATCTTCTCATTTCCGATGCATCCCCGCTTTCTTAAGCAGTCTTTGATTATATACGCACGTTCCCAGCTGCTTGACCGTCTCCCATGGTAAAGACCATCCTGTTCTAGTCGAGTCTCCGTACTACGATTTGCACACATGTAATTGGACCAATAACCTCGATCTGAATTACAGTTCCACAGGCTTTCAAGTTCATGGTAATGCTATCTCCTGTTTCCGTTTCATACATACCCATTCCAGTTCCGGTAATCATTTATTTGTGGGTAATCACTAACGAAAACAAAAAAAGGCAAATGTGGGATTACAAGGTGCAACAAGAAATTCCAGCCCGAGTAGCTCGCGTTTTTCTGAACTCCTGAACGCCAATATTTCGACGTTTTGCTATGTGAAAGTCAATACAATGGATCATTGTATGAATGAAACACGTGGAATTAAATATTTGAACTTTGAAAAATTAAAATGATTTATTAGCCTTTCAATTGTTCAAAATGCCGTTTTTAGCCTATTTTTTGATACTTCTTCAGTACATTTTGTGCATATTCACCCAATTTTCGCAATGTAATTCGAATTTAATTCATTTTGTTATGAAATAAGTAGCAAGTATTTTATTTTTTGTTTCTTTTTCCAATGAACTTAATAAGAAATGACAAATGAAACACGCAGAAAAGGGGCGTAAAATATGTCGTTCGAGCTCTTTTCGGTGCTGGTTGGAATCGGAAATCGTTTTTCATTAAATGAACTAAAATCCAAATTAAATCCGAAGTACATAGCGAAAATTGGGTTAAAATGTGAAGAATGTACGGAAAAAAATCACCAAAAATGGGCTAAAAAGGGTATTTTGAACCAGTAAATAGGCTAATAAATCAGGATATTTTATTTTTTCAAGCTTAGAACATTTGATTCCATTTATTTCATTCATGCATTGATCCATTTCATTAACTTACACATGCCAAAAGTCGAAAAATTGCCCTAAAAATATGCCAATCGGTAGGTGAGACTTGGAACCCTGTTACTTTATGATCTGAATGTGTCCCTTCTTTTCTTTTCTTTATTGGCTTTGGTTGGACCCATTAGCCACTGGCTAGTGTCATCTGAATTTGTCAAAAAGAATTAAGAAAGACTATTAAGTGCAAGGCTAAGAGGGTGGAATGTATTAGACAACAGGACAAGAATATTAGATCATCATCATAATCCAAAAGAGTCGGCATTCTTTATACACTCTCCAAAAATTGTCTTAAAATTTTTCTTCTTCATACTAGAAATGAAAATTTTTCTATGCCGATTGATGTTAGCAATATAAAGGGGTCTTATGAAAATTATGAAAGCATGAAGCCACTAGTGGATAAGACAAAGTACCGGAGATTTTAATGGCAAATTTGTGTTGCAGTCCAAGTATTGGATTTGCAGTCGGGCTACATGACCTTTTGCTGCTTCCTATGTGAGTGGGATTAACAAGCAACAGCCAAGATGAAGAACTAGTTTTAAGAATGTCATTTATTGAGCTTCTCGTTAATGTAGTAAAAATTCTACTGCCACCTCCTGGCACCAGATTGGGATTGATGACAAACATCGTAAAGGCAATGGCCAAAGATGTTGAAGGTTTCCTTTATTAAAAACAAAATTTCCTAGAATTAACGGAGCTGAAATAAAAGAGGGAGATCACAGAAAAAACGAGCTAATATAGTTAAATCCCGCGGGGATTTTCTTAGACTGTTGGCTGAGTTGCATTCCGTTTTAACGCTATTTGAGCTGGAAGCGATGACCCCAAAATTGTTGCACAGTGTTATCCTTCACCATAGCCTTAAAGAGTGGCCCATCTCAAACATACCGATTAGATTTAGGTTGGCAATAAGATTTAATAAATACTCGTATATTGTCTGCTTGGACTTTTAAAACAATCGAAACCTGAGGCGTCGTTTGTGACGGTCATGTGATGTATTTATTAATCGTTTGGTTACAAAAATTGGTCTCAAAAGAGCTGGTAGTTTATCATCATTAGATTCAATGTCGCCAAATTAAATTCGTCACAGTGGAGATGACTCACTCTTATCACACCCCTAACATCGGATTTCTACGAAATGCACATTGTTGAGGGTACGTGTACGTACGTGTTAAGCGATCGACATCAAATATCTTCTGAGGAAACCAATTACGTTTACGGTTTTCGTGGAAAAAAGAACAAAATCCTCCGCTTCTAAAATCCTTCTCTAACGTCGCCGTTCATTACGTAGACGGCGAATTTTCCCGGCCTTCGACGTTAGATTATCGAAAGGAACAGTTTAAAAGAGGCGCTTCCTCCGCCCCCGAAGAAAAAGAGAAAAACAGTTCTAAAGACCGAACGAATTCCTTTCGAATTTTCTCATCGGTGCGATCAATCGAACTGTTTAACGCGAATTCTTTGATCCGTAACGATCGTCGAAAGCGCGCGCCCGAACGTCGAATTGCCGGACTTAAAAGTTGCAGCAACGGAGACGATCCTGCCCCATTTACATACGTTTCGCCTTTTCGATGGATTTTAACGGTTTCGTCTCCGGGTCAATTTGCATTCGGAGCGGTAATTGTGTGCGTTCCAAAGTTTAACTTTAACAGAAATTAATTTCGAAGCGATCGATTTGAACGTGTATTTCTATCGCCCGGAGGAGCGGATTTCCGAGCTAATGGATAAAATAATAAACCGAGGGATGAATTAATTCGGTCTGAACGCAAGTTGGGCGCGTGTGAAATAAACCGCAATCGTAATATTTAGTTAACCTGAAGCCACAGTTTGATGTTAAGCTATGGCAGGTGATTTGGTAAGAGTGAAGTTTTAAGGTTGGTAAGTTTGCAACTTTGCGAATTTTTCCAGATATTAATTGTTCCCATTTTCGAAATATATGTGCTCCCAGATTGTCGATGACTCGAACTGCATTGAATACAATATGTGATAAAACTCTAGAGTATGGAATGGAATCCTCATGAAAACGATGGGTTGTTGAATTTATTTCAATAATGGTAGTGCCCACTTTTCGAGATAACATAATGATTGTCCTGCAGTTTTTCTTCCCAAACCTAACTCGCGCATTCCTCAGTGAAAATTTTCTTGGTTGCCCTTTGCCCTCGCATCAGCTTTGGAAGCTTAAATTCTGAAATGTTTGTCTTTGTTATCGAATGGGCACACTGCTGGTAATGATCTTATCCCCCTTTATTATCGTTGAAGACTGCAGAGATGTCTTGGTGCAACCCCTTGCAGAGGTTTTTAATCTTGCACTTTCCACCGGTGTTTTTCCCTTTGTTTGGAAAGGGCTAGGATTGTTCGCCATCCTTAATATGGGTGGCCCAGTCAATGTCTAGAACTACCGTACCATTTTAATAATTTCTAGCTTTTCTAAGATATTTAAGCAGGTATTGTACATACATATTTGCCCCCACATAAAATCTTTAATTTTTCTAGTCAACATGGTTTTGTTCAGATAAGATCCACCAACACGCACTTTGTCACTATTTCGCAAAATATGTACAGCGTTTTGGACAGGGGAGGACAAGTTGACGTAATTTCTACTGACTTTTCCAAAGCCTTCGATACCATTGATCATGGCATTTTCCTGTCCAAGTTACTCCTTAGATTGATGAGATTATATATAGAGAATGGGACTGTTTTCTGCCATGGAGTTAGATTAGATTAGATATTAGATTACTTGAGGTGGCACTGATGCCTGTTCCACTGCGACCTTTCCAGGTCTATTGTGGTCCTCATGCCTCCTTAGAGTACGTTCTCTAGCGCTATTGAGAGCATATATATATATATTGAGCAATGGAGTTAGCTTCTACAAATTTACATTTACCTCTAACGTCTAGCAGGGATCCAATCTTGATCCATTGGCATTTATAAATTTATTAATGATTTTCTGGAAACTTTAACCAGTCCTGCTCTAGCATATTCAGATGATATCAAAATTTATAACACAATTAATTGTCATAGACATTCTAGTTTTCTTGAAGATAATTTATCGGTGATTGCTAATTGGTAGGAATTTATCAAATTAAAATTAAATTTAGAGTGTAGATTGAAGTGTACCACAACATCTTTTACCACAAGAATACTAGTGTTAGAAACATCCTACTGCGTATAAGTCTTTAATACCTCCAGTGTGGGACCTTGATGTAACTTTTGACGCGTTAATAAACGTTAATGGTCCAATAAAAAATAAGTTGATAAGTAATCTCAAAAACTAGAATTGTGTTGAAAAACGTATGTAATCTGTATGTTAACGATCATGGTTCGAAGATGTCTAGCTACCCTGTTCAATATGACGACGATAACTTTCAGAAACAGATGGAGCCACGCCCAGGAAATAGATCAGAACGCAAAAGAAGCACCTCAACAAGGAACAAGCTGGTTTGCAATGAACACAGTTGTTCTCAATAAAGAAAAACTATTCAGTTACTCTTCAAATGCAAGCCCAACTCGACCCCTCCTAACGCGGGCGCGGCGAAATTATTCGGAATAACTTTGGACATTAGGTTTACCTAGAAAGCCCACATCGAGACCCTATCAAGAAAGCCCTTTTCTGCTCTGTGTGCTGTTCCAAGAACAAGACATATAAGTAACAAAGAAATGACAACGATATGGCATATAATATCCAAAGTTTCACTGCAGAATGAGTTATGGAATTCAGCTGTGGGGTGAATCAGCCCACGTTATGATGTTTGCTGGTCCAAAGGAAGGTTATTCGAGCAGTTGAAGAGGTGATTCATAACACACACTGCACATCACTGTTTATAAAAAATAAGATTATGTCATTGCCTTCAACTTATATCTTCAAACAACTACTTTGGGCCAAATCAAAGCTACCAAACCTTAGCAGAAGTGGTTCTTTACTACGATACCATCGAACGCAGTCAACAAATTATCATTCTAAAACAACAACATCTGGTCAACGTAGGCACCTTCAACTGTGCAACGATCTACTGCTGGATTGGAGGGATAAACCGGTGGTAAAATTTAAAAAACAAGTCAAAGCCTTCATAATTGAGAAATGTTTCTACACAGGGAGTGAATACACAAAATTATGAAGGAGCCCCATTTAGTCCAGTGCAATTATACGCTAAAAATGATAAATGATAGAACCCAATGACTGGATTTGAATGATTCTTTTTCTTAAGTTTCTAATAACATAAATTACAAAGTTTAGCCATTAAAAATTGTCCCTATATTGCAAATCCATTTATTTAAACAAGAAATTTAAATTTTTAGAAAGTTCTCTTAAAATATAATTGTCAGTATTTTCAAATATTTATCCTAAGAAATAGTAAATATTATTGTTTTCGAGACTGTTTATAAAAAAATTAACGAAAAAATAACTAATAAACTTTTTTGTTCAAACAAAAATTAATTTGTGGTTGACAGAAGGCCCAAAAAGCTAAATAAATAGAAGAAACTTGATACAATACAAATATGTCCATTGTTTATAGAAAACAATTTATTAATCATTTATGTTAAATAATAATTATTTAAAACTTTAATGTGATAAACATTATCAATTTTTATTTAAAAAATAAACATGTAAACAAATCTTCTTTGACATTTTCGACATCATTCGTTAATATTATTGTTACATTTAAGCAGCTAAGTCATCAAGCAGGGCTAGATCTAATTTTACATGAAGAAAATACCATTTTTAATAAATTTTCAAGAGCTGGTGGTTGGTTCATTGTAACTGGTAGCAAGGAATTATTTTACTTTTTCCATTCCCATTTTTTGGCAACTTATCATGTCCTATCCACAACTACACTTGTAAATACACTTTTTTCTATGCTCTAAGCTAGCATTGAGTGTGGGTATCAATTAAGCCATGTTGACACAGCTATTTTTATTGGAAACTTTGATAAACGATTGGTGTCGATAATTATTATTTTCTTGAGGTCTAATAGCACCATATAATGCTAAAATACATAAAATACCCGATCGCAAAATATCCGTGATATTACCATTTTCATTCGTAAAGATAATAGCAGCATCTTGTCAATCTCTATGATTTTTGAATAATTGAAGACGATAGTCGCAGCGTTTTAGTCATGTAACTCCCTCTGCAACATCGGAATCGAAGAACGGTTAACTCCGAGTGCTGTACCGCCGCCGTTTGTTTACCAGAAGTGATGGCAGCATTCCAAAACCTACCCCGAAAAGACGAATCATCCTCCACCAAAATAAAGGATCATTCCATGCCAAAATCAATCATGAATTTTCTTGATTCCCTCCGATTTTAATGAAATTTGGTGTGTGTGTTATACTAACTGAAAAACTGACAAATACAAAGTTTCAGCCCCCTAAGTCGATAGGGGCCAAAAATACGGAGGGTAACATTTTCCCTCAAAATCTCCAAGTCGCGACACTCTTGCACCCTCAAAATGCAACCTTCAAAACGGCAATTTTGACTATATCAACTAAAGATTGGAACAAATGCTTTAATATTTTATTTGGACGAACACGAAGTGTATCAATCTTTGTAGACGATACTTTGAAAAGTAATAAAGCACATTCAGTCAACTATTTGCCCTTTATGGCTATGTGCAACACTAAAAGGACAACCACTATAACCGCGAACACCACCCATTACCCATTTTATCTATTATAATCTTTAAGCTTTCCTTTCATCTAATTCATATTACAGTCTCACTTCCTCTCTTTAATCGTAATTTAAAGTCCACCATTATCTGTTGTTTTCAAAACATCTAAAAATCCGCTAATCCCTCAAAATCCCACTATTCATCGTTCTTATCAGAATCTCGAGAAATACAATGTAATGCGATATACACGTACATACATGTACAATACAGATTAGATTTCTCGTACTTTTGTACACGTATCTCATACGATCATCCAGTCTGTGTTTCAAGCTCGTTTGAAATGTTGCGTGACCACCGTACCAGGAAAAAAGGTGAGTCGAAAGATGGCAAGCCGGTAAGAAAAAGCTTATTCGTGTCAAGGCACGCACATACGTACTCAAGATTCGCATGTAACGTCGATGGTAATTCCGACGGTAGTAATTCTGATTATCACTCGATTATGTCCAGATTACCTTAAAGTAACGAAGCGGTTGTGGCCGCGTAACATCAACAAGGCGGTTTAGAAACTAACGCTAATTGCGCGTTATTTAAGCGAGATCACGCAGAGTGTTTATGCTTCGACTGAAGTTTCATGAATTATATCGGAAATAAATTTCGTATTTTAGTTACCGAATGATACTTTATTCTCCTTTCTGGTTTGGTAGATGAAATTAATTGCCTACATATGAATTGAATTGGTACCGCTGAAATCGCAATGAGACAATTAGATCCTTACATTGTCGCCGTGATCGAAAGATGAATTTCTTTTCCATTTAACAGAGAGAAGTATGCTTTATAAACGAAGAACAAAAATCAAATAAATTAATAATGCGTGCTTGATATTGTAACAGAAATTGCATTGAACTTAATCACTTTAACAAATTAAAAGATCTTGTATCGTCGCCATCCATACCGATTCTTCCTGTTCAGAAATATAAATCTATCGAACACGAGCAGAATATTAAAATATTAAATTCCTTCGTTTGCCAAACATTTAATCCGCGAAGGTCCTCACTCACATCGAACACGGGGGATCAACATTATCTTCACCATGGACGAATACCTATTTACCCATCCTCCTTCTTCTCCTGGTTCCTCGTTCCGCGTTCCATCTCGTCCCGAGTCGTCGGGCATCATCTTCGTCTTACTTTTCAATTAAAAACTCGTTAAAATTGAGTAAGACGTTAATCCGGATTAGCGTCGCGACGAGGGCGTTCTCGATCCGTTTTTGCGCCAAATCGAACCGGTTCTTTAACGAAAATCGAAGGGGTCGAAAACTTGGAGTTTATTGACCGGGGAGACGTCGAAGCGAATGTAGGTGAAATTGATGTAGGACGAGGGAATTTTGATCGGTAAATTTTGAATGAGGATTATTTAGAAATGTTTCGAGCCTTCAGCATTCGATATCAAAAGTGAAACAAAGATTTTCAAAAATAAGTAAGTAGCAGTAGATATATCTTCAGTATATCGAATACAAAAATATTTTTAAAGTTTGCGCTGTTAGAAGCTGACTAAATGATAGTATTAAAAGCAACACCGTGCTTTGACGTATATCAAACTATCAGAAAATGAGAGCTGCGAACGTGTCAAACTTGATAAAAATATATACCCAAACATATCGAGGAAGTATGCGATAATAAGCTTTTACCTACTATCTTTAGTTTCTGAGTAATTTAAGAGTCTTCAAAGAAATAGAGAAATCCTTCAGTCAAGTTGATCTGAAACTATATTGAGCGAGAATTAAACATCCAAGAAATGCCTAATTTCATCGAAATAAGCGCGAAATCTTCTACGAGATTGATTGAGGATGAATCGTTTTCTGCGAGGATGTTGAAATGTTAGACACTCAGAGCAAAAGCTGCAACGGGAGTGAATTGGAGAGGTACAGTCTTACACTTCAAGGTTATTTTGAAGGTGAGCTCAACGATTTAATGAGGTGGAAATGCGGTTGTACCAGTTAGGTTTAGTTTGAAAAAAAGAGAATAACGGGGAAAGCAGCCTAAACGAAAAAGTTAACTTATTTCGTCTAGCTTGCTTCCCCGTTATTCTCTTTTTCTTTCAAACTAAATCAACGATTTAATTCCAAATCTAAATTTATCAAAGAAATCAGCTAAGTTCCTTGCATCAAGACTTATTGTTAGAGAAAAACGTCTTATCGGAGAGCAAGATATTCTTCTTCTATCTTTCATCGAGGAAAATAATTTCGTATATATTGTAACTATTCCTCTGGGCTTTGAAATTCTAATTTGGGCCTCCCAATATTGGCGGGTCTTCATTGGAAGCTCAAAGAAAAGTTTTAAATGTGTGTTACCGCATAATGGAAACTAGCTTCGATCCTGAACGAAACTTAAGGAGCGGTACCAAAATGTCAAACTTGTTTTAGAGAAAAATTTCGTTTGTTTAACGTCAGTGATCAGTGTGTGTAAACTTAAAGATGGTGACTTTTGTATTAGGTCGGCAAGATAGATACACTAAATATTCCTGCTTTCTTTGTCTATGTCACAGTCGTGGAAAAAAGAGAATCCTGGAGTAGAAATAACTGGCCGTCGAGAATAAATATGACTGTGGGAAAAGCTAACATGGTTCATGAATCATTAATAAATCGAGAAAAAATCATTCTTCCACCACTTCACATTAAACTTGGGCTTATACAACAGTTTGTGAATGCTTTGGTTAAGAATGGTGGTTGGTTCAAATGAAGCTGCCGTAAAGGAGGATGACCGAGGTAAAACGAACCAAGTTGAAGGAGAAACAGCACTGCAACTGGCTGCTACCTACATCGAACGGTAGAAAGAGGCTGAAGAGCCTTTGCTCATTAAGAGTCAATCGAAACAAGTGGTTCAAACAAAAATAACTGATTTCCTTTAAGTGGAGGTTCTACACTTCACCGGGAAAATCAGCCCTATATTTCGGGAATTAATTGCAAAGGATCTACTAAAGATATTAACACAAACTTTTTTTTAATTAAAGATGCATCCTTCTACTTTAACTCTGTATTTTTGCAAATTTAAAAAATTGAATTCCGCGACCTTGGAACGTCTTTTAACAAGGCGCTACAAAAAACATGGGTGGCACTGTTGTATCACATCGACCAGTTGGATTATCTGAAATCCAAAAAATTCAATATTTTTTAATTAAGGATGGTCTTGGCTATAATCGGCCGAAGAGAATTTTTCGCGACATGAAATTTGTTTAAATAATACAATATTAAATTAAAAGTTTGCAATTTCACTCAATTTTTTGACCAATTGGGGGCTATAAAAATGAAAAACGAAAATTTGAAAATCGTGCTCGGCCGATCAGAGAGGCATGTTTACTGAACAAATGAAATAAAAATTGGGTCCATTCGATAAATATTTCTAGTGAAAGGCATACAATCCAGCTCAAAAAGAGATAACTTTTGGGAAATCGCGTTTAAAGATAAATAACGGTAGAAAACATGACTGGAGAACTTAAGCCGCTATGCCAGGGCCGTAAAGCTCTCCCTCCTCTTCTCGAATTTGCTCCTGGTTGGCCACATTTCTCTCCCTCTGTTCAATTCGGGCCCTTTTTGCCGCGTCACTGACTCTGCGCTCGGAGCGGTCTATACGGTTTTCGTCGAGTCGAGCGGCGCACGTTTCAGCGTGAGATCCCAAGGTGTTCCCCATGACTTCCATTGTTTTTAGAATTGATGCAAAACCTTCGTTAACGATCATCACCGCCGAATAAGTCGCAACTTGGACCACCTTGACTCGACACTCGGCCCGATACTGAGCTAATCAACGAATTTCGTATGACAACACAAAATCACACATACACATTCAGGCACATTAAAAATATGCCAGAAATAAACTGGATGATCAGTCCACGAAAGAAACTGTCCCTAGAAAAGGGACGGGTTGACCGCGTCGCGCTTAGATGCATAAAAAGGCCGGAGATGGATATTTTTGAGCTCCCGAAAACCTGGGAAGGAATATGTTTTCGACAAAATCCTTTCACTGGCATATTTTTAGATACATATAGATTCAAAAAATGCAACCAAAAAAATCGATTTTTAAACTTCAAGTGTAAAACCTCCCCTTAAGGCTACATACATAGATATTTTATTTTTGTAGACCAATAAAATTTTACAATTTAATTTCGTTTTTAATTTTGTGTTTAGGATAAGTATGTCTCGTTTAAAAGGAATTGTTCTGTTTTACCTAACTCATTTTTATGTATTTTGGTCGAATATGATTTATTCTATTTAAATCTTTTAAATATTCTCTAGTTTCTCTACCACTTTTAGACCAATCAAGCAAGAAATTGGAAGCTATGTTTTTATTTTAAAAATATAGCTGTTGCCTTCCAATTATTGTTTGATTGGCCTAAAAGTAGTAGAGAATAGTAGTAGTAGTAAAGATAAGTATCAATAATATCTATTTAAATTTTTTGAATGTATTCAATATTCCATTTGGGTAGCCTTTATCTCAAAAGCATGAGTCAATTCAGGCAAAACTGATGCCATAATTACTTTAGTGCAGGTCATAAGTGTGCACGTGTCTAATATATTGCAAGTAAGTTATCTATTTTATTGTTTGTTTTAAATTAATTGCGGCTGTGTGCACTCTACAAGTTTCCAGTTAGTCTTCCAGACAGTGTTCGGTTTTCATTTTTCCTTCAACGTCGCGGTATGTATCGTTCCTTAGATTCTGGTGAGTACATTTTTAATTTCGAAACTAAATGGTACCGATAGCATAGCAATAAAGTTTAAATTCTCAATAAACGGGACTGATTGATACTATAGGTTTAATTTCCATGTCCAAACATTCGATTACTGCTTCGTGTTCGCACGAATAAACTCAAGTTTAACTCACTTGTAACGGTAATATATTACCTGACATGCGACCTAAAAGGCTACCAATGGCAGAGACGTTACAATTATTTGATTAAATTTGATTTAAACTTTTAATTACTCAAAGTAATAAATGATTCAGGAAAGAATGATGGAAGTAGTTTCATTATTTTTCGCTAATAATATATTGAGCCACCTCAAATTCGACCTCAACATCGACTATTATACAGCTATACCAAAAGTTAACAACACAATATTAAAAGAGTATAAATGTACTACCGCCCCATGAAAAAAATAATAGAAATTATTATGAAAAAACAGTTAACCGAATAGTGTGACAATAAAAAAGTGATAGTGGGTAATTAGTCAGGTTTCAAAAAACGTCATTCATGTGAATCTGTGATCATAAATATTAGTAATAAATGGTTAAATTAGATGACAATAATATCATTGTAGTAGTGTTTCTAGTTTTTAATAGAGCATTTTTGTTAAAGAAATTAGAGGAAATAGGATTTTGTGATAAAGCCCTTAAATGGTTTCAATATTACTTATTAAAAAGAACACAAAAAGATAAGTACAGTAATTGTATATCAGCACAAATTGGAATTGAACGTGGCATTCCGCAGGGAACGATGCTTGAGCTGTTATTGATTGTATTATGTATTAATGATATTGTTAAACATATTAAATATTGTAATATTGAACTAATTGCAGACGACACAATGCTATATATATCCGGTAATAACACTCAAAAAACTAATGGGCTAATAAATATAGATTGAGATAACATTTACAAATGGTTATGTAATAATAATTTGTATATAAACTTAAGTAAATCTAAGTACACAATATTAAGAAATAAGTATATATTAAGTAAACTAGAACATGTAAATATAGATATAAAAATTGACAACTTCAATTTAGAAATAATAAAGTAAATAAAGTACCTATGAGTTACTACAGACGATAAATTAAGCTTCATTGAACATGCCAACTATTTATGTAATAAAATGCCAAAAAATGTATACTTATTGAATAGCAATAACGACTTTTTAAACATGAGAAACAGAATAAGAATCTATAAAGCTTTAAGTGAACCCCATATAGAATTTTGTGCCACTATATTCTATAACCTCCACGAAAACCAGATGCAAAAGTTTCAAATTATACAAAATAAATGTAGGACACTAATACTCAAATGTACCAAATACGTTCCTGTACGAACCATATTGAATGTACTAGAGTTTTTGAATGTTGAACAAAGGAAATTACTATTAAAACTCTCGACTTCATTGTAAAAATTAAGCTTGGGATGATGCCGCATTGTTTGACTCATAACCTCCAATATGTTTGAGGTGTGCATAATTATGCTTTACGAGCAAATATATGTGATAACATTTATCTAAAAAAATTTAAAACAACACGAACAATGAATAGTGTCCTGAAGAATGCCCTGATTCTTTTTAATACGTTGCCACTGGACCCAAAGCAGTGTGATAATTATAAAAAATTAAAAGGGAATTAAATATTTTTATCAAAGAGCCAGGTTTGAAAATATAAACTATCCTACGCTAAGTACACTTTGTAATATATAATTAAAAATAGCTTTACTAAATAAATTTCCTATTATTATCAGTGGAGGTCAGGATATATTCTATTACAACGCCTTTACCACATTCATCTAGCACAGGGGTTCCCAACCGAGTCCACGGGGATCCCTTGGAGGTCGATGGAACTTTAACGAGGGTCTGTAGTATTCCAATTTGAGATCGATGATAAATTTTTAAAATTTTAATTAATTTTTAAAAATGAAATTCCTATAACTAATATTACTGTTGCATCTTCTGATGGTGCAGCATCAATGGTGGGAAAATATCGAGAATTTTTAGCGTTTCTAAGAAAAAGGAATTAGCGGTATTCTCATTCGAATTACAGCGACAACACCGAATTGCCCAAAATTTGCCGGAGAATCTGTTCAATCTGTTTTACATTTGTATATTAAACCAATAAACACAACTAAAGCTAAATAAAAGAAGAATTCCCGAGGAACAATGAACTATTACTTAAAGTTAGTAAGTTAAACATCAATTAGAGTATACCTACTTGATCACACGTCTCCAAATTTTAATCGTTTATTACTTTCAAATGGTTATAGGTTTCTGCCAAATTTAATCAAAAGATTCCAACGCGTTCTACGTTTTGTAATTTCTGTCAAAAATTGAATTATATAATCCTCGATAACGAGATCCAAAATGAGATGGAACAAACTTAGGTACGGAAACCAATCTGGTCAATTCTGCCATTAGAAGCTGTATGAAGACCACGTGCGCATTCAACACAGCGCAAGCCGCATCATTGTATCAAAATTAGGAACACCACACGTTGAAGCGAGAGATCATAGAATATTAAAACTGTAACAAACGGCCGTAACAAGTGGAGTGTTAGCTCTACGAGTACGTGTCAGAATTGGCTTTCACTAGGTAAAAATCCATAATAATAATGGATAAAACTCGTAGAGCAAACACTCCACTTGTTACGGCCATTTGTTACAATTTTTTTTTTAATATTCTACGATCTCTCGCTTCAACGTGTGGTGTTCGTAATTATGATACAATGATGCGGCTTGCGCTGTATTGAATGCGCACGTGGTCTTCATACAGCTTCTAACGGGCGAATTGCCCCAGATTAGTTTCCACGAGTCTTTCGTTTTTTTTTTTGTAATTTCGATGGCGTAATATATCCCTTTCACGTTGTTATAGAGAATTACTTTGAGCTAGTAAAGGCTGGTATATGTAATTAGTGTAGGCTGGTAGAACTATCGTAGGAGCTAGAACCCAATTTTCCCAACATCTTTTTCCTCACGGGCGAGAAAATTCGCCATCTTGGGCCACTTCCGTCCGTATACCTAAAACCACGCCGTGCAAAGTCGACCACGGAAAACTGCATCACGCTAAATGTGATTCCTTCGTCATTACCAACGACGTGAGTTATTCGCACTGTATCTTTGCCTCTGTTATTTACAATTTTAACAAACGCTTTAAAGGCTAGTAACGCACTAAATTTAACAAAAAAGTATAACGTTCGTTTCGCCCACGCGGTGGCTTTGCCAGATTATATATATTAAATTTATATCAAGTCAAATTTGAAGAGGAATTCACGAAATACTAAGAGTGCTCGATTGCTCGAACTTATGCAACAACCTACATTCTTTCGTCTCCTCACATCTCCGCTTTATCCTCGGTTAGGGATGCTACGAGTAGCACCGAGCGTATTTCTCATTAGCACCGAGTTCGAGATTCACATCTTCGAATACGTGCACACCTTCATATTTGTAAATACGCCAGTAATTAGTTTCCCTTGTGCGACGAGCTGCAGCGCCGAGACGACGACGACGCAGTTCGCTCCTATGCTGCTATGCTCCGATGCTCCGTACGTTTCCATTGTCGGGCTAATGGACATAATTGTCTGGAGATGTTGAGGCATACGCTAAGTTATGTCTATTAAACAATACCTTCTTCGCTCGCGCACGTCATTTCTCCAGCTGGCTGTTGCCTCGCTTAATGTGATTCTGTTAATTTGACATAACGAGAGCACGAGCTGGTTGCAGCGTAAAGTTGCTCGCTTTCCAGCTTCCATTAACTGAAGTCCTCGCAGGCGAGTACGTAGTATGTACTTGCATACGTATGTCTGTGTGAACTTTCAGCGTACGCGGATATACAGTGGATGGAAGTGCAATTTGTAATGCACCGTCGAGGAGGAGATGTAAGCACGATGAGCTTGAGAAGCGCTTTCATATCGGAAGACTATTTGTAATGATAGAGTCAATAATGAGCGTTTCTAAGTTCATAACGGTCATTTTTCTGAACAAAGGAAATTGAGTTCGAAGTCGAAATATCACCTCTATATGACTTACACTCATCTGATTGTTATCGCCAATATCGATTTTTAACGTATTGAAATGAAGGGATTACGACAGAGCGGATAGTCGGATTTAGGTCGATTTTGGAGCGCCATCCTCAGTTGGCTGGTTCGTAAAATGTGAAATTAGCGTTAGATCAACAACGATTTAAAAGAGCGCCCGAATATTGATTTTCATCTACTCTGCAAAACTTACTCCAATTTCTGATCTGCCACATTGATCCGCCATGTCAGAACATCCAAGTACGGTGGCAATTTTTCGAAGAATTCCTCTTTACAAGTGTAATGCCCAAAATCTACCCCTATAACATTCTTTTCACCATCATTTTTCTAAGGTGTTGAATTTGGGCAAAAAGAATTTTGCTTAACATCTGTCGACGTTGTCTGTCGACGTTTATGGACACCGCAAGGAGGAGACCGTTAATGGTGGGTGGTTTATTTCTAACGTGCTGCCATTAGCGTAATACGTTTCCGTTCTTAGCGTGGGCTCGCAAAGCGAGCACGCCGCAAGCGATACCGGAAATGGCCAAAACCGGGCATAAACAATCGTTTAAAACTACAAAGTTTCTGCAAATAGGTTTCTGAATCCTTCTTTTTCTTTCGTGCTGATTTCGAACTTCCACTCGTCTCCTGTTTCGCAAGCGACACAAAAGGGAACTAAAATCCGACGTTAGAAATTGTTTGGAGCTAAAGGACTTCCTGTACATTTGTTTGTCGTTTCTTCTCCTTACTTTTCCGTGAAAGTGTGTGTAAATTTCGAACTTTCGATCGCCATTTGTTTTTGTTGTAACGACATCACCGTCATTTTTTCCAAGGTGCCAAACTGGGCAAAAGGAAACATTTTAACGTACCTGAACGTTGTCTGTTCACGTGTGTGGACGTAGCAAAGAGGAGATCGTTAATGGTTGGTTTGTTTGTAACGTTCCGCCATTAGCGTAGTAGGTACATTTTCGTCCTTAATGGGGGCTCGCAAGACGAGCACGCCGAAAGTGATGCCGAAAGGGATCAAAATTTCGACATTAAAAATCGTTCAGAACTAAAGGAGTTGCTGCAAATTCGTTTCTCGTTTCTTCTTTCGAAGTGAAAACTTCTTTAGCACCGTTGTGATTTGAAACCCGATGAAACGAAAAAGCGACACCAAAAGAGACAAAGATATACATCTATAGGATTTAGCCTGGGAGACAACGAGATAAAATACGGATAAACAGTGTTTCCTATTATCTTCGTCCCCTCTTTGTGCGGTGCTTCGTAGCCTTCCCACTCTTATCTAGCAAGAACTGTATATACGTGCGCCTGTATATTGTCTAATACTTGCTTTGGTCAAAGTGTTCTATGTGTGTATGTTTGTACGTGTATTAGCACGTGTGTGTGCGCCTGCGTATTACGAAGCTATGGTACCAATATTATAATAAATAAACCCTATAATTACCTGACTCCTGACACTGCATTCCTCTCATTCTCCCGCAGTCTAGTCAGTTTCGTTCTCTGAAGGTTTCACTTCTACCGCGTGTGAACTACACACATATTTTTTTTTACTTGAAGATGTGTGCAGATTTCGAATTTTAAACCGTTTCCTGTTTCTGTTATAATCACGTCACCGTCATTTTTTCCAGGGTGTTGAACTGACCAAAAGTAAATATTTTAACATCCGACGATGTTGTGTGTCCACATTTCTGACCACCGCACAAAGATGATTGTTAATGGTTGGTTTGTTACTAACGTGCCACCATTAACATAATACGTTCTCGTTCTTACCAGGGTAACCACATCACCATCATTTACTAAGATATTGAACTGACCAAACGGAAACATTTTAACATACCTGGACATTGTCTGTCCACGTTTGTGTGTACGGCAAAGAGAAGATCAGTAATGGTTGGTTTGTTTCTAACGTGTCGCCATTAGCGTAATACATTTTCGTCCTTAGCGGGGAGCTCGCAAGGCGAGCACGCCATAGGCGATACCGAGACGGGCCAAGATTCGACATTAAAAATCGTTCAGAACTGAAGGAGTTGCTGCAAATTCGTTTCTCGTTTTTCCTTTTGTTTTGGTGAAGATGTGTGCCGATTTTCACCTGTTTCTGTTGTAACCATGTTACCCTCATTTTTCGAAGGTGTTGAACTGGCCAGAAGTAAAAATATTAACCTATCTCGACGTTGTCTGTCCACGTTTGTGGATACAGCAAAGGGGAGATCGTTAATGGTTGCCCTGTTTCTAACGTGCCGCCATTAACGTAATACGTTTCCGTCCTTAGTGGGGGATCGCAATGCGAGCACGCCGCAAACGACACCGAAACGAACGCAAATCGTTCAGGAGTGGCTGCAAAATTATGTTTAGTTTCTTCACTTTACTGACAAGGCAAGGCAAGGATGAAGGCAAGCATCTTCAACAACCGTATAAACCGCAGTTCTTCACTTTAATTTTCCTGAATTTGTGTATAGATTTCGAACTTTCGATCGGCACCTGTTTTTGTTCTAACCACGTCACCGTCATTTTTCCAAGGTGTTAAACTGGCCGAAAGAAAACATTTTAACATCTCTGGACGCCGTCTCTCCTCGTTTATTTGTTGTTAATGCTTGTTTTGTTTCTAACGTGCCGACATTAGCGTAATACATTTTCGTCCTTAGCGGGGAGCTCGCAAGGCGAGCACGTTACAAAGCAATACAGAGGGGACCAAAATCGTACGTAAAAATCGTTCAGAGCTAAGGGTGTTCCTCGTCATCTACATTCACTGTACACCAGTTAACGAGTTGCAATTCGTGTTTTAGTCGATTTTGGAGCGTCATTGTGTAAAATTCGAAACTAACGTCACATCCGTTATCATTGACCCAAGAAACTCCCAAATAGCAGATTTTAAGTAACTTCCTAAACTTTTCTAATTTTCGAATTAGGCCATATTGGTGCGCCATTTTCAATTTTTAGTGGAAATGTTAATTTCTTTTCTGAGTATGTCTTGACGTGATGTCTCAAATGAGATGCTATCACGGACCGTGTCTTAAGTAATTTAACGGTGGCCGAAATGGGCTAATCGAGATGAAAAAGCCGTGTTGTATATAATTATTTACCCGAATGATATTATGTAGTCAACTATCAAGAATGTCACATTTATTTAATTGTCAGGTACTGTAAATACAAATACGCGTGATAAATTGGTTTGTTATATTCCGTACCTCACCGGGTACTGATAAGCATAATAATGAGATAATAATCGGTAATAAATTGCACAGCTACTTTCGATTTATCGACTGGTTACGGTAGTTATTTTTAAACACGATTTATTAGATACAGCAAAGGCAATATGATTCGGTTCGATCGGAATGGCGCCTTATTATAATGGTAATGATAGGAATTAAAACGTGTAAGACATGTTCCATCATAGAAATAATCGATAATCAGACTTAAAGTATTTCTGACTGTACGTTTCAGGAATGTATCCATTGTATACGTAAAAATCTACTATTTGCTATGTGTTTCATTTCCATAAATTGTACAGAAGTTATTATAACGTAACGTGTAAATTCGTGTAAATTTTGTGACTTAAGACTCAAACAAATCACCATGATGTACGTAGGTACCGTCATCTGAGTCGAAATCGGACGACTTTTTAGTTATTTCGTAGTAAATTTCACACTTTTGACACAAACAATTTCTAAAAAATAATTTCAATACTTACAAGTATCAAAACCATTACCGAAAAATATTACTAACACAATATTTGTTTGTGTTAGAAGCTTCGCCCCTGTGTATGGGGCAAATACGAACACTCCTTTATTTTGCGTAATATTTATCTTTAGATAGACTTTGACGTGAAGTCGGATACCAAAACTGAAGAAAAGGAAAAGAGCAAGATTGAGTTAGAACAAATGATTGTATAGACATGCGGCAACACACAACTTTTTGTCTTCCAAGAGCATCTATTGAGGGGTTAGACCGGTATGACCGACCGAAAAAGTAGGTAATTTTCAAGTGTGGATTGCCTAAGAAATAAGAAAGGTGTAAACTTGCAATTTGGTAGTTTAGTTAGGTACACTATTACGATATAAAGTCTATAAAATCAAAAGAAAAATAACAATTTTAATACCATTTATTACCATGTTAGAAAAAGTAATTTTTTTCGCAGCGTTTATTGGTGTTGATGATTCCACCATAGTGGAACGTTTGAACCCAAAAAGAAAAAAATATTACTTAAATATATTGTATTTCCTAACATTGACCGAGCTTTTTCAAGTTTAATTGAAATTTGACTGAAAAAAAAAAATGTTTTAACTTTTTGTTTTAATTTGTTGATATTTTCGAAAATAAAAATGATATTGTAAAAATCCTCGGTCAATGCTTAGAGAAAACTAAAAGGATAATAAAAACTAAACTTCAAGTTAATCCGTTGAGTACACCCCGAGAAACCTTCGACACCAGTTTGAAAAACGTAGTTTCGAGAAAAACGCATTTAAAGTTTTACAATACATTGTTTTCATTATATAGTGCAAACTTTCCTGTTTTTATGGTTAATCTGCCTTACCAGCTTCGTAATAGTCATTTCCCTCATCGTCATTTCCTGCTTTCCTCTGCCACCTTAAAATACGACCTTCTTTAGATGCCTCCAACGTACGTGCCTCAGCGACCGAAATTCGTGCTTCGTGCAAGACTTCGCAAATGCTTGCTGTAACCGGGCCGATGACTATATTTATAGTATTCATCATGAAAAGAATGCTTGAATAGCCATTATTGAATATACTGCTGGCAATATTGACAGCAGTTTTAACGCATGCAGCACTACTAAATGGTATTTTTGGAGCGAAGATCCAAATTAACACCTTCAGATCCTCGTCCAAATTCTGAGTGTAACCACCTAAACAGCGCTCTAACAAATCATTGTTGCTAAGTTCCTTGTAGATAGGAGTGATTGTCTCTATAACATTAAAATGAAGAGCAGATTTGTGAGTGTATTCACTTAATTTATTTGTCGCCTTTGCTACCTGTCAGGAACACCAAGGACTTGGCCCAGGCGGACAGTTTTCATGCTGGGGTTTAGTGTCAGTTGACGATTGTTGTAACGTTGCCCATATTGCAGTTTTCATTTCTTCTATTGAATTTTTATGTCTCCTAATAGCAAGTCCGTAATAAACGCTCACTCAGGCCCACAACAGACTCGGCCGGCGCGGGAGTACGAGTCTGTTGTATGCTTTATAACTCAGAAACTAATTAGAATTTATACTTGGGACCTTTAGATCCATATTCTACACGCTTCAAACTATTTCTTGCAGCAAAAATTTTTTTCGATTTTTTGAAAATTGTACACCGGTCTAACCTCTTAAGTTGCTCTTATCATCGTCGACTATATGGTATCAACCAGTTCAACCCCTTTCATGGTGTCTTTTAAATTAGGGAAATAATCTCCTATTAATTGCTTGGTCAGATTATCTCTGCACCATTCGATGTTTTGGGCTAATCGTTCAGAACGTCCTCCCTTGTTCTTCTTTGAAACAGAATCTTTTTCCTCTTCTATCAAGGTAATCTTTTTACCAGACACTGTACATCTCGTCTTGTTCTAGGATAACCCCATTCACTAAACTTTGTAATTCCTCCCTACTATCATTCTCTCCTCTTCAAGTGTAAGGGCAGTTTTTCCTCCATGCTTACTGGTTTTTAATTCTTTAATTTTCTAAACCGTCTGTTCTTATTTTAAACGTCTTATATCCCTTATGCAAGATTTCTGGATGATGATTCATGAATTTGGAACCAAAGTTTGCTTGTAATTCCTTAGTGTCTTCGTTCTACCTGAAGGGAAAAACAATTATCAAAAATGAGTAATACCTCAATGTAATAATGACTCTGGTAGTACCTTGCATCAACTCCGGGCAGATTTTTCTTGACGTTACGAAACAATCTAAAAACTTACATATACCGGGTGTTTCGGTATTGCACGGTACTATTTTAGGGACACATCCCTAAAATAGTGCCCATTCTACAACGCGGAAAAAGAAAGAAGTTCTTCCAAACATATAGGTCAAAATAATTTATTACCGAGATGAATAGCTAAAAGTCCGAAGTGTGGCATATGACATTCAGAGTAATTGTTCAAAGTGGTCTCCATTTTGTTGCGTACAGCATCTAGCATGACAAATCCATGCTTCTCTGGCACGCCTTATCTTTTCGTTCCTTTTTTCTCGCGCTAGAGAACACATCCCCAAAATAGTGCCGTATAGTTCCGAAACATCCGGTATATATTATATATTTATATAACTCAGCGCTATAACCCTTGTAGGCTCTTGCCTTCTAAATTCTTCGTTACTTATCTCCATTGTATTCGGTCCTTTGTCCGTTTCCTCCAATCTTTCACAACCAGATCTTCGAAATTACGTTTTACAGCTTCCATCCGTCTCTTCCTTGGGCGTATCCTCCTCTCTCTCAGTGATTCTCCGCCTGGCAACATTCTTTTGACAGTTCCTTCTTCCGACATTGGTAAGCCATCGAACTCTTTCTGCTGGGATTTTCTGTGTGATCTATGGCTTTCCACGTGCATTCATTATTTTTTTATTTATTTTAACGCCTCCATATTCCTTCAGTCACTTTGATTCCTCTAAAAATCTTTTCTCTTCCACATTTCTACTTCCTTCTCTTCCTACTGGCTCATGGTCCATGTCTCAGGTCCATACATATACTGTAGGTCCTATAATTATTTCGTGCTTTTGGATTTTTGCACACTTTTAGCTTTTAGAAGTGTCGTCAATGATCTAATTGTCTTCCTTCCCTTTAATAGTCTTTTCTCCTTTTCTTCTTTTCCCCGATTAGTTACGGTTATTCCTAGTTATTCAAGCTGGCTCATATTTTCAAAGTTATATTCCATGTTCGATGTTTCGAAATTAATACTCTTATTATCGCCTACGTTGTTGGCTCGCATTTTCATAAACCTATTTCTTCCTTGTTTGATTTATAATAAACACTTCCTTTCTTGCCTCTTCTTCGAAACCTTGGGGGATTTTTCCAAGTTGTTCGTTTTGATCTTGTTAGGAGTACATCATCTGCATAAGCTATGTATTGTTGTCTGTGATTGAGAGTAGTTCCATTTTTCTGTATCCCAGTTCCTCTAATTATGTTTTCCAAAACTATATTAAATACATCGGTGGACAATGTATCTCCTTGTCTTAGTCCTTTATTGTCCAAGAAACGATGATTTGAAAAGATTTTCTAAGTCATGATTCGACTATTTGTGTTTCGTAGTGACCTCAATTGTCTTACTATTTGAAACTTGTATTTTTAAAAAGATTTACTAACGCGTCACTACCACCAACTTTACACGCTGTGACTTACCTACCATCAATTCTAACATCATATTAACACGAATCGTCGAACCGGTAACATGATTTTGATTCAAGAATGTGATGACCAAATTGCGTCCTAGTATACCCCTGCTGCCTGATTTCACCCTAAATGACGATATATCTAAATACGCATTACACATACGAAGTTGTTATCTTCAGTGGAGAACACAAGAGAAGAATGGGCCTTAGGCAAGTAAAAAGGGCGACTTTATTGAAGCAAATTTTCTGGAAATAAATCTGTTATTATCAATAGAATTACCTCCCAGTTACATTTCTACAAATAAGCGAGACTTCATTAATCGAATTAATTACGTGGAACGCGCTCGCTCGAGATTATTTAATAAAAAGTTTCCTTCCCTCATTATTCGCCGACGGCCGTAAAAAATTCACAAATGATTAGCTGCAACGTCCCCGTTTTAATAATTTTTCTCATTATTAGCCGGCGGCCGGGCGTATTTTCTCGCCTACCGAACGCGATAAATCCAAAATCCGCGCAGAGGAGAGCGCTAACTTCTCATTTCCTGCGGAATTAAGCTTCCGTTCCCTTTTTTATCCCGGCATCCTCGCGTCGCCTTTTTTCCTTTTTCAAACCGGCGGAATCCAGCCGTTCCCCGCACGCCATAATTATGAGGAGTAATTTGCTCCGGAATAAATCTTCATTAGACGGTCACTACCGGTTTTAGTTAGTACGCGGGTATTCCCCTTCTTCGTCGGAGGAATAGCTTCGGTCTTCGCTCGAGACTCGCCCTTTTAAAACATCCGTAATCTGAGCTCGTAATCCCGCCGAGTTTAATTCCTTTGAAGTCCCGCATAATCCGGGATGAATGGCCGGTGCCGTTTTGCTTCAGCACGGAAATATTTACTTATCTGCCCGTTTGTCGGGTTTCTTATTCCTTCCATTTAAATTATCCGCCCAATAGAGGATTCTAGGAAAATAAATTAGAAGTTATCTGGAATTTTGTACGAATACCTTAAGAAATATCGAAGTTGGGGGTATCTAAGTTGAATTCAGCCGGTTCTTGATACTACGATTTTGTACGCGCAAAAGAAGTCAGTCTTTTAACTTTCTTTTCTAATTTTCTAACATGCCATTAGTTGAAAGTTCAAAAATTAGTTTTTCTTCCAGCTCTGCATTTTCCTCGTTTTCTATCCAATTAATACTATTTAAATTTGCAAATATGTACTATATACAAGATTCGAGCAAAGCAAATTATACAGTTTCTACAAGGCGCGCCTTTTAAGTTGTTACAAAAGCTAGGAAAGAAAACGTTTTTTGGAACAAACTGTTTTGCCGCTTTTCAAAATATTCGCCTTTAAGATTTATACACTTTTGCATGCGTTGAAACCAATTCTCGTTTGTTTTTTTTTTTTTTTGGTGAAGTTGGTATCACAAAAATATGGTTTTTGAAGGCTTAGACAGCTTCCTGAGGTACTGAAGATCGCTGTTCACGCATTTTTTGTTTCACATTCGGGAACAAACAGAAATTGCCACCGGATATATCAGCCGAATAGGGGCAAAGAAAATTCCATATTTGTCTCCTCCAAATAATCAATTGTTTAACGTGTTGTGCGAGAGCCGGCATTGTCATAATGCAGAATGATACGACGGTTTCGGTTGTTTTCTTTGATTTCTTCGATGACTTCTAGTACACAAATTTATGTACACCATTCAGCTTCAAGTGTTCTTCGATCCTCCAAAAGAATAATTTTGACATGTCCAGCACAACTGAAGGAACAAGCTAACTGTAAACTGAACTCCGTAAGGGATGGATTTCTAAACCTAGAATACATATACATATATTGACTCCTTGTGCTGCTTCAATTTGGTTGTTATGATTACCAACTGAAGACTCTGAAGAGGTTGACCTATCATCATTTTCTTTGAAGTGCTTTGTGAACTAACATTTTTTGTTAGATTCAGTTCATTTTGGAACACTTACAAGCTGGACGGCTGCTTAGTTTCCGGTGCATACGAACATATCCAAGATTCTTGGACGTTTACTTGTCGTTTGCACTTCCAAGTGCAAACACGTTATCCACAACTTTTGCACTAAATTTGGACAAACTTTGGCACTATTTGGCTCCAGTTATTTCAATTTTTGTTTCATTAGGAAGAAAAGATTACTTCGTTTTGGGGACTTCCCGAATAAGGTGAGGAAAGTTAGCTTCAAAATGTTGTTTCTCGTTCACAAACCATTACTTGAGCAATCATATTTTGTAGTAAGGAGACTAAAAGCCTAAAATTAGTAATTACTTTAATTTATTTCAATAGCAAGAACAACTTCTGCCATAAAGTTTGCACATGATGGTAGATTGAAAACTACCAAATAACATATCAACAGAGTCTGATAAACACAATATGTGAAAAAATCAGTTCTAACTGTAGATTGAACTCCGTAAATGATGGATTTCTAAACCTAAAATACATTTCTATTGACTCTTTGTACTGCTTCAATTTAGTCTTTATGATTAACATCTGAAGACTCTGAAGAGATTGACATATCGTCATTTTTTAAGTGCTTTGTTGACGAACAACTTTTATGAGATTCTGTTCATTTTGGAACACCGAAACGGTGGATTGTTGCTTAATTTCCGATTCATGCGAATATACCCAAGTTTCATCACCTGTTACGATCTTGTATTCGGATTTTGCAGTTCCTCGGACGATTTTTTGAGCATTTCCTTACACCAATTAATACGAGCTGTTTGTTGAGTTTCTTTCAAATTATGAATTACAAAATTTTGATCTTCTCTTGCCATCCGTAGACGTACGTTTCGCGGTTATACCGCTCGTCAGGACGGCTTTGCAAGAGCTGTAGTTTCGTATACAAATTTTATGTATATATCGTCTGAACATTTATGTTTGTCCACTCCTGTAGAAAAAATAACTGTAAAAATGCGTAATACGTGAATTGTGAGAGAATTCATATCGAATTCCTCTCACATGTACAAACATCAATTTTCAAATTATGTGGAATCCATCGAGAACAGATCTTTTTCACAGCTAAATGCTCATGCAAAATCGAATATTTTGCAGTCTTCGATATGTCTAAGAATGTCTTTATGTTACTGTAAGCTACATATCTGTCTTCTGCAACCATGTTGCGCACAGCATCGATGTTTTTGGAATAACAATCGATGTTGGTCGACCTTCACATAATTCATCACTCGGACGTACGACTGCAACGAAATTCTGCAAACCAATTGTTGTTTTATGCCCAAATTTCTATACAATCTTGTCCTATTTAACAGGACAATAAATACATTGATTTGTCATTGAAGTCATGTAGGAAGATACTCCATAGGGTATTCCCAATATAAAATTTACATATATATTTACAGATATGCACACAACTGACTAAAAGCTAAAACCTAAGTATTACTTAACCAAATCGAGTATGTAAATCGGAGGATTTAAAACGTTTGAGATGGTGTGTGTCATAAGTTTCTGTATAGAATTTTTTGGCTAATGTGTTTGGATGTACTAAAGTTCTTTCTATGTAGGATTTACTAAACTTGTAATTTTTATACATTTGGGAAATGTCCAGTTCACAGGAAACCGTTAAAGATTTGAGTAATTGTTTTCATAAACTAAGATGATAATTCTTGTAGTATTTTGCCTGTAATTAGGTCAAAGCCGGCCGATTTTTTTGGATTTATTTCATGCTTAATAACGTTTCTTGTGTCAACAATTTTTATTTTATTTGATGGCTCGATGATGATGAACTCGATTTGGTACGGTGATTCTAAACCTTTTAGGAATTTGTCTTCTGTTGCTAGACGTTGTTTTCTTGGAAATGGTTGGAATACATCAGTTACGTGTTTGGCAAACGCCTCGGTCTTGACAGTTCTTTGGTCCAATTTTGATCTTTATCTCTTATTGGCGCGATTGTTAGCTGTGGACATTTCAATTTTTTAGTTGTTGTCCATAGCGTATAGTTGTTTGCTTGTGGGGGAGATAACCGCTCCAAGTATTTTTAGAATTCCTTGATTTTTAAGATCTAGCATTTGTTTTTTGAGTTCTTTTGTTGCTCTATTTAGAAGGTGTCTATTTTCCTCGGTTCGGTGAGTTTGCCAGCGTTTGCGGGTTTTTCGTTTTCTAGTATTTTCTAGTAGTAAGTAGTCTTTTCTGATGGTGATTCACTGCTAAAAGTTGAACGAAGCTATTCTATACATTATTATTGGATTAGGGCCTTCACTTAAATCGTAAAAAATTATCCAACGATAACCTTCACGTAAAATCTCCACTCTTTCAAGAAATTGCTTTTTTAAACGTTCACCGTAAACAAACTGTTCGGTTAATTTGTAAGCTGCCACAAATTTTGCGTATATAGCAATGGCACATCTCAATAGCGCCACTTAGTGGTCGTTTGTGAAAACATAAAAAGTGCCCCTCGTATCTTAGCTTTTCTATGTATTATCGCATCACACCGACGGAACTTCCACCAACCTTAACGTCAAACCCAACCTATCCGTGTCGGTTCGCACCCTCCGAAAAGGTCCCGAAAAGTGCGCTGCCTGCTCCGTTTATCATATTTAGCCGACGAACACATATGTGCCGTTCCGTCTAATGAATTATGAGCGTAGTTTGCGAGAAGGTCGACGTTAGCCCTCTCACAACGGTATGTCATCATTAGTTCTCGTATTAACGCAGGTTCGGCGATGATATTCTTTGTTTAGGGGCGTAGAAATAGTATCTGAATTATGTAGGGTGGGATGGGGAGCTGAGTTTATAAATTGCCTAAGGGATCCTAATGGAACGCGGTTAGCGGTCGACCGTTTCGTGAATTTTTAGTAAAGGGGCGCCTAGTGTGCAACTTAACGGGTGGGTTATCCCCCGTCACGTCAGAAATTCACCGCTTAGAAATATTTTTCGGCTGATGATTCCTCGCTTATTAGTTTTTGATTACAGGAAGTGCTATGAATAAGTTTTCAACTTTCTATCGCACATAACTTTTGTGACTCTGTACAGTTTATATTTTAACCGCAGGATTCTTAGGCAATTCGAGAAATGAGTAACTCTTCACCTTAATTTCTTCAGAAATATGGCCAAAAAGCGAACATTGCTGAACTGTTTCGAGAATAGAACGGTGTCTTGATAATAGAATCCCAACACTCTCCAATCCTGGAAACGGTATACAAGGGGCGTCATTTATGTTTTTACAAACGACAGCTAGATGGCGCTTTTGAAACGTACCATAACTAGAGTTTGTTAAAAAATGGATGACGTGTTATGATTAAGTAGTGTAAATCGGACTGACGCTGTCACTCCTCTGAATTTTATTATCCAATGATAACTTATCAATGACAACTTATCATTGAATAATAAAATTCGGAGAAATGACAGCGTCAGTCCGATTTACAGTACTTAATGATAACACGTCATCCACCTTTTAACAAAGTCTAATCATTACCATTTTCGTAAAATTTGACATTTGTTATTGTGAAAACAGCAGCAGCTTAGGCATTGACAAAGGAATTTCGAGTAAAAATGTAAATTCCTGTAAAGGTTTGTTTTTTGGTAATTTTAAACGATTTTAGTAATAGCCTAACTCGACAATAATGCACAGAGTGACAAATAAGACGCCTTACTATTAATCCATAAAATAGAGCGAATTGAAAACCACACTTTATATATGTATGCATACTTAAAGCTAATCTTTAGACTTCAATTATATGGCTTTGAATTAAATTGTATGCTATATAATTTCTGGTCTTATAAAATTAATAGTAAACCTTTTATCCCCGAGTGTGTGACGTTGCGTTAGCTTATTTATTTCGTGGAATAACAAGGCTATCTTATTTTTATCCAAATTATTCGACATTTCATTTTTACTCCATCTGACCTTATGTGACGAAACTTGGATATATCTCTATGAACCGGAAACTAAGCAACAATTCAGTGTTTGCATTTTCCAACATGAACTATAATCCTTGTTTCTTAGGTTGTGCTGAACATGTGCCATCCATTCCTTTAGAGCAGGGGTCGGCAAACTACGCAAACTACGGCCCGTGGGTCGAATGCAGCCCACGGAACAATCTTATCCGGCCCGCGAAAGGTCACTTAACGTCTACAATTTCTTTCAAGTTCATTTATTTTAATGGTAAAGTCGTAAATGTTGGAATACGAAACAATATTGTTTAAAAAGGAGCATTCAAGTGTCCAAATATTAAATACCGGGATTTTGACATCTTGCCAGTCAAATTTATTTATGATTGTATGAGGTAGAAGTAAGCCAAAAGAAAAATGATTATAACAAAAATTAAGGAAATAATAGTTTTGCTTTGAGTTATTGTCGCGGATGTCGAAACTTACTTCTGCGTGACTGAAAAACGATTTATGGCATGAATGATGGAACTAAAACCAGTCGAACCGAAATTAAAGCAATACGACCTATCGTAATATCCCCTTGCTAAGGATGTGGGTCCAATTTTACTGGCCTTTACATTTCTTCATCTAGATACTAGACTTTGACATTAACTGCTTATCCTCAGCGGTTATGGATCGATTCCTTACTAAACTTCAAAAATTGATATTGACTTTCGTGTGATAGTAGAAAAATTATTTCTCTCACAAATATTGTTTTACTCGGCATGAACTTTCTTTTGATTTAATTTGATGCGTAAGTTGTGAATTTAGTAAACATTATATGCGATTCTCTTCAGCCCTTTAAACCTACGGTCATTTTCTCTGCGATCCATCAAGTTTCTAATAATTTCTACTATGCCCCATATGTAAAAAAAAATGCCGACCCCTGCTTAAGGGGATCAAACAAGAGTTAATGCTGACTGGTATACAGCAATTTGTGTGCCAGAAGTCATCAACCAAATCGGAAAAAAACGAAAACGTCAAAACAATTGATTATTTGGAGGAGAAAGCGTCGAATTCGTGCCTCATTGCCAGTATTCACATGATTTGTCGCCTAACCATTTCTCTCTGTTCCCGAACGTCAAGCAAAAGATGAGTTGACAGCGATTTTCACCACCTCAAAACGCTGTCAAGGTCTTCAAAAAACATGTTTGTTTGATACTAATTTCAGAGTGGAAGAAATATGTCGAGAATCGAGATCTTAAAGACAAATACTTTGAAAACCAATTAAACAGTTTGTCCCAAATATTTTTTTCTTTCCTGGTTTTTGCAACAATTTAAGAGACGCCCCTCGTAATTGCTTGTTCCGGCTGTAGAAGCCTACGTTGCGCCGCTTAATAAGTAGGATTTCATTTATAATTAATTGAAGAAAACGACACCTGCAAATATCGTCTATTTACAGCCTCGCAAATCAGTACCATCGCACCCACACTACCTTGACTGTTTCTAGTTGTAAATCCTAAATTTCAGCTCGAATATTATCCTTGTTGAGCTGCTGGAAAGCTGTGAATTGATTGGTGTTAGGAGTTGTCAAATATGGCAAGAATTTTGATACTATCTGCTCGTTGAAGCTCGTCAAGTCTGGCTGAGTAAAATATGACTTTACCTTGCAGCAACTATACCCTCGACCTATTCTGTATATCTCTGGTAAGATCGGAAGAAAGTTGACCAATCCGGATCATTTTCCTTGACTTCTGAGCTATCTCCAGGAAGAAATTTAGGCTGTTCAAGACAAGATTAGCACAAGAAAGAAATGGGGGTGTGACTAAAGTGAAACTTAAAAAAGTGTATTCAGCACTTCATAAATTTAAGAAAAAAAAACAACAACAAATACTATCAAATATTGAAAAGTATATGATGTAATTAACAAAAAAGGTTGGTCGGTACAACCAAATTAAAAAAAAAAATAATAGGACGGAAAACAGCCACTAAAAGAAAACGTTTACAAAATCATTTCTTTCAAACATAAAAAACAAGACGACTGACTGAATAGTTCGATTGTACAACTTTCTTTTACGCTTCGACCAATGGCAACACAAGTTATCCAATCAATTTTCATCCCCACTCCCGCTTTTGCCGTCACTCATCTCGCCTGAAATTCTCGTTTTGCTCTAACGGGAAAAAGAAGTTGCACTTCAAAAATGGTTACCTTACGTACTAAAAAACGCGACAATGAAAATCTATTGTTACTAAGGTTTGATAAAAGAGTGGATGACGTGTTATAATTAAGTAGTGTAAACCGGGCTGACACGTAAGTAGAAACAAAGACCAGTTTACACTACTTAATGATAACACGTCATCCAGTATTTTGTCAAACCTTAAATTTATTACCGATTTCATCCTACTTTTGAATTTAATTCAGTCGTTCAGAACAGTTTCGAAGAAATTTACCACAATTATTCACTTACCACATTGCAGAGGACCGTAAATTAATGTATTTATTTGATTGTTATTATTGTTGTAAGGTTATCTAAGTACATACCGCACAAAGTCGGCTCCATTTCATCTTCGCTCTTTGTAGCATAGGAAAATGCCGCTGGAAGCTATGCAATACGTAACAACACAATCAACAGAAACCGTCCGGGCATGTTTGTTTTGCGCTGAATATGACGTAACACGAAACGCAAATTTGAATTACAAACGCGACGCCTATTGCATGGAATAACATGTGCGGCAATTAGAAAATGTCCGTCAGTGAGTCAGGGGATTATTCAGCGAAGGCTTTATCACGAATTTGTTTGGGATTATAAAGCCAGTTGTCAGTAGAATGATTACGGAGATTGTAGTAAAAATGGTAAAAGTGGAAATAAAAGTTTATTAAAAATAATTGCAAAACCGCAATTTTCGCCAACTAAGTTGTCATCGTCGGGAGTGTTGCACCGCCTAAACTTGTGCTTGGAAGCAAGACTGAACACAACGCATAAAGCCACGCTTAGCACTATGCTAAGTTCGATTTTTCAGACAAACAACTTGGTATTAAATCATAGTGCCTAGACAACATATTAAGCAAAGCAAAATGTTCAGACAAATATTTTTAAATATGAAATGACGTACGGAGCAAGTAGATCTCTACCACCTTTTGCCCTAAGGCTTGAAAAATGTCGTACATGAAAATGTAATAATATTATCCTAGCGCAGAAACTATTAGACATACCGTATTCGTTCTTATTCCATTCCATTTCTAACCGAAATCCGCATACGGGAAGGTCAACTCGATTACGACTGATAAAATACGAAGACCACTTGAAATTTCTTCTAAAATGAGAATCTACCAAATTTTGCTTACAATTAGTCGACGAAAAATTAATGTTCGCATCGCGTAGTTAGAATCTTTCTTAAGCGACCACTAAGTTTTGAGAAAATACTCTTCGATGGTCAGATGAAGACCATCGAAGCAAAATACGCCTCTTTAGTTCAATTTTGACGAAAAATTTCGGCGCCCTAAGGGTGTTCCAGTACGTTCGAAAAGCTCATAACGTTTATTTTCTCGTACCTACATAAGTGCCATAAGAGTTAGCGATGTAATTTTGCGATTTTTTATGATTATCTGCGATTATCTCGGTAACCTTTGGAATTGATCCTTAACAGCTCTAAATATTCAATATTGAAGCAGATTTTTGGTTTACAAGAAAGGGTTTTGCGTCCAATCGCGTTCAAAATATATCTATCCCATATAATTTGACCTGTCGATTTCAAAACGTTCATACCCAATGCTGTATTTCTTACTGATCTCTTGAGAAACACGCTGTCATCCGATCACCTTGGTAATATGCTTATGGGATAGATCTCGGCCCCCAAATTGCAAGTATGCCATTATGAACACTGTAGAATTAAATGTTACCGAGAAATCAAGATTGACGCGTCTCATAAAGCTGATTTCAGTGGAATGTTTTATTGAGATTGTTCCAAATGGTTGCCGAGAAAACCCAAAAATCATAAAATAATCGCTAGAAGTTTCATAACCGCCGTGATGGGACTTACATGAAACAACGTGTCTTAGGGCGGGTGTAAGGATCGTTTAAAGCTTTTTTTGTCGGTTCGAAAACTATTTCGAAAGCTGCATATTTTAGCTCTAAAGGATGTATGTATGTACAACGATAAAATACTAATTGTCTACAATTTTAAGAGCTCAGACAGGTCTAATCTTTTTCAATAATAAGTGAAGAACTAGCAGGTTTGCAGGCTTGAAATTTTGAATACCACATATTCGATGCGGTAGTTAAGGCTTGTCAAAGAGAATTTTGATAAATTCCTTTGTTATCGTTGCCTTCTTGAAGTCCAAAGATAACGGAAGCCCATGATCATTTTTCTATTCCTTAATTGAGGTTAAATTCAACAACGGACAAGGAATTTACAAAAGAAGCTCGTCGACAAGTCGTAGCTATCTTGACGAATAGATGACATGCAATATTTCGAGCCTCTAAACTTATGGGTTCTTCACTTATTATTGACAAAAAAGCGGTAGAATCATTGTAAACAAAAAACATTGTAGGAAGCTATGTAGTATTTTATCGTTACACACACTACTTTTAAAGGTAATATATACCATTTTCAAAATAGTTTTGGAACCAATAAAAAAATTTTAGGTTTAACCGATCTTGAAAGAAAGTACCTTACAATCTTAACAAGCTAATCATATTGACGTAGGGCTTTGATAGGTTACTTCAGCGGTTACCTAGAAAATTGCAAAAGGACCACCAAAAATCACAAAGACAAAATTAATAAATCAGTACATGTCGTAGAAATGATCAAAAGCTTTGTCTAGACGGTTGTGCTGGGCTTACCTCATTATATTAAGCATCCGCTAATTAGTAATAACCCCGATATTATGAAGAAGCTGTTGCAGACTACTAGAGGTCTACACCAGCTAGAATGTTTGTTCTCGTGAATAATGCAAATTGCTCTGCTTAAATTCTTCTTTGCGCTGTGTCTCCTAGTGCCAACCTAACAATATGATAGAGGACAAAATGAAATATTTTGCAAATTCGCTTCTTAATCTATTTTTTCCTGGTATGCTTCGCAAATTTAAAGAAAACGTCTTCAAACTGACAGTGAGTGATTCTCCCAAATCCGTCTATCATTGGAAACTTCTATAGAGCAATATATTTTCCACACTAATCCCTCAGTTCCTCCCTGGTACTGCATTTTGTAGGCTTTATAGCGAGTTAGTCCCTTCTCATCAGTTAACTACCATCGTTTTTCTAGCCAGAAAATGTGATGTGGAGAAGACACCTTAACGTATGAACTCGTTCCTCAACTCCAGCTGTTTCCTGTATTTCGTGGATTTTAGAATACATGCAGTACCTCTTTCAAATCAGTCTGCTCTACCAGAAAGCTCCATCTTCTCCCCATTTTAAGTGTAAAATGGGCTGTGTTAATGCGAAATTATCAGCAAAATTTCTTTTAGTACAGCTCTCGCAATATAAGTTGGCGAGCGGTGGGGATGCGCCATAAACATATTTAGAACACGTACCTCCCACCTGTCTAATTCAGATAGTGCATAGGAATTACTATTACGTTGCAGGACGAATGATAGGCAATCTATCCCTCCTCTATCTGCGCGAACTCACTCCCACCCTTCGCCAACTTATATTGCGAGTGGTGTACCTATGAAAATTTCCACTTTATTCTCGCATACTCTTCCTCTCTCACTCCCTTTGACTCGTATTCAAAGTCAAAATACATACTTCGTGAATTCTTTACTTAATTCTCTTCCCGGATTATTGACATATGCAAATTGTGCTTACTTGGTAAACTTTTGCACAGTTATTTGATGGCTGTCCATTAACGCACCTAATTCATTAGCTCATTATAAAGAGAGTCCTCCGGATTTTATTTTATTAACATACTTCGTCGTTTGTACATACGAAATTAAATGCGCATTTCTGCAGCTATTTAAGTACGTATTGAGAGAATTTCTTAATTGAATTCTCATGTGTACAAACATCAAACGTATTAGGATATATAGTGCTTATCTGGAAATAAAAACTTCTTCTTCTTCTTAATCTCTTTACCCTTTTCTACCTTTCGGTGTAAGGGTTCGAGCCACCGAGCCGTATATGAACACGCATATACCGTACCGCTCCTGGCCCGCCCAGTGGCATTTCCTTCATTTTCGCAGCTTATTAGAGGTACCAGATCCGTTTTAGGATTTTAAACTGCTACGCTCTGCCGCTACCGGGTCTCGAACGCCGGCCCTTCGCACTGTGAAGCGCGAGTTTTACCACTCAGCCACTGAGGGGTTGAAATGAAAACTACTTCTCGCAAAGTCGCACTGATGAGCGGTATAACCGCGAAACCCGTCTGTGAATAGTGAAAGTAGTTTTCTAATTACACAAAAACATATTTTGTTCTTACTTTCGACCCCATCAGGAACTTCTTCGTACTTTCAAATAAGCTTAAATTCAATTTGGTCAACCTTCTAATTTCTCATCTAATTGTCATCTCACCTTAGCCTAATATTCAGGCAAAAATATTTTCATTTAAAACTAAACCTTACGAAATATTTTACACAATGATATCGCGTTCAATTTTTATTTATTTCATTAGTCACTAGAGATATGTCTGTTGTATGTATGTTTATATCTAGTAGATAAGGGTAATTGTTTAATGGCCTAGCGTGTACTTACAATCAAGGTAATACTTCAAGTTTTACAGCGGCGCAAATTAGAAACAATAATCGCACGTTTTGTCGTAGTAAAAAGTAAATGAGTAAATAATGATGTGGATATTGGTCTAAACGGTGACGCAACGACGATACATATGTGTATGCATACAAAGTAATAAAACGAAAATGTATTTTCTCATTTTTATGATTTTCAATAAAATTCATATTTACGATCATATACATCATCCAGGTCATCCCTCCATGATTCTTGTGGCCAGTTCCTTCGTATTTAAACTTTTATTTTAAAGTACGTCTGCGAACCGCATCGATTTATTCTAATGTCAGAATCGGCATATTTTTATACAATCCAAATGTTACTGACACTGACTTCTCGCCTCACAATTATTTAGTCAAATCCGGGGCCACGTGTTTCGCTAGCAATGAAGTTGACATCTCCAGATCGTACCTCACCGAATAACGCGCGATTTTGTAAATTGTACCCATATAAACTTAACTTCAACCTATGCAATAAATCAATCAGCACAAACACACGCAAAGGACCTTCATCTTTGTTCAAAGGATTCGTATTGTTTACGTATAAGTATCGCTTTGTAGCTATCTAGTTTTCGCAGAAAATTTTATCGATTTTAACGTCGTTAACGATAATTGCCACATTTTCTTTAAATCGTATTGCTATTACCCATGTTGACTTCGTTAACTATTAAAAAAACAAATTTTAATGTGTGGTGACGAGTTTAACGATGCGATATGCCGCCACTGCCTCACAGTCCTTGCAATCACTACAAATCTTAAATATTGCAAGAAACAAAATTTCATAATTATTTAATAAGTACCTTTGGAAAAAGTCGAATCGTTCTAGTTTCTTTGCTCTTTTTCAGGTAAACCCGCCGCGCACCTTGTGGCCGAAGATGTCTCTTACGGTTGGGAAAATTTAACCTTGGCCGTCCAGCTGCTCCTTCCGCTCGCTTTCATCGCTCTACTATTCGCCAGGAAGAAGATCTGGATATACCCATATCCACTGCTGGACAGTTACATTTCAGGTAAGAAATTTGTATCTCCGAGTACATACATATATGTTATCCGTTTCACAACTTATGCTTCAAGTTAAAACAGAAGAAAGAACAAAACGAAATTTGTAAGAGAAAATATTTTCCAATTAAATCAGGAAAGCCGCAATTAATTTTTGAAATTTCGTAAGTTTCATAAGGAACATTTGTAAAGCCACTGGCAGTATACGATCAAGTACGATGTTTATTTTTTTAAGCGTGGAAACGAAAATGCTAGTAACATTCGAGGGATATTTGTAGCAAGGTCAAGTGGTTTATATTCGTTTTACCATACGGACTGCGAATTATACCTATTAAGACTATTCGAACATGGGATTAAAAAATAAAGGTGAATATTCACAATTTACAGGAAGAAGTACAAATCCCAGTGAAGTGCTTCTTTTGATAAGACGCGTTTTGTTTACTTCAATAGGCGCATCATATACCTCTATCTTAGGAAAATTCGACGACTGCGGCGTTTTTTAGATACCATTCGACGATACATAAACCGGTGCTTCTAAAACAATCCCAATTTTTCACATTCAATTTTTTGGTTTTTTGGCATCATTGACCTATTGTTACATCGTATAATCCAATAAATAACTTTGACGCTTTTGTTATGGCAGGCTCTATATATTATCGAGAAAAAATTTAAAATTAAAAATTAAAACTAGAAATAAAGATATCCCTTCTCACAATTGCTTTGAAGATGTCACTACTGGCTTAGACCTGACGATGTCGGTGTAAAATTACATGAAATTACTGATGATAGACAAAAATAGGAAAAAATGTAGGTGTTTTTGTGGAAGAGGGTGTCACATTTATTACTGTTTATATATTATTTGTGTTGTAATATTATTGTTGCTCGCTTGTGCTAATCTTTATTAATACCTTTGTACGCCATCGCCGTATTTGTCGCCACCATTCGCGTTGCGTTGCGTTGGGAAAAGTTAAAAGCAATATTGGAGTAGTACTACACATATAAAAGTGAGGTGAGTTGAGCACCGGCAATTATACTGTTCTATTCAATTATTAGCATTATTTAGGCGAGCAAATTAGCTTCAAACTCTGAGCAAAAGTCGAATAATGTAACAATATTTACAGACATAAAACTTCACGCATAGCAGCTACACTTCCAGAAATACATATTACGTCACAGTTGCACGTCAACCTGCGTGAACGAAATGGCAAAGGCGCAGACAAATTTACAAAGCCATATGCAAGTTGGTCTATTGCGCTGATGATGCAATATGTATGTACTTCTGAAGGTGTGGCTGCTATACTTATTAACGTTGTAAGATTTAAAATCCTGGAAAAGAAGGCTACACCGATGCAACCTTCGACTTCATATTGAAGAAATCAAGTATCTGGAGTCACCCTGGATGAAAGGCTTGTGTGGAATACACTTGAACAAGGAGTCCTTAACAAGGGCACCCGTGCAATCATGATGTTCAGATTCACAGGAAAATCCTGAAATTGTGTCCCTGCTACCCCGCGCTAGGTATGCAGACTAATAATAAGACAAATCATAATCTACGGCCAGTTATTTAGGCGAGGGGTGAGGAGCAGATTTTCTAAGGTACAAAGACTGGTATAAATTTGCATTATTAAGATAATGAAAATTTTCCCAACGGTGGCAATACAGATTGTGTTCAGTCTCTCTCCACTACAGGTGGTTGTTGAACGAACCGCAAGAAGTATCCTGTTACGTGCACAAATTTCACTTAGTTCAGTTCCGTATTTCATTTAACTTGTTAGAAATATTGGCTCAAATTTTACTCATTTCGGACAATAGTTATTTCCTAATATCGCTTAACGATGTTCCCATTGAACCCATCATATCGCAGCGTGTTAGTTGCCTTTGAGTTTTTCGAATTCGTCCAATCACGAGAACGCGAAGCGAATCTTAGCTTCGGCGTAGTAACAAAAAAAAAGAGGGAATTAGCCATTAGGTATCGAGTGGTAAAAGACCGGTGACGAGATCGGAAGAGGTTATGGCTGAGAAAATTTAAGTGTGTGTATCGTTTATCGAATTATAATCAAGAAAGTATTTACCCTGTAGTGAGGAATTCGCCAGCAAATCCTCTAGTGTATTGTTCAAGTACATCTCCCGTTCACGGAGGAAAAGAAACCCGATATCGAACCCTCCTACACCTCGTCGTGCCTAATAGAACATCATTGTCTTTATACCTCTCCATCAAGGTATTTAACGAAGGAAAACCGATCACGGCATTGGCTAGCCTGTTGCGATAAGCGTATGTACCGCTTCTTGTTTTGTTCTTGTCGTCTTGTGCACTCTAGCCAATTGTTCCCCTCAGATATTGCTATCTCGGAGAGATAGTAGTAACGCAGTTTTGGGGGTAACAATCCTTATTTGATTAGTTGGCAGTGAGACTAGTAGACAAGGACTACACTTCGATCCGGGGAAGACAAGAGACGACAAGTAGCTCTTTATGAAACTTTTCGATGAGAATTACTTCAGTGAGTTTGATAGACGTAGCAGACAAGATGGGGATTGGGACGTTTACGAATTTGGTTCTAAGTGAGCATTTTCTTCGTGACGTGCTAAGAAGGGAAAGATATCGGAACAGGAAAGGATAATAACTAAGAATCTCCAGGGCGGAAGGAGATTGAATGTCTTCTCGGGAATTATGACCTAAAGAGATCTAAAACTCTAGGAGGTGTCCCTTTCGGACATTGTAGATCGCATGGATCCCCTACACAGAATATCAATATATAGCGAATAGCAGTACTCGTAGATTTTGCAATGAGGTCGCTGAGATTTCGCAACGCATTCCTGAACGAGTACTACAGATTGAGAATGAGAATCTACCAGCACTGGATCCATTAAAAATTTTAGAGTTTTGCGGGCAATCAAACTTGAGGACAAGATCTGCCTTGAAGTAAAGAGGAAGTCCATCGGTCACCACATCAATACCAACGTCAATACCAAGATCTGAGATTCACATTTTAACAACAACATCGTAACAATTTTGAATGGGTTCTTGTCAAATCAAAAACAGCTGAACACCTTTTTAAGAACTGTGAAGCAAAGATTAATCATTTTCGGTGATTGTCCAGCCATCATCAAATTTAATTCAATTCCTAATCATCTTTCGGGCTGCCTCTACCGAATTACTTAATTATCTTATCGTTAAATAATTTATTAGAACGCGCCACTTTCGATAAAGGAACATGGAAATTCACATATTATTTTATTTTATCTTATAGTACAATAATTGTCAATTTTTTAATTCCTAAGATAAAAGGGTCGATATAAACGTCACATTGTTTATTATGACGGTTGATAAATTTATAGTTCTGGTCTATTCCTGTGGTTTACGTTATACAGCGTGGGATTAAAGTATTGAATATTAAAGGAAAAACGACCTCAACAGGCTGTTTTTTTAAACGCAGGAACACGTCGGTTTTAGTTTTGCCCCTCTGGTCCCACCAAACGCAGAGCATCGTCTTTCTGTCAAAGCGATTCGGTCTTGCAGTTGATGTCGATGGTTCGGTTGGGTCTACCTATGATTTTTTTGCAAAATGTCACATGTGTTTTTGGACTTTTCCATTTGTTTGTCGTTCAACTCATGTGTTATCCATCTACCAGTCTTCTGAATCTTTCCCATCTCTCGTAGCCAATTGGAAACAGCTTGTTGACTAACGCCCAATTACTCAGTGATGGATTTTTGTGCCTGCGAATCATCTTCGTCTAACAATGCTTGCAATTCCCCATGTTCATACTTCTTTTGGCGGTTTTCCACGTTCCTTGTCTGCAACATCAAAGTCACCACTTTTGAAATGCCGAAACCATCGTTCACACGTATCTTGTGATGGAGCATGTTTATCATAAGCTTCTCGAAGTAATCGGTCTTGGTCCGCAGCAGTTTTATTCAAATGAAAACTTTGTTCTTTATTGGGTATAAATTTCGACATATTGAACACAACGCTATACACAAACCTTTCCAATTTATCACTCGTGTGCGTCTGACACTTGTTCATGACACAACAAAATGGCGCAGTGTCATTTCTGTATAGCACAAACTGCATTGGTTCGCATCTATTATCTGAAATCCACATTTCATATTTGTACACCTGGTATTAGTTCGTGATACATGCTTCGTTGACAGCGATGTCAGAATCTTTATCCGTGTCTTCCCAACTGGTCTTACCACTTGATAGTGTTCCACAATTTTTCTTCCTAGATATAGATTCTTTTTGACGTTCTGTAGCTGTGGCAACTACCAAATGAAATATGTCAATTTGCGATCCCCAATCCTCGTCGATACACCCCTGCTAATCCCGCGCGACATAAAATTCGAAATCGACATCAAATAACTAACAAGGAACCGCCCATTAATTTACCTGCCAGTTTCGGCAACGACCGGCCAATTGCCGCTGCAAATCCCGCGTCGGCACGATTAACTACCTCATCGCGCCCCGAATACCGGCCGGAATTACACACTTGCATATACGCACGCACACATACGTCCGAATAATCTCGTCGGGGGCTGGGGCGGCAGGTATGCATAAATCCACGGATGAATAATTAGCCGCAGACTCTAGCAACGCCGACTCATCCGTCTGTTAGGCGCGTTCATAATCAATATGCCGGCAGCCGCCGGAAACCGGGCTTAGACGTCGGATGAACTTGAATTATTAAGAGCTTTTCGCTACGCGAAGGCGCGAAGCGTGAGCTAGCGCCCTATCAACAAATTGTGGTCGGCGATATTCCGGAGCGCTAACGCAATGTTCTAGCTGCATTGGTGTAGGTGGAGACGACGCTTCGTTTGTACGGACGCGCGAAGACTAATTGGATAAGAATTTGGCGAACGGAACGGGATGGATGCGAGCATTGCTTTAACGGCACGCTAGAGCTGCGGAAATGGCAGGTGAATTATTTCGTTAATTTAGAGCTTCGCGATTTGCAATTATTGAGGTTGAACAGCGATGGTGCAGCAAGTGACGAAACGATGCAACGTACCGAAGCGAAGTTGCAATTTGCGTTTTGGAAGGTGCGAGGTAGCGGTGCGGAAAAATTGAAACACAAAAAGAGGATGTTAACTCTCCTATAATCTACACACGGAAGCGACGACGAATTTCTAGACCACTCGATTTTGCCCAAAAAGAACAGAAAGAATGTTTGGCCCTAAATCAGGGCATTAACAGGATTGATCCAAACCTCGTACGTAAGTGTTATCCAGGGCTAAGGATGCTATTCTGAAGTCTATATTGACGTGGCATTAATGGTTAGGCCAAAAATCGATTAAATATGATACGCCAGATATGTTTCTTTTGCCATCACAATAACATACCACGTCGCTTGAAAAGTCCCAGGCCTAACAATAAAAAACAATTCTCTGATATGATGTTTCCAGCTAAGCCTATCATCAAGATGGAGGCCAAGATACTTTGTTGAGTTTGCTTGAGGAATTTGATTTCCCCCAAAAGATATGGTTCGGTTACTCGATTCACCACAACGCAAAGTTGATGTGGACTGATTTCACACTGTTAAGCTATAAATTCTGGCCTGTAGTCAGGTTTCTTCAGCATAATTATTTGTGCTATTTTAAAACATTACAGAACAAGTTTCAATCGTAAAATACGGGGAGATGAGGAAGCAATTTAAAACGCAATTCATGCAATTTTGTCGTCATCCCCAGCGACTTGCGACACAGTGCATTTCTTGGTTCACGGTTCACGGTTCCTTCTTCGAGATTATAGCAGTAAATACGTATTTAAAGAGACAATTCGAGATGTTGTAGTCAATAGATGGCACCACAATCTAAAGAACGGTTACGACCAATCATCGCTCAGTAGTCGAAATACCTTGACATTGACATGATCGTCCAATCATAAAGCTGGGTTTTTGAATAAATCAATGAGAGATCATCGTGTATGACGTTTGTATTATGTCAAACTATTTCGACAGTTGCATTTATCAAGATGGTATTGTTGGACTAATTGGGCCGTTTAAAATGATGATTTCATCTTCATAAGTCAATCTTTAGTTGTTCCTATTATCATTCTTTTTCTCTTTTTTATATTCACTTCCAGGTTAGCTTTTTTGTAGTTCGTCATTCAGGATATCTACATATATTGTGCTGTAGTTCTGCGTCCTTTTTGCCCCACTGTAGCTTGATTATCAGCGTAACATAGTTCAGTCATTCTTATACTTTCCATTCCCCAGTTTCTGATATTATACTTTTTAAGCGTATTTCTACATCTATTCAATATTTTGTTACAGTTTTCTGTATCATTGCTTTTGACCTCTTTATCGCTTCAACGTTTGACGTGTATATGGCGCCCCGCTTTCGTAAGTTTTCGATAAATCGTGCCCATCTTCTGACGTTGAGTTGGAACAGATCGGTTTCCGTAGCTAATTATACCATTTTCGCTTTTGAATTTCGTTGTCGAGGATATACACGGAAATTCGACGCTGAGAAGTGTATTGTGTCGTTGATAAATTTAGTAATTTCGCTTTCCCCCAGTTTTGCTGTTCAAACAGAGGACAAAAGACAGATGACTCATCATAACGCATATTTGCCCAGTCTAGTAATGAGCTTAGTATAGATCCTTGTCTCAATCCCATTTTACTTATGAATCTATCTGAGCTTTCATTCCTTATTCGTGCATAGCTGCTCGTATCTTTATATAAGCTTTTTACGTTTTGCGTCCTACTATTTGCTTTATATTATTTTTTTTTCATTTTAGTAATCACAGATTTCTGCTAAATTTAGTCAAAAAATGTTAACGCTTTGTAGGTGATGCAATTTCTAATCAGGTAGCATTTGTGTTGGTCAAATTGCATTGTATTACTGCAACAATTCATCACACATGTCCTATCGTTTAATTCCAAATTTGTCCGAAATTCCGACGAATAGATGCGACAAACGTTAGCGTCGTAAATGTAACGGGAAAACGAGAGGGGCCAGACCGCTTGCCAATGAAGCGTGCGCGAAGTACGCGACGGAAAAGGGCGCTTTGTCCGTAGACAAAGCGATGCGCGGAAACGCGAGCGATAACCGGAACAGGGGATCAAAAAGAGATCCTGTGAGGTCCGGCGGAGCGTGCGACATGGTCATTGGGAGTTCGTGAAGTGCGAGTAAAAGGATATGACGTTGGTGATCGAAGAACTATGTACATATGTTGGTATATCTAGCTGGTGATCTAGAAACAGTAGCATGGAGCAGAAAGACATATGTAGAAGTGCTTCACATACACATCGAGCAACATACATACACTAACTTGACATCGCCTAGACGCCATTGAAATTTTTTTATTAAATTTGGCGAAAACTTTACGCTATTCACAAGTGATTGAAATTGGAATGAATCAGTTTTTATTTGCCATAAATAATTTTGGGAGCCAACGATTCCCAATTCCCAGGACGCTTTCAGTTATTTTTGGGACAAACTCTACAAGTCTTTGACGATGTAAGTGCTAACAACGGTTTTTTCACAACTTACTTAAGGCCACTTACAATTAGACTTACATTAGATTACTTGATGAAACTTCTCCAAATTTCAGGCTTTTGATGCTTATTTGAATAAAAGATAAAATTTTATAATTGAATAAACAATGTATAAAGAAAAAGTATTTCATTTCGAAAACGATTGTAAATAAGTTGAAGTTGAATTTAAAGTAAATTCGAATACGAATAACAAGAGCGCCATCTGGTGGAGGGAGACACAAATACGACGCACTTTGCTCCTTCGATGAGTATGTGTGTGTGTGTGCGAGCAAGAATGAAAGAAGAAGAATAGAAAAGCGTCTATCTGACGATTTCAAGCGTCTCACTTTTTCCCAGTTTCGCTCTTACGTTGCTCCAGTCTAATCTGCAGGCACGGTGAAGTGGGGGTAAGAAGAAGACACAAAAATGGGCGATAGGAATACAGTCCATAAGATTTGATCCAGACGACATTAACATTCTGCGTTCTACGTCTCACATCCAGTGTATTGCAATTGACCGAGTTATGGAAAATCTCTCTTTCGGCCAAAAGTCTTAAACGGCGTTCTCCACGATCTGTAGTCCCTCGGGGACAAGGACAGGGACAGAGCGACGTTGTTTAACCGCTTCTTCGAACAATCTGGAACAACTTCTCCCCACCGTTGCAACATCACGATTAACATGGCCAGCAATGTCCCTAAGCGAAAGTCCGCCCCCTATCATGCCCATAATACGGTCACGTTCAAAATCATTTAATTGCCGATAATGTGCGCGTTGACTAACTCTTGGCATTATTAAATGTGCAAAAGGCACTAGTTGTTAAACAAATCTCAAAATTGACGGTTATCTCAATACCAATTATTTCATAAAAGTTAATGTTACTAAGTGCAAACATGCAAACAAAAACAAAAAGACAATTGATAGGTACTTTGTATTGAAATTTAATCATTTCTTTGTTTTATCAAATGTATTTTCTGAAAATTTTCCTTAAAATTGATGAACAACTTCCATGTGTTGCGATTTTTATGAGAGTCTTAGACCTAGTCCAGTCCAGCTCAACGGACATTCATAATTTCCCAAACGAATTATTATCTAGGCCTGCCTCTCTCACCAATTAATATCAATGCGTCGCCTGATAAACGAGCAACCATCTCGCCGGTCGCCGGCCGCCGCCCCTTTTTGGCGATGACCTCCGACATTTCCGCGCCCTCACGCCGCCTCCGTTTCTCGCTGTCCGAACGGCATCGAACGGTTTAATTTGATCGAGTAGTCTTCGGTTAATTAAGGGAAATTGGAACTCTAATCGAAAACGGACGAAAGTGGAAGTTTTACCGGGCCCCAATAGGATCGAACGGTCGCTTCGAGTTCGGGAAGACGTAGTACGAGTAACAGGACAAAGTCGAGGACTATCTATCTACGGGACGTAATAAGGACGTCAAACTTCCCCAAAGCTATTCGGGTCGGATTCGGGATTATGGTTGCCGAATTTGAAACGTGATTAGGTTGTCTCGTCCGGTGCGGAGTGGTGTTTGTTGAACGGGAGAAGAAATTTTGATTTTTGCCTTTTACAATAGTAAGTTGGTGGCGAATAAACTTTTCCCAGTTTGAATTAGCATTCCAAATAGTATGTATAGACCAACTGGGGATGCTTTACAAGTAAGCAAAGCTTGATGTACGAGGACGATGTGACGGAAGAGTGACTTTCCAAAGGTTGCAAATAAGAATGAGGAGATTAAGAAATGATATCAGTTTCTTGTTCGGTGTGGAATAATTGAGATTATTTCTCCGGAGCCTCGGACGGTGAAGGTGTAATTAAAGAAACGCAATGAAGTGACGTTTTGAAAATTGGTGAAGGCAGAGGTGTAATCATCAAATTTTAAAGAAAAATCCACGATAGTGCACAAGGAGTCATCTGGGCATCAGAAAGACATCGGCCAGACTCTCAGAGCATATCCGCGCTATCTTTAGTCAAAGTAGCAGTTGAAGTAATTTCCAGAATTTTCGACAATCAGAAGGTGGTGAAACTGGCATATTCTCACTCTGTAGATTACCAGATAATATTGAAACAGCTCAACAATTAGTGTACTAGATAATTCAAAAAGACCTGCAAGCCTCATTGCCTTGGAAAAAACCCCAATTTGTTTCCTAGGACGCATTGGAGTCGAATTCCTACTTAATTCGAGAAGGTATACTAGAAAAGTTGGTTCTATTCCTGGTATTTTCTTTGAAACGTATCATGGACGATCATCATCAGTGAATCATCAATACTCAATGTGGGTGCAAGTGGCGATGAGCTTTCAGGATTTCTTCGATTACAGTGATAAGCATAGCTTCACTTTCTGCGTATTTCATTTGATTAACTAGGGTTAACCCGATAGTATTTTTCCCGCTGATTCTGCATCTGCTTTCCAAATTTGTGTGTCGGGGCCCCGTTTAACATTTTGAAAAACGTATATTTGTCTCATTTGTTTACAAGTTCAAAATTAAATTAAATTAAATTAAATTCTTATATTAGTAGCTGTTCAAAAGGTATTTCTTCTGTGGACCAAAAATATCTCTTTTTAATGCCCAAAGCAATCAAAATAATCTAAATGTGAATGAAGAAAATGCATCTTCAGTGACATATTGCAACCAACAGCTTTATAGTTCTGAATTAATTCCTCCTTCTGAGGTCCTTATAGTTGTCCGCCTTGTTACTTCCTAGAAACTGCTGCATGCAGGTGCTTTTGCTCGTTTAGGGTGACATCAAACTTAGGGTCGTTCATTAATTCTCGAATTTGAGGGATAACGAATATGTCTTCCTTGATCTCTGCGTCACTGACGGTTAGAAATTTGTGTTTTTAGAAAGCTAAAACCGTTGTTTTAACAAAAAGAATTTATTAGTTCGAGTTTAATGTGTAGCTGAGGTCGTTTTCCTACGAAAAATGATCAAATTCTTGTCGGCCTCGAAATGAACTGATTGAACTGGTTTTTCCTCCTAATAAGTTCCAGCCTTAAGGCCTTCACGCTAAAAGCCTTGATTAGGATTTTGATAGGTTCAGGCCACGAACTAAATCGTTCCAAATTTGTGTGTCAGGCGTAGTTTTTTGAGTAACACGCCTTTAACATTTTGGAAAAGATACATTTTTCGCATATGCTTACAAGTTCAAATAGCTTAAATTCTTATATTAGTAACTGTTCAAAAGGTACTTTTACATGATTTTCTTCTGTACACCGAGAATATACCTTTTTAATGTTCAACAGTAATCAAAAAAATCTAAATATGCATGAAGAAAATGTATCTTCAGAGACATATTGCAACCAACATCTTCATAGTTCTGAATCAATTCCTAGTTCCAAGGTCCTTATAGTTGTCTGTCTTGTTATTGCCAAGAAAATGTTGGATTACTTTCTTAAACGACTCCGTTTAGGGTGGCATCGAACTTAGGATACTTCATTATTTCTCGAATTTGAGGGCCAACGAATACGTCTTCCTTGATTTTTGGGTGACTGACCAGTAGAAATTTGTGTTTTTAGAAAGCAAAGACGGTCCTTTTGACAACAAGAATTATCAATCCGAGTTTAATGTGTAAATGAGATCGTATTTCTTCGAAAAAGTGTCCAAATTCTTGTTGTTGCCCTTAAAATGAACTAATTGAACTAGTTTTTCCTCCTAACAAGTTCCAGCCTTAATGCCTTCATGCTAGAAGCTTCGATTGGGATTTTGATAGGTTCAGGCCACGAACCAAATCGTTAGGGCCAGCCTGGCTGATTTCGCGTGGTTTTGAAGAATTTTCTGTGAAGTGTGGATCATCGGGCATATCCCCCACCTCAACATGAACATGATTCTTCTCCACCGTGTCCAGATCTCATGTTTGCGGGGGTAATGGAATGGGTAACTCTTCGCTGTGAGAGATTGTCCTAATGAGTGATGGTATGTTGACATACTCTACAGAGTTTCTCAATTTACTGGGAATTCCATTGATTTTGACAATATCGAAATAGCAGTCGACAAGTGGTTCTTCGGCTCTCTTCATACCATGGAAACAGCAAAGGCCATATGGCAAGGCTCTCTTTTAACCAGCTTACAAGCAAAGTCGCATAGGATGCACAACATATATGTGAAGCCCAAGACTTGTTCTGATCTCCGATCTTGCAATCAAACTATTACAAATCAATGGCGTTAATTGTTTTCTTTGGGATTTAAAAGCGAGCTCTCCACAAACATAACAGAAATTCCCAGGATGATGCAAACAACTTCGAGTCATTTTCAGAAACAAGATCACCAAAAAAAAAACACACATCAGATGAACTAAAAGACAACGAAGTAAGAAATGAAGCTTCTCCTTCTATACAAGTGTCAAAATAAACTAGCACAATCAACAGCAATGACGTCCGGAGATACACTAACTCATTTCTCTCCTTATTTCTTCGCCTAGGCTTGCCGTCATGCTCAGTGCGGTGCGCTTTGGTCGAGGAACAAAGGCTAACTTGCAACAATGGAGAATGCAATTGCGGAAAACTGGTGCCTGATGGACGATTTCTGAAGACGGATTTAAAATCAGTATTGAAAAATACATGAGAAACAATACTCAGTGTCCAAGGAAAAAAGCATTGTTTACCAGTGTGACCACGTTTCTTTGACTCTTAGTCCAGTGCGATTAGACTTTAAAAATGAAAAATGACGCAACCCAGTTACAGTCAATGAATTTGAATGATTCTTTTCTTTTTTGGCTTCTAATAACATAAATTACAAAGTTCACCCATTAAAAATTGCCGCTATTTTGCAAATCCATTTATTTAAGCAAAAAATGAATTTTTTAATAATTGTTTTTAAAAGCATAATTATCAGAATATTCAAACATTCATTTTAACAAAATAACAAATGTGATTGTTTTTGAGATCATTTATTAAAAAAATCGTGAAAAAATAGAAATGCTTTTCTTTAAGCAAAAATTAATTTGTGGATGATTTGAAATGAATCGAAGAGACGTTATACAATACAAATACGTCAATTGTTTATAAAAAATAATTTATTAGCAATTTATGTTAAATAATAATTATTTAAAATTTTTAATCATATAAAAATAATCAATTTTTACTTAAAAAATAAACATGTAAACTAATCTTAGACGTTTTCTACATCATTCGTTCATTATTATTGGTGCATTTAAGTAGCTAACTCCTTTACATTGTAAACACACTATAGAGCTATCTAGGCCAGTTTTTCTGCATCCGCAAGCAGAGCCCCACATCCAGTTGTACATGAACAAAGTATCATTTTTAATAAATTTTCAGGAGCTGGTGGTTGGTTAATTGTAACTGCCATCCATCCCCGTTCTTCTGGCAACTTATCACATCCCATCTACAACTGTATTTGTAAATACTTAAGCTAGCTTTGAGTGTGCGTATCAATGAAACCAAGTTGACACAGCCATTTTTACTGGTAGCTTTGATAAACTATTGGTACCGCCAATTATTGACGTTTTCTTCATTTCTAGTACCACCATATAATGCTAAAATACATAAAATACCCGATCGCAGAATATCATCTGTAAAGATAATAGCAACATCATGTAAAATCTCTATGACTTTTGAACAATTTTGCAAATTTATTTTTACTCATTTTGTAAAACGCTGAAATTGTATCACATCCGGTGTGTGCATGTAAAAACAAAATATACTTCTTACACATTGGTAATATTTCTTCAATTTGAGAAAATATATTGCTCTATGAGGAGGTGTTAAAGCTCTTAATAAAACAAACACCTCAATATCTTCAGCAACAACAACAACAACAACAATATGTTCTGATTCAATATAATTGCAGTTTGTGTGATTAACGTACTTGCATCACCTTCGGCTTGACACGAGAAAATATTATTATCAGCTAGTTTCCTTCTTAACATTTCGATAAATCTACTTTTGTTATTGCTGGATGCAAGGAATTTTTTTTGGCGAATTTTTAAAAAGACATATTTCCATCAAAAATTAAATCGCTTGTCAATGATCGACGATATCTTTCACCTGATTTAGTACAGTTGGTGTTGCCTTATGGCTACGGGTATGCCTTACAAACGACAAAAATATAACTTCTATAATTATTATTTAAATATCCTATATAATGATTGTATATCGTCTTTTCTTCTAATTGCCAAATGTTCGAAATAACTATAGGTGTAAAAAAATTTACTATAGTACTTCTAGTATACTAGGAGTAACGTCATTTTCAGGAGAATATTCTTAAAACAAAAAGAATCATTAGTGGAAACACTCAATCGATAAACTTTCTACATTTTGGTATAAGAAATTTAAGAGAAAAACGGAAAAATTCAAATCCATTGATTGTAATTGGGTTCCGAGGTATAAACCTAATTGTACTGGATTACCTACCACTTTTCCCTTTACTGATATTGTCGATAAAACGATAAAAAGTACGTGATTTATTTTGGTTGTAATTATCAAGCCTTCAAGCCCGAATAAATTTTAGAGGAAAATAATTAAAATTTCGCGTTCTAGTTATATAACAACGACTTTCCCCGTTATGCAAATTATTCAAAAAATTCGAGTTTCGGAATTTCACTTAACAAAAGGTATAACAATCGACTAAAAATCGATCGTTTACCGCAAAGCGTTACTTGAGAGTCACACCACGGGGAAGGGAGGGGGAGAGGGATATCAATTTACAGACTGTTATGTTAAATTCGCCGTCAAACGTTACATAACATCGTTACCAATTGGTGTAATTAACATCGTCGTTACGCCCGATAAGAAATCTAATAATCGCGAAATTGGAACCGGTAGCGTATTAATGGAGAAAGCGCGTAATTAAGAAGGCAAGTTCGATAATATGCTCGAAAATTTGTAATTTAGATCGAATGGGGCGAAATGGGGATGGGGGACGTTAGTTAAATATTAATGTGCTGAAAATCATTTTAGCAGATGAAGAAAGAAAAAACGTCATCTTAATTCCATCATTAATCCCCGTTCTTGTTTCGCAGCTTTATGTCCGTCTTTCAGCCAACAACAGCGTCTCCTGAAATGGATGTCATCCCGGATCCCTCACATGAACAGCTTACCGAATAAGATCAACCAGTACTGGCAAAATGGATCGTTGCTCTGCACCCTCATCAACACCGTCATCCCAGGTGCCTGTACCAATCCGCAGAAACACTGGAGGAAACCGCCGACGCATGGACAAGCATTAGCGTACAAATATTTAGGAGTAGCACCGGTAAGTGGGCGAGTATCTTTAATAAAATTAATTTAAGGGCTGAAGGGATGAAAATGCTTATTTTTGGCCGGTGTCCCACATTTTAGCCACTATTTTATGCACCTTCGATGGTCATATGAAGAAGCATAGTTTTCCCATTTAAAATGCAATGCAATGGGCAAGTTCTTTTGCCCATTGCTAAAGTCTTTAAAGGAACTCCAATTTAATGAAACTGAGTAGAAATTTTCCAAATGAGCCTATGGTTTTTGATGTACCGATAGGGAAATTAGAACTGAGTATTGTAAAATAATCTACTCATTAATATCAAGCCACGTTATGAATATTTTTGAGGAAAATCAATTTGTTTATTAAACAGTGTGCGATTGAAAATTTCTGCATCGTTGAATCGAACACTCATTTTCTCGTATGCTATTGTACTGAGAATTTAATTAAATTTCTTAAACAAAATTGCACCGGCCTTGCTCTTAATTCTTCTTCTTAATCTTTTTACCCTTTCTACCTTTCGGTGTAGGGGTTCGGAGCCACCGAGCCGTATATGTACACGCATATACCGTACCGCTCCTGGCCCACCCAGTGGCATTTCCTTCATTTTCGCAGCTTATTAGAGGTCCAGATCCCTTTTAGGATTTTAAACTGCTACGCTCTGCCGCTACCGGGTCTCGAACGCCGGCCCTTCGCACTGTGAAGCGCGAGTTTTACCACTCAGCCACTGAGCCTAGCTCCTAATTCTTAATTAACGATATAAAAAGCATAAATTATAACAAATTATATTTATAAATTTTGAGAAATATTTAACATAAAATCAAGATAATTACCTAGTGTTGTGTGTGTGTGAGTGTAAATTTCTGTTTCGATGATGGTTCTCCCTATATCTCCACTCTTAACTTCTATTCTCGTTGCACCTTTAATTTCTATGGATTCTTCCCCTTCTTAGATTCTATCTTCTTCGATATGATGAGGTTCTTTTATTCACTGGAACTTCTTCTTAAAACCCTTTTATTCCAAATATATTTATTAACTTATTTGTTGACTTATCTATCTTGTCAATTTTCTTCGTCGTTAACCAAACAAACTTTTTGTTTTCTTTTGGAAACCATGACTACGCTGCTTTATTTCGAAGTTGTCCACGAAACGAAAACTTTAATTCACCTTGCCTCCAGTTCATTCAGCTATATCGCTATTATAGAAACCTGTATTGAACATCGATGTATCCTTGGTTATTTCCAGTAATCTTTTATGAATTCTTGTAATGTAAAAATGTTGTATGTATGTATCTGAATGTTAACAATGCTTTTCTGTCTATTAACCGATGCTTTTTATAATAATGAATAATTTTATTTCTAGTGACATTTCTTTCTCCCATTAAACGTCTCTGGCTGGAGTTAAAATAAGAAGCTAACACCCGTAGCGTAATAAAATGCTCAAAAGGTGGTGGGCGTGGTGTCGAAAAGGTATATATATAGAACCCCAAAATAAACCGTATGACAATTGAAGACCTAACCCCAACATTAACTGTGAATTTTGATATATTGAATTGTAATAAATGATTAATTTTCTAATGGTAATTAACCATTCGAATATTACTATACTACACTATTCATAAAAAGTTGATGGAAATTTCAGAGGATGAATGCAATGAACCATAACATTCTCATTATCGTAGTATTCGCTAATGTTGCTCATTTATATTAGTTTTTAATAAATAAATTCCGATTTGGTCCTTTTCTACACAGGGAATTTGAAAATTCTTTCAAGTATTGGGATGTTAATTACCATTAACCCAAAGGGCGAGCACAGAAAAGTTGAAACGATTTCCGAATCTTAAGCGTTCGGACTTCCCAGTACTTGAAAGAATTTTCAAATTCCATGTGTAGAAGAGGACCAAACCGGCATTTATTTATTAAAAGAAGAATATGAATGAGCAACACTGACGAGGACCACGATCATGAGAACGTTATGGTTCATTGCATTCATTTCTTAACATCTTCTGAAATTTTCATCAATTTTTTATGAATAATTTAGGAGAAAATGAGTTTGCAATTCGACGATGCAGAACTTTGCAATCGCACGCTGTTAATAAACAAATTGATTTTCCTGAAAAATATACATAACGTGACTTAATACTAATGAGTATGTTACGACCAATTGTTACAGCGTCCTGTAATTGTTAATTGTGGCCTCTCTCGGTCCAACTTTTGCCGTAGATAGTACCCCGCTTTCGTAAGCTTTTGACACAGCTTGCGCCTGTTGGATGCACGCTTGGGGATTCCGCTTGTAACGTTGGGAGCGATGATGAGAGAAGGTAGTTTTCCGCGAATAAGCTTTTCCGTTTTCGCTTTTAAGTCTCGTTTGTCGAGGATGTACACGGAAACTCGACTCTGGGAAGTGTTTTAGTGTCCTTGTGTGAATCTGAAAGTTTCATAGTCCCCAATTGTGCTGTTCGAACTAATCATCCACGCTGAGCATTTGCTTTTCCATCATTTGGAAGTGAGTCTTTCTGTTTGATAATTACGATGTCGTTATTTTCTATTTCACGTTGTTGTAAATAATTAGCGTAGGCTGATATAACTAGTATACTGTGAGTCTACTAGTTTAGGACTAGTAGACAGCTAAGATTTATTTTCGCGAATATCTGAGAACTATCGTAGGAGCTAGAAGCCGACTTAGTTTTTAGGTTGTGTGTGTGTGTTCGGTTGGTTTTTCGACATTTTTACACGAAATGCGAGAAAACGCGCCATCTTATGCAGTTTCCGTCACGATACCGACTACCACGCCGTAAGTTTTAGAACCGGAAATACGTTACCTTAAGTCCCGCTTTCATTTATACTTTTGACTGATTGAGTTTGGGGAAGAATTTCCTAGAATCTTTAGGGGAGGGGAAGGAGGAGATTGGTTTTAGGGAAAAAGGGTTTTCCTTACGTTTCTTATTAAATACTATATATGTGGAACTAAACGTTTAATTCTTTCAGTAGTTTAAAGGGAAGAATCACAGTTATTATTATCTGCACATATTCTTGTTTTAAGTACGTTCGGCTAAAGCTGCAAGGTAGCTGTAAGGTGACTCTAAGACCACTAGAAATTTCAGCAAAAAATGGTTAGCAAAAGTGTGTAAAATTTAGATAGAAAGCTAGATTAATTTTATTTAATTTAATTGATGCACCTCTAGTGACAAATAAAGTGCTGTTAAACGTCATTCTCTCGCCTCAATTCATTTTTGTTTTCATGTCTCTCATGGTATTCTTAAATAGAGTGTTCAAGTAGTTTCGCTTGTCGTTTCACGACAGCATATAGCTCCATAACGTAGACGGTGCGGATAATCTCGTATCACCTACGAAAGAAGCTGGAAGGTCTCTGACTCCAGACACTCAGATGTGATTCAGTTCTATAATTGGAGCGTGGCGTCGTGTTACTAATTTCTCGAACTTTAACCTACACCGTTTCGATTGGGCTAGCACCTCCTGGATCGCCATCTTTATCACCAACGAAGTGGGTGATTCGAACCGTAACGACGAACTTCCGTATTGGTCACGTTTCTGACTTTTCCGTTTATCATTTCCATTTCACCAAGAGCTCTAGAAGCCAGTAACAAGTAGATTATTTTCCAATACTCAGTTCTAATTTTCCTTTCGACATCAAAAATCATAGGCTCATTTGGGGAAATTTCTACTCAACTTTAAAAGTTTTTCCCCAAAAATTTAAGACCGAAACTTCAACGAGCTTCCTCTACTTATTTTTGTCTTTCTAGGTCCTAACCGAAGACGATTTCAAAACCGAACCTAACATCCTACTCCGAGCGGAAATTCATCAAATACCTCCTCTGCGTCCAAGATGCCATCAACAAAATGACCATCGAAGAAGACAGCTTGAGATTTACATCCAAATACGTCGCCAGGGGAATGGGCTTAGTAATCGGCGAACAGAATCGTCCGTCCTGTTTCTACGTCTATCCGAACACCGGCTCGAAAAAGATCGAAAACATCCTGGTCAACATTAAAGGCCCGTACAACACGTTCGGTGCCAAAATCATCTCGAAAGCCGAATACTGCTCGGACGTCAATAAGATGATCAAACTCCGTAAAGATAATTTGCGCGAGCAACAGAAATTAGAATACAAAAGTAAGGCGCAAAGGTCGTTCTTCCGTTCGGTCTCCTTCGATATCGGTCCGATTATGAATTTGGTCACCAATAAGAAAAATGCTGGGGAAATATCGGTGAAGGTGGAAATCGAGGATGAAAGAGCTAAAGTGACATTTCTACCGACATTTTCGGGGATATACGAATTATTGTTGACGTGCGATGGACAGCATTTGCAAGGATCGCCTTTCGTGATCAGAATTATGAAAAATACCAAGGAAGTCGAGGATGTCTTGCAGGAAAAGGTCAAGTTATACAAGGGAAGGGTTGAACGGAAAGTAATTGGGAAAACCATCGATTTCGTCGACGGATCCGTTGATGTAACCGATGAATTTTCGATCAAATTGGATTCGAACAACAACGCCAATAAAGGTCTCAAAGAATCTTCGGAACCCAATAGAAGCGACGACGAGAGCGTCTATCAAGATAGTGGCATATTCGACGTGAGCGATCAATACACCAACCGCAGTAAGCAATTGGATTTGGAAGAAATCGACGAGGATACCAAATTTTCAGAAATTTCCGACAGCACCACCGCGGACGATTCGAAACATAATTCGTTGGAGTACAAAATTCCCGAGGAGGAATCAGAAACCATCCGCCAGAATATCGGTGGCATCATTGAAATCGACCAAGCGAAGAGGCACATGATCATCGTCCATAACCACATGCCCGAAGATATTGTATTTTTAACGAACGATTTCGATGAAGGACGCGAAGAGAACGGTGAGAAACCAGCTCCAAATGAGGATTCGAAACGAGAAATCCCGATCGAAGTCCAAAAAGTAAACGAAGATATATTCGACGAAGCTGACGATTCACAAAGTAATCAAGAATTTGAGAATTTGTACAATAAATACGTAAGCGGCGAAAATGATGAAGACGTCGGGGAGAAAATCGAGGAAGGAAATACAGAAGAAGCGAATGATACGAAAACCAACGATATTCAAGCCCCGCAAAATGAACAAACGGACCTACCCCAAATAGAAATCACATCTACGAATAGTCCTGAAGAAGACTTCACCCCATTAAGCAAAAGGAAACCTCCCCAAGACGATGAGAAAGCTAAAAAGATCATCGACAACGATGACCAACCCCAAAACAAAATCGATTTAGGAAGGAACCGCAATAGGTCCCAACTCCGACGAGGAAGGCGTTTAACTTCTTCGGTCGAGAAGATGGTCGAAATGTTCGAAAAGGATTCCTCGACTAAATCCCCAACGAAAGACGACGTCCAATTAGAAGCTGTTGAAAAACGCATACACCACTTCACCTGTGCTTCCCCAGTATTTTCGAATATTGTGCAAGAAGCAAATGTTACCGAAGAAATTCCTCAAGAAGAAGATTCTTCACATCTCGACAGAGATGTTCAGTTATCTTCGGAGGAAGAACGACCTAAATTATCCCGGGATTACAGCATCTATTTGGACGACGATGAGGTGTACGACACCAACGTGAGAGAAATCCGAAATATATTCGAGCGGAAACCGGAAGTTAAAGCACCGAACAGGAGATTTGCGACCACTTTGATGAAGCAGAACGGCTTGGAGGAATCGAAGAAGAAACTGGCGAAAAGTCTACCGAATTTGGTGACCGAAACTGCTCGAAATTCGCTGGAAGATTACGATGATGAATTTCTAGTGAAGTTCAAGGAAAGACGTAAATTTTGGAGCAATTTGGTTTCGCAAAATAACGACAGCAACTTCAACGTTTCGTCGCCCGAAATCAGCATGAACAACATCAAATTGATATCGAAACAGTACCAGAGCGTTTCCCAATCGGCTAACGCCCTAAATACAGTTCCTCGATGCAATAAGTCGTCGCCACTGAGTAAATTTAAGAAGAAGAAAGATGAATTGTACAAGACGGCCTCTTTGGATCTGGGAAACGTTTACGATGATGAGTTCACTATTGATGGAAATGGTGGCAATAAGATAGTAAGGGCGGAGTCGTTGTATGACAGGATCAGAATCTTCGAAAAAGGTAATATTGTCTAATCCCAAAATTGCAAAAATTTCATTATCTTTAAATGGCTGAAGTAAAGTAGTTCTTATACTTATCGCACCGCTTTCTAGGCGCATTTCGACCACCATGTAGTCCATCCTCAAAGGAAGGAAAAACGTCGCTTGTGGAGATTGGTTAACGATGTGCTTAAAGGTCTTAAAAATGGTCTTAAAAGCATCACCACGTCTGCGTGAGCTATGATGTGGTGAAAGACCTCCTTTGAGGCCATCAACAACCGATTTTTACGAGTGACACTTTCTTTCCTTTGTGTCCTCGACTGCGGATGACCACTTTGTGGTCCAAATATGTATTTCCGGGTTTCTCAAGAAATCGGTTTGGTAAAAATGAAAAGTAATTGATAATTTCGAAAATCTTATTTTTGACCATCGTTGCAGATTTCGATTCTAACCGACACAGCACCTTACTGAAACGGACCAAAGCTAAATCCGACTTGCACGAGAAGCCGAAACATGGGGAAATCACCAGACCGGAAAGCCTGACGGAAGTACCGAACACCACGAGCAACGATCAAATCGAAGAAGATCTGCGATTTTCTGAAATTATGAAGGAACGATTCGAAATATCGAGGCGATATTTCTGCAGTTTAGAAACGATAAACACCAAGCCGAATTTGACCAGGAGACACTCGATGGACTGCAAACGATCGGTTCTCGACGAAGTACCGCTTCAAAAAGGCGGTAGCCTCAAAGTATTGAACGTCACCGATAAATTCGCTTTAGATAACATCTACAAGGACGTGATGTTGAACACGATGAAAAATTCGAGCTTCATGGGAAGTCCCAATAGGGATGCGGTGGTCGAAACGCTATCGTCGGTGTCCAGCGCGGACGAACTCGATAATAAGGAGAAACATTTCGTGGAAGAGGAAGATCTGAATTTGCAATTCTTTAATATTAAGAAGAGGCTTAGGAAGAGGAGAAGTATCAAGTCTATCTTCGATGTTAACTACTAGTTAATGCTTCGTCCTATGATAATTTATTTCCCCTGTATATACTTGATTCCCTAAATATATATGATTTCTTATTGACGACGTTTAATCGTATAATCGGTGTGTGTCTTCTTTCGCGAAGTGTCAAATTGTCTTTCTAATGAAAAGTAGGAAAAGATAAAAAAATTGTTCAAGCCCTGGTACATAAATTCCAATTTTCTCAAATTTGATCCTGTCTTCATTTATTTCCGCTCTGATATTCTGTGCTGGTGTATTACTATTTGTTTTAAAATAAACAATAATCACCCAGAATGTGGTTTCATTTCATCAATTTTGCACCTTAAACGCCCGTTCATAGAACGTGTAACCAAGAAGTACGATCAAAAGCATAACGCCAATGCCGAAAACCAACGGTCAAAGATCAGTGTAAATCTTCCAAAATACTTGGGAAGACCAAACCGAAAAACTTTGCGTCATTCAATGGAGGTAGAAGCTTATGTATTAATGTAGAAAATAGAAAACTAGTTTCAAAAAGATAATAAATAAATAAATGAATAAAAAAGTTGAACATCTACATCACTCTCCAATGAATAACTTACGCTGAGATTCGTTTGTAAGGCAACGAAAATGACCAAAATCGAGTTACCACCCCAAAACCAAAACAACCTAGAACCAAACTTTTGTTCCCGGAACAAGCTTACAATCAAAAGTTGACCAAAATCCGACTTTTCCATAGTCGACTATTGTGCAGTCAATATAAATGATGGGGGGCGAATTTGAAATGTTAGTCTCGTAACTATCGCAATTCCTCGAAAAATTACCACCCGCCTTAGATTTTCCAACCTGGGGGATCCATACGGCACATAAAAATTGGAAAAGTTTTGCAAATTACATGAAAATCAGTATTCGAGGGGTTCTTGAAGCTCTGATGATAAATTTGAGGTTAGCTACCCATTAAAAAAATTACCTTGATAATCCCCGTTTTACTCCGCTGTCGCTTGGTTAAAGTTGAGTATATTATCAATGATGAGGAGAAAGATTTTTGAAAAACATTTGCAATCAAAAGAGCCTTTAAAAAGGAAGGAAAGTAAAACTGTAAGTGATACAGAAATAAAATATCAAATAATCTATTTACATAAAATAAACAAAATTACGCTTACCACACCTTTCGGAAAAGTTGCTATCCTCGGTGGAAAACTGGGGAAATTCAGTATCACCAACAATATTCGGCTAACGCACAAGACGAACACCACACAACGAGCACTATACAACTCTGTAATTCCCCAGTTTTCCATTGAGAATGGCAACTCATTTGGCGAAATACGTCTCTGGAATTATTTGTGGAAAATAAGGGTAATTTTACACAGAACGCAACGAGTACAACCTTCAGTATATCATAATTTCAAAATTTAACTAATTAAAGTAATTTTTAATGGTAAAACAAATTTAAAAAAATCAAACACCCAAGTTTTTAAGGATTTGCGAATTTTTCAATTCTAAATTTTCGAATTATAGAAAGGAGCAACTTATCGTTAGATAATCTACAAAATCTTGAAGTTTTGAAGAATTGAAACAAATTTTTAATGTGAAAGATTTGGAATTTCTAACAAAAATTGAAAAACGGCAATCTTGAAAAATTTGAGAAATTTTGAAATATAAAATTTCCCCATTATAAAAAGCTACAACTTTGTTAAATTCGGGTAGCTACCAAATTTTGAATGTTTTGTGAATGGAAACCAATTTCTATTGTTAAAACTTTGGAATTAAAAGGAAATTAAAAAAACTGTAATCTTAAAGGATTTCAGAAATTTGGAAATATAAAATCGTCGAATTATAAAAACTTGCAAATTTGACAAATTGCAACAATTACAAATTCTTGAAATTTTGAAGGACGAAAACAAGTTTTTATCGATAAGGGTTTTGAATTTTTCATGAAATTTTAAAAAACAGAAATCAAAGAATTTGTGAAATTTTAAATATAAGGTTTTCGAATTATGAAGAAGTGCAACTTTGATAAATTTAGGTAACTACCAAATTTTGAATTTTTGGAGAATGGAAACACAATTCTAACGTAAAGACTTTGAGATAAAAAACAAAAACAAACGAAAAATCTTAAATTGAGAAATTTTCTAATATAAAATCTTCAAATTAGAAAAAAGTTCAACTGTGATAAATTGCAACAACTACAAATTCTTGAAGTTTTTGAAAATGGAAACAGATTTCTAAGGTTAGGATTTTAAATTTTCATAAGAAATCTAAGAATTTGAAAATTTTTGGAAATATAAGATTTTCTAATTATGAAATAGGGCAACTTTAATAAATAGCAACAATGACAAAAAATTTTATTTTTGGACAATGAAAACAAATTTCTTAAGTTAAAGCTTTTTGAATTGAAGAAGTACAACTTTGATAAAATCGGACAACTACCAAACTTTTAATTTTTGAGGAATGAAAACTTATGAAAACTTTGGAGTTGAAAAAGGAAATTAGAAAAACTGAAACCCAAATTTTCAAATTTAAAATCTTCGAATTATAAAAAATGCATCCTTGATAAATTTGGGTAAATGCAAAATTTTTAATTTATGGGGAATGGAAACAAATTTTCAACGTCAAACTTGAAATTTTGAAGTAAAAATGCACAGGTGCTCGGATGTAATCCAAACTTCATCACTAAGTATTACTTATGCAAAGTGATTCGTAATATCTGCGAGTATGTTCCTGAGACAAAGGCAAGAAGAGAAGTTTATATCAACATTTATCCAATACCCAAACCAAATTCTACTCGTTTAGAAAGAGGTTTGTGCAAATTTTTAAGAGTGTCGGTGGCATCTCCACATAGGTGACTTCAGACATTCAGTTATAGAATATGATTCGTCGATTTTCACGAATTTTCTCTTCGACATTACCCAAAAGTTCGAGCATCACAACAGTTGGTCTTCCACTCGGTTCTTCATCATTGACGTTACTTCATCGTTCTCAGCACCAAAATGGCACCAAAGAATGTCCAAACGATTCTCTCACCAGCACTGCCAGATTTACATTGAACCATACTACTACACCGCAGCGCTTTGATCGCGTCGATATCCTCAGTCCTCTGTTCACTAGGCGGAAACGGAACTTACTTTACGAGTCGCCCTCGTAGTTGACGATCCTCGCGTTTAACAGTTGTTAAACACTAACATTATCAGCGTTCGTTGTTTTTGAGTTATTATTTCTTGAAGAACATTAGTTTTTCCTGGAATACCCTGTGACTGCAAAATTTCGCATTTTCGGGGGCATGTTGATATGATCTTTCATCTTATTTTTGTATCATGGACTCGCTTAACATATCTCCACATATTATGAATCACCCTATATAAACTAGTCCCGACTTTTTAGAGAGGTTTGTGGGTATTTGAGTTTGCAGTGGAGTTGCGTGCTAAGGTGAATTTGATAGGACTGTTTGTGGGTTTTTAGGTTCCCGCCGGAACGGGGTATTTATGTGAATTTAGAAAGGAAAATAGGTGGATTTTTGGGTTTGCAGTGGCATTGGGTGCTTAGGAGACTCTGCTGGGACTTTTTATGGGTGTCTGGGTTCCTGCGGGAGGGAGGTGCTTATGTGAACTTAGGGAGGGAGGTTGGTGGATTTTTGGCTTTGCAATGGAGTTGGATGCTTAGGTGAATCTGTTAGGACTATTTGTGGGTTTCTGGATTCCGGCAGGAGTGAGCTACTTATGCGAGCTTGGGGAGAGGAAAGTTGGTGGGTTTTTGGGTTCCCATGTGGGTTGAAAACGCCTTCTCGATAGCTCCAGAGTTCCAGTTTTAGATTTGTAATGGGAAATGCTTATAAGTACTTTCATGGTGATGACGTCAAGGTAACTATCATAACCTTAGATTCTTAACATCTAACAAGCGATAAATGCAGGCCAAAGCCCAAACTGTGGAACAATTCAATCCATGTACACTCCAAGCAAAAAACATATGTATCAAAATTTCACGCACGCCTTACATAAATGCCATTACAAATGAAACTGTCAAAATCGCTAGTTTCTAGTGACACTTTACGCTTAAAAATGTCCTTCGATTTTGAAATTCTACCGGAGAAGATCCAAAATCTGTTATTCTCCTACCTTAGTTTCTCAGATTTAACCGAGCTACGCCCGACGAATCGTTGGTTCAACGAGGCGGTTTCCGCTCTCCTCAATCGTCGTTTCATGCGCGTGAAACAAGACGTCGAGAACGAAATGCGCGCGATTTTCGACGAAGCCAAGCTTATCGAGAGCAATGACAACCGAGAGGAAAAGCCCAAGAAGGACGCGGATGACGAGTTCGAGGAAATATCTCGGATACAGCTGAGATACAAAATCCTACGCATCTTAAGATCGGAAATCTCCATCCTGTACGCCGTTTGCGCCAGATACGTCAAGTTGGAAATGTACTGCTTCACCGGAGGGCAAATCCTCGACTACTTCTACGAAATTATGAATAAAGATTTCAACTTGACCGAAGCTAAGAACCCTTTGGCATCGCACGCGACCATGCAGCTATTTCTATTGAATGAGGAATTCATAGATTATTTCGAAGAGGTGATCGAGCCGGTCATTTTGGGAAGGCACCCTCGTCCGTGGTTTGGAGTTAAGATAACCGACTTCCTAGATTTATACGCGAATTCGAATTATCACATCAGTGCCAATTATCATGACGAGCACCTAAAGTTGTCTGCCAGGTATGAAGTGTTAAATCCGGAGACCGTGACCGAAGTGGATTTCTCCGAATCCACTAATAATATGAAGAAGTTGATGAAGTTATCGAGATATATAAGGAACCAAGTAAGATGGCAGAATTTCTTTTATTACGTTGACGCGCCCTACGAATCTGTGAAGAATATGGCTGGCAAACGTGATAGGAGATATAATAAGTTGTGCTTGAATCCTGGGGAAGTTTCTGAGGACGGTGGTACTGTTTATAATGATGAGGAGATTGCTATCGACAGGTTTAACAAAACTTTCAGCAGGAGACTGGGTAATCGTTGTTCGAAGAAAAACGTCAGTTATGGAATTGGTAAGGAATGCTTCCATTCTTTCATAATCTTAGTTGGGCATTGTTCAAACTCTTGGGTTTAACTCATGAGGTCTTTTTATACTTTCGATCTTGTTGCAAGACTAGTCCTACTTGACTCCCAGTTATTCCTCGAAGGAATGATGAAAAGCTTCGCCTAATACGAATTTCTTGATACTATCGTGTTTAAAGTCCCGCCCAAGATCGCAAGGTTCTTTAATTCCTTCCAAAATTTGGATTTCACATTCTACGTACGAGTCGTTCCATGTCAAGTGGATCAATTGTAAGTATCATCCCTTCCTGGCCATTTCCAATTTCAATGAAATCTTGCAAAAATATTCCTGATGATATGGAATTAAACTCTGCCGAATTAGAAACCAAAAAGATAGAAACATTAAGAGCCCTTTTGGTTAAGGAAAAGATGACGAATTTTTTAGCCACGTTTTAGACGCTGTGGAAACGAAGCCAGTTAATAATGAGGTCATATGTTGGAGTCTCGGCACAACTTCTTGTAATCAACATAGTGCTCAACTTTCATGGTCCTGGCATATGTTAATGTGTCGTGTAACACGAAATCGAAGTTGAGGAAAAATGCAACGTAATAAATTCTTAGTCAGTTCGTGACGGCAATAATTTTGTGGTAAATATATTTTGGAGACTCTCCTTTGCTAGGTGTGTTAGAAGTTTACTTGCCATTTCTTCTTCCAAGTACTCAAAGTTATCGTTCTACAAACCCGTTATCCAAAACTTTTTGCACCATTCCTTCCTATACGTTAAATTAGGTACATCATACTCTCTCTGTTTCTCCTTCTGTTTCAGACGAAGCAAGCACGCACATATCCTTCCTCTGGCTGAACGCCTCTCACTCGCACATCATACTCTCTCTCTCTTGTTTCCTTTGTTTTTCACACGAAGCGAGCGCCTGCCTCCGCCCAGATCGAGCTTGTCTGGGGTCTCTTAAGAAGTATTCACTTCAAAAATCCTTTATCAGGACTTCTTCGTTTTGGAGACTTCTTGAATAAGATTAGGAAAGCTAGCTTCAAAATGCTGTTTTTCATTTGCAAACCTTTTGTAATAAGGAAACTAAAAGAATTTCTTGGTAATCACTCATTATAAAAACAGTGTATAAAAGCCGACATACACGATCACAAATTACATGTATTTTCCATGAATTTTATGACAAAGTTTGAATTTGAGCGTGTATTGTCACCTTGCATTTCTACATCAATTTTTATACGCAATATTTCAGATTTAAATTATGTTCTATTTTTGAAGGTCATTGTCGTAAATTTTTAGATGTCATATTTCATGTATTTTGGATGTAAAAATTTTAATGAGTGTTGCTTGCTCAAGAAAAAAATTAAATCAATTTTAAGTATTGACCAAACCTGTACCACCCGTTCTACTGCTTCTATTTAGTTTTTATGATCAACATCTCTCTGACAGGTTGTGAAGAGGTTATTACCCAATTGATTTCGACATGTTGCTCATAATTCGTGGTCTGGTTCTTCTGTAGAAGATGGATTTCCTAACTTAAGATCCCAAGGCTAATGATTATTTCTTTATGGGTCCAGAGCCATTGCAAAATATACATTTTTGTCCTAGTCTTTCATCAACCGCCGAATAGTTAAATGTAGAAAGAGATAGTGCCATCCTCATAAATTAATAGCACAGTCGTGCGAAGATGAGTACACAGAAATGACACACAGAGGTGGATCCTACAGATTCTTTGTTACTGAAATGGAATTCCGCCACATCACCTCAGGTTTTGACGTAATTTCAGAGTGACAAGATCAAAAAATTGCCAAATTTATGAGTTATTGTTTAGTACCGAATCTTTTTATATATATTTCTGTCTCATGTCCTGTTTTAAACTATTTCTTTAGAGAATCTTTGCTAACTAATTACTTGGTAATTTTGCAACCTAACTTGGGCCTGCAGTCAGAATTTCCAAAATCAAAATGGCGGATATGACCAGTATTATAAGTTGATACTTTCGTATTATAACACAAAATACTTCACGTTTCAGAATTGCGATGTCATAAAAATTGCATTCCAACTAGAATGGAACCGTACGTGGCATCCGTCACTCAAGGGGATCATCTTCCGGACTGCGAGAAAAGTGAAAATAATATCTCGGATTATTGTTCCTTCTCTGCGATCACCGCTGAAATCTCTTCGATTTACGACTTTATCCTAACAGTGAAGGTTTGTTAAAGTATTGAAACTTACATACAGCTTTATTTGATAGTGATTGAAAGGACTGCGGTGTAGTATTACCGACGCAGCACATCCGTAAACTCTCCACCGCACAATTATTTAATAATCAACACAGTCAAGACGACAGTCAATAGCGACACCATCCGAAGAACATATGGCATATTATCGTTTAGGTAGATTCATCGCAAATGAAGGACATACGACACGACATTAAAATCTAGAATTTTAAGTTGATGAAATGTGTAAATTCACCGCGAGAATGTATGTATGTATCGCCTCGTACATACGTAGTTCTAGTAAATATACGAAGCTTTTAAACAAAGACGACGGTGCTTTTAGTCGGTTCGTGCTGAGCGATTTATTTTTAATAATAATAATAATAATAATAATGTCCGGGAAATACTAAGTCCTACACCCAAGGGAAAGGTAGAAAAGACTTAAGAAGAAGATAAAAATAAAATAAGGGTGAAAATATTTAAAATAATGTAAAATCACTAAATTCATCAATCAATAGGGTACACGCAAGTTTGAGCTTTACACCGAAATATATATTTATTGAAACGATTATATAATTAGGAATCTATTTGCTACATAATAACATTTATTTACACAAGCAATATTTTACAAATTTTAATTAAAATTTAACTTATTCGAATGTCTTCGACCAACACTCGAGACCTTGCGAATGGTCTAGAGACTCTAGAGAGTCCAGTGGCGTCACTAGATCTATTTACAAGCATAAGTTCATTGTTAGCTGTATTTAGTTATATTAAAATCACAAGTTTTCTACAGAAATACTGATTTGGAAGGCTTTAACATGTGCCTAAGTTCTCACTTGAAACTTTGGAATGGCCAAAATTACCAATTATCGTTTATTTTGAAACTCTAACTATGAAACTCATTCGTTCAACGCTGAATCGTAAGTCAAATTAGTTGTAATAATAGTAACGTAATAATTTAATGGAGATACTGCTATTTCATAATGTCCTTATAATAGCACGTTGTTGTAATATGAAATTTATAGGTTAGTGCTATATGTCAAAAAATCTATATAACTGTCAGACTAACTGTCAGTAACCATGGAAACACAGAACATAGTAGTGTAAATAATAACTCAAACGTCACAGTTGTTTTGGCGGTTATTCGAAATTAATTATTTTTTACCGGAAATAATGTATTTTATCCAGAATTTATAATTATATGAGTAATTGCCAAAGTTAAAGTATTTAATTAGATTATAAACAGAAATAATGCCTATACCTTGTTACATAGATTAAGGTAGTTTGCCGTTTGTATAAGGGTGCATATAAAAATTGTCCCAAGAAAAGATACGTGCCCTCAACGTAAAGAGGAACATGTTTTTCGACATTTGAGATAGCTTGGGTGAAATTCCCTGCGCCAGTAGTAGTGGAAAATATGCCTCCAAATTGTAAAAGAGGGAATTTTAGTTTGCAGGGATAGAAAATAAGAAATCGCCGTTCCTTCGGTAAAGTACGGTTTGAAGATGCTAGCCTCGTTACTAACGAAATGCGTGTCATCGGATTAAATTAAGTAAGCTTATTTAATGTATGGTGCCCGGCGAAATTTACCGATATAGTGTAGAGCTTTCCAATTTGAAAAAGATAAAATGACCCAAAAAAACAAGAAAATTCTTAATTATCTGAAATGCTTCCTTACACCCAAAACGTAGAAAGGGTAAAAGATAATTTGAATTTTTTACGTTTGCATTTTTATGCTTCTTTGCCTTCTTTTTTATCTTTATCTTTCTTTACAATTAGTCGAAATTATCTGTTTAGTTTGGTTGACTACATAATTTAATGTGGGTAGTTTTCTTACCATGTGGTAGAAAACCTATCTACATATAAGTATAATTAAAGGTCACGAAATGTATATACTATATATATGTATATAATTTTTACATATGAGAGTTCAATTAAGAAATTCCCCTAATATGTACTTAAAAGTCGTCTGATGAAAGTCGCACTGATGAGCGGTATAACCGCGAAACGCCTCTGCGAATGGTGAAAGTAGTTTTCTAATTATATATATATATTTAAATAATTAATAGCCTAATCGGAACACGTGTTTCGTCAGTGACAAAACTAGCATCGTCAATTGCAGTAGGTAATTTTTATACTTCATCAAATTCCATATAGAATGACGTAACAGCTCCTAGTGATTTGACGACTTTCTTTTTGTATTTAGGTGGTTTTGCCAACCGAAAATAAAAACCACGCCACCGAGACTTACTTGGAAATGTACCAGAACAGTCAAATTCTCAAAGTATCCCGCTCGACCAAGGAAATACCAATGTGAATCTTCCTTAATGTATGTCGTCCTTATGTAAAAATAGAAATGTTTCAATACGATGTTTTTCTTTTGTATCGCTTACCCATTGTTTATTTTTTCTGTAAATGGCGAAATATATGTTTACTTTCTTTATAGAAATTGCTATACATAGATGTGCGTATAAAATTAAAGAAAAAATGCTTCTAGCAATTTTTGCACTTTCGGCGCGAAACAAAGGAAGGGAAACACTATTAAATCACATCCCCATTCCACATTGAACTATCCCCTCAAAATCATCATCTCATCCTCAGCTTAGACAACGAAAGCTGGCAAGGGAATACGCGCTAAAAAGGAGGATTACCCATAAAAGCTCACATCGCGGGATCCCTACAGCGAAAAGCTTTTTGTTTGGCGTTTAATGTTATTATAAGGAGGCGGCTCTTCATGCCCTGTCATAAAAATTTACGGGCAGATTTCGTAAGGACGATGTTTTTTAAGAGAGGCGATTTACATGCGACGAGTCTTTTTTCTTTCTTATTCTCATCTTAAAATTTAATTTTTCCAGCCTCCTTCTTTTACGACCGATTGCGAAGAGAAGGATGAATGTCCTTGTTTTAATGAGGGAATTGGTTTATAGTTTATGACTTTTGGAACGCCGCATAAAGTGATTAATTTCTAGATTTAATAAAAATTTAAAAAAGAAGAGAAATCCGTTGCAAAAATCTAAATTCGAAGTTGGTACGATCGACGCTGGAAGGAGTTGCGAATTATGGACAATCCAGACCTAGCTCAGTTGGACCCCGAGAGGTTTCCGCCTCGAACATCAATAAGGTGGAGCTCAAGAACTCAACAGCTGTTATCAAATCGGGAAGTTTATCGATCTATCGAAGTCCTCGTGGTGCCTCCTTTCCCGGAAAGAAGAGTTCGCCATCTGGATCCATCGGATCACCATTATTCAACCCACACAAAAGAAGAAAAAGGGGACGGAGGAAGTTGTTTCATCCTCGATGTTGAACGAGAGATCTCCATGTGTGTGATAGGGAGTTGGTGGAATCAATAGCATTTTGCCGTAAATTTATGAAAGTTGCACCGAAAGCAGTTGTTTCATTACATACATAATAAACATCGATCTTCTGATTCTTTCTAACATCCTTTTCCTCCTCCTTCTTCTTCTTCTTCTTCTTCTTAGAACTTACTTTAATACATCAATCCTCATGAAACTACATGACTAACATGTGATAGCATGGGTCGACACGATTTTTGTAACACAGTTCAGCCCATCATTTTCACAATGCTAATACCTTTCTAATAATAGAAGACATATTCATGAAGCCCTAATACGTCCAGTTTTCAATGGGCTCGTTAGACCTTTTTATATTGGCAGGTAATAAATTTTATGAGGGGTCATTTAAAAGCGGTGCATTTCAAAACAGAACGATGACCTAAACTAATTCTCTTATTCAGTCTTCGTTTGATTTTCGAAGTTAGTGGTTGTGTGTAGACCAAAATATCAACTGAAACACGCCGCAGTTGCAAAATTCCTGACAAGTTTTGTTATATTTGTGGAGAATTTCTGGTGAAATCGGAAACCAGACCAGAAAATGTGAGAACAGCCTATTTCATGTGTTTTGGCGTTTCAATTGGAGGTCAAAACAAGGAGTGGGCTCCCCATGTGCGCTGTGTCAGCTGTAGCGCATCATTGGTGCAGTGGATGAAAGGAAAGAGAGGAAGTATACCTTCTGTAGTTCCAATGGTATGGCGAGAAGCCACCAATCATTTTGGCGATTGCTATTTTTACATGACAAAAACTGAAGTTTATTCCAAAAAATCCGAATCCGAATATCCGAATTTGCCTTCTGCCATAAGACATGTTCTTCATTAAACTAGCAACTATGGTTTTGGGAGATAATAGAAGTAGTAATGCATCATCAGTAAGATTTGATTTTTAATAACAATTTGTATATTCTTTATAGTAATTTTTGTTGTTATAAATAAATACTATTTTTATATTTTTTCTGCTTACTGAAATTATTGCCACATGATAAAAGAGTCCACCCTTACTTCTCTGAATTTTAATGTCGCGCCTTGCACGTAAGTGGAGACAAAGACCGGTTTACACTACTTAATGATAACACCTCTTCCACTCTTTTATCATGTGGCAATAATTCCAAGCATAAAAAGATAAAAATAGAATGCATTTATAACAACAAAAATTACTATAAGGAATATACAAATTGTTATTTAAAAAATATTTTTCTGAAAATCACATATTTTATTCATTACTGAAACTGTTTTAATCGGGAAAGTAAAATAATTATACAGATATTTTCATTCATCAGAGACTGTTTTTGATAAATGAATTAGAATAACAGCAAAGCTAATCAATGGTGAAGCATTATCAACACCTCCAAACGAAATGGCCTTTTCCCTTGGCCAGCTCATCGCCGCAGAAGTGTATACATTGGTCTGATACGGATTTCTAGACATACCATCGGTCATCAGTAGAAACATTTTATTCAAATACTGAGCGCTTTTGCAAGGAGTTGCTAAGTATTTCTGTTAAGATAGCAGCGCCAGAATATTCCACTTCCTTTTCCGTCGATAAAATTTTTGTCTTTTCCCCAATTAATTTTTGCTATTTTGCTACACTAAGTGGTTGCGATAAAGGGGTAAAGATTTACAATGCACAAAAATACTATAACAACCCGAAAAAATCTGTAATAAACTAATAATGTTAATCAATTGTCACGGAAATATTTCTAAATTTGAATTTGGCGCGGAAATCTAATGACAAAAAGGGGTAGTAAAGTGAAGTTAGCTGTAGTTAGTTCTGTCAAGTATTTTTGTCTCTAGTTCAGCCCGGTTTACACTACTTAACGATAAATAAAAGTTTGGCCAGAATATCTGTTACAGTGACCTAGTATGGCATTATTAATTTTCAAACAAATTTTCTTAGACATCTTAATCTTCATGTTTTATAGATATTGCTTGTAAAACTTTAAAAAATTTAAGAAAACGTGCTCATTTTACAATTCAAAGTAATCCATAAAAATAGTTTTATTTGTTATTTTTACAATAATGTCAAACCGACAGAGTACACCAAAATCGCTTAGATTTCAGTTGTTTAAACAGGGGCGATCTGAGCAGCCAATCAATGAACGAGTTTGCGCGCGGGATATTTAAACTACTCCTAATTTTGAGACAAGCTATAGGGAGAGGATACATTTATATCATATTATTGTGAAAGTTGATGTGATTTATGAAACAGCAACAATAAAAACCATTTGAAACTACAAGAAATTTTTGCGTACAACAAAAATACCACCCCACTGGAGGTAAATGGAGATAAGCGATGAAGGGATAGCGTCAGTGCGGTTTAGAGTATTCAATGATGCACTTGTTTATCGAACCATAATAATTACTTTATTATCGAAGTTATACCAATTGCTTTATTGTTTAAATATTGGACAAATAGCAAATGAACTGGAGATAAATAAAAAATTATAGGCGACTATTACTAGTTGTTTTAAGGTGCAGTTTAGCACATTTCTGCATGGATGTTTTATCATTCTTGCTGTACACCTGCTTACCTCAAAGACATTTCGTCGCGCCGCTTCCTCGTTTAGAAAGAGTAGAATATTAGTAATGAAAGATGTTTTCTCCTGAAATTTTCTTTTTTACTTAGTAAACAGACATATGAAATAAATACTCCATTTATGTTTTGCATCTTCAATTTATTTCGCTTTTAACTTACAGAAATGCAAGAACAGTTCGTAGTAACAAATATACCAATAACAGTAATTAATTCATATTTATAATAACTTTCAAAAATTAATCACTTTAAACTTATACATACGTTTATGAATTAGTTAATTAATAAGATAAGGCAACATTTCGAAAGAAAAAGTTATTAACATGATCAAAATCAAAAATTCAAAACTTGACCAATTTTTCACCTTAACAACACCAAGAAATCACTGCCGTATAAAATTATATATATATAAAAATGTGTAGCCTATCGAAAAATATATTTCACCTACCGTATATAATTTTTTCTCAATCCTACATATAAAGGAAAGTATAAATTGCGATATAAAGAAATATATGAATGGTAAAAATAACTTAAATAGAGCAAACTAATCGATTAAAGCCCCTCCGCGAGACCTATCGAGTCGCATGGAATCACCTACAAATTTGGAGGTTGTTGCTGTTGGTAATAACCTGGGTACCCTTGAGGAGGTTGCTGGGGATAACCTTGAGTTTGCTGCTGTTGGTAACCTTGCTGCGGATAACCTGGTACTTGCGGAAATCCTCCCGGATAATTGTAGGAGTCTGAAACCAGTCCGAAATATTAAAACCCAAACATCGCTAGGATGATATAAATAAGTAATTTTTATTGTCATCGATTGAAATATTTAAGAAAATAACTCCGATCAGACCCGCATCAGTACGTATTGCTTCGGAGTATACGAGGAATATATCGAAAAGTAGTTGCGCAAAGCCCTAAAGAGGCACGAGCATAACTACTTAAAACGCCTTTGTTTGCGGTTGGAGAAAATACTCTTAAGATCGTCGAACAAATATTTTGGTCCGTTGGGCATCTTTCCTTCAAAACGGGGGAAATCTTAACGCAACATATGCACTTGAAATATCTTATTTGCAGTTTAGAAATTCCCAAATTTTTTGTATATTTCCCGAACAATGCAACTCACTTTCGGCAATAAAATAAAATCAAAATTCCCCATTGAACACCACACATACACGGCGTTGCATAACCTAAACAGATCACTGCGCAACTAACACCGCGCATCGCACACAATCACACTCGACCAAAGCACAGCCAAAATCTATTTTTTACACAAACTCTATTTTAATTTGTATACTCACTTGGATAAGGCATTGTTCCGTATGGGTTGTAACCTTGAGGCATCGGTGGAGGTGCGGTGTACGACGGATAAGGCGTATTTGAGGAGGCTCCGTAAGGTATGGGCATCCCTTGAACGTACACGGGATAAGGTAGATTCGAAGAAACAGAACCAGCTTGTGGTGTTTGGGTCGGCGTCGAAGCTGCGGGAGTAGTTCCAGACGTAACAGCTGTAAAATAATCAAATTATGCGGTGAATGAATTGGAAAATGTTTGCGAGTCATGTGACATATGTATGTAAACTTTGCTTGGGAACTGGTTGCAAGTCACCTGGCGTAAGTATGTACAATTTGTTTGGAAAATGTTTGCAAATCACGTGAACTATGTATGTAAAATTTGTTTGGAAAATGTTTGCAAGGCACGTGACTTATGTAAAATTTGTCTGACATACTGAGTGGGTTGGAACCAGTTTAAGTAGTTACTACATCGTGAGCGGGCATACAAGAAGGAATTTCATGTTCGTATAGGAGTTCACGTTAGCAGTAGACAAGTTCTGAACCAAGGCACATTCAAAATAAGGCAAATTTCTCGAATAAGTAAGGCTATGTTAGACAACGTGACAAAAATCAAGTGCCATGTTAGATACGTTGCGTTTTGTGTTATTTGGGCATCGTTATTAACCAATCAAATTCATGAACTTTATAGCCCTATTTATCCCCGCCCTACATTCTTAACGTAAACGAAGTATAAACAACGACACTTTCGTCATAACGCATCTTTAGGTCTGTCACACCCCCTTCTACGCTTGTATGCTTGCTTAAGCTTGATACAACTGCGGCGATATCGAAGTTTGACCTTGACCGCGTCTTTTTCGTACTGTTGTTTCGGTGTTAACGTAGCAACTCTACGAGCAGATGTGCACGCCAACGAACCGATTTATCTGGCTGAAAGGTGCCACGTGTCGATATTCATTGGAAACTTTCAAATGCAAAATTGGTGATCTGCACAGAACACGTTAACTTGTCGATGGGAACAAGCCAAATTATATTGGTAAATGTTGCAGTTCTCGACTTTGTCGAATTTTCTCGTCAGTGGTGGAGGTGGGCAGGTATAGCTTTGCACGTTACGTTTATTTGGCCAGTGTTGAACTAATAATCCAGTCGTAAGCAATTTCACATGATATAGCTCCGTTTCCTCTTTTAAGTCCTGGTGCACTTGACGAGAAAAATCTATTCCTGCTAGTACTGCTAATGGAGCGTTTATGTTTACCATGAAAACCACACAATAAAGGTCAAATTTCAATAACATAATCATAGTGGTACCAACTTTAATCGCGCATGCGCAGAACGTACACAAACCTAAACATGTTCCATGGCGAAAATACCGATTTTCCCGACATGTATTTCCCCAGGAACAATAACATACTTTTTATAAACTCAAAATAATAATAAAAAAATTTAAATTACTAGAAATAGAATATCGTAATTAATTAATCTCGGTTTAATTGCGATAATCCGTTTAATGAACTATTACAGCCTTTATAAGTACAACATAAGTGTTACACTCTTACTAACTATTCATTACTCATTACTACCCGAATCCATCTAGTGCGACACACGCTAACTAGCACAACTAATATGCACAGTAGCGCACATTATGAATGTGATATTCCAATAAGAATGTCTTACTTCAGATGATTAAAGAAAAAATGTATTCGCGGTCACGTCTTTTTGCAAACACATACATTACTGCGTATGATAAATACAAAAAAAAAAACTCTTACTAGAATGATATCCGGGTTGTGCCGGGGTAACAGCGGGAGCCTGTCGGCTACTGGCTTGCGTCAAATCCTTCAACAACTCCTCTTTCTCAGTCTTCCTCGCGAAACAATAATCGCTAATTTTGTTCTGGGCGCTCACCAGGATCTGGGTGAGGTCGTTATAGAATTTGGTGCCTTCTGTGACGTTATTCTGGATGTCTCGGAATGCGTCGTAAGCGTTCGCCAATTGACACATCATTTGCTCTCGACCGCCGGTGGTGGCGCCGCGTTCTTGAACGAATTCATTGTTGGCAACCTGAAAAATCGGATTGTTGATGGCGAAACGAAAAAATTAGTACGCAAATCATGTAATAATTGTATAATTCTTGTATTTAATATTATAACAACAGTCATCACCTATCCACTACCTACATTCTATTACAAGTCTTCTTCCTCCCGTAAATCTTTATGCCCCTCAGCACCATTACAAGTCAAAACAGCAAATTTGGGCCCGTAACTATTATGAATACATAAAAAAAGGCGAAAAGAAAACCTACCTGGATCCTCTCCATCAGTCCTTCTTGCCTCTCGATGCTTTCCTTGACTTGTTTCTGAAGCGGCCCGAATACTTCACCTAAAGATTCGATAGACATGGCCGGTTCATTGATGCTGCCATCATTAGCTAAAGCTGAGAGGAATTTGCCCTTCATATCCAAAGTGGCGCTGGTCAGTTCTTGCTCGATTGCATCTCTCTCGGCTTTAATGGTATCGACCTATTAATCACAATAGTTACAGTTAAAATTTCTCATTCGGCTTTATTTCCGTATTTTCCCGCGTTTTAATTAGTTATTTATTTTTCTGGAATTTCTGAATATCTTTTTAGACAGACCCACTGTACTACGGTTGTTTGTCGACTTACGCACACGCTAAGAATAGAATAGGCTTTTGTCACATCGCATCGTCGCCACCCGACGTTCAATCGATCGGACTAGATAGAACACAGTTAGAAACACCCGATTTCTTTCGGGAAAAAGAAAACAAGTTGGCATACATAAACTTGAATGGGGGAGTGTGGGAGAATCTTGCGACAAGAAAACGTTGTTATCGAATTTCGCGAGTGTAACACCGCCTATCCCAAAGTTTTCATCCAACGCACTTTGTGTGTGTGAAAACCGGGAATTAGTGAAAATTACGCGAATATCGTTGTACCGTTCGACTGGATCAAAATCAGAAAGTAAAAGGATTTTAACGGTATCAAATTTGTTGCCCAAAAACTATTGAGGAAGCATCACTTCGTTCCTCCTCAACTATTTCTGTTTGATATGCCATAGTTTCGCTTGATATTTCGAAACACGGAACAACTCAACTCACCTCTCAACGTTTAAATTAATTGGAACCAAAACCCACCCACCCATTCTAGACTCGTCCGATAAATAGGACTTTCCAAAATTATCCCTTCAACGGCGCTGCTAGTTCCTTTGTTCGCAAGATTACTACCGCCTAATGACAGTGTTTCTCGTGTATATCTACCCCATAGCGAAACAATTTTAGATCATTTAAATTTTTTATCTATCTTGAGTGTTCAAGGTTACCATGGCGTTATCTAGACGATATCCCTACTAATCTCACCTACCGTTCGAATGCCCATTTAACCTTGAGACCACAAGATAGATTTGATAAGCTTTAAATATTTCTACATACCTCATCCATTAGTTGACGCAAAGTGCTAACAGCAGTCGAGTTACTGACCGTGCCTCCGCTTCCGGACGGGACCGAACCTTGGAGATCGGATGTAGACCCGCTTAAAAGAACGATACCTTCCCTGTTGGAGCCTAGCTTGTCCCTCACTATTTTATCAGCCTGGAAATCGAAAAGAAAAGAAAAATGTGTTAGATTTGCCACGAAGGTCGTGACATAATGACATCTGCTGCTAAGCAAAAATTGAATGAAATATAAATCCTGACTAGGAAATGGATACTTTTTCTGAATCAGTGACTTCCTTCCCCCTCTCCACCAGATTTTACCTCCTAGCTAGGATGAATAACGCGCTTTAAATCCGTCTCAACTTTAAGATGCAGTACAGGTCTTATGGGAACTGATTGCACGGTTGCCAAATAATCTCATTTTGTTTCTGGTTCGTAATGACATTTCATATAATCAAAATACTTGCGTTCGATGCAACATGCACCATCGCAACCGGAAATAGAGTTGGCGTTATTAATAGATATTAGCGATAGTAAGGGACGCAAAACCCCGTTATTAACTTTTAGCATTCATTTTCTTTTACAAGAAAAAAAGTATAAAACACAAAATTATAATTTACTAGGTGACCCCGCAAACTTCGTTTTGTCCAATTTTTTCGACTTTTTTTTTCCTATACCTTCGCGTAGCAATAACGAACAAACCCGCAGAAGGAAGTCTCCAATTTGGTCGTCGTTTTCAAGTTTTAAGCATCCGAATAAACACAATCCATTTTTATATATACAGACAAGTCATATTTAAAAAATAAGAAAGTTCTAATTGCAACATTCATCGATTATTTATAAAAGAAATAGTCAACAGATGGCGCGCCCAAAGTAAAACTACCTTCTCGGCGTTAGTGATGATCTCATGATACTTAGAGGAATTAGATCGGAACATTTCAGTCAACTTTTCGGAGGGCGTCCTACTCCATTTCTCCTTGAATTGTTGTCGCAGTGATTCGTCGGCTTGTTTTTCTTCGTTCAACATCCTATCAGACTAGAAAAGTTAAACAAAAAAATTGTAATCCTTTCGCGGATATAAATCTTGAAAATGTTACCTCGTCTAGTATATCTCTGTTCCTCTTTAAGAGTTCCGGCAAATCATTGATCAACTTTTCCAACTCTTGAATACCGCCTAGTTTTTCACCGTCTCCGATTTCTCTAGAAGGGACGGCGGTAACGTGTCACCGTCGGTAACTTCGATGGCTGCCGGTAAATTGAGGGACGCCAAGACGCTGTTTAGAACCTGCGTGGATTCTCTTAGTCGACCGATTTCTGCTTGGGTAATCTCGGATTTGCGCAAGTCGTAAGCTGCCATTGCTTGATGTACGACGACTGGTACTAATTCGCTAAAGAGATCTGTTAACAAAAGAAAATAATAATGGAGAATTGCGCGAATTGAAAGGAGGGAACATATCGTAACACATACCTTTAAAATTCTTACTCATCGGATAAGCGACGGGAATCAACTTCGCCGGCTGAGCCTTCCCGATAGGATCCAAAGTCTTAATGTCCGGAATGCGTTCGTGATAAATGAAATCGTTATCCTTCTTGGCCTCGGCTAAATTCCTTTGTGCCTTAACATAGATGTCGTTATACAAACTTTTACCGGAGCGTTGATGCGACGCTTTGAACAATTCGATGGCGTGCTAAAATTTAGATAATCGAGAAAAAGTCGAGTAACAATTGAGGTTATTACCTCCAAGAAAGCTATCTCCTTCCCTACAGCCTTATCGTTCTTACACACTAAACTTTGATAGTACAAAGCTATCGCTCGCATCGCTGCTTGCTTACCGGCAATCTGCAATTTTGTAAGTAATTAAGCAATGAATGCGGCATATTTATACGGAGATATTGCAACTTACTAAGGGTATCCAGTCTTTATCCCATAATCCCTTCACAGCATCGCGTTGAAATGTCTTCAAACAATCCGCGTATAATTCCTCGCATTGTTGTGCTAATTTGGCGACGATTGCATCTTTCATACTATCTAGAATTTGAAATGGAATTCAAGAAACGAATGATTGGGGAAAATGTATGAGGTAGTAAGAAAATACCGTGGATAGCTTTCTGAACGAACATTTCTTGAGCTTGCGCCAACATAAGACTCGAAAGCGCAGCTAGGGTTTCGGGATTCAAGTCATCAGTAGGATCTTGTTGTATTTGCAGCATGACGGTCGATTTCAAGTGATTGAAGATGCCTGCAGCTTGCTACAAGAAAAATAATTTAAAAAATGGTTGAACTTTCATCAAAATTCGACAAGCCCCTACAGTGAAACTCCTATTAAGCGACCACTACTGGTTTTCCCAAAACGTTGTCTTTTACTGAAGCGGTCGCCTTGCAGAATGTATAACTACCTCCCACTTTTTAATTTAGCATTTAATAACGACATATATGAAACAGCAATAAATTTATTTAGAGATACTGTGAGTACATAATAAAACGAAATAATCTCTGTATTTTAAAGTAAATATGAATAAATGTATAATATACATATCATTTAAATAAATTCTCATTACATTTTATTTAAAATAATCGTGGATACATGTTTGAACGCCCTTTCTTGCTTGCCTGGATAAAATATCCTTTTCAAATAATGTTTCCACATCGGATAATAAGTTATTTAAACGATTATTCCCCAGTTCCCTAAAAAGTCTTTTTAGTGAATTTACTGCCACTGATAGGTAGGCCACGTGAACGAGCACCCTTAAACCATGCTAAAGTTAAATCATTCACTTCTTTGTATGTTCGAAATGGATCACGTTTTAAATTTTTATTAGCACTTCAATATCACTTTAATTTGAGCCCGTTCTGATTTTTCAAAATTCCTTGAATTTGTGTTCTGCCGGGCCAAAAAGTTTCAGAAAGGGATGTGAAAAATGAAAGTCACAAACAGTTATTCATCGTGATGCATTACTTAATGCAGTCATTCGAGACCTTGTGAAAGCTAACCACAACCTAAGCGAAATCTCTTAGGACGTAGCCATAAGTATTGGGTGTACTAACACAATTATTTCATCGATAACGCAAATGTCACCGAAGGGACCCTTACATTTTCTCGTTAAGACATAAAAGGATATCCGGAAACAGCGACTTTTCAATAGTTTCGACGAAGAACGAGAGGCCTTTCTAAATCGAATTTTAACCGGACCTTCCCTGTCGGCAGTGAAAGTTCTCCCTTTTGACAGAACGATAAGAAAACAGTGAATGCTATGTGCTACTACAAGCTTGTTGGAGTAAATGACAATATGGACAGAGATTCGTCCAATATTGTTTACATATGGGCGCTTTACCGACAAATAAAGTTTGATTTACACAAGGGAAACATTCAAATCATGTTGAGGTCAATAGGCTTGGGGATTTCTACGACTATGCTATCAATCACTTTTTCGAAGAATCCTAAAAAACAGAGGAAGGCAATCGATATTGGACAAATTCTCTTTAATGCCCCACAAACGAAAAAGAAAACAAGATAAATAAACGCAGCATAAACAATAATTTTCATTTATTTCTTGGATTTCCCCTGAGCGAATTAATAAAATTCCCATAAAAATCTATAGTAAATCGATGCTCAGGTAACGAACAATTCAGGTAGCCAACTTCGTCTTTGAACAGATTGTTTGCTAACTAACCGCCCACTGTATCGGCTAGATTTCACTAAAAGAACTAAAAAAAAATGTAGCTGCTCCCAAACTTTCCCATGGTAATGTATGTATATCCCCAATTTCTTCCTTAACCCTCTCGCCGCTAGAGGAAATTTGAAATTTGGTCACTCTAGGCCAAAACAAAATTATAGCAAAAATCTTGTCTTAACAGGCTATTTTTTCATGTTTACCATGTTATATCTGCCTTTTTTGTGATAATTATACCGTAGTTTCACTGAAATAGTTGTCGGTGTACATTAATGTTACACTTCTGTAATAACAAATAAAAATTTACAAAACACGAAATAAAACATCTACATTGATAATAAACGCCAAAGTTTAATTAAAATGATTAAATTCAACTGTCAGCACGCCCTTCAAATACAAATAAATATATAATAGGTATAATCGTACCATTCTTTCTCCTTCCATTGTTATGATTCCATCAAATAAATAGCAACACTTTTTCTTTAGAATTTGGCTTCTAGTAAACCATCATAACCTCACCTAAATAGCTTGAAGCTCCTAAACCTTACAAGGTTACATTTTAATTGAACAATGAACAAACAGAAACTTTCTCCAATAATCCAATTTCTCGTATAATATCCGCCTTATCCTATATCACCTTACCTGTAGCAATTTTGCAGCAAGTTTAAGCGCCTCATCGCTCTCCGGACTCTGAGCGGCTGCCACTGCACTTTGCAAGGCGGCAATATTGAATAAAACACAAATTTTCTCATAACTGAGTGATGCGATTGCTAGAATTTAAACGGAAGGGAATGTAACTAATGTACATATGTAATTACTTGTTCCAAAACATACTCAAGCTAGATTTGCTGCCAAATATTGAACCTTTATCGAAGGCATCTCTCCATTTGAACGGTATCTGAACTTCCTGCGGAGGAATCTTTTGTTCTAAACTAACCAATTGGTCGTAATACCTACGACATAATCAAATTAACAAGGTTCAAGGGTTAAGTTTTATAAATATTTACCCGTAAATGACTTCTAACGAGCTCTCGTACTTCTCAAACGCCTTCCATATTCCATTGGTTCGTAATTTCGAGAGTTCGTTGATTGCATCGCCGTAATCTTCGGGTTTATCGGCCGTGCTATACCTGGATTGTATAATATTTTTGAGGGGCTTGACGATGTCGACTTCCGAGGGTTTTTTAAGGGCACAGATATTAATTCTGCCATTATTTTGGATGGAATCGTAACTGTCAAACCGGTGCAGCGCTTTGGGAGGTGCTGCGATGAGTCAAACGTTTTTCGCTCGATTATTGGTCAATTTCGTCACGTGAATACGTTTGTCACCTTCATTTTTAGATCTCGTTCTCTTTATCGCGCTCATTCTCTAATTCCATTGTCGTACTTATTAAATTATATTTAAAATTATCAAAAATATGCAGATGATATGCGCTGTAAAAACAATGATAACGTCAATTGCTTAGAATCATTATCGTTATCCTTACTGACTGTTTTCAACCGTTTCAACTGGTTCCTGTTTGAATTTTGACCTTCTGTCGTCTTGCAGAATAAATTTTCATTTACAAGAAGGACGTAATGTATATTGAAACGATTATATAATTGGGTGTCTATTTGTTATATTATAACATTTATTTTCACAAACAATATGTTATAAATCTTAATTAAAATTTAAATTACTCGAATGTCTCCGACCAACATCCGAGACCTTACTAGTGTGCCCGGCGAATACAGTGACGTGACTAATTTATTTACAAAATTTGTTCATTGTCAGTTATATTTAGTTGTAGGTATTAAAAACACAAGTTTTCGTAAAGAAATATTTTTCTTTATTTAACAAATTCTCACTTGAAAGTTTAGAATAGTCGAAATTGCCGAATACCCGTTTGTAAAGGGGCAAAGTAATCATCTTCTGAATGTCGACCTGTTTATGTTGATGAAATTCATTCGCTCAAGAGATTGTTTCAACCTAGCCGAAATTATACCTTGTTTCAAAAATAGAGAGACGAATTTCTGAACTAACCCCAAGCCCAAATTACACACTATAATATCTGGAATAAAATTTACGCGGCAATTTAAAGTGATATTCAGATCAGCAAAATGTACGAGGCAGAGGAAACAGAAAAATATAGTAAACACTTCAATAACTAGGAATAATAAACAAATGTCAATACATTTGACCGAATTACGTACACGATACGGTTATAGCAGGATTTGTGCAGTGTGCTTTTGGTGCTGCTTTTGACCAATCAGAATTTACTGTCATAGAAGTGTGTTCAGAAATTCGTCTCTCTATTTTTGAAACAAGGTATAGATGAATTAAAGCTGAATCGTAAATAAAATTAGTTAAATACATATAATAACAATAACTTATTAGAGGTACTGTTATTTCATATTAATTCCCATATTACTAACCTGGAATTGACATATCAAACCTATAGGTTAGTGCTATGTCAGACTACGAACTGTCAGACTAGGTAATACGTAATACTCATACGTCACACTTGTCAATCTCTCACTCACTCGTCAATAATTATTTTATACCAGAAAATAATGTAATTTATTCTTTATTTCTGAGATAAATATTTGGGGAAATCAAAACACCTTAGAGCGAATGGACGAGAAGAACAAATGTAAATAAGATTCGGGCTCAAAGAATAAGATGGGGAGGACACACCATTCGAATGCCAAAACAGAGACTCGTGATGAGGATAGTGGGGGCTGGGGAAGGTGGGAAGAAGAGAAGAGGACGCCAAAGAAGGAGATGGTAAAAGAGATTTGGAAGGGATCGGAATAAAGGATTGGAGGGATCCAGAAACCAGGGGCCTTCAAGGCCTGTAGCGCTGACGTATATATATAATATATTTTATACAGAATTGATAATGATAGGAATAATTACTAATGTTAAAGTATCTAATTAAATTATAAACAACAATCATGCATATACCCTATTTATCTTTGTTTGATACTTTTAACTTTATCTTCGTAAACATCTGCTTCGCATTTTCTTAAAATTTCTGAAATATTGGTGGCCACTTGAAGGCTGGAAATCAGTAACGAGGGCAGAGATACATCCCATGGTTGTCGCTCTCGCGACAAAAAAAAACGGCTCGTTGTGGAAGCTCTCAAAAGCGATCAAAAATTCCAATAGAATCCCCCAAGCCGGCCTCTTCAATGCCCCTAGGCTTTGGACTCCTCCCCAGGAGAGAAGATTGAGATCCACACGGATCACCTCCAAGATATTTTCCGCGTGTGTGTTGTCCCCGCAAATAACGACGAAGAGGAGGATTTCCCTAGATCGACCAGGGACGTTCCTCCACCCAACTTTCTTCGAAGAAATCCCAGCTTTCATCCGTAGACGAAACAATCAGAAGTTCCCAGGGTCGGATTCCATCACCAACCTCTGAAGAGAAGTACATTCTGGACCCAAAATGGCGGTTGTGGCAAGTGAAGGCATTTGGAGTCGAGTTTTATAAATTTTGTATAACGATTTATAGTGCAATTGACTACTTGCCATTTGTGCTTGATTACTTACCAATGAAGGCTCTGGGTCAAGCTTGGCAGAAGTGTTACAGTTAGAAACGACAATCAGAACGAAACACTAAAAGTTTTGATAAGATTTTTAATGAAGATCAACTGAAGTATTTGAAGTCAGGTTCACATAGATGAATAAAATGGACACCCACAACTCTTACTAAGACTCTAAAATCATATGTGGCATGTGGTCTGAAGGGACCTGATACAGACTATTTGTAAACTAGTACTTTGCTTTAAACAATCTACATAAGATATAAAGCTTATGGTTAGTAAATTAGTAATGAATATGGAATCTATTGTATGTATTTCTTTCCCTAAATGTTTTCAAATACATATTTCAACCTTATATTTGTACTTCATTTGTTTATTAAACCACTAATTCTTAAAATTGGATTAAAAATGTAAGAGATAAAATTACCTCATTGATAACAAATTTATAATTGTCGCCTATTTTGGACCCGAAATGGATGCATATTTGTGGTACTTTATATATCTAGTGACTTTAGTACTACTGATAGACTAGTACCACCTCCACTTTCTTCTAAGTTACAACGGCGCATTCAATCCCCACCTCACTAGTAAATGCTTAGACTGTACACTATTTTTATTATCGCCCAGATTGATAATAACTTTGTAGTTCAACACAATCCATTAACCAATGAAAATTGAGAATCCTCATTCCAATACTGATTTTCTATATTGTGATTGGTTAACGAAATAACTCATCAAACCCAATTTAAACCGTACACGTAAATAACAAACAATAATAGAATGGAATAAGAACGAATCAAAATAGAAATATATAAAGACTATATTTTACTTTGATAAATACAAGCACAAGTAAACGTTAAAAACTTGTATAAACAGCGCCACAAAAACATTATTTCCTATATTCGTTTCGCTTTTCATAGACAATCTTTCCATACGTCCGTACCTCCTTTCAACTAAAACAGGACGTTTTTAATCCAATTTTTGCACACGAAAATCGTCAAGAAATACTTTCGCAAAGACCCGAATAATCAATCGAACAGGCAGTCCCCTCTGGACAAGAAGTACACGGTTTTCCAATCTTATACACTGGCTGGTTTGGAATATTACCTGACGGACCGTAATTGCATATTAGATGCTCCTTGTACGAAATGTTAGCGTTGTTGGATTGCTGAAAAATTGCTCTAGCGCAACCTAAGGAGTTGTCGAATAATTTTAAATATTAAGAAAAAAGGAGAATGGATTGCAACCTAATTGGTTCGTGTCGGCCCAAATCATCTGGGTGTAACGTCCAGCGGGATGGTATCCATCTCTGGGCCTGGAAATATTATAATTAAACGATGAATTTTCATAAAATTCGATAGTACATGACGAAACTCGAAATTTGTTCCTTATCAAATATGTCTACTTCTTGATACCATTCAGCAACTAATGAAAGTTCACTGTTCGTAGCTAGGTTACCACGCGCTAAGTTTTGTCCAACAGGAAATAAAGCTAAAAAGGGAAACGGTTGTAATCCAGCAAAATTTTCAAACCAAAAGGCAGTGATATCACCACCAAGAGCTTAATAGAGAGTTAAAGTCTATTGGGATTGAACAATATAATCCAGCAACGTAGCCTTTTTTAGATTGTTCTATATCTGGTAGATTCACGTGAATCTTTTATTGTTACTAGGGCTATCCAGAATCTAACCTACGTTTTGGGTTGACGTGGCAAGGGGCCGGACTATCGGAGTCAATTTAGTGTCTGGGCGATCCCTCACTCAATGCGCATCCAGCTGCGATAGCGTAAGGTTCCTATTGCTTGTGGTTAGTGAAATGTGCATTTTCAACAGGAGGGTTGCAATAGAAACTCCCGTCAGTTAAGAAGTGCGGTTGGTGATTAAGTTTCTGTTAGCATAAAACAACAAACCAATTAAATTCATCGGAAACTTTGTAAAATGTACGGAAACGTAATGGGTCAAGGTGGAATGAGATAGTGGCGCATTATGTTTAAAAACAGCCGCACTAATGTTCACGATGAAGAGCAAACTGGCTGACCAAGCATTGTGAGTGATGAACTGGTATTGTGAAACATTAAAAAAAATTAGAAAAGCAATCCAAAACAAGCGTCGGAGAATGCCGATTTCAAAGGTTTTGGTTTCGACCAATTAAACTGGGAAGCTCTTGGATGATTTTGGTTGGGAAGTATTCCACCATCCTCCCTATAGTCCAAATTTAGCGCCAAGCACTGCCACTACCACTTGACGATCTGCAACTCAGCACTTCCACCATCGTGTGGAACTGCAAGAAGGACCGAGTGATTGAAGTCTCAAGCGGTAAAATTATATGACAATGTAATCAATAAACTGGTGCATCGCTACAATGTGCCTCAATTCGAACGGGGATGACGTGGAAAAGTAGCTTATGAGTTAGACTATCATATGAATATCATAGAAAATGTTTTTTGTCACTTTAATTTGCTTTTATTCCAAAACGTAAGTTTCTGGACATCCCTCGTATTAATGGCACCAGTATCCTCAAGGAAAACCAAAAAGGTTTCTACCCTTGATATTGTGCAAACAACCACATCTACATTTTACCTGTATCCCTACACTTATCATGGGCAAATATGCATTGAGCGCCCCATCTTTCAGCAATCGTCGCCAATTCTTCATTCCACACCATCGTCCTCATATTAGAAGCGGCCGGTTGAGGCCCGGGCTTGCCATTTTTCTCCAATGCGAGGGCCACATTATTCCTCAAAGTATTATGGGCGTCCAAAATGGCAGTTTGTTCCTCCTTAGTGAACTTGACGTTCACGTACCCTTTGCAAGACGGCCCTACCATATCCGGCTGCAAAAATTCGAATGACATCATCACCAAATTTGAGTTTTAGACGTAAATAATTTACTGGATATTTGCACAGGGTGTGAGCTCCGCAACTTTTCCCGATCGTATAAGTGGTGATATTAACACAGCAGAGCTTACAATAGGGCGAAGAATTGTTCTTAACTTCCATACTGTTAAGCCATTTCCTCGTGTCGTTCTTCGTCAGTAACTTGCGCACCTTGTCCACGCTTCGCTCGGAAGAGCAGATCTGATTTAAAAGTAAAAGCCAGAAGAGTATTCGGACGTGTTCGGGGGACATGGTGTAAAATTTTAAGCCGTATCGGTAATTACATCAAAAAGACAATTTGGTGTTTTGTTTTTTGGAAATTTTGAGACATAATTGAAGAATTTAAAAGTTTTGACAAATTGTCAAACAGGAATCGTCGACGTAAGTCACATTTGACAAGAAAAATGGAGGCACATTTGGAGGAATAACTGTTAAAATTAGCGCCTTAATCAGCTATAAGTGCGTTCAGCGAACGAAATGTTAGTTATAGAATAGGCATACAGACACATATTCAGCGATAGATACGCTTAAGAAATACGAATGACAGTTAAAACAGCCGCTTATACACATATCAAAAGTAAAAGACGTCTTTTTTGATTTTCTTGTTTGCCAATTCCAATGGGAAATATTAGAGAACTGGGTTAATGGGTTAATTAAACTACCAGTTTTACACGCATTCAGCTAACGATATAATAAGCATTTAAAAGATAGTTTAAAAAAGTGTCAGTTATATACGCGTTCAGCAAAGGACATGTCCAAATATGCAGGGTAAGCATGGTAACGGCAAATGTCCCAAGTTGGCAATACTAAAGACCCTAATTATGATCGTTTGGAGAAATAACTGTTAAAATTAGCGCCCTAATCAGCTATAAATGCGTTCAGCGACAGGAATGTCAGTTATAGAAAGACATAGATACATTCAGCGATAGGAATGTTTAAAAAATACGATTAAGAGTTAAAACTGCCACTTATACACGTATCAAACATAAAAGACGTCTTGTTTTATTTTCTTGTTTACAAATTAAAACAGGAAATATTAGAGAAGTGGGTTAATGGGTTAAAGTATCAATTTTAGATGTATTCAGCAAAAATATAGTAAGCATTTGAGAGATGGTTTAAAAGACACGCGATCAGCGAAGAACATGCTCCAAATACATAGAGTGAGCAACCTCAAGTGTTCCAAGTTGGCAATACTAAACATCCTAAATATGAATATTTGAAGGAATAATTGTTAAAAATAGCGCCTTAATCAGCTATAAATGCGTTCAGCGAAATAAATGTCAGTTATAGAATAGATATGAATGTTTAAAAAATATGAATGACAGTTAAAGCAGCCACTTATACACGTATCAAACGTAAAATCCTCCTCCTTTTATTTTCTTTTCTTGTTCACCAATTCAAACCGGAAATATTACAAAACTGAATTAAGCTACCAGTTTTAGGCGTGTCCAGCTAAGGATATATTAAGCATTTGAATGATAGTTTAAAAACGTGGAGTTATAGAGACGTTTAACCAAGGCAATGTTCCAAATACGTACTGAGCAACCGCAAATATCCTAAGTTGACAATTCTAAACGACAAAATATGAACATTCGAAGTAATAACTGTTAAAATTAGCGCCTTAATCAGCTATAAATGCGTTCAGCGAAATAAATGTGGGTTACACAATATACACATTCAGCGCTAGGGTTAAAACTGCCACTTATACATGTATAAAACGTAAAAAACGTCTTTTTTATCTTCTTGTTTACCAGTTGAAACAGAAAATATTGAAGAACTGGATTAAACCATTCAGCTAAAGATATAGTAAGCATTTGAAAGAAGAAGCTTTAAACAATGTCCGTTATAGGCGCGTTCAGGGAAGGAAATGTTCCAAATACGCAGTGAGCAGCCGCCAATGTCCCAAGTGGGCAATACTAAAGATCCTAAATACGAGCATTTTTGTTTTCAAAGATTTTCGACCCTGTTATTTCTTTGTTTTTCATACGTTTATCTCTTGGCTCCCTTGCCCACATATGAATAGGTACAGTTACTACTGAATCACATGCTTCCATTGTTACGGCGCATTTCCGAAGTGGTGTACACACCAGAAACATTAGGAACGCATACTGCGCATAGTTTTGTATAGGTTATGTATTCGTGTGTCAAATCGTATTACTACGAACATATCAGCGTTGTCAACTAAACATTTCAAGTTGCGTGATGGACACACGATTGCTCACTTTGTATGTTGAATAGAGTTTGTTAAAATGGTGGATAACATGTTAACCGACGATGTCACTTTATTATTCAATGACGACTTATTTTATTAGTCAATGATAATTATCATTCCAAATTTGTAAAAGTGGTATCGTCAGTTAACGTCATCCACCTTTTTAACAAACTCTAATGATCAAACTGCTATACACGTATGATTTTTATTTATAAGTTTATTAGATACGCTAGTATTTGTAATGTATAAAATACATTATTTCTGATATAAAATAATTAATGAAAAATGTTATCTTTTATTTATGAAAGTTAGCAGAGGCGTAGACAAAGTAGCAAAGGGGTTATAAACTTACCAAATCATCGAGAAGATATTTTCACTTGTCTTTGTGAAAGATAGATATTTATCTAAAAATATGTACGTGATTACAACTGAAAACAAAAAATTCAAACATCAAAATTTATGAATAACCAACAATAGACGTTATTTCCAAGCAGATTTCCCTCGAGCAAAGATGGCGGGCTAAAATAGATTCGCCCGACGCAATTTGGTTTATTGGGCAGATGACGTGATATACAGGACGTTTCATTACCAATTGTCCATATAGTAGCTGGAGAATACTTGGCCCAAAATGTAACGATTTAACCTACAACACTTAGATAAAATATTTCTCCTAACCAAGATACAGGACAGTATGTTTTACTTAAAAGTACAACGATTAAAGATAAATGTATTTAGGTTTCACAAAAAAAAAAAAAAAAACAGAATAAAAATATTCAAGAATTAAATGTTCAAGTTTGCCTCCATTGACTTCAATGCTAAAAACTTCCTAATATATATTTAACGAAACGCCCTGTATACTTCTGAAAGTGTGACTGCTAACCCAGTTTGAAATTTGCTATTCTTAATACACGTCAACATTTCTTATTCTAAATACTTATCGAATGAATCACAAGACAGTTAAAATAGACACATTTATTTCCAAAAATTTGTGTTCGTGACTACAATTACAATTAAATCAGCCTGTAATTGAGCATTTATAAAATCGTCTTAAACATAATTTAAGTAAAAGGGCGTACCTATGTATATAAGTAGGTGTGGTAAGAGAGAAGAAATGATCTATATATATCTACCTACATTACTAATATACTTTATAAACTTTAAAATTTACAACTTTACAATAAATAAATAATTTGTAATTAAAAAATGTATAACGGTGGTGCAATTTTCACAGTAGAAAATTTTTGTGCAGAAATTAATCGTATTGATTTCCGGTTCCTAATTACATTGAGAAGAGCCATCACGTCATCGAAAATCTATGTAGAAAAGTAAACAATCGAGTTGAATTATGTCGACGACGTAGTGGATGTTCTTAAAATAATTTGATGTGCGTAGCGAGCTGCCTAAAAGCACATGAGAAACTATGAATAAAGCCCATGATAAAATTGAGAAACCTTTCCAAAGAGCAACAGATAAAAGTTGAAAATATCGGTACAGAAATTTTTTTGTTTTCCCTCCTTTTATGCAGCTCGCGATATTGAATATTCCAGTTTACATTAAATTGCACAACCGATATATAGATGGTAAACTAAAAACAACTTCAAATATGTCGTTTTTTATCCAAATATTTTCTTATCTATAATTAAGTAGTGTTTAAATTTATTTGTTTAATTTTAGTTTCTTAGGCCAATACTTTTCTGCCTCCCTTCCCCCTACATTTTTATCTTATCAAACGCGAGCAGACTCCGTCGAAATCACAGCTAAATATATATTCCAATCGATTCAAAAACGGCAGAATTTTCCCCACCCAGAGTCGAAGTGGATCATTGGCCAGATTCGAAAACCTATTTGGTCATTGCACATGAAATGTTCGAGTTTAATAATGATAATAAAATGTAAGATAGTGACAATGCATTGTATAGTATAGTCCAAATATCCTCCCTCCATGAATAATTTATATCCAAATATATGAAATTCAAAATCTTATATAGGGTGTTGCAGGAAGAATTGTAAATATTTTAGGAGGTGATAGTATAGAACATTCTGAATAAAAAAATCATATAAACATGTATCCTATTCTTAATGGTTACAGCGATAAAGCAGTGTAGACTGGTCATATCGCGCATATGTCTAAAAACAGCTGACATGCACAGTAATCACATGTCATTGTGGAGGTAACGTTTAAAGAACGCTTGTGTGCTAATGTGTGGTGTGGTATGATAGAATTGTTTTGGCCTGGGACTGGATCGACCAAAATGGTTTCAGTCCTCCTACCTCTTTTAGATCGTTGGAAAACGGAGTTTACAAAGAAAAAATCAATACAAGAGACGCGTTATGAATAGTGCTGTTCTTAGAAGAGCTCCACGTGATATTGTCGTCAAGAGAGTTGGAAAGTGCATTGAATTTAATTATTATAATAATAAATGCCTTTAATAATCTATTTGGCCTTGTTTAACATCGATCACTTTTTCATGGTTAACATTCAAACTGCTGTATCTCTGCAATTATGAAGTGAACTTTGTTATTCAAACTTGTTCACACTACCACCTTCTCAAATATTTACTGTTCCTCCTGAAACATCCTGTATATATCGGATTTTAACGGAAGCTTGAGTAACACAAAACCCGACTTTTTATATGCAACAACCTAATCAAAATGTCCGTTGAAAAATTTCCTCATTAACGGTAGAACTGCTATCTAGCCAATCATTGACCCGGTTTCCAATGTAAGTCCGCCAAAAACGTTCAGAAAGCGATTGCATGTACAAAATTGAATCATTAAATGATAAAGAAAAGCGTTATGTTACATATGATACAGCTTTATTAAAAATTATAATAATAAAAAAACATTTCTATACAAATACTCCAGTACTGTCTTTTTATAAAATTTATTATTTTACAAGGTTACAATTTAAGGATTTCATCTGACATTGTATTTCGTTTTGTAATTCGTTTCCCTTTTCGTCGAAATCGGAAAAATTAATTTACTTACTTATAAGACACACAAACACATAAAAATAAAATTTTTACTTATTCATTTCACAACTAGATTTGATTTTCGGGACTTTTAAAAATACAGTACAAAAATAAATTAGGAACAGACAAAGTAGTAGTTTTTGTCCCCCAAAAAATATCTAACAATCTATCATTTCAATATTTCCTAATGGATTTAAGGTAGGATCTAGGAAAATGATTTAATAATAAAATGTGCTCTTCTCGATTGTATTAAATACTTCACTCGCTGTACTTGATTATTTGATATGAAAACTATTTCCTTTTTTTGAGTTTCTATACAAATTTCATAAAAATTAATTCAATAATGAAGAAACACATCGAAAAATATTAAAGTCTGTCGACACCCTGTAACACAATAAAACGAAAATCTTGTTTACATATATACAATCATACTTTTTTAAGTTTCATCGTCACCCCTTAAGAAACGCATGCAAAAATTAATTTAAGTCGTACTTAACGGATACATAAATCGATTATATTCTTCACCATATATCATAATCATCATAATCGTCTCCTAGGAATAAAAATATATAATATATATTACCATAGTCATAGTAAAAATGCATAAACCTATACATATGTATATATACGATATTACATAATTTGTACCACCGATGGATTCACAGCGTGGCCACTCACAGAAACCGTTCATTGGCACTAAGATTCTAAAAGAAACAGAAAAGAAAAATATCGGAAAATATAGAAGGGGGATCGGGGTTAATATATACACTACTCAAAACTAGCACATATTGGTATCCGTGTCGGGTGGAGCACCATCTGTGGACAATCGATGAGGTGTAAATGGATTTACTTGTACTGTATTGGCAGGTTGTGAACCTAACTCACGTAAATGCTGCAGTTGCTGCGTTAGGGCCATGGTACCCTCCTCGACCACCGTCACGATAGCCCACACTGGGTCTCCGAAATAGGTGCCTGCCGGTGTACACACACGCCATTTGCTTTGGTAAACTCCGGCCGCGGATGGACTTACCATGTCGACCGTTACGAAGGTACTTTCTCCCGGATGTAAGCACGGTACCGCTGTCCGGGCACCGCCCATTCGTTCGCCGTCGGCGCATTGTAGGTAGCAACCGATCGGCCAAGATTCCGTGCCGTTGTTGTAAATGTTCCAAGTTTTTCGAAATCTAGAATGAAGAGAGGAAAGCGTTTAGAAGATGAGTACTTCAATGATTTTATGATTTCATTAAAGTATTGAATGTATAATTGCCCAAGTAAAGGCTTGGACATATGTTATCCGTAGTTTGTTAAAAAGGTAGATGACGTATTATCATTAAGTATTGTAAATCGCACTGACGCTGTCACTCCTCCAAATTTTATTATGCAATGATAACTTATCAAGAAATAATATTTTTTAATAATTTTTAAATACGCAAATTTTTTACAAAAAGCCTGTTGGTCACGTCATTATTGTCACCTATGACGTCACATCCTTTTCATTTAAAAGACAACCCAAATTTCTGATAGCGCCATTTGGAGGAGAATGTTTTTCGGCATACAGCACGACGACTTCTGAGATGAACCTACATAACAAGATTTTTGGAAAAAAATATTTTGAGTAAATAATAAAATTCGGAGAAGTGACAGCGTCAGTCTGATTTACACTACTTAATGATAACATGTTATCTACCTTTTATTAAACTCTAGTTATCAGCACGCCTGTGCTTACTCAAAAATTTTTTTTTCAAAATCTTGTTATGTAACCTCAGCTCAGAAATCATCGTGTTGTATACCGAAAAACGTTCTCCTCCAAATGGCGTTGTCAGAGATTGGGGTTGCCATTTAAATGAAAAGGAGGTGACGTCATATATGTGACAATAATAACGGCATCATCTACGTTTTTCGAAAAATTTGCGCATTTAAAAATTATTAAAAAAGTAATTTTTTGATTCTGTTCCTATACATCGAGAGATTTTAAATGATTGTCATGGCCGTAGCGGCCATACCGTGAATTCATGTCAAAATTTATTCGTTGCTGCTGCTATTATATGGTGTATCATACTAAGTTCCATTCGGTTTTAATTATGAGGTTAGCCTTAAACCTTAAATGTCATAATTTCAATTAAATTTGACAACGTACAAGCATATGACGTCACTTGCAATGAATGACGTGCAACGAAACTTAGGCTGCCTTCTCTACGGCATATATCGGTGTCCCATAACATGACTGCCACAGCTTAAGGATATGTAATTAAATAAATTTGCAATTAAAAATGTATAATGAAGATATGCCCAAAACCCTATCTGAGCTACAAAAGCAAATGAATTTTTAAGGAATATTTCTGGGACCTTATTGTAAATAAACTTCTTTTTTAAAATTGTAGATCTTAAACAAAAAAATACAACAGAACGTAAATAAAACTGTGAAAAATGCCCAAATTTGTTTTTTCTAGAATCTTGTTATGTAACCATATTTCAGAAACCATCGTTCTGTATGAAGAAAAACGTTCTCCTCTAAATACCGCTATCAGAAATTGGGATTGCCATTTAAAAGAAAAGGGGGATGCCATGTATCTCTGTATCTGCGATAATAGTGACGTCACCGAATACTATTTTTGTAAAAATTTAAAAATCAATCAAAACGAATTGATTTTAGGGATTTTGTTCCACACTGTATATACAAATTCACTTACAGAACGTTCGGTTCTATACTTTCGGCTTCGCAAGCTTTAGGATCCGAAGCTAACGCCATCGATGGTAACTTTTGCGAATTCTCTACGTCAAAATATGAACATATTGCACCTTGCAAATTCCTAAAATCAAGAAACAAAAGAAAAAATTGTCAAGTCAGGATCGAATATTTTCTTTTTATATACAGATGAGGACTTACCAATTATTCATATCTAAGAAGAAAGCTGCTGTCGAATAATTTAGATGACTGCCCAACACTTTTTGTAGTTGCTGTATAAGCTCGTCCCTGTCCGTCGTTCCCATACAACTGAATTGCTGCAACAGACTCTGTTCGATGTCGATGCCACCCCCGGAACCGTCTGTAGGTCCATTGTCGACGTCCATCTCTGAGCTTTACTAGAATAATAATAATAATAATAATAAATAGAGAAAGTATACACATCTTTATGTTTAATCGTTGTACTTTACTTGTACTGTATCTCGGTTAGGGAAAATATTTTATCTAAATGGCCAAGCATTTTCCACTTACCATATAGACAATTATTAATGAAACATCTGTATAAGTTTATGTATTCCATAAATATAAAACTAAATAGAATGTTTTCTTTCGACGGAATTATCTTAATAGGGTTGTGTCCTAAAAGATCGATAAGTACATACAGCAATAAAAATCCATCTCGTAACTTTTCCAAGGATTACGAAAGGAACGATAGAGTAGAGTTGTAAGAAACATGGTAATCTTTCGAAAAATAAATATAAATAAACAAGATTTTGTATCAAGTACATGGATTTTGTCGCACTTGCAGTGATTCCCTAGATTTGTAGATAGGGTATTTAGTAATTCATGTCCGTAAAACAACTACTACACGCACAAACACACCCTCAGTCATTGAATTATATACAAATTGAAAATCGTGCGACGATTTACTACGTATTAGGGACTCACATAAATATTTTTTTTAAATTAGCATTATTAGACCGTATTTTTTCGAAGAAAATGGGGACATAGTCACTGTTCCTTCGGCCCGATACATTCATATGCTTGAAACGTTCTTGGAACCAAAACTGAGAAGACGAGGGATCCCTTTAACAAATGTATGCTGCCAGTAGAATGGCGCTACATCACACACCGCCAACGCTTCAATGGTAGTCATTTAAGGCATGTTTCCTGGACAGATTATCTCACGTTTTGGAAATGTTCCTTGGCCTCCCAGATCTCCAGACGTAACAGTGTGTGACTGTACTGTAGGGGTACCTCAAGAGCAGTGCAAAATTTGGATCAGCTGACGAATGCAATCATTTAAGAAATTGCTGCCATCCCTGCAGAGGCATTGGTCCATGTGATGGGGGATTTGGAGAAGAGACGTGAATCGTGCATTCGAAATGATGAACATCACCTCGACGACATTATTTTTCACAAATAAGTCCGGCCTATATTAAATGGCAAGTAATGAGCTTTGATTTAATGTCAATAAACATACATTGATTTTAAAATTGACCGAGTATTCTTTATTTCAAACTCGCCTGCCTTAGGTGTGTCATCCCGCATATAACTCTGTTGTTTGATCCTTTTCACGATGTCATCCTCCATTGGTTGTAAAAGTTCTTCTTCTGTATTCAGTACCATTAATTTTTTTTGGTCCTAGTATCGTTCTCGTTATTTTTCTCTCTGGTATTGGCAGGTCTTTTTCGTGTTTCAGCGGCATACATCAACGTTGGTCGAATTATTGTCTTTAAAATCTTCATTTTGCAGTTTTTACTTTAGTAATTTGTTCCTTAGTAATCTCTTATTTGCGTGGAATGTCCTGTTTGCAGTTATCACTTTTTCATTGATTTAATATAGGGCAAGCGGAAGAGAGAGATAAATCTGTTGTTTGCACCAGTGCTTAATAAATAGAAAAATCGTCCGAAGGAGAGATACGTGCCGTCAGCGTAAGGAGAAATATGTTTACCACATTTTAGATGACGTGGGTGCCCCTTCTCGATATAAGTTTTCATCCTGGTACAAGTAGTTAAAAAAATATGCCTCCGAGTTGTGGTAGGGGAAGTTTAGTTTGCAAGAATTAGAATTTAAGAAATCGCGGTTCATTCGATAAGGTACGGTTTGAAGATGCTCGTGGCTAGCGAAACATGTATCACCAGATTTAATGGAATAATTGGGTGGTAAGGAGTTTACCGATGTGATATAGTGCCAGTTTTATTTTCATAATAAGAAAAACCACTTTGTTTCAATAGATAGCATTAAATTCCTTCTACCTGATATTGTTAGCTTTTACCTTTTTAAAGTTGGCTTGTTATAGCTACTTGCATCATTCATAACATAATACACATCGAAAGCACAAATCCTTTATAATTTGCAACCCTTCATTAATTCGTATGACTTACAATTCTTACAGAGAATTTAATGGAATTTATTAGTGTTTTGCTTCTCTCAAGAATCTACCTTTAAAAGGTGTGAGATCGGGAAGATGACAAAGACTTCTTTCTACGAATCATAGACTTATGATTAAATATTCCTTTTACACGAAAAATACCTAAGTAATCTATTAACTCACTATCCAAGTGATTGAAAATTAAGACTTCGTGCATCCTTAAACGTTACGAAAGGGGTTATTCAGAAACTTGCTGTCCTACAAGTACATTTTTCCCCTTACTGTATTTACACTATAAATGGGATATGTAATAAGATAATTGAGCACATTACAGTAAATACAACTACGTTTCTGCTGGAGATATTTAAAAATAAGCTGCAATCACTCAAAAGTAACACTTTCAGTAACAATTATAATAAAATTGTTAGTTACTAACCTCAAAGTTCTTTGTTGTGAAAAAGACGAATGTGTAAGCGGTGGATCCAGCGATTTATGACAAAAACCTCTTTGTTACAAATGAAACAAAAACTAAAAAAATTAATTACGACGGTAAAATCGGCCTTATGTCAGTTCTTATTCGGATTGTAAAAATTACAAAAACCATTTTTTGACAGCTGACGCGATAAATTCTATACAGTCATGTTTACGTAAGAGAAAAAATTTTATGTCGAAGGATAAATCGCCTCGATTATGGATTTTGTCCTAGATGTAGGGATTTTAGCGTGTTTCGTAATGGGAAGGACGATTTTTATTACGATTTTTAATTCTGGTATTAATGAGGTACAAATTAGGATGAATGGTATCCGGGAAATTTTTCGCTTGTAAATCGCACTTATGGGAAATGCGAGGGAAATTTGGAAAATCGTATTTTAACAATTAAGATATTTTGGGAAGTTCTACCTGGAAAATTTGTAGTTTCTAAATCATTCTTACAGTCAGAGGGAATGTCTGACAAATTTGGAGAATAGAATCCCCAAAATGTCTGGTTTTTATCGTCTTACTGGAATTTCCGGGGAAATTTGGAAAATTGTATCTAATTTTTCAGATACAAACGTTAACGTAGCCTAGCAAGAAGAGGAACGGGTGTTTCGCTACTGCTCGATCATCCATTGTACCCATCACACTTGCGAGATATCTCGTTTCACAAGCATGGATTTTGTGACTCTCTCTCTCTCTCTCTCTGTGAATTAACGTCCACACATCGGACTTTTTGTGTCTGCACACCTCATTATATGTACATACATAAAGATGTTATATGCCTCCAAGAGCCCGGACATGCTTAACCCTATGCTTCCAGATAGTCCCTTTCCTTCTAATATTTCACCACCTTCAACCTATCCTGGTGTTCCTCCACGTCTTGCTACCTTTCTCCTTCCATCGTACTTTCCCCTCTGTATTACTTGTTTTTTCATTCCATTCTTCGTTAACCTCTCAACATATTCCAGGCATCTCAAATGTTGGGCCCTTATCACTTGCTCCATATAGGCCTAGATTTTCATTTCCTCGTTTCATTTTCTCTACTGATCACCAAATTTCAACTCCTCCATATATTCTCCTCATTATTTTTCGCTCCCATGCCTTTAACATATTTTTGCAATTCTTGTGTAAAGACCAGGTTTCTGCAGCATATAGCACTATTGGCCTCACAACTATTTTATATAGTCTCATTTGTTTTCTAATAAATACCTTGTTTAGCAAGGTTTTAATTTCAGACTGCTAATCTGCCTTCGGCGTCTCAGATATTTGAAGATTAGGGGAATCAAAGAAAAGGTATCCGTCCTCGCAACGTATCGAAGAATTCCATCACCAAAATCATCAATTCTTTCAAACATTAAGGAGCTGGAAAGGTGGAGAAGAAAATAGAAGCATGATACTTAAAAAGGACGAATAAGGGAATCTACGACAGCTATAACGAATCACAATTGGATACAGTAGTCAAGTCGAAGAGGTTGCAGTGGCTGGGGCGCATATAAAGAATAGGAAGACAAAATAGTGAAGGAAATGGCGTGGACAGTGCCAGAGAATAAAAGAAAAACAGGAAGACTAAGAAAACGATGGAGAGAAGCAGTAGGGGAAGGCGGGCCCAATTCGGACATTTCAAATATTCGCTTTAATACATAACGGTTTTTAAAATTTTTTAAATCTCATAGATAGCTCTTACAAGGGGAGGGCGCGACGTTGGGGTCACGGATTTCGACGCCCTTTTGGGATAAGAAAGTACTTCATAATAATTAACTACAGGCCTTCAAACATGGTGCCAATATACAGCCGTTTTTGAGAAAAATCGTATTACGTTAGCTAAAACCGACTTTGTCACCAATAACGTGGTGAGTGTCGCTGACGTTGGTTGTTTTTATCGCATAAAAGGTAAGTTTAATTCATTTAATTAATTCATTTGCTTAAAATAGGGTGTATTTCATATTGTTTTTACTTTTAGTACAGTAATATACGTTGAAGTATATAGTTTGGTTAACATGACTAGCTACTGTTTGTGTAATTAATCTTTTTAAAATACATTTAAATAACCAAAAAATGGCCATGTAGGATTAGTTCGAACAAAGTGGTCGGGGTCAGTGTGGACAGTTCGAACTGGACCATTGAAGTCATTATTCTTTACTAGTCTGGGCAAACAGCGGTAATCACGAAATAAGTTACGACAGCCTACATATACAAAGAACTATTCGTATACAGTGTATGTACTGACTAGAATGGTGAGTCGCCGATGCTCTCGTAACTTATTTCATAATTGTACGCTGTTACCGCCGTTCGCTCAGACTAGTCTTTACTTCTGAAGACTTTGCTGCGACTTGTTACCGATCGACCTGCAAAAAGCATGCCTACATCTGCGGCAAATTTAGATGAATCCTTGACCATGGAAGATCTCGAGCAATCTCCTTCAAGTTCAGGAAACCAAAAATTACCTACGTCAGATTCATTGTCCGCCGATAATTTAAAAGACTACAAACCTTTCCCAAAAGAGCCACCACGAAAACCTAAATCTAATAAACGGGGAAGAGTAAAAAGGCGGATTAACACCGATAACTGGAAGTCTTAACCTTCCTATACTCACGTCAAAATGAAAGACGTATACTATACTATATAAATCGGTCTCACAGACCGTATGCGTAAGTATAGGAAGGTTAATTATGAGGTTGTACAATATTGATAATGGATTAGGAAAGGTATGAGCACACTCCCGCACCAAGAAGGCAGGTATGTTGTCATCCCCCACCGTCATGTCAGCTGTTAAGTCTCGAAGCACTAGACACCACTTCATCTTCTATAGCAGCAGTACCATCAAATGATGGGCAACAGAAGAACACTGCAAAAACAGCAGACGCACGCCAAGGTCGAAACACTCTGGAGAAGTGATGTGCGAAACTGTTCACACAACCTCCTGTGGACCCAAAAGCTCCACACAGTCACAAGACATATGTATGTCCAGGAATACGCGATGATAATCTCTTGCCATTAATGAAACTCCAAAATGACTTCGGACTACTGATTATATCAGACTCAATCGATAAGATATCGTATTTTTACTCTTGAAACCGAAGATGCAACCTGGAACAGCCAGAACTCAACAGTATTTTAAGTTTGATATGGATTTTGATTTTTGTATTTTATTTTAATCTTTCTTTCCGAGCATAATCCAAGCATTTATAATTATGTTTATTTTTTAATAGTGGAAATAAAAAATTATATCTTTGTTTAATTTATCCCCACACGATTTAACAATTTGTCCAAACTGATTCCCACCAGGGGTTACTTTGGACAAAAAACATCAGATCTTAAAATTATGAATAGAAACAAACTAATAGCTTCTAATAAAATTACACCGCCATTTATAGGTAGTTACCAGAAACATATAGTTTAAAAATGGTCATAGATTCATCTCAATTTACTCTCATTCCTTTATAATCCGATATACTTTAGTTAAAGCAATATATGTCCGAAGTGACTCCACTCTCCCTTACTAGCAGATTTGCGCGATAAGGGAATAACGGAACGGAAAAAGGAAACTAAAACATAGAAAGCAACGGAAAAAAATAACGAAGCCCTGGACCTGAAAGGGCTGCACAAAGAGAAATAATTTAAAATAAAGACGTTAACGGTCAAATATTTAAAATCAAAGAGCGCTTATATTTTCCGTTTATTCCCCATAATTTCCCCGAATATAATAAAACGCGCAGGCGTAAATGCGGGAGTGTGAGTTCGCGCCACAAATAAAATATAGGGGATTAGTTCGGTTCAGTTTCGCTATCATTTCCGTCGAAACTTCCTGAGGAAGACCGTTTCGCGATCTGGGTACGAAGTGTAGTGTGCCCCTTTCCCTCTGATTCGCGACGGCAGAGACATTCGGATTAACTTACAGGGTGAATCGTTAAAGGTAAGAAGCCCGGATTTATTTTTCCAGCAGTCATAATCAAAAGTCGACTATTTTTTCGAAATTCGTGGTTCATTTTTTATCTGTCACTTTTACACTCGTCCCGGTCGTTTCGGACCAGCGAATTTATTATGAACGGTGGTGGTAGTAACGCGAATAGTAACAATTACATCGTGCGCGATTGCAATGCCTTTCCGAAGACGACGGGTACGACGACGACGACGATCCAACGTTGGCACGGCTTCCTCGGCCCCAACCGCGGTGGTGGTGGTGGTGGAGGAGGAAACGTCGCTCGTGCTTCGTTACCCAACCGATGCGTCAGGCTGGGGAGGACCGCCGAGAAATACCGCAACAGTTTACCGCAGATCGCGATTAAAAGGAAAGATAACGAATCGCCGTGCAGTACGAACACGGAGGTATAGAAAATTTTTTGTGGTTTTCGGCGAGGAAACGTCAGTTTGCTTCGGGAACGGATACAAAACGGGGCTCAACCGGGATTTGAACCCGGGACCTCTCGCACCCAAAGCGAGAATCATACCCCTAGACCATTGAGCCGCTGTGTTTGAAAGCCTCGGATTCCGAAATTCTAGGAATTTTTCTTAAGCACAGCTTTTTCGATCTGACCTAAATCGTTGCCCGCTTTCTTCGTTATAGGTGGTACTTCTAAATGGTAATTGGGACACCTCCAATAAAATCCCGAACATCATCGCGGAAATGCATAATGTCAACGTAGAAGAGCTACAGAGTCTGCAAGGAAATACCTGTTCGAACAGCAAGCAGATCAAGCTGGAGCTGAACGAGTGCGCCACACCGAGTCCCCTGGGATCCGACAGCGGGATTGAAGCGGACTGCGCCGACGGGAGCCTCTCCTGGTTGTTGAATTACAAAATTCACGAACTTCCTCCGGTACCCGGTACATATTCGCCACACGATCGCCGCGAATTTTCGCGCTTTTCCACTACGAATCCACGCACACGCACCTCATAACCGCCCAAAACTCACAATAAACTGCACTTGTTTAATAATATTGTTGACAGTTTCACCTGTTTTGTCAATAATCGCCTGGTAATTTGACGTTTAACTTTTTGCATAGTGACGGCGAGCCTACTTTTCAATTTCGATTCGCCATTAACGTGCTCCCGTTTGACTTTTTAGATTGTCAACCGAACGAGCCCCAGAATTATGGAAATTCTTGCCTTAGCCAACAGCCGCAGCAAATCCCCAAGCCCGATTGTAAGTACGGGCAAGTCTACGCCGCCAATAACGATCCAAAGATTTACTATCAACAGCAAGTACAAAATGTAAGTACTTTCACAAATCTTTCGGATTTACAAGCTTTAAAGGACCAAGACCTATGGTCTCCTTGCTTACTATCCCTTCATCACGTTTTATCTCTATATCTCATTTATATCTTTATCAATCCCAGTATTTTCTCTTCTTCCTCCCTGCTACTGTTTCCTTTATTATTGTATTTTTCGTATTATTATTATTATTATTATTGTGGCTATACACCCCGAAGGAGTTGGGCCTCCTAGTCGGATCTTTAGATCATTACAATCAGTGATGGCGCGAGACCTAAACCTAATGTGGGCAAGGTACATTTCGCGAGTCCCTCTGATATCGCAAGAAGAGGGGTTTATACAATAAAAACACTTGAAATTGACAATTTTTTATCCATAAAGAAACAGACTAAACTTTTTACTATATATAATTTTCTATCGTTTTCTATCTTGATCTTCATAATTCCTCTATTTCTTGGATCAGGGTCTTCCTGGATCTCCTTCTTCTTTTCCTTCTTGTTTCCATCTCGTACGCCTCTGTGTTAGTCTTTTTGGATGCATCCTTATGTGCCCACACCCTCCTAGTTCTCGTTTCTTTACTTCTTTTCATTATAGATTCTCGCCGCATTATTTCCCTTATTCTTTCGTTTGATATTTGAAATTTATCGGAATGAGCACATCGACAATACTAATTCCTAATCAATTTCCCTTATCTGCTTTTTTGTCTATTCGTTGTTTCTCACCATTGTAATTCGATCGACTTCAAATTTTTCTCCTTCCTGCCTTTACTTTTTTCATCACTACCAGTTTGCGATGTTGCTCAGTATTTTCACTTCGAAAGTACCAGTTGCACTAGTTTCTTTCTTTCTTTACATCGATAAATCATCTTCCATGTCCTTACCCTGGCCACTGGAGGTTATTCTTAATAGTTTTGTATTTTTGACACTTCAATCTCCTTATCTGTATCGACTTCAGTCTTTTCTTCTCGATCCATGCAAGTACCGCTATGCAAGTTTTCTTAAAGTCCACAAACGATCCTACTAATTCCAGCCATTTCTTTGTTGCTTCTTTTTATTTCATGGCTATTACACCTACTTCCTTATCTTTGTACTTCAGTCACTCTACCTTGACCAGTTTCCTCCCTTCTTTTCGTAGGCCTTTGTTGCTTTTTTCAAGGTTATTGCTCCTAGTTCCTTACCATTGCACATCAGTCACTCTATTTTGACCAGTTTCCGCCTTTGGTTTTTGTCTGCCTTTGTTGCTTCTATTTTTTTCATGGTTATTCTTCCTAGTTCCTCACCTTTGCACTTCCTCCACCTTACCTTGACCAGTTTTCGTCTTTCGTTTTCGTCTACTTCTGTGCTTCTATTTCTTTCATGGTTATTCTTCCTGGTTCCTCACCTTTGCACCCCAAGTGCCCTATTTTGACCAGTTTCGGCTCTTCCTGTTTGTCTGCCTTTGTGTCTATTCTATATGCTTCTATTTTTAACGGTTATTCTTCGTAGTTCCTGACTTTTACACTTTAGCTGCCCTATTTTGACCAGTTTCCGCTTATCTTTTTCGTCTACCTTTGTAGCTTACATGTTTTCATGTTTATTCTTCGTAGTTCTTCACATTTACACATCAGCCACCCTATTTTGACAAGCATTCGCCCTTCATAACACATTTCAAAAGGGGCCCGCACAACCTAAAGGTTTGGGAAACGCTGTATTATGCAATTTTGGATTTTTTAAATATATTCAGGATGGAAGCGAACGATTCAGGAAAATATTTTGAAAATTTTGAATCAACAATAATAAAAGATAAACAATTTTTCCGTTATTTACAGATAGGTATCCCCAGGCAAGATAAGCAACAAACGGCGAACAACGGTAAACTCGAAGAAGTCCTGAAGACGCAAAATCAAACTTACAGGTATACAGGACCCAAGAAACCGCCCTTTACCTATACGGAGCTAATAGAGCACGCCCTAAACGAGAAAGGGGAACTGACCGTTTCTGGAATTTATCAATGGATATCGTAAGTAGAAGTTTGTATTTTTGTAGATATTTATTTCCTCCTTTTGTTTTCTCTCTTTTTTGACCCTCGAATATTTCTTCTTTTGAGGTCAAGATTTATAGAACCAAATTCTGCGGGTAATACTTCATTGCACAGTTAAAAAAGCGGGTGTGATGTATCCCGAATAGATTAGCTTTCCCAGCACTAGTTGACAAGGATGAAACTAAAAAATGGTAGGGCCAAACTTTAACGCTATTTTACTGGGAAGCATCCCCAAATTTTTCTTTTAGAATTTCGCTTGCGTTGTGTCATTTAGGAGCTTATTTCGTTTTGTGCAGCTTCATATACTTTTCCCTAATTTTGGGAAAAGAAAACTTTTCATGAGCACGAAGAATAAGGGGAATCCCCGAAATATAATATTTCTAGGATTATGGGGGCAATCCTAGGCGTGCTTTAAAAATAACCGATAATTTTCATGAAAGCGCGTTGTTAATAATGCCACGAGTTCTAAGAACGGGTGGAATTGGACAACGAGCTTGAATAAAAATTATCTGGTTAATTTTTAGGCACTAAACTTTAGGCACTTTTAGGTATTTAGGGAGAATATTTCCCCAAAAAAGTACAAAACACTCGAAACCAATAGTATGATGTACATTATTTATTTATTTATTGAAACAGTAACGTATAATAACAAACTCAACATTATTTATTTATCGAATGGTAAAAATTGCAGTTATGATTTGATTTTGTGATGACATTGCCACAGAACCACTATTGCTTGTCATAGGAGGAGGCATATTCTGTTGAGACTCAAATTCCGTTCCGTATTCCCTCATTTTTTCAATTATTTCTTTATAATGGTCTTCGTCCATTTGCAAGTAGATGAATATTGACTTCGCATTAGAATGGCTTCTTATATTTATTAGATTTTGTTCTGAGACTCCGCTTTTGGCGAATTTTGATACGCCCTGTGGTCCTAAGCTAGTGATTTGTGATTTTCTTAGTGGCGTTGAAGCCAAATTTTACTGCTTTTTTTTTTGTCCATGTTATCTCGTTTACTCCTATGGAACTGTTTTTGACCCAATTTCCGGCGATTTTCTAATGTGGATCTGGAGTGAAAAATAGTCGGCTCCTGGTGGCTTTCCTTTTTTATCTTGGAGTTATAGAAACAATCTGATTGGACAAAAGTTGGTATCTGAATCAATTTTTACAAGCCATTTTGTACCAGCTAGTTTTCGGCTACTTCCTTGGGTGGGTTTCGAAGAAAGAAGGTTATATTGAATCCTACTTCTTTTTGCTGATGTTGTTGGTGTCTTCTTTAAAGAATGTGATTTTTGCTCATGCGCCTTCACAGCCTCTCCAAGCAAGTTACACAGTATAAAAAAGTTTTTTCTGTAGACCGTCTGGCGCGTGCTCATCACACCCTTTGACAGGTTCTTTTAGTTCATTGTAGGTCAAAAAGGGGTGCAGATTCTTAACGTTTGTCTTCCATTCCTTGCAAAATCTTTCTTTTGCCATTTCTTGTATCTCGGGGAGCTTGAAACTCAATTTGTTCCAAAGGATTTGGTTTAATTCCATATTCATTAAAATATTTTGTCCTTTGTAATTTGGCAATATCGTTCCAAACGACTTTTACTGTATGTTCTTTATATTCCTCAGCATTTTGCTTTCTCGTACTAAAGACTCAATTTTTCAAAATGGATGCAAGTTCGGATATTGGAGTTTCTCGGTCGAATGTGCACTTTCTCCAGACCCTGTCTTTGCTCTTTTTCGTGTTTTGGGTGTACTTCTAATGACATTGTCATTAATTCCTCGTTCTGGGATATCCCCAAATCGATTCATGGCGTTAAAAAAAACTTTTTTTGACTGACGTTCCGGTAGCAACAATGTCATGGCAAAGTGGAATTTCCACTATAATTTTTTCAATTTCCATTTAATAATTCAGTACCTGTTGCATTGTTACAACAATGTATAAGTGAAATATTGCCTTTATAATCTGAAACTTGGAAGTTTATAGTTAGGAGACCCTCAAATTTTGAAGCTGAAAATCTCCCTTAAAAGAGAACTCAAATCTCATACATTGGGAATCTGCGGGAGTGAAAAGATTTTTATCCTTTTCTTCTTTTCTACGTACTTACACCTCGTTTAAGCTCTTCTCTTTCTTCTTTTTGTCTTTACCTTTATACCTGATAGGTGTTGAACCGCATCTAAGCTCCAAAAGACGTGAAGAACCCTTAATTTCTCAAAATGACGAATCTCCCCGATCCGTATACCCAAACAAAAAAATCTCGAAAACTTATTCGCCTTTTCGTCTTCCCCATTTATCGACGTCGTAATTCACCACCAAGCATAATATTTGTATGCGGTAAATCCGGGCGCGTATTTGTGGAATCGCGGATCGTTTCCTCGGGGTTGGAGCCCGTCAATAGTCCGTACCTGGTACCGACCACCTCGGGGGTAGCTTGTTTCGACGGGGTTTCCGTTACCCTCCACCCGGATTACGACAATTAGCGTCTCTTAAACGGTTTCGATGCGCTTCGCCGCGGATACGATACGACCGGGTGCGTGATCTGCGATTTTATTATCCTTTTTCGGGGGTGACTAACCGTTACGCACGGGGGCGCTTTATTTTTTGGACGCGCGACTTTACCCTTATCGAATTAAATTTGAGAAAAGAAAGGAGTAAAACATCTTGTTTTGAAACACGAGATAAAAAGTAATATCATTTGGAAATGCAAAAGATTGCATCGGCCGGGAATCGAACCCGGGCCGCCCGCGTGGCAGGCGAGCATTCTACCACTGAACCACCGATGCAGATACCAAAATTTATACAGTTCGAATGTTTTGTTTAATCCTATTACGGAATTATACAGTGTGTAAATAATGTAAAGAATAATATTCATATTTCCTTTATTATCACTGTTTGAAAGCAAAAATCATACATTTTAATTCCAATTTAATTTTTATCCTTTGGATTTTATTAACCTTAACCCTTTAGTGCGCGAATTTTGCTTTAATGATTTTACATTTTTATTGTTTAGATAATAGTCCATAAAATACCTGAAAATAGTTTTTAAAAAGCTATTATAACAATAGCGGATGTGCAAAATTGCGCATTAGTCTTTTGTGGTATAATATAAAAATAAGTACAATACAGTAATGATTAAAGCTCGGATTTATGCACGCGAATATATGCAAAATATACAAAAAATGCATCAAAATGTCAAATGTTCGAGAACGAAAATAAAAACAAACGTAGTTATTCTACGAAGAATAAATTTATTTTATGTTTTTACAATAGGTATATTACATAATATATTTATATACAATAATATATATTTACAATATTTTTAACAACACCCGTGTAGTATTTACAAAAATATTAACATTTTACTTCCACGCAATTTACGTATAAAACTACCCTAAAAATGTATACCCACAATTTCTTCATTACCTGCTTATTGTTATTAAAAAAATTATTATTAGATGTTTTTCTAAATTTTCCATCGTAAAGGATTATCGTCTGTCATCTAGTAAGTGTTACAGAACATAGAAAAAGATCGTTCAACATCGACGGAGGGAATTTTTTAAGTTAGCTAAAATATATGGGTCTAGTTCAATGTCATCTGCAAATTCCCCATTTAAAATACTAGAAACTTTTGAAAGAATTTTGAATCCTTCATTTTTTCCTAATACTAAGTTAAGCTTTTTAAAAATTATTTCACCTGTTCCTTTAACAGCTGACAAATCTTTATAGCACTTGCTTATTAAAGTTACAGATTCCGTCAAAAGCAATTTTCTTAATTCTAGTTTAAAAATTGTTTCTGCTACTGCAGAAAAATTGTTATATAATAATAAATGCCAACTGACTTGGTATTATATTATTTTTGAAACATTTTTGCTGCTTTTATCGCATGTAAATCATCAGATAATTCTAAAATATATTTTTTATCAGTTAAGAATAAAAAAATGGAGGCATTTAACCATGTTCCTTATCTCGTAATAATTGATTGTTCAGGTAACGGTAAATTGGGAAATGATTCTTTGTCAAACTGAATTCGTAATGATAATTATAGAAAAATGTTCTTCACATTACTAATTAATTAGTAATTGATTAGGTAGTTTTCGGTCAATTCTCAATCTTCAATCATTTTTAATATCAATAAAATTTCTTATTGAAGAAAAATTGTGATTTAAGATAAATATTCACAAATATACAGCATTCGATAAAAATGCATATAATTCCAAAAATATGCATTATATGCATTGTTTAATTAGCCTATTTTTATTTGAAAACATGAAATTTCTCCAGAAAACTCAAAGATTTGTTGGTATATCTTTCAATATATAATATGTATTTTGCATATGATCCGAGCCCTAGTAATTATTTACTTTGTCCGGAATATTGGGAGCAGTATAAATAGCACTTAAATGTGGTTTTGCACAAACTGAAGGGTTAATTTTTTAGTTTACTACCTATCTGTGACGTCATCCACTTTTTTTTTTTTATGGAAGGCCCCCTATTTTTTAGCAAGATATAAAAAGTAGATTTTTCTTTCAGTTCAGCAATACCCCCATATGAGGTATTTAAAATTAATAGTTTTTGAGATAAGAAGGATTTGACGAAAATAATTGAACTTGAAATTCTCAAAAACGAAAAATAATTTATTTTATGAACGATTAAAACAATTGTTCAAATTGCCACCCATTTGTTTCCTAGCAATGAGAAAGTCGGAGTTGGAATTTTTCAAAGCATAACTTTAATCTTTCTCTTAGTTCTTCGATATCGTGATATACACGTGATTTTAAATACCCCCAAATGAAAGAAATCAAATAGGCCAAGATCAGGAGGTGTAGCCGGCCATTCCATTGGATCACGACGTCTTCTAACTCATCTTTTAGAAAAGCCTTCATCCAAGTATTTCCTAACACAAAGTGGATAATGTGGTGGTGCACCAGACATTAAACATAGGTGCATCTGGATTCTCATTATTTGGAAATAATATCGCTAGGGCAGGTATAAATTCAAATCTAAGGAAATCCAAATACATCTCCCCATTTAACGAGCCATTGAAAAAATAAGGACACAAAATATGAGCCCTGGCAAAGCCTGCCCAATTCCTTCAACTTTTGCGGGTTCTAAGTATGGCTTTATTGCGTTCGGTGTGACCCAGTATCTACAGTTTAGCCTGTGCATTCGCCCATTTAAACAAAACGTAGTTTCATCACTAAAAATCAGATATTTAAGAAAATCTGGTTGATTACTGAAGTTGTCATTCACTACTTCACCAAATTCAAGTCGACGATTACAATCATCTTCGTTTAGTTCATAGACTTGCGTCACATTGTACGGAGTATTTTACTTTTTTAAAACAAACGTTGTTTGCCAATATTCCTCTTGTTGATTTGTTCGGATTATCTTCAATTTCTAATAAAATATCAAGTTACACGCTTGATATACTAAAACTATTGATTTTAAATACCACATATTGAACTCAGAAAGAAATGGGATTTATATTTCTTGCTGACAAATAAAGGATTTCCATTAAAAAAAAAGTCAATAACGTCATAGGTCCCAGAGTAGTAAACCAAAAAAAAAAAATTAAATTAACGTCAATGAAATCAGGAGGAAAAAATAAAATTGACGTGCCCCAACTTTAGCTCCAAACAGAAATAATAAAAAAATATGAAAAAATGGAGTATAATAATAATGGTAATAAACAGTAGTAAATAATGATAATAAGTAACAATATCAACGTAGCTATTACTCTGAGGTATTTTTTTAAGTTATGAGAATGCCATAATGTTCGAAACTTTCCATATTTAATAGTTTATTGAGGATCCACGTTTCGTCAATAGCCTTGTGAAATTTTCACCCTTAATGAATCAAATGTGTTTGCGAATATTAATTAGAATAAAGAGAGAAAGAAAGAGGGAATTACTTTTCTTGGGAATTAATAAATTGTTCTTCGCATTCATTGGTATTATTGTATAATTCCATACATTTCTACAATTTTTCCTTTTCTCTTAATTACCTTCAGAATAAAATCTTACCTTGCGTTTTAAGATGATTACACAACAGCCTGAAATATGTAAAAGATCATTTCATTAACATACCGACACAATAACTAACTAAACCGCACTTTCAAACCTGACACATCACTCCTAAATTATGAATATCACCCGTAAGAATGGAAGGAACGATACCTTTTTTCTTTCTTGTAACTTAACACTATATAGTTGGTGTGATCTCAAGCAAGAAACGTCTTGGATTACGATTTCGAATTGTAACCTTTTATTCTATTTTAGTCGTTTACTTTGTAGATGAAATTTTTGAGGGGCAGGTTTTGTGTGAATATATTTGTCGGATAATTTTATTGTGTGAGAATCAATAATCTATTGTCGATTGGTTCTAAATTCTTCGATACACATGAAATAATAAGTGTGTTCAAAAAGTTTGGGGGTTAAGACAATTATAATTTTGATTTGGATCCAATGTTTTCAAGGTGAAAATGCATCGGAAGAGCAATTTTGTTGTCCTTTGGGATTTGAAGTCGCCGTTTTCAAAATTAAGCGAATTGTGTATCTCTATAGGGAGTGCTGATGACATCTTAGCCTTAAGAAGATTATAATTCCGATTTGGGCCGAATTGTTTCCAGTATGAAAAAATCCCGAAATATTTCGAGGCATTTAACATTTCTTCTGTATCTTTTATGCATTTGAGGTCGCCATTTCCAACTTTAAGCGCGTTGTGTTTCATTAAAGACGGTTGTCATAACATTGCGAGCGATTCTAGTTCAGGTTTTCAGGTAAAATTTTCTCCAAGGTGAAGAAAATCCGAAAAACCTTGAACAAATTGACATTTTCTTTGTATCATCTTCAAGTTCGAGGTCATTACGTCAAAATCTCAAGAATTTAAATGTCTCCTTCAAATTTGAGGCCGTTTTTTCCAAAATTAAGCGAGTGTGTTTCTTTGAATGTAGTTCTGATAAAATTTCGAGCTCTAATAGGATTATACACAATTCTGATTTGGTCCAAATTGTTTCAAAGACAAAGAAATTCCGAAAAGCCTCGAACAATATGACATTTCTTCTCTATCATCTCCAAATTTGAGGTCATTATGTCTAAAACTCAAGGATTTAAATATCCTCTTCAAATTTGAAGCCGTTTCTTCCAAAATTAAGCGAGTGTGTTTCTTTGAATGTAATTTTGATGAAGTTTCGAGCCCTAGGAAGATTATACATAATTCTGATTTGGCCCAAATTGTTTCGAAGACAAAGAAATTACGAAAAGTCCCGAACAATATGCCATTTCTTCTGTATCATCTCCAAATTCGAGGTAATTATTTCTAAAATTAAATAAGTTGCGTATCTTTGAAGGTAGCTCAGATTTCGTTTCCGGTGTTACGAGAATTACAATTCCAATTTTGCCCGAATTGTTCCCAATATGAAAAAATTCGAAATATGTGGAACCATTTAACATTTCTTCTATACCTCATGCGAATTTTAGATCGCTATTTCCAACATTAACGGAATTTGGGATTTTTGAAGATAATTCTAATATTATTTGAGATGTTAGGATAATTCCACTCTGGTCAAATTGTTTCCAAGACGAAAAATTTCCGAAAATTTTCGAGCAATGTAAGAGGATTGTGATTCTGATTTTTCCTGAATTGTTTCTAAGATTAAGAATTTCGCAAGAGCACGAGGAACTTAACATTTCTTCTACGTCTCTAAATTTCAGGTCTCTATTTCCAAAATTAAGCTACTTGTGTATCTTTAACGATTTTGAGCAAATTGTTTCAAAAATTAAAAAAATCGAAAGGCGCGAGCAATCTGATATTTCTTCTGTATGATCTTCAAATTTGGTGTCATTATCAAATTAAGCGACTTATGTATCCTTGAAGGTTGAAGTTGTATATCCTTGAAGACAGCGCAGAAGTTCGAAGCCCGCTATTGACAAACTTAAAGGAGTTGTGTACTGGTGAATGTAGTTCTGACGACGTTGCGAACGTTAAGACGATTATGATTCTGATTTCTCCTAAATTGCCTCCGAGATTGAAAAATCTCGAAAGAGCTCGAGGAACTTAACATTTCTTCTACATCTTCTCCAAATTTTAGGTAGCCATTTCCAAAATTAAGCGACTTGTATGTATCTTTTAAAGTAGTTCTGATGACTGTTTGGGCACCAAAAGGGATTATAATTCTGATTTTGCCCGAATTGTTTCAAAATCGAAAATCTGTTGCTATGATAGAAAAAAACGGCTTTTTTGAATGAAGGACTGTGGTGTAGTTACTGGCACACTATCACATCGGTTAACTCCTCACCACAATTATTCTATAAAATTCGTTGGAAAGTTTTCGCTATTCACTGCTTGCAATACGAAAGCTGAATGCAAACTACATTTTTCATTATATTGAAATTGCGGGTGTCGTTTATTATATTTTACGACGGTTGTATTAAAAGGGCCCGAGTAATCTCGAATTTCTGCTGAAGCATCTCCAAATTTGATCATTTCTAAAATCAAGCGAGTTGTGTATCCTTGAAGATGATGTTTCAGGTGTTTAGGGGATTATAATTCTAATTTTGGCCGAATTATTTCCAAGATGGAAAAGTCCTCAAAGATCTCGAGGAATTTAACATTTTTCTTGTAACTTCTCAGAGTTCTAAGCCGCCATTTCGAAAATTAAACGAATTGTTTATCTTTGGAGGTTGTTCTGATGATGTTTTCGGGTGTTATATGATGATTATAATTCCGATTTTGGTCAAATTGTTTCAAAGACGGAAAAATATCGAAAGGTCTCGAGCAATTTAGGATTTTTCTGTCACTTTTCCGTGTTTAAAGCTGTCATTTCGAAAATTGAACGAGTTGTGTATGGTTGAAGGTTACTCTGGTGATGCTTTTCGGGTGTTACGATAACTATAATTCCGATTTTGGTCAAATTGCTTCAAAGATCAAAAAATATCGAAAAGTCTCGAGCAATTTAGAAATATTTTTCTGTAACCCTTTCGAGTTCGAAGCCACCATTTCGAAAATTGACCGAGTCGTATATCTTTGAAGGTTATTCTGGTGATGTTTTTAGGTGTTACGATGATCATAACTCTGTTTTTTGTCGATTTTTTCCAAGATGGAAACATCCCCGAAAGGTGTCGAAGAGTTCAACATTTTTTCTGTAAGTTTTCCGAGTTTGAAGTCGCCATTTCGGAAGCTAGACGAATTGTGTATCTTTTAAGGTTGCTCCAAGAAAAATCTGGGACCTCTTCTGTACCTCTTCCAAATTTGAGGTTCCCCAAGTCCAAAGTTGAAGGAGTATTGCTTTCAATACAGTTTTGATCTCGTCTTGGGCGTTAGGGAGATTCTAGTTCTTGTTCTGCCCGAATTTTTACAGAAGCGGAAAGATACTGGAAGCGCGAGCAATTTAACATGTCTTCTGTACCCCTTTAGCTTTGAGGTACCAGTTTTTTAAATGAAGCGAATTTTGTAGAAAGTTCTGAGATAACGTTTTTTAGACCATGTTTGTTTTGCTTCTTCTTCTTCTTCTTCTTCTTCTTCTTAATCCTGTTTGTTTTGCTTGTATCTTTAAACTATGAACAATAAGAAAAATTTCCAACAACACTCATTTCGTAGCAATGCTTAAACCTCAAACTCTCCTATCGTTAACAAGGATTTCTTGATGCAAATTTCACCCCATCGAGAAAACTTCGCGAAGCTCGCTTCTACGCGTAACTCTTCGACTCCTATTCGAAAATTCCATCACGCGATCATCGTGAAAATCGGAAAGAACTCGAAAGATGTCGATTATCTCGAACTACATACTTCGTCGCCGGCAACTCCGACGACGTTGATATATTCCCATACATTACGTGCCTCGTCACCGCGCGACACAGAAAATCGCGTTTTACCATTTTGTCGGACGACTTTCCATCGTTTTGCGCCCCCGTGCCAGTCCGTACCAAACGAAAACCGCGCCGCCGAAGATGACGACAATCGCGACGACTCACTTCGATATCGTCGAACGGGTGGCGATAATATCGAAAGCGAGGGGGCTGAGGGTGTGTGGGGGTGGACGCAGACGTCGTCGTGTGAACCACCTGCGAGTCGCGGTGCGTTTCCAAAATTAACTACCAAGAGAGAGAGAGAGAGAGGGGGGCGATCGCATTTTTAGATCAAAAGCGCTTTGTCGTAAATTGGAAATTGTGGTATCCAGAAGAAGGGTCGGATCGCTTTTTGTATTACTAATTCTCGATACGGTGGTCGATGGTCGTTTCGCTTTGTATCCGGTTTGAGCACGTGTAAGGGTAGGTTATGAATTGGGAAACTATTCAGTGGTTGATGGATATGAAAGGGAGATTTTAATCTATTAAGTTGCAACCGTCTGTCAAGTGATTGATTGGTAAAATTGTGCTAAATTAATGAGGTTTGGGCCGAAACTGGTTCGATGTTGAATGAAAGGAAAAGAGAAATCTGAGTTGTGGTTGAATTTTATCGCAATGAGGAATTGTTCAAAACGAACTAGTGTCTTCTACGTGATTTACTAATGAAGAATAAAACTAAGATCGTGTAGCTGTACGAGGAAATCTTCCAAAACGACTGAATTATAATTTTAGAATACCTTAGGTGCCAGCAGATCCGCGCAGCAAGGTTTTCTCCTCTTTTCCAGCACTTTCAAGATATGCACATCCTTTTCAAAAATATTCAGAAAATTCCTAGAGGTTTAGAAAAATATGTGATCTCAGCTTTTGCGTGCAATTAAATTTCCATCACGATATATGCAGTTGTGATACTAGAGACGCCTTTTAAATTGTTACAAAAACTAGGAACGAAAAATTTTTGTTTTGAACAAATCTCTCAAAGGGGAATATTTTGAACAAATCTTTCAAAATATTTCCCTTTGGGAGTTATAAATTTTCTCATGCGTTCCCGCCAATTCCCGAAACATATTTTCTACTCTGAAGTTAGAATCTCACAACCGTGATTTTTAAAGTCCTCGACAGCTTCTTGAGGTGCTGAAAATCGCTGTCCGCACATTTTTTGTATGAAATTCAGAAACGTAAACAGATCGTTAGGCGATAAATCGGGTGAATATGGACGATGAGATATTTACTTGGATGTTTTTCTCTTCCAAATAATCAATTGTTTTGACGTGCTGTGTAAGAGCTGGCATTTTCATGATGAAAAATGATGTGACGTTTTCGGTTGTTTCTTTTTCGGATTTCGCAGAGGATCGCAAACAAATGGTTGTATACTAATCAGCATTAACTGCTCTTCGATCTTCGAAAGGAATGGTTGCAACATTTCCAGTACAACCGAAATTGGAATTGCTTCGTGAACGAACTGCTTTTATGGCATTCAATTCATCTTGAAACACCCAAACAGTGGATTGTTACTTAGTTTCCGGTTCATACGAATATATCCAAGTTTCGTTACCTCCTACAATGTTGCAGATTTTGCAGTTCCTCGGTCGAGTTTTTGAGCATTTCCTTACACCAGTTAACACGAGCCACGAGATTTTTTGAAATAACAACCGATTTTCGTCGATCAACACTGACGGACGCACAGCCAGGACGAAATTCTGCAAACTAATAGTTAACAGTCTTTTCGAGTGGTGCTTTATTACTAGAAGTTGAAGGAAGTGATTCTATACATTGTTGTTATTAAAATCGCAAACTTCAGGAGTGGCAACGTGTTAGACTGTCGGGCAGGTCAAGGTAAAAAGACCTAAATTTTGCTAATATCACTTTGCCTACACTGCGGATGCCCTTAATCTGAGGGCGAAAATTCTGTAGCAGCAATAAATGATATTAGCAAGTTAGAGAGCTCAGTTTCAAAGCCAAACAATTCCTCCTGAAAGAGTATTACCACTTTGGTTATCTTCGGCAGGCTGATCGAGCGTTAGTGTTTGGAACTTCATGATATTGCTAACCTCGAAGTGTTTTTAGCAAGAGTAAAGGCTAAAGGCGAGTAATTGCGCTGATGAGGGGGTCAAAATTCAGAAACAATTGATTACCCGATTCGCTTCCAGTGTCCTCCAGTTTTCCTTTGCGCTTGATGAATGATCATGATCATTTGGGTCCGCCCTAACCAACGACATTTTCTACTTCTCTCTCTACGTACTGATTGGTCCCGCAACGAAAAATTTCTTGCAATACATTGCAACAATCATTGATTCAGAAAGCAACACTTCGCCAAATGCTTGTTTCCCACATTACCGTCGCCTCAATCACACAATCAAATATGATAATTAAACTAGAACAAAATGGTTCCTTCGTCTTCTCGAATCCAATCTAAACAGCAGAATTTCTGAATTTTTATTATTAGTATTTAATAATCGGATCGATGATTTGTGACCACCTTACGGGGGAAAATGCAGAGCAACACATAGCCAGAAATACATTAGACGACTAGATAGGATAGATTAAGCCAGCAACTATTCCGTGGTCTTCACATATAACGTTACCGATTTAACGTCTAATATTTAGTCCGGGCAAACAGCGGTAACGGCGCACAATTACGAAATAAGTTATGACAGCATCGCCGACTCCCCACTCCAGTCAGGGCGCTGTATGCGAGTAGTTCTGTGTATATGTAAACTGTCGTAACTTGTATTTCCTAATTACCGCTGTTTGCCCAGACTACTACTATGTTCTTCGTCATGTCGCGATGTACATTTTCCTACCCGGTATATAAAAGTATCGTTTTTCACGTATGCACCTTTTTCAGCGACCATTTCCCTTTCTACAAGCAGAACGACGATAGGTGGAAGAATTCGGTCAGACACAACCTCTCGATCAATCCTCATTTTAGGAAAGGTAGCAAGGCTGTGCACGGCGCAGGTCATCTCTGGACTATAGCTCAAAGGGAAGACAAGAAGACCTGGAATATTGTAAGCCAGAAAACGATTGTCAAAATTGAATCGTTTTTGAATCAAAAATTCTTGCAAATTTTTAGAAGAAGCAACGTATGCAGCAATTCATCCAAACGACGCTCAACGACTGGAATAAGGAGAGGCAAAATGAGCTCGAATTGGCTGCCGCCACCGCTAGTATTTTACCGGAAAATAACGACGATATGAACGTAATTATATAAAAAATGATATCAAATAAATTTCTTGAGTCGCACTTATCGGTATTTGGAATAATTCAACGGTTTGGTTTTAACGATCTGATTGGATACTTCCAAATATACGTGTTTCGGCAAATAAGTTGTTATTCGCAGCGAAAAAAATTCATAAAAGGAACATTTTAATCTCATTGTTAAATGTAGCTTAAAGGTGCTGTAAGAGAGACGTGTAGGTCAAGAATGCATAAGGTGCAATCACTCACACAGAAAATACAAAAAGTTAATTGCGGTATTGAATTTTGAACTGTGAATGCGACTGTAAATAGACGTTTACGACTGGGGTGAATACCTGACACGTCTCAGTTATAGCATTTTTAGTGTTGTATGTAAGAAAGATGTGTAGGTTGAGAATGCATACGGTGTGCTTGATATTCACCCCACTCATAAACGTTCCTTCGCATTACCGTTGCTAGTCACTTATCATTTTAAGTTTCAATTTGGACGACGTTCATGTAGAAAATACAAGAAGTATATTCCACTGCTCAATTTTGGACTTAGAATGCGACTCGAAATAAACGTTTACGGCTGGGGTGAATATCTGACACGTTTCTGTTATAGCATTTTTCAGACATGTGCTGTAAAGAACACCTGCAGGTTGAAAATGCAACGTGACGCGATTGATATTCACGCCACTCATAAACGTTTACTTGCATTAGTGTTGCCAGTCAGTTATCATTTTGAGTTTCGATTGAGTATTGACGCAATAGGGTTTATACAGGAACTACGAAAAGTATGTTGCGGTCCTGAATTTTGGACTGCGAACCCGACTGTAAATAGACGTTTACGACTGGGATGAATATCTTTATTATAGCATCGCCGTCTTTATTATAACCTCAAAAGGCAAAGCTAGTTATTACTGTTCAATTTTCTTCAGAACCACGTTATCAAAATGGACTTGGATCAATCGCAATTTGGAGGTAAGAAGCAGAACGTCGAAGTCGAGTACATCATCGACGTATCGGGAGGTCTTGGAGGTAATTTCTACAACAGTAGTATTTTTCTCTCTAATAGCGTTGAGTAGCATGAATGATGATATGATGATGATGATCATCGAACACGCAATTTACCGTTTTTAATCTGTCGCAACGTATTAACCAAGATGTGTGGTAGCTCTGGTCTCCTTTACTAACAAATATTTCTATTCTATGTCGATACCAAGTTGTTTCATTAGGTATGTTCCTTCATAATTGTTGTGTACTTAATTCTTACCAATTACCACTGCATACCACTGCACCAAACTTGATTTTTTTCGATTTTTTCGCACAGTTTTTGTTCGATTCACATGACTGATATGTTTTCGTTGCAATTTTATTTGATTAAGTTGTGTGTAACATCTTGCTTTCTGTTTAGGTTTAGAGAAAGAAGCGCATGCGTATTTCTAAAATTTAAGTAGTAGGAGTTATGTTCGTGTATTCTTAACATTAACCGTAGTGGTTTAGGAATAATTTTGTATCTATGTTAACGATCTTAAGAGAGAGAAAAGCCACGGTAGATGCGAAATTATTCTTGAATCGTGTAGTATTAAGAAAATTTATATTCGTAGAGACGAATGGTACGTATTAGTAAGTTTGACAACTAGAATTAGGTTTAATTTTATCTTAAACATGTTGAATCGGGTTTGTTCTTAAACTTAACTTAAACATATCACATTTCAATTTTTTCTACTCCTATAATACATGAAAAAGAAAAATTATTCAAGATGTTTCTTTTTCTTCAAAATTATCAATTTCGAAGTTTGTGAATTTTGAAGAAGGAATGAATATCGTAGAATAAAATCTAAATAATGTTGTTTAACTCAAATCAAAAATAGCTTAAAATAGTGGAAGACTAAAAGTTGTACTTTCAAAAAATAGCAAATAAAAGAGATAGTACTGTACTAGCATCCAATTTGGAAAAAGAAGGAAATAAAAGAAATGCGATATCGACCAGCAGATTATTTTTATCCAAAAGAAATACAATTATCCTCACCACACTATTCGGAATTAATTCCGGATACGTACTACGGCAACTAAGTTGCCATCTTCAGTGGAAAATGGGGGAATTCAGTTGCACTGGCGATATCCGGCCAATGCCCAAGACGAACACCACGCAACAAAACACTATTGACAACCCCCAATTTTCCACTGAGGATGGCAATTTAGTTGTTCAAATAAGGTGTGGTAAGAGTAAATGTATTTCTTATATATATTCTTTTAACCACGATCACCAATTCTTATCTGAATTATTTTTTGTAAATTTAATTGTCACCTAGTTCAAGTGTAATTTGAAAATTCCAAACCCAGTTGTTCAGAACGTATTTGTTAGTTTTTATTATTTTTCCCTTAAAAATATATTTTGTCAGAATATCTTTTTTGTTTTCGTCATCCTCCCTAATTTCTCCTATTTTTTTTCTGTTTTACGCTGACTAAATTATTTCCGTGTTATACAAAAATAAAATATAAAATGAAATAAAACAAAAATCGACTTTACTCCACTCTTATAAGCGGCCTCTTTAGGAGTAAGTACGAAGAAATAGAGAACTTACCGCGATATTCGTTTGTTTCGTATCTCTTCATCCGGTGCAATACAGTGCAATTTGATTGATAGAACATCACTCGATTACAACACGACCTATCCTAATATCCACTTCACCTTGTTTAACATGTGGGCCGTATTTGACTAGCGTTTGCATTTCTTTGTTTAAATTGCAGACATTCGCGTTTATTTCTCAATCATATGTTCGAAGTTCTTCCCGGAACTCTCGATATATAGGATTTACTGCCCGCATGATAAAAACAAACTCGATCCACGGGATATTGTGATATGGTCCTAATTTTACTGGCGTTTACATTTCTACGTCTAAATAATAAGTAAGGTTGGACAAACGAGTGCATGATAAGTTTTTTTAAAGTAGTGTAAACCGGACTGACCCTGTCACTCCACCGCTTATCCTCACTTACGTGCAAGGCGCGAAATTTAAATTCGAAGTGCTTATCATGTACTTGATTTTCGAATCATAGTGATAAGGCTAGTTGACCGCATACTGTCAGAGGTTCTCCAAATGTTCCTTGCAAAACTTCAAAAATTAATTTTGGCTCTCCTATGATAGTAGGTATTTTTTTCTTAAACATTTTATTATATTTACTACGACTTTTCTTCCGTTTTAATTTCAAGCAGATAAGTTGTGAAAAATTGGGTATATCCGACACCTGTAGATCTGTTCCAACTCATATTGCTCATGTGAGTGGGTACCATTGATTTCTTCGCCGTTCTTGATCTCACCTCACGTTTAAAACTCATTTTGCCTGGATTAAATCAACATAATCAGCTTACGAACTCCTTGTCTTTAAAACTTGACGAAAATTGTTAATTTCATATGACAAAGACTATCAAATACTGTGCATCACTAGCTTAGTACAAAGGACACACCAAGAAACAGAAACAAAAAAAAATAGATTTTCATTTCAAAAAAGAGAAAAACGAACGAAAATTCTTCGTTTCGACAATTGTGTCATTTCCGTTTTACTAACATCCTATTTTTCCTACTATTTTTTTTTTTAGATTTCCTCTGTCCTCCAGTGTCTAAAGAACAAGTTGTCGAAGAATGCGGTCTGGGTGGTGATTATCTCATCACCGATTTGAACCCGAACACCCTAGGCCTAAATTTGAGCGAAGCAGAGATTATAAGCGGCGCCAACCTATACGACGATCTAAATTTTCAATGCTACGAATTGCAGACTGAATAATCGGTCGACAATTCAGCATTCGGCGCCGCCATTTTGTGCATATCCCAATCTATAAAGAGGTCGCTGGTCCAAACGAGCGAACAAAATACCATTTCGGCAAATAAAAATCGTAAAAACTTAGTCGACGAACCGGAAAGGCGTAGATGACGTACATACATACATACGATTATGCACAAAAGCAAAAGGACAACTGGGGAGGGATTTAGAAATGAGTTTGCGAAAAAATAGAAATTGACGTTTTGCAAGCTCGTAGATTTACTAAATTTAAGTAAACTTTAATTTAGTATATTATATTAAGTGTACTTATTATCATGAATGCATCTCTTCCGTAAACGTAAGTAATTATGTGGGGCGAGTTTAAAAAAAAAAAAAAAAACAAAATAATAGTCCCCCGTTCACTCCGTCCATGTCTAGTTGATGTATTTTTATACAATTGTTTTTTAGAAGAGAAAAATTGCTTGTATTGTATTGAAAATATGTGTATTATTACTGTTTCTCTTTTTCTTTTGTCGAAAAGAGGGAGGAAATGAATGTAAGTTAATTGTAGTGACGATTATGATTCTTCATACTTCTATACTTAGTCTAGTCAAATTGTACAAATTCAGTACTATGATATGTAATGATTAATAAAAAATGTATTAATGATTTCTATAAGGGTTTTAATTTTGAGTCAAGACAAGATTCAAAGGACATGTGGCAAACTGTCGTTACGGTAGAATAAAAGCATCGAGTGTTGCAAAGCATATACACGGCACACGACACGAAGTAGATCATTTAAAAAGTTGATAAAATGTGTAAATACGCCGCGAGAACTAGATGGATACTAAGTAAAGTTGGCACTTCGCCTGCTTCGAAGAAGTGCAAGGGGTTTAGCAGATATTCGGGGGACCGTCAGTCGCAGAGCATATACCTCGTTTATACGATTGTATTTATTGTGTTAATAGTTTTGTACAGTTCAGTTTAATAACGCCGCAATGACGAACGTCGAAAAAGCTACCATCGGTTTCTCTGAATTTGCGTATTTTATCCAAATTGAACAACATCCAGCTTGGAAATTTAAACTCGAGCCACAACATGACAGGAGCTAACATAATTTCTAAAGTTTCTGACAAAGCATTCATGTTCCGGAATAAATTTAAACGTAAGAAACACGTGGATAGTGCAAAGGTAGAAAAAAAAAAGAATGGCGTTGGGTTGGATAGTTAATTTATATTTGATTTTTTATTAACATTGATTACATGTTAAATCAGATCTAAAACAATAAAAAGGGTGGTTATGTGTGGACGACTCCACTGATCGTCAAGAAAGTTGTGGTCTTAATGTCAATTGTACGTACTAACAATGCAAAGACTAAAACCGTCAGTTTCATTTTTATTAGCTAGTAAAAGATTAGAAAAATGTAGTGCCAAAGTGATTGCAAAGGAGGTGTTAAATACCATGAAAAAATGTTTTGAAATTTCAAAAAACCAACTCATAATTTTTATGATTGATGATGCGGCAAACATGCTTTAAATACAAGATTATGCTACCTCGTTACATGTTTACAGTTCCTCAAATATAGGAACGCACTTGAACTTGCGCGAACTGTACGTGAGAGAGCGAGGGAGTCGTACAACAAAGACGGACAACTTGCCACCCAATGAGGTACAGCCTAAGGTAAGATTGCAACTGTACTCGATGTTCAAATGATCGCAAGCACTAGGTAAATGAGGTGCGTTGTGGAAACTTACATTTTGCACCTGACCTTGAAGTGCATTCCAACATCTGATTGACTGTACATGTAACATACATGCTTTACATCTTGTGGCAGAAACTATTCGAAGGTGTTAGCGCATATAAAAGCAGTGTTTTTCAAATTCCCAAAGCGTAGTCGCAAATTCCGACATTATCCCCGAACTGCCAGAGCCGATTCTTACACGCATGGGTAAAGGCAGTGTCTTATTACTTTCGCCATTTTCAACAAGTTGTCAACAAGTCTGTAGTTTCTTAATTTGATCCCAACAAAGTAATTGCCATCAAGGAAAGTCAAAACGAAATCTAAGATGCTCAAGTTGCAGCGGATTTAGAAATTATTATAATTACAATGGTCTAGTTGAAGCACTATATAGAGAAATTATAAAAATTCATCATTAGACGAGTCAATGCAGGCACTATACACTATGCAAGCACAGCGACGCAAGAAATATTAGTGTTATTGCTAAAATTAATACTGTGTTAAACGAAAGATTCAGATTATAACAAGATTAAAACAATTTTTCGTGATAGTGGATATTCTGATTCGTTAAGTATTAACAAGCATTATTTTAATTATGTAAATATAACGTCCATAGATGTCGAACGGTCGTTCTCTGTATATAAGAACATTTATTCCTACCCCTATTTTATTCCTAACGGCAATGTAATAACATGAAGAATTTGTTAAAATATACCTGATGCTGCAAATATTTAACCGATCTTCTACACTTTGTGCATCACCATATTGAAAGCGCTCCTTAAAAGGATAAGTGTTTATTTAAATTTATTATCTACTAAACCCCATCGAAATACGCGGTGCTGGTCGAACGCTCGCAGTGCCAACTGCATTCATTATTATCCTTAATAAAGAAATTATTGTATATTTAATATATATAATACACATAATTTGTTGTTTTGGCAACATTTATTAGAGATTCGTCATTTGTCATATTTAAGGAAAATATAATATATACAGGTATATTAAAACTTATGTTAAATACAAAAAAACATTTATAACATTTTTAACATACAAAAGTAAACAAAATCCTTTGGATATAAATCATATGTATACATTACATAATCAGACCTGAAGGCACGTGTGCATTTTGATTGATATTCTCACGTTTAAAATCTACATTACTCTAATTACAGCTTAGTTTCTTGAAGAAAAATCGAGATTCTTTGAATTTGGACGTATTTCACATTAATACTATGTTTAACTAATTTCCGTACACACCGATACTTTTCTGGAGTTGATTTTGACTGTAGTTCTTTAAATTCGCGAAAGTAATTTCTATTTAATTATTATTATTGGAGCTAATCCTAGTAACAATCGTGGATGCAAAGGACGGTACAAAAGTAACGTTAATGTACTATATAAACGAGGTGTGATCAAAAAACACGGTGAATGGATTTGGATAGCAGCAACTGCTGACGCTATATTTATTTGAAATGATAAATCCGCTACCCTGATTCGTTGAGACAGTCAGTGCCATTCTTGAACAAGTTGTGACTTGTCAATCGGCCTTCAGAGGCGAAGGAGGGGGTCGTGTTTAACGCGTCTGTTGCGCATCATCGATTTCGAACAATGCGTTAACATTAAATTTTGTTTTAAGTTGGAAAAAAGTACCAAAGGAGTCCATGAAACGTTAAAATCAGTGTATGGCGATAATTTGGTGACATTGAAGACTGTTTACAAGTGGTATGAACAACTTAAAAGCGGAAATGAATCGGTTGAAAATGAGAAACCTACAAAACAAACGAAATGGTGCAAAAAGTTGCAAAAATGGTTCGTTCAAATAAGCGATTGACTACACGAGAACTTTCCTAAGAACTGAACATCTCGTACCGGTCCATACAAAGCATTTTAGTCGATAATTTGCAAATAAGACGAGTGGGTGCGAATTGTTTTCCCCAGACTTTATACTGACAAACAGAAGAGATATCGTGTTAGTTTGACGGAATTGATGAACAATCTTGATGCAGATCCGGATTGCATGGCAAAAATGGAGATGGTTTCAGAGTTCCCAATGGAAAATGGGTGGCTCTCCTCGCCCTAAGAAGGCACGTCAGTCAAAGTCCGTTAAGGTTATGATCATTTTTTTTTTTTTTTTTTGATAGTGAGGGCATAGTGCTATCAGAGTTCGCTACAAGGGGAACAACTGTAAACTTGGAATACTAAAAGCTTCTGAACCGCGAGTTGTTAGACGAAAAAAGGGTCCTGTCTGTTCACATCCTCCTTACTCTCGGGGTTTAGGCATCATACGACTTCTGGCTCTTACCAAGAATAAAAACCGTGCTAAAAGGGGAACGTTTTGGCACCATTCCCACAACTGACAGGGTCACGATGGAACAGCTGAAGGCCCTTCCGAAAGAAGCCTTCCAGAAACGCTTCGAATCATGGAATCAACGTTTGGATAAGTGCATCGCTAGCCGAGGAGATTAATTTGAAGGAGATTAATTCAAATTTGATATAAGCTTATTACTTTGTTCGTAATAAAACTATTCACCATATTTTTTGATTACACGCCGTATGCACAAGAAGATATAGTTTAGTAATAAAAAAACCGTAATCTTGGTCCCGATTGGCAACGATCTTCAGGGGTCAATCCAGAACAAGATCAACATCATAACCTGTTTATCTTTCGAATACGGTGTTGACATTGATTTTGCGTTTCATCGGCGTGTGTAGAAGAATCTAAGATATCTATCATCAATTCCTGATATTGCAGTCCCTTAACGAGATTCTAAGACATAACAGCGTACAAGAACAACATTTAAAAACAAAAAGAAAAAATTAAATTACGAGTAGGTACTTAACTTGCATCATTATTGCTTAATTAAAAATATCCAACTAAAATATAAAAAATATAAATATGTACTATACAAAAGTATTTCATAAATTATAGATATGCCATTTGTATGTGGACGGATTTGTTACACAAACACTTCTTTTTTCTTTAAAGCAAGAAACTCTTAGGGCATTACCTTTTCCTGTATTATATGCAAGTCTTATTGGAATGTTAAACTTTTAAAATAGTATAATTACATAAAAACATTTGAAGTAATCAAATTCACTTACTACGGCGTTTCGAATAATACCATCAATGAAATAACCTTTGGAATGAATTATTCATCACTAGACCCCGGAAAATTTAGGGAGGTTGATAATGAAACCATCCCCACCACTAATGAATGATCCGCCTCTAAAGCTATACGGGAAGGGTTGATATGCAAACCATATTAATGCGATTTGTTAAGCGCTTGCAACGTATGTTACTGTCATAATTGGTGGGGGGTCAATCTCCCTAAACTTCTCGATGTCCACAGTTATCACTTACACATCTTTTTAGACTATCTAAGAAAAAGCAACTAAAACGGTTAAGTAGAAGATGTTGAACAACGACTTTTGTATCGATTCGATTGTTCACTTAATTACAGTTCGATTGTCGGCTTGACGTCCACTTAAAAAAATTTAATGACTCGATATAAAGCACTTTTTTTAGGTGCCTCTACCATAGTAGCAGTCAATACGATAAATTTTATGCGAAAAATTTATAACAAGAATACGCTAACGTCGTTAGAATTAAAATTATCGAAGATGCCAAGGAGTTGGCTCCATTACACCTGTGATCTAAGAAACAGAAGCAGAACGTTGTCGATTGGTAATAGTTCCTGTAAAAGGAAATAAGAATTTGATAATTTAATAAGAGACATTACCAATTAAAACTACTTTTATATAACTTATCTATCTATCACTTTTCTAAGTCAATCAAAGACAAAATTGAATGTCAGGTAATTGGAAAAATAAGTATTTAATAGGTCACCACATATACTTAATTACTACTTATCTATAGGACATACTTAAAATTACTTTAATGTTATCTTTATGATATACAAGGAATGTTCTCTTTCCGTTAAGTCTATCTAGTATATAATTAGTATAGCTATACTGGGACTAATCAAATCTGACAACAATGAATATAGGAGAAGAATGAAATTTGAAATTTTGAAAGAAATAGAAGAGGACATACTAACTAAAATAAAGCAACAAAGGGTTGAATGGCTGAATCATATTCAATACTTGAATGGAAACATGCAGGAAAGAGAAGCTGTCATAGACCTAGAACAACATGATTGCAGGAGGTTAAAGCGGATCTGAACAGGGCATGGAAAAACATCCAATAGAAAATGATGGAGATATCCCCAAAGAAAGTATAAACCAAGAAGATGGGAGTGGTCTACCCAGAAACATAGATCTTCAAAGCTTTTGCAAGCAGTGTAACTCCATTAGGGGTGCATAGCCATTACAAAATGAAACAAAATTAGGAGAAATCATTACAAAATCAATATATCTAAAGTTCCTGAGTGTTTCGTATATCCTACAGGGCAATTGAATATATGTAATATATTCCTGCTCATATTCCACGAGCTACTCAACTGTACTTTTATCCCAATAGTATCATTTTAACTTTTGAACATAAAACTTTTAACCAAGCACTATTAAGCCTTGATAAAATATAAAATTAAAAATACCTGTGCACATCCAACTCTTGTATTGAATTATTTACATAATGCCCTAATTGATAATCCACAGCTGCCGGTCTACAACCTTCGTAGTGATCTGCCGGTATATCAGTACGATAGCCCCTAATCGTACTCAAACAAGCACGAGTTATGACTTCCTGACCTAAAACCAAATAACATCAATCTGAAATTTCTCCCTATTTCACAGGAATTACATACTATCTTTCCGTTCTATAATCTTAACGCATATATCATCGTTCTCTGGGCATATTTTCGTCCAGTGCCACCACCAGTTGAATTCTTTACCGCATCCAGGTTCGTTACTAACGCACTGGTAACACCATAGGGCTGAAACTGAAGCAAAGTTGAATTTAAAAGGGATTTAAATAACCACACCCAAACAAATAAGGGTTATGCATCATTTACCTGTGTTTATGGCGTTAAAAGCGAAAAATACGGCCAAAAGAAGATTCATTTTTTATAGGGGAAGTTTTGTGATTTTGGGGTGTATTCAAGTATAAAAGGGGGCCACTTATGTAGTAAACATAACACTTTTGTTATGCTATGATATCATACTCGTTAAGTGGGTGGGGGAACGCTTGCAGGATGACCAACCACCAGCAACAGGTGGATAATTGACAAGCAGGTTCGCCATTCTACTAAGATGAAATTATATATTTATAAAAATTGGGGATTAGGGATTAAAGGATATAAAACATGTTCTGTATTTACAGGGAAATATAGAATTATTTCGATTCTTTTTACAAAACCATATGCTTGTAGGCACAGATTCATATCCTCGTTTTTATGAAACTTGATTATACACTTACATCCAAAAATATTTGAACAAAATCATGGATTTAGTTGTATTTAGTTTCAAGTTGGCATTCGTATTCAACCAGGCAACTGGTGCTTTTTTTAGAGTTTGTATTCTGTTCTTCTGTTGCCACCATGTTGAGGTCAGCGCGAGGTTAGCGCAAATTACAACTTCCTCTTAAGTGTGTTTCCTCAAACTGGTAATATCCTAGATGTCGAACCCTTAAACTGTAACATTTGTAGCACCCCTTTAGAATTTGTTCCGGAATCTCGGCCGTTTCCTTGCAAAATTTACATTGCTATATAGTATATCTACATATTCTACCATGCTTGGAATCACTGAGATTCTTAGGTGACTTTCACTGAAGGAGTGCGCGATTTATTTCGGTCATAATTACCGAGAAGACATTTAGTTTACCACACCTACGGGACACTCCCTAGTACTTTTCGCTGTTCCTTAGCATCTTACGAAGAAAATGTTCACAAAAGAACTTAGGCCCTATGAATGACGTGACTCCTGCTTTGCCAATTTATCAGCTGCTTCATTACCTTCCATTTCCGCGTGGTCTGGTATCCATTGCACCATCCCCAAAGTATTAAGCTTTTTGCATCCTTTCCAGATCGAATTTTAACTGATGGTACGTTAGTTCAGTGTTTGATTGGCTGCTTGACTGTTGGTAAAGATTACAATATTTTGATTCCTGTGGTTCGTTCTCAGTTTTATATCGCCACATATTCTTATAACGTGAATTTGGAATATGTTGGCGTAATTTCCCATGGGCTCATAATATTTTGGTACTGCTTCCCGAACCTATCTTCAGTTCTCAAATTTATTCTGGCGAATATGAGCTTACTGCTTGTTTTACCTATGCCTGTATTTCACATTCAATCTTGAGTACTCAACATAAATTTAGTAAGATTTAAAGATTAGGAAAGTTTTGCAATCTAGTTATATTTATTTCACTTTTTCATAGTAATTTCCATTGCATTATGTGCACGTTTTTATTCGTAGAAGCGACTCATAAAACTAGTTCTTTCAAGTTTGCTTCGACGGCTAGCCATATTCATCTTCCGACTCCAGCCGGAGCTTTTCCTCTGTAGCAAGCAAATCACTTTCATTTCAGTCGAGTCTTCACTTGTGGAAACAAAGCCAAGTTGTTCGGGATAAGATCAGAACTACAAGGAAGATGATCAAGAATTTTGAAACCCATTTACCTAAATATTGCATACAAAATATTCGGCTGGTGGGTTGAAATGTTGTGGTGAGAAAACAGTCAACCGTGCCTTGTGTGTATCTTGCACAAGTGATTTTTAACGTCTCCGCGACTTACCAAAGACACTCCTTCGCAGTGACTGTTTTTATAAAGTCAAGCGCAAGACGTTGTTACATCCTCCTTACAGGTGTACCCTCGTTCTTCGGGATGCGACGTTTTGCCTCGAGGGGACTAAATTACTCAAGGATGGGTACAGATCACTTGCGCGTTAACTGCGGACAACGATGGTGTACACGAGTAACGATGGTGTACACAGAGAAACGGTGGTGTACATGAATAACGGTGGTGTACACAGATAAAGAGGGGTATTCTTCTATTGGGGAATAGGCGCCGACTATCCGTATGTGCATACTGCGGGTTGGTGACCTAATCCTATTTCTGTACCTGCTCTCTTAGAAGTTAATTTGACTATGACCTTTTTCCCCGGCAGTGTGGCACGCACAGATAACAAAGCTTCTTCACTTTAATGTAGTTGCAAAGAATCGTCTGAATCGCAGCTGCCTGCATATAGATCCAAAGATTTTTCTAACCAGCGTCTTGTGGTACTTTGCCGACAATATTCTCTTTAGCGAGAGGCGAGGACTGTTCAGACCAAAGTTACGCATCTTGAAAATTTGGTTATTGTTAGTAGAAGGATGCGTTTCATACAGTGGAATAAAACGACACTAACTATAATAATACACAAAGTTTATTTCTTATAGAATTGAAAATTATATAGAACAGAAGAACAATGCAATATGAACAGTTACAAGTATATATTTATTATATGTACAATATTTTTCTCATACAATCATGAAAAGAGTTGATTCAGGTGAGAGGAGAGCTGATTATCTATTTTTTTTTCATATTATTAATGAACTATACAACTTTTTGTATTTTCTTCCATATATTAGTACACCAGGATTTGGGGAGGTAAATACGGATAACTCTAGCCAATATCTTTGATTTGATCAGGGTGTGAGTTAACTTTTTCGAAATTTGATTTTAGCGAATTATATAAAAATAGTGTGATGTGTCAGCGAGTTACGTTTCGAAAATTCAAATTGGAGAACTAATTCTGGATCATCTTTTCAATTTTTCTTTTTGAACATTTTTGTACATAATTCTTGGATGGAAACGATTCTAATATCGATATAATTTTCATATGCCTATCCCGGCGGGTTCTAACATTTCCACACCTACGTATCGGTTTCACTATGTCCTCCATTGTGCCTGTTGTTGTTAAAATAAATTTCAGCATTATGTTACGCATTTGCCCACATGATTGATAGATAAAATACATCGGAATTCTACAGTATACACTTCTAAACAGAATTCGAGATTGTTTGCAAGGCACGTGACTCCTGTCAAATTGGTTGTATAACTTATAGATTGGTAGTACTTCAAAACTTACTAGAAAATATCATATTTGGAGTTTATGAACGAAATTAAAGTAAAATATTTCGGATTTTTACTAAAACAGTACAGGCAACAGTGTACACATTATTTGATCACGTGACTTGCAAACAAGTTGGAAGACCAGATGTTTCATCAAGACACCACGAACCCCAGATCTTTTTTTTTTATTTGTCAAGCATTCCCTGTAACTAATAAATTTGGATGTGACATACTACAATCCTTAGAAATCCTCAACGGCTATTATTACATACGGGAAAGTTTAGGGAGTTTGACTCCTACCAATTACGTCGTTAACCTGCATCGTAAGCGCTTGACGAAAGGCTTTAACGCACCTGCATACCAACCCTCCTCTTGTAAGCTTGGAGGCGGACTCAGCACTTTAGTGGTAGGCATGGATTTTTTATCAATTCCTCTAAACTTTCCGGGGTTTAGTTATTTTGAATCATGTCAAAAGTGCGTTTCAAAGAATTTTGGACTCCTCTCACGGATGGTCAAGGTTATTAGCCCACTAAAATCCACAAAGAAAGAACATGAAAATCAGAAAAAGCTAATGATTTGTTCTTAATTCCCAAATTTGTTGTCTGTGAAAAAATAGGAAAAGATTAAAGAGGGAAACCTTTTGTAGTTGCTTTGTAAAAAACCAAAGAGCAATCTGTTTCTTCTTCTTCTTCTTCTTCTTCTTTGATTCTCCTTTTACCTCTTGTCAGAGCGGAGTCGGCGAAAAATCTGTTTTATAACGATTTATTACCCCTGACTTTGGTTTCTGGAAAAATCGAACTGATTATACTCCAAGACAGATAGAGGTCCAACAGTTCCATCAAGGATGACTTCAGTAAATCTGATGACAAGCCTATGAAAAGATCAAATTGGGAAAATCAAAGGCGATTGAAGGATTATAATTTGTTCCTTCAGCAATTCGACATCTTTTGAGTTTCCGTTTTAAAAACCCAACTGGCTAGAGTCCGAGAGATACAGAAGTCGACAACTTCTCCATAGATGGGTGAGTAATTTGATGATAATCACAATTCAAGAATGACCGCTTTTCCAACGACTTGAGATGTTCTGAAGATGGCAATAACCCAATTGCTTAGAGTACAACGGAGAAAGGTGCAGAGATTTCCTCACGTATATCATCCAAATTGGGATGGTCATCAAATCCCAATTTGGATGATAATCTCAATTAAAGAACAAACATTTGAAGAAACCAGAATTTGATACCTTTTAAATTCGGCTTCTACAAAAATTCAATTCAAATTTCGAAGCGACCTTGGGCGACTAAAATTTTTTGTGCAACATTCCTATAGAAAGAATAATGGGATTTAAGTATCGAAAATCAGATTTACAGGACCGTACTCTCGGCTAACATGTCAATTTCGCCCGAGAGATCACTTCGAAGAGATTTAAATTTTTATTGCAATGTTCGCATAGAAGAAATGATGATGAATAAGATTCCGGTTTTCCGTAATCGAATAAAACTTCAATTTTTTCAACAATTTCCATTTCTTGCATGGGAGCGTTGCTTCGAAACGATTTTCAGGTTTTCCCGTAGGGCAATTAAAATTTATGTTTTCGAGATTTTTTTATAGAAGAAGTGATCAGATACGGGACCGAACTTGTAGGAAAGGAAATCTTTTTTGATCGATTTTCATTTCTTGCAGTTGAATTACTTCGAAGTGACTTCTAACGTCCCTTTACACCTCAAGAATTCAAAAGAGAGTCCAAAGAAAGTCCAAAGTTCATCTCAGGGATAATTTACTAAGACATTGCTGATAATACAAATTTACCACTCTCGTTTCTTGCAGATGAATTACTGGTGACTTTAAAGTCTTTTAAAGAGCGATGGACATGTGCAAGGAAAACATTTAAAGTAGTGGCACTCTCCGACATTGTCCGTGTATTAAATAACGTTGGTTGCAATGCTTGAGTTGTATGTAAAATGAGGGAGAAACAAAAACTCTTGCAGAAAAGATCTTCTCATAACTGGAGAATTCAAAGAAGAGAGAAGTCCAAAGCTCTTCTTATGAATGATTAAGGCATCGTTGGTAACCTAAATTTAACAAAAAAATTCAAACATTAAAAAGTTACTTTTTTTCTCGGCAATTTGATCTTTTGCAATTTGGTTTCAAGAAATTGTCTGTTGCAAACCAAATGTTTCAAGAAAAATCCAACTAGTCGTAATTCAAAAGACAAGAGTCTTTACTGACTGAAATATTAAAAAAATACCAAGAGGGACTACACAGTTATCCTGGTCTTTTATCAACAACTTAACATCCTTAACCTAACTCCTATTACTATAGGAATAGAATTGGCTCGAATCCAAGAGAGATGAGTCCAAAATCGTTCTCGTGGACAATCAAGGTGTGTGACTATCAACTCATTACAAAAAAGAGATTTTTTTTTATATACAATGCTTGTTCTAGCAGAAAACAGAAACCGGTTAAAAGCTGGTGTGGATGGTGGAAAATCATCGATAAATAGTTTGCAAACGGCATTTCTGGGATCCGATTGGTACCCAGTAAACATTTTTCAAATTTCACGGATAGTTTAAGTTGGTAGTTCCGCCAATAGCAAACATATTCCTATGCATTGTGCTTAGAAATAGGCGAGTATGTCCACTATTTCCGGAACTACCAACTTAAACTGTCCGCGAAATTTAAAAAATATTTGCTGGGTACCGACTGGTTTGCGATTTTTGTTAGAACAAATCTATGAAAATAATAATAATAATAATAAAGACTAAAAATGACCATTAGATTCACCAATTTGACATCTCCAATTTCAACTGTACACAAGAAAATACAATCGGCTAGAGTTATCAGTTTCCTTGTAGCAAAAACATCGATCTCGCCAAGGGTTTAGATGCGGGTGAAGTGGTTCGGTGACGTTACTGAAACGTTTTTTTTTCAAACAAAGGGCTAATAGTCGTAATAATAATAACAATAAGGTCGTCGAAGGAATCGTGTCGAGGGGCTGGTGACTGATTGGGGATAGAAGCGACTGAACACTTTTCTCTAAAACACGAAGCGGAAAAACGCGGGAATTGTATGTTGTACGTTCTAACGAGATCTACGAAAGAGAAATGGCGAGGACACGCCATTTCGTTTTGTTTCTTCCTTTTTGTTTTGGGGAGGTCACCGTGGAGAATAAAGCGTATCACGTTATACCACGATAAAGGCGATTATTGGTGCTTGGCGCCCGAAAATAGGTTTTTCGATTTCGATAGTATTGCTGCGATCGTAAAAAAGGGGTGAGAGTGAGAGGCAGGGGCAGTTATTTTTGGGGGATCTCTATAGTTTGACTAGGGGGAATGCATGATGATTAACAGCTTTAATGCTGCGGATGATTTTGGGAAAGCACCCCTAGTAAAAGTATGAAGGTTATTTTTTTGTGACTCATACGGGTAAACTTTAATCCTCCATGCTTAGATTTTTTTATTTCTTCGCGAAAGTGGGGTTGGGACGGGCATTAGAGAGAATGGGTCGGGGATTTTCTTTTTTTTCTCTTTGCAAATTTCTCTTGATTATGACAAACACATCCCAGTCAATTCGGTACAGTTTTTATAATTGGGTGTATGCGTATTATCACGTACGTACATGTACAAATAAGGTAAGGTAAATCTATTTATTGTTATTTCTTATTTATTTATTTCTTTATTACCACTGGCGTAGAAGCGTTTATTGTTTTGATATTGACGGAATTACATAGTAGTAAGTAGTATGCAGTTAATATGTTTACGTATGCGTGTAGTAATAGTAGGAATTATAGTAAATAGTTATAATAACACGGCAACGATTGATACTCGTTAACGGTTCGGTATAATCGATAAAACATATGCAGAAGGAATCCTATTTATTTCATGGCAATTGCAGGCTAAGGAGAAGCAGACACTTAATACAGTTAACGACGTGGATGAGACGCGATTCATATCGTACTGCCATCAGTTCTGATTAGGAGGAATTTCCATTTTTTTCTTTAAATATTCCTACATTCCAAGGGGGCACATTTTAACTACGTTATGTTTGTACAACAGCCACCGTTTCGGAAGTACATATTACGTCATGTGAACTTGCGCGAACGAAATGACAGAAGCATAGACGAATGATCAAAGAAGCAATTGGGTCTATTGCGCCGATGACGTAATATGCACTTCTGAACGTGTGACTGCTATACCAAATTCGTGCGAAATCCATCGCGTCCACTAAAACTGTTTAAAAGTAATTGTAAATCGTACCGACCTAATTTGCATACATGTTGACGTGAAAGGCAGTGCGCCCTAGACTGCGTTTACGTTAAGAATACAGTGCGGAGATAGTTAGGGCTATAAAATTCTTGAATCTGATTGGCTAATAACGGCGCCCAAATTACACGAGGCATGGTGTATCTGAAATGACACTTGGCAGTTGTCATGGTATCTAACATAACCTTACTTATCCGAGGAGTTTGTCCTATTTTGATTGCGCCTCGGCTCAGAGCGCCACCACACTGTATTTTGATGTAAACTCAGTATAGATGTGGTTGGGATAATTTAACTCTGCCCAGTAAACATTTCTTTAATTTCGCGGACAATTTAAGTTGGTAAATCCGGCAATAATGAACATATTCGCATGCATTGTGCTTAAAAATTTGCGAGTATGTCCACTACTACCGGAACTACCAACGTAAACTGTCCACGAAATTTAAAAAATGTTTACTGGGTGAGTACTTCGAAGAAACGTGATAGGTCTCGGGGAAAAAGATTATTTCGTTGTCTGCATCCTAAACTTTTAGGAAAAATATTGAAAGAAGTTAAAAAAGTTTGAGGTGAGAAGTTTGTTGGTTTATAAGTTTCCACGGGCGAAGAATAAGGTGTAGATCTTCCTGGATAGTTACTGCATTATTTCGAGGTAAACTCATCTGCCATCTTTTGGTGATATTGAATCATCGAGTTGTACCTCACGCGACGAACAAGAAAGAACAGCAAATCTCACGTTAGAGCTTGGAATCGCCCTTTAGCTTCCTAAATTCTCTAGTGCAGAAGTTCTTAACCTTTTCATTATAAGTGACTGTTTAACACATTTTTGTCTTTCCATGGACCACCAAGTATTTGGCGGTATAATATAAAACCAAGTACACAAAAGATAGTAGTAGATAATTTTATATTAATAAAAATAAAATGTTGCATTACAAGTTGCATTTTTAATGTGATGTTTGTGTCTCCATGTTCTCTCACCAACTGCTGAATCTTTAGTTCAGTGCTGTTTAAGGCCAAACGCATGTTGGCTTTAGCATCCAAGCCATTGCTATTTTTATTTTTAATCGTCAAAAGTGCCCAGAAACCTTGCTCATATACGTACATTGTCGAAAATAAAGTAAGGTAACCCAAAGCACTTTCTTGAATTTTAGGAAATTGCATTTTGGCTGCAGAAATCTTCAAGATCAACGCCTATCTCGAGCACATCTTTGCAATTGCTGTTGTGTTGTAAGTCAATTACATCTTCTCGAATTTCATCTGGAACCTCGGATATTTTGACAATGAAAGGATTATCGGTTAATTTTCCAATACCCTTTTCTTCAAAATAAGGGAAATAATTAATGAGCTCGTTTTTCAAGTGTTGCGAGTAGATTATAATTGTTTCTTGGATTTCTTCTTTCCGTCTATTACACTGGGCTGCAATATTTGGTTTTAATGTATCAAAAGGTGAGAAGTTGTCGTCTTTAACTCTATGTAACCAATGGTCGATTTTAGAGACAAATGCACTAATTGTAAGTTTTTCTTGATATGCGAATTTCCCGTACTTTGTAATTTCATATTTTCTGAACCTTGCAGTTGGAGATTTAATTTATTTAGTTGTGCAAAAATTCTACTAAACAAGCTGAATTTATTTGGAATCTGAGGTCACAGAACTGATCCAATAACTGATGCCAGACTATTTTAACGTCTTCTTTGAGTTCGTACAGCCTCGCCCAAATTTCTCAATACTGCACAATCTGGACAGACTTAAATTTTAATTTCTCCCTCATTTGACTTCGACTAACGAGGATAGTTCTTGAAATTATTAAATTTCCGAAACAGTTCTGGGACGTATCGTAAATGTTGACCAGAGAAACCATCGTCAACGAGCAAACACTAAAATTACAAAGACCCAAACTAATCTGTTGACGTAACTGCTATCTTGAGTCGCTTGACATTAAATTTTTACAATTGCTATGATCCACGGATATCTTTCGTGCAATGAACACTTATCCATCTATACCTCTAAAACTCTTTTGGCATTCAACAACAGCTATAAGTTTTATAGGAGGTTTGCCTAATAGTGGTATGTTTGAAAGTAATCTTAGCTTCCTTTCATCTTCGCTGCTTTCTGGAACGTCCTTCTTCTTCTTCTTCGCTGCTTTCTAGAGCATCTTCCTTCTTCTTCGCTGCTTTCTAGAACGTCTTCCTTCCTCTTGCCAGGCTTCTAAGTTTGAATCCTTCGGAAACTTGCTATAGGCTCGTGAGAACTCGCAATATTCTAAGTATTATTATGGAAAGTCAGATCACTTTAAATATATCATAAACTTATAAATTTTCTAAGTGGTTTGCACCTAACTTTGAGATCAGTCACCTTTTCCAAAAACTGGAACTGGAACCTCTCGCAGTTCCATCGAGTTTGGGCTGCTCTTCCGTCTGTGTCTCTTCAGCTTTGCTGCTTTCTGGAACATTCTCCATCTTCTTCGCTGCGCCTTCCTTCCTCTGGTTAGGCTTCTAAGTTTGTATGCTTGACAGGCTTACTGTAAGCTCGTGAGCACTCGAAGTGTTCTAAGCATTGTCATGGGCAGTCAGATCCCTTTAGATATTTCATAAGACCTATACATTTTCTAGGTGGTTTGCATCTAAGTTTGGTACACTCAACAGTCACCTTATTCAGAACCTAAAACTGAAACCTCTCTTGCAGTTCCATTGAGTTTGGACCATTCTTCCGTCTGTCGTTAAAGTTTCACGACTCTTACCTTCATCTTCGCTGCTTCCTGGAGTATTTTTCTTCCTCTTCGCCGCTTTCTAGAGCGTCTTCCTTCCTCTGGTTAGGCTTCTAAGTTTATATGCTTGACAGGCTTGCTCTAAGCTCGTGAGCACTCACAGTATTCTAAGCATTGTTATGGGAAGTCAGATCACTTTAAATATTTCATAAGATCTATAAATTTTCTAGGTGGTTTGCACCTCGCTTTAGTGTACTCAACAGTCATCTTTTCCAGAACCTAAAACTGAAACTTTTCTCGCAGTTCGATTAAGTTTAGGTCGCTCTCCCTTCTGTGGTTAAAGTTTCACGACCCTTACCTTGATCTTCGCTGTTTTCTGAAACATTTTCTTTCATCTGGCAAGGCTTCTAGATTTGTATTATTGAGGGGCTTGCGGTAAGCTCGCTAGCACTTACAAAGGTTATTATGGGAAGGCACGTCATATGGAATAGAATGTCTAAGACTTGACGACCGTCGAGTTTTAAGAGCGTTTATAGTATGAGGTGACGGGGAAGGTTTGTTCAACCATCAGATTCCTTTGGCTGCCTTGTCCAGATGAACCACACTTATGACCCGAAGTATTCAATGGTGTACCAACCACTCCTATTGTCATAAAGATTCTAAATCAGGAAAAGGAAGTAAAGAAACTGCTGCTGGAAGATGATTAAGAGTTTTGCATTAAGAAAAAACCAAAGGATTCCTCAAGTTGTAAAAGGAGACGTTGAGGCTGGTAGTGCAGGGAGCTCGATAAGACTTTAGTCTGTTCTGGTGGCATTGCTTCCTGCTATCTAAAAAAGCATCTTGACATCACTGGAATGATATGAATTTGTTTCCAATGACCTACAGTTGTTTTTGCTCTGTAAATGGCTCTTAGGCAGCCAAAAAAGGTGAAAAGCTCTTCTATTTGCAATTTGACAAGCTATATTAACTGCATTTAGCTGATGGACTGATCTGTTTAAAAGAAATCTCTTCTAGTTTAGAGCAAATGACGACTTCCACTTTCCGTACTGTGCTTTCGTTAATCGTATCCAAATTTTCGGTTTAGAAGCTTAATCGCTGCAGTAATTCTTCGTGAGCTCATAGTCTTGGTAAGTCGATGAAGTTGTAGAGTTTCCAGCAGATCAATAAAGTATGTACAAGACACGGTATCATATTTCAGGTTTTGTTTTCTGCGAATTGAAGAGGAAAACACGTTTGCTCTTATGAAATATAAGTTGCAAAGCTCAAATTGACGATGGCTGACCTAGAAAGTGGTGGAGGTAATTCGAAAGATAAATGTTCTCAACAAGAGATAAGTTTCATTGAAGAGATTAATATTGGTGGGAGGTGGAAGAATTTAAGGATTCAATATAATGGGAGCAGATTCAGGTTTAAAAAAAAAAGACGAAACCTTATTGACTTCCTTATATCGCAAGATGGCAATACGATATCTACACACGCGTTCTCCACTTTTTATCGAAATTTCATATTTTTTTTTTGCTATTTACCGTTTCATCATTGTTTTCTTTAAAGTTAATAACAACATTTATCGTTAGTGTTTTTCTCTTTCTCTGTTCTTTCGAGTTGTTTCGGGAAAAAAACAGTACCCGTGCTATCACCTGTCATCTCTAATGTTTGTTTGTTTTCATCATTTTTCAGTTTGTATGGCAGTCACTCCGATTCGCACAAACACACCGTTTTATTATCTTACTCTTTTTGTTTAGTTATTTTACTTTTGCTTTGTAACAAAGAGGCTTCAGTTCTTCAGCGCTCGGCGGCCGTGGACGCGATCGAACGGTTTATCGTTCTTCAGTGTCGCGTCCGTACGCCGACCAATCGCCTCGCTATAAAAATTAGAATAATTAGAAGTGCTCCCCGCCCCCGGATCCTGACACGACGGGGGCAGAATTATTAATAAAGAATTTGTACTTTTTGAATGCTTTGAGCCTCCCGCTTCGATCGCGCGCGAGAGGGTTGCGACGTGGCGAACGCCCGAGATCTGCTTTAGCTGGTGGCATCCTCACGTCGCACATTCTTAAAAACACTGTACACAGGCTAGTTTCCTCATCTCTTAATTATATATATATATATATATTTGTTCTAGTTTCCTTCTCGCCTTTCATTTGTTATTGGTTGTTTCCACATATCGGACGACTCGATTGGGGGAATTGGAGCAAAGAAAGAGGATTGTGGAAGAGGGCGCGGTGAAATAGTTGGGGTGAAAAGTATAATTTTTGGGCTGACGCGGGTGTTGCATTCGCGGTTGAAGATCAAAAGCCTTCAATGAGGGAAGTCCCAAATTTTCTTGGAGATGAAATCGGAAAAAAGCTTAATAGCATAAAGTATGGAGGAAAACAAAAGCAATACGAACAAGTGGAACAAAACAATCGAACGTAGAGTAATTGTTTCAGATTTTATGTAAAAATCCTTACTTCTTTTTTGGAATTGAACTCACGAATATCACATAAAATAAATGAAGATTGCCCTTACCGCACCTTTCCGAAATAGATCCAGATACATATTTTTGGCAACTAAGTTGCCATCCTCAGTGGAAAACTGGATGAATGACCCAGTCACCCCTGGAATTAATTTTTCTTTTAAATCGCTCACGAGGAGCGCAATTAAAATCAAGCCATGACGAGTATACACGTCCAACGCAATACAAATCGTCTCATAACAAATTTTACGAAAAAAGCAAAGTTAAAACGATAAGGATTCGATTTTTATTGGATAATTGATTGTTAAAAAATATATTGTCATTGAAAAAATAATAATCGCTAAAAAATAATAAAATTTATTCGCAGGGGAAACTAAAGCAAAAAAATAAATAACACATTTCTTTTAATTACAAGTTTACTTGCAATATAAGGGAAACATTTAGTGGTGTTTCCATCTGTTAACATCTGTATTACAACTTACTGAAATTTCTAGTTTTCATATCGAATGGAAATCTTTTATTTTAAACGACGTGAATACACGTCGACCGCATCAAAACAAAGATTTTGATTCAGGTGTATACCCGTCGATCGTACTGAAGTAAAGACCAGGATTGACATGTATATACGTCGAACGCAGTTAACTGGCCAACAACACCAGGTCAATGCCAGCAACGAACACCGCGCATTGAACGTTGCACAATAACTTTAAAGCACTGCACAATGAACATGACGCATTTCACCAAAGTGAAATGGTGAAGCACATGGAAGCGTTCAGTGTGTGATGTTTATTGTGCAGTGCCTTGAAGTTTTTGTGCAGCGTTCAGTGCGCGATATTCGTTGCGGGCGTTGACCCGATATTTTCGCCCAGTTAATTGCGTTCGACGTGGATAGACGTCAATCCAATGAACATCGCGCACTTCACCAAAGTGAAGTGGTAAAGCGCGATGCAACCGCTCAGTATATGCAGTGCTTTCAAATTGTTGTGGGCGTTGACGAAGTATGGCTGGTGATTAATTAATGGTGGTGGTTAATTCCCCCAATTTTCCACTGAAGATGACAACTTAATTGCCGAAATACGTATACGGAATTATATGGTGTGGTAAGAACAATTTTAACTCTTTTACATATTATTTCGACCATAGTCTCTGATCATAGAACTGCTATTCGGGAAAATGAAATAAATCCCATTTGTTTGGGGGTTCATTGTCTGGTCACACTATGCATTGCTATTTGCTCTCCATTCTGCTCTACTTCCTCTACAACTCGCTGTGTATGTGACGGTAAAGACTTTTGATCGAGTATAGGATTTCACGGTTGTCATCTAACGTAGAAATATCTTTCTGGTACTGCCGTACGTGCAGTAAAATACTTGACATTTAGCTAATCATGCAGCTTGTTTCTTTAGAAGTTATTTTTAAATATCCTTTCCCCTACCACTTTCAGGTTAATCAAACAACAAATCAAAATATAGCTAGTAACTACCGATTTGTTGTTTGATTGACTTGAAAGTGGTAAAGGAAAGAATGGGTATATAGGTCCCCAAACACATACAATATATATATATACAGGGTGTAAATCAAATAATGACTTCATCTCAGAGGGTGATTGCTTGTCTTATTTTATGAAAGGAAGTTCATATAAACATATGTCCTAACTTGGTTCGTTTGTTCTAGCGTGCAAACACTATCATATCCTATGAAGTAATAATGACAACGTCAATTTGGCTCAAACGCATTTCATTTGTGGGGTTGTAAATCGAAATAATGCAAGGGCCCGTCGAATTAATCAAGAACGATACCTGAATGGACACATTCCATCATAAAAAAATTACATGCTAGACTGAGCGAAACTGTATCTCTAAATAAATACGCTGAGCGTCCTGGTAGAGCGAGAACAATAATGACACGACAGTTAGAGGAAGCAAGAAGTTGAAGGCAATCCTTCAATAAATACGCAAAAATTATCTCTACAATTCAATGTCAGTCATGACAGTAAAGGAAGGTTTTCCATGAAAATTTACTTTAACCTTATCACATTCAACGGGTGTAGGCGCTGTTACCGAGAGATTTTCCTAGACGATTAAATTTTTGGCAGTGGTTCCCTCAAAGAACTGGAAACGATCCGGACTTTTCGTCTGAAATCTTATTCACGGATTAGGATAATTTTTTTACGAGATACCATCAGAAATACCCGTAGCAATCATTTTTGGGACTGCTAGAATCTCCCAATCCCCAATCACATTCAACGGGTGCAGGCACTGTTGCCCAGAAATGTTCCTAGACGATAGGATTTTTGTCAGTGATTCCTTAAAAAACTGGAAACGATCCGAATTTTACGTCTGAAGTTTTACTCACAGATTAGGATAAGTTTTTCACGACATGCCATCAGAAACTCCCATAACGATCATGTTTTTAGGACTACGGGACCCATGCCATTTTAGAAAGGGGATTTTGAGCCGCAGTTTTCAGTGAACGTCTGGGCGGTAATTATTGGTGATCATCTCATAGGAGACCGCATTTTCTTCCTCTTCAACTCAATGGCGTCACGCATAGACAATTTCTAAGAAAAACATCGCCAGGTCTGTTAGAAAATGTACCTTCTTTAGTAGTAAGACGAAATATGTGGTTTATGTACGACGGCGCATCTCCTCATTTCACTCTTAATGTTATCTTAAGGTTTTTGCTCAGCAATGGATAATTGATCGTGGGAGAACCTCAGCCCTGACCAGCACGATCCCCAGACTTGAATCCTCTGGATTAGTTGGTTTGGGGATATCCTTAAATCGCTTGTTCATGCGACGCCAGTGCTGGATGAAAATGAATTGGGAAACAGAATTGTAAATTATACTCATACGCAATAACCCAGGAATTTTGGAACGTGTGCGGTAGTTGAGGAGGAGAACACTTGATACTTGTATTACAAGTCGAGGTTCTCATCTTGAGCATCTGATTTAATTATTGTTCCCTGATATTTGAAGGTCGTACATTGAATTAAAAAATAAGATATAAAACATCTTCACTTTTTAAAATCAGCTGCTTGAAGCCTTTTTCCATTTTCATCATTTCAAAGCGCAAGGAAAACACTCGAGAGATAAGGAAGTTGTATTTTTAATTGTTTAATCTGAAGAAATTATCAATCCTGGATTCTGGTGGGGTACAATGATTTCAATGAGGTAACCTTCTACGATGCCCCTGAAATTATGACTTTAAATCTGATTACATCAAAAGAAGCCTATTGTTATTGCTGTTAACAGACACACCAAATTTCATCGAAATCGTCGCAGAGATTTTTGAGTAATTAATTAAAAAAGCGACTTCGTATAAAAACTTTGACACCCTATTTCTTGAAAACGACGCAAGTTAGGACGCATGTTTATATGAACATTTTCTCATAAAACATGATGGGCTGATTCCTGCCCCTGAAATTGAAGTCATCATTTAATTTACACCTTGTATACACTTAGAAGTTATCCGAACGATATTTCTTGTAAATCCTTTGGTTAAAATTTTTAGAAAAATTCCCGGATCAAATCGAGTCGTCCGATATAACCGACACATTTAAACTTTTCTGTTTTGCTATATTATTCGGACATGTAAGAGTTTCTCTTTGCGCTCGCGGAGTTCATCCTTCGCAAGGACAAAAACCACGGACGACACGACACATCGTTACGTTCGCGTCCTTAAACTAACTAACGTGAGAGGTTATAGATTTCCTTATCAAAGACTTACGCGTATCCTAGTTTCCGACAAGGATAACGTTGAAAAACAATGTTCGCAACAATAAAATATTATACAAAAACAAAACAGCAATAATAATCACTATTAAATATTAATTTCTCGATCTCCTTCCATCATTATAATCATCTTAAATTTACAATGTATAACATTCAAATAGATATCTAACATTAAAAGATTTTCTTTTTTTTTTTTCGGAACATTGCTATAAGCCTTCGAGAGATTAGTACGTAGAGGGTTTTAAGTATCGGGATTTAATCCGATTCTTTCGTTCGGTCGAATGCGGACGAGATAATACGTTTCGTCGACCCATTTACCAAAAACCGAGTTAAAATTAAAGTGCGACTGTTTACGAGATCACGCCTCTTGGACGTGTTTATTATACATACATACATACATACATCGCCGGTTTTGTGGATGGCTCGCAAATAAATGAAGGCTTATACAAATCGTTTTCCCTGTCAAAATTAACCCACATACACAAAATCATAATAAAGTTATATTTATATATATTTATACATATACAATCCGAATTCCCGTGAAGAATTCGGACTGTCATTTAGCTCTTCCATACAATTTCAGCTTCCCATTTTGTTTATTTATGTTCCTTTTTGTTTAATTTAAAATATGTACAATTTTACATATAAATAATTTATATATATATAATATCTATATATATATAATATATATATATAGTGAATATGATATTTTTTGTGTTAGTGTGTGTGTATTCTTGCGGAAAGGACTGACGAGGGATGATGGGGGATGGGGAGGAGATGTGGCGAAGGGGAGCTCGAATTGTTTCTTCTTTTTTTCCTTTTTAAAATTCTGAAAATTGCTGGGTGAAGAAGTCGACTGTTAAGAGGATCGGGAGGGGATGGTAGTAGGGAAACGGACCGGGTGCGTGTTGTAGGTAGTAGGTATTTGCTTCCAAACAGACGTTTTTCGATCCATTTTGACTAGAGTCTTAGACTGGCTCTGGTCTTTGTGGCTGGCGTCTGGTCGCAAAGCTCCCCGGGCCTACAGCATGATCATTTCGGAGAGGGTGAGACGTCTTGTATACATGGCCATTCCACTTTCGCTCGAAGTCGACTGGACGCTCGAATGGTCGTCGGTGTCGCTTTGAGTGCTCGTATAGCCAATGACGTCTACCTCATCTGTAACAAGACGAAACGTTATCTTAGGTTTAGTTTAGTTCGTTTGATGTGGCCCTTTAAACAAACATTTTCCGCAGAAAGATCATCAGAATCGAATGTATTCTTTAGATTAAATATTAAGAACAAAAACTACTACCACAGAGAATGGATTAGGGCGAAAAATAGTAACCATCATACTGAATTTAAACGCAGTATCATAAAACTACAGATACAAACAAGCTACTATAATTAACAAACTAATATAGGGCGCAATACTAAAGCGTCTCCATCGGATCTTTGGAGTATCTGAGAGATAAAAGACGTTCAACCAGAATCTCCGGTAAACTTTTTGACAATGATTCTAATGAATTTATTGATCCCACTCAGCTGGTCAAGACTTTTGCAATACTCATACGCATAGTACTGCTTGCAGTCAGAGCGATGTCACCTCCTGCAGTTTATCGTTTTCTTTTCTGCCTGCTAGCGAGGATGACCTTATGTCTCTCATGTCTGCTCTTCCGGACAGACTGACAGCAGGAGATTATTTGCTGCCTGGCTTTGTATTTCCTTTCCCCACTTAAAAATACTTCTTAACCTATAAATTCCCACTACGGTGTAAACGCTGCAAAGTTTCACTATTTACTATTATCAAACTGTCGGTCTAAATCAATCTCATCGAATTTTGCAAAGGTCTTTGAGGAGTGCCTTTACAAGTGCATAAGCTTCGATATTGATCCCCTTCTGTCTCCCTGTCAGCATGGCTTTGTTTCTGGTCGTTCTATTGCTACAGACGTAGCAATTATTTGCCAATTGCCATTGATGAACGTTCAGATCGATGTAATCAGGTTGATGTCATTTATTCGGACATTTTTCGTGCTTTCGACACCATTGATTATACAACTCTACAAAAATTTTTGGTCTTTGTCCTAGAGTTTGTTTTATGATTTTTCTATTCCTTATGTTCAAAAATAAAGGAGAAACAACTATATTCCCGATGAAGTTTGCCTTTGTGGTAGTTATGATAATAATACTTTGTTTCGAGTTATCGTATATAAGAAAAAGAGTATTAAATAGTTTTGGTATTTTTAAAAATACTGCGAAAAATAAAGAGGTCGTAACTGTCACATAGCGTCTACAGGTGTCACTCAAGTGATAAACAACAACCATCTGTTTTGTAGAAGACTCAAAGAGGTTCAAATGTTGTCCAGGAAGTGTACATATGATGCTGATGCATTTTGTTATGTATGTGGTACATTTATTAAAGTACGAGATATAAAATTTTATTTAAACGCGTGTCAAAAGCTTTGTGATGCCCACGAAGCTTATTTCAACTACCCTGTAAGGAATCTAGATAAACCCTAAGCTCTGCACGTTGCTTGCAGTAATTGCAAAAGATCTTTATAGGGTAAACAATTCTTAGTAAAGAAAATTGTTTATTGTTATATAAATAAATGTTTATAACATGTTCATTTTTATCTTTATTCATATCAGGTTGGTATCAAGGTGAGAAACGGAGTATGAAATTCGCAGTACCAAGAATTTGGCGAAAGTCAATAAACCACGTTGATGATTGTTATTTTTGCGTAGTTAATCCTGCTAAAAGACGTAAAGGCAAAAATGCAAAACCCATCGAATATCCTGACCTTGCTTCATCTTCTGTTCCAATCTCACACAGCCAACAACTTTCAATACCCGAACTTCCTCCAAAAATGTCTCAATCAAGCTCATCTGAGAATTCAAATAGAAATATTGAAGATGAAGAATTTACACCGTCACAGGAACCACGAAAACCCCATTTTCTTACCTCAGAAGACTTTAATGAGTTGATGAGAGATTTGAATTTGTCGAAGAGTAAGGCGGAGCTTCTGGGTTCTCGTGTTAAGCAATTGAATTTGCTTATTTATGTCAAAATAACAGATCAACGAGGTCGGCATGACATATTTGCTACGTTCTTCACTGAAGAAGATTGACTACTGTAACGATATAAGAGGTTTGTTTGAAGCAATTGGGATGCCCTGTGTTCCCAGTGAGTGGCGTTTATTCATTGACGAAAAGTTTGAAAGCAGTTTTAATACATAACGGAAATAAAGTTCCATCTCTTCCAATCGCCCATTCGGTACATCTGAAAGATAACTATGAAAGTGTTAAAATTTTATTCAAGGTTTTGAAATATAAAGAGTATAAGTGGCAGTTCATTGGGGATTTTAAGATGGTAGGATTTTATTGGAACTACAGGGTGGATATACAAAATATCCGCGTTATCTTTGCTTGTGGGATAGTAGAGTGGATGTTCAACACTATCATCAACGATCATGGCCACCAAGAACCGAATTTTGTGTTGGAAAACGAAACGTTAAATGTGAACCTATTGCTAAACCTGAAAATATATTAATGCAGCCTTTACACATCAAGTTAGGACTTATCTAACAATTTGTAAAAAAGCTAGATGAAAGATCTGAAGCTTTTACATTTTCTAACAAACTTTTTCCAAAGTTGTCAGATGCAAAGGTTAGTTGGAATTTTTCTGGTCCACAAATTAAAAACTTTTTGCCAGTGAAGAATTTCCAAAATTACTTATTAGTGCTCAACAAAAAAGTTGGAATAGCTAAATAAGTAGTTTCTGGATTTTTAGGGTATAACAGATTTGAAAATTACCGAGAACTAGTTAACAACATGTTAGAAGATTCTAAAACTATGGGCTGCAAAATGTCTCTAACAGTACACATGCTGCATGATCATTTAGATAAATTTGAAAACAACATCGGGGCGTACTTAGAAGAACAAGGAGAGCGTTTTCATCAAGATATCATGGACTTCGAACAACGTTATCAGGGCCAATACAACGAAAATATGATGGGGGACTAAATTTGGGGTTTAGTGAGAGAAAGTACTTATGAACATGAAAGAAAAAGTAAAAGGGCTCACTTTTAAACTTTTTTCTACTATTTTGTCATTTTATATGATAGTAAAAGTTGATAGAAATTTATATATTTGTTTCGATTTATCAATAAATATAAACTCGGGGTGGGTTCGATCCCCAAGCCTGCCGTAATATCGAGGCGGTTTTTCCGGATTCCAGATACATTCAGGCTGTGAAAATGGGAACCTGGAATTCATTACCTGTGGTTAATACTGGCCGGCTGGGGCGTAGTTGCTAGCAACATTACATTCACTTTTCCAACCGATGGCGTGAAAAATCGGTAATCCGTGCTAAGTCGAAGCCAACAGCCTTCCATGGGCTTTAATAGGACATTATTATTATTACTATTACTATTATTATTATTATTATTGTTATACACTAATGAACGGTTTGGTGCACAAAGCTGTTTGCCACTTTTAAAACGAAATAATCCGGTTTGAGAATTCCTTCCATTTCTTTCAGTTTCAAAAATATCGAAATCATAAACATAGGATTATCGGGCGCATTTCTATTATTCCAGTCACGATCTCGCTCCGTTCCGAATCCGATACGAGCGTGGTTTTTCGTCGGGCGAAATTCCACCGCCTCGTGCACCTAATTAATCGTTTCGCTTCGGGCTCGATTCTTGCCTGCCCTTAAGAGGTCAATTGGCTCTGCGCACCGCAACGGCTGTACATCGCCGCTTACCCATATGTACTTAGGTATTTGCGCATTTGCTAGCGGTGCCTACGGGCGTAGGTTCCTATTTACACGTAACCGTGTGTGTGTGTTCATGTACGTGCAGAATAATTGACCCGGCCGGTCGGTGGTGTTCATACCCTGCACTATTTACACCCACGCTCAAACCCCTCGAATGTACGAGGTCAAAACATAAAATTATAGCGAAGAATAACAATGATTACACTGTGGTACAAATTCAGGTTAGCAAAAGTTAGGTCGATTCTGAGAGTGAGGGGTGAAAATAGAGGCTAAATTAGAAGACCCGTATCGCGGCGTTTGTTTATGTTAGTTCGAATTGTTTTTAATCGACCTTCGAACTTTGCAGTCAAATGCCGATTCTCAGCATATTGTTTATATGGTTTTTTGGCTATAACTCGTCGACTAATTGATATCTTTTAAATCTGTAAAAGCCAAATTATTGCTAGAGACCTGTGCAACAATTAAAATTTTTTAAAAAATTGATTTAGAAAATTTTTGTGGTGCTTATGAAGCAAAATGTTGGAAAAATTATTTGTTTTTCATGCTTTTTGAAAACATTTCCCACAAAACTAAGTCTTTTTGCTTTCTGTTTGATCTATAATATGCTTCTCAGTTTCTTTTTTGTCTTCCCCTTCTTCCTCTTTTTCCTCGTCTTCCTCTTCTTCAAAGGTGTTTTTATACTAACAAAACAACTTTTTGTTTTCAACCACCGCATAGGCAGCGATTGTTTTTTTCGTACAAGCGAACTAATTTCAAAAATAAAGATTCAGTTAAGACTCGGAACTCAGCCGAAGCTGATGCCTTTTAATTTTCGCTCGGTCGTGATAAAATTCGCTATTAATTTTTTGGAACTTATTTCATTCTGTGATTGATTTAAGTTAAGTGCATCGGTTTCATAGAAATAACAAAAAAACATTGTATAATATATATTGTATAAAAATGTCGGAACCAAAATGTAAAATGGACCATTTTTGTAATATTTGTGGACGTTTCATAGCAAGCCATGAAAAATGTGGCAATGCGAGTGATTTTTTGGAAGCCTATATATAAACAATATTTCTCGCAAGAGTTTATCACTGACGTAAACTATGCCCCTAAAAAGTTTGCTTTAATTGCTATTCAACTCTTATGCAATGGAAAAGTGGAAAGAAGAAGGCTATGCCTTTTGGTATACCAATGATGTGGTTAGACAACAGCCCGCATCAAGAAGAAAATTGCTATGGATGTATCAACTACCATAAAACTTTGAATAGAAGGAAAGCAAAGAATAAAACTTATGTAGCAGTGCCAAGTGTCCAATTACCATTACCGCACTCAGAATTCGTTCCAGTACCAACATACCGAAGTATTGATTTTCAAACAGATATCAGTACTACAATCGCCGCTGTTACATCCATGGATTTCGTCTCAGAATACGACCCTGGTGAAGGTACATCCTATGAAACATCAAAGGACCCAATCCTAGTGACACAAAACCAATTGGATGGAGTTGTTGCAAATTTGTTTGACTCAGAAAAATCAGAACTATTGGCTTCATTTTTGAAAGGAAATAATTTGCTGGCGAAAGGTACCAAAGTAACAGCATATCGAAAACGCCAAAAAGAGTTAGAAAATTTCTTCAATGTGAATGATGCAAAAATTTCGCTTATTGCAACGATATTGAAAAGTTAATGGAGACGATAGGGTTAACCTATAAAAAGATGATTGGCGAGCAGTGATGTTGATCCACAGCCGCCTGCTAAACGGCAACTCGCCAAATCATTAATTTAATTTATTTAATTTTGTTACTTAAAACTTTTCCTAACTAACATTTCAAAATTATATTTTTTCCATTATTTTATAATTTCTTTTTCAATGTTTCTTCAAAACCAACACTGAACAAAATTGGTACATAAACAATGAGAAGTAAATTAATATTAAGCTGGAAAACGCAAGTTTTGTATTATGATTGTTTTCTTTTCAAATGAAATTTATTGAAGAAACTGAGAAGTATATTATAGATCAAACAGAAAGCAAAAAAGACTTAGTTTTGTGGAAAATATTTTCAAAAAGCATGAAAAACAAATAATTTTTCCAACATTTTGCTTCATAAGCACCACAAAAATTTTCTAAATCAATTTTTTAAAAATTTTCATTGTTGCACAGGTCTCTAGCAATAATTTGGCTTTTACAGATTTAAAAAATATCAATTAGTCGATGAGTTATAGCCAAAAAAACATATAAACAATATGCTGAAAATCGGCATTTGACTGCAAAGTTCGAAGGTCGATTAAAAAAACAATTCGAACTAACATAAACAAACGCCGCGATACGGGTCTTCTAATTTAGCCTCTATTTTCATCCCTCACTCTCAGAATCGACCTAACTTTTGCTAACCTGAATTTGTTCCACAGTGTTATTGAAAACTAGTTTCATTTAGTTTCTTTAGTGACCCAATACTACCAATGATAGTGATTGCAAGGACTGTGGTGTATTTACTGACACTATATCATATCGGTAAACTCCTCACCATACGTGTTCCACTAGCACGCGGCAAGCATTATTGGCATGCTTCATTTGGGAAGCACGTGTTAAGAATATTTCGTTGTATGGGGCGAAAGTGGGGGTGTGAAAGAAATTGAGGAAATAGGGAAAATACAGTCGAGGTATATTAAGAAAACGTTAGGTGTAAAGATTGCGAATTTCGAGTATGGAGGTTGGATGGAATTGTATGGGAAAGATAGTGAAAGAGGTGATGCTAAATTTAAGTAAGGATGGAATGGATGGGAGACAATTCATTAAGCGGGGAAAGTGTAGAAAAAGTCTCAACTGTAGTATCACGTTTGGATCTTATTACTTTATTTACAAGCCTCGTGCGTGCGTATCGCCGCGTAGAAGTGGATTTCGCGCATAATTCCGGGGAATTAGCGCGCCGGATTATGATACTATCGGTTTGCGAATTGCGGCGTGCCGGTTCGACGAAAACGGCCCGGACAGAGCTGTTCGAGTTCGCGGAATCGCGGACGAAGCTTTGCGATAATAAATACCGCCAGCCCTCGGATTTAATTTAGTTCAAGTATCTGATATGGGTAGTGAGGACTCCGAAATAACAAAGGTTTTGATGAAAAATAAAAACCTAACGGTCTTAGGTACTTCCAAACAGAATAAATCCCAAATGCCCAAAGAATTCAAGCCAAATACGAAACGTTCGTTACGATCAGCTTTGTTCGGACATAATCTAGAGAAGACTTTATGTTCGTATGTACACTACCGGCCATAAGTATTTAGCCACATACGTTTTTTCTTAGAATCCTAAAATAAAATCGCATTTGAATAGTGGATAAATGATTTAATGATATATACTAATTATTCACGTATTAATACGTCCATAAAAATATTCATACTAACATGTTATAGAAATTGCATGTCAAATATTAGATTTGTCAATATAGCCGCCTTTCCCATTTATCATTGCAGCGCATAATCGCGGCATTCTAGCAATTAATTTTGCCAGAATACAAACGATAAATTATTCCAATGTTCTTGGAGAAGTGTCCATAATGCGGGGAAGATGTTGGAGCGTTTTCTTTAACTCTCCTATCCAATTCCTCCCATAATAATTCAATTTGATTTAAGTCGGGTGATTGGGGAGGTCATTCCATTACTGTGAGGGTGCCCTCCTCTTCTTTTTGTTGTAAATAATCCTGGCATATTCTAGCTTTATGCTTCGGATCATTATCCTGCTGAAATGTGAAATTTTCTCCGAATAAGCGCAATCCTGATGACACCACATTATTTTCTAAAATAGCCTTATACCGCTCCTTTCCAAGAATGCCGTCTATTTTTACTAGGTATCCGACAGTAGCACCTGCAAAGCATCCCCTAATCATCACCGAACCTCCTCCGTGTTTGACGGTCGGCACAATGCATTGATTAGACACCCTTTCTCCCAGCGATGTCCGAACAAAAACACGTCTGCGTGAGCCATAAATTTCGAACTTGTCACTTGTCACTCCACAGCACTTATTCCAATCTTCAATGATCCAATTCTGGTGTGCTAGTGCCCACTGATAGCGCTTCTGCTTGTTTTGTTTTCGTACTAAGGGTTTCTTTCCCGCTATTCGTCCGTAGAGTCCAGCTTTGCGTAAGCGCCGTTTCACTGTAGTCACACTATTCGGTTTCGTGCGTCCCTTGTTTACTTCCGCTGCTATTTCCGATGCCGTGTTTCGTCGATTTCGTTTACTTATTCTTACGAATCGACGATCCTCTGCTGGCATCGTTATTCTTGGTCGTCCACTCCTCTTTTTGTTTATTAAACTGCCGCTACTAGCAAATTTGTTGACATTGTAGTCCACTGTTTGCCTACTAATATTCAATTCGCGTGCAATTTCGCGGTTGCTCTTTCCAGTTTTGTGATAGGCAACAATTAAAGCACCCACTTCTACAGACAACTCTTTTGTTTTCGGCACTTTAACACGAATAACACTAAAAAGAGAATGCACAAATCACAACTCGATTTTATGTGTTTTCACAACAACAGTAAATTTTCAACTAATGTAAATTACACTGATATGGTATAAGGAACCCTCTATTACAAAGTATAATTGAAAACTAAATTATATTGCACCAAAATTCCAAGAAAAAGCCCATTGACTGTTACCGCTCAGATGTACCGAAACCCATTTCATATTTCCATGAATTCGCTAATGTACTGTATATGAATGAAATTTGGTACAAATGCATCTACTTACCAGGATTCTTCGTATCTAGTGTTATTATTTGCATTGGATAATTTATATAGAAGAATTAAGAAAAACATATGTGGCTAAATACTTATGGCCGGTAGTGTACCTAGACAAAAACCAGGCTTGCTGTAATGCTCTCGACTATGCATCCGGATCAAAAGGTTAACTGTAATACAAATAAACTTGACATGATAATTGATTATAATTAGAGAGCCAAAATATACACACTCGAGAATATACACATTCGATCTGTCTTTGCAACTTGCGACCGCTCCCGATATATAGGTGTATAGGGGAGAAATTAGAGCAACAACAATTTATGCGTGTGAAACTCGGGTGTTGAATGAAGCGGAGAAGCAGGGGTTAGAACGATGGAAAAGAAAGATATTAACAACAATATATGGAAGAGTTAATACTCAAGAAGAACAAATAAGGAAATAGAGGGACTATACAAAGAGCCAAAAAATAACAACAGTGACAAGAGTCCAACAATTTAGATGGTTGGAACATGTACAAGGACCGGAAAACCATAGAATAACTAAAATGGTGCTGTATAGGAAGCCAACCAAAAGGAAAAAGGGGAGATCACGAACACGATGGTTACACAGCGTACAAAAGATGTTTGTACATATGAGAATTCAATTAAGAATTGCCCCAATATCTACCTAAATGCGCATTTTTATAGCCATTTACTTCTACAGAAGTGGACAACTAAGTTTCCACAGATTCCGTCTTAGCGTCTAATTTAACCCACGAATGGGAAAATCTTGAGTGGATTCACTTCTAATTTTATCCTCAATTTGGTGGTATCCCAGGTGCCGGATTCTTAAGTGGCACTATTTCCAGCAGTCTTTCATAATGTATTGCGATGTTTTGAGCTGCCTTCTTGCAAAACACCTATTCTGTGTAGGTGTCCATTCAATCTGTATTGTCCGGACAAGACCAGGATCCTTAATTGATTTTTACTGAGGTTGATAAAGGGTCTAGATCTCCTCCGGCCTTGATTCCCAAGAAGATATTTGGCTTGCCTCAACTCTGGAAGGCTTAGCCAGTTTTTTCCCTGTTCCGTTCTTCTTTCCTCCTTGGCATCTGATGAAGAAAATGCTCACTTAGATCGTAAAAAGGCTTCGATTCTACGAATTGTGATGATGACCCATGCCTTGCTCGTTGTCTTTTACTCAATCGCAATTTATTGCACTTACCAAGGACATTCTCCTTCTCGCGTTCTTCCGAGACCAGTCCTGAACCGATGACCCGTGAATTCAGAGCTTGAACGGTTGATTGACTATCAGTAAAAATAACAATTTTCTGTTAATGTCGGTACATACTATAGCGTGAACTTCCACTTAGCATACGCTAGTGTAATTTCTCGATGTATTTGGTCAAAATTCCATATACGTTTGCCCCTGTCTTTTAAATGGTCTTTCACCTATCAGTGGAATTTCAGTGGAATCATTTCACTAGTCCTTTTTTGCCATTCAACTGTATACACAAGTTAATCTCAAAGCTTACTCGGTCCCTTAGGCAAGCATTTCGTGGATGAAAAACCTCAGACACTGGTATGGATGTAGCTCGGTGGAATTATTTGGAGCAGTAGCTTTAAATAGTAAAATAGTCATGATGATAGCCAACCTTCTAAAAGGGGACGGCATTTGAAGAAAAAGAAGAAGACAGCGAATGGAGGTTGGCACCAAACTGAAAGGATGCCAGCTCCCGCGGACTGAAGTTCAATCCTTACCAACTCTTGAAGTTGGCTCAATTGTTAAGAATATAAGAAGCAAATTGTTGCGCAAATATTATTGACATTTGGTAATTGACCTGGCTTCTGTCTTTACTCTTTAGGAAACTGAAGTTCTTCTTTAAAAAATATCCAAACTGCTGTCTATACTGCTATATCCACAATAGTAAGTCCCACAAAAGAAATAGGCTCACAACGTTGATCACCGATGATGTTATTATTTTAAGAGCCAACAGGACCAGGCTTTAAACTTAAACTATACTTTTGGGTTGATCCCTTCTTTCCAATTAACACAGAATCTGACAGTAAGTGCTCGAATCATCAAAAATTATTAACACGGGGTACATTTTCGCCTTCAACATCTATTTGAAATACCTCGCTTGTTGACCGGAAAAGCAAAAACGTCTTGAACGCTAAAATACATTAAATTTTGCTATTTGGGATTGAGATTAGCCAATAATTCGGACTTAGAAGAGAGAAAGGTTCATGGGTGAGAGTCATTTCTCAAGTAAAAACATCCATGTCTTGGTTGAAATTCCCAGTTCCCGGAAGTTCCCGGCGGTCATACAGATTGTACTATCATTGATTTGCTGAAGCTGTTCTTTAGATCTGCGGATCAAGATGTTAATATAGGAAATGTAAATCCGGCCTATCATAATCTATGCAGGGGGGTATAACTATGGTCCACAGCAGCTAAGAAACACATAAAGCGTCTTATGGTGGTTCAGAACAAGATTCTGAGGACTACAGCAGGAACTGGATTTGTCCGAAATGCCCAGTTGCATGGTCACTTTAAGATCCTCATTCCCTCAGGCTTCGCGGTAATTGCGGGACTAACGTTTGAGAAGTTGTGTTGTTCGGACAATCCAGTGGTGAGCCAACTACCTGAGTGAGACCCCGATCATCCTTTGCCTTGGTTCATCGTGGGCCAGGTCCAAGAAGTAGTACATCAATAGGAAGATTTCTGAGACCTGAACGACGTTAGTGGATGTTGGTAGTTATTGTCGATACCACTGGCAGAGAAAACAATAGCTCTTGGATCCTTCGGCATTTATAATCATCCCCTTTCTGCACCATGACAGTGACAGGTCTATTGGAGAACTAAGGGGCTTAAGACAAAATTGTTTCCGGTCCTAGAAGAGACGGACATATCGTAGAAGTAGTAGTCATAGTAATAACATCTGAAACTGAGCAGTTGGGATTCAATACCTAACCTGAGTAAATTACACGCGTTTTGTAAACAAGCACTAATTCAGTTCGGAGTTCTACTTTTAGTATTTTTTATATATCAACATCACCGATCTCGTTGATGTCGAAAAAGCAATTTCCCAATACACCTCCGTTATGAAAGACGAAACGAATTAAAGTGTCAAAACCGTTTTTCCCCATAACCAAATCCTAACGTTCGCAACCGGTGGAAAATCCCGTCTCGAAAAAACCCAAAGCCGTTTACAACACCTCAATCTACGGCGCCGGGGACGTAATCAATAAAACCTCCTTTCCGCAGCTTTTCGTGTCTATTTTGCGAAAAATCACGTCATAATAGCAATTTTGTTTCGTCGATCAAATCCCATTTCCGGGCGCCGAATTTTCGCCGATAAACGATCGAGTCTAGGCGGTGTAGGTTCCCTCGTTCGTCTTTCGTCTCGGATATTAAAAGGGTGAGCAACGGAAAGGTTCGAAAAACAAATAAATTCCGTTTTTAGGCATTTCGGCGCGTCGCGTCGGTAATTTACTTACGCATTATCAGAGAAGGAAAAGAAATTCGCTCGGTCGACCGGTCGTCGGCGATGAGAATTGAAATCCTCCGTCCGGGGAGAACGGCCCGGAAAATTAAGTTAGAGCGGGGAAGTCGAAAAGTAGCCGTAGTGTAGACGGTTGCTTTCGCAAGTAAAAGTGGAATTTATTTCGGGAGAGAAAAAAACGATGTGTTCTATGTAAATTATTGACAGGACTGACGAGGGAGATTGAGGAATTTATTCAGTCTTTTTTGGTCTTTGGGGAAGAATTTAAAATGTCAAAAGATAAAATATATCTATCTTCTTCGAATAAAATGTTAGAATCATCTTCTGATTATATGAAAGTCTGCAAGTATTAGCGTCATTTCCCCCAGTTGATTCGTATACGGTTTTACATCTTTGTCAGTTCCTCGAGGAACCTGGCAGTGTGAAGAACAATGTTGCTTCGTCGACCTAAACAGTGTTGACTATGTTAGTTTAATCATGCGAAGCTAGTAGACCAGCCGGTTTCCAAACATTTGTTTCAGTCATGGACTCCCATGCAACTCCTTTGGACAACTAAATAAAAACGCTACTTTTATAAATAAAGAATAATACGATGTTTTTTACAATCTACGTCGCAAATTAAAACAGGATTATTATTATTATTATTATTATTATTAAAACATATTTCGCTACTACCACAGGAAAGCCACAATTAATTTTTAAAATTCCGCAAGTTTCATAAGGTACATTTCGAGAGCCACTTACAGTATGTGATGAAGTAGGATGTTCATTTTTAGACTTAGAAATGTAAACGGCAGTAAACTTCTGGATATATTTTCTATAACTAACATAATTCCTTCATCATTTTAAATACGCGCTTGAATTTTTTTTTCTTAACATTTTAGCCAACTTATGTGTGTTATATTCAGTTGAAGGAAAGTTATTTTTAAGATTAAATAATAGGTCACCACATTCTGGCGAGTTTCGACGCCAAATCACCAATCTTCACCAACGTTCCAGTAGAAGACACCCTGCAGATCATCAAGCATCAACTTGTACCTAGAGCATGGCGTGAATACCTTGTTAATTTGGTGAGATTATTTTTGCCCACAATCTACTTTCTCTGGAATGGGAATATCTTCGAACAAAGAAACGGTGCCGCCAGGAGATAACCTCCTTCTCCGGTAATAGTCTATATCTTCCTGGGAACCGTCGAAGAAGAAGCTATAACATCTAGTCACATGAAACCGAAATGCTAGCATTGCTACGTGAATCACATCTTTATTTTATGGCCTTATAGAGCCAACGCACTGGAAGAATTCTTGAAACACCTCAACCAACAGTACGCTGACATCAAGTTTACCATATGCAGACCGAAGAAGACGATTCTCTGTCTTTTCTAGAGGTAAATAAGAATAAGGAGACTGTGGCTAAAATAATATATAAAATGAATAAAAATACCCTTACCACATCTGATGGAGGACCTATTCCAAATTCCAAATTGTACAAGCTATTGAATTAAATTTAGATTTAGTGTAGGATCATTCAACCGTTTCGACACGTTCCGTAGAGTATCATATTAAGGTTTAGAATTAGTACCTATATATACACGCTCTCAATAATAGGAGTTAATTGTCAACAGTGTTTCGGTGTGTTTCGTGCGTTCAGTGTGTGATGGTCATTGTGCAGTGCTTTAGTGTTGTACAGTGTTCCCTGTGTAGTGTTCGTTTTGGGCATTAGCCGGATATCGCTGGGGATATTAAATTGCCTCAGATTTCCACTGATGATGGTAACTTAGTTGCCGAAATACGTATCTGATTTTTTCCGAAAGGTGTGGTAAGGGTATTTTTATTTATTTTATATATTTTCTAGAGGTACTGGTAAAACGCAGGAATACTTGGGCATCGGGTATACCCATACAGTTCGATATTTGGACGAAGCTTCACATCACCATCCTCAACAAAAGAGATCTATCATCACTGTACTTCTACGAAGAGTTGAGAGGGTCATCGATGAAGATCACAAGGACGAGGAAATCACAGAGACACTACAGAAGAATGGATATCAGAGAGAATCGGGAGAAGGAAAAAGAAGAATGAGAAACAGCTCGAACCAGTAAGATACGTTCATCTACATACGTTACATCGCTGGAGTAACCGACAAACTGGGAAAAATCTTTGACAAGAAATGGATCAGATAATTTAAGCAGATAGCCCATACAATGTATTTACGTAAATAAACATGGTCACCATCAAGACAAGAAGATGCGATGGCTTGGGCATTTAGGAAGAATGGAACAAGAAAGAGACGTAAAGGATGTAGCACGGAAGGTACCAGAGGGCAAGAGGAAACGGGAAAGCCCTAGAAAACGTTGGATAGAAGCTGTGGAGGAAGACCTAAAAGAGAAAAAAAGGTCCAGAACTGGAAAGAAAAAGACGAAAAATAGAAAGAGTTGGAGAGAAATCGTGACGCTATGGGCCTAGATAGTCTGCATACAGCCTACATATACACGGTCTAACATAGAAAGCCTCTCCATATCGTTTCCATCTGAAGTCGATTGCTGTTGTGCACCCTTTCAGAAGGATGGGCCATCTGTATGGCTTACCGGTGTTGCTACCTTGGTTTATAGATGAAGAAATAATAAGACTTGCATGACAGGAGGGGAGAGGAATAAAATTATATCGGCTGCAGGGAAGAAGCGGGAACCCAAAGACGAGCGTAAGGAAAAGAGGAGACGAAGGAAGAAACGGAGGAGAAAGCAAGAACACCAAGGGTGAATCGAGTAAGCTCTAACTTTTAAATCTGAATACGTCACCTAAATTTTCCTTCCGAAACTCTCCGCGTCTGAATAGGCACAATCAGTAGTAAATGTATGGCGACAAACCTCAGTCGGCAAAAACAACGCGGACACGGTTCCGCTCAATTTCCGCCGGAGGGTCGCGCGAGCCCGGAACTTTTTGCGTTCTCGGCGCAGATCAGAATGACGATGAGAAAGGGGGAAACGCGACAAATAATAAACGGTCCAGATTAGTAGCAGAACGGCGTCGTCGTCGTCGGGTCGTTCCGGCCTACTAATTAAATTCAATTAATTACGAACGGAGAAATCGACCGTAGGAAATCTACCAGCAGCGGTGGCACGGAAACCATGAGGATGAGGACCGATTGTTTTGGACGTAGAAGATGAGGAGGAGAAGGTGGTAGCTTTCGTTTCTTAAACGCCATTGCTTAAATTCCTAGGATTTTTATGTGTCGGAGAAAATAGCATTTTTTTAGTGAAGCGTGCAGCTTTTCCTGAAGTAAGTACGCTGGAACCGCAGGGCCTTGAACATCGTTAGAAATACATATTTCTGGTTGAGAAATGAGAGTGTGAGCGTCTAGTTTACGGACGGATCGCAATCCAATCAGGGCACAGCGAATCGCATTGTACAAGAAGATACTATTATAGCACCTTCTCCTGAAGAAATCACAGGGGGATGAAGGTCAGGCGACTATTAAAGCCATTACCAGTCCGAAACTGGTAAAACACTGTAAAGAAGTCCTCAATGAACTGGCAAGTGACAAAATCGCGTCCTTGAGTGAGGGATCTGAGGACAATTAAAGACAATTCAATTGCCTACAAACTACGTAGTTAAGGAAGGTTCAAAAGGAACTTCCTAAGTCCAGACCTTGTATACGGGATAACTACGGATTCCGCCAGATGGGTGATCTGGTTATGGCTGGCAAAAGCCATTCAAAGAAACGGAAATTGACTGAAGGTCAATTCCACAATAAGACACTGTGAGATAAATTAGATCCTAAATTCTCGGCTAATCTAATTAAAAGAAGCAAGACAGATATTAAGAATACTACCGGTCTCCAAGAAAGCACAATAGACACCCATCAGGAGCAACGGAAAATCAAATAGACCACATAATAAAAACAAAGGGAATAAAAAAGGGAACAACAGACACGAAAACATTTAAGGGAGGACAAGTAGAAACAGACCATTATGTGGTGGTGGCAACAATACAAGGCATAAACGAGAAGCACCAATACTGGGGAAATAAGAACACAAACAAATGGGAGGTGGATTTATTAGAAAACGAAGAAACAAGACAAAAATTAGGAGAAACAATTACAAAGTCAGTCTACAAAGTGCAACGATAGGCACACAAGAACTATAACAGGTCTAGCAGGAGCTGAAGAAAAATATAACCAAAGCTGCGGAAGAAATACTGAAAACTACAAAGCAAAAAGCAGAGACGAAGGAGTGGTCTGATGGAAAATGTGAAAAGGCAAGAGAACGGTGAAGAATGTGGCTAGAATGGACTGAATTGGAACAAGAAAACAGGAAGATAGGCAGGCAAATGAAACGGAGAGAAACAAAGCAAACACGATATCTAAAAGTAAGAAGAATGAGTGGATGAATTTAAACTGGAAGAGATAGAACATTCAAGTCGATACCATATTTCGAGACAATTCTATAGAAAAATGAAGCGACTAAACAACAAAGCAGTAAAATTAAGAAGCACGAAAGATATAAACGGCAAAGCAGAACAGGACCCAGAAAAAATAGGAAACATAGAGAGAATACTATAAAAAGGCCATGTCTACGGAAAAAAGAAAGAAAGGACACAAGAGGATGATCAACAAATAACTAAAAATTGAGACGAAGCAGAACCTTTCAAAGAGGAGGGGATACTGTAGGAAATCAGCAGGCTAAGAAATAACAAAGCATCCGGGTAAGATGAAATAGAAGTGGAATTAATGAAGTACGGTGGATATAAATTACAGACATAAATAAGCGATTTGATTAAAGAAATTTGGAAGCAAAGCAGCATGCCCGAAGGATGGTATACCGGAGTAATAGTGCCCATTTATAAAAAAGGATAGAGAAAACTGCAAGAACTACAGACCCATAACACTGTTAAACGTCACTTACAAAATTTTGACTAACCTAGTGAATACACGACTGAAAGAACAGGTAGAGAAAATCCTGGATGATTACCAAAACGGCTTCAGAACCAACAGATCGACCATAAATGCTATACGTATGGTAGAGCAAATAATCCAAAAGACAAGGGAGCATGACAGAGAAATACATCTAGCCTTTATTGGTTTTAAGGGAGCCTTTGATACCATAGTCAATAGGAATGAAATGATAGAAGCAATGAAATCAATGGGAATACCAGAAGAACTGAGAGTACTTATAAAAATGAGTTTTAGGAACACAAAAGCTAAAGTGAGATACATACGAACAACGACAGACCCATTCGAAGTAAACAAAGAAGTAAAACAAGAGGACCCGCTATCTCCAACAATATTCAATTTAGCTTTAGAAAGTGCCATTAGAAGAGCAAGATGAGACAAAAAGAATATAATGGTTGATGGATTGCAAATAATAGCTTATGCAGTCGATGTCACAATAATTGGAAGCACAAAACTAGGGATGATACTAGCGCTGGAACGTCTGTAGAGGAAATCATGAAAGCTGGATATGGAAATCAATGAAACCAAAACAAAATACATGAAGATACGGAGAACTGAGACCAATACGAGAGGTCACCTGAGAACATAGAACCACAAGTTTGAGGAAGCTTCTTCGTTACGTTAATAGAGAGGAATGGAAGATAGAGGGCGAATATATATATAGCGAATCGTGAAAGGACTACAAGTGTTTAGACGAAATAGGTGACTATTGAAAAGCAAGACACTAACTAAGAAAACCAAAATGAAGATTTACAAGACTTTAATAAGATCGACCATCACGTACCCAACGGAGACCACATCAATCAGCAAAAAAGAATAGGAAGACCTAAAGATAGCAGAAAGAAAAATTTTTAAGAGCAATATTGGGGCGCACGTCACAGAACAGGGTGTAACAAGACCGAAAACTAACAAAGAAATAGAGGATCAACTTGAAAAAGAAAGTATCATAAGTTACATTAACGCTTAATGGCTCCAATGGGCAGGCCATATTATGAGAAAGAAAACCAACGGATATGATAAAAAAGAATGATTGATTCCGATATGGCCCAGAGGTAGAGGACGACCAAGGAAAAGATGGAGAAATGCCGTGGAGAAAGACGATGAAGATAAGCGACCGGAGATTAAAAGCAGGGGACAGTAAAGAATGGAGAAAAATAATACAGGCTGCCAATGCACAGGGAACAAGAGGATTAGTTCACCTCATCAAATAGAATTTCAAAAACGTCATAAGACGTTAGCCATAGCCCAAAGGACTAAAAGGCTTGATGATGGTGATGATGACCGGTCTAGTAATCGGTCACTGCCCCTTGAAATAGCGTCTATGCAACCTGGGAATGGTGCGCAAAACACGGTGTAGGAGGAAACTCAGCCAGAAGCATTTGGGCAACGACTTACTGGAACCTATGAGAATACTACAGTTCCAGGACATGGAAGGCAACCTGATTACCGATGAACTAGCCAAGAAAGGCTCTAAAGGAACTTCCTATGTCCAGAACCTGAGTAGAAAAGTGACATTGTAACTGGCAATCGGTACAAAGAGCATCATACAGTGCTTGGGTTTTTTTTTGAGTCCTTTTGGTAACTAACCTAAAACGAAAAGAATGGGTGGATGTCTTCCGATATTCAAGTTGCCATCCTCTACAGAGGAGACACACTTGATCAGCAAACTATCTTAGGCACTCCTGTGAGATAACCTAGACAAAGAAAATACGGGGCATAATTCACTTATCATCTTTTCATCAATCTTGATTTAGTCCAAACCCAATTAAAATAGTCGTTAGCTTTATCACACATTTATCAGAAATTTCTCATCGTCGGTGGAGAAAAACACAAAGGAAAAAATCAACATGGATCAATTGATCTGTTTGTACATATGAGATAATCCAATTAAGAATTCTCATACATGCATTTTTGTAGCTATTTGCTTCTATAGAAGTGGGAAACTAAGTTGCCATGGACTCCTGCAGTAGCCGCAGTCGCCCTTCTCGGCTAACCCACCGTGGGGAAAATTGCAATTAGCAATTAGCTAATTGTCACTTTCTAATTGCAATTCATGGATCTAATTAGTGTAGTTAGTCAGCTTTCAAACACAACGATGAGGATGACAATTTAGCTGTTCAAACAGGCATTCGGAACTATCAAAATCGTCGGGGCCGGGATAATAATCATTTACTTTGAGTCCATTCTAAATCACAAAGCTTCCTACTTTTCCTTCCATTTATCGTGGGCCTGTACATCGCTTTCTTCGACTAGCATGGGCACCGTTTCAATTTCGAAGTAATAAATTTCGAAGCTCGATCGGTCGAAAATTTGCGATTCGCTTTCTCTCAATTTATCCCCCTTTTTTTCCTCCTTTCTTTCGTACTTTTACCGTCGTCGTATTCCTGAACGAAATACGAAAGCGCGCATTACGCCGTCTCTATCTTCTTCCGTTCGATTTCTCTCGCGCAATCTATCCGCTCGCGCACTCCGGATACGCGCACGATTAATAATACCTTTCATGTTTAAAATGTATTGAGCCATCGTCGGCGAATTTACGAGCTTCCTTTGTGACTTTATGACGGAATAAAATGAACATTACCTGACGCGCCGTCGGACCTATTCGCGTTTCCAGCTTCAACCTCTCCGAGGGGGAGGAAGGATTCGCAGTCGCGTTTTCCCATCGACTTTTCATTATTTTTAATTTTGGCAACGAAATGTGCGCGATTAGGAGGTATGGGTGGGTGGCTTTTGCCGGGAATTATGGCAAGTTTCTAAGGATTCGATGCTCTGAGTATAATTACCAACCTCGATTGTGGTTTCTATTCAATACGAATGAAATGGCGATTCGAATGTTTGTTCATTTTTCTTCGTTTCTTTCCTTCATTTAAATTCCTTTTTCTTGAACGTCACTGTATATCTGCGCTGTTTACCTTTTGCAACATTTTCGTCGCTATCCCCCTTTGCCTCAACAGCCGCGTTTTATCGATTTCTTATCGACGCTGGAAAACTTCCGACTTCTTTTCACAGTCGAACGAGCAAGAGGCTCCTAGAATGAGTAGCGAAAGACGTCGATTTAATAAGTACACCTTAGGTTCCTTCCTTGATGTAACAGATTTTTGGAATCTTGCTCTTAACACCATCAGGCTTTGAAAACTTGGTGTGCTATTCACAGCAAGTGGTACCCCCTTTAGCAAAAACATTTTTGTATCAAACCTTTGTTTCGTCAATTCTAACCTCACAGCTTTAACGCTGGGCTTCTGGTCAGGAGTTTCTTATGTATCAGCAGATCCCAAAAGAGGAATAAATTAACAGTTGCCTGTTTCTTAATGAAGTTTCGGAGTTATTGGGTTCTATGACGAATAAATGTTCATAGCGCGAGCTAACTGTAATTAACGGAAGTAAACAGCGAAAAATAAGACCATAAATGTTCGAATTAAGAGCGCCAATTTATCGAATTGCTAGGCCTGAACTGATGATGTTTAAGTTTAATTGAGTTCCCACTACATCTAATAGACGTTTAGATAAAATAAATAAAATTACCCCTACTACACCTTTCGGAAAAAATCTAGATACGGATTTCGGCAACTAAGTTGTCATCCTCAGTAGAAAACTGGGGGAATTCAGTATCACCAGGGAAATCTGGTTGATGCCCAATACGAGCACTACACAACGAATGCTGTACAACATTAAAGCACTGCACAAGGAACATCACAACACGCGAAACATACCAAAACACTGTTGACACTAAATAATTGTATTTACTTTAGATATCATTTTAGCCACAGTCTCCTCATTCTTATTCGCTAATAAACGTTAGTAGCGCGAGCTTCCTAAAATCGATGTAGGTAAACAGCCATAAATAAAACACAGAATGTTCGAATTCAAAATTTGGGAAGTCGAAGCATTTGGAATTCGGATGTTTCAGAAATCCTCATTCTTAAGATTAGTAGGTGGAAACTGGTAAATTTCCGAACTCTTTAAGTTCAATTTCGTCTTTCAATTATATCTAATAAACGTTAATAGCGCGAACTTTCTCCAACCAACGGAAGTAGATAGCGGTAAGTACAGTCCGAATATTTCAAATTTGGAAACCCTAACTTTGCATCCCTAACAGAGTTAGGGATGCAAACACATTGGATTCGGGCATCCGAATTCCTTGAGTCCTCGTAACATATCTTAAGAATACGTTAAAAGTGTGTGCCCTCTCAAACTAATAGCGATAAACAAAACGCAAAATGTTCGAATTTGAAAGTTCGGAAGTTGAAGAATTTTGAATTCGAATGTTCAGAATATATCGGTTTCAGAAATCCTGATTCTTAAGATTAGTAGGCCGAAACCGGTAAAGTTCCGGATGCGAACTCATTAAGTTCAATTACATCTTTCTATTATATCTAATAAACGTTAATAGCGCGATCTTTATCCAACCAACGGAAATGGGTGGCAGTAAATACAGTCTGAATGTTTCCAATTGAAAAACCCTAACTTTTCAGATTTGGGGATGGGAAAACATTGGATTCGGCCGTCCAAATTCATTGAGTTATCGTAAAATATATTCAGAAGACGTTAACAGCGCGTGCTCCGTCAAACTATAAGCGATAAACAAGACGCAAAATGTTCGAATTTGAAAGTTCGGAAGTTGAAGCATTCTGAATTCGAATGTTCCAAATATATCGGTTTCAGAAAATCCAAATTCTGAGTTCTAGTTGTATGTACATATATAATAAAGGACAATCTTTTTCTAAAAAGGGAGATAATTGACATACCTTGCGAATTCCATAGGCCCAACTTTTGTTTTTCATTTTCATCCTGTTTAGGGAACAGACTGTAGAAGAAGCCACGTAGCATATTCTCGTAATAGTAAGAAGATCCTTTTCTGACATGCGATGTGCGCAATAACAATAAAAATGTCTGCCGAAAACGAAATTGGCCCGAAATTTCGATTTGATGGAATACTTTCGCTTCCTGTAAACAGCTTGGACTAGACGTAAATTCAGGCAAAACTAGGAACCCGCTGGAAATCTTAAGATCCGAAGAACTTGTATTTATGTGGAAGTAATTGGTATGTCTTACTACAATGGGCTTAGACCTACCACCTTGACACTTCTAAAATAAAAATCTGCGGTCGTCAATTGGTTAAACGGTGGAATTACGTTTCGGTATAAAAAGAGACCATGATGACCTTGGTGTCCATCACCAAGACTGTGGTGATTCTGAAGTGGTATTCCTGAACTAGAAATTATTAAAGAGCTGTCACTTAAAACATTTACAGCAGAAATTAAAAGATTGTTGCAGCATTGAACGGTGCTTGGATCTTGAAAAATAGATAATGTACCAGTTTTATTGTATTTCAGCATTTCTCTTTTTACGACTTTTCTTTGATTTAATGTTGGGAAATAAATTTATTACTAGTATTATCATTATTATTGCACAAGTGGAAAACATGCAGTTACAATAATACGTACAGCCACCATCAGAGAAATTGACCGATATGTTGTGATTGCAAACCGCCTCGATCACAGTCTGAATTCGCGAAATTTCGTCTTCCTTCGATAATTCTTTGATGCACGCCCAGAATCTTAACTAAGGCATTCCTAGTCATCGGTGGTTTCTTTACTATAAGTATTATCCAAGTCCAATAATTGGTGGGATAAAAGGTAAACTATTTTTACAACACATGTCTCAACGAATTATCGAGAGAACACGAAATTTAACGACCTCAGACTGTGACCGAGCCAGTCTGAAATCATGTCGCACCGCTCAATTTTTCTGACCGTTACTGTAGGTGAATGTAGCTCACGTGAGAGCTATCAGTATTTCTTCCATAACATTTATGTATATTGCAGTATAGTAATACTCGAATGGTTAATTACCATTAGAAAATTCACCTTTTATTACAATTCAATATATCAAACTTTACAGTTAATTTTGGGGTTATGGTTTTCAATTGTCATTCGGTTTATTTTGAGGTTCTATTTATACCTTTCTTGATACCACGTCCACCACCTTTTGAGCATTTTGTTACCCTACGGGTGTTAGCTTCTTATTTTAACTCCAGCCAGAGAGGTTTAATGCGAGGAACAAATGTAACTAGAAATACAATTAATAATTATTATAAAAAGCATATATTAATGGATAGAAAAAGCATTGTAAACATTCAGACACATACATACAACACTTTTACATTACAAGAATTCATAAAAATTACTGGAAATATCCAAGGATACATCGACATTCAATACAGGTTTCTATAACAGCGATATGCCTGGATTAACTGGAGTCGGGGTGAGTTGAAGTTTTAGTTTCGTGGACAACGAAGAAATAAAGCAGTGTCGTCCTGATTTCCAAAAATAAATAAAAAGTTTGTTTTGGTGAACGACGAAGAAAATTGACAAGATAGATAAGTCAACAAACAAGTCTATAAATATATTTCGAATAAAAGGGTTTTAAGAAGAAGTGCCAGTGAATAAAAGACCTCATCACAACGGAGAAGAAAGCATCCAAGAAAAGGAAGAAGGAATTTAAGAGGAAGAATCATCATCGAATGAAAGAAATTACACTCACACACACAACACTAGGTAATTATCTTGATTTTACGTTAAATATTTCTCAAAATTTATAAATATAATTTATGCTTTTTATATCATTAATTAAGAGCTAGGTCGGTGCAATTTTGTTTAAGAAATTAACTAAATTTTCAGTACAATACACTTTGCTAAAAGTTAATAAGTCGGCGATGAAAAGTAAAAGTTTAGGTCGCAATTAATTATTGCACCCAAAACTATTGATACTGAATCCTTCCCTTTTCCAAGGATCTTCGAACTAATTTGAAAGCAGCAAAGTTCTGTTGCCATGTATTGTTTGGAAACAATTAACAACAAAATCATTGCATTAATAACCCATTCGTTAATCATTTCACCCAAAACATTTTAGAAACGCTTTTCCTTTTACAAAAAAAAACACCAATACGAATTGGAACTGATTAAAAACAAATTGTCAACTTTTTAATTAAATTCGCCGGCGCACTTTCGTTTCGGAAAACAAGTTCTCAAGAAAAACGGGGGAAGGAGAGATTACATACAACTTCATGGGCGCCCCCATCTTACTCTACAACTTTTAAAGACGCAATTAAATAAACATTACGTCTTTTCTGGCGGCGGACGGCGGCGGCAGTGGCGGCTGCCAACGGACAGAAAAAGAAATATCCATCCCTCACGTCGAGCACCTTTTCTCGACAAAACGACAAAATTTCCGGGCGAGAGAGCCGCGCGAAGGAAAATAAACGATATCTCGTGTCAGAGGTTTCAGTTAATTATTCAGGGAAGTAGACGGCGCTGATTAATGACGTTATTAATTCGGAAAACTTGCAATTTGTCTTTCCGGATCCGCTTTCCGGCGCGAATTCTGGGGAAGCTCTTGCGGGTAATGATGCTGTGATGATTTTTTCTTAATTTTTTGTTGTCCAATGTTAATGATAAAACGTAATTTTAAAGACATTGATAATATTAATAAAGAAAAATATTAGAGATGGGGGCGTTTTCAAAGTTGATGTGAGTTGTAAATATTCCAATGACGTTTCTTTGTAAAAACCGTTTGCTCTTACAAGTTGAGGAAACCAACCGGCAAAAAATGATTAAAACGAATATTACGATAAAACTGAGGGAAGAAGTAATGAACGCAGTCACACAAAAGAAAATGCGAGATATATCTTAATAAACCAAGAAACAAATTTATAGTAATAGTGGTAGATAAGGAAACTAAAGAAAAACTATATAACATGCACAATACGCAACATTTTGGTTAAAAATTTACTTTGAATTTATCAAATATTTCAATTATCAACGAGTTTTCAGATAAATCAACCACATATGGCGAAGAACTCGAAGAAACGTCTTACATACAATTGGACCTACCCCTTGCATGCAGTTCGTCGGCTAATTCTTGAAGAACTCAATAGCAAAATTAAAGAAATATCAAAATCCCTTCGTACTAAATTTTCGTTTTAATTTATTTTATCTAAAACTTATTTCCCAGAAATTTAACGATCGAAGAGGGATAGAACAAAACCTACCTAGAAGAAGAAGAAACGTATTTCATCACAAAATTGCCTACTTAGAACTATATTAAAAATTATTTACCGGTGGGACGACATTCGTGTAGAAATTCTTGACGAAATTGACGTGTCACCACAGGGCACTGATGATCATCTTTCGTTGAGATTGTTGTCCATATCTTGTCCATATCCTGTTAGGATGCTAACAGCAGTGGCTCATAGCACGTTTGTTGTCTTTTCAAATCGATGATTTGCTGCTGTACGTCTAGATAGCCTGGTAATATTCATTGGTCACTATTGTTCCATAAATCCATTTTTCGCGGATATTCGTCATTTCGTGGAGCTTTCCTTAAAGCTCCTAATAGGCTTCCTCGACGTGACGATTTTGCTTAAGCTTATCGCATTCTTCCGGGATTACAGTTAATATGATCGTGGATTTTTCGAGGCGCTAATTGAACTGACATGTAATCCATGATCATCTCTAGTGTGATGCACTGTAATCCTCTTGAGTGCGTATTTCAATTGGTTAAGATCCTTTCTTTGGATGTTTTTAGTCCTTTAGAGATTAACATCGAGAATCGTTCTTCCTCTTCTTCTTTCACATTATCCTTCCTAGATGGGCAGTCTAGAGCGTCAGATTAGAATCGTTCTTCATGTTTTTCTATTTCACTGTTCTAATTATTATTGTTGTCATTTTTATTGTTAATTCATGGATGAAATGTTGTTGAGAAAAAGGACCGATTTTTCAAAAAATATGGCGGAAAGAGACAACACGGGGAAAGCAGCCCGTTCACGTGGTATAATGACCTATAGCTGAGTGATGGGGTCGTGCTCCTCTCGGTTCTGCAGGTATTGAGTAGCTATGCTGCCCACCAATATGACTGTTGAAAACGTAAATATTTCAAACATAAAGCAATTTAAAAACACATTATAACGTGTTCTCATTAGTTTCCTTTTTCTCCAGTTTCGTCAAACCTGAAACCGCATACAAAAAGTTTTCCGGCCACTGGCATTGCTTTAGAGCACTAATTTCAATTCGTAAAGCTTGTCCGTGTAAATTTGCAAGTTCTTCACCAAATTCTTCTTTCTTTTGGCTAAGTCAAGTAAATCGTTGGATATTCTTCGATATTATCTGAGACTAGTTCAGTTTAATTAAGTTCATTGCTGTGCAGACTTGATTACATCGATACCAATTTCTCTATGAATTATATTATAGACATGTACTGAAAATCTTTGGATTGAGTTGGTCGCTTATCTCGGCGATTTGCTCTCGTTGGTATCTATTTGTCTCTTGTACCTTGAATACGTTTTATTACAACATTTCACCTGCGTCTGGCGTTCTACCATCAACATTCTGGTTTTCTTTTCGATTAATTCTTTGCTCCTTTTCATATCTATTCGGTATTCTGACGATAGCCGGTGATTTATCAGGTTCACCGACCGATCAGTGAAGTCAAACGCTACCTAGTTCGATCAGATCGTGGATGGGGGAGGGTTGTTGCTGCTCCAATTCCGTGAGCTGTGATGTAGGTTTTCTGCAGGATATGATCGGTAAGGCAACTGAAAGCGCAAAATTGGAGTCCGACAAGAAAGGATAGCGTTTTTCCTTAGATTTCTGTTTTATTGTATTCGTAATTTGATCCGTCGAAACGAGTGCATATCCCTTTTTTATCCTTCTGATGACCATTAAGAATGCAATCGAGTTTAAACTAAACACCGCCATATTTCCTAGATTTAGCACTTAGTGAATGATCAACTATAAATCAGTTAAGCAATTGTGTTTGAACAACGCCGTATTTTCTAGATTTACCACTTGTTAGTGAATGACCAAATAGGAATCAGTATTAAAAAGTTTTAATAAGTGACGCTTATTAAATTTGCCAATTTTGTATTCACAGTATTCATACTTTATTATCACAGACATTGGTGAGGTATTTCATCTTACCTATATATAGAACAAATTGGCCTTTATTTCTATTGAATACCATAAAGTCCACAGACGATTATAGAAACTATTGAACGTATTGGAAATACCACAAAAATAGTCCGTTATAATCGTCAAAACCGATATTCTTAAAGCAAATCCCGATTCATATCCGAACTATTCTCTTAACAGCTACTAACAGCGTTAATAACATACCCGATTCGGAGATCGGCGAAGGTGCGGACGAATGTGATGCTGTGCTAATACCACTAGAAACGGTCGAAGTGGAACATTCGGAAACCGATCGTCGCTTCGACAGGTTTTCCAATTGCTGCAGCCTTCGCTTCAGGTACCTTTGTTCTCTATTCAATTGGTCTTTGTACAAGCTGTTTTTTCTATCTCTCTCTTCGAGATTCTGAAACAGAAGAAGCGAGAATGATATACGTATATATAATTGAAAAAAAATTATGTAATATGGAGCGGCTATATAATTTCCTAAATATGAAGTAGATCATACACGTGACACCAAGGGCGCTAAGTTAAATATGAGTTACTTCTGCCCCGTACTCACTTAACCAAAGTGCAAAAACAAGCGGTGTGGTAGCGCATTCAAATATGCTTTCCATAAAATTTGAGCACCTGCCATTACCCAATTTCAAAAGGAAATTAACAAACTCTTTATCTAGCATCGATAAATTTGATATCTACAGCACTTTGTATAGTGTACTTACTTCAGAAATATATTCCATTGCAGTTCGTGTTTTTTGTTTTCTTTTTTTGCTAGGGTTTGTCATATATATTTTATAATCAACTATTTTCGAAAGCCAAAATCTTAAGAAAATAACATCTGGACCAATAACTGTGCAAAAGCTTACTAAGAAAGTGCGTGAGGGGAATTATGCTTTGTCGCGCAACTGCAGAGTGATTAGTTTCGTGCTTCGTGGGACTGGTCAGTACCTACAGTATATATCTGGGGGATTGTAATTTGTCAATTGCGGACTAACTATACCGCACTGACAAGTCCTAATAAGGATGAAACTAATTCATCTGCGGTGGCAATCCGCGATTGACAAAGAATAATTCCCCTCACATATTATTGGCATGCGCAAGTTGTGCTTACTTAGTAACCCCTTGTACAGTTACTTAGTAGCTGCCCCTTGACGTACCTTAGGTCGTTATGTGGAGAGTGAACGGAATAACATTCCTTTTAATTGTACGCAGTCCAGCTCTCATGTCAACTTTCCAGGGGCACAAACCAACCAACTTATGCTCATACACGGTGAAAGTGAGTATAGATAAATATTTATAATTATAATTATTTTGGAAATAAATGATTTATGTAGATCTATTTAGATTAAGCTATGGAAGACCTAGTGTTAAGTGTTAATCAAGGGTTAAGTATAACACGAACTTATTTATTCGTTCGATAAGTTAAATTATATATAATATACAAAGTCTCTCATTTTAATTAAATCCACAATTAAATTAACAAATGGGATGAAAATATACCGTTGAGAAACTTTTGGATTATTCCCACCACTTTTTTCAATCAAACCAAGAATTGAATTTTGCTGTTTATTTTCAGAACGGTAAATAATACAGTTTTCGTTCAAATTTCCTCGGCGAAATATAATACTGTATAAACGAAACATTTGCTTATACAGTCCGCTCTGGCAATAAGGCCTCCATCAATAGGGCCTGATCCCCTGATTCCTACGCGAGCCCCACCCCCACTACTGGCTCACCTCAAGTTTCATATCCGTCTCTGTTAATAGGGCCGCACGCTAGCTCAATGAAATAGCGCATAATTTCGCTGCTTCAAATTCAATTTAGCGCGAAGGCAATTTCGATGGCACGAGGGTGCGTCAGTAGTGGGGGTACCCCAGTTCCACGAAAACTACTCTCCTCACCGCCCACAGTCCTATTACCAGAGCGGACTGTATTTTGCTATCAACATAATAAATAACGATTATGATTTCCTAATATATAGGATATGTAATAAAATTTATACATCTATCTATACATCATTTTACTTTTAATGACCTGTGCATAAATATGCATAACATAAAATCGGAAATTATTTTCCGTTCTGAAATATAAGCTAAAAAAATCCATTTTCTCTTTAACTGACTTAAAAAGTGATGGAGGTTGTCCAAAAGTATTCATAGGTCACCATTTATATATACATTTAATTTTTGGGAATATAAATATTGACAGACAAATCAGCTTTTTTACACAAGAAAACTAAATTCCTTTTTTATTTCAATGGACAGTGAATCTTTGCGCTAATGGTTGTAAATCTAGAAAACAAAACAATAAACACAACGACTTTCACAACATATACATCAGAAAAACAAGAAAGTTTGTAAGAGATAAAAATTTCCGATTATCATAGGAAAGGGGTAATTATTATTATTTTTAATATAAAAGTTTCATATGGAAAATGTTCGATTCCCCTGAACTCCTATACCATTACGTAGGATATTTCTTGTTTATACGTAGAAACATACACGCTAGTAGTGGCTCGGGCGATATTCTCAAGTGGGATATTACGACAACACGCATCCAACGCAGATAGTTTATGAAATTTCGAGTCTTTTATGTCTTCATCAATTCATATGTCACGTTAAATAACTAGGAATGTTTACTGTTTAGACAGAGAATTGGTCGAATGGTTTCGCGATACTTCATTATTTTTTTTTAATTCCATTTCTTTGTGTGATAGTTCCAGAATAAAAAATAAATTTGCTCGTAGCAAAACTGATTGCTCAATGCGGAAAAGGTTTGTAAATTTGTAAAAAAGGTGCATGTCGGATGTTTGTGATGTAATATGTCCAGAAGCTAAACAAATTTGAAAATATAACTCTATCTCGGCAAACTATTCTCCGAAGAATAGAAGATATGAATGCTAATTTAAACGAGCAGTTACTGAATAATTTAGAATCGGCCCATTTTTACGCCATAGCTCTTGATGAAAGTTGCGATGTAAACGATACTGCTCAGTTATTAATTTTTATCAGAACTATCACCGACGATTTTCCAATTTCGGAAGAACTTTTGTCAATTGTTTCTATGAAAGGCACAACAAAGGGAGAAGATCTTTTCCGAGAGGTTGAAAAATGTATTTTGAAATACAGTATTGACTTGAAAAAATTGGTGAATGTAAAAACAGGGGGATCGCCAAATGGGATTGGAAAAAACGTTGGTCTCATAAAAGGAATTGAAGGCAAAATTCCTGAAATTGATCCAAATCATAAAATTATACTCATACACTGCACTATTCATCAACACACATTATGCAAAAATATTTTAAAAATTATTTTATTATAAACGTACTTGTGAAATTAGGGAATTTCCTTCGATCAAAAGGATTAAAACGCAAGCAATTTTATTGCTCTCCGTGAAGAAGTAATTACCAGTTAATAAGATGTACTTATACCACAATGAGAGATTTCATTTGATTAATATATTTTTACCATCATCTATTTATTGTATGTATGCATGTCATATTTCTGTACTTATTTTGATATTATGGAAAAAATTGATATTACTATCAGTAACCAGCTATACTGGCAGGTTTTTAAGTTTGTATGTGTCAGAGTTGTTAGACAAAGGCAAATTATAAAAGATCCGTTCCAAGGAAAAAAAGTGTCCTAATTTCAACTCAAGAATTTATTGTAATCGGATAACGAACTTCTTCTTCCCACTGCTTTAACATCTCTTTTTCTTCTCCTTTTTTTTTCGTTTTTGTAATTTCGATCGTTTCAAAAGAAAATCTTTCTTCGTCGATTCCTCTCCGAACAAAACTCGAAACAATGTACTGCGCGATTACCCAATTCCGGGGCGCTCTAATCCTCGCCCGCATCGCGTTAAATTACGACACAGTTGATTCAAATTAATTGCGCTCCTAATTAAAGGAACGCTTCTCGCTTCGCCGCCATATTTTTCCCGTCTTTCGACCTAGTTTTTAATTAAGTCTGAAGTGTGACGCGTTTATCAGCTCCGAATAAATATTCCTCGCCTCGCTCACCCGATGGCGTTTCGTCGGAGACGATGGCGGCGTAAGATTAAGGGGATAGAACGGCGGAGAAGAAATAGAGTAATTTATACGGGAAATTGCGAAAAATCGTCGCGAGGGAATTTTACGACATGGTTGACTTTATCTCGGTAAGATTATGCGATTTTTGGATATATCGAGGACAGGTTAACCATCGGATTCGTTGATAGTAATAGTTAGGAAATTTCCATCTATGCGAAAGGGTGAAGGATGATCGTAAAAGGGAAATAATGGTTTCGCTGGAAACGGTAGGAAAAATGATGTCTTATAATATTTGATTTCCCTTTGGAAGATGAGGTATAAGTTGAGGTAATCGTGGATAAGGCTGCGATCCGAAGCCTAGAAGAAGCAAAAGGGCTTCTTGTTTGTTACAAGAATAACAAACAGAACAAACGGAACAAAAACAAGCAGATGAAGAAAATAAGCACATGAAAAAAGAAGATGGAGTAGAAGGATAAACACAGGAAAAAGCAGCAGATGAAGAAGGACAAACACACGAAAAAGAAGTAGATGAAGGGTAAACACACCAAAGAAAGAGCACATGAAGAAGGATAGGCACCCGCACATGAAGAAGATGAAGACGAAGGTTAAGCATACGAAAAAAGCAGATGAAAAAGGATAAACACACGAACATGAAGAAGATGAAGAAGAAGGCTAAGCACATGAAAAACAAGCAGATGAAGAAGGATCAACGCACGAAAATGAAGCAGATAAAGTATAAGCACATGAAAAAGAAGCGGATGAAGAAGGACAAACACACGAAAATGAAGAAGATAAAGAAGTAGGGTAAGCACACGAAAAAGAAGACCTAGAAGAAGAAGATGAAGAAGAAAAAACATGAGCACATGAAAGAGAATAGAAGAATAATAGATACAAAAACAAAAAGAAGAAGTAGAAGACTAGTATTCTAAAATTCTATATTTGACGATAACCAAGAGGTGGCCATCATCAATGAAATATAGAAAAATGTCGTGCTACTCACGAGCTTTGTATGAGCACCAAACTAAAACCGTAAACTGTTAAAAGCTGTAGTGCACTATTCAGAGCAAATTTTAGTCAAAGTTTACACGGGACACTCTTTCATTCGTAATTTCTCCACTACTGATGGCACATTAGTTTGCAAGGTATGATCTGTGAGAGTTGTTGGTATTTTTGCCGCAAGAATGTCTGGTTCGACAACAACTGGGTTGTCTTCATAAAGAAATCTGGTGATACACGCGAGCTTTGGATGAATACCATGTCAATATTGAACATATGTATTAGATCCGGACAATTTTCAAATTTATATTCCCGCCAAATAATAATTCGTCAGCCAGAAACTAGGTAGCGTGGAAGTAAGTTTGATCCATAAACAACAGAATCGCAATCACGCATATGTATTAAGTCGTGTTCGGAGGACAACCGGAGTACTCCGAATGTGGAAAGTCCTCGCCTTGGATGTACCGTACCCGAGTTAATAAAGTCCTTTGGGTACCCAAAGTCCAGGATTTCCAAAGGATCTAGAAAAGGCTTACAAAAAATCTAGATCCAAGTGAAGATTCAAACAGTGTTAATGATAAAATGCAAACTTCCATTACAGCTTATCCTGGTACCACGATTCGGAGATTAGCGGCTATTTTCGAGATCAGGGCATCTACCACATGATGGCTCATGAGAACTGTAGGTACATATAATATATATAATATAATTATATATATATAATGTTATAACAGTAAAACAGATGCCCTCTGAGGACTTTAAAGCCAAGGGATTTTCTCGCTCCTGTTTGCTGTTGTGTTCTTTCGAGAGACGAGGTAGTTCGAAGTCTCCGATTTTCTTCGACGACAAAATCTTTACGGTTGATGTAGAAGTCAATCGACCAATCGAGGATGTTCTTATTCTGACTAGAACCACATTTCCCGCCCGCGTTCATGTTCTAAGTGCCCTTTCGAGTAACGGAGGTATCATGCCGGCAAACCTTTTCCAGAAAGGAAGAAACATGCCCAAAGAAGTGTATATCCCCATTTAGTGCAGAATAACAATACCAGCATTGAGTATGTTCTGGAGCAAGGATTTATGGTCTCCTAACAACCCAGGTTTAAATTCATTGGATTATTTGATTTGGAACGCGATTGAGTGATACTCCAGCGAGTGTTCACATCTCAAGGTCGTGTCCTTAACGAGTTTGTTGACAGGACACTGCCGGCTTAACAAATGTCTTCATACCAGAGCGATAGTCGAAGATCCTATTTCAAGGGCCTGTTTTCAGGAAGAGGAAATTTCACATGTCCTTTGTGACTGGCTGTAGTTAAGTAATGATATACTGAAACACTTTGGATCTCAGTTCCTACAGCCACAAAAGATAAGGAAGCTTCTCCTAATGGAGCAAACTAGTTGGAGGGCACAATAAGCCAGTGTGCTTCGGTATAGTGGACTAAAGACCACACGTTCAAGGACAGAAAAGGTCTGTCCATGGTACACGACAAAATTTTACACAAAAAAGGGGGATTGGAAATGCAATTTGAAGGAAATGTTATATAGTTCAAAGTTCATACGTGATGTCTGTCCTGTTCCTAATTTCATTAATGAGGATGGCAACTAATAGGATAATATGATAGTCCTCACAGTGCCTTTGTTTGAAAAGCCGTAAATTTTTGCTTCGGCAACAAATAAATTGCCACCGTTATGGTTAACTATTGCCTTAAATAGCTCATGTTTCGTTTCATTCATGGCTTAAACCAGCAACAAGAACGGTTAAAATTGAGCTCGTCACCATTATGAAAATAGAAGGGTTACAGAATAGTGGAGGTAAAGATATTTTGCGCTTTACATGAGCTCTAGACGAATATCACACTAAACACTACTTATACAGTACAAAAAGTCTAAAATGAAAAATGCTGGAGTGCGCTGTCTAGAGCAAATTTCAGCTAACGCTCAAGAGTGCTCCTCCTTTCTGCATTTCTGCATTGAAAATGACAACTTACAATTAGTCGGTGAAATACCCAAAAAGTGCGTTAAGAAAAGTTGTTTCTAAACCAAAATTCTCCTACGTCTCTTAGCAAAGGAAGTGTGAGGAAACTAGCACGTTGAATTTCGACGAAACGTTTCGTATCTGATCGGTTTATTCAGTTTTTCCTTTCGACGTCCTTTAACATTCCATACATTCACCGCGTCTAAATCAATTTTTTCTCGTGGGTTACCTCCCTCGAATTCTCGAGATATTCGCTATAGGGTTTCACGAAACACTACTTCCTCCATTACCGGCATAGATTTTAGAGCGTCTCCCGTTTTGCAATTTATAGAATCGGCGCCCGTCGCAGGAAGCAATCCTCTTCGCCATACATAATTCAATATTTTTCCAATATCCTGTTGCCGCGCGTCCCTTCGATCGGGGCGAAAATATAAAAATCCGCTCCTCGTCGTTCCCACGACCGTCGCGGCTTCGAAATGGTGGTGGTGGTCGACGAAAAAACAATTTTTTACGGAATAATGTTCGCGGAACACGCGAAATGGCATGGAGTTACCTGGCGTTACGAAAATATGCGCTTCGTATATGAATAGCGGGAAGCTAAGTAAAAATATCAAAGAAAGCGGGGCGACAAAAAATACCTATAATGGAGGCGTCTGTGCGTGGGTTTCCTTTGATTTGGAATGAAAGTAGGTCTGGAACTCTACAGGTTTAAATTTGTAAATGTTTCTATTTTAAGAAGTGATCTTTATGTTCGTATAATACCGTGGTTTGCTTCAAATGCATCGTAACAAACCCATTTGGTCTATTTAGTCTCCATACTTGGACAAATCTTGCTTTTAACCTTCCTATACTCACGTCAAAATGAAAGACGTATACTATACTATATAAGTCGGTCTCACAGACCGTATGCGTGAAGTATAGGAAGGTTAAGGATGTAGAAAACGATTTTAAACCTTAAATCCGGAGAATATTTCCGATTTATCTGTAATTGGCGAAAATCAGAATTTTTGAATTTATAAGCCATTACTCGACAATAGCGTCAACTGACAAAATTTGCAGCGATATATTTGAGCAATGGAGGTTCATATATGATGAAATGCATCGTAACAAACCCATTCGGTCTATTTAGTCTCCAAACTTGGACAAATTTTGCAAAAATATAGGAATAATCATCAAATTTTCGCAATTTTTCGCCAATAATTTTAAAGCTGAGCGGAATTTAGCTTCGAAAGTAATTTCCCGAGAATCCACTGGTGAAAAGCTTCAGTTTGATGTGTAACACCATCAACTTTTCAGCATTTTGATTTTTCGCAGAAATTCGAAGGGGTACCCCTTAGGAAAAATGACAAAATTTAAACTTTTCCCTGTTTTGTCAAAACTTCGTATATTTATGCGTTTGGGGATATAGAACACGATTTTGATATTTAAATTTGCAGATATATCTCCGATTGGTCCGTAATTGATGATCAACAAGCGAAAATCTTCAAAATTTCTGAATTTGTAAGCGATTACTCGAAAATTGCGTCAATTGAGGAAACTCGAAGCAAAACATTTGAGCCATGGAGGTTCATAAACGATGAAATATATCGTAACAAACTCATTCGTTCTACTTAGTCTCCATACTTGGACAAATTTTGCAAAAAGCTACGAAAAATAATCAAATTTTCGCGATTTTTCGCCAACAATTTTAAAGCTGAGCGGAATTTAGCTTCGAAAGCAATTTCCCGGGAATCCACTGGTGAAATGCTTCAGTTTGATGTGTAACACGATCGACTTTTAAGCATATCGATTTTTCGCATAAATTCGAAGGGGTACCCCTTAGGAAAAATGACAAAATTTAAACTTTTCCCTATTTCTTCGAAATTTCGCATATTTATGCTTTTGGGGACGTAGAACACGATTTTGATATTTAAATCCGCGAAATATTTCCGTTTTGTCCGCAATTGATAACTAACAAGCGAAAATCTGAACAGACCATCTTTGTCTTTGGGATTCAATCTTGACCCTATGCATTTTATCCCATAAATTCTGGTCGTAGTACTTTCCGTTCGTTAAGGTTTCATCGTCGTATCTGCTGCTTTCTTGAGTTTCTTCCTTTATATCCGCTCCTTTCTAGAGCTTCTTGTTGTTGTTCTTGCTGAATTCATCGAACTATGCTTTTGAAGAACTATCCACACATAAGCTGAACAGTATCTGTGACGATCCACTTGAAACCAGTATCTCATACAATCTTCACGTATGACTTTCAGGTCTTTGGGGGTATAGATTGGGGTAATCAAAATAATCCTCAATTCCTAAACTTGTTCCTTATTGCTTGACTGGAATTCCTTTTGGTATTAAACTTCCTCCCCCATTCAAACATATAACGATATAAATAGGAAACAGATCCAAAATCCGATCATATCATTTCTCAAACGCTCATCTTTACTTCTTTCATATCGCTCTGCGCATTTTCCATTCCATTTCGTCGTACATCCCGAACACAACAATCCTGAAACTTCCTAGATAAAGGACGGGACGGCGTTTAGACCGTCGTTTTCGCGCGAAAGTATTAGTGTTTATTTCGCGAAAGCCGGGCTCTTCGCCCGTTGCGCAGAGCTTTATTTCGACGTTTACAGGTTCGAAGCGCCGAGCTCCGAAGAAGAAGCAGCGAGGCTCTTAAACAATCGGGCGCCGTTTCGCTTTACTTTAGCGCGCGGCGATCGATTCTTATATCTTTCTCGCCGGGAACGGGATTATATCCGGGGCGTAAAATTGTCATCGTTCGTAATAACTTCGCACAGATGAGAGGAAGCAATTTCGTCGGAGGCGATGCTGCAAAGTCCCGGTCTTTTGGGGAACAACGAATTTAATTGGATTTGATTTTTCGGGGGCGAACGAAGCGAGCGTCTCGCAAAGAAAGAAAAAGGATTTAACATAGAAAGAATTCAAGATGACAAATGCGAGAAAGATTGATGTACAGATGATCAACGAAAGGGAGGGAAGGAATGGTTTCAGTTGTGGGTTAACAGTTGTAAATAGGGTGTACCATTACAATGCATTTTCCAATCTTAAACGTTTGGATGAGCTGTGACAAATACCGCATTTCCAGGTTTGTGGTGGCAAAATTCTGCGATCAGGGATATTCCGTTCTTTTAAAGCTAGGCTCCAGTTTGTTGAATGCTCTGTAGTACATCACAATTGTTGATCCTACAGAATTCAGGCAGGATACATATAAACTCCTGGACAAAATTAACGCACCATTCATTTAATTCAAATAATCACATAAATGATACTTAAATTAAGAAAAAGGAAAAAGTGGAAATATAAAAAAATCTACACAACTCCCACAAAAATATCCTCACAGAGGCTTATTCGGAAACTTTCAAGGAAAGTTGTGCAAAGGACTGCTTTTTCTTTGTAATTATAATTCTCTCCATGCTCATGGAACCATTTTCCCACTTAAATTAAGCATATTGAATCACACATGTAATGTAAAGAATGAAATTAGGTATTAAAAAAAATTACCGAATATAGTTTTATTCCAATCAACTTTTAACCAGAGTGCGGAGAGCGCTCGAATTGAGCTCGCTTAATTCGAGCGAGCTTTATTTTCTGCATTAAAAGAACAATTCTTGTAGCTCGCGAGCTTAAAGCATAAAGCTCGTAAGCGAGCCTAATTTTTAGGAGTCAAAAATAAAGCTCGACTCGCGAATCGAGCTGAAAAGAACCGTTCGCGAGCTTTATTTTTGTTTACAAATTTAAAATTAGAAAGCAAAAAAATTTCATGCTTATTTAGGCATGTACATATGTACCCTGCCGGCAAATTGGTAGGCGACTACAAATAAAATCGACTTATATTTCACTTTCATGGTCTAACTACATGTTAGCTCCAATGTAATCCAGAATTTGCTCAAATCAAGCTGTGTGTGTATTTTTAACCGATTTAAAAAAGGAGGATGTTATCAATTCGGTTGTATTCTTTTTATGTTTGTTCCAGTATAACTCCGTCATTTGTAAACCGATTTTGCAAATTCTATTGACTGCAGTTGGGCCCCATAATTTTTCTTTTGGAAATCGAGCAGACAAAATGTACGTCTGAAAAATTAATTCTTACACAACTCCGCCAATTATGACCCGATTTTAAATAATTTTTCTCCTTTTTAAAAAGGCTGGTCAAACAGCTGAATGCATAAAAAATGCAGACAAAATGTCCGTCCGAAAAATCAATTCTTGCATAACTCCGCCTTTTATGAACCGATTTTCAATTTTTTTTTTTAAAGGCTGTTCAAAGAGCCGAATGCATAAAAAAATTGGAAATCGGTTCATAAAAGGCTTTTTAGCTCGCGGGTCGAGCACAAATTTTAAAACGAGTCGTGTTTGGCTTACGAGCCGAGCGCAAAAATTTGGCGAGGCTTATAAAGTTTGGACTCGCGAGCTAAATAATAAAGCTCGCGAGCATAAACTTTAAAACCAGAGAATTTAATGAAATTGAGCTCGCGAGCCGAACTTTTCCCTACCCTGCTTTTAACTTGTTTTTGTATCGAAGACTCGCAAAACGGATATCAAATTGAATTAATCTTAAGAAGTCAAATTACGAGCCCCAATGCAACCTCAATATCGGCTATGTCCTCCTCTACTCGTAATTACTGCATTTACACGTCTTGGCATGCTAGAGATTAAATTACGAATAATTTCTTGAGGAATATTCTCCCACTCTTCAACTACGGCTTTCACTAGTTGACTATGATTGCGAGGGGAAGGCCTACGATTTCGGACCTTTCCTTAAGAAAATCCCATTCATGCTCAATTCGATTAATATCTGGGCATTCAGAAAGTGGCATATGACCATCATTTAAGTATTCAACAACTTGTTTAACTACGTGCGGACAAGCATTCTCTTCCAAAAATTAAAATTAGCTCCTATAAATGGAACAAATTATATACCCAAGCAAGATTTTTTCCAAATAATAAACCGCATTCATGGACTTCGTTCGTATAGGGAGCTGCTCGGGGGTTGAAACAAATCTCTCCCCAAAACATTACACAGCCGCCCCTAAAAAGTATTCTTGAAGAAATGTTTCAACTTACAAATTCTTCTTCTGGTCTTCACCAGGCACGCTCAAGTTCATCAGGAGATTTTAAAGTAACCCTCGTCTCATCAGAGAATAAAACCCTAACCGTAAACTCCAATAGTCAATAGTCCAGCGTTCATGATTTCTGGAAAACCGCAATCTTTGAATTTTGTGCTCTCTGGTTGATTAATGGCTTTTTCCCGGCCTTCTACTACTTAATCTAACCTCCTTTAGATGTCTTCTTACAGTTAGGTAATATGGTAATATTACAAATAGTTAATAATTCATATCTTAACATATTGCTAGTAACTCTCCTGTTTCTTAGGGTGTATTGGCTAAGAAAACAATCATCATGGCATGGTGCATCCCTTTCCCAGTAAACTGCTTCTCCGTATTGCCCGTAAAACTTCCTCCTTGCTCCTTTCCATTTGCCAATCAATGGAAACTTTGCTTTTCTTTAAAGTTCTCTTAAGGGTTTCGTCTTCGAGTGCCGTCGTTGATAATTCTAAGTACTTCACCTTTCCTGGAGTTTTCTCGCCAATTCTTGCAACTGCCCGTTTTGAATATCTGTAGGCTTTGATTTTCTCTAACGTTCTCTATACTTCTTCTTGACTTTTATCCTCCCAAATTGTTTCCTTGTAAATTGGATCCTAATTCCTGTTTTTAGGAGCAATTCTTGGAAATATTACTTCCACCCACTCACTGTTTCTTGTACTCCTTTTACTACTTATCCGTTCTGGTCTTTGGATTCTTAGAAGACGTTTTCTTGTTTCCGAGATATTTCAGGATACTAGATTAGAAAGAATTGTTTCTGATTTTTCTCAGTCCTCGATTCCTTCAATGTACCTGCAAATCCCCAACTTCTTTTCTCATTTCGTATGACTTTCGTAACCTTTTTTCTTACTGCTTTGTACTCCTCGTATGCCCACTAATTTTTTTACGGGGTATTTCCCCCATTTTATTTTCTCCTCCCTTACTAGATTTTGGATATCATCATTCCACCGTTCCGACCTTTCAACTTGGTCCTCTTCTATTTTCGTTATGCCTCACACTTTGGCTGCTGTCTTGATCACAATTATTTCGTAATATTCTCATTCTGACTGCTTTTCCGCTCTTAACTTGTTTAACGCCATCTTTAATTCTTCCTGGTATTTTTGCGTTCTTCAGTTTGTAGCTCTTCTTAATTTTCTTCTAGTTTAATTCTTACTTAAAGGAGATTGTGGTCGCTTCCAAGTCCCGACTTAGTCCCCAACGATTTTCATCTTTTTGGGCCCCTAAAAATCATTTGGATGACTGTTGTTTTGAAACTGATGATGCCGTAAGGAAAAGAGTTACTCGTTAGTTGCGACAGCAACCAAGAAAACTTTGTTGCCGTCGGCTTTCAAGGTCTTGCAAAGAGACGCGATAAGTTGTTGAATGTATAGGATGAATATGACGAATAAATGTCGGGGAGTCACTTGCATGATTTTATTGCCTCTATCTAGTCTTGCAACTTATTTACTTATTGATTTACCCTCGTAGGATTTACATCCAACAGCTCTTGGAACGTGCTACACGTACCGTAAACGACTGCAAGGCTGGGGCGTTTTCCAAACGGAAAACAGCCTATAATTACTAAAGAAGAGGAGAGGTGTCGTGGGTTACCCAACAAGAGCGAAGCTCTTTACACACTTGATACTTATTTGAATAAAAGGTAAAATTCTATAATTAAATAAACAATGTATAAAGAAAGAGAAAAAGTACTTTATTTCGAAACCAATGGTAAATAAGTTGAAGTTGAATTTGAAGTTCGAATAATAAGAGCGCCATCTGATGGGGCGAGACGCAAATACGGCGCATTTCATAGTTGCTCTTGCGATGACTATGTGTGTGTGTGTGTGTGAGAAAGAACTAATGAAAGAAAAAGATAAAAGCGTCTAGTGACGATTTCAAGCGTCCCACTTTTTCTCGGTTAGTTCTCGCCGCAGAAACTCGCTAAAGAGCTTCGCTGTAATAAGTTACGACAGCCGGTTTATTATTTTTGAACAAACTTAAGTGTTCTTAATATCTACTTTCAATAGAGCGACCAGTTTGACCTATGTAAAAGCTATTACATTCCGGGCAAGATGACCTATAAATTCCGGAATTTTTATATTTTTTAATTTGATCTTTAGTATTAAAAAGCAAATGAGATAATTTAGTTTGAGATTTGAAGCTGATATTAAAATTATGTTTCGATAAAATGTTACTTATATTCTCGCTAATGGGTCCAAAATATGTTAAAGATATAAAATGAGATTTCTTATCTAGCCTGCTTGTTGGAAAAATGCTGTTGTAGATGGTTTTTTGTCTTTTACGTTTTATAAGTTTTGAGATTGAATTTTCATTGAAACCGTTGTTACTTGCGATTATTTTGATGGTTTTTTAATCCCTTCTGAAGGTTTTCCTCTGAAAGTGGGATCGAGAAAGCTCTATGTATCATAGAGTTGTACGCAGCTAATTTGTGCTCACGGATGATTGTGGAACATTAGTGTCTGTGAAGGTTGGTTTTCGATAAATATTGAAACTGATCGAATTATGTGATTCACGTTTAAGAGATAAATCTAAGAAATTAATTTGGTTGTTTTTTCAGTTTCTACGGTGGAAGTGATGTCGGAATGGATACTATTAATATATTTCAGAAAAATGTGCAGTTGTCTAGGTGTACATTTGAAAAGAGCTAGCACATCATCGACATATCTACACCAAAAATTAAAATGGTTTCTAGCTAGATTGGAGTTCATTATTTTGTCTTCTAAATGAGAAATAAAAATATCTGCTAACAATGGGCCCAAGGGGAATTCCATAGCCAAACCACTATTTTGAGTATAATTTCTTTGGTTAAATTGACAGTAATTCTGGCTTAGACAAATATCGAAGGCCACTTCTAATTCCGATGCTACTAAAAGGTTGATTTTTGAATGATATCTTTTATGAGGATTTTACAAGGGTAGATATGTTACAAAACATGTTGGACACATCGAAGGACACCAAGAACCCATTTTCTGGTATTTCTAAGTTATATACACACACACACACACACATATATATATATATATATAATATTCTTTAGTTTGAGAGCTTGACTTCATTTTCTTAACATTGGAATCGCACGTAATTTCCTTTCGCTAGAACGTCCGTCGCCCATTTCACCCAACACATTGACTTTCCCATCAGAAACAGAGACAATAACATCGATAAAATAAATTCCTTCGTCCCCTTCAAAGATACATCATTCTTTTACCGTGCGCACGTATCAACGAAGAGAAAATGCGCCATTTAAAGTCCTCACTCAGCGCGTACAGAAGGGACTTCATTCCATATCTGCGAGTACATCCATCCGTACAGATGTACTAACATTCGGACAAAGGACAATGGCAGCGGGCGTCGGTTCCGACGTTACGGCCGCCCGGAGCGCGCACACGTTCCGGGAAACAAAGGGACGACGGCTTTATTGCACCAATAAAGCTGATACGCGGCGCGCGTTTCCTACTACGGTTAGGACGCGGTCGGTCTGTCGGTCGGTCGGTCGGTCGTCGAAATCGGGCAGGCGACCTGCTAACTCGCCTTTGTCTCGACGCTGCCGACTGGATGGCCCGTACAACCTACCGGATCGATATGGCGGCAGGAGCGAATTTCCGGCGCGAAGGACATCCGGAAATTTAACTTCCCCGGCGAAGATCTGACGGGGCGCTTCGGCCGAATGCCCTTTGGTCATCGGAATTGAGAGAGAGCCGTACGTTTTCGGACGAACGTGAGGCGGTTACCGTTCGAGAGGATTTGGAGGAAGTGGACTTGGCTTCTTTGCGTGCTACTTTATATACACTTCGCGCCATATGAATATGAACGAGCACATACACTACCCCCATAAGTACTTACCCATCTTCAAAATATAGTAGAGTTGCGATTTAGTGAACTAATTCTTGCACGGTCGATACACTATTTCGGGGTTTCACTATTTCAACCCTGCTGTTAGATTAAAAAAATATACGAATCTTGTATTAAGAAACCAATTGGTTCATACTACACAAATGCAATTTTTTTATGAAAATTGATTGAATTCTTCAATGTAATTTATAAATATAATTATGAACCGTCAATAATTTAACTTGCCATCCATTTATTGGTTAATTGGGAGCTCTAATGTGTTTATGTTAGCAGCAAAAAAATTGGACCAAATGGGCTTAATCCAACAGCAGGGTTAAGGTTGAAAAAATGAGAAGAAAAAAAAAAACATCCACAGTTTTGTTAGTAAACATTTATTTTAAACTTGGTTGAAATTTTTAGAGAAAAAAGTATTGAAAGATAGTCTCGTGAAGTTGGCAATCGAATTTATAAAAATATAATAATTCATTGAGTTCTGCTAGATATGAAATAGTTCCAGAGTGCTTTGCGGAAAATTTCAAGAGTTCTGTAAAATTGCGCGAAAAAATTGAAAATACCAAAAATGGACGTAGCAACCATTTTCGCGAAAAACTGCGATTCAGACATATTTCTGTACCTCGACGATAATTCTAGAGTTCTGGACCAATCTTGCGAAAGTTTCTGCAAAAATTGAGATTTTGCAAAACATTGTTGACAAACAGCTCTATTCGTGGATCCCTAAGAGTTCTATCGTAAATCCTGATAATTTTTCTTGTAAAGTTGAGAATTAAAAAGATATTCGATGATCTAAAGCTCGCCCACATAGTGAAAAGACAAAAAAATCCAACAGTTCTGATCGTAATTCCCGCTACAACAATCCTAATAACATTTTCAATTTTCAACTTTACAAAAAAAATGTTATTGGGATTTTTGATAGAACTATTGCGCGATTTTCTTTTAGTTTTTCATCCAGGACTATGGGTCCCACACTAATGCAAATATCTTTCAAACTAAGGTTTTGATAAGAAAATATTGTAGGGGTATTTGATGGAACTCTTAGGGTGCTATTCAGATCCGCAAATAGAACTGCTTTTGTGATTTTCAAAATTAACATTTTTTGCAAAACCTCAATATTTGCAGAAATGTTGGCAAGATTGGTCAATAACTCTAGAACTATGGTCGAGGTACAGAAATATATCCAAATCGCACTGTTTTTCTCGTTCTTTTACGTTCATTTTCGATATTTTCAATTTTTTTCGCGCAATTTTGCAGAACTTTTGAAATTTTCCGTAGTAGTAAACCATTTCATATCTACCAGGAACTCCGATGAATTATTATATATTCACAAATTCAGTTGCCAATTTCAAGGGACTTTGAAAGATACATAATAGCACGTACATATGTATTATGTAATTCCTTCTAAGAAGGTATACATTTAGTTTTATTATTGATATACAAAAAATGATATTAGGGACAAATTGCCTATATCGGAACGAAATTCCAATGAACTTGTTTGTAAGCAGAATATTTAAGTCGCCCCAACCAAATTTGATGGGTTTGACTATCTTTTTCGCGACCTAAATGTGAAAAAGATCTTCAATATCTTGCAAACTAACTTGCTGACGTAACCTCAAACCAGTCAGTGAGCTGGATCCAATATAGGCAACTAGTTAATTTGAAACTTATGATTCCCACATTGGACTTTACCAAAAATAATCTGTTAACAAAATAAAGATGTTTTATTATAATTTCATTTATTTACAGGTACAAAGCCAAATCCAGAACTGAAAAATACTCGGGACACGAATATATCGTTCTTAGCTGCATCTTCAATTTTGTCACCAAAAAACCAGAAAGGAAAATCAAAAAGTTAACGGATTGGCAAGTCAAACGCAATACCAAACGTAATACAGACTCGCTGACCTTTATTTTGCCCGTGTTTCTGTGGATTGGGTAGTTTCATCTTCACCATCATCAAGAATAGAAATATCAGGTACAGCCGGAAAAAATAAAAGTAGTGTTTAATTTACCAGACTTCCCCAAAAGGAATTTCAATTGCACCTACTGATGATTTCTCCTGCACAATTTGACCAACAAAATAGACATTCTTTCCTTTTTCATCTTGTAAACACACAATAACGCAGTCATTTACTTTCAGTTCATTACGATCGAAATCCTTAAAATCATTGGTTTCAACCAAATCATCGTTCACCAAAAGAAGGTAGACCACTTGCTTCAGATTCTCCAAAGTTCTTGTTTTCGTGAATCCTTTTGTTTTATTGTTATCTGAAAGCACATCTCTTCTTAATTTTGCAGCTGCGGTTTTTGTGATCTTATGTTCTGTTGCTCCAATGCCCCTTCTCCATCACCGCTCTCTAATTTTGTCCACTGAGTTTCTTCTCGTTACTGTTATCTGCGAACATGTGTCTCTTTAATTTCGCTTCTGCCTTTTTCTTTTCTACAAATTCTCTGTGTAAAGAGTACTTGTTATAATTTCAGCATCTGTTTCGAGGTACCAACTATTGCCTGCGGCAGTGGGCCGTGCAGTGTGTTGGTGTAGGGACAACATTATCATGTGTTGGGATTGGTCCAGCATTGCCAGATTGTTCTTTCAGCGCAAACAAAAGCAACAAAATGGTGATCTTGAAATACATGCCGATTCACAGGCTAGATGTCAGAAGCTTTGAAAGCATTTTCAGCAATCCCAACGGTCGCTACTGTACCGTAAGCTTCTGCAAGTAATGCGACTGCGTCGTATTGAGTTATATGTTGCAAATATGTTTCTTGTGCCTGGACGTAGTAAATCCCAAGAGGCCGAAAAGAGGGGGTTGCATACGGCGTTGTTTATGGCTAGGTAATTGCAACATAATAATTCCATTATCCCTTGCAAATACCAGTGCGTCTAGGTATTAGCTGTAGGTGGAATGAAGAGTGATACATCTGGGTCCCCTTTCGAACATACGACATTTCTTTTAATGGCGAAATCACTGTGTAAAGGGTTCACTTGTGGTGTATCCCGAATCAGAAATGGTACCTTCGTTTCAGATAAAACTAGGCGGGATATACGAACCTGAGGCGCTCACACAACATACTATAGTGATATGTACTTCCCGCTCACCGCTACTTCCTGCTCCAATCTGGTGTTGTCCTGTCTTCGATTTCTTTTGGAGAGTAATAAAGTCACTTTCGTCTGCATTATATATTTTTGAGCCAGTAATTTTATACTTAGTTCTTCTAACATCTCAAAAATGCCTCCACTATCTCCTTACTGAAACCTCTCACTATGGCAAGCTGTGTAGCCTTAGTGATAACTTTCTTTTCATGTACTTGTACAACCATTTCTTCTCCTGCTAAGGCATTTTCACCGTTAAAATAGTGATTTGGAATACCGTGCATTTGTGCAATATCAATTTTAATCTAATATGGCGGCACTTTAAGTTAAAGAAGTTGATACGAATACTTCAAAAACAGCCACCTTGGATTTTTGTTGACATGAATTTTAAATTTGTCTTATCGAAAACAGTCACTTTCATATGAAACTTCTATACAGCTCTTGCAATATAAGTTGGCGAAGGGTGGGAGTGAGTTCGCACAGATAGAAGAGGATGCCTATCATTCGTCCTGCAACGTAATGGTCCTATGCACTATCTGAATCAGACAGGTGGGAGGTACGTGTCCTAAATACGTTTACGGCGCATACCCACCGCTCGCCAACTTATATTGCGAGAGCTGTACTTACGAAGATTTGATATGCAACAAAATCACAGTTTTCTGTTTTTTTAAATAACTTCTGACAGGTTTGACATTTTGAACTTTTTCAAACAGATTTTAAAACGGCATATAAAGCTTCAAAACATATCCCATTTAACCAAAAATAATCTTCAATAATAAGAAAGACAAGATAAGACACTGAACGTCCGGTAAAAACTTGAAGGATTGATTTGTTATCCATAATCTCAGTTTCTTTAAGAAGTCCAAAGACGATATGTTGTACATATATGTACATATGTACATAACTTTTGTATTTCGATCCAAAGAATGCGCCGTTCACACAGCCGATTCCTTCCTTAAGGGTTGCTTTTAACATAACTTACCATCTTTCATAACTCCGACAGATGCAATTTTCTTGCACGTCAACCGTTCGCTTAAAAATATTCCTAGGTAGTAGAAACGTTCGTAACATTGAAATTTCATATACGCTACTAACCGATAAAAAGGGTATATTAAATCTCGTACGAGATGTGCATTTCATGAGCGCAGACGTCGTCGTTCGTACGCGCGGTTCCCGGCCTGCCGAGAGACGGAAATTCATAAAAGTTTTACCGGAATTTCCCTTTATGTCGTCCGTATACACCCGAAATCATGTTTTATTAATAACGCACCCGTCGAGTAGAAAATCTTAGAAATCGCGAGCGCCGAACAGCTGACAATCAACGCATTTGTTTCGACATCACGTCCTGTTTTTTCTTTTTCGCCCCCCTTCCTTCCCCCTTCGGTTTCGTTTTGTTTCCTCGCGGACGGCTTTTAAAGTGTATGTATATACAGAGAGAAAGAGAAAGATGTAGCGTGTATTGTTAGTTAAAATACAATGGCGGATGACGATCGCCGGAGAGTCGGTACTTACTTTGATAAATCTTTTAGCTTTCGTTAATAATCCTAAGGTTGTATGTCTCGACGCTTCGGGTCCCAAAGGCACCATATCCTTGAGCCTTTCTAAGCAATGCTTTAAGTGTGCCCGCCTGAAACAAAAAGGAAGACGTATGTAGAAGTGAAAACGCCGACTTATTGTTTGGAGAGATAATCACGTTGCAATGACTCAATCCTTTGTATTACGACTTTACGTTGAAACCGGAGAAAAAATAGGCAAAAGATGGCGGATTTTAAGGAACTAAACTGTATCTAAAGCGCGGTTGTTTTTGCACGTCGCGAACTGAGTGCTACAAGTATTCAAGCACTATTCGAGAGAACGCGGTAGCGATGTCTAGGGCGTAGTTCTTCTCAGCCGTTGATATGTGATTAACATGGTTAAGCATAACGCACAGTAGATCTAAGGCCGATGGACACGTACTAGAAAAATTTTCAAAGTTTCTGCCTCGTATTTTCCGTGCATTAGACAAAGTGAATTGCAATATGTAAGTTGCAACTATCAGGGATAACTGAGAGAGATTGAGATATCAAGTTTTTCTTGTATGTGTCCATTGGTCGTTTATGTCTAGTACTCCCCAACTTTAACCAAGAAATAAACGAAAACATACGAAGAAATTATAGCGTTTTACTATGTTTTTCTGCCAGAATCTCGAACACAGACTATACTTCGGGTTATACACAACATCTGACAGAAATGATTTTCCGCAAATATGGGATAGTTTTTCCAAAGAATCAGTTTCTTTAATTTGAAAATAGAAACACAATTTTTTTCTTCAGTAAAAGAATTATTTAATGTTATAATAGACTACTGAGTTTCGGGCCACCTGTACCTTTCCCGGATCCCCTTCCTTGTTCTGTATTCTTCGTCATAATTTTTGCTTGTCTTAATGTGGTGAGTTTTTATCTCCGTTCCCGCAAAATACAAATAGCGTTGATAGTCCTGGATAGAACGTAGTTTAGAAAGCGCATTTCTACGTGAATTCCCTTTCCCACGTTCAATATTCAAATTCTGTGGATGATTTCAAGCGGTATCATCCAGTCGTCCACGGCATTGCTTCCGTATCTGACCCTCTCCACCTCATTTCTAGCATTCCGATTTCTTACAACGAGGGAAATGAATTGCCTGTATTACTTTGATAGCAAGCTAGATTGTTCCAACATCTTTTCCACTCTCGTCATATTGCTGGTGTCTGCGTGTCCGTCTTTAGTAACCACCACGAACTCTTGAAGCTATTCGGGTACCCCGCTTACCTCCTTTTACAGCGATATTGTAAGCTAGCACCTCATTCATCGTTCACTTACCACATGATCGAGAACCACTTGATGGACTTCCAAATCACGAATTTCCCGTGTAAACTCCTTCACAATCATCTCATACAAATGCTCTCGAGGTGAGCAGGGATATCATAGATGAACTAGTCGTTCAATATCAGTTGCCAGCTCTTAAGATCCATCGGTTTTCTGCCTGTTAGTATGAAGCTGAATTTTTTGGGCACCCGATGATCATCTTTGCAACCAGCGTCCAACTGGTTGATGATGTAGCAGTAATGTTGTTCTTTCTCTGTTGGAGTAGTGTGGAGAAAGTCGACTGCGTTTATTCGCACATCAACTACTAATACTGCCGCCCTCTGCTGAGACGACGAATCTTATATACAGTGCGTTGTTGATACGAGTACCTCAAAAGCAGCCATCTTGAATTTTTGTTCGGCGTTAATTTTAAATGAATACAAAAACCAAAATCAAAGATGTGATAAAAGTAGGGAAAAAGATTTACAAAATTGAATTATAAAATATACCAGACAAAGAAGCTTTTATGAAAAATAAAAAAACTGGAAAACTTACAAGAAAGGGTCTATATAAATAACGAATTAATAAAGGAAGAACGCGAAACTCAAAAGAAGCTGAAATAATTAGCGGAGAATGAGGGGAAGAACGGAAAAAGTGGGGAGATAGGGTACCAAACAATTATAATTGATGCTAAAAAATATAGATGGAATTCTGAGGGAAAAAAAACTGAAAGGGCGTACAAGACATACCACGACCACCAAGCAAAAAAACTGAAAAACGCAGCAAGAAAGAAAAATCAACGACGATCATGGCAATGAAAAAGGATATGGGGGTTGTAACTCATAAAGGAAGAACAACAGTCGAGACACGGATAACACAAAACACAACTAATACAAGCAAAGAGACCATGACAGGAAATACAGCAATGAATATGAATAACAGAAAACAAATAAATAACTTGGAAACAAAAATATGATATTTGGCAAAGAACTAGAACTGGAGCGAGAATTCGAAAAAGCAGAACTAGATACATTTATAATTACGGAGACGAAGGAGATAGGTAGGGAAATGCAAAGAACACAAAATAAATACATGCTAATTTACAGTGGAGTAAAACACGACCAAGGAGCAGCAGTCGGAACAGCATGTATTATACATACAGAAAACATGAACAAAAAGGTAAAAGAATGAAAAACAATACGTAAAAGAATACCAAAAGTAACACTAAAAAGCAAAAAAGGGGGAAGGTACCAATAATAATTGAAGTGTATGGATCAAACGAATATGAGACTAAAGGGAAAAAATATGTTCTCTGACAGCAATTAACAGAAGTAATATGTACTGGTAGAAGTCAATGCACAAATTTCCACTATCACCAAACAAATATTGCATGTCTCTCGACGCGCGTTTCGCTAACCAACTTAGCATCATCAGGAGATGATCAAATGTGATTTTACTACCATTTTAACTTGGTTAGCGAAACGCGCGTCGAGAGACATGCAATATTTGTTTGGTGATAGTGGAAATTTGTGCATTGACTTTGTCAGTGTGTTTGCTTTGTTACACCAAAGGTTCCAAACCAATTTTCTGAATTGTACTGGTAGACTTCAACTAATAAATACACAAGAGAGCAAATAGGCAAGGAAGAAAAGTCAATAAGAGATTACATTCTAACAGAAAGAGTTATCAGAGCCAAAATAAAAGATACTATAGTTAAAAGAGGGTACGAGATAGGGGATGATAATTTATTAGTAGCGAAAATAGGAGGAGAAGTAGTAACGGGAAAAGAGGAAGGAGAAAAGAGAACGTACACTGAGGGGATAAGAGCATACAAATTAAAAGAGCAAAAGCAGCTACAGAAAAGGAAAAAGAAATTAATAATGCAATAGAAGAACTGCAAGAAGAGCAACAACAGAGTATAGACGAAGAAGGGGAACATTAAAGGCAATAGTGTTAGAAGTAGCAAAAAATATGTATCACATGCAGACAAAATAAGTATAAGAAATAAACAACCTGGTGGACGACTGCAATAAAGAAGCAACTAAAAATAAAACAGGAGAAATGGAAGAAACACTTACAAAAGCGAACGAAGAGTAACTATGAAAAATATAAGGAAGAAAGAAGAAAGTAAAACAAAGAAAATAATGATAATGGAAAAATTAAAAACTTGTGATGGAAGAAAACGCAAAGGACAATCAAAAGGTATTATATATATAACATTAAAGAACTTGAGAAGAGGCAAAAAGATGAGGATATACGAATATGAGATAAAATAGGCGACAGGGGATGAAACAATGGAAAGATGGAATTTTTTAATGTTTAATTTTTAAGCACTTATTAATTTTTGCATAACTCTGTATTCTTGTGTTTGCGTCGTTTGTGTGCTTCATTTTCGTCCTGTCTGTTCGCAGGTGCCTGCACCGGCGCGTGGATCTTTCTCTCTCCTTTCTCCTGCGTCTCGCTTGGTTCCGGTTTGGCGGTTTCCATTGCCATGTGTTTTACTGCAGATACGTTCTGGTGTGACTGGGAGATTTGGGGTAATGAAAACTTCAGACTAGATTAAATTTGATTAATTTGCGGTTTTTAACAATGGTTTTAAGGCAATTTTATTATTGATGGATTTTTACGGGGAGATTGAGTAGCAGCATTTTACCTCCCGCATCGTTGGAAATTAACCGGTAAGCTTGGCCTTCATTTCTTTGCCTTGCTTTCTTTCTTTCACCACCACCTGGTTTCTCCTTGGTTTTGATTTTAAGTTTGGACTTTGTTACCTTTTAGACATTGAAAAGGGGGTGATTTAAGTCCGAGCATTTCACATATATATGTATGTATACATATACATATACTTTCTCAAACAGACTTTAAATCAGCATATAAAGCCGCAAAACATATCCCATTTAAAATAATAAGAAAGTTACCCATGCAAATCCACTCCTTCTGGGACAAACTGTATTTCATTAAAATTTTTGCACCCTTTACATTACATTCAAAGATCTTCAGTGCTTATATAAAACCTCATCTGGAGCCAACTAGTTTAGAGTCAATAGACGTTTAATTAATTTAAATTAAAATTACTTAAAGAATCGCTAATGAGGTCAAATTGCACGTGGCTTTTATTTGAATAAAAGCTCACCATCGTGTATTATTGATGACATGGCGTATGTGCACTTTACGAAACGCTTCCCTCGATTCCACTTGAAAGTAATTTAACAATTTGCTTGCAACTTAATTCATTCGAATCACTTAGACGATCCTCGCGAACCACAAGCGAGCCGACCGCAGAAATCATTTAGCGTCGATGTGCGGCTATAATTTGCATTTACTTTAACGGCCCGTTTAATCTGGAAAATACTACACACGTTAACTGTTATTTACGATTATTGCTCTCGTACAAAGAACGGCGAAGAACGACCGGATAGAGGAAAAAAGCAGAAACGAATGCAAGCGTTAACGCGGTGCAACGATACCGCATAAAAGAGGTAATAAGCCATCATTTCTCATACGCTGATATTTTTCTCATTTACATTTCCTGTGCTGCCTTTGTCTAACGGCCGGTCGTTTATTTGCGAGAAGCACCGTTACGCCGCGGCCGTCGACGAAAATCGCGTTGCAACGTTCTCGCGTACACGGCGAATGTTACTCGTTATCCCAAATAGGATCGCATGTTAGCAACACGGAACGGACTCTCTCGATGCGATACGGCGGCGATAGCGACCGGAATAATCGCGATCTCCGGAGTTAATTCTGTTAGCGAAACAAGCCAAACAGGTTACCTATTATTTTTCCTTTTTACGTTTTAGCGATGTCGGTAATGTTGTAGTGTTCGAGCGTCATAAATTTCTGCGCTCTACAAATAATCGCGAACAAGCGAAAATTGTTTTGTTCTTATACGATTACGAAATCTACAATTTAAGATTTGCTTCTTCTCTACATGCAAAGGCTTTTTTAATAAGGACCTCTCTTTTGAGTTGTAAATAAAACGGACATGCTGGTCAAAAGCTCGAAATATTTTAATTGAAATATGCTGTAGAGACTTTACAATTTATGACTGAAAAACGATATCCGATAAATGTCCACCACGATTTTGTTGGTAGGCATCGATATTTTTGACAACATTTTCAATCATATTTGTGCCGATGGCGATGCCATTAAAATAACGACGTCAGATGAAACTGACTACAGGGATATTAAAAACATACTCAAAACCGTACAAAAAAAAAACAGCTACATCTACAACAAGACCCTAATAACAAAATCGTATACCATACCCATCAATTGGAAAGCGATAGATGGTTTAGATTTGTCATCAGACGTGCGCCTTCCAGTCTTTCCATGACGAGATTAAAAGATTCAGAAAAACATGGACAGAAAGTGACAACAAGCACCAATGTCATAAAAGAATTATAAACTGGGGAAAAGAATATTAAAAAATATCCACTATTTTATGTAAGTATCATACCGAATGGAAACAACAAGGAAGTATATGAAATTACTAAGTTAGCAGACTTTCGAGTAAAAATAGAACCGCCAAATGAGTCAAAGAAAATTCCATAGTGTGCCAACTGTCGGTAGCTTGGACATACAAAAGTTTTTGCAGCAGAGCCTCCAAATGCATGACGTGCGCCGGAAACCATTATTCGAGTGCTTGTAAGGAAAATCGCAACAGTAGGTACCCCAAAATCAGGATTACACTGCAAATTACAAAGGATGTGAGGTATAGGTACCAAAAAAACTAAAAAAAAACATCAGCCGAAAAAGACTTCGGTATTGCACCATGTACAGCAAAAGCCTGAAAAACTGCAGACTAACACAGACAAACGCGAAGACACAAGCTACTAATAACGAGCCAACTATAAGAGACTTGATGCAGATGTTTAACCGTTTTTAGACTAGAGTAAAGGACAGTTTCAGTCAATTATCAGCAAGGGTTGAAAAATTGGAAAAAGCTCAAATAACCCAAACAAGTCAACAGATAACCAAACAACGCATACTAACTTAGAATGCCAATGGCCTTAACCACAGAACACGTGAACTTGAAGTATTCCTGTCAACCAGCAAGATTGACATCGCCTTCATATCGGAAACTCACTTCTCGGATAAAAACTTTATGAGACTAAGAGGATATAATGTCTATTGGATAACTCATCCTAGTAACAGAGCAAGAGGAGGCACTGCAGTCATCATAAAACAGAATATTTACCATTTCCAATAGGAAGAAGATTACCAAGCAGATATTCAGGCTACCATTGTTACTGTCCTAAACAACGAAACTGAATTAAATATTGGAGCAGTATTCTGTCCACCCCGACACAATACGAAACAAAAGTAATACACCGAATTATTCGCCAGTCCAAAAGGCAAGAATGTAATGGTCGCTCAACAACTGGCCTTTTTTGGATTTTCAGAAGTCCAGCTGCGACAATTGTGGTGTTAACGTAGCCATTCAAATGAAGATGATGTTGATCAGAAAAGACGATTTTGTGTTCTGAAAATCCAGCAACTTGTTCAATGATGAAATCAGCAAATCGTCGACGTTGATGATGATCTAGTGGCTTCAATTCTTGCACCAACAGGACTCTATAAGATATTAGACCCAAATCCTTGCGCAATATACGCGATGTTGTGCTCATGATCAAAGTCCAATTATTATTATATTACTATTGCGGAGACGTACGAATGTATTCAAAGTTTATGCTGATAATTGTATGTCTCGTACAAGAGTTTATGAGTGGTTTACGCGATTTAAAAACAGTCGTGAAGAAGGTCTTGCACCTGGACGTCCAAAAGGTGGAAATCGCGTTGAATTGGTGCAAAAAGTGAAGAAATCATTGCTATCGATGGGAATTTCACTGTGAAAATGTTGGCTGAATAATCAAATACTAATACAGGGGACTGTTCAACGAATTTTGACGATCGATTTGGGCAAAAGGACGGTGTGTGCACGTTTTTTCCACATCAATGAAATGAAAACCAAAAAATTGCTCGTATAGAGCATTGTAGAGACATCGTTCAAGCTGCTGCAAACGACCCACATTTTCTTGATTCTACCATATCTGGTGATGAGACATGGTGCTTTAAATATGACCCTGAAATTAAGCGCTAATTTGCACAACTGGAGTCGAAGGGAGTCAAGACCACAAAAAATGCGCTTTCAGAAGTCAAGAATCAAGACAATGTTAATTACGTTTCATGATTCAAAAAGTGTTGTCCACAAGAAATTCGTTCCAGAAGGTGAAACTGTTACTGGATATTACTATTTACGAGTTTTATGTCGTTCGTGGTCGAGAAATGTTGGAGCTGGGCTCGAATATCCAGAAAGAAAACAGTTGTTTTTATTGCAAGACTAGGTGACCGGGCAAACTTCGTTTTGCCCAAAACTTTCGACTTTCGACTTTTCCTTTTTCCTAAACCTTCGCGTAGCAATTACAAACAAACACGCAGAAGGAAGTATCCAATTTGGTCCAGTCGTTTTCAAGTTTTAAGCATCCGAACAAACCACGATCCGTTTTTACATATACAGAAAGGCATCGCCTCACAAGATTGTAAAAGTTTGTGAGTTTTTGAGTAAAATACAAATTTGTCCCATCCACACTATTCGCCTGATCTATCACCGTGCGACTATTTTCTGTTCCCGAAACCGAAAAGCTGCAATGAAAGGACACTTTTATGATAATGTTCCAGCCATTCAAGCAGCCGTGACAGAGATGCTGAAGAACATCAAAAATTCGTCACCTGTGCCATACGCTGTATTGAGTCTAATGGAACATATTTCGAATCAAAAAAATTATAATGTGTACGTTATTTTATATCTAAAAAGTTCCGTTATTTAATTGTCAGACTATGTATGATGTTGTGTCGGAAACTTTCCTAATCCTTCAAAAACATGTGAGTATTTACTAACTACATCGCCTGAGGAGCTAAGCAACTTTTGTTTTCCTAATGAGTATACTCCTTCGATCAAATTCAAACTTAAACAGTCTCGTAATCCTAAAAGGGGAATTTGATTCTCTGCGTTTACTACTACAAATATCACAATTTTCTAACGATTCTTCACTGAATATTTAAGTTTGATTTCACCTAGACGTCTCAGCTTAAAATTGGCGTCTTCATATGAAATTGAGGCGATGTTGGTCTTTCAGATTGAGGAGTCTGGTGCAACTTTCTTTAGAATATCTAGGGGTAAAGTGGTGACCTCAGCTCCGGTGTATAATTTAAAAAGAACAGGCTTACCATTAACTAAAACTTCTTTAGTCACGCTGTTTCAGTTTCACTCTTATGGCTGTTTGACTGCGTACACGAAATGCACATAAAATTCGGTCTCACTACCGACTTCAGAGTCATCCTTTTGATACAAAATTGTTCTTGTAATCTTTTCTTTTATGCTTTTCCTACTTTTATCCAACCAAACCTTACCAAAATGGTCACGACCCTGACACTTGGCACATGTTTTCCCTATTGCAGGGCACCTATTTGCATATTTATGCCTATAACCACAGTTTTTGCGAGTCTTCTTTGGGTCCCTGTATATTTTTGTCTGTTTACCTGAAGTACTCGCTCTTAAAGCATCTGCTCTAGACTCATTATCCAGCGTTTTCACTTGGTCCCTACTTGTTTCTGTAGGTCTATAGAACTTTATTGCCTTAGTCAATGTGAAATTGGCTTCTCGTATTAATTTCTCTTTACTAGCTGCGTCTCTTAAACCTATGACAATCCTGATTGGGATATCCTGTCGATTTCAATGCCCTCCTAAGTTCTGTCAAGAAGCTATCAAACGATTGTCCTTCCTTTTATACTATCGTATTGAATTTAGCCATCTCAAATAATACATTTCTTTGTGGGGCACAATGGTCTTCGAATTTTTGCAGTATTTCATTTAAAATTTCGTCTTTGCCTGTCTCAAATGTGGATCTATTGTACAAGTCAAGCCCGTTATCTCCAATTAAATACAAAAGATATGCTACCTACTTTCCTGTCCTAGTCTGTGGCTTTCGAGAACAAATCCAACTTTTGTTAGAATCTCTTGCAGTTTTGTGCGATATTTCCATCTACTAAGAATGCTTCTGGGGACTTCAGATAGTTTTCCATTTTCCTGCACAGCAAGCGGCGAACATATACTCGACAAGAAAAACAAATCAAGCGGGAACAATATTATTTCTTGCACTCTCCACTAAGCAACCTGACACCATGTATTATTTGCGTGACTTGTAAATGAATCAATAAAATGCTCGTAACTAATAAGGCCCTTATTTTAAATGGCTAACATACAATCCTATAACGATTACTACCATCGGCCGTGTATCATGTTGTTTGTTACTTTGTAACTATCATTGGTTGCCCATGCAACCGCAATATTTTTGGACAACGAAGAAGGACATACATATACATATGTAGATTCCAGATAGACCGGAATTATCTTTGAATTTATCAAAATCAGAAACCAGAATCTCGTCGCGAGTCGGCACGCATTTCGAAAGGAGGAAAACATCAGAAACGACCGAAAAGAAATATGGCACCATACGGAGCGAAAAAAATGACAAAACATCCACTATTTTTTCCGTCTCGGCGATCCTGTTTCCGGCAGAATAATAGAAAAATAAATAACGCCGAAAAAGAAAAAAAAGAACCAGATCCGGTTCGAGACTAGCGTAAAATCAATTACCATCCGAGACGGAGAGACCTTAACCGGACGTGGAAATACCAAGGCGAGTTCCACTTAGTCCGTCCATCGTCCGTCCATTCGCATATGTATAATGCATTGGGGAGAGGAAGTCGGCAACTTAATGAAATCCGATATTGCAATTTTCTGGGTTGGTCGGTTCGGAAACCCTCACGGGTGCCTGGCTAGTGTATTAAATATCTATCGTATTGTCCGAAATCGAATAGGAGTCCGGGGCGCCGCGAACTTTCCAAAGGCGTATTTGGCCATGCTAAATGGATCTGTTTTCCGATAAAACGTAAACGTCACGGATCGAAACTTCAATTAAAGTAGAAAATTGGTCGAATACGGCAGGAATTTATCACGTCGATCGGGTGTAATTGAATTTTTTCGTTGCCCGCAAACAAATTCTGCGATAAGTAAGCGGACGATGTGATTTGAAACTGATAGGAAATGTATGTATAAGTATTTCGTGGCCTATTTAGATACTTATGTACATGGGCGATTCGTAAAATAAGTTCCGTTTCCGCCTAGTGAGCTGAGGAGTGGGGCGCAATCGCAGCGCTGCGGTGTAGTCTTGTTCCATGTGAGTCTGGCAGTGCTAGTGAGAGAATCGTTCGAACATTCTTTCGTGCTATTTTCGTCTTTTAAAATGGCCACTGCAATTTTAAATCCCGCCGACTGTGAACTGCGTGTGCAAAGAACATGAAGGCTATCGAGATTCATCGTGAACTCTATTCTGTTTATGGTGAAAATGTCATGAGTGACAGTGTGGTTAGAATAAGGCGGCCAACTTTGATGAAACGTCAATGCGGGACATTCTTGGGTATAGAGGGTGTGAGTGCGAAAGACCGAGGGTGTGTAGGTGCACTTAAATTAAGAAATAAACAAACGCAATTTACTTAAGTTGTTATTTATTTTTAAAATCATGTATCTCACAAGGCTGACACTTTTTAACTAATTCTGGGCTTTGGTTAAGAATGTCATAAAAGTTTTCACGACTGTCCAAATTAAATTTTGCAAGAAGCATTGCAGGTAACGTTCCAACTTTTTAGTGACGATTTTTCCGCTTGCTTTATGGACATAAAGCATTACTTAATGAAAATACTTGTTCTGTAGGTGTGTTCGTCTCTGGGAAACAAAGAAGGTACTACACGATGGCCAGGCAACATTTTAATGGTATTTCACTTTCTTTAAAATCCTCGAACACTTCCATCCATCGTTCGTCGTTCGAGTTGGAAATATGGAAAATGCGGGACATGCGGGACGCATTAGACGTTTTCCGGGACTCTTTTATTAATTATCACAATGCGGGATTACAACTGCAGAATCCGGGACTGTTGGCCGCCTTAGGTTAGAAGATGGTGCCGTATGTTTCGAGAAGGACGAACTAATGTTCGTAATGAAAAACGGAGTGGAAGACCGACCGCTGTGACAGACGATTTTTGGGCAATGTCGAAGAGAAAATTCGTGAAAATCGGCGATTCACAATCACAGAACTGAGCGCCTTTTCGCCTCAAATTTCACGTACAGCGTTACAGCATGGCTCAATTCATAGGCGACAGAGTTCTATGAAGGGGGCATAAAAGAACCGGTTCATTGATATGACAATGTTTCAATCTTAATGGCAACTATGTAGAAAAATAGCAGACATTAGTAGCTTTAAGTTGTATTTAATAAAAATCTCTTCGTGTATTGGTATTTTGTTTAATAGCTTTACTTTATGAATCGCCCCCGTATGTATATTGCGGTTTGTCTCTACCACGTTTAGGTTAAAATAATACACGTATATAATAATATATATAAGTTTTCGATTTAGCAGACTATTATGTTTCATAATATAATAATGTATACCGTTTTGGAAAAAACTGTAATTTGTTCTAAATGTTCTAAAAGTGGTAAAGTGGAAAGTAAAATTGACAGAAAATGTCACTTCGTAGTGGCAATATACTGGATGACATAAATTTGGAAGAAAACTGGCAAAAATATATAAATTCAAGGTAACAAAGAAAATAGAAAATTATGTCAGTAGACGATTGGAAAGATGTAATTTTGAAAGCATAATGTGACAACGACGCCACATATTTTCTTCCTTCTTTCTTCTGAATTTTGAACACTTGAATTGAACCCTCTATCCATTTCTTCTATTCTTCGGTCCTGAGTCAATTCCCTCATCTTGGTCAACGTCCTTCCACGTACCTCGTTGATCTCTCGTATTTGTTGGTCCCATGTTTCCTTCTCGCACTGTATTTTCTTTTTCCCAGTTCCTTTCGTTGCGTATATACACCTATATACGCATATATATATATACACCTATATAGGTGTATATATATATATATATCTTACGGATCAATTCGTCTTCGTACATTCTACTTATATATGTAACAAGTCTTTCGATAGGGGTAATAATAATAAATTTATTTGCTACAAAGTTCCACAAGAAACGAGGGCGTTGTTATTGACAGTTTTCTCAATGGAGATTTCTCGGTTCCTGACATATATTTCTTTTTACTTTCAAGTGCTAAAATATTATCAAAGTTCGAGCTCAGTTGTGGGGGTTCAACGTTTGTTCACCAGAAAATTGTTTCGCCATTACCGTTACTCTGCGCAGGATATACGCCGTACTGTGGACAAGTTTGAGCGTGAGTACAATTTATGGGACAATAAGACAACGAAAAGCGTGAAGTGAGGAGAATATCGCAGCTGCAGCGGAGAGTATTGCCGATGAGCCATACTTGTCAATTTCACGACGATCGCAAACAAACGATCACAGATTGCGTCGGGAGTTTGCTGATTGTATCTTTGAGCACTTGGAAGATGATACTAATTTCGGCCAAAAAAATCATCCTCTCAAACATTTTTGGGTGAATGGCTTTGTTAACAAACGGTTATTGCCTTTATTGGTGCGAGAACAACGAACAAGTGTTACATGAAATGGCGTTGCATCCCAAAGAGCTCACTGTATGGTGCGGTTTATGGTATGGCGGTCTCATCGGACCTTATTTCTTTCGAAATGAAGAATAAAGAGCCATAACCGTCAATAGCGACTGCTGTACGAGCTACGTTGCTCGAATTTCTGTGGTCAAAAGTTAATAGATGTGGTTCCAACAAGACGGTACTACGTGTCATACAGCTGATGATATGCTCGATTTGGCGAGGGATAAGTTTGGCGATTGGATCATCTTACGACGAGAATTAATTGGGCGCCGTGGTTACGAGATGTGATGCACCTAAATTATTTTTTTGTGCTACTTCAAAGCAAGATTAGCGCTATTATGACGCGAATGTGAATAGAAGACATAAAATCTGACTTGGACAGCGACGAGTACAGCTCGGAAGAGGGGAAAAGGAGAGGAAATAACGGAGTGGAGGGTACTGGGACATTTTCCAGAGGAGTGAAAGAACAATGAAAACACCGCAGACAGAGAGGAGGAGAGTAAACTTAATGTATTGACAAAAATGATGAAAGAAATGACGGGGGATATAGAAGATATGAAGCAAAAACAGGGCAAATGCCAAGAGGAACTGAATGAGTAGAAAATAAAACTTTGGATGAGGAAAACTAATAAATAAAGAAGTTTGAGATGGTGGATAAGAGGGAAATATTAGAAAGAGAGAAAATAAAAAACAATATAGTCCTTACGGGATTAATAATGGGCATAGAGAACATGGAGGAATTAAGGAATGTCTTTGAAAATGCCCAATCAGTCAGGTGTGAAAGTCAAAGTAGGGAGTGCTCCAAAAATTAGATTAAAGTCTTGTAAAATTGAATTAGAAAACTGGGAGAAGAAGAGGAAGGTAATGCAGAACAACAATAAGTTAAGGAATAGACGAGAACAAATATTCATTAACAGCGAACTTACAAAGAAACAAATGTCAATCCAACAACAACTAAAAAGAATAGGTACAGAAAAAAGAGCAAAAGGAAAAAGATAAAAGTAAAAAATTTTTTTCAAATAAATGGAACGTAATGGACATGGGACAGCAGGACAGAGGGACTAAAGATACAATAATCACACAAAGAAATGCCACCACTGAAACCGGACAATAAAGGAAACGGCGGAAAACGCAATAGAAGACAACTTTGGCAAGGAAAATAGATATGGATTCGATTTCTATACCTGTAACTTTTGTCTTTTGATCAATGATTGGGAGGGATGCGATGTATTATTATTGGCACTAAATCATCATCAGCAATTATTTATTAATTTTTGGTCAAGTACGAGGGATAAGTTGAAATCACTGAGAAAATTTCATAACCTTCCCAACGGTGTAGGTTTCGTCCATAAAATCGATGGTTGTAGGTGGATTAATTTATATGGTCATTTCTGACGCTGGCAGCCACCCTTGAAGCAGGGGAAGAAGGATGCCAGCCGCGTATCAAAAAATTCATTTTATTGCCCCCTATCGATTGAAGCAAACATTTTTCATGTAGCCGATGGGTGAAGTTCCGCAAACAATTTTGTACCACCTGCGTAATAAATTATTATAACAAAGACGGTTAGAATTAAACGACGGATAAGCTAAAATTATTGAGAATAAAAAACACGGTTGATATTCTCTAGGATTTTGTTTTAAATATGCTGAAAGTAATTCCCTTCAGCAATGATACACTTGACCATTCTTTCTTTCCACTGTTTAAAAGCTCCCAACCAATCTTCTTTCGGAATACCTCCAAAATAAGCGTGAATTGAGGTATCAATCCCTTTTGCCGACAAAAACTTTCTACCCCGCAAATTTCGTTTAAGCCCAAATAATAGTCAAAAGTCACACACTGCTAAATCGGGTGAGTACGGCGGATGTTCTATTACTTTTATATTTTTTCAGCCAAAAACTGGAAATTTGAAACTGCACGATGGGACGATGCATTGTCATGGTGGAGCATAATTCCCTTGTCTGGAACTCTATTGAACACTTCTGGCAAACATTCTTCAATGTATCACTTAGGTGTAACTGTATTTTTCCATCTAGCTTAATTGCACTTACTAAGCCCGTACTTCTGAAGAATACCGCATACATAACCTTTTTCATAGCTCGCTGCTTCTCAGTCACTGTAGGAGTTTCCCCATCTTTGTAAATCCATACACGACTCTCTTGGCGGGTAGAAAGGTCGAACAACGGAATATAAGTTTCGTCACCTGATACTATTTTGGAAAAAATTGGTGCCCGCCATTATTTAATAAATTTAAAGTTTCATGGGGAATTCTTACACGCTCCGATTTTTGGAAGTCAGAAAGGTGATGCGGCACAAAACGACCACCACTTTTCTTCTAATGCAAGTGATCGACGTGATCGTGTATGATTGTTTTAACAGCTGAGGATCCAATCTTGAGTTGATGCTTGAGCTCTATTACTCCATAAGTGGCTTTATTGTCCTTTTCAATTATTTTTCTTAACAGTAGCAACATCTTTCTGGTCAAAAGCCGTAGGAGCACGCCCTGCTCCTTTTTGATGCTGAACAGAATTCCTTTCGCGTTCAAATTTCTTTTACCATCGGTACATTGTAGCCAAGGAAGGTGCATGTTCACTGAAAACTGAATATAAATTCTCTTTGCACTCATAAGCACTTAAACCTCTTTTAAAATTGTAGTAAATTATAATTCGAAAGTGCTCTCTGGTTAACTTCAAGAACTAAACATCAAATGACAAATAAGAAGTTGCTCTAAATTTTCTTATTCTCAATAAATTCAGCTATCCCTCGTATTTCGCTGGCAAAGAGGCCAGCGTCTCCAACTCATCTATGCTCTAGATTCGATTAGAATTCGTCAAGAACCGTGTGATGATGCTGAATACGTTATCAACGACATGTGTCTCCCGGAATTCATTAATAATTATCTGGTCAGGTGTTTGACCGATCTGATGCAAGCTCACCAATACGATGGACATTGCATGGGGCCTGGGGCCATTATCAAGAAATCCTGCATCGTGCATATATCTCACGTTCCGCGTATATCTAATACGCGTCAATCGTTAAATAACGGTAGATTTCGTACCGCCAATTCCATTTTACGTGTTCTTCAAGCGAGGCGTGTTAAGGCGAGCGCTTTAAATATAGCCGTACCGTCGGCGGTTCGTCAGCCGAAATTGATTTTGCGCGCTTTAACCTAACGGAACGCCCGTTCTCGTGTGACAGTCCGTGAATAATTTACCGGCGCTCCGGACGGATTCCGGCGAGATTCCGGGTCGCCTTCCTTCGAAGCGCGCGCTCGATCAAAGCCCTGCTGCTACGGGGCTCCGGCTACGGCAACGGCGGCGGCGTGTTGTGGCGGAATTAATTAGAATTTGAACGAATTCGCTGAATTTATAACACCTCTAAGGGCGATCGCCGCAGCAACAGCAGCAGCAGCAGCAGCGACGGCGGGAACGGATACGAGCGGGCGTTCCGCGAGGGGACGGATCGTGACCGGCGTTTTGTGTCTCGTAACCTCGGCGGATTAGCGCGTGGTCGGTGTTTCCACTGAGCCTCGCGGGGAAAGGGAGGGCGGCGATGGAGGGTAAGGGCGCGAGAGGGAGGAGAAATTTCAACGGCACCGCCTCGTTAATAATTCGTCGAGTGGCGATTTCATTATTCACGCTCGTTAGGCGCACGGCGTTAGATCTGGTGACGATGACGAAGATTAGTACTGAAATACGAAACTGGTGCGAAAAATAAGGGAACTGGGGGTGAAATGATGCGTATAACATTCGCTGTTGTTACATGAGAAGATCTAGTTGGTCGACTGGATTGATTATGGAATAGACAAAGCTGGTCAATTTTTTAATATTCAACAGCAATCTTAAGTGTTAGGACTATCACAGAAGAATTTTCGTCAGTTAGATTACACTACGGAAGGAAGGTGGTCAAAAACTTGGTAAAGAATGGAAAGCGAAAAATGTGAACGAAGTTTGGAGAAGAAATGAAAAATGCATACAACGAGAACCAAAAATTGTTTCATGGGTTGATGAAAAATTAAAGAAAAAAAGAAACTATACGAAAGAACATAAAAGAAGAACAAAGAGGCATGCTAACAGGCGGACAGAAAATTATGCAGAGATGGAGGCAATGTTTCAATTTGTTAGAAGGAACAGATATAACACCCAAATAAACAGGTCGATGAGAGATACGAGAAAGTGAAAATGACGAATGTGCAAACGAGACAACTGAAGAAAAATAAATATAAACAAAATAAAAGTGGGCAAAACGCCAAGGAAGGATAATATAAGAGTATTTATGATAAAACTCGGAAAAGAAGAAATTGTAGGAGCACATCAAATATTGCTGAACAAAATATGCGGAGAGAAATTGGCAGGTGGACCTCATTATACCCACACATATAAAGAGCGGTACAAAAGACTATAACAACTTTCCAAAAATCACTTTACTCAGTGTGGTTGGAAAACTCATGCACGAGTGATGGAAAAAGGCTGAGGGAGAAGCTGGAGGATTTGCTGGAAAGCTCAGAATATGGTTACAGGTCAAATAAAGGGGTGAATAGATTGGTTTTGGAATAGCGAAGAATAACTGATTTTTTAATATTCAAGAGTAACTTCAAGTCTTAGGAGCATCAACGGAGAATCTCCATCAGTTAGATTAGATAGAAGGAAGGTGGTCAAGAACTTGGTAAAGGATGGAAAGCGAAAAATGTGGATGGAGTAGAAATGAAATTTGCATACAACGAAAATCAAAAATTGTTTTATGGGGCGATGAGAAATCAAAGAAAAAGGAGAGAAACCAAACGAAGGAACATATAAGATGAACAAGGAGACATTCTAACAGACGTACAGAAAATTATGGAGAGATGGGGACAATATTTCAAGAATTTATTAGAGGAAACAGATACAATACCCAAATAAACAGCAGCTCAAAGAAGAGATGAAGAGAGAGAAAACGACAAATGTCCAATCGAGATAACCGAAGAGGAAATTAAAACAACAATGAACAAAGTGAAAGCAGGCAAACGCCAGAGCATGATAACATAACAATCGATAAAATGATGACGATAAAAGCCGGAAAAGAAGAAATGGTAGGAGTATTACAAATATTAATTAACGAAATATACGCAGAAGAAATTACACCAAATGTGAATGGTAGGTGAAAATCATTGTCCCTATACACATAAAGGGAAATACAAGAGACTCTAACAACTTTCTACGAATCACATTAAGTGTAGTAGGAAAACTCTATGCATGACTATTGGACAAAAGACTGAGGAAGAAACTAGAGCAATCGCCAAACAGAGAGGCCAAACAGAGAGGTACCAGATGCCAACTTCATAGTTAAACAAGCGAGCAAAAAGGTCTAAGAGGGGTAGGATAAATACATCTATGTTTCATTGATTTAGAGAAGGCCTTCGACAGAATAGAGAGAAGAAGACATCTGGAGGATCTTTAATAACAGAGGAATTAATGAAAAAACAACGAATGGAATTAAGTGCCTATATAGAAAAACAACAAATTATGCTAGGGTAAGGCACGAAAAATCAGAGAGCTCAGAAATAACTAAAGGCGTCAGACAAGGGTGTACAGTAAGCCGACTGCTGTTATCGGTAGTAATAGATGAGGCCATAAAGGCAGCTAAAGAACAAATAAAGAAATACCGGGTGAGATACCGGAACAAGGACGAGTAAGGACCAACAGATATTACATGATATAACACCATATCAATCGCAAGAAACGAGAAAACTATGACCGAAAACCTAAAAGTGTACAACGAAAGCCTTGAACGCACGATATGAGCATAAACGTGGAAAAGGCAAAGACAATGATTGTAAGCAGAGACGAAAAGAAACACGAAATATATCTACGGAGAAAAAAGCTACAACAGATGAATAGCTTCAAGTATTTGAGTACAATGGTTATGATGGATGGAAAGGTAGACGAAGAAATTAAGCGAAGGATAGGAACGGGTGGAATATCTTCCAATTAATTATTATTTTAATTAATTACAATATTGAAAACACCTTCCTAGCCAAAAAGAAGCGGCGACATCAATACTTATTTATATACGGATCTGAGGTGTGGGCAATACGTAGTCAAAAAAGCATGATGCAAAGCACTGAAATGAAATTCCTTAGAAACATTGAAGGAAAACCAAGACAATTACAACATAAGGGAGAAACTGGCGGTAAAGCCGAATACAAGACAAAATAGAGGAAAGATAGTTGAGGTGGTGAGGTCACATCATGAGAGTGAATTGCTCGAGGATGGTTAAAAAAGTCTCCGAGACGCGGATAATAAAGGGAAAAAAATTAAAGGAAAACTACGGAAAAGTTGGGCTAGAAGAAGTAAAAATGGCAGCACAAAAAAGGGAAATGAAATGAAGCGAAATCCGCAGAGAAACGACAAAATAACAACAGTGGAAAAGTGGAGGGAACTTTGGAAGAAGCAACCAATACATAAACTAGCTCAACTCCAAGATGCTTTTACACTCGAAAGGGTAGAAAAGACCGTGGGATTAAGTAAGTTAGTAGATTAGACCGTGACGATGACTACCAAGTAGAACAAAACTAGTTTTCACGACTATCATCTAGGCTGTATCTAGAGTAGGTTTTTGCACAGCTTTATTATTTCTGGAATTTAATATACAGCAACAAAGCAATCTTATTAATCTTCATTACCTAATGAGACAGTTATAATAGGCGTTAACGTCTTTTTCTCATCGACAAAAATTCTAATATCAAATATGTACCAGTATCTAGGAAATATAAATGGCAGATGAGGGACCTGCCCAAATACAACATAAATTGTTATCTTCTTGAGGTCCCTAATTAGAGATTATTAACGTATAATTTATTCATTTCGACAGATATCCAAGACGAAATGAAGAAATTTTCAATTTTCACCAAGAAGTAACTATCGACTCTGCTTCGACTTCCAAAAAAATGTTTGCAAGAGCATTTAGACGAAATCCATAAGGAAACAGCGTTCGAGATCGTAGGATTGTTAAAAATTTAATCTGAAGCAACAGCAAGTAAAGACAGAAGGAAAACAAACTGGGGAAATATGATTTGCTCGCTAACAAGTTGGAAGGTAATTATGTTGACGCTTCGACAAAACTCGTTCGTCTTCCCATACTTTAAAAAAGTTCATTCATGTAGATCGAGAGAACATGTAAGGAATCGCTTTGTTAATAGCAGAATGCCATGCCGCACTGACGAGTCCCAATAAGAACGAAACTAGTCCACGGTTGCAGTCTACGATAAATAATGTATGCTTCCCTACCTGACAACTGTCATATAATAAATAATTATTGGTACATGCACTGTATGCCTGTAGTGCAGTCATTCCACAACTTTCTGCGAGTGTCGCCTCAAACACTCAAACGAACCTTAGTGAGAAGTCATTCATTGGAGAGGTCAAATTTCGATGACCCAAATTTTTGTCTCAAAAAGAAAAAAAGCTCAGTTGCGATAAAAAAAAATAAAAAAAAGTTTTGTAGCTGAGAGTATATCCTCTCACGTCATACATTCCGTTTTGCAGAAAACACCAAATTTTATTAAATTCAATATAAAAAAGTGCCGCATTTCGCCGGTTTCCCCTATCTATGTTGCCATGTTCTAAAACAATTATTATTATTATTATCTTTCAGACCTCGGTTTGTTTATCTCTTATATGAGGACGAGGAGGACGAAGACCCATCCTATAGAAAGTATGCCTGTTGGTCTTCTCGCACTATTGTTGCAGTTTTCTTTTACAAATTTTGTAATTCCCGTGAAAGGGGGAAAATCGTACGTTCAAGAGGAAATCGTGCAAAGCGCATCAAAAAGAATAAAAAAGGAGATTTGGTCCCAAGGATAAAGCGAGAGGAAGACTAAAACAGATTTATTCGCACTATTTTTGTAGGGGAGGGAAGCAGTTGTTTTGTAGGTAGAGCTGGTCGAGCAATTATTTCCCAGAGCCAATACATTAACTCGTCCAGCGATTCCCAAATACTCTTTCTCGTGGAGCCTCAGATATCATGGTACTTTTGGAGAATTAAATAATATCGAGAGATGTCGCCAATGCCACCAACGTTGAGAAGCGGTGCTTTCACGCGTTAATTTAAAGCTTTTCTTTTCAAACAATTTATTTTAAACATTTTATTAATTATCCTTGAACTTATCATAATTCCAAAATTGGTCGGTGGAATGATCGTGAACGTCTGAGGGTTCAGGCACCACCAACTCCTGGGAAACGTTGGTGTCATCAGTCGGATGATCACAAAGGTTAAATGGGAAGATAAGCATAAGTGACTTGAATAGACAAATCAAATGTTTTAATGAAAGGACTAACAACGCAATCCTCTTAATTTTCCTATCTTTTACAGAAAAAAAAAAACAACGAAGTGATTGCGTGCGTGAGAACTGCCACATTCGGTTTGTTACTGCACTCTGTGATTTTCTACGCGCAAACATATTTTTCTCTCGATCTATTTCCTTTTCCTCCCTCTTATCGATCGTTTCGATCTGAAGTATTTATCCGTACCTTTTCATAACATAATCGCAAATTACAGAGCCGAGCGTAACAACCGAAACTTTGTTCGTGCTTTAGAAATAATTTTCCTTATCGGTCGGCATAACTTGGTTATTATTTCCGCTTCGGCCGGAAGTGACGTCAACACCGCCGTAGTTTATCACGAAACCGCTACATAATTCATTTATCGCTTCCCTTTGATCTCGATGCCGGTAATCGGGTGGTTATTTGTCCTATCGGCCGGCCACGGTGACTTAGCGGCTTGTTCTATTTATTACCATTTTCGATTTTTCCCCTCTCCAAACACTCGTGTGTACATACATACATATATACATACGTGGACATGTCGAGTGGGAGTTCTTCGGTTTCTTTTTCTATGTCGTTCTGCATAATGGGCCGTCCTTGATAAAAGAGCATGTGACGCTAATAGTGGTTTTACGTCGAGATCAAACGAGCTTTGCGCAGTTCGCTGTCGATTGTCACTTTTTGTCGCCCCGAATTGCGCGGGGCGAGGGAGACTGTGGGTGGAAATTGATGCTTTTCGTTCGTCGAGGGATAGATGCGGTTGGTTTTATGCGTTCAGTGAAATTTTGATGATCGGGTGTACGAGGGTAAATCAATAAATAAGTCGCAAAACTAAATAGACGCAATAATGATCAGAGTAACTTCCTGAAATTTATTTCACTTTTCGACATATTCACCCTGTACATTCAGACACTTATTCCGTATCTTTACAAGTCCTTGAAGATCGGCGGAGAGGAAGTCTTTTGGTTGCTGTCGCTGCCGACGAGTAACCTAAGCTTATGGCATCATCACTTTCAAAATGACGATCACCCAAACCATTTTTAGGAGCCTAAAGAGATGAACACAGCAATGCATTTGAATAATTACTTAGTAAGCGCCATCTAATCGACTAGGAGCAAAAGTTACCATTATTACAAACCGGGAAATAGATTAAAACCAATTACCAACAACTATAATTTTATTTGAATTTACTCAGAATAAAATAAAAATAAAATCAAATTGTGTAAAATAGTAAAGCTATATTTTATTCCGAACAAACATTTTCTCTTATATTTTAAATACATTTGGCTAGCATACACAAACGCTTTCTTGATGACTAACTTAAAACCGCAGCTATTGCACTCTTCACGAAATAAATGGACACCATCCAACACCTTGCAGTATCTTGCACACTACACACTAACTCTGACTAGCACCACAATCTTGTTAGGTTCCGTCTCATTCTGACGGTTCTGCATGACAACATCTGATCACCATACATCGCCAAATGATCAACGTTGTCTGGATATCCTGGGAAATTTGAATTTATTAAATTCACTAGATATACTGTTTACGTAATTCGCCATATCCCTTCTCACCGCACGCCAACTATAATTTTAGAGCCTTTATAATAATAATAATAATGATCTTTATTTGTCCAACAGATTACACCAGTTACTGGACAAAGACAAATACTGAATTACAATACAGCAAGTACAATAGTTCACGCAAATAATATAATAGTTCTATGTGACGATTTTATTCCTCTATGTGAACCTGACGTCAAATATTTCAGTTGATCTTCATTAAAAATCTGATCAAAATTTCTAGTTCTTCGTTCTAATTGTCATTTATAACTGTAATACTTCTCCCAAGCTTGACGCCGAGCCTTTTCACTTTTGCAATTTGAACAGCAGAAATTTCAGTTGATTCTGAATCTTCATCACAAATCATTTCTATCTCATTGTCATATGCTAGAAAAATTATTAACATGCCAATAGTGAATAACTTAACTTCCAAATTTATCAAACTTTGGAATTTGATGGTAGATCTGTTCTCCCGATACGTTGCAACCACAGCTGTCTTCTAATTTCACTTTCACCATCAACAATAATAAAAGTAAAAGAAAAATGTTGACACAACCACTAAAACAAGTTACCTGGCATCCTATACAATTTAAAGTCGTTTCCTGACCTGTTTGAACATTGTGGTACACAACACCTAGGCATTATGGTTATCGATTGATATTAACCTTCCTACACTCACGCATACGGTCTGTGAGACCGACTTATATAGTATAGTATACGTCTTTCATTTTGACGTGAGTATAGGAAGCTTAAAGCGTCAATTGCACTATAAATTGTTAGGTATACATAATCCATGAAACTCGACTACAAAATCAAAGGTAATTCTTTACTTGTTATAACCGCCGGTTTGGATCCACACTGTACTTCTCTTTCCGACATACGTGTTATACCTATTGCGGTACTGTATAGGTTTGTTCCAACACAGCACAAAAGCAGCTTGCGAATCGTCGGGTGCATGCGCAAAGCAAATTTAGAACGCCAAATTTGCTTTGCGCATGTACCTGACAATCTACAAACTGGTTTTGTGCTGTGTTGGAACGAACCTTATATATCTAGTGACTTTAACATATATTGACTTTCAGCACCATCTGTTAGGCTGGAGCAATATTTAACACACGTGGGTGTATGGATTTATACTTCTCCATTTAAGTGAAATAAACTGATGTTTGCGGCTTATAAATTGACTTGCCCTCGTATTTCCAAATAATAATAATAATAATAAATATTGAACACCATCTTAGCCTCCGATTTTAGCAGCCGAATGTTCAAATTTCAAGCATTTACGATCGGCGATTTTCCGTTTCTCTGTTTTCGTTGTGTATTCACGAAGGATGTAGATTTAAGTGCATGAGGTGATAAAGACTCAACAGTAATCGACGTGATCTTTTTGAGATTTTCAACCAAGAAGACTGTTCTTTTCCAGATGCGATGAAACCAATTCAACAGTTGTTCCAGCTAAGAAGTACTCATGAGGTTACGGCCAATTTCCGATATATTTGGAGATGTAGGTAGATCGTAAATCTAAAAGTTATCTCAAGTGTCAATTGAAAATGCCAGGATTTTGCATCGTTCGTTTTTCTGGTATATTCCCAAATAATTTTAACTATCATCAGAACAAGCTCAACCCTCAACTTCTGGTTATTGAGAGTTACTGAAGCAATGAGGAATGAAGCTCAAGCAAGAGTCATGTCAAGCAGCCACATTTGTTTTATAAAATCGGAAAACGATGCCGAGTGAGATATTACCATCATAACAATATGGTCTCATGAATCCATGTATACCTCGTAGGGGATTTTTTCCATATAACTATTGTTTAAACGCTCTTCGAATATAAATAAAGCATTTTGTTATCAAAATTGTGTTTTTCATGTTTCATTATTTATCTCGTTTGTCCATCCACCGAATTCGTTTGTCCATGTTTCATTTCGATTCAAGAACAATTTAAACAACAATTATATGAAAAAAGGCACCTCCAAGATATACATGGATTCGTAAGATAATATTGTTATAACAAATTTTGGTTTCTTATGTTTCATTGGTTATTTCCTTTGTCTATCCTTCAAATCTGTTTGTCCATGGTTCATTGTGATTGTTTGGTCAATAATGTATGAAAAAGGGGAAAAAGTTTTTAAATAAGTACTTTTTCCTAGGTGGGCAAACGAAAAATTGTGCTGGACAATTCTGGACTAACATTGGACGAATTAGCGTTACATTTTACGTTATTTACTTTTTTTTCCGTGAAACACATTTTTAAATAACTTTCCAACAAAGGCTGGACAAACAATAACTTTTTGTGGATAAACATGGACAAACAAATGATCTAATGTTTTTCCAAAAATTCGCATTTGCAGGTTCGAAATTCTAAGGGCGCCATGGTTCTCTCGAGCAAAGAGCTTCTGCTCTCAGGGCTCACATCTTCCAGGATAGACAGCTGCTTTCACGCCGCCTCGGAGTTGTTGGAGTTGTAAAGGTGGGTTGAAATGTCACGGCGCAACGGGCGAATCAGTAGTCCATCGAAGTCCATGATACTCGTCCTAGGCCTCTTGTAGAATCTCCTCCAGGACATCTCTGACGCGCCGGAGCTTTAAACGAGGGGGCGGACGATCGAGGATTAGCATCGCCAGCTCCTTCACCAGACGATGCTCCGAGTCTTCAGCTCTTCTCCAGGTAGACGTCACTATGGCACGTGGATAGACTTCTAATTAGGGGATCTTCACGTCGCTCTGGATTTTGTTATTCGTCATGAACCATGGGGCGTCGGTAATAATCGCCAGACTCTTATTCTGCAGTCTGGCTAGGATGGCGATGTGGAATGGGGCAGCCGTCATCCATACCAGCGCCGCGTAGGAAAGGATGGACCTCAGTATAGAGATGTAAATGGTCCTCTTCGCCCTCAGCGGAAGTTTCCCTCCCCGACACAGCAGTGGGGAAAGGGTGTACCTCGCTGCCTCACAGAAGTTACTTTCGTCTATTTTGGGATACATACGTTCCCTCATGGAAGTTGCCAAAATCTATGCAATTATAATATAATTTGCCAGGTATAAGAGACGAGTTGAGAAATAAGAAAATCTGCCTTTAAAACGTGATGGAAAACCAGCTCCAAAAAACTGATGCAGAAATCGTTGTCAAGATAATAAAAGATTCATTACGAGAATTTTCTATCATAGCAACTCAAGTCACAATGTTCGTTACTGACGGTGCCGTATCAATGCTAAAAGTTGGTAGGATGTTGAAAATATCATTTCCGGCTCTTCTTCGCATAACATGCCTTATACTATATACGCATGTCACCTCGTAGCAGAAATCATTCGAAAGAAGTATGCGATGGTGGATAAGTTAACAGCACCTACCAAAAAAGTGTTCATCAAATTTTCCGTGTATTCAAACAATTGTGTCCGAAATTCCCAGCACCACCTCGGCCTGTAATAACGCGATGGGGAATATGGCTCCGGGGAGGAGCCAGAAATATATTTCACAAGTGAAAAATGTCATATTTGAAAATTGATTCAAATGATTCTGCAGCAGTTCGAGATAGTTAGTGTAATGTGTAGACTGATGCTTTATTATCGTTTGGTAAAACTCTACAAATACAAAAATTGATGGAGCTTCTAACATTACATATAAACTGACAGGTCCCCCATCTTTCCACTGCCAACCTAGCCTTCTGGTGTCTATCAGTGTGGCCACTCCCTGACAGTCAGCATATTTTTCCTAATTCGGACGTTCAACAACAAATAGATGAAATATCCATGCACTATTCTGAAGTTGCACAAGCTATTGAACAATTAGAAAACAGTCACTTATCTCACTCTCATTAAATTGCACAAATAATTCATAGGCCGCAATTTTGTGTAATTTTAACGAAAAATCCCGATTTACAAAAGCTTCGGTCTATAACTGAAAATCAAGAGTGCACAGATGAGGAAGAGGAATATCTGACATTTGCAAATATTACTTCATTGGATGTCATTTTCGACGTATACGACAACGTATCCGCAATATAGTCGACGGCTGAATAAGTCGACAATGGAAACGTTGCTGATGTTGCAATTCTACGCAAGTTATCAGGGTGGTTGCCTATTGCCAGAGTGGACACCAAGACCATGGTAAAAGGTAACAATATTATTTTTCACTAATATTGTATATTACGCACCTACTTTTATGCGGTGCGCCACTGCCGCAAACTCGGGTTATGAATATGTCGAGTTCTGTTTTTCCCCTTCTGCTAACCGCGAAATCCAACAAATTTGACTAAAATCTGTCTTTAGAAATTTAATCAGTTTTGTAAAATTGGATGCACAGAATATTAATAGATTGACATAACTTCCGCCATACGGTTCGCAAAGTTCCAGTTAGAACAAATTATAACGGGCAAGTTTCTGTATCTTCCCTTCTCAACGTTATCGATGGGTCCTGGGTCCGGAAGACCGGAAACTTGATTACGGCACATTTTCCGACGAGCGAAACGCGATTACCGGGTAATTCCCCGATGCATATAAATTTGACGAAGTTATTTCTAATGTAAGGCAAATAGTCCCGCCGTTGGTGGAGAAACAGCAGTAACTGTCTAACTTAATTGTTGAACTTAGGGATAACAGGCCGGGCGAAATTTCGCATGAGGAACGTCGGCGTCGTCGTCGTCGCCGCCACGGCCCCGGCATATTCCAGATGACACCGGCACTTAACTTTGTTAAAGCGCCGTGTACTACACGGGCTTCGCGCGAAACTTTCGCGCGCTGCAGCAATTAGTATTGTGTTGCTCTTTGCGCGAGCGCCCGTTTAAGTATAGTTTTGCGTTTTAGATGTTCATATTTCTCGCGAGCGGAGAGATTTTAACTCGACTAACTACTCGTTGTGGATGTTTATTGCGCATTGTTTGAAATGTAGTATAATTTCCATTATAATGGCGCTCGGATTTCCTCGTCGAAATATGTTACCTTTCTGCCCGAATACAAATGGGGCAATTTCGCGTTAAAATGCGGTAGTGATATGAAAATGGTATGAGTAAAGGTATTCAAGCCAGCTAATGCTTATTCACATATAGGGAGAATCAAATGAAGTTAAACATTTCACTATGATTTACAATCGCATTGACGCAAATTTTGATTAAATATATTTCAGAACTCTAATCACATTGAAAACTAGTTTCACAAGCCACTTGAGAGCGTTACAATTATAAAGAATAGAAAAGTAGCACATCTGCATAACTCTCCAACGAATCACCAATCACTGAGGTTCATTTGTTAGGCAACTTTCACAGAAAGTTGTGCATAGGCTGCACTGCAGCCTACATTGCATATTTCAATAATTATCACGGGGGAATTGCGCTTTGTTAATCGCAGACTGCAAGGGTAAACTAGTTTCGTCCTTATTATGACTCTTCAGTACGGTATAGCATTCTGCGATTAACAAAGCAATCTCCAAAACTTTCTGTGAAAGTTGCCTAACAAATGAACCTCAGTGTAGGTCATTCGTTGGAGAGTGAATGTAGATATTCTACTTTCCTATTCTGATGCCATTATCAGCGAAATATTTATCACAATCCAATGTGACTTCTAGAACGTTTAAAAACTTTACAAAGGAAGTATCAATGTGCCTGACCCACCATCTTCTGATATTCTAAAGTCTATAGTAGCGTAAAATTGTGGGTTATGCTCATTGCTACTTTTGGGTCTCATTTCGTTTCACCCGTTGGTCACATTGTAACCAAAACTTGCAAGTTTGACGACCGATTAAGTCTCGTTTGCAAAGTTATCAACTTCGTAGGTTTGTGACCAAAGCTTCAATCGCATTCCCAAAATTTGTGAAAGCTCCATCACTACGAAAATTAGATCGAAAGAGGGCAAACTTTCAATCACAGTTTTAAAGTCAACAATTTTGAGAATTTAAGCTGAAAGCCACAATTATATTTTTCAATTCTAATTAAATTCCCTACTGTGTGCTTGTCAACTTCCTACATCTTAACGGAAAAGGTTAGTAACATTTAGAATATTTAATGTTTCAGCCCTACGCTTGTGTCAGTGTCAGTCCTAGCTGCATCAATTTCGGAAATTTGATTTAAAATGCTTAAAATTTCAACCACACTTCGAAGTTTCAGTTTTGGACTTTTAAATTTCGAAAACTCGACCTGAAAGCCATAACTATATCTCCAAAACCAATTAAATCCCGCCAGTAAGTTTATCGACTTCCTACATTTTAACGCAAAAGCTCCAACCACACCTTCAAAGTACAATAAGTGTCAGTCCTAGCCGTATCATTTTCGGAAATTTGGTCTGAAAGGTTTAAAGCTCCAACCACACTTTTAAATTTTCAGCTTTGGACTTATCAATTTCGAGAATTTGAGCTGAAGGCCACGACTATATTTTTCAAGACCAATTAAATCCCAACGGCGAGCTTACCAACTTCCTAGATTTGAGCGGAAAGTTTTAACCACTCTTAGAAAATTTAATGTTTCATTCCTAGGCTTATCAAGTTCGGAAATTTGATCTTAAAGGCATAAACTTCCACTTAAATTTTCAAAATTTCAGGTTTGAACTTATAAATTTCGAGACCTTGAGCTGAAAGCCACGGCTAGATCTCCAAAACCAAATAAATCCCGCCAGCGAGTGTATCGACTTCCTAGATTTTAGCCTAAAGCTCCAACCACACTTTCAAAACACAATGAGTGTCAGTCCTAGCTTTATCAATTTCGTAAATTTGATCTAAAAGGCACAAAGTTTCAACCACATTATCAAAAATACAGCTTTGAATTCATCAGTTTCAAGAATTTGAGTTGAACAACTATATTTCCAGAACCAATTAAATCCCAACGGCGAGCTTACCAACTTCCTAGATTTAAGCGGAAAGTTTTAACCACTCTTAGAAAATTTAATGTTTCAGTCCTAGGCTTATCAAGTTCGGAAATTTGACCTGAACGGCGAAGACTTCCATTCATATTTTCAAAACTTCAGCTTTGGATTTATCAATTTCGATAATTTGAGCTGAAAGCAACGACTAGATCTTCAAAAACATTCAAATCCCGCGATCTGGTTTATCATCTTCCTAGATCTTAGCGGAAAGCTTTAATAACATTTAGAAAATTTAGTGTTTCAGTCCCGGGCTTATTACTTTCAGAAATTTGATCTGACTTTCAAAGTTTCAGCTTTGGACTTATCAATTTCCAGAATTTGAGCTAAAAGCCACGATATATTTTTTAAAACCAATTAAATCCTAACTGCGAGCTTATCATATTCCTAGATATTAGCGGAAAGCTTTAATAACATTTAGAAAATTAAGTGTTTCAGTCCTAGGCTTACCAATTTCGGAAATATGGTCTGAAGCGCGTAAAGCTCCAACCACACTTTCAAAGTTCTAGCTTTAGACTTATCCATTTCGAGAATCTGAGCTGATAGCCACGATTATATTTCTCAAAACCAATTAAATCGCTACTGCGAGCTTATCAACTTTCTAGATTTTAGCGGAGAGCTTTAATAACATTAACAAAATTGAATGTTTCAGTTCTAGGCTTATCAATTACGGAAATTTAATCTGAAAAGCGAAAAGCTCCAACCATATTTTCAAAGTTTCAGCTTTGGATTTACCAATTTCGAGAATATGGGCTGAAAGCCATGATGATATTTTTCATATCCAATTAAATGTCTACTGCTAGCTTATCATCTTCCTAGATTTCAGCGGAAAGCTGTAATAACATTTCGAAAATTTAATGTTCCAGCCCTAGGCTTATCAACTCCGGAAATTTGATACGAAAGGCGTAAAGTTTCAATCACATTTTCAAAGTTACACCTTCGGACTTATCAATTTCGAGAACTTGAGCTGAAAGCCACGACTATATTTCCTAAACCAATTAAATTCCAACTCCGTGCTTATAAACTTCTTACATCTTAGCCGAAAGTAACAATATAACATTTAGAAAATTCGATATTTCAGTTCCGGGCTTATCAATTTCGGAAATTTGGTCTGAAACGCGTTAAGTTTTAACCACACTTTTAAAGTTTCAGCTTTGGACTTATCAATTTCCAGAATTTGTGCTAAAAGCGACGATTATATTTTTCAAAACCAATTAAATCCCAACTGCGAGCTTATCATATTCCTAACATTTAGAAAATTTAGTGTTCGACTCCTAGGATTATCAATTTCGGAAATTCGGTCTAAGAGGCGGAAGCTCCAACCACATTTCCAAAGTTTCAGTTTTGGATTTTTCAATTTGGAGAATTTGAGCTGAAAGTCACTATTATATTTTCAGAATCAATTAAATTTCGATTGTGAATTTATCAACTTCCTAGTTTTCAGCTGAAAGCTTCAACTACATTCTGAAGGCTTAACTAGTCTGGTTGTGAGTCTGGGTCTTATCAATTTCTGAAATTTGGAGAGAAAGTTTTTACCACAACTTTAAATTCGATTGAGTATCTATTGCAAACTTATCACCTTGAATGGAAAGTTTCAGTCAAGTGGAAGATGTGAAGAACAATTTGAAAACCAATTCCCAGCTGTTAGTTTATCAACTTTTTGATTCTACTACAGAACTCCAGTGAAGTTTTCAAAGCTTGATGAGCTCTAGGTCCAAACTTAAGAACTTTGTAGATTTGGGCGCAAAACTCCAAGTATAATTTGGGAATATTTCAGCTACAAACTCACTAATTTATTGAGTTTGAATGGATGATCTGAAGGCAAACTTCGTAGAATCGACCGGAGAGCCTTAACCACATTTTTACATACTTGATAAACTCCAGTTAAAAGCTGAACAATTTCGACAACTTAATGCCCGTCTGCACCACTTTTGAATCAAATCGGGCTTATTTAAGTAGTTCTTAAAATTAAGAAGAGGTTAACTGTCATTTCGATTGCCCAAACAACAATACAAAAATTTAAGAAAAAAATGCGTTGCGTTTCACCATCAAATATTGTTAGCTATCTCATAGGAAGTAGTCAGATGATATATGTTTGTCAATATTTATGTATTGCTTGGTACGATCTGTCTTTTCTGATCATATCGTATGCTTTATTTTATGGTCGTAGCATATTGTCTGTATTTCTTTGAGGGTAAAAATTTGGTCGCTAATAGATCGGTTTGTTTGGAATTCGGCTTGATATTCCTCTACTTCTTTCTCTATGTAATCATTTAGTCTGTTTCGAAGCATTTTTGGAAATAACTTATAGCTTGTATCCAGGAAAGAGATTCCTCTGCAGTTGCATTTTGCCCTCTTCTTTGTGGAGTGGCTATATTCTTGCTTCCCTCCAGTCTGTAGGCATCCTTTCTTCTTCCCAAATTCTCTCTATCAAACCAAAAAGCTTTCCTTGTAGCTTTCTACCTCTTGCTCTTTCAGTATTTCTGCACTAATTTCGTTTGGCCTTGGGCTTTTATGATTGTTTAGACCCATTATGATTTTCCTCTGTTGGCTTTTCTTGAAAGATTTTATCTTTTTTTTTTTATACATTGGTTTTCGCATTCTCTTCCATCATCTCTTCCATTGTGGAGGTTTTCTACTCATTTCACTCACCCTTCTTGTCCTTTATAAACGTAAAGTACATACATATCGCAAACATCCAAAATGCCAGCTTTTAATATCTTCTTCTCCCGACTACCTTTCAATAACTATCGGAGCACGATCGCCACCTACTCACGATAAATATAATAAACGCCTATATATAGATCCGTCTCTTATTAATAGCGCACGGATAAATCCGGCGCGCATATACATACGTAACAGGCGACAACGTATTCGAGGAACGCTTATACCGCGCCACTAGCTGGAGGCTGCTCGTTCCATAACCCAAAGTGGATTAAAATGAAACGTATGAAATTTACGGAATATCTCGGGTGTGAAGCTTTCGGGCGTTTGTAGCTCCGGCGACGCGGAGCCGGTCTTTGAAGGTTCGCATCCTCTTCGAGTGACATAAAAGCCGAGACACGTTTTCCGGCATTCAATAGATTCTTTCCCGTACTGACTGGGGAAAAAAGGGAAAAATTGCGATTTCGAGGAACATGTCTTTATTTCTTTCTTGGGATATGTATTTACCTGTGTGGATTTGAATCCCTTTAACGGGCGTGGGACGTCTATTCTGAAATTTAAAAAATGGCGACTTCAAATATGGAAACGAAGAGATAGAAGTGGCGTTAAGTTGCTTACGATTCTTCGGGATTTCTTTTACTTTATGAACGATTCGGGTACAAGCAGAACTGGAATTTATCTAACGCCTGAAGGGTCATCGGAGAAGCTGCATTCATCGACACAAAAGTTCTGCTTAGATAACTTAAGCTTAAGTTACGGCGTTCGACATGAAGATTTTAGAGATAAGTAGCAGGAGTGATAGTTGGGCAACGTAGTGAAAATGGACGAGCGAAGGACAATGTAGAGGATATCGGTAATATAGACTGCGAATAAGTCAGAAAAGGATGGGCGGAAGAGAACGTGAGCCCTCCTCAATGATACACAACTCGCTTAATTTCGAAGAGTACGAAATTTGGAGTTTTCTTAAAGGATACACAATTCGCTCAATTTTGGAAAGGATCAAATTTGCGCCAGTTGTAGAAAGGATGTCAAACTGTTTGAGGTTTCCACCTTGGAAGTAATTCGGTCGAGAACCAAATCTGGAATCTCCTTAGCGCCCGAAACGTCATCTGAGCTATTCTCAAAGATACACAACTCGTTTAATTTCGAAATTTGGAAGAGTTGCAGATAGGATATCAGAAAAAATACTTCTACATTGGAAGGAATTCGGTCGACAGCCCAATCGCTTTAGCCCGCAGAACGTCATCTAAGCTCCGGTCGAGGATGTACAATTCGCCTAATTTTGAAAAGAGCTAAGGGAGAGTTGTAAGGAGTATGCCAAACTGTTTGAGATCTCTGGAAATATTCCCATCTTGGAAGGAATTCGGCCAAGAACCAAATCTAGAATCATCTTAGCGCCCGAAACGTTATCTGAGTTTTCTTCAAGGATATGCAATTCTCCCAATTTTGAAAAGGACCAAATTTGGGCGACTTGTAGAACAGTTGTCAAACTTTTTGAGGTCTCCGGATACGCTTCCATCTTTGAAGGAATTCGGTCCAGAACCAACCTTGGAACCCCTTAAGCGCACGGAACGTCATCTGAGCTATCTTCAAGTATATAGAATTCGCCTAATTTTGAAAAGTTCCAAATTTGGAAGAGTTCTAGAAAGGATGTCAAATTGAAAATATTTTCGTTTTTTAACGAATACAACTTCCGATTCACTTTTTGACTCCAACTCCAACCGTTCCATTTCTCTCTTTTCATGCCAACACACATTCTGAGGGTGACGACGCTGATTTACACCAAAACAAAGGAACGTGTCGTCGTCGGCGTGTCGCACCGCGAACGGTTACGAACACGCGCCACCATCCGCGTGTTCAATTAGAACTAATTAATTATTAAGAGACCAGCGTACAATTACTAAGGAATTCCTCCGCGCGGAGACGGAGCGAAGGGCCTTTTGTGCGAAACGGATCCGCGTGCACCGACGCCGAAGCGTAGCGATGTAACCTTTATACTCGATGTCAAACAAAGCTTCCTCCTTCCTTGGAGAGAAAGGAGAAGGAGGAGGACGGGAGCGGATCGCAGGCGACGGGAGGGTTACGTAGCGGAAAAAAGGGGGAAACCGGGCGAAACATTCATTTTCGCGGCGCCCGACTCCCACGCGCCTTGTTTTCAATAGCGCGTCCCTAATGATGCGACGGCCGGCGTGTGCATTAGGAATTGTTTCCTTTCAGATTTTCGCTTTCTCTTCGGAATGCGACAATGACGTCGTTCGGGGTAAAAATCCATTGCCGAATGATGAAAATCGTCCATTTTTATAATTCGTCATGAACTATTTCGAAATTCTTTCCGATGAAGACCTTCTTTAAATGGTGTTAGAGATCATCTGCACCTGCAATATTGGAATATTTGGATGAGTTTTCTTGGTTGTAGTAACTCAGCAGAGATCGGATTATATGTTTTTGCATATCGATAACTATCAACGGTATAATTGAACGCCTTAAGATCTACACAAATTAGGGTAAATAAAAGCGTTTAGAATTCATTTAATTTTACATATTTAGAATATTTTGGCTTTTCTTCACATATTTCGAATATTTTAACATATTTGAAATTATTCGACATATTTTTCCGTTTGAAAATCGCGTTATTTTTATAAAAATATAGTAGAACCTCCAGACCAATCTAGTTTTCGGATGCGTTGTGGCAGTATGTTATATATCTTGCTTCGAATGCAGTTTGTTCCTGTTCTTATTATATTTATCGGGGAGGTGTTTTGGAACAGACTGCTTTCATTCAAACTTGAAGAATTATAACCTTACCAAAACCTTTCCTCTATTAAATATTCTACAAGATTTTCCTTCAATGCCATCTCTCCAAATAAACCATAAGCAAACTGTTGTGCATTTTCAAGGGTACGTTTAGAGTGAGTGAGTCTGAACTGAATATGTTTTTATCATAATTCCAAACCAGACAATCAGAAAAGCGTTTCCTAGTTCTTCTTGCTAAATACCTCATTTCAATCTTCCCTGTTTTCGTTAATTTGCCACAATTACATTCAGAAAACCTTTTCGTCGCATGACCCAGCGCTCCCATTACGTAGTTTGATAATTTTCCATTGCAAAGCTCAAACAAAAATTATGTTTTACTAATGGACTGTCCGAGATGAGGTGTGTGTGTAAGGAGGAAACAGGCAAGGATATCAGAGGAGGGTAATGCTTGTAGCAGTTGCTCCACCCCCAAAGTAGTGGCTATGAAAGCCGCCGAAGTATATCATCCAAAACTCACAATGCTCCTGATGCGACGAATACAGTGGATGGGTGGCGCTAATTGTGTTTGCATATTTTCTATATGGTTATTCCAAGAGAGTGCATTGTGGAGGTGGGCTCCCAGAAGTTTTATGGTCTTTTTCATTGATATTAACATGGTTTGAGTCTTCGTCACATCTAATTTAATCATGCGCTTGCGCCAGCACCTCACCCATCTCAACAACTTTCACCACGAAAGAAGTATCCAAGGCATAAAGGTAGGTAGCGTCGTCCTGCGTATTTCTAGCCAGGTCGTTTACAATGATGGTGAATTACAGCGGACCAATTGGATCGATTCCTGTGGTATTCTCTTTACCCAACTGTCCTAACTTCCGGCACGACGCTCGCCACTCCTGATTTCCAAGATAACTTTGTATTAGTTATAGCCTAGTCCCTCTGATGCCGTAATGGTTTAGTTTCTCGCTCAAGATGGTGCAATCCACGTAATCGTCTCTGAGAGGTCATAGCACATTATGGATATATGTTCATCCCTAAACTTGTTTTGGAATCTACTCCGACCATACGACACACTCACCAGACCAGTGTTTTTATCCCATTTTCTTCTACGGATAGGATATGGGAATATGAGGCCGATAGGAATATCAAAAATAACATACGCTGACGATATGGTTCTAATAGCCAAAAAATGAAGGAATTTTAAATGAAAATGAAAAAAAATACTATGAACGTCCGGAAAAGTAAACATGAGAATGAGCGAGGAAAAAACAAAAGCTATGTTCATCAACGAGAATGGACAGACACATGAAATCTTTCTAAATCAGAAAGAATCGTGAACAGGTTAAAAATTTGAAATTGAATTCATTGAACATCAAGAGTACCTTCCTGAACAGAAAATAAATACCAAAACAGATTAAAACAGAAATTTAAATAGCAGCACCAATACTCACATACGGATCCGAAGTATGGACAACAACAAAGAATCAAGAACAAAGAAGACAAAGCATTGAAATGAGATTCTTCAGAACGACCAGATAAAGTAAGAAATTGCACAATCAAAGAAAACTTAAAAATACAGCCCATACAAAAGACGATAGAAGAAGGACAACTCGGATGGCTAGGATGTTTTGAGAATGGTAGAAGATAAATTGGTGAGAAGAGTTTTGGAAGCCAAAACAAGCAAAACACAACTAAAAGGAAGACCAAGAAAGTGTTCGATAGAGGAAGTAATGGAAGCGGCGTAGAAAAAAAAATAAAAATTGGAAGGAAATTCGAAGACAGGAACATATACGTCGAAAGGCATGGAAAAGAACCTCAAACGTGAGTCAACTCCATGAACTCGTCACCTGGAAAGATGTAAGGGTTAGGATTAAGTGAGTATGTAAGTTGTTCGATGAACCTATTTGACAGTGAAGTTAAAGGCCACAGGCCCCTTCTCAGAATAATACTAATTGTAAAACAAAAATTTCAACAGATGAGCTTTTATTGAAGTAAATAGATAGAAGATATAGTGCTAAGATAGGTTAAAATAGACCCTCTGAAACCGATCCCCATGGGTTCTGTGGACCACATGTTAAAAACCACTGCGCTAGACGAAGGTGACTAAAGCAAACATTGAAGTCCAACCAACTGGTCGATTTTCTTGAATCTCTTAACCCGGCGCGGCGTTGCGAAGGTTTCGAAGGCGTTCGTTTCGAAGTAGAATCCGTGCTGATGCAGTGGACCGCTTCTTTCCATCTAATACCGGTTTTCCCTATAAAAGGAAGACGGAGTTGCGGGAGCGGGTTCGACACACGACGAGATTGCGTGCCTCGTAAATACGTTGAACGGCAACAGCATTTCCAATCCTCGAACATAAATACCATTAAGACCGGCGTACGTATTTAAGCGGTTGTTTTTGTAGTCGATGCCGAGCTACAGTATGTATGTACGTACTATGTATGTTTGTTTGTTCTTGTGCGCCGTTACGACGCGCTCGGTTCGTTCGTTTCGATGAATCTCTGCTTTTGGGCCAAGCGGTGAACGAGGCACAGCACCTATTGGTTTAGGCCAGGCATGGGCAACCTCTTTTTGTAGAAGTTTTATGCTGCGAGTAATCTTGAAAAATATACATTTTTGTGGTATCCTTATGATTCATTATGAATTAAGTTTAGACGGGCCGTGCTAATATGCAACGAAAGAATTCAGTAGCGGGCCGGGCAAATCTTACTCGAGGGCCGCATGTGGCCCGCGGGCCAGAGGTTGCTCATACCTGGTTTAGGCAGTAATAAGCGAGATACGGATGAACGAGAAAGGTCAAAAACGTTAAATCCAAGACACCAGCTTAGAACAGCAGGAAGAAGAAATATTCCAAAAGTAAGATTTCAGCGAGATCGCCGATTAAAAGAAAAAAATTAGATGAAATAGACCAGGTATTGAAAGCAATACAAGATATGAGACAGGAAATGAAGGCGGGGTTTCAACTACTACTAACATACGGAGTTAGAAACTAAAGAAAGAACTGGAGAAAACCGAGACCTGGGAGACATCAAGAAAGAAATGCCCCGCAAGGAAGAAGAGTGGCACAAAGAGAAACGAAAACTTGTACAAAAAGTACAGAATGTGGAGGAAAAACTGGAAAAACAGGATAGAGAGAAAACGAAAAGCAACATTATAATTAAGAATGCCAACATAAGCGGTGCAATGATTAAAGAAAATATAGGAAAACTGATGACAGAGAAGATCAATACGAAAGTGCAAATAACAGATCAATATAATAAAAAATAGTGAAATTAGCCAACTGGGAGCAGAAAAGATCGGTCATGGAGAACAAACACACAAATTACAGGGACGGACATATACATAAAAAATGATATGTCGACAGAAGAGGGAAAGATACAAAAGTACCTAAGGGACTTTGCTAAACAAGAAAGAGGAAAGAGGAAACCGGAAAACTAGGATACAAGAAGATTAATGACAAGAGGCATAAATGGAATGAGATTCAAGTAAATAGACAACAACACGACAGAAATGAAGAAAATATGCAATCCGAGGGGAAGAAAAACATGGAATGGGACAGAATACAAGCTGTAACGAGAACAGGAAGATATTCAAAAAACTAGGAGGAACTGGGGAAAGTGAGAAGAAGCAAGAGAAGGCAAGGTATGCGTGAGTATAGGAAGGTTAATATTAAGTTTAGAATTATAAGATCGTTTTTTTTTAGTTAAGGTTGGCTATGCTGCATATGTTCTTTTTTACTATTGTCTTTGTCCTGTAATTGGATTATTTATCTGTTGGACAATAAATATTATTATTATTAAGAACTAATCCATTTTAATGTACATTTGCTTCTTGTATTTATTGTAATCTATGTATATCTCCTTCCTTTTTGTAACAATATCAATCATGCCTTTTGGATTTTGTATCCCATTCGTCATTGCCCAAAAGATTGTAAGTACGACGAGTTATGCGGTGAATAGACGTTACTGATGTGCAAAAGGTCGCCTCGTAGGCTAAGCACTTAATAACACTGAGCTAGTTATGCAAATAAAACGAAACCGGCGTTATATATATATATATACATATTCATACAACAGCATTCACATTCTATATTATCATTTATTAAAATAGAATAGTAAATCAGAACAAGGAATTTCATTCATCTTGCCGGCACTACAACAGTTTGAAGATCACTACAACATTTACTGTTAGACTTGTGTTCTATTGGATGAATCAGTGCATGGATTTCTTTTCTCATCGTTCGGACACATTGAAATCTGAAAATACAAAAATGACTATGCCTATCCTGATTATATTTCAGGTTCCAAACTTCAGTTGGACTGGAACGCGATTAAAAAGAAAAGTTAATTCCTTCCATCATTTGCGATGCTTCTCATGCAAAAGATTCGGAAAGTTAAACCAATTTCCTCCGAAGTTTTTCGTCAACGTTATTCTTTAAAAAATTACATCTTATATTCATTAATTTAAGCGGACTTCGTTCCGGGACGGATTTGCATTTCTATCGCGATCCATTATTGTATTTCTCGAAGCAAAAATATCCAACGGCGAAAGGCGAAAGGGAGTTCGATTTTGCTCGACCACCGTTTCAATATTAATTGCGGCCGACTTCGGCGCGACGACGTTTCATCAATATTCAAGTCGTTACACAGATACCGGGGGCGCGCTATCATCCGGAATTAATCGACGAAACGTCTTCGAATTAACGTCTTTATCGTACTCCGTCGAGGATGCAAGTTCGACGCTAATTTCGTTAAAGGACGAAAGGGTGAGAAGGGGAAGGAGAGTGGCGTTTCGGTCGGGGCGGATTCGCGTTCGCGCGGGTTAGCGCTCAGCTCGCAACGTCGCCCCTAATCCTTCGCCAGACCGCTCGTTGCAGAGCGCCCGCCAGATTATGTTGTCACGTTGCTTGCGGAGTTATTTTCCGGCGCCGTACACAATTATTAATCTTGCGGTTGATGATATTCGAATTCGATCTTAACGCAGCGCTGTATGTCGCTTCCATACTGATATTATGAAATTACATCCGGCGCTGACGCCGGCAATATTCTACGGTGGATATTATAATATGCACGGCGAATCCGTCGTTTCTTATTTGTCGAGCGAGGATAAGATGCGCTTATGTTCGTGATCTTAAACTGATTGGAAATTTATGAAACGTCCATCCCTTTCTCTTAACCTTTGATCGGGTGCATCTGATCTGTGAGATGAAGTACCTACTGTTTTTGTGCTACAGGATGTTATCTAACGACAAGGGAGTATAAGTAGTAAGTAACCATTTAACTTAAGGAAGTTGATACAAGTACTTCAAAAGCAGTCACCTTGAATTTTTGTTCGATATAAAACTTTTTTCATATCTCTTATACTTACGAAGATGTTGATATAGAAGAAAATGACAGTTCTGTTTTTTTTTAAATAATTTCTGACGGGTTTGACATTTTAAACTTTTTCAACCAGATTTTAAATCAGCATATAAAGCTGTAAAACATATCCCATTTAAACAATCCAATCCCACTAGATCTGGGGCATACGGTATACTCCTAACCCCCGATTTACACGGTTTTTAAAATATAGGATTAAAAATAAGAACTTTAATTAATTTCTACTGATTTTTTCATTCCATTCTATTCCCAGTTCCATTTGTTCCAATCTAAAAGCGGCGATTCCCCATTTTGTATGTGCACAATCAAAGTTTCTGTTCAGGTGATTTAGTGTTGTAAGTCTTTAGCAGCAGACAGGTGTACATTTTTGGGTCCTTCTACTCGGGATTCTTTAAAACTTTTTATTTACTGCTTAGTGACAAATAATTATACTTTTTGTAGCGTTTTTATATCCTCATTAACATTTTAGGGGCTTTACTATGCTAAAAGTAATTAAGGAAAAACAAATGAAAAGAAAAGTTATATCTTTAGAAATCAAAATTAAAATTTTATATCGTCTATCTCTAATGGAGAAAGAGTAACAGATATTGCTACATTTTATTCCATGAATGAAGCCACAATAATGACAATTAGAAAAATCAAAGCTCCATTACAAAAAGTGTAGCATCCGGACCTTTTACGAGTATGAGCAGAGCTTCATACGCAAGATATGTTGCAATGAAAAATATGGAAAAAGCCTGATCTGGCTGGAAGACACCACTTAAAAGTGGATTCCAATTGATACGAAAGCAATTACAAATGAAGCTTTGAAGATTTATATAAAAAAATTAAGAATCAGTTACCATTTACTTCTTCAGCTGCAAAGAAGCTGTCTTTTTCTACAAGCCATGGTTGGTTTCAAAGATTTAAACAAAAACATTCTTTACACAATCTGAAATTGAAAGGTGAACCAACGTCTGCTGATTCAGATGCAGCGCAACAATATCCGGCAAAATTTGCTGAAATTATAGCTGTTAATTCCTATACTCCTGACCAGGTCTTCAATTCCGAATACTTTGGGTTATTTTGAAAAAACCATTCAGAGAGAATCTATTTGGCTAAAGCTGACAAATCAGCTAGTGGTCATACAGCAGCAAAATGTCCTGTAACAGTTTCTTCAGCAGTAACGGTTTAGGGGATTATATAGTGAAACCATTGGTTATTAACAAATCAAAGACGCCACGTTCATTTAACGTAGTAAACATCAACAGACTTCCAGTTTATTGAATGGCCAATAAGAAGGCCTTGGTTACCGCCACACTTTTCAATGCTTGTGCAATGTTTCATAACTTTTTTGTCCCAAACGCCAAAAGGTATTTAAGTAAAAAGCGGTTACCTTTAAAGCCCTTAAGTAATTGATAATGCACCAGGGCATCCTCAAGATTTCCAACACGAAAATGTGAAAATGGTAATTGTACCCACAAATACGACTTCTTTATTGCAGCTGTTTCAATTAAGGGATAATTCCGATTTTTAAGGCACTGTACATAAAGCGAATCTTCAGTTATGTTTTAGAACCAACGTAGAATGATGAAACTCTCCCAATTATGGATACTTGGAAAAAATTTACAATCTTAGATTGTCTTGAGCATGTTTGAGTGTTATATACCGAGATTAAGTAATAAACGCTCAATACCTGCTGGAAAAAATTATGGCCAGATGTAGATGCAGGTGAGAATTCTAGATTACCACGGGAGCACGAATATTCTCAGATAACGGAGATGGCGCATACAATGGGAGGAGAAAGTTTCGAGGATATTGCTGAGGCAGATATTGTAGAACTAATGGCGGACAAAGATGAGGATAATTTAGTTGACATGGTTAATGACAAATGATCGCGACAGTGATCCTGAGTCGTTCTGGAAGAATTTGAAACTTTCGTTTCGTGAAAAACGGCATCCACGTCTCACCCATTATTACAATCGATAAAAGAAAGTCCCATTCATGCCTGGAATCGCGCGTCGACATTGTCTGGCAACATGCCTCGTCGGTCGTCCATCAGCATTCGTGGCATTCACGTGAAGGTCACTTCGCATTCTCTGGTTTTCATGCAAGATTATGTGCACAGATCCCACGGAAATGCCAACTATGGAGGCGATGTGTTCCACACTCATTTGGCGATCCTCCAAAACAACTTTTCCACTGGCTGGTCGAGGGCGAGATGGTCTTGGTTTGTTGTCACACGACATTTAACCTTCTTTGAACTGTCGCACCTACGAACGCACAGGACATCCATGACACCATCACCACATGCCTCACTCAACTGGCGATTAATTTTAATCGGTGTCACATCACTTAAATGGAGAAAACAAATGATTATAGGCTCTTCTTGTAATGAACACGTCGCCATTTTAAGTATCCAAATAGTCCACACTCTCGCCGTTGTGCCCAGAGTCTCGTGTGCCGTACAGTGCTGCCATCTTCCGCACGCACTCACAACGAGTGCATGCGTATTTTAAAACAAACAGTATGTTTCTATTGTTTCCAGTCCCGACAAAAAAAAAAATCAGAGGTGTTATAATTTGAATGCACCTTTTACAAGCTAAGGCTGCTCAAAAATGTAGGAATGCGCTGGTATTTCTGGCCAAACACAATGGCTACGCTGTGGTGGGTGTCGGGATCGTGGTGCATACAAGAAAATCGAAAGCTGAACCTTCCTGCGCAAGAGGTGACAAAGGCAGGATTCATACACCTTGATATGGAGCTCCCTATCAATCCGTGGCGAAAAACTTGCTAAAAACGGCATATAAAACACTGGATGATACACAAGGCATATTGCAAACGTAGTTGAACTGTTCAGCACAGTAGGCTACCACACCTCAAGGAAGGAAAAACAATGCTAAGACGACTCTTCGGTTTGCAACACCATGAGCAACATCTGCTTGTTTACTCCCTTTCTAAAACTGCTTCAGCATAATATTCCCAAACTTCTTCGTATCTGAACGACAACTTATACGCCCCCATCGCCCCCGAATTTTTTACGATAACACAAAAGAAAAAGAGGGGCATTCACTCCTTACTTACCCGCCGTAAACTCGGCCCTAATTATATTTAAATTTTAATTAAACATTTTCATAAAATACAAGTCCGCGCGACGCGCGGCTCGCCGTGTCACGAAGAACGACCCCAGTCGACTTGGTTTCATCCTACCTCAGCCAACGCCGATCCGGAGACCCTCCTCCAGTATAATTAAAGCAGGTAGCGAGGTAGCGGATCCCGGCTTCTTCGAGCACAAAGCGCCTTTCAGTTACCTAAGAATGATTAAAGTTGTCGTAGGAGTAGATCTTGCGGTATGAAATATTGCCGCACGAAAATTATCGTTATCATTGTATGTGTTGTGTGTGCTCCTGTGCTGTTCGGGTACGGCGAGGCTCCGCGGGTATATATTAAGCAGGATAGGCGCGTCGTAACGAAGTTTAATGCCGGGAGATTACGTGTCCAAGTTTTATACATCGCGGCGGTAGGAAAACGTCGCTTCGAGGTTTCGTTATTGCGCGCCTAGAAAATTTGTTTGTCGTATAGGGATACTTAGTTGGATACGGAATTGGAACCGGTGAAGGAAAATGTTATGCCGAAAAGTGCGGGGGCATATAAAGAAATTTATGTAACCAATGATCGATTTCGCCATCACGGGCTCTCGTTCCTGCAATATACATAGTATCGTACTCATTCTTGCACTAATTATCATCTACTTCACTTTACTCGATGCCACAACCAACATTATTGCTGCATCCCACCACTTTCCTCCAAGCGGGGCGAAGCAAGTGACGAAAATGTAGGACTCCGCATCGGCGCGCCCAATGTTCGTTTGAAACTTTGACATGGACATGCACAGGAAAATCTGAGATGTATCCCCGGTCAAAGTAAAGATAATCCTAGACCAGAAAGTATGGTATACTTCGAGAGGAAGTTCTTGGGGCTCTCGGTTTTGAGTATGTCAAGGGTAGGGAATGAATGAAAGCGTTGAGTATTTAGATTGTTTCTGGGAGACTCGGAGGTTTTCGTCTATTTTCAAGAACATTTAACACTTTAATTTGCCCGGACGTTTATATAAATATATGTGTATTGTAGTATGGTAATACTTCATTAGTAAAATTACCAATAAAAGAAGTAAATTTTATAGAAAGCATTCTTTAAGAAATAGAAAAGCGTTGTAAATATATCCACACACATACACTTTAAGCATTTCAAAATCCAGAATTCCAAATTGCTATAATGACGTGGCGAAAAAAATGAAGTTTGTTGATGACGACGGTATGGAATGGTCGACGAAAAAGTTAGATAAAGTTATATAAAATACCAGGGTTGAAAAGAAGCAGACCACATCAAAAACGAAGTTGTTGTTTACAAACGACGAACAGACCAAAGGAAAAAGAAGTACAATAAAAGGAAGAGACCAAAGAAAAGAAGTGAAGAAAGAATTGAAGAGGGAGGGAGAAGTTAAGAATTAGAAATGAAAATTACACTTATACACACGAGGTAATATTTTGATTGTATTATTCATTATTTTGTTAATATAATACTAAAATTTTGTAAATATTAATTGTAATAATTTTTGCTTTCTATAAAATGAACTTTATCATACTACAGTATACAGGATTTGTCGTAACTAATGCCCCAAATTTCCTTAGAAGATTATATGAGGTTAGGTAAATCAATGAATGTACAATGACAAAAATTGGGCACAAAGTGTTGTTCCCTGCGATATGTATTCCCGAATAAACATGCGGTCGTTGAGCCTCGCGTGAGATCCGATCACAAATGTGTAAACAAAGCACCTCAATGTGCTTAAGATATGGCCTAGATTTTACAAGCGTCTATATTTCTTTCTCCCAATTGTAAATATTCGCCTTTCTTCTCCAATCACACGTTCTTCAACACGCATAATTTATTTCCCGATAAAACAAACACAAATTACTTGACCTTGCTCCTGACATCATCCGATTCTTAGTATCATTTACGTTTCTACGTCAATAAAATTAACACCCCATACTACAACTAACTCTTAAATGTTGCTTAAGAAACGTACGGAACTTGTTATGAACTTCCTTTTGTTTTAGTTTGATGTGTAAGTTGCTAAAAAGGCCGGGATTTTTCATAAGATATGCGTTAAATTCATTTATAAGATTATACCTATCTACTTTTCGGTGTAAGGCTCGGGTGCAGTCAAGTTTCATAGTTTCTGTATAATTCCTTCCACCGTTTTCTATCTCTGGTCCGATCCTTCATTCCTTCGCACCTAATTCCTCTTTCTGTCGCTGCTTCCCTGATGTCGTCATTCCATTATTTTTCATGGTCTTTCTTTTTTGTTTTCCTCCTGTCACTCGTGTTTCATACCCTTTTTTTGTCAGTCTATCATCACTCCTACGACACATATGGCCGAACCATCTTAACTCATCCTACTCTTATTATTTTCCATATACGTTTAATTCCTAGGTTTTGCCAGTATTTCTCGTTTCTTATCTTATCTTTCTTGGTCTTGTTATCTATTCGTCTTAGGAATCTCATATCGATGGTGTTCACTCGCGACTCGAGCTTTTTTGACTTTGTCCAGGTCTCACCGCTATACGCTGTTGTCGTTCTTATCAGTTTTTCACTATTTCTGTTTTGATCTGCTTTGGCACTTCCCTTTTTCCCAGAAACGTAGTCCTCATCATATAAAACATCAGTTAACACAAGTTAATCTCGTTCATTTTCCAGTGACCCATTTTTAGTGGTTTCACAATCTTCATTTATTTTTCTTATTCTTTTTTCTATGATACTAGTTAATATTTTTCCTGGTACTCTTGTTAATGTAATTCCCCTGTAGTTATCACAACCCCTCTCATCCCCTTTCTTATAAATGGGCAATATTATTTCCGAACTTCACTCTTTCGGTATTTTAACTTCTTATATAATTGCATTAGTTCGGTTACTCGTCTTATTCCTTTTTTCCCATATATTTTATCATTTCTGTTGTTAAGTTGTTTCTTCCTGGAGCCTTTCCTAGTTTCAGCCTTTTTATGGACTCCATCTTCTTGAATTGGTTCTATATTTTGAATTTCCTTTCATCTCCTCTTTATTTTCTATAATCTCTGTTCTGTTTCTGTCAAGTCTTGAAAGTGTTGCCGTCATCCGTCCATTATTTGGTCTTGCTATGTAATTGTGTCACCATTGTTATCTTTTATGTTTACTATTTTGTATTATATTTTTGGTCTAGTTGTTTAAGGGTGCCATAAAATACATTTTGATTTTTCTAGTAATTATTAGTCATTTTCTTTCCAAATTTTATCCAGGACCTCTCTTTTTGCTTTCGTAATTTCATTCTTGACCTTTCTACGTTTTTCCTTGTATTCTTCAAAATCGTCTAGGTCTTTTGTTTCTAGATATCTTTTCCAACTGGTTTTCTTCTCTTTTACAATACGTTTCATTTTTGTCGTCCCCCACTCTGTTCGTTTTATCTGCTTGTTTGTTATTTCCACTTTCCCTCAATTCCGTTGTCTTTCGGATCTTGGAATCTTTTAGCAAATATTTGTTGGTATTTACCTTGATATTTTCTTTCTTTCAATTTGTAACTATTAATTTCTTCTTGTGTCCTCACTCCTACTTTTATCCACTGCTTGCATTTATGTTTATACGTCTGAATAACAAACATTCAGGAGTTTCAAAACTTCTTTCTCATAGGACAATTGAATATTAAAAAAGTTAAATACTTCGCTGTGGATAGTAGACAAATATCTGCTCTTACAAATTTTGTTTGAACTTTCTTCCGTTTTAATTCGATGCAGAAGTTGCGAAAAGCACCGTATTTCCAGCGACGCAGAATTCCAACGACTAGACGTATCCGGTATTTCCTCCATCAGGGCTCAGATCAAATTCGCGAAACTTAAATTCGAAAACAACTTAAACAGCGATCCGGCGAAGAGGAACGAAGACCACCGCGAATCGGGGAGGAAGAGAGACAGGACGAAGAGAAAACATTTGCGCGACAACAACGAGGAAGTCTCCAGATTATCTCGTGAAAATTTAACTCCTGTGCAGTTGGCATCCCCGCGCGGCCGGCGGTAATTTACGAAAGGGTCGGGTCTTCCATTAAAAACAAATGACGTCGCTCCGGAGATAACGCCGCGTCGCCGCCCCGGTGCGTGCGGTACTCGATGTATGTTTTTAGGGCGACGAAGGGTGGAAATCAAGTTTGTCGTTCGGCGTAAACTTAAACGCGACGTGGAAAGGGGAAGGATCGCGTGGATGTTGCTGGCTGCTGGTCCGTCGCTGTGCGTGCACGACGGCGAGGTCGTTTCGTCTTGCGAGAGGATACGGTTGGATTTTGGATGTTACGTTTGTAATTTGATCTTATCTTAACGATAAGGGAGGGGCGGGAAAGATTTCGGTTTCTTGATACAGCGTGAATTATTGTGCGAGTTCGTTAAAATCGAAGCAAATATTTCTTGGAACGTACCAAAGTACCCATGTAGTTTTTTGCAAAATAGGGGTTTAGGTTTACATAAAAATTTTTTCGGTTGTAATTCTATAAAAACGGGGTTACTCGAGACAATTCCTAACAGTTTTGTTTGTAATTTTTAAATATACGTATTTTTAATTGCTGTTTAAATACAGTGTACTCTGATAATAAGTCCGCTTTTAATAAGTCCGCTTCCCCTCGTTCTCGCTCAAACGTTACCCCCATCACTAGCTTACCTCGGATTTCATATTCGACTCTGTCAAGTTCGCACGCACAATAAATTTAAGATTATTTCTTTTGGCAATTGTTTAAAAAGTTGAAGAAAAGTTATATCATATCATATCAACGTTAAAAGAACATAACCTCAAGCAAAACTTTATGAAAATAAGTATTTGCAATAATATTATATGAAATCTGAAAATAGTTTGACTTGCATTTATTGTATCCGGCAATTATTTTATATAAAAACAACTGATCAAAAATTTGTAGTCGCGGAAAAAATATTCCCTTCACCGCCCATAAGCGGACTTATTACCACACTGCACTGTAGATGGCGAAAAATAATTTAAAAGCCTTCCGAGTCTGTATCTGGACTAAAAAAATTTGAATAGCTGTTTCGTGTTTAAATCTTTATGGGTGTTCCAATTTACACCATAAATGGGGTGAATAGACACATACATTAAAATAGTATTTAAACGCATGTAAAACGGTTCCAGGGAATCTTCACACAGCAAAAAATATTTTCCAAAGTACCTATATTTCACAATAAAAATACAATAAACAAACACTTTATTGTTTCGACAATATACTGGCTACATATTCTATCCTTTGTAGAAAATATGAACACGTGTTTGTGTCAAAATATGGCATTTAGGAAAAAAGTTTAACATATAAATAAATGTAAACAACAACAAAAAGAATCTGGAAAAATATCTCAAAAAATAGGAACGTTGATGACAGGTCTACAAGTCTGTTAAAGATATAACCCCCTCTTATGATGATAGGAGTCTTTAAGACTCTTATGATTTGATCAAATGTGGCGTTACTACGGTCTTGCACATCCGCATAAACAAATGATATTGTCTCAAACAGCTAACGATATAAGGTTTTTATTTAGTTGCTCAATCTTGGCCACAAAATATTTTGAGCATTCTTTCTTGGTCCCTTGATTATACAGAAACCTGACTTTTACAAAAACACCTTCTTTGATATCATCTACACTCAAAATATCTGCTTCGTGATCGTTCGATTAAGCTTCAGATAATTCATCAAAGTCATCCAAGCTAGTGATAATATCAGACGCAATATCCTATCACACCCAATCATTTGGCATACTCGATTCTGCAGCAGATACAATATCTTCTAGACTGGCTTCTCAATCACCATATGTTGTTTTTTATAACGTTCTCAAAAGCGCTTGTGATGGTGTTTAAATCTTCTTCAGAGGCTGATGGTTGAACAAAGCCTGGAAGCTGTCTTAGCGCTTCTAACCTATTAACAGGAAGAATCCCAGTGGCTCTGAATCCGATTTCTAGATTGTCAGTACTATTTCGTTCTAGAACTTCTCAAGTTTGGTTCAAATATATAGAAAATTTTTAGCGAAAAGTGTAACGCCAAGTTGTCACCAATTATTGCTTTCCTCGCGGTTCCTAAAATACGAAATGGCTACTTGAAAGATCCAATCTTCAAAGATAATGTTATGGAACCAACCACTTTTCTATTTGCTGTCAGGTTCTCTTTCAACCCATTCGGGATATGCATTTTTAGCCTCGAATACAACATAAAGCGTGTTTGATCACATCCATTGACTGTGAACATAACAGATGTAGAACTGTTTGAATAATCCATTACTTTGATAACTATTTTAGCACTTCGCCGAACCATCACGCAAACCCTTCATTTAAAAAGACCAAATCAAATCTCCAAGTTCAATTCTGGATAGATCTTTCTTTGCGAGGATAAAGACAAAATTATGCGACTTTTGACTTAAATTGTATCCGTTTGATTTTTCATTGTCAAAATCATCAAACATCCGGCAAACATCCAACCAAATAAATCTACATCACTTCCAACGATATCTCCGCGGTACCTCTCAAAACTCGCGACCAAGTATATCTCGAATCCGGGTCGCGCAGCCGGGCGTTTCCTCGTTTTTTTCCTCCGCTCGCCATGAAAAGATAACGCCCTCGGCGGGCATAAAAAGCGCCTGCAATCCATAAATAAATCTCGCGCGTCAAAATTTTACGATTCTTTCAAGCGGATATTACTTTTGTGCTATTTCATCGAGGTCCTGTGCAGTAGGAAATATGTACTTCCTTGTATATGTGTACGTACGTACGTACTGCAGATATAGATACACGCCTCGGCTCTACGAGAATGAAATTATTTTCGCTCGAAGTACGACGTACGAATTTTGGGCGGTCGAGGGAAGCGCTTTCGAGTCGTTCTTTTTCTCTCTCGAGATGAACGCCGTAAAATGAATATGAAAGAAAATCGTGAGTTGAATTGATCATGTAGAGTGTTGGAAGGGGGCGGAATTTTGAAATGGACGGAAGAGGGATTGATGAACTTTTGTTTGCGTAGGATGTGTATAAATTGATGAAGACTCGTCCGTGTTCCAAGTTCCAAATCAGAAGTTATCGTAGATTGAAAAACTGAATGTTTAGAGGATTCATAAAAGAAGCATACATTATCAGAAGTTTAAAGGTATACTTAAATGACAAATTTTTGATATATTTGCATATATGGGATGTTTGTTTGGGAGTATGTTTTCCGAATTGCCAACACTTTCCCAGTGACAGCCAATTTGTGAGAGCTGACAGCTGATTTGCGCTCAATTTGGTTGTGGTTTGGCATTTCACCATGAACACAAATACGCCGGAACAAGGCTTGCAAATTGTGCAAATTTATTTCGAGAATCGTGGTTCACTTCGCAAAATTTATCGTGTGCTACGTCCATTTTATGGTCGACATGATCGTCCATCCGAGATATTAATTCGATTAACCATGAATCGTTTTCAGAGACGTGGTAGAATGCGCACCCAAGAAGTTTTTGCTGCTGTGGAGCCCAGTATTGACGAGGACCCGAATGAGTCGATTCGTACGCAGCAATTGGAGCTGATCGTAGTTTACGAGCTTACAAGATCCAGCTCGTGTAAGAATTGAAGCCGTTTGACCATCGCGTGAATCGTACGTTCGGTGAGTGGGCTGAAAACGAGATTCCTCTTGATCGTCATTTTCACCACAAAATGCTGTTCAGCGATGAGCCTTGTTTATTGATTAAATGGCTACGCCAACAAGCAAAATTGCCGCATTTGGAGTGAAGAAAATCCACAAGCCATTATTGAGCCGCCCGTACATCCACAAAAATAATTGTTTGGTGTGCTTTATGGGTAGGTGGAATCATTGGTCCGTATTTATTCAAAAATTATGTTGGCCAGAGCATTACACACAATGGCGAGCGCTGTGGAAAAGTCAGTAGTCATGGGACTACTGACTTTTTCGTTCCCAAATGGAATGGCATTAATGCGGAAGAGCTGTGGTTTCAGTAAAACGGCGTAGCATGCCACATAGCGAGCCCCACGATCAATTTATTGAAGGAAACATTCGATAAGCGCCTAATTTTATGTAATAGACCTATGAATTAGTCTCCAAGATCATGTGACTTAGCACCCTCGGATTATTTTCTGTGGGGATATGTGAAGTCGCTACGTCGTCGATAAATCAGATACGATGGACGAATTGGAAAGCAACATTCACCGCATTATTTACGATATACGGGCCGAAAATTGGACTTCGAGATTGCGTTTTGTTCGAGGCAGCTACAGCGCATATATACCAGCCATCAGATTTAAATACTAATGGCATATAATACCATATGGCAATTACCACGATCTTTATGTGTTTCGTTTCATTTTAAAGTTCTATACCTCTTTGAAGAACACCTGATATCTCTGTACCAAATTCATGTTCGGGGATGGGAAGAGGAGAGGGTTATCATGGTGATGATCTACGCCAAATTCAATCTTGTCGGAAAGACTTAGCAGAAATAGAAGTGCTAAACGGGAATGAAGAATTTAGAACGGGAAAAACTTTGGTGAAAACTTTTTCCAGCATTTGCGCTATTTCTGATTTCGCTCTCCATGCGACCAATTCCTTCAGAAATATTGGAATTTAAGTAACCGGTCGTAGGCCATCGTCAAACCGATGAAGACACAGTGCGAGATGGTGTTTCATTTGGGGTATCGCGTCGGAACATACTGAAAACTAAGAAAAAAATCGTAGTAATGAAAGGCTATGAGGATAAATACGTAGAATATTTTACAATCGCTCCAGCTTATCCAATTCTCCGAAGAAAACGAAGAAGGAATTGATACACCTTTAATCTGCAATTGAATTGATCGCCACGATATTAAATTTTAATAAAAACTCCTAGAAAAATTCAAGACAAGGAGAAAGCATACCAAAAACTTGTGAAAACAAAGTCGTGCTCTGAAGAATGATGTGCCTTTTTCGAATTACCATAACCCATTGATAGTTGATGGTATAAGACAGTAGACGATGAAGGAGACAAAGAACAAGACAAGAAAAAGACATATGAAAGTCGACGCAGTAGATCCACAAAAGTTGAATCCATGAACAGGATAAAGCCGAAGAAATCAACTAAGAACCAGACGTAGACGTATATCCTCCAATTAAATTAGAAAGTTTTCCAGCATCCAAAGAATACAATACTCAACTTACTAGAATTGGTACCCAACCACTTCTTGGGACGTGAAAGATATTTTTGTAGCGGAGCACATGCAGATTTCAACTGAATTAAAAATTTATAAGAAAACAATTCGGAATCTTGAGATCTCGTTATTATCTTCGCCGGTTTGAGAAAAGCTCTAAGAACGTTTAATTACTCAAGCAAGTGACGGCCATTATTCAAGGTTAACTAACGCCATTTTGAACTTACTTTAACTCACACTCTTCCGCTAACTGTAGTCTAAAGCTGCCTGCTATTTACAGATCTTTAACAGGAGATCGTGTTGATAAATATTTTGGGGGTTTTCAATAGCTCTGTTGTTGTTCGTAAAAGCATTTTTACGTATGGATCAATTACACTTAGTCACAAAAGTCTACGTACGACAATAAAATTGATAACAATACTATGAACATAATGTCTAAACTTTATCCTCTCTCGCATAAAGCAAACACTTAAAAAAGCAATAGTTTCGTGATGAACAAATAAATATATCTATTCTAGTCTTATCTAAATACGCAAAAGCAGCGAATTCCTCAATATAAAGCCGCAACATAAGCCTACGTACGGAGAGTTCTTCCATATCTCTTTGTACAAGTAGGTACTTCCCCGACAAAGATTCTTATGAGTTAATGTAATTTTGATTCATTCAGTCCCCAGATAGCAATGCATGTAGTTGTTTTAAACGATAATCCTAAAATGAATACGAAAAGAAAAGAAGTAACCGTAGAAATAAGAAAGTTGATTTTGAAGCTAAGAATAGAAGGAAAATCAATTGCTAAAATTGCTGAAACAGTTGGATTAGCAAAATCCACAGTTCAAACAATAATAGAAAATTTTAATCATACTGGCAGCTACAGAAGTAAATCTAGATCTGGTCGACCAACTAAACTGACTGAAAGGAATAGAAGCAGTATTATACGCGAGGTAACTGCTAAACCAAAAATTAGCGCTAATAAACTGGCAGAAAACATGTATAACACATCGCAAATTCGAGTTCATCCTCAAACGATTCGCCGTTGTATTCGACACGAAGGATTTCATTCAAGAATTCCGAGAAGGAAGCCCTTCATCAGTCTTGTAAATAAAGCAAAAGACTCGCGTTTGCTAAAAAGTATTATAAGATCCACGAACAAGATGCAAACTTCTGGAATCGTGTAATATTTACCGATGAGTGTAAATTCAACGTATTTAGTAAAGATGGAAGAGCAAAAGTTTGGCGGAAACCGAATACGGAAATGCTACTAAAAATCTAACACCTACGGTGAAGCATGGCTCCGGTTCTGTTATGGTTTGGGGCTGTATGGCAGGGAATGGAGTTGGCGAATTACATTTTATTGAAGGGATTATGGATAAATTCGTTTATCTCGACATACTAAAAACAAGTTTTACAGCCAGTGTCGAGAAGTTGGGGCTAAGTGCAAACTACATATTCCAACAAGACAACGACCCGAAACACACTTCTGGGCTTGTACGGGAATGGTTATTATATCATGTAAGAAACCAACTTAATTCTCCTCCTCAGTCCCCATATCTAAACGTTATTGAGCATTTATGGGACGAATTAAAACGTCGAGTACGAAAAAGGGCAATTTACAATAAAGAACAATTAAAAAAATATTATGGAGGAATGGGCAAATATAACACCAGATGTCACAGAGAAGTTAGTTTCATCAATGCCACGTCGATTAGAAGCCGTAGTAGAATACGAAGGAGGACCAACATCGTATTAAAAATTGAGAATTTTGTATAAATTTGTAAGTTTCCTTTGGCGTACGTAGACTTTTGTTGTATGGATTTTTTAACTTTTTTTTTATTTTCCTATTGAAAATATATTTTATTTCCTTTTAATTGTGTTTTAATTTGTGGATGTTCTTTTGTATTTTAATATTGAATGTATGGATTAACGAAAAGCAATATAATTACATATTCTATTACTAATATTTGATATTTTATTGTCGTACGTAGACTTTTGTGACTAAGTGTATATTCTGATTGACAAATGTTCTACATCACCAACATCGTTTATAAATCCAAGTCTTAAGCACAACAGTGACTTTCTCATCTTAGAATTCCATTAGAATTCTTATTCTACGAATTCTGCAGGTGTTGCTCACGTTTTTAATTTGAAATATTCTGAGTGAACGACTTAACTTACGATTTCCTACTTCTTGAAACTTTTATTTCTCAGAACTTGCAATAAACTAATTCACACGTTAGAGCTGAAGGATTTTTTACGATTTGACTCGAATTTCAACTTTCAAACACAATTCTGCTTAGATGTTATTAGAAACTCTTAGGGAAGGGATAAAAACTTTAATGTTAAATTTTTTGAAGACCAAAAAATTAGCATAGGTGCCCCGTGATTTGAAATTTGTTTCTGCTTAGACGAAGTTTGATGTTTCGAATAAAAAACAATTCTAATTGCGAGAATTTTACTTGAATATGCTTTGGAAGGGACATGTACAGATCCCATTATAGTCTATGAAGCGCCCGCGGTTGGGTGTAGCACGGATTATCGGATTTTGATGCAAACTGCTAGATTATTGAAGGCAGTGTGGTCAACAACTATACTTGAACCGCCCATTATTACCCTAGGAAATGAATCCCAGGTACGTTGAGTGCGGTGTCTGAAAAATACTTCGATATTACGGCATAAGCGATCTTCGAGCGTGTAGTGTAGCATCGCACCAACCGGGCTATTACGAACTCGGTAGAGCATGCATAGATTTTGCAACTTTCTAATTCCTAATTTTTACAAATCTGACCGTTCAGATCTTTTGGTGACGTGCACGGCAATACCTAAATTCTAAGATTGTTTGCGATTTTGCTTGAATTTAAGTTTTAGGTAAAAATCTACTTATACTTAGATGTTACTTGGATGTTACTCACTTACTTGAATATCTTAGAATCCAATGTTCTTCTACGACCACATGGTCGACATGTCCTGAACTCGATTAAACGTAGAAGTGTTTACCTTGGTGGTTCCTCGAGTAGTACGTGTGATGAATTTTGTTTTAATTACATGTAAATTTTGTACGCATTTCAATCTGTTCAATATTCAGTTGCTGACAAGTTGTTTTCTCAACTCTCATGGAAAACTCTCCGATGAAGAATTAAATCAATTCGAAAGCTTAGAGTGATCAAAAGAGAGTCTTTTATTTCAAAATCATCCTTGGCTGTAATACCCATTAAATTTTCCATCTTAAATTAAGTCTTAGAATCCAAACTTTAGATCTCCTAGAATTTGTAGCAGAAGAGCACGTACATCCCTTCAAAATTCCTGATAGTCCCACTTTTTCATTTACAATAAGCTTGATGCTTCGAATGACGATGTTCAAATTCCTAGTGTTTTACCTAAATAGGCTTTGCAATTTTTGGCGGAGGAGCGTTTGTAACAAGGTAAAAGTTCGTTAATTGTAAAAATCCTTTCTTCTATCTGAACGCCTAACCAGATAGGCCAGAAATAAGTAAATTTCGAGATTTTTGAAGATTTGGTACTTGGAATTCCGTGCAAACCTACAGGTATGCAAACATCGTTCTGAATTTTTGCAGATTTTTCAACATTTAGAATCTGGACATATGAAAGTGTATTGGCATCCGTTCAATAACCTGGATTTAGCACGTTGTGATTTATTTCTATCTAGAAGATTTGAGAAAACAAATATGCAGGTGTACATCCTTCGAGAATTAGTTTATCTAGAAAATCCGTTAGTTTTTGCTAACGTTCTTTGCGACCAAAATAAAGAACTAATTGAATCACATCCAGCTAATACGATTTTGGAATTGTGAATTTGGGAATACACGTTAGTGAATTATCAGAAGAATTATGTGCGACCACACGTTTGCGCTTCATTTTGAAAGCGTCGTTACTGTTAAAACGGCTACACCACCGACATTTTTAAGACTTACCAAATCGTAAAACAATGCGTAATCGATCCGCATCCCGACGTTTTCGATTCAATACAGGGCGAAGTTCGATGCGAAATATGATACAGCACGACCGCGGTCGTCGCAATAAAAGACGAATTGGTCAATAAACGTCAACACCGGTACATAATTCAGAGGGGTTGAGACAGTTTTACGGTGAAAATTGCGGTCGGAGAGGGTATTTCGGTCGCTCTCGCGGTCGGGAATTGCGAGACCTGGGAAAAATTCTTATCATTATTGGTGGCGACGACAACGAGCGCGTCGCCAGGTGAATAGTTTTAAAATATTAACATTCCGTGACCATTAGGATTACCCGAGTAAATAATTGCACGAGTAAAGTTGTCTTTATTAGAAAACGGATTGGTTTTATTAACATTTACGTCCATACCTTTAAAAAAAAAAAGAAAATAGGAAGATCCTCGTAGAATGTTGAAAACTGGGTACGATTACTCTCAGAAATGGTCGGGATTATTTTCTAATATTTTTCGTTCTTGCACTGGTAAGAAGCTCGATTTCGTATAAAAGTAAGATAACTATCGAACGAGGGAATTTCGTCCTTATAATGTCGAGCGAGTTAGGGTCCAGAAATCGCCCAAGAAGATGTTAGCATCGGTTTTTGGGATGCAAAAGGAATTTAGCTCGTGGATTACCACGAAACTGGTAAAACAATAAATTCAAATTATTATTGTAACCTTTTGGACAAACCGGATGTAAAAATTCGTGAGAGAATACCTGGTTTAAAGAAGAAAAAAATTAATTTTTCATTAAGACAACGCACCTTCTTAAACAGCTCAAAAACCAACTCGAAAATCAGTGAATTAAAGTAGGAATTGTTTTGTTGTGTTTTAACTTCTGGTTGTTCCCAGATCTTAAAAAATCATGCGTGGGAAACGATTTCCATCGAAACGAATGAGGTAATAGCAGCCGTGGAGGCGTATTTCCACAGTCTTTCGGATTTTCACTTCGGGAATGCAGCAGTCAAATTTCTACAAGATTGCGTCTAACAATAAGTGATAAATTTTTTATAGCTATGGCCCGAAATGTGAATACATTGTGGCTATCATATTTGATAGCCAAAGCCACAACGGAAACATCACTGGCTATCAAATATGATAACCATGGCAGTCGATGTGTTAAAGAATAAAATGTATTTCAAAACCATAAAATCGTGTCTTTCTTCTAGAACGACGAAACTTATTGAACAACCTAGTAACGTGTCCTTCTACTATCTCCGTATTGACGTTCGTTCAAGCTGCAGTTTCTTCTCATGTTTGGATGCCCGCAAAGAACTCCCAAGATCCTGTGATAACTGAATTCAGTGATGCTAAATTCGTTTCCTCGACTTGGTGGTATCCCAATCGTCGAATTCTTAGATTACCATATAAGAACTCGAACTCGACTTCCTTTAAAACCGTTTTTGTCCAAATACAGTTGAAACTTCTATTTCAATCCACCTTCAACGCAGTGAAATTGTACTTCAATGACTTTTTTGGTCTCGTCATTTTCGGTCGTCAACCAAACATACCCTCATTTTTTCGGAAACCGGGACTACACTACATTATTTCTCCGTCGTCCAAATGACTAGCTGTTTACTATTTACCATAGATAACACTTCATCATAGCGTGACGTTGTTATACAGATTTATATTGTTGATGCCCAGGTATCCTTAGTATTTTATATCCAGTCGGTATTAGGAATTCTTGTGATGTGAAAGTGTTGAATGTGTGTATTTAAATGGTTACATTGCTTTCTATCTTTTAATCGATGCTTTTTATAACAATTAATAATTTTGTTTCTAGTTACATTTTTTTCTCCCATTAAACGTTTCTGGCGGGACTTAAAAAGAAGCTAACATCCGCGGAGTAATTAAATGCTTAAAACCTGGCGTGCGTGGTACCGAAAAAGTATAAATAGAACCCAAAACTAAACCAAATGTCATTTGAACATGAACATCCAAAACTCCAATATTTACTTTGTATTTAAATATACCGAATTGTAATTAATGATGTATTATTTAATGGCAATTAACCATCTGGATAGTAATATACTACAATATCAATATGTGATTAAAATCCCATTGGCTACGAGTATTTCGTATGAGCTTCACTTACTCCCCACCCCGTTCCTTTCAAATTCTTACGAAATTATTAACCAAACTAGTTTTTTGACAGACGTTTCCGAAATTACAAATTCAAACTGTAAATCCGATAATTCATCGCGCGCTAGCAGACGCGTCACGATAATCCATCTGCATACTGTCTTACCTTCTACCGAATATTCGAATATTCTCTCTCGTCTCCCGACATGAAAGCGAACTTTCGCCTAATTGTCGCTTCATTAATTTTTAGCGGACGTCTGTAAACGGTGCACTGGCAGTCTTGCAATAATCGCTTCTCTAACTGCCGGCGTCTATTGTTAATGAGCTCCTTCCGGGAAGATCCGCAAGAAGCTGGATAACTTTGCATATTGCAAGAACTCCGGCGAGTCGAGGAGATGTTTTGTTGTACGTAGAGATATTCACAAAGGGAAAATCTTAAATAGAACGTAGTTGAAGACATAGTTATGAAGGAAGGGGTGAGCGAAAGAATGGGAAGGATCACGTGTATATACAGGGTTTGTCATAACTGATACGCCAAATTGATGTACGAGATTATATGGGGTAAAAGTAATTCATTGGGTGTAAAGGAGAAAAAAAAACAAAGATTATGCACAAAAAGGGCATTAAAATTTTAGGGAAGCGTTCTAAAGAATGTATCACTCTTGAAGGAGACTTTTGCTAATGAGTGAAGTCGAATTTTGCCTAAAATTTGTTGTTTTATTAGTCATCCTACGAAATTATTGAGTGATATGTGCAAAATCTTTTTCTCCTCTGATTACCATTTATAATTCAACTTCTAACTTTCATCACACCCCTCTAACCCGTCGAAGTTATAGCCCGTCACATCATCGACGTCCGTCGATAAAACTTTTTCCTTTCTTTGATTACCAATTCGAAATTTCCACCGAACAATCAAAGAATTTACGAACCGATTCCAACGAGCAATAAAAATAAGCGAACACGAAGATGCATTTAATCTCAATAATGAAAAGCACAAAACGGACAAGACAAGAAGACAAGTAACAAATTAATTTTAATTCGTCACGGCCGTCGAAAGAACGGACAATATGAATGGCGTCGTAAAGAAGAAATATTTATTTTGTGCGCGTCTTTCGGCGATTTCCACCCCGTTTTTTTTTCCTTCTTCCTTCCTTTTCCTCTTCACTCCTTCCATCCCGCTCCGACCGACGAAAAACTGGGGGATCCGCGCGTAGATGTACTAAAATTAATTCCGACCCACTTGTTTGCTCTGGTTTGCTTGTCGAGTCATAAAAAAGATATTAAAACCTTAATGGACGACGATATCGATTTTGTATTGGTTTACGCGAAGGAGGAATAAGAAAGAGGGAGGGAGGACGCGCATTAAAAAAGCATTAGGTTTATTATTTTGCATACGTGAAATATAAGGAGGGGATTTCGAGGGAAAATTGGACGTAATCGTATAGACGTCGTGCCTTTTGTATTCAAATTGATAAGTGAGTGCTTTACTGAATATGCGTTATCATCGTTTCCTTTCTTTATATCTTTTCGAATAGGGAAAAAATAAACAAATTTGACAGTTCCTATAAGCGAGTTTTACATTCGCTTTTAACGGGGAAATTCGACATTTGCTTTTTCTTCCTGTTTTTGGCAAGTGAGGTGAATGATTCAAAATTTCTTCTTTAGTCTATAGCTACAGCTACTTAGGATAAGTCATATATATTTATATTATTATTAGCTCTTGCCCGCGATTTTGTTCGCGCGGAAAACCTGCCTAAGAAAATATCTAACGATTAAAAATATTAATTTTTTTATACACTACATTAGAGGTTCTGCGTTCAGGTACCAGGTTGCTAGATGAGATCACACTCGAGCAGGCCACGTAAAACTCGCCTTGCGAGAAGCAGAAACAAAAGCGGATACTGCAGGGCGTCATATGAACGGTGGATCTCACTAATGCGGTGCAATGAGTTATCGTAACTTTCGAGGATAATGTCTCGTTTCTCAAATTACTGATCTACCATCACTAAGGCCACCTCACTTGACATACATAGATGCATTGAACCGACCCTTATGGTTGTTTGGTGGCTTCTTCTCGGCATTGACAACTACTTTGAATGGTTCCGACGTTGCAGGCAACTTGTTCAGGGCGTTTCAAGTCTCTTACATAAGCATTAAAGGTATGTAGCATTCCTTGTAATTGTCTGACTAAGCCAGGTTTTACATAGGCATGGTTATCACACCTGGATTGTACGTCTCTATCGTCTTCACCAACAAAATATATTTGCAAGAATTGTGGTTCCCTTTGAGGTGCTGGCAACAAACTCCCAAGCAAGTGGTATATTTGGCCCTGAACTTTGAAAATATACATAAAACCGTCCTGTATTATCTCCTTAATACAGAATCAAGTCATTTGAAAGTCACTATTATATTTACGAATGCCATTCATAAAATGTTCTGGATGTAGATCCATTATCAAACTGTATTGAGGCTCGGGTAGCAGAGGTGCACCTTACCATAGCTGCAGCACATGCCGGGTGCCTTCTCCTTCAACATCGACACTTGTTAGTCATGGAACCGAAGGCCCAAAAACATCGCTTCCTTTCTACTCGACTTCCAGGATTATTTTGCTCGTATTGACACTATGATGCCCTATGCACCTCACGGTGAGCTTACTGGTACGGAGCTACTGCTTGTCTATTTACCTCAGGGTGAGCTTGCTGGTACCAAGCCGCAACTTCTCCGTTCACCTCAGGCTGAGCTTGCCCCTACTCCCCTCACTGCTTGTCTGTTCAGATTACGATTATTATTTTTTTGATGTTTAGACACAGTCGGTGGATCTGGTACGACGTGTTTTAGAGCATTCAATAGATGATGATTGATAGAGAGATGAGTCACAATCTGATCCTGGTGGAGGCGATGAGAAAGTAGTCTCTTCACTTCTCCTTATAGTATATGCTCTTGGCAACGACAGGGTGAGATGAAGAAGAGTATGTGGGCTGGAGTAATGTTGTGCTCGCTGCATTACGTACGTATACATTGAAATGGCTGCGTCATAGGTCAAGTGAGAAACGTAGTCGTCCCACGGGATTACCCGCGGTGCCAAAACTTACGTATAAGTCATCGTTACGATAAACTTCAACGACCCATGAAAAGATTCGCCCTGCCGCTTCAAGCTCACATAAACCACCATAAGTAAAACGGCGTGACATGTCAATGCAGCATTCAGCGGCGCTTGAGTAATTGTCCCCGTTGATGTCGTGGGACATAATGGCGAACTCTTCCCAGTTGGCAACCACATGGCTGACGATTTGCTTGCGTATTTCTCTAGCCATCACCTCCGTATCATACAATAGATAAGAGATAGCCCTAAACAGACAGGCTCCATCTCCAATTATAGGAACTGCTGTGTGAGGCACCATAGTCCCACAAATTTTCAATGATTCAACAGTCATTGTGATAAATAACAAACCTATTTAAAAGTCTATACTAAGTCTATATTTACTGTCTATACAACCTACAAGGAATTTATATTTATATTTTATAATTACCTTTTTTATAATTACCTATTTTTGGGGTGTCGTATATCCGAATCAAAACACGGAACTCTTATAGGATCTGTATGTTTGCCTGTCAGAATGAAAACACGGTACCCTTATAGGATCTGTCTGTCAAGAAATAAGTGTTTGCTTCCATACCCTTTTAAAGTACAAATATCAAAAAGTACCAAACACGTGTCTGCCTATTTTTTGACAGCATTCTTATGCCATTTGAATTTTGCTTCTATCTGTCTTAGTTTCGGAGATATTATCGATTTAACCCATTTTTACCCTTTCTTACCCCCTTAGCGTTGGAATTTCCAAAAATACCTTCTTATTTGATCTAGTCATTGGAAGAGATACCTGCTTACCGAATTTCAAGTCTCTAGGTTTAGGCGTTTGGGCTGGGCGTTGATGAGTCAGTGAGTGAATGAATGAGTCAGGACTTGTCTTTATATATATATATAGATTACGAGGTGTGAAATTAACTTTAAGTAGTTATATTGACGACTAAAGGTAGGTCTTGCATTATTTAGTGGTTGTCAATAATAGATTACTATTTAAATATTGTGTTCCAGTTATCAGAGCCGTGTAGCTGTAGTCGTCTGATGAGGAGCAATCACCATTTTTGTTCTTATCAGAGTCCTAAATCCATCCCCTTAAAACCCCAAACAAAAACCAAAATATGTCTCATCATTGAAGATAAAGATCAGCTCGGGTCATCAAGGTACCCCAGCAAGAAGACAAAGAAACACGACTCAAGCTCACGCGGCTTTGCGGATGGAGTGGATGGCTGTCCACCGAAGACGAGAATAGTTCAAGCGATGAAGATGCATTATATCTTATTTGTGGAAAGCGTTTTTCTCAAAAACAAACGAGGAGGAAAATGTGTAAAGTGTCTGAAATGCTTCTAATGGTGCCACGGGATAGCCAAAAACTTTGGTTGTGACTTTTGTTTGGACGTGTAAATATATTTGAATTAGGCATGTATAAAGATATATAAACATTTCAATCAATTTATTATAAGAAATACTAACACTATCTTAATCAAGTTCCCCAGCAATACAAATGAGTAGAAAATAACTGACGCGAGAACAGTTTCTCAAAAAAATCGAAAACTTGGGCCTTTCTGATTATTTATTCTTTTTCCTCAAAGGAGATGTATTTAGCAGAGCCACACTGGCAGCAACGTTAGGTATGGAATTGAGTTGCTAAAATCAGTTTTCTCATTATTTTTAACTTTTTTAAATTTTCTGTATTGAATATTTTCGTTACGGGGACGGTATTTGGGCACTTTGCCTTATATATTGACTTGCCCTCGTATTACATTTTAAATAATAATTTTCATTTTGCAAACATCGTGGTAGCAGGCGTTCAGTTTAAAACAACCCTCTTTAATTCACATTCTATAAATTTCCTTCCTTTTTTTTCTTTTGGCCGAAGAGGAAATTTATTTTGCTAAACATTACTGTACGCGCAGGTATAAGCGAAAGTGTACCGATCCTTACTACCCTCTAAAATTAATAATGCAAACCATTTAAACGTTACGTCCCTTAACGGCGCTCTAAAACGATATTTTACGATCCATTTTTGATAACGGTCCCTCTTCCTCCCTCCTCCCGGCCGGTCGTTCTCCCAGGTCGCGTTAAACTGACCGAAAAAAAACGCGGACGACTACGCCGGCGAACACGATTCTGATATTTACGCGTTCGATAAATTTTCGTTTTATGTGACAGCCGGAAATGTACGAAACACGTACCTACTACATTCGAAACGGACGCGTGTTATCGACGCCGGACGCCTACATTGTACGAATATTATTTTCCTATTTATTATTCTATTAATATTTAACGGTCGGGAGAGGTCGTGTGGGGGAGGGAAAGCGTGATTTGGAAAATACACAAATCACCGTAACCGAATTAGTTCGGGCGAAATGCGCGAATTTTATGCGAACGATGTTAATAGGGATGAATAAATAATTGTGCTGAACGTCTATCAATATCTATACTTAATACGTGTGGATATTTTATTAGTAGCGAGCAACGTTGATACAAACCAATTCATCCACCAAAACTTGAAGCTAAACAAATGCATCATCGATTCTTCGTACTAACAGCGCGGCTGGTGATGACGTATCAGGCGTGTTATAAGTAGAGACCGGATTATATGTTTTTTTATATCGATAACTATCAATGGTACAGTTGAACGCTTTAAGATATACACGAATTAGGGTAAATAAAGCGTTTAGCACTAATTTAATTTTATTTACCCTAATTCGTCTAGATCTTAAAGCGTTTATTTGTACCGTTGTCAGCTATCGATATGCAAAAACATATAATCCGGTCTCTGGTTATAAATAAGGTTCGACAAATGCGCGTCTTGTTCGCTGAAAGAACAGTCTATATACAGCGAACAAGATACGGGTTCGTTGAAAGGGTTATGTGAACGCATCGGTCAAATCACCGCACTGATAATGAAACCGTCCGCGTTTGTGTGTTCTGCTAGATCCTTCCATCAAGAATTTTGAGGTTTTCATGCAACGGCACATCACCAACTTTAATGATATTCAGCCAAAATCCGAATCATATTCGACCAATGGTAACATTTTTAGTACTCTTAGAGTAGTAACATTTGTAGAGTTTTTAGAAACCGCCTCACAAAAAGTTTTTTTATGGACATCGTGATTCACCAGAAAATTTGAGGAAAATGGAAAATTTGGACATGCAAATTCCACACCTACATAAAGGATGACATCATTGACGTCCATATAAGTTCTTCCAATGAAAAGATCTAAATCGAGAAATTATTATAAACTTGGGCAAGTTACTATAGGACAGGAGAATGCTGGCTTCTTCTGTGGTTGTGGTTCCAAAACCACATTTTCAACGCACCACATTTCAATGGAAGGAATAGTTTTGAAATCCACACAAGATCAGTCGCTAAAACATATTATTTCAATGCAATCGCAAAAAAAACCTTGGAAAACTTACGACTTTTGACGAAGAAGCTCCTACAGAGACCAAAATTCTTCCTTGTTTATTTTTAGAATTTGCTACGGAAATTAATCGCATTTTCTTCGGATTTAAATAAGACCTGCTCCTAAATTGAGATAACATTTCTGGAGTCCGAGGCTCTGCTACTAGAAATTCGAAGTCGCTTTTGAACGAAATTGTGCAAACGAATCGGAATTTTTAGGGTTGTTAAGGTTGATGCAAGATCCTGCATCGGACATATTAAAACGCATTTTGCAATTAGAAAGAACAAATTTATGGAACAACGCAGCGAAAATAGACTTGATACAGCTTGATACATACACCTCGTAACCGATCTTCAGCTGTATAAGCTTCCTCAGGAGATGCCCTGTTTGGAGTGAGCTGTATTTTCCTAGCTAATCGTGAAATAGGAGTACTCACAGTGCAAGATGTTGCCTTAAGGGAATATGTGCCCTAACAGTATTAAGCATGAATCCTGCTCCTGTGGTAATATGGGCAATATTCCTCCCGGAATAGCCCTACCTTAAAGTCCTGGGAATTCGGAGTTTTAACGGAACATGTGCTTTTAAATTGTCCTACATAAAAGTTAAAGGTAGGTCTTGGGCCTGTGCCCTAGTCCTCAAACATAAAGTCCGAGACTACTAGCTAGAGGAACACATGTGCTCCAATGTGGGCAGATTCTTAAGCCTTTTCTAAACGTATGGGCTTTAAGGGGGAGTCTGGTCCCGTCGATTCCGAAAATCGATTTTTTTGTTTTTGTCTTAAAATCTTCCTGTACATGTGAAAAATATATTCCCAAAGTGAAATCACGAAATTCGACCTTGAAGCGTAATTAGGAGCGATGTTCGTCAAGCAGTACCGTGGGGCGGAGCGGCCCGGTCAGCACTGGGGCGTCTTGGACGAAGCAGATGTGCTGCAGGCTCCTTTGTCCCTTAAAACCGTTAGACTTTGCTAGGTCTCGGTTCTTGTTTACAAATAGGATAGTCGTGTTTGGAATCTTGAACAGTTCAGTCGAATTTCGAATGTTTTCTTTAGAGCGTATTGTATACTATAAATTTTAAACGCGTTTATCTCGAAACCACGTTTTTCAAGTTGGTTGGAAAGATAACTCGTCGAATTATCATCCGATTCACTTCAAATAAAGTTTAAATTAAAGTCAATTAGATTTCTGTGCGGATGAACCTTGAATATTATGAAATTGTTATTATGGGGCAAAGTTATTGCAAAATTAAAGCAGATTTTCTCCGTCAATTTTTAATCTATGTCCGTCATTTTTGCAATTGACAATTTTCCGCATTTCGCATTCATACTTTAACGAAATTTCTTTGAATTTTACGTTTCAGGGCCTCCAGAATTTCAACCGATTTGACCCGACCCTCCGCTTGCGACCGCTATAGCTATATCTATATAATATTCGAATAAAATTTTCAATGGTGGTTTTTGCTTCTTCAAATATACCTTCATACGTGAAAAAGGTTTATAAACGAAAAATAACTTTGTCTTTGAGAAAAACGAATTTAAAAAGGCCTTAACTGGACCAGACTCCCCCTTAAGTGACATTGCCTTAATATAGGTGTATAGGCATAGAGGTGTCACATGCAGAGCTTGACTATGTGTCCAAGCTTTCCATCATTATGGTTGAAAGGCCTACCTAGAGGGAGACACAGGCTCCGAAAAATAGTGACAATGTGCTATAATTATCCATGAATCTCTGTTAATAAGTTTCATGAACTATCAGATTAAATTTTAATCTATCATGACGATTATTAGAGAAATATAGTACTGCGTCAGTGCCACCATACCTCATACAACAGAAACAATAACCCAAATAACGCCTGTAAAAATTTACACTAGAATTTAGATTTATCAAACAATTTTGCTGTAGATCCTCCCTTATCAGGTTTACAATCATTTCTGATAGTGGAAAACCCATTGCAGTACCCATAATTTATTTATAGTAGTTGTTATGCATTTAAAACATGTAGACCTTAAGTAGACTTTTAAAACTGGAACGAAGTCTTCTATTGAAAAACTTCTAAAATCTCTGATGGAATCCTATTTTTTATCTAAAACCTTCACTGTTGAATCCACATTTGTAAATAAAGAAATATGTATTTGAACTAATTAATTAGAAATTATTAGGAATTATTTCATTTCTAAATAAATTTACAAATTTTCAGGAATTTATCATCTATTCTTTTGCCTACAATTTTGCTTAAAATTTTAGATAAAAATGTCTCCCTCCCCGTTGACCTACAGTGTTCACTAAAGGTCTGGGAACTCAGAGGGGGCTCAATTGTTATGCAGTTCTTTTAAAGCCAATTACAAAATTTGACGACGATTTGGTTTTGAAGATTAGTCAGCATTTGCATTAAATAGAAAAAGTGGTACAGGATACAATTTGTTCTCAGAAATATTTGCCCTACCAACTAGAATAACTTTAATGATTGTACTAAACAGGGTGGATCTACATCAAAATATAAACAACTATGTTCAAACAGAACGATATTTTAACAATGCAGTTCTATTTGACGAAAACGTTTTTAAAACGCTCTAAAATATATCCTTCGAACTATATTGAATTTTTATTGACCTACGAGAAATTCTGAGAAACAGGACCTACAGTGAATACCAAGAAATAGAGGCTGAAAAACATGCATAGGGTAAGGACTTTCACGTCAGCAAGTAGAACCAAAAGAAACACGTAACATTTTATGAAATCGCCTTTCAAAGATAAAGCTGTATGCATCTGCGCGCATAAGACCCGTAAAAGAACTAAGAATTACATTCATCGCGTTTTTCCAGCTCAAAGATCGACCTACACCGGTCGTACTAGTTCCTACTAATTACGAAATTCGAGAAGATTCCTCCCTATTCATCCGGCGTCCGCTATAACGAGTGCAGCGTAACTCGAAAGTGTTCTGATTAAAAGGGATAACTTTAACGAATTGCTTTTGAATAGGATCGCCGTCCTGAACAAGAACTTTAATCGAAAGAACGGCGCTGCATAAATTAGAGAGTTTCTTTACCGAAAGTGTAAAGTCGCGCAAAATGAAAGAGCGTTATCGTCGAAAGGAAAAATGAAAGGAAAGAAGATCGAAAGAGGAGGTCGTTCGAATTGGATTTTAACGCTCGCGACGTAATTTAAAAATCGGAAAAAAGAAAGGGAGAAAAAGGAATTCGCTTGTTTCTAGCGAAGCGCCAAGCTTCTCGCACGTAAATTCCGACGCGCCGTACCCGTTAGTCGGGGGCAATAAAGATATTATCTTGACAAACAACCTTTCGCGTCGAAAACTAGATGCCGTTCGATCTTTATTTATTTTTCCTTGGAAGAATTCTCGAACGGAAAATACGTATTACGGAGAACGAGGCGGCCATCGGTCGAGAACGTGTCGCGTAGATATCGACGATGAACAAACGAACGGCTAGGAGAGCTTCGCAAATAAGGGGAGGGTAGACGAAGAGAAGGAGAGGAAATGGAAGTAAATGAAAACGAGTTCGGAAACTACTTCACGCGTGAAACTTTCCCAATCATAATTTGCAGCGCCGAAAGCGACGGTTTAATTTCCGACGCGTGTTCCTGACTTCGTGTTCGGGCGAAATTAGCGACCCAAGGTGGTGTACGATCGATTCTCCAAATGATTCCAGTCGGTTGGTTATTTCAAGATGTACATACGTACATATATTTGGTGTTGTATCTGTGCAACGTACTCCTTTTCATACTGTGTGTTCCGGAGGGTTGAGCACCCAGAAATAAAATAACGCCGGTCTTAACAACACCTTCGAAAACGCGAAATGGAAGAAACACGGCGCTTAGGAAGCAGCTGCCTGTCAGGTTATCTGCAGCAGAACTAATGACAAGCAGGACTATCTTCTGACTACTACAGTGTAAGGTGTGGGTCAAAATTAACTTTAAAAGAGGTAAATTTTGCGTTTCTACCCCGGTGAGAACAAGAGCCTAACATCTTCAAACTGTAACTTACCGAATAAAGAATGCGAATCTGTTAAAGATGACGGTCCTTTGAGTTGGTCGTTGCTATTTGATTTATTATACCGAGAGGTAGTTTGCTTTTAACAACAGTGTTTAATAAACAAAAATAGTTCGAAGGACAGATACGTGTGGTCAGCGTAAAAAGGAATACGCTTACGAGAATAGAGATGAAATAATTTTTCATCCTAGTAGGTGGAAAAATATACTTTCGAATGGTAGTACCTCGAAGAATCTCAGTTTGCACAAGCAGAATAAAAGACATTTCCGTTCATTCGGTAAGATCCAATTTGAGGATGCTAGCTTCGTTGCTAGCGAAACACGTGTCACCGGATTCTGATAAGTGTAATTTATTAAATTTACACCAATTTGGATTTAGAAAGCGCCTCAACACCACATGAGCAATCTTAAGTTTCCTCAGCGCCTTATACACTACTAATAAGGATAAGAGCAAGTCGTGTATGGGATGTTTCGTTGACCCGAGTAAAGCTTTTGATCTTATTTGTCATGATATTTTGCTTGGGAGATTAGAACGATGTGGTATTGTGGGTATGGCATATCGACGGTTCTTAACTTATGTAAATAATGGACTGCACTTTGTTCAAATTGAGGGTATTAAGTCGGACTGTTTAAAAGTAAAACCAGGAGTTCCTCAGTGTAGTGTTCTTCAACTACTGCTCTATACTATATATGTAAACGATTTTATTGTCATTATGATTAGGTTGTAACCCCTAGAAGCTCAGTGGTGAAAATCACGTTTCACAACGAGAAGGTCTGGGTTCGAAACCCGGCCGCGGCGGAGCGTAGTAGTTTAAAATCCTAAAACGGATCTGCTACCTCCAACATGCTGTGGAAAGTAAGGAAATGCCACGAGGCGGGCCAGGAGCGGTACGCTATACACACACGTATACGGGTCGGTGGCTCCGAACAAGCCCTGGGCCTTTAAGGCCTGTTAGTGCTGATATATACATACATAGATGACTTTTTTCGGAGGTTTTATATATAATGTTTTATTTGATTCCTTTTACTCTGACCGCCCAACTCGTCGCATCCCGCTTGCACATCATACTCTCTCTGTCCCTCCTTCTGTTTCAGAAGAAGCAAGCAAGCACGTACCCTTTTTTGGTTCATCGCCTCGCGCTCGCACATCATACTCTCTCTCTTGTTTTCTTTGTCTTTCACACGAAGCGAGTGCCTGCCTCCGCCCAAATTTAACGCTTGAAAACTAACGCATACACTCGAGCTGGAACGCTTACGCTCGAGCTGGTCCGATGTCACTTAAGAAGTATTCACTTAAAGAAAGTAGAACATCTACATAACTCTCGACCTATCACTGAGGTTCGTTTGTTAGGCAACTTTCACAGAAACAAAATAACGGAGTTCATAAGACTCGAAAATGCTTCTGTTATTGTTACCGGTCCTGCTATAGTTTTCAATAGTAGGACTGTAAAACTAGTTTCAAAAGATACTTGAGAGGGTCAAGATTATAAATGAATAAAAAAGTACAATATCTACATAGCTCTCCAATGAACGCCCTATCGCTAAAGTTCGTCTGGTAGAAAATTCTCATACAGAGAAAGTTGTACAATGGCAGCCATTTTGACTCCGGTGGCACGTATTTCGCTAGCAACGAGACTAGCATTTTCAAACCGTACATTACCAATCGGCAAGTCAGTAATAATAGTATTTTATACGCGGTGTTTAATAAGCTTACCTCTCTATAATTCTTATAAATAGCTCGATCTCCTTTCTTGTATGTATGTATATGGTGACCACTTGCCCTATTTCCAATTCTCCTGGCATACTTTTGCTTAGTATCTGTTTCTTCGTCTAACGTTGGGTCTTCTATGATTGTTTCATATTGGTCTATTTCCTTCATTGCCTCGTTCTCTTGTCCTTTCTCTGTTAATACATCTCTAAAGTACTCTGTATACACCTCGTTTTAGTGCTCCTCCTTCTCTACCACTTACCTGTTTTATTTCCTATTCCCCATGCTTTAAATCTGTATGGTCTCTTTTGTTCTATGACCCTTTGATAGACTTTCTTAGCTTTTTAATGTTTACATTCCTCTTCCATTCGTTTTATTTCATTATTTAAACAATTTCCTTTATATATTGTTTTTACTACTATGCTACATTGTTTCTTCTTTTCTTCATACTTCCTTCTTTTTTATTCGAACTTCATCAGCAATCTTTTAATTCTAGCCTTCGTTTTTAATTAACTGCTTCTTTACCGTCGTCATTATGGTTCTTTGCTCTTGTTGTTTGTTTCTTTATCTATTGTTCTTTCTGCTCTTTCATTTATTATGTCATTTATTGCTTCCCGTTTTCTCCCTTATTTATTGATTTAACTCCGTCTTGTTTCCTCGCATATTTGAACGCATATTTCAACTTTCCATTTGGTTTGTCTTTGCTTGTCCTTTATATTCTGCTTGTTCTTCTAGCTTAGCGTGGTCATTGTCCGCACAGGTTCTTCTTATATGCTCTGACATCTGTTTCTTCCGCGATTTCATAATTATCAACTTTAATACTCCCGTGTATCCGCGTAGGAAATTAAATTTTATCCCATCCAAATCTTTTTTTGTACCAATGTTGAATCCGAACGTGCGACCTCTTCGAGCGCCCGCCTACGCCCGAAAACCACAAGCGGAATTCGCAATTCATTTCCCCGATATTTCGCCGGCCATTAGCGAACCGAGCGCGTAGGTAAAAACCGATCGCGAGTGGCTCAGAAAACGACTTCGGGGCACGATTCTTGCCGGCCAAAACGTGACCCGCGCTCCGATTACACACGTTTTATGGATAACGCGCGCCACTGGTCTATGCCTTTACCTTTTACGTCAGAAATGGATTCCGACGCGCGCGCTCCGGTTTACCAATTCTTGTTTTTCAGCCGCCGCTAAATTACCCTTTATATTTATGGTGTTTCGTGGTGTACCGGTCGAGAGAGATATTGTTGTATGCGATTTCGTCCGCTTACATATATAGCCACGATGTCCGTGGGCGCGTACAGGTAAACTAGAGGCGATAGTCTAAAGTCTAAAGGTTATGTGTGCTCGTGTGGAGCGAGTTTTGTTATTTTTAATTCGTGTAGGTGGGTTTTGTTTTACGAAAGAAGTTTTAAGGGGAATGCGATGCGCGTTGTAATCTTGGCGCTTATTCGACTTGTTCGGCCAATATTTTAAGTTTTAACAAAATTTAACTTTACGTCGAAACATTTCTGGAATATTTACAAAGCTTCACTATCGTTTCTAGTGATTGTTTGCCTAATACAGGCATGGGCAACCTTTTTTGTAGAAGTTTTCCGCTGTGAGTAATCTTGAAAAATATACATTTTTGTAGTATCCTTATGATTCATTATGGATTAAGTTTAGACGGGCCGTGCTAATATGCAACGAAAGAATTCAGTAGCGGGCCGGACAAACCTTACTCGAGGGCCGCATGTGGCCCGCGGACCGGAGGTTACCCATACCTAGCCTAGTACATACTATTAGTTAATTCTCAACAACGGATTGTAACAGATTGTCACCTGTTTTATCCAGTTTCCGCCGAAGATAGAAAAGTAGATAACAAAATTCGTCTATCTTTGGAGTATAACATCTAGCCTATTCAAGCAGGAGTTTCTCAGAGAAGTACACTGGCACCTATCGTTTATTTGATTTATACCGCTGAACTACTAAACAACACGTGGTACAACAAGAGCTACGTTTGTTGATGATACGGCAATCTTATGTTTAAATACAAGTCCAATCATCAAATCAGCAAAATAATATACACCAAGTTGAAAACTGGCTAAAGAAGTGAAGAATAAAATCAGATGAGTCGAAATCGGCGCATGTAACATTTACAATCCGTACAGAAACCTGTCCACCTGTCAGACTCAATAACAAACAAATACCATAAAAATAAGTAAAGTACCTTGGAATCCGCCTAGATAAAAGACTGACCTGGGAAAAACATATATTTTCCAAAAGAAAACAACCAGGTCACAAACTACGAAATTTATATTGGTTGATAGGTAGGAGATCCTAACTGACCACCCAAAATAAATTACTACTATATAAAACAGTATTGAAACCTATTTGGACATATGGGATTAAATTTGGGAAACAGCGGTCAACTCGCATATAGAGATTATCCAAAGATTTCAATCAAAAGTGCTGAGGATGATCCTCAATGTATCATGGTACATCACCAACAACGACATATCTCAAGATTCTGAAGTAATCCCCATTAAGGAAGAAATCGTAGATACATAGACTAACAGTGCATCCTAATCATCTCGCAAGGAATTTGATGCAGCAGCTGAGTATAGCGCGTAGATTAAAACGTAAAGTGTCCAATGGTCTAGTGTAAACAAAGCAAAAGAGCAAAGTGCTATACGTTATTTCCCTATGTCAAAATACTCAAATATACTAATACAAATCAATGGATATGTTCGCAGCATGTCAATAGCAATAGTTATAAATATCACGTAATGCTCACACGCTGCTGTGAATTGGGCACATTGTAATAAAATTGGTATGTCAAAAAGAAAATCTAACCATTGGTCTATCCACAACAAACCTGCAAACGCGAGCTCTCAAGCCGTTCCTCTGTTGAGATGCCTGGCTTTTGGGCGGACCAGCCAGCTACAGTGGGGATGATATAGGTCCTTACAACCAAAACCCAAGATGAAAAATCTAGGTTTAGCTGTCAGGTACAGCTTCTTCAGCGGGCTACCAAGTCAGCGAGGTAACCAAAAGCAGTACTGCGATAGTAGGGTAATCCATACAGGAGGAGAACCAAAATAAAGGTCCCCAGCACTAAAGGTAACCTCACAAGGGACGATAGTTCCAAAACGGTATCAAAACGGTACTGATAACAAAACGGTACAAAAGTGGTAAACAAACGGTAGTAAAAATGGAAATCAAACGGTTACCAAAACGGTGATGAGGACGGTAATCAACAGGTAACCAAAGCGATGTTCATAACAACCCTAAAATAGTAAGACGCAAACCGACATGCAGCAACCGTAAGGATTAATTTAATTGACATCCTTTAGTTGTAGTTTCGACCAAAGAGAATGATTTTTTCTCTTCCTTTCCACGTCTGCAATCCCACAAGGCTTATATACGGAAATATCTGTTCGCAACTAATCGGAGTCTTTAATCCGATTTTTAAAAACGCCAGTAAGCTCCAAAATCGACAATATAACTCGAAATTTCGACAAACGAAGAGGCTTCCTAAGAAAATCCAAATAGTTAACAGAACCAACTGTGCCGCTAGAACGTAGGCTTCAAAATGGACGATATGAACGCCTTTTCAGGAAGAGAAAAATTCGAAAGGCGCGACCATGTCAAAAGAAAAACAAACTGGTAGTCTAGTCTGGAAATTTCCAAAGCGAAAGTGAGTCCGAATGGATGGTGCTTAAGAATCGGAACTTACTTATTTAATCCTAACCCTTATACCCTTCCCTGTCTTTGGATTTCCTTCCAATTTATAATTCTTTTCTGCGCCACTTCTGTTTCCTCTATCCAATACTTCCTTGGTCTTTCTTCTAGTTGTAAAAATTAGTTCCAAGAGTTTGGAGGGACTTACAATTAAAAATGAAGAAGTAGAAAAATAAAAATGTACATAACTTTCTCACATAAATAACCTCACTGAGGTTTATTTTTCTGGTTTTTTATTTTTAATTGTAACTCCCATGTTCTTGAAACTAATTTTTCCAAGTGTTACCCGTCGTTCCCGACGCATCAAGAGTATGGTATATCAATAATTATCTCCGTTTATCAGACGGAGCCACCAGTATGGTGATAGAATCTAAGATGATGAACGTGTGTATAAGATCTGCTTTGTTTGTCGTGGAAGTGGTATACCGCACTGACGAGTCCTAATAAGGACGAAACCGGTCTACGGTTGCAGTCCGCGACACACAAAGCATAATTCCCTCCGTTATTGGTATATAGAATGTAGACTGCAGTGCAATCCTTGCACAACTTTCTGTGAAAGGTGCCGAATAAATAAATTTCAGTGAGGTTATTCAAGTGAGAGAGTTATGTAGATTTTTATTTTTCTACTTTTTCATTTTTCATTTTTCCTTCTAGTTTTGGCTTCGAAAACTCTTCTTACCAGTTTATCTTCTCCCATTCTCATAACATGTCCTATCCATCTGAGTTGTCTTTCTTCTATCTTGTTTTGTATGGGCTGCAGTTTTAAGTTTTCTCTGATTCTACAATCTCTTTATCTAGTCTTCTTTTTCCATCTACTATCCTTCTGAGGAAGCTCATTTCAATGATTTGTGGTTTCTATTTTTGCTTTCTTATCGTTGTCCATACTTCACATCCGTATGTGAGTATTGGTGCAGCAATTTTCTTAAGAAAATTCTGTTTTAATCTGTTCTGGTAGTTCTTTTTGTTCAGAAAGGTACCCTTGATGCTATTAAATAATTTTCCTGTTGCTTCGTTTCTACTCCTCATCTCTTCATCAAACCTCCCACCTTCTCTTGGAATTGTCCCTAAATATTTGAAATTTTCAACTTGTTCCCATTTTTTCCGGTTTAGAAAGATTTTACGTTCCTATTCCTCTTTGCTGATTAACATAGGTTGTTTTTGCCTCGTTCATTTTCATGTTTATTTTCTCCAGTCATTCATTGTACCTATGTATATCTCTTTTACATTTTCATTTAATCTTTTTTAATTTTTGGCTATTAGGACTATATCGTCAGCATATGTCATTTCTGATATTCCTATTGGCTTCATATTCCAATATCGGAACTTATATCAACGAAATACCCAAGAAGAACGTAAAATTTCATGCGACTAAATTTACCGCAATTAACTAAATGGAAAATCATACGATATCGTGTAAAGAAACGATGTGATGCAACACGGTATAGCTAGAAATTCTACGTTCGGATTTAAACGTGTTTAGTTTGAAAATCCGCCACCACTATGAGCGGGTCGTTGCATGTACAATTACGAAATGTTTGCCTAAACGGAGAGCGGTCAAAAATAACGTAACAACCATCTATACGAGGAGCGGTTCAAAGAAAACGTAAAAGCGTATTCCTCTGTGTATTTTCGCTACCCTACACAACTTAGATGTTTCCTCCATCACCATCCCTCGCGTTATTCTTTTGTATCATCTTCGCTTCACTTCCCTGATCTGCGAAGTTTTCTTCCACTTTTCTTGTAATTTATCTAATCTAATTGGTGTTTCGAATGTTTTCCATAATCTCGCCCTTATTTTACACATTTCTCGGTAATGTACTTCCAGCCATCTGTATTTTCAAATTCCTTCAATACTCGCACTCGTATGGTACAAATTGCTTCTACGAAACCGACTTTTTCAACAACATCCACATATATCCTACCGCCAACACAAATAGGGGAACGAACCGGAAAAGACCTCCTTAACGACCGATTCGTTCGAGCAAGAAAGAAGAGGTCGCTGACTCGATTGTTTGTCAACAAGTCCTTCCCTTACGAAGCGTCAAGCTGACTACGAGGAGGCGAGTACGGCCCGCGACAGTGCTGCCCACGTCGTAACGTAAACGTGCAAGACGCCAACGTTTATTTGCCGCCGTCGTCCTCGCCGCCACCGCCACCGCCGCCGCCGGAGTAAAGGCGAGCGAGCCCATCTCTGCGTCGAGATTGTGAATGTAAATTGCATATTATGCGGACGGTTATTGCGATTTAAATTGAATTTGCATCTCGATATTAAGAATTAACAAGAAATCTCTTTCCAAGCCATTGCCGTTAGGTCGCAGGCGCACACGTCGTCGCTCGTTCGGGCTTCCCGGATCGACCACCGTGGGATATATTGGATTACGGAGTGATGATGGTGGAGTGGAAATTGAATGAAAATTGCCAAAAATTGGCGAGAAATGGGTTTCCTCTTCGCGATTAATTAAGTAGTTTTGTGCATTGCGGATGTGTTCGACAGAGAAAGTCGCGAAGGATCTAAGAAAAGTCGAAAAGCGAATGATTATCCAGCGTTTTTATTGGCGTTTATAATAATAACAATAAATTTATTCCGAACAGACACACCGAATTACAGGAAACATACTAATAAACGCAAAGTGTGCAACTACACAAAAATGACTATGGGAAAAATAAACGGCTTAATTTAGATAAAGAAAAAAATCCAAATTTTGATTCGAAAGAATAGATTGTATAAACAAGTAATGACATGTAACAAAAAAGAAACAAAATTTTGTTCAACGAAAGATATGGTCAGCGTACTGAGAATTTGGATAATTGTATTAACAAGATTGCACCGGCTTAGCTCTTAATTAACGATATCATAAAAAGCATTATAACAAATTGTATATCCCCTATTAAATTCTTTCTTCGGTGAAGCTCTATTTTCTATGGATTTCCTCTCTTAAATTCTTTCTTCGTTGTGGTGAAGCTGTGTTGATTTAATGGTTACTTCTTCTGAAACCCTTTGGGTTTAAATATAGTTGAAACTTCTATTTCAATCCACCTTCAACGTAGTAAAATCGTACTTCGATAACTTTTCGTGTTGTTCTCCGGTCGTCAACCAACAACATACTTTCATTTTTTCCGAAACCAGGACGTTTCCCCTCCAAAGTTTATTAAATTATCTCTCCGTTGTCCCAATAACTAGATGTTTACTGTTTACCATGGATAGCACTTCATCATGGCGTGACGTTGTTGCAGAGGTTTATATTGTTGATGCCCAGGTGTCCTTGATTTGTTATATGCAGTGGTAATTAGGAATTCTTGCGATGTGAAAGTGTTGAATGTATGTGTTTAAATGGTTACATTGCTTTCTATCTTTTAATCGATACTTTTTATAATGATTGATAATTTTATTTCGAGTTACATTTTTTTCTCTCATTAAACGTCTCTGGTTGGACTTAAAAGAAGCTAACACCCGCAGGGTAGTTGTTAATGTTTGTAAGGTGGCGTGCGTGTATCGGAAAAGTATATATTGAATTGTAATAAATGATTAATTATTTAATGACAATTAACCATGTGAGTATTAATATACTACATTAGCTACAGATGTAATATGAGTCAGAGTGACAATCTTAATGTTACAATAACAATACAGTTTTTGAAGTTATGCACTTCACAGAAAGAGAAACAAAACAAAAAAACATTCACAAATAAGACAGACATAAATTTATTTAAATAACAAAGAAACTTTTTGCCCAGACTATATGTGGGTATTTATCCCAAGGGAGAGTGTTTTCTCTTTAAATTCTATATCTGGATTTTATTGAATATTTAATCCCTCAATCAATTATGCAATATATCGGGACTGGGTTTTTATTTGTCAAGTTAAATAGTAAGGAAAAGACATCTTGAGAATGTTGAAAAATGCTTTACTTTAGTTACTTTTTATGGAAATCGACAAATAATCCTTTATTTATTCAATACAATCCAATAGTTTCCATCTTTACCGGTTCTTTCTCTTTCTCTTTCTCTCTCTCTTTGGCTTTCTTTCCTTTTACAGGTTAGCCGCTCGCAGATTCCAATTTTTTCTGTCTGCCTAATCGTCCTCGTTCAATTCCTTATCTTCCATTATTTTGTTATGTATGTTTTCCATTTTATGACTGGGCGTCCTCTTCTTCTCCTTCCTCTTGGTAACCAGTTTAAGATCTTCTTTGGTCATCTCTCTACCTCCATTCGATTTACGCTTCTATACCATTTTATGGACATTTCTGAGTACGTATTTAGTCATCATCTCTCTAAACAGTGAAAATTAGGAAAGACAGATCAACGAAACAATGGAAAGCAATTCGACATCCTAGCCAGCGTCTATGGATTTTATCTGAGAGGAAGAAGAAAATGAAAAAGAAGTGATTTTATTTTTAATCTGCTGGTAATCGATGGTTCTATGAACATTTCTGAGTACGTATTTCGCCAACTAGGTCATCATCTTCATTAGAACGAATACAACAGGAAGCAGGCGCATAAGTAAAATTAATAAAAAGAAATCCCGTCTTCTTATTGAATGCAGGATTGACGCAACGCCCGTAAACGTTTTTATTATTCACGGATCGTATTGGCAAATAGTCATTGGTTTCTCTCACATTTATAGGCGGCAACTGAATAAGTTTTTGCGGGAAGTACGAAGCCTGCATCATCAGATAAATCATCTATCTTTGAAATAGATAGAGTTGTTCCATTGGCACCAAACTGTGCGTTGACCTCATTGATCCTGTATACAGACCTTTTAAAAATATTGGGTTATTTTGGTTTGTGCAGGAAATTTGATATGATTATAATTTTTCGATCTCATGTGTAAATATGTGATGTACTTTCAAATAAAAAATTTATTTGCAGATTTAATTAAATCGTTTGGAGTTAAGGAATATATAGATATATAGATGAGCAATAGTTCGTTGAATATTTTGAGGTTGCCAATATATATCTCACTTATGTCATCGCTCTGTTTCGTTTCATCGTCAAACTTCGGTAACTCAGTCGGTGCCAAAGAATAATGAAACAATTCTACACCATCTTGTTTCTATATTCGCCTGGCTTGCAATTTCACCACCCACAGCAAGTGTCTTTGCAACACACAATTCAACCCTCAGAGTACGATAACCGGGTCACCCGTTGACCTGAAATCACGTTTTTCTATCATAATTCTTTAATGCTAATTTTTTCATGGTGATGTTCATGGAATTTTCCTAATGTGTGAACTTTCAGTATTTCACCACGACATTAACCTTCCTATACTCACGTCAAAATGAAAGGCGTATACTATACTATATAAGTCGGTCTCACAGACCGTATGCGTGAGTATAGGAAGGTTAAAGAAATATTTTTATGTGGCTAAAACTGCATTGGTCAATGTTGACCCTGTAGTAGTTTCTCATGTAATTAAAATTATTTTCGTACTACGAATGTTAAAGTCAAGTAAATCCATCGATTTTCGATTTCCTATATCCGAATGTTAAATATCCTTGCGTGTGTAGCTCTCAACAATTTCTTGCACAAATTTTGCCGCTACGTTTCCCAAACTCGAAGAAAACAGTAGTGGTTTTATTTTAAGAAAAAGTTTTCAAATTAAAATGCATTTATTATTTGAAAATATAGTTTTTATGATAATTGATAATGTTTACATGTTTTTATATCAACAATTACGATTTTCATTAAATTTCTCTTTCCTCAAAATAACCACCCATACTTTTAATAACGGCTTTACATCGGGAACGTTGAGACCAGCTGTTGTAAAGTATACTGTAGCATGTTTTCCCAGGCATTTTGTAACTTCTTCGAAAGTTGATTTCTTGACTGTGGGTAGCTCTCTCTTATATTTCTATCCGATAATAACTAAATTGGAGTCAAGGAGATTAGGGTGGCCAGCTCATATTTATAAGAATTTCTTCTTATTTCCTTTGTTGAAGGTAATCCCTACACAGCTTACATGTATGCTTGGGATCATTATCTTGCTGTAAATAAAATTGATTTTCAATCAACCTGAGTGCTGATGGAATCGCGTCCCCAAACAATTACAGAACCACCACCGTGATTCACTTTTGGCACAACACACTCCGGCATCATCCTTTCAGCTGCTCTTCCTCGAATAAAAACGCGGTGGTTACTTCCGAACACTTGAAACATTGACTTATCAGTCCCTAATACCTTTTTCCACGTATTATCCTAATTTTTGTGTTCTCCGACCCATATTAATCGTTTATTATAATTTTGAGGTCTTAACAATCATTTTATAGCGACATATTTTATTCGACCTTTTAAGTCAGCTGCTATTAAACGCCTCTTGACTGTACTTATAGATAGTGTACTATCGCGGCTTGCATTTAATTCTGCTCGACTTTGCCGAGCCGTTACCCGTCTCTTTCTTTTTGGTATCAATAGTATCCTTAAATCTTCAGCCGCAGTGACCATTTTCGGGCTTCTGGAACATTTCTTGATGTTGTTGATCAAGTTTCCAGATGACGCTTAACAGTTCATCGCACTTCACGATAAGTAGTGGTCTGAGAATAATAAATAAACGTTCCAGAAATTTAACTACAGCTGCTATTTCATTTAGGATTGCTGTCTTATGTCATAAATAATACCGTCGTCTAGACACATCTAGCGATTTATTTCCTTTATATTATGCAAGTGGTTTACTGAAATAAAGACTATTATTAATACCAGTCTTCCGACAGCAGCACCAATTCCACTTCGAAGCTGGAGTGGGTTTAAGCTGCGATTTTTACGGCTTAATTCTGCAGAATAGCGATTGCATTGGAGTATTCTTGATGACCTCCGATCGTATCTACGTCTTCGTCGAACATCGCGGTTTGTCAAATCATACTTTGGGTAACACCAATAACTTCACCAGAAACTTCTGGTATTGTACGTCCACCTATAGACTGGTCTGTGGCTCTCAAGTCTCCGATTCTCATAAAGTGCCCTGATATCACACAGACTGGTTAACATCTTAGAAATTGAGTCACTTCTTGTTGGATACGTCCACCGTCGGGCTAGGCTACGTCTCTCCAACTTTCCGATTCCGAATAAATAGTCATGTCGCTCCGTTATTGACTTCAGTTCACCTAGGAACGCACGACCACTACGCGAGCAAGCTACAATTTCGAACAACCGAGTCTCATGAAACTTCCGTCGCTTTTCTAGAGTTGCACGTTAGAACGTTGGTGGTGTTCTCTTTCTTCGTTCTTTTCTTCTATTTTAAATTAGGCGGATTCGATTTATTTTCCGCGAAACCGAGCGCGCAGCTTGTGATCTTTTATATCTACCAACGACTAGCGTGCACGAACGTGTTCAAACATATTCAAACATGTTACAACACGATCATACATTGTTTCTTAAAATGTTCCAACGGTATGGAATACGTGTTTCTAAAATCAATTTAATTCACAATTTCCTTTCAGAAGCAGTTACTAAAGCATCAGTTAATTATTTTAAGCAGTGTATTTCAACCGCAACCAACAAAAAAAAAAAAGAATAGAAAGAATGCCAAGAAGAAAAATATCATTTCCGTGCGTTCCGTGCATAAACATAAGTGGCGCTCGAGAAGAGTCCCGGATTTGCTTTTCTCCCGGATCCGACGTATACGAACGCCTCCGGTCGGATTTAATCCGGTCGTCGGAACAGACCGAGGCGTCCCCTTTAAGCGCGTATCTCTCCCCCAGGCTACGCGCGCAGAATGCGAATATATCATTTAAATGCTATCACAACGTTGTAAGTAAAGGCTTGGCGGAGCGGCGAGCGGTTCATTTGATTTTCGGCACGGACATACGTACGAGACGGAGGAGGAAAAGCGGACGAAAGAATAAGGAAAAGACGGAGACGACGACGACGACGACGACGACGGGTCAGTCGAGTCGGTTGATTTATGAACGGCGTTTTGCTTACAATTGAATGAAAACGTTTTATGCTCCGCGGAAAAGGAGGCGATTTGTTCGGCGTAACGATGAGGAAGATGTACGCGAATCCGCCGCCCTTACGTTACTTAGAATATCAATTTTGTTGCGTTAGCTTTTCGGGAGTTTTCAATATTTCTGTTGTGAATCGAATTAGATTTATTTAGAAACTACCGTACTTGAGAGGAGACAAATATACATTACTGCAGGTAATATATAAAAGACTTCATCCAGGTCATTCAGGCCTATCGCCTTGGATGTCCTTTTGTTTCTTTTTTCCACTTCTGTCAATTTCTCATCTTCTCTTTCCAGTTTGCTATTAACTTTTCCTTGATATCCCTCCACTTTTTCTCTGACCTTCTTCTCCTTTTCTTGTCATCCGGTCTTCTCCACGCTATTCCTTTGACTACACTGGTATCATACATTCCCTCAAAAGGTCCCAGCCATTGTAGTTTCCTGCAGCTGATAGTACAAGGAAAGATACGAGGTCTACAAAGCCTAGGAAGAAGACGTACCGTCAAAAGGAATTATATGGGGCAAGTGGGGTTTCATGGGACAAATACAATATTTTTTCAAATTCGCGCTCATAACCAACCTATTAGTGACAGACACGTAACAAAATTATTTAAGGTTAGTGTTAGTGCTATTTATATTATTATGTGACTAATAGTGTAATTTTAGTGCATACCGATTTTTTATATAAAAAGAGTAAAGTAAACCTGTTATTTTACAAATATAAAAACCTCGAGTTGTCTCCTTCATATACAGGTTAGTTGAAATAGCATTCTAAATTGTTTTTGGGCACATAACCTTAAAAGCAGTTATTAAATGTTAACAAAAATAGATGATTGAGCAAATATAGTCGAGTTTTGCCAAAATACTGTATTTCAGGGGTTATATGGGACAGCAATGCTGCCCAATTACAACAGGAAGTTGGGAGCTCCACTGCGGAGAAATTACGAATCAACATTATTAGAAAATGTTCTATGTGTAGTTGTGGACGGCTAAATGTCATTAAGGCAAGCTGCCCAGATGTACAACGTGCCAAAAAGCACCATATCGCGCAAATTCCATGGGCAAAATATTGGTGAAGAGAACAAAGTTGGGTCAGCAATTACATTCGCCGTCCTTTGTGGGATTCCTTTTACACCGCTGGCTTTGAGAAAATTTGTACCTCCACCGAAAAGGGGTTCATATTAAAGATTTTAAAGAAAATTTACCAGGTGCAGACTGGTTGCGTAATTCTTTAATGAGAAATAACGAATTATCAATTAAATTATCAGAAAATACAAAACGATGTAAAGCTGCGCTGTCTGAAGAAGTAGTGAATAACTTCCTTGACGAATTTGAGACTACCACAAATAATATTCCGTGTGAGAACATAATAAATAACGATGAAACGAATCTTCCAGATGATCCTGGCAAAGAAAGAGTTATTTGTAAGAAAGGAATGAAACGTGCTAGACGAACTATGGACACATCAAAACGTTCTGTATCCATCATGTTTGTATCTGCAGCAGATGGTAGGCTTTTACCACAGTGCGTCGTATAGAAACCCACAAATTTGTATCCGGAGGATTTTAGGAGGGCCTCTAGAATGCCAATATAACAGGTCAAAATCACGATGGTTCGATTCTGTAATTTTTGAGGATTGGTTCTTCAAAATTATTTTACTTTACGTAAGAAAAACGCCAGGCGCAAAACTATTAATTGGGGACAACTTGGGAAGCCATCTAAGTGTCAAGGTCATTGCAGCGTGCGAAAATAATGGTATTCGTTTTGTCATGCTCTTGCCCAATAGCACGCACGTGTTGCAACCTCTCGACATCTCATTTTTTCGATCGATAGAAGCTGTGCGGAGGCGTACCATAACTGAATGGAAAACCAAAAATCAAGTTTTCGGGCGACGGCTCTTTACTCAGAAGAACGGAATCAAGTACTAAAGCCTGCTAAAGTCAAATTCGGAAATTTTGAACCAAGTTAATGATAATACTCTAGTAGCATCGTTGAATAACTTACTTCAGAATTCATTGGCAGATGAACAACCAAAACCAAAGAAGCGCAAGAAGCTTGACGTTGCCGCGGGAAAATCTATATCCGTTACCGATCTTGTACAGCCATCCACGAGTTCGGCTAGTGATGAAAAATTAGATTCCGAAGAAGATGAAGTTCAGATAGATTCAAGTGAAGAATCTGAAGATGAAGATAATGAAAACAATTTTCCGCTAATGCAGAATTGTTTTGTAAAATTCAATTTAATTTATGACGCAGGCACCAAAAAAGAAAATATAAAAGAATTTATAGGGCATGTTTTGAAAGTAAAAGATAAGTCTATTGATATTAGATGTATGAGATCCTATAGCAATAAATGTGATGTATTCGTTTTTCCGCCTGTTGACGATATATATTCCATCACAAAAAGGAATGTTTTGAGTTATTTCCGATCCTATACTAAAAAGAGGCACATACACATGGCAGGGAATTAAATTAGATTAAGATTTCATGGTAATATTTAAATAAATATTTTTAATAACGCATTTTTTCTACTTCTAAATGTTATTTTGATTATTTGTCAAAATCGAATTGGTCGACACACAATTTTTATACATTAGGGGCGATATTGTGGCTGTACAATGTCCAATAAAGGCAATACCAAGTGCAAAATGAGTCAAAATAAACTAATCCACTGAAAAACACTAGAGAAACATGTTTGTCTCAAATTACCCCATGTACATTTTAAGTTGGGGCACTAACATTATCAATCAAAAATTGAAAAAAATTCATAAATTAAAAAAGTAAGTAATAGTTGTTGCCTATTTTAGTGTCTTTTATATAAATAATTAACTGACATTCAGCTATGGGCTTTAACTGTTGAATAATTTGAGAAAACGAAAAATAAGTGTTCCTATATAACCCCATTTGACGGTATTTCGAAGATGAATAAACTGGAGACAGTGGCATGGATGTAGTTCCGTGGAATTATTTGGTGGAGCAGCTAAATAGCTATAACGATAGCCAAGCTTCTTAGAAGAGACGGCGCACGGTGGTCAATGTTACATTACGTTGCTGAAAAAGGTCAAATAAACAATAGTTTTACTTTAACTCTTTGCACTCCGCTGTCCCCTCTCATGGGACATCGTAATTCTAGCGTATCACTCGGATGTTCCCTCTCATGGGACATCAAAGTTTATGAGTGATTACGAGGGATTAAGTTATTTCAACCCAACTTTTTGAGACATGCATGTTTCCCTAAAGTCTTCTCTTGAAATGGCACAAAAATCATATATATGTGTTCTGACAGGAAAACACCTGATGGCAAGCGTCAAACAGCTTATTATTGTCAAACGTGCACAAATCAGCCTGCAATGCATATTGGGGAGTGTTTTATGGTTTATCACACTGTACAAAATTATAAAAATAAAATATTGATTTTTTTAAAAATATACATTTCTCGATGTTAACCAATTCATATAAGGCCAATATCATTATAATACGTTACTTGGTTCCAAAACTATACTAAATAATACGAGGATCTGTAAATGCACGTTTCTGCCATAAAGTAGCGCTGAGTAGCTGATAGCCAACGTCCAGAATTGTTCGGAGTGCAAAGGGTTAAAAACGAGTGCATGCGGTTATATTTTATAAGTGTATGTGTATGTATGTATGTATGTATGTATATAATATATATGCAACAAACAGTTTCTGAGTAAACAGTTAATTTATTGATAAAAGTCCAATTGGCAAAAGCCACACAGACGTTTCGAGGTTAGGTCTAAAAAGTATACTTTCTGATCTGAATATCACTTTCATTTGCGGCGTAAATTTTATTCCAGATTTTATAGTGTATAATTTGGGCTTGGGGTTCGTTCAGAAATTCATCTCTCTATTTTTGAAACAAGGTATAACAACAAAGGGCTACAATTACAATTAAAATGAAAGGGAATATGGTGATGGAGAAAAAACCAGTAAAGAAGGTTAGGCTTACCGATCGTCTCCAACGACGCGAAAAGGAATGTAATAATTTCCACCTTTGTCTTCCAAATTTCCAATAAAATTTTAATTACTACAAACATGAAATTTTGTTTAAAATTTAAAATAAATAAACTAAAATGAAATTTAAAGCCGCTCAACCGCAAAAGGCGAAGAGACAAGGGAATACGTTAGGCGGCGAGTACGTGGCAATACTTTGTAAAATCCAACCAAGCGAGAAGTAGGAGGAAAGAGAGAGACCCAAGCATTAAGACAAGCAACCTACGGAAAGGAAAGGAAAGAGGAAAGCATCATCGAGAAAACAAGACAACTGCCTGAGATACAGGGAAGGCAAAACTCTACAGGCCATTCAACAGTAAGGCAAATTAAGCCTGAAAGAGAAATTGGAAGGAGAAATCCCTAAAGGAGAAACATGTCCAAAAAATGTTGGTACGATAAATATAGATTTTAAACTCTGATCTTTTGTTAACAGATTTAGAACTCAAATTAACAAAACAACTCTCTGTGAGGTATGATTTTAACTAACAATGTGATCAGACAAATTGCTCTCGGTCTAGCCGGTATGAAGTCTGTTAATCCTATGTTGTGCTAAGCGCTTCTTCAGATGTTGTGAAGTTTCACATAAACCTGTCTGATACACCAGCATCTACGAAAAGTTGCTGATATTCACTGTGACCAGAGGAACCATCACAAACCCAGTTTGTCGTCAATTTTCATTCGGTACTTCCAATAGTTGCTAATGCCTTTAGGTTTTTGGATTGTAACAATCTTTTGACTATGTGGTCTAATAGATCTTACAACCCGACTCTAGCATAATCTTCTGTTGTGATTATATTTTTGGGATACCAATCGTTTTTAATATCAATTATTCTAGGTATAATAAGCTACCATGAATGTCATAAAAGTTTGTACTGGTATTTCTGAAGGTTGGCATCCATAAATAAAGCTAACGCCTTATCATCGCTAAAGCCAGTTAATTTCATGGTAGCATCTCGTATATATATATATATATATATATATATGCTGACATATGCTGACGACATAAAAATTTATTCTACTATTAACAGTTGGAATGATGTTTCAAATTTGCAGGATAATGTTAATTACATTTTTAACTGGTGCGCTAAATTTAAATTTAAATTAAATCTTAATAAATGCTGCTACGTTTCTTTTACCCGTAAATTTAATCCAATTGCCTCTAGCTACAACATGGGTGGTCACTCCTTGACCAGACTGGATGTGGTTAAGGATCTTGGTGTGCTGTTTGATCATGCCATGAGCTTCTCACCTCACATTACTCACCTATGTCTTTCTGCTTCTAAGACTTTGGGGTTTGTAATACGCTCTTGCAGATCATTTCGTAATGCCCAATTGCTGAAATCACTTTTTTCAGCTTTATTATTAGCAAATTAGAATACGCGTCGCAAGTCTGGTCTCCTCATTATATCTACCTTCAGGTGTCAATTGAAAGGATTCAGCGTCGTTTTCTTTAATGATAAATCATTTAGGATGGATGGCATTTATTCCGATCGAGGAATTGATTACAATTCGTTGCTGGGGAGGCACGACTTTAATTCTCTGGCCTTTCGACATGAATGCAGTGGTGCCCGTTTCATATGGAAATTGATACATGGAACCATTGACTGTTCGGCTCTGCTTTTCCAGTTAAACTTTTATGTTCCTAGATTATCGTCTCGTTCTCAGACTACTTTTTTTATACCATTTTCTAGAACCAATTTACTTAGCGCTTCGCCACTTGCTACAATGTGCCGATCTGCCGACCTGCATTACACGGATATTTTTGTTAATAGTATTAATGATTGGTAGTTACTCTAATATTTTGTATTTTTCTTTAATGTATTATATTTTTTGTCCTATTATTGGTGATTGCTGTTGGATAATAAACTATTATTATTATTATTATTATTATTATTATTATTATTATTATTATTATTATTATTATCTCATGAGATATCTCCTCGCAAACTCTCTTAACTTTATATAGCTTGGATCAGTCACGGTAATCGTCGAAAGTCTTCGTTGGTCGTTCAAGCACATTCGTGGATGGCCAAGGACAGTTTTGCTGTTCGTCCTCAAATTGAATGTGAACTACATATTCAAGCTAATCGCCATATTTTAAAATCAATCGTAAATTTGAACCATCGTTTATTGGACTTTTTCCGCCGATCGACCAGCGTGCGGCGCTTGAAGAAGAAGAAAACTAAACTTTTAGTGAACGATACGTCTCTCACAAACTCGAAAGTTTCGCAACTTTTGACGCCGTTGTAGAGTGACTGGTAGCACTCTTTATCATTTTCCGAACGTGCAAGATAATGATCGCAAACTCAAGCGAGAATAGGCACAAAACAAAGAGCAAGGAGATGCATTCTCCATTCCTGATTTGAAACTGCCGCGAGCATACGATTTTGATATTCCTTCGCGAAGTCCTCTTTAAATTTAATTACTGCTATTATTCCTTCGTAGCGATAAAGAAGGCTTTCTTTAAGTTTCCAGACCGTTTCTCCTTTGTATCGTCTTAATCCGTTCCGTCGAAACCATTCATCCGCATTAAATTATGACGAAATTAGTACGGCGTTTCCGAGTCTCCCGGGGAAAAGAAATTTCCGTAAACGAAAGAACTCGTGCGAGAGGGTGCAACAAAAAGAAAAAGGAGGAGGAGGAGCGCGACGCGAAGAAAACGGAAAAGTCGAAGAAAAATGATTTTGATTTGAATTTTTTAAATTAAAACGAACGTCGTAATTATAATATTCCTCTCGACCCGGCGATCCAATGAGGCGAACGAGTTACCGACGAGCATGAGTCGATGGGACCACCAGGCGGGGTCGTATCGGCGATAAGGGCGCCTCCGAATCCTTCGCGAACAATGGAAGATTTTCTCTATTTTGAGTTGCGAAAAATCCGAGTTACACGCCTCTTTGTTTTAGGCGAACGTGCTTCGCGTTAATTTCCGAATTAATTATCTCGAACTCGGTGGCGGAAAGGAGCGAGCGCGTGGGGTGATGGGCGAAGAAAGCGGAAAAGGAATAGCGCGCGGAGAGAGAGCAAATTCCTCGTTCTTTTTCCCCCTTTACTTTCCGACGGACGTTTTTTACGGTTCGGATATTATCCGAGAATCAAACGAGCTCTTGTGAGAATTTTATTTTCGTATGTATCCTTCTCATGAATCTTTAAAAAAATTGAAGAGCAAGGGATGTAACATGCCTAAAATAAAATCACGTCTTCTTCATCTTCCTCCTCCTCCTCTCAGGTAAAATCGATAGACGCTGGCTAGGATGTCGAATTGCTTTTCCTGCTTAGAGCTGATCTATTCATTTCACCCACTCCCTTTTCTCTTGATCTCTACCAATGCTCTCTGCCCCTTCAATCCATTTTTTCCTTGAACCGCCGTTCTGCAGTTTCTCACGGTTTTCGTTTCTAATATTCCTACTTTTCCATATTGTAGACTATTCTTAGTCTTTGATTAGAGTTGGCCATCAGCTAAGCAGCTTTTTGCCGATAATGAGTTCATATCTGGTACGTTGTGATAGCTTCTGTGTTTGTGTACTAATTTCCTTATTTCTTATCCCATTCCTAGGTCCTAGCTAGGTCGTCATCCTTTCCCCCAGTCCCTCTTCCTTCTTTTATTAGTTTTCTCGCAATTGTCGTTCTTATGATTACCATCTGGTGAGAGTTTCCGTCATTCAGCACTGGCCGTTCGTTTTTTTATCAGCAATACGACCGTTACGAGCTGTTTCTGCGAAATTCTTACAGTCTGTGTATAAGAAATTTTCATTACTTCAATGCGTTCAACCGTATAGTTTCTATTACAAAAATGAGAATTACCGCTTCTAATTTCACACGTGAAAAATAGTGCCAAATTGAAATGGAAAACTATTTAGTTGGATCTGAATAAGTGGTGAAGATCACACGCATCTCCCTCCCATTCTAATTGGTCCTCGTAGTGCCCAAAAGCTTCGGAATTAAACAAATGCTTCAAGAATTGATCCCATCAAGTGGAAAAGTGTCTAAATCCACCAAACCCGTTTGGACTGAACAATTTGTTGTATTCCTCACTTTTTCTAAATACATAACAGACGTCCTTGGTTACCTTAGATGTATTCGTCCCTAACGAACGTTCCTATTTGCATTCCATATTACCGCTATAATTTACCACCTTTCCCTTCGCGCTAAGGCAGATAGAAACACACCGACCCTAATAATCTCGATTGTTGAGGGAGAGCGACCCGACCCGTCTAATTGGAAGCAGCGGTTGCCCGTCGGCTGCACTGCGAAATTGATTGCGAAACGGTGCAGGAATTAGGGAGCGTCGGCGTCGCCAGGCTATATAGGCACCTACCGGTCCCGACGCGCCATCGATTCGTATTCATAATGCACTTCCAATTGCAAGACAGGATAAACCGCGTGTTGGCTTTCGAGATTAGTTTATGTTTGTCGAAGCGTTTCCGTCCTTGTCGTCGTCGCCGCCGACGCCGCCGTATAAACCCCCGAAACTTTAAGCTTAAGGCGGTGCTGAATCCGCTTCGTTACGCCCAATTCGAAATCGTCACCGTATAATCCGCGCGTCATTACGCTCAGACTGCTAACGCTTACCCTAGAACAATATATCGCAATTTGTAGATTACGTGCGCGATATTTAGGAAGTGGATGATCCGAGTTTCGAAGATGTTTTGGAGGGTAACTTCGAGAGTAGACGTGTGTATTCCGCTTGGTTTACGATTAGAATCTTAAATCTGGGGACGTCGCGTTTGAGCGTCTCAAATGCCAAGATTAAATTATTTCTTTGAGGAGAGTTGTATGCGTTTACAATTTCCAAAACGTCGATCTTTCAGAAATATTTTCTAAAAGTACGTTTTTAGAACGGCATCTTACGAACATGGGTATAGCTGAGAGGGAGCGAATAATGAGAATACAGCTCGAGCGACTGTGGATCTTTTGGGAGACATTATTCTTGGCAGAGGGATTATTTCGCGGAAATCAGGTTTTAACTGGTCTTTACGTTCTTCCGATTTAACTTCCCCAGACTTCTTTATTTGGGCGGTACTTTAAAGATGAGTATGCCGCAACAATCCTGCAACCACTCAGCAACTGTAGATAAATACCACTGAAGAAACTGAGGGCATAAGTCAGGAAACGTCGCTCTAGCGAGTGATGCAACATGATTTAGAAAATGCTCGCAAAATAATGGTTGGTATCAAACATAAATAATTTTCCACAAATAGGGTAGTAGGGTAGGGGAGGATAGTTTTCCCAAAAAATGTTTTTTTTTTTTTGAATTAAGAAGCTATTCTATTTTAGGAAAGACTACTGACCTTTGGCACAGCTTGTATAATCCCCCAAGCTTGTTCTTAAAATCCCTGAAGAAAGGTTAGTGCAGATTATTTTCCGGTTACTTACGTCGAAGTGATGTTAACTAGATACCGGTAATTGGATAACCGATAGACTCACCTGTAACAAAGAAAAGGAAATTAATAACTTTTGTTGATTGACCACGTAACCAATTATTCCATATATATGAACACGAGCCAACAGATAACCGACCATAGTGAATAATGTTTCATTTAATCCAATCTCCTTGAATAATAAATACCATGTTTTTGGTCAAAAGACAAATATTCAATTGTAACACCAAATAAAATGTGAATTCAGGCACAAAAGAAGACATTAATAAAATAAAATTTGGAGGATTCTCTATGTAACGAACTAATAAATTAGGCGCATTAATGGGCAGCTAACGAGTACCCGCGCTAAGTAAGCACAATTTGCATACGCCAATAATCCGTGAGGATTGTCAATAGTGTACTGACGAGTCCTAACAAGGACGAAACTAATTAGTCTGCAGTTGCGATCTCCGATTGACAAAGCTTAATTCTCCTCACGGATTATTGGCGTATACAAATTGTGCTTACTTTGTAAGCTTTTGCACAGTTACTCGTTAGCTTCCCATTAATGCACCTAATTTATTAGGTCGCTACATAGAGAGTCATTTAGAAAAATACTTTCAACTTGGAGAGGGTTACAATCACAAAGAAAAAGTAGAAAAATAAAAATCTATATAACTTTCACATAAATGACCTCGCTGAGGTTAATTATTTGTATATGCAATGTAGGCTGCAGTGCAGTCCTTGCACAACTTACTGTGAAAGTTGCTGAATAAATAAATGAACCTCAGTGAGGTCACTTATGTGAGAGTTATGTGGATTTTTATTTTTCTACTTTTCATTTACGTAGAGAGTCCTCCAGATTTCATTTTATTAAAGTTTTGGCTCTCAAAAATAATTTGCTACAAAATAAGACAAATTGCTATGTCTAGGGCATCGTGGGTTAAGTATTCAGACATATCTAAAATATTCTACCTATTACACATGAAAATTTATAAGAAACACATAATTTTTTAAAAATCAATAATACATGTCTTCCAAAAACGTATGAGGGATTAACATATCCTTACTTATTTAATCCAAGAGCCTAACTACCTTTCGGTGTAAGGCTTGGGAGTTGAGCATCGGACACTGTTCTTCTTTCACGTTTCTTCTTATTCGATTTTCTTTTTCCAGATTTCTTTCCACAGTCTTCTATCCTGGGCGAATTTGGGAACATCTTTCCCTTCCACTCCTCTTCTTTCGGCTGCTCTTTTAACTTCCTCCCTCCAGCTCTTTTTCGGTCTATCTCTTCTTCTTTTCCCTATTTCTCTAGCTTCATATATCCTCTTTACTAGCCTTTCTTGCTCTGTTCTCGGTGTATGTCCCAAGTATATGAGTTTTCCTTGTTCTATAGTTATTTATATTGGCATGATATTCACTTGTCCTCTATATACTTCATTTCTAATTCTGTCTCTTCTAGTATTGTCTTGTATTTTTCGCAGAAATCTCATCTCTGTGACATATCCTGTTGGATGTATTTCGCCATTACTTGCACATGGTAGTTAGATGTCGCAAGATTAACATCTTTTCTTTTTTGATTGGGGATGATTCAGTACGTTGTACTACAGAGGAAATATTGGATCCAATCCCCGTCGAATTTGCTTCTAAATCTTTAATTTCCGGTCCAAAGAGAGGAACAGAAATCTTAATAATTCTTCATAAAACGGCCTACAACCGGGGTTCGTATATTGGACAGCTCCCATAGAAAACTGCAGCAAGACAAATTGCATATGCCAATCATCACGGAGGAAATCATGCTTCACTAATTACAGGCTGCAACCGTAGGCTACTGTTGTCCTTGTCAGGACTGGTCAGTGCGCTATTAACGAAGTCAGCATCTTAGTCGTACAACAAAAATTCATGGCAATGGATTGGATCAAACGCGTAGCTCCATTTGATGAACTAACACGATACTGGTGCACCAAAGAGTACATCGCGCCTGCGATGAATGACAAATAGAGTCTAAATACAGTCAGATATACTCGATTGTTTGATCACCAACTTCGTTGCAAGCGTTCGACGTCTCGCATTAAGTGCTAGGGATGGTTGTGTCATCACTATAGCCCGGAAAGTTTAGGGAGGTTAAATCGCATCAATTACGTAAGCAACTCATGTTACAAGTGCTCCCGCACCCGCATTAACGCAGCGTGAATACGGACCCTCCCCGTATAGGTTTGGAGCTGTGCCATTCATTAGTGGTAGGAACGGTTTTCTCATCACTCGACCCCGGAATGTTTAGAGAGGTTAAGGTCCAATCAAGCACGTCAATAACGTACGTTACAACCGTTCCACAAAGCGCATTAACGTGGCCTGCATACTAACTCTCTTCGTACAGACTTGGAGGTGCACCATTCATTAGTGGTAGGGATGGCTTTTTCATCACTAGACCCCGGAAAGTTTAGGGAGGTTAACCCCCACCAATTACGTGATCAAGGTACATTACAAGCGTTCTACGAAGGGCATTAACGCTGAATGCATATTAACCTTCTTCGTATAGGTTTGGAGGTGTACATTACTGGTAGGGATGATTCCTTCATTACTACACCCCGGAAAGTTTAGCTAGGTTAACCCCCACCAATTACGTGATCAAGGTACATTACAAGCGTTCCACGAAGGGCATTAACGCTGAATGCATATTAACCTTCTTCGTATAGGTTTGGAGGTGTACATTACTGGTAGGGATGATTCCTTCATTACTAGACCCCGGAAAGTTTAGCTAGGTTAACCCCCATTAACTACGTCAACAACAGAAGTCGCATATTAATCTTCCCCGTATAGATGTGAAAGGTGGACTCTTAATTAGTGGTAGCGATGGTTTTCTAATCAACCTCCCTAAACTCTCCGGGCTTTACCCATCACCTCCTTGAGTTTTCCCTCTTTTGTGCATCACAGAAATATTGTTTTTACAGTTAATTCTTTCTACGTTTCAATAAATACAATTTCTATTATGCAATGAGGACAGGCAATGGCGTTAAAATGCTTTAAATTTATCTAGTGCCACTGCTATCAGCGAATTAACCTACAGGATGCTTGCAATGTCGCTTTTCCCTAATGAAGATCGGTAATCCATTCTGGGTGAATTAGCCCCTTACGAATTTTGGTCCTTGTTTTTTACAGCTTCCATTGTTATTTCCCTTTCACCTTAATAATTACCTTGAACTGTAATTTTTCTGACACTTCGCCACTTTACTATTAGTTCTTTACACCAACCTTCCTTATTATTAGAGTTGCTCAATTTGCGCCAATAGTCAGAGGCGGGCGCATAAAACTTTACACATAAAATAAAACATTGGTCGTTTTCGCGTCGTAGGTAACATTTTAAAAACAAACCAAGAAATGGCGAAATAGTATTTACGGCGGCGTACATGTACAGAGCTCATTGGGACTCATAGTTATACTGAAAGTTGTATCGAATCCCGCCACTGCTCGTTGGCGATTGTGAGCAACTCTACTTACCATTTCTCTTCATCCTTGTCGATTTTGCGCCTTTTCCTTTGATCGTTTAATCGCCATGACTTTTGCACCCTTCTCGTCCTATCTAATCATCTAATTCTTGGAGGTTGCCTGTGTCCTTTTTCTTGTGGTTCCTTAAGCATTTTTCTCACTACATATCTATACCACATTGTCCTTTGTTCCTTCTGCTTTTATGAACTTCACTATGTCTTATTCGTCTAATTCCTTATTAAATATTTCATGGTTCATTCTATATCATTCAATATCATTGACTTTGACTGGTCATAAAATCGTTCTCAGTATCTTTTTCTGAAATATGCTTTTCTTCCATTTTCTTGTATCATACTTAATACTTCTGCTCTATGGCATATAACTATAATTGGGATTTCTAAATACATATTTCGGATGTGAATGCTGATTGATTCAATTCCTATAGTGAGGAAAAAATGTTTGTATTTACAAACAATAACTATATTTTGTTGTTCTTTATTAGTAAAAGTTCAATAACTGTGGAATATTTTTAGTGATCGACGCGTTTTCAAAATGGCGGCGAGAATGAAAAATTTTTATAAAAATCTTAATCTATCGTTTTCTTAAAAACTATAAACTTCAGAAAAAAATTTCTAAGAACAAAAATCTCTTAAAATTAGTCAAAGAACACTCTCAAATTTTTTCAAAAATTTTAAAGACAATTTTTGATTTTCGAAAATTTCAAAAAATCCAATTTTTCAAAAATACCTAAAAAATTTTTAAAAAATTTGAGTGTTCCTTGAGTGTTCCAATAATTTTAAGACTTTCTTGTTCTTAAAATTTTTCGTAACGTCTATAGGTTTAGAGAAAAAAATTTTCTTGAATGGTACATAAAATTTTGTTTCTATCTACCACTACACAATTCACGAACAAACTCGTACAGGCATCCATTACAAATGCCCACGTAATTTTCAATGCTACACGTGATGGAAAGAAAAAGTTGGAATAAAAGAGTTCACTATTTCGATTGCTAAATATTATATTCAAAAGGTCAAACAAGTAAAACAGTTCATACACGATCTAATAGGGACAAATTAAAAAATTGTTCAAATGAAAAATGTCCAATAAGAACAAGGATCTATTGTGAAAAATGCAATCTATATGTATGCAATAATTGTTGGGCAAAAAGCAGTGATAAAAGAAATGTTAAAGTGAGAGGTAAGGGGACTCACGAAAAAAAGCACCGCTAAACGTGAGAGGCAAGAGGACTCACGAAAAAAAAAGCACCCCGAAACGTGAGAGGCAAGGGGACTCACGAAAAAAAAATTACCCGAAAGGAGACAAAGTTCTACCACGTCCACGCCGTTGTCTCTGGGTAATGCTAAGAGTAGAAAAAAACAATGTATATGCACAGAATCAGCGAAGAAGTAGTCAAGGAACACTCAAATTTTTCAAAATTTTTTAGGTATCTTTGAAAAATTGGATTTTTAAATTTTCGAAAATCAAAAATAGTGTTTAAAAATTTTGAAAAAATTTGAGAGTGTTTCTTGACTAATTTTAAGACATTTGGGCTCTTAGAATTTTCTTTCTAAAGTTTATAGTTTTTAAGAAAACGATAGATTAAGATTCTTATAAAAATTTTTCATTCTCGCCGCCATTTTGAAAAAACGCGTCGATGAATTTTTCTGAAAAAATTCCTCTCAATGTTCGAGTGCCATGATCACCTCTGATCATAGTAAAAAGTTGATACCTTTGCGGATTCATTGTGAAAAAAATGCGAAAAAATTTCTTTCGAAAATTTTCACGTTTTTCACGTTTAAATCGGCCATTTTTTTCTCGGTGTCTAATCGAAATTTTGAGCTCAGATTCTGAAAGAGCATCAAATTTCGCGTAGGAATAGAGGTATTGCATTATTTTTTGGTCCGATAACATAATAAATAAACACGTTGAAAAGTTAGTAAAAATTCTGATCATCTCGCCGTTAATGGGTTAATACGTTCATCACAGAATGAGAATTTAAGAAAAGTTGAGCGGCAAAACGCGAAGAAATTTTACACTTATAAATTCATTCGTATCTCTCTAAGAACACAGTTTAGACTACCAGAAACATTAGGTGTTTTAAAGTTTTAGTTTTCACTTCACTTTTCAAAATGCATTAAAACTCTGTTTTCCTATAGTCATCGCACCGGAAATGTAATTACGTACCATTAACAAAATACACGCGCAAACCCTAACCTCGCGGAGGACTCGCAGAAATGCTAGAAAATTGCCATTACCGTTTCCAACATTTTGATTATTCCCCGCGCGATAACAATTCTTATCTAGCCCTCCATTAGGTGGATAACAACGAAAATCCATTTCCATATCTACCACCGACGACATTACACGCGCCCGGCTAGAAGCATCGGCTGAACCTTCCGCTATTCGCTATTCTAAAACGGGCGCAAACAATAAAGCGAAGACAAACAGGAAATGCACGCCGAAGTCGATGTCGACGGCGGCAACGCTGGGGTGGTGGTAAAAAATTCCGGAACGAACATTGGCTAAACTCCGGGTAAACGCGAGCGATTTTCTCGATCATTTTTACGGCTTCTTACGTTTGGAAGCGATCCAAGTCGAGTCGAACAATCGCTCGCGGGGTAATTTCTATTCGGCGGCGGAAGCGTCGGATCCGGTTCGGTTCAATGCACCGCCTCGCCGTCGGATGCGGCGGCCGAATATCGGCGAAAGCACCTGATAAAAATTCACGAAGTCTTAGAGGGGACGACGACGACCATATTGCCTCCGAGATCGTTTTCGAAATATTTATCGACGCAAAAACGTCGAACGTCTAAATTCAGGTTAATGTGATTTATGCATCTACGAGTTTCGAATCGAAGTTTCGCTTGATTAATCTTTTATTGAGAAACGTACGTAAACGGATGCCGAATGTGGATGTAATCGATATTGGGGGAGTGCATAACACATTTCGCATTCCCGAGCATATTTATTTTTCCCTTGTAATGTAAGCTCGTTATTATTTTCGTAAGTTGAATATCAAGGACTAGATCCCGTGCTTCGCGGATCTCTCTTGAACGGCTTACAGTTCGCGGAGCTTTCCACCACTACAATCTAGAAAGCTCTATCTTCGTGCGTTCTTTCAATTCCTTGTTCCTAATGCTCCATTTTCTTCCGAGCTTATTTTATGACATCTGCTATTCTTTGTTTCATCGCGTAGTATGTACACTCATGCAAACTCTAAATGTTCGGCTTTTGAGCGCATACGCCTCGATTGTCACAATCTAAACACCCTCTACCTTCAAACTTATTATTAGTTGGTCCGTACGAAATAGTTCTTTAAAGTAGAAAATGTTATTATTTAATTTGTGTTATAAAAAGGGTTTGTGAATTGCTAAAAGAAAACCAATGAATAAAAAAAAAATATATTTAGTAGTGGGTCGCTTATTCTTTGTATTATTGCCTCTTATTTGCTATTTTTCTAGAATTTATATTCTATAGATTAATTTATATTTATAATAGTGTTAGTAATTAAAATTATGTTTCAGTAATTGAGATATTTTCTTAACGATAGCTTAATTAGAATGTGGAATATAAGTAATACATACAGTCGGGAACATAATTGAGTGGACACCAATAGCAGGCGCGCCTTGCCTTTAATTATAGGTCAAACTTTTTACCGATTCCATTCTATATAATTTTCCTTTACCTGTAAAAAGTCTTTCAATCATTTGAGATACAATACACATCAAAATAAAAATGATTACCGTTAATTATATGCACTAATAGTAATATATTGAAAATTGAAGGTGGACAAAATAAAGTGGACATTTTAACAACTCAATGTTTTATGTTGAGTACTAAAATTTAATACTTAGTGTGTCCTCCTTTAGCGTTAATTACAGCTTGTAATCGTTTTGGAATACTCTCCACAAGACTTTCAATGAGTTTTTATCTAGATTTTCCCAAGACGACTTTATTTCCTCGAAAAGACTCGTTTGTTCTTTGTTTAGTCGGTATTTTCTTGTCGATTAGAGCCCACAAATTTTCGATGAGATTTATATCCGCACTTTGTGCAGGCCATTCTAAGATCTTTATCCTCGAATCTTGAAAGAATTTTTTAGATTTCTTCGCGGTGTGCTTGGGATCGTTGTCTTGCTGATAAATAAAATGCTCAGCAATACCCATTTTCCACGGACTCTTCTAAATTCTCATTTAGGATAGTGATGTATAGATCGGTGTTCATAATTGTGGCGATCAGAATTATATTCCCCACTCCGTTAAATGAAAAGCAACCCCACACCATTATGGAGCCGCCACCAAACTTTATAGTTGGAGCAATAAACTTTTCGTTATACGTCTCGCTTGATTTTCTCCACACTTTAGATCTTCTTTTCATGCCGAACAGTTCAAACTTGCTTTCGTCGCTCCACACAACTTTTTCCAAAACGAAGTCGGCTGATGCACATACTTTTTGGCAAATATTAGTCGTTTGCGTTTATTCACGTTGTTTATAAATGGCTTACGTCGAGGTACACGGCTATGCAACGATGCTTCTTTCAATCTATGGGAAACAGTTTTCGTCGATATCTTTAGGTTTAGTATCTCACTCAATTCACGTCGTGTAACAGTGGGTTCCCGTCTGCATTCTCTGACAATACGTCGATCGCATGTATCGGTTGTGCATCGTTTGCGACCGCGACCTGTTAGATTTTCTGTTGTATTATATTTTAAATATTTCTTCCACACTTTTTGCACAGCGCTTTTAGAAATATTGTATTTTTCACCAATTACTCTGTAACTGCGACCCCTAGTCGGTCAGAAAGAACTAAATTTCTAATTCGTAACGAAATTTCTCCGCGGTTACTCATTTCTACGTGAACAGAATAAATGTTACTGAAAACGATGCTCTGTTGACATGACAAACGAGATGGTACTTGTTGGAAAACGAGAATGTTGTTAACTAACATTGTCGATGCGCGTAAACCACGTGATACACTATCTGAATAGTGTCCACTCAATTCTGTCCCTCCTTTGGGAACAATACTTTTGTTCATAAATGTTTGCCGTGAAAACTATGGTAATTATTGTTCGTATATTGGTGCATGTTACTTATAAAAACATCATGTTTAATAAAAAACAAATTACTAAAAATTTGCTCCAGGAAATGGCGTAATTTTGGTCCATCTCCTCGAATCAGTCAGGTGTCCACTCAATTTTGTCACCGACTGTATGTGCAAATAAGTTTGCTGTGTAATATTCAAAAATAAGCCATTTAATACGAAATTTTCGTATCTAAAAACAGTTAAATAAACATAATTCTTTACTACAACATTAATTTCATTAATAAGGTGCGGTTAATATTTATAACCCACGCATTACACAATAAAAGATATTAAAATAAAAATTGGTAAATTAGTTCCCTATGAATAGATAACTAAGTGGTAAGTATTGTATGGTGAGTAGTTTATGGTGGAAATTCTGTTTTGACATAAGTTTTGACGTTTAGTTATTTTTCAATGCAAACGTGAAGACGTTCTGCTTTGCTGGCGTATTTACCATTTGACAATTGTAACCCATTTGCAGATTTTCCATTAACCGTAGAACACATAACCAAAATATATCACGTAAACACATAACCACGGTACCCGTGTACCCATTATAATTTTTAATCATTTTTAACTTCACAGCTTCAAAAATATAAAAAATAAATCCGTTAAAAAGCCAATTTAATAAATTAATATATTTTATGAAATATTTAATTGTTTATTAATTATTACAACAAAAAATTATGTCAATAACTATAAATGAAAGAAAACCTAATTTATTACTTGTGATATTCATATTTATGTATACATATGAAATGACGATTTATTTGCAAAAAATGATGGTTTCTTGTTTTTTCAGTGAACGGCAACAACACTTGTATCAAGTTTATGTGTGTCAAAGCATAGTTATACACATGCATGAGTATAACTACAATAAGGGGAAAACCGTTCATAAGCTAAAACAATGCTGAAACATTTTTAGCGACAAGGCAGGTTGTAAACTTTCAGTAGTAAAGAAAAATTGCACTTGTTGCAAGAGTTTGCGCGTTAGAAAGACATACAAATTTTAATCGCGATTGTAAAGATGGCTTCAAAATAGAGCGCAAATCTATCTTCATTGAGGAACGTGCACGCAATCCTCAAATAACTAGACAATTCACAACAAAAATAGCTATAGAAAGTTACTTGAATCAACCACTAGAAATTATTTGCGAAAGCGGTCCATCAACATCTACTGCAGCAAGATTGAGAAAGCCAGCAACTGGATCCTTGCTATTTATGCTACATGCAGGACACAAAACGAAGAAGAAACACTCGGAAAACATGCAGCATTTGCCAGAAACCAATGTGCCTGGAGACACTCGATAACAAATTGCGTCGGTATTTCTTGTAACCGGAATAACTAATACATTCTTATAAAATATTTCCAAATTCTTCAGTAGTCATGTTTTTTAATGTATTTTTATAAATTCCTAATAAAAAGTTCACGGTAAATCGTTAAACAGCCTCTTGTTTACTCATTTTTTCATACAAAAACTATTGGGTACACGGGTACCTCGGTTATGTGTTTGAGTAGGTGTCATCTTTGAAAGCTGATAATTATGGAACCACTGGACCGAATTTCATAAATAGTCTACAAAACAACGCAAAAAGACTTTAACTTCCTGGATTCGAAGTTTCAACACTCCATTGGCATTGGTCTTGCAGCTACAAACGTTTAAAATCGCTAGTGGACACACGGGTATCCGGTCAAACATTCTAGGATTAACTGAAAGACGTATTAGTTAAGTTTGAGCTATTTACGTGTTAGGAAGGTATGCCATGTGATACAGTATTGTTTGAAGTGGAAAGAGGCAAAATTCTGGCCTGGACCGCCGATAATAATTCGGTGAGCGAAATTGCAGGGAAACAGGGACGAAGCCCACGCGTAATCGCCATTTTTTAAAGACACAGAAGGATAGGGCAAGAAAAAGCGATCTGGTAAAAAACAATGTTGTGCGAAAGAGAGGAACGAGCAATAGTACGAAACGCGAATAATTCGCAGATCAGTTATTCTAGTTTAACCAATCATTGGCCCACCAAAGTGTCAAAAACAACCATTTGGCGTATCTTAAAACGCTGTCCGATATTTGCCGAGCTAAAATGAAGGTTGTTCCAAGGCTGTTTAAACGGCATAAGGTTGCGCGTCTTGAATTCGCTGGGAAAAATATGGACACTAATTGGTCCTCGGTAAGTCAAATGAGCGATATAAACTCTATTTGCGTAGACCTTGATTTTCTCCTTCTAGGTGATATTTTCTGATGAGAAAAAATGGAATTTAGATGGACCAGATGGCTCAAACTTTTATTGGCACGATATAAGGAAGGAATCCCTTTATTTTTCTAAGCGCAACTTTGGGAGCCGGTCGATAATGGTCTGGGGAGCATTTTCCGAGGAAGGAGTGCTCGAACTCCAGTTCACGCCATCTAAAATGAAAAGTGCCCACTACATTGCTGTGTTGAATAGCAGTTTAGTATCATTCCTGCAGCAACATCTTGACCGAAACTGGATTTTTCAGCATGACAATGCTCGAACCCACACAAGCACTGAAACTAAGGCTTGGCTTGGCAGTAAAAATATCCATGTATTGGACTGGCCAGCATGCTCCCCACACCTAATCCTAATAGAATATTTGTGGGGAATATTGGTTCGCCTTGTTTACAGCGAAGGTCGTCAATACGGCAACATTAATGAATTAAAAGCTGCCACCTTCAAGGTCTGGGAGAATTTGGGCGAGAACACATTACAAAACCTCATTTTATCAATGCGTAAACGAGTCTTTGACGTAATAAAGTGTAACGGATGCCTAATAAGCTTATAAATACTGGACTTTTATTTTGTAGCATCCTGAAAGACGAAAAAGCGGGTTGGGTTATAAATATCAAACGCTCCTGTGGTTGAGTTTCAACTCTAATTGGACTAAATGTTGCAAATATCTAGCGAAAATGATTCTAGCATTTAATACATATTTTTCATTCTCCGTTTTGATCCAAATTTTATGTTTTTATAACGAATAGGTAAATTCTTACAACATTACAACGGTGGGTTATAAACATGAAACGCACCTTAGAATCTAAACTGATGTAAAATGCAGATCCTGAACAGTAGTAAGTTTAAGAACATGTTTAATAAATTTGTCGACATTCGTTTTGATAAAGTAGATATAAAACATTACATACAGAACACTAAGATATTAAAAGATAAATTTGATGATGTTATCGTTAAACCGAATAAGTGGTTTTAAAAAGAAACAATCTAAACCGGAATGTAAGCAGAACTAAACCAAACAATTCACAAAGAAAATCATATTGGAATAAAACAATTGACTTTAACTTTAAATCCAAAATACTACTTTAAGAATATGCATAAACATATAAAGCTCATTTGTAGAGCATGTGACACTTGTATAAAAAAAAATCGAGATTTGGAAATTTCGTTCAACCTCTGTCACAATTAGGTCCAGCGTCAGAGCCGTTCGAAATAGTATCCCTAGATACAATAGGAGGGTTCATAGGAAACAAATCACCAAAGAAATATTTACATTTAGTAGTAGACCATTTCACAAAATACGCCTTTGTATTGTCGTCCAAAACTCAAACAGGAAAAGATTTCATAAATTTAGTAAAAACAGTTCAGAAAAAAGGCAAAATAAAAGTACTCCTAACTGATCAATATGCTGGAATAAACTCAAAAGAATTTAAAAGGTTTCTAAAAACAGAAAATATTAAAAATATTTTTACCGCGGTAGATTGCCCCTTCTCAAACGGGCAAAATGAACGCACGAATCAAACGTTAGTTAGCGCGATCAGGTGCAAAATTTTTGAAAATAAAAATAGACCGTGGTCAGTTGTAGCAGAAGAATGTGTTGAAAATTATAATAATACGGTACACAGTACTACAAAATTTACACCAAATTATCTTTTAAATGGGATAGATAAATCCTTTTTCCCATCGGAACTTAAAGAAAATAATTTGGAAAATCTAGAAGAGAACAGAAAGATAGCTTTCCTAAATGCAGAAAGAATTCACAAGCAAAACAAATTTTATTACGATAAAAGTAAACGAAAAATAACTTATAATGTCGGAGATCGTGTTTATATTCAAAACGGAAATCGTTTAAACAGAAGAAAACTGGATCCAGTCAGGGTGGGTCCTTTTAGGATAAAGCATAAAATCTCTGATTTATTGTACATCATAGATGCCGGTTTTAAAACACCAGAATCAAACATTTACCATGCAAGCAAAATGATTCCTTACTACAACTCTCCTGACTCCTGTCAAACAGACTTGTCCGGGGGGATGTAAGTTTAAGCGAGCTAAAACTAAAGCGCGACACTCGGCCAGGCTCGAGTCGCACAACAGTGACATTCGTCAGTCGTAACTGTGTAATACAGCAGGAAGTACGTAAGAAAGGCGTGTTAAACTCAAGGCGCTGGTCGCTGAGCTTTGTAATTAATTGAAGTAATAATTATAAGTGGGTAGTAATAATCATAATATCATCAAGCTGTACTTGTTGTTGATTCAGGTAAACCAATGGTCAACTATGTATTGTAATTAGTGTAATATCCAATATACCATTGTAATCAGTAAATATAATTACAGTTTTTACTAGCATCAACCCCAGCTTTGATTACAATACCTATTTCATAAGATAAAACAAGTATCTTATATATGTATGTGCATATGCACGTAGCAGAATACAACAACTTAGGAAAATCCATTTCTAAAATGTTGAAGGTTTGTAGATGGTGCTCGAACACAACATGTCATCATTTTCCCCATAAAAATTAGTATTTATTAAACTTAAAGTTTTCTACTCTAGATACGAAAACTTCGTATTCTATGGCATATTTTTAATATATACCAAAGTGACTTGCAGATATGAATTATTCATATTCCACATTCTACTTAAATTATTTTGCGTAGTACTTACTAAAAATTTATATCAGTACTGAAACCGTAATTCTAATGATATTTCCTTATTCATAAATCTGGAAAAATAACAAATCAGAGGCAATAATAAAAAAAAATAAATGACCTATTAATTTAGTACTATATTATTTTATTTGTCGTTTTTTAATTTAATTAAATAATAACATTTTTTACTTTAAACAACTATTTCGTACGGACCAACCGATAGTAGCCCCTCAGGTTTTGGGACGGGCGTTTAAATTGTGACAATCGAGGCGTATACGCTCAAAAGTCGGGCATTTAGAGTATCGATGAGTGTACATACATGTCGCGAGAAACCCTCAGCGACGCTTACGTTTTCGCGATGGCCACATGATTTCTTAACATTCGGACATAATTTACGCAAACGGATTCCTTATGATTTTCAAATTTCATCATTTTCGCTCGCTCCATCGACTCGCATTCGTCTTTCGTTCGTGTCGGTGCACCACCTCGTTCACCTTCCACGCCGCTTTTAATTGACTAATTTATCGAGCCGATCACGACGCCGAAACGTAAACAGCGCGCAATAAACATGCCTGCCAAGTCGTTACGTTTTTCTTTCTTTCCTTCTTTTTTGCGTTGGGTACCGATAAAACGTGCGCCGGCAATTCATCAACGTGTCTCGCACCGGTTCTCCGTCTCCGCCCGCACCTTACTTCGATCTAGCCGGTTGGTTAGACGGTATTTTTGTCGACGCTGATATAATTTAGCGCGCCGGAATATAAATACATCGAGCGATGACAGGACATAATTAATAGATGGAGAAGACGGTTTCGCGGCGGAGGTCGTTTTGGGCCGGCGAGGCGAAAGCCGATTAGTCCCTCGTGTGCTGGTGCGGATACCTAAGGATGCTTAAGGACCTTATTGAAGCGATAACGTCCGAGTCGACGAGAAATAGTTGCCCTTAGATGGCCGCAAAGGGAGGAATCAGCATGGGAAGACGTTTTATTATCTGAGTATATACGAGTCGGCTTGGTAGTGTCTCTAAAAGGCGTATTGTGCACTCAAGGGTAAAAGTGAAAATTACAATTCTTTGAGCTAACGCGTGTAGAAGAAGAGTTTCGCACGCCCACCTGCCTTCCCGAATCAATAACTTACTCTACCCCATCTTAGTCGACAATTCCTCTTCTATTGAGTAACCAGTGTAATATATAAAATAAATAAAATTACTCTTACCACACCTTTCTGAAAACATCCAGATACGTATTTCGGAAATTAAGTTGCCATCGTTCGTGGAAAACTGGGGAATTCAGTAACACTAGCGAATTCGGTCAATGCCCAAGACGAACACTACACAATAAACACTGTACAATACCAAAACACTGCACAATGAACATCACACATCACACATCAAAACACTGTTGACACTGTTGTGTGGCGTTCGTCTCGGGCATTAGCCGGATTCGCTAGTGATACTGAATTACCCAGTTTTCCACTGAGGATGGCAATTTAGTTGCCGAAATACATATCTGGATTTTTCAGAAAGATGTGCTGAGGATAATTTTATATATTATTTTAGCCACAGTCTCCTTATTTTTATTTGTAACCAGTGTAAGATGAAGACTTGGAATCAGCGACTATAAATTCCCTAATTACACGTAGCGGTTCTCCCTCGAGATTTTATCCACTTCCTTCAGATGCTCCAGGAAGACAGAAGAAGAAGATTTTATTCACCATTGACAAAATGCGTATTTGGAAGTACTCGAGTCCATATGGAAATGATAGAAGCCATTGTAGTTGAGTTTAGAGGATCATGCATAAGTTACTCTCCAACATTTACCAAACAAAATCTAGATACATTCACAAGTCTTACAAAGAGAAGGTAAGGTAATCGGATTGATATTTATGGTACGTGTAGTTTGGACCTTGAATAAGAATATTTCGGAGTAGTTCGACGCAACGTACATAAATTACCGAGATAATCGATTCTGAAGTTTACCATGCCAGCTAAATCCACTAGATGGGATACATTTTTCAATTGGAAGCTTGACCTAGTCGGTAGAGTTCTATTCCGGTACTCACGACATCGTGGGTTTGAGCCTGATCGTGCGACATTTTTTCCCTTCAAAACGCACTATAGGTCTTTTTCATTCTTCTTCTCACCTCAAATATTATAATAACTATATGGAGGAACATTCTTCAAGGTAATAATGACATTTTTGCTAACTACCATTCTGGCTCGTGCCACACTACGTAAAATATTGTGTACTAGATATAAAATAATAGAACATCTCATTCCCTAAATGACCCCGTTCGTTTTTTTGACGAAACCTTACTGTTAATTCAAAATGAATATCGTTTATCAACCGATTGCGCATTTTAATGAAGTACTGGGGATCTTGTTATTACATTCCTTACCCTTGTGTAGTTTTGGACAGGAATCAGCCCCAAAGAAGAATAGAAACCGGAAGAACCGTAAGAATAAGAAAAATGTGCTGGAACAGCCTCTAAACGACAATAGATGTCGATTCCTAGTCAAAATGTACATGGAAATATTCTCATTCTGCATGTTAGTTTGCGTTCTTCATCAACATCTTGCTTGATTTTAGACATAACTTAGTCTAAAAGAGGAAGTAAAAGAAAAACAATAAGGGAAAATATATCCTACTTAGAATACTGTGGGAATCTTCATATTTTGCAGGTTCATTACCGTCCTTCATCAACATTCTGTTAGATTTTGAATCAGAAGCAGCCGCGAGAAAAAAAAGAAGAAAGAAGAAAAATAGAAGGACAAGAAACGAAAGTTCCTGGATATTGATGAACATCAAGTGCTTCAATCTTGTGTGTGAGAATCTTCTTATTCCCCATATTCACCTTTATTCTTCATCAACATTCCTATCCCAAATATTATAACCAGCAACCAACCATAGTGGCAAAAGTGGGTAGGAAAAATGCGAATGCGATGCGAAATACGAAGGCTCCCATAACCATTCTGACGAGGAGAAGTTATCAATATTCAACGAAATTCATTCATTCAGCTGATCAAGTGCATTTCGAAGCAATTTAATCACATGATTTCGAGAAGGAGATGGAAAAGCAGAAGACTAAGAAAAACAAGCTAGAGAGAAGTAGTAAACTAAGAAAGAGAGATAGATAGATAGAGAGATCCAGAAGAAGGTATCTCCTGGTAAAAATCGAATTTATTCTGCTGATTAGCACTGAGCACGGTGAGTGGCCCAAATTTCACGATAAACTTGCAAAATCTGCTGAACAGGCATCGCTACTACGAGCTAAATCTTTTGTAGCATTTGTAAGGTCATTTCGGTTTCTCCTCAATACTACTAAAATTATTTTGAACATTTTAAAATACAGGTGAACCTCGTTTTGCGCCGGTTCGTTTTACGCCGATTCACAATTACGCCGGTTGGTGCCAGATGGAGATTCCACTGTTCGGCCTGGGAATCCCCGTCTTCAGACGACAGACACACGACGCGATTCTAGTAGTCGACAAACCGTTTCTACTGTTTATACGTTGTTTTATTCTATTACTATTACCGAGTATACAAGCAGCTTATTGTGTGTGTGTGTTAGTTTTTGTTTTGTTTTTAAGAAAAAACATGATGGGAAACCCCTAAAAAACGGATGATCTAACCCGCATTCTTTCTTCTATAGAAAAGTTGACAGATGAATTCTGTGAAATAGACGGGGATTTCAATCGAAGCGCAAATGTTAAAAGAAGCATCACGGCTGCAGTTCGGCCTTATGCCATGATTCTACTAGAAAGGAAGCAACAATTAAAGCAAATGAAATTGGAAGATTTTCTCAAGAAAAAGTGAGAATTTAATTTCGTACCGACGTATTAGTAAATTAGTACATTTATTTCCTTTATAAAATGTATTAATTACATAGAGATTATTATATATATAGGCTATTTAATAAATAAACATGTTCGATTGTTTTTAAAAATTTGACTCGGAACCTAATCTTACATCGAGCATTATATTTTTGTTCGTTTTACGCCGATATTTTTTACGCCAGTGTCTCGTGGGACGGAACCCCGGCGTAAAACGAGGTTTACCTGTACTTTAAAAAAGAATACAGCTCATTGAAAGCTTTCAACTGGATACCCGGTATATGGAGAACCATTGCCATAGTGTGGTGTTCCGCCAAGATTCTCGTAAAAACCCACTGAAAATGACAACTTCATGTATATGAATTTTACCAAAACCAGGGGCGGACGGTGAGAGTCATTTTCTTTATCTTATATTGTTGCCTTGATTATTGGCATTTGCAAATTGTGCTTACTTAGTAAGCTTTGGCACAGTTACTTGGTAGCTGCCCATTAACGCACCTAATTAAATTGGGTTATTATATGGAGAGTCATCGAGATTTAAGTTTATATATTATATTGTTGTATCAACAGATCACCAAACTGTTCGAGTTGTATGCCATGGGGAATTGTAAGTCCGAAAGTACCATCGACTGTAACAGTGGAATCAAAAGACTTTGTAGGTTTCAAAAATATTTAATTATAGTACCACTACAATATTGTTTCACCAAACTATGGCTTTATTAGGTGGGTGAATACAGTGTGGTGAAACAATATTGTAGTGGTATTTTAGCAGAAGTACTGGCTGTACACGTTAGGACTTAAATTTAAAGATGGAAAAATTATTGGGGATTGCAGCCAAGGATGATTTGAAATAAAAGTCCTTTATTTCAACCCCCAATAATTTTTCCATCTTTAAATTTAAGTCCATTGTGGTGGTAGTATAATTAAATATTTTTGAAACCTTCAAAGTTTTTTGATTTAGTTTATTCGTTATGCAGTTCCAACAAGTGATTCCCGCATCAATCAATTATAACAGTGGAAGCTTAATACAGTAAATTTTTGTAACAAGAAGTTAAGGAAAACATATTGAAATTGTTACCCTCGGAAATTCAATCAGTTTAGAAACAAAACGTCCGCGCAGAAGAGGATTGGGTAGCTCCCCTCGCGTGTAAACGTTGCTTTAAATTGGAACTTAAGTATTGCGATCTACTTTCTGTTAATGTGTTAAAATATATTTACTTGTGTTAGTCATGAAATCGAAACCGCACTAATTCGACGTATATTATTTTCCCTGGTTGGACATTGCATAGCGCAATATTTGCTCAAACTTCCTAAATATAACATATCGTCCTACCTACGCGAAATTCCCGCAGTTTCAACTTGCACATGAGAATAATTCATGCTGAACGGCACACAGCACACATGCATATCGAGGATTCGTAAATATTTCACGGAGCTCGTCGATCGTCGAGCGGAAAGCGCGAGGCTTCGGTGTCCGATATCCTGCGAGAGAATATTCCCCGTACGGAAATAGACAAGGTCGCTTTCCGACGCTGCAAAAATACGCGCCGCGAGCCTTTTCTCCCGGAAGGGTAAGTAAAATATCGAGGCGATGAAACAGCACGGAGGCGGCTCCCGCTCCCGAAAAGGATATATCGGTCCGTGGAGTAGCTAAAAGCTGCCGGCTCGCCGCACAATGGCCTGTAACTGTCCAATATCTCACGCCGGAGGACGCCCACGTTCATAAAAGAAGTCCGGGCGTTCGGAAAATTACGCACAAAAAGGCCTCCCCGAAATTATGGGGTCGGTCGTGCGAAACGTGGAACCTTAACGCGCTATAAATTTATTGTTATTAATAGAGAAAGATATATTGTCGTCCGCTGCAAGGGATAGTTCTTAAAGCGGTACGTATATATATGTCTATTAACAATGGCGAATTATGGGATGCTTTCTTCCGTTTTTTCCCTCTCAAGATTGGACATAACATAGATTGGAGTATTGTAAAGTATTTCCTCTTCCTTTTTATACGTTTCCTTCGCAATGGTGACACAATCAGCAGGATATAGATAATAGTGCTTCATTGTGAGAGAGGAAACCCTGAAGAAGTTAAAATATAAAAATACCAATCATCAGCCGCCTGATGTTCTTTTACACTCCTTTAATCGGCAATCTGTCTATAATTTCAACAATAAGCTAGCAATATGACAAGGCACTACTAATAGGCATGTACAGAATATTTCACTGAACACTCTGTATATACGATTTAATGTACGCACATTATTTTAGTTTGTAGCACCTCTTCAACCCAATAGTCCACAAGTTCCCTTTAAGGGGACGCTAACATTTTCCCACTTTACACAAAAACGTTAAAATAAAAATTTAAGCTATATAAGCCATCCTACCCGGGTGAATGTCTATTGTTGCAGGAACAAGTGTTTGGTTGAACTTGTTTGTGCCGAATGTTTTATTTTATGCAAATTTTTATATATATTGTTAAATAAGGGGAACAATAAAGATCTCAAAACACGTAGAGGGTAAATAAAATTAAAAAGAATTAAATATTTTGGCATAAAAGTTATATTTTGAAACGAATATTTATTAAAATATGTATAAGTAATTAATTAGTGCAGTTTTAAATTATTAATTATTATAATATGCATTTTTTATCAATGTCCCCTATAAGAGACGCTGTGCTGATTGGGTAATTTTGATCGCTATTAATATATAGGCTTACAGTTACCGAAATATTACAGCAATTGGAAGAATTCGATAATTTGCAAAATATTGATATTTTTGCAATTCCTCTATTTGACGGAAATGACGCCGACAACGATTCGGATACAAGCGATGATGAACACGACGAAAATCTGAATCATCTTGGCTAAAAGCTGTTAAATACAGATTGTGAAATTCAACATGTTGGAAGTGAGGACGATTGGAGTGAAAGTGACGTTTCCGAAATGAAAAAGGAACCAAGAGGATCTACTGGCTACCGCTTTTCCGATAGTGGAAACATAATGGTTGGTTGATGGAAGGACAATAATGTAGCCACCCTAGGAGCCAATTTTGATAACAATAATGTCGGATCATGCAAACGATATGCAAAGCGATAAGGTGCTATAAGGACAACTAAACCAAAACTATTCCAGCGCTATAACCAAAGTATGGGTGGCGTTGATGAAATGGACCAATTAATGGCTGTTTATCGACCACGAATTAGACAGCGTAAGTGGTGGTGGCCAATCTTTGCCAATTACTTATTGGACGCATCGGCTGTAAATGGATGGTTAATCATGAAAAAACTTCAACCAAATGATTAAACTGCGCAAATTTGTTTCAGTTTCAGCATATCTGGAAATGTATGGCGCGCCCTCTTTAATAGGTTCTAAAGTACCACACATAAATACTGTTGTCCGGTATGATGGTAGATTACTCCAAAACAGACAAGAGATGTGCAAATTGCGACAAGAAGTCTAATTTTCTTTGCATTAAATGCAGCAAAGGTCTTCATCCAAAAGAGTGTTTTAAAAGTTTTCATTCACCAAGTGACAGTACTGCATAAGGTACACCTAGTAAAATGCATCATTTACATTTTTTTAAATAAATATTTTAAAAAGTATTTCAATAGACTTTTTAATACCATAGTTACAGATTTTTTTTATAAATAACTGCTGGGGGACCTTATGCACTAATGGGTTAATAAGTACTTTTTAACAATCTATCGGTCTGAATCTTTTTATTCTGGGCATCTCTTCTTTTTGTTGGAAAAATTGTTTAGCTAGTATATTGGGATGCACGGTCACTCTATCTCGATATTTACCACTGCGAGCTCTTATTTCTGCTTTGACTGATGACATTTTTAGGTCGCCTTGAATGACGTAGTTTGGAACGTAGCAAGGACAAGAAACGACCATCCGCATGATTTTATTTTGAATCTTTCTAAGATGTCGACATCGCTATTTGCAAGAGTTTCCCAGAATTCTATTCCGTAACTCCAGATAGGCTTCAGAATACATTTAATAAGTAATATTTTGTTTTATAAAGAGAGGTGAGACTTCCTTCAAATTGACCACTACATCTGACTCACTTTCATGCCCAGTTGCTTGCGCTTCCTAAATATGTGCTCCCTACAAGTGAGACGACGGTCCAAATGCATACCCAAATACTTAACATCTTCAGCTTATGGAATTCTAATATTGTTGATTTTGACCTGACGGCATGTTTCTCTACGCAATGCGAATGCAGTGTGGGTTGATTTATTTTCATTAACTTGCAAACGCCATTTTCTTAACCAGTCTTGTATTTTCTCTAGGTGTCTTTGAAGATTTATAGAGGCCATAGTTGGATTTTCATCAGAGGACGGTATCGTTGCATCATCCGCGAATGTTGCTGTCGTGGTTGAGTCTGTGGTGGACAGATAACTAATGTAAATAAGGTAGAGTGTAGGGGCTAGCACGCTTTCCTCACTACTCTGTGGTTTCCACATTATACGCGTAAACCCGTGTTTCGTCCTCAATAATAACATTTTTCAAGAAATCTTCATCCGTATTCGCACGCTGGAGCAATACATCACAGATCACCAAACGGTTCCAGCGTGAGAATTCGAGGCATGAATTTTGAAGCCACTCCAACTTCTCGACAATGGTTTGGCATGTCCCCAGTGATATCTGTACAGTCTCAGATAGTTCTCTCAATGACCTTCGGCGGTCTTCGGCCAAGAGATTGGAAATTTTCTCACTCGTTTCGTTGTTAACTGATGTGGATGGCCTTACAGGCCTAGAATCCTTTTCCATTGATATTAGACTCTTCTCAAACCGTCCGTACCACTCGTTAACTAGAACTCATATTATTATCTCCATAAACTTCCTTAACCTTCCTATACTCACGCATACGGTCTGTGAGACCGATTTATATAGTATAGTATACGTCTTTCATTTTGACGTGAGTATAGGAAGGTTAAGGATTAAGGATTTTCAAGATCGGTCAAATTTACTACTATGAAAATTGTATATCTGACCTCTACAAGCACTGTGTGTAACGGTAAAATACTAGTTTTTTACAATGTTAAGAGCTTCTATATCATTAATTTTTTTCAATCCTAAGTGAAGAACCAGCAAGTTTACGGGCTGGATATTTTGCATACCATGTATTCGTTATGATCACTACGTCTTATCGGCGAGCTTTTCTATAAATTTATTTGTTATCGTTAAAAATGACGGCCCATGGTCATTTTTCTATTCCTTAATGGAGGTTAAATTCAATAAACAAGGAATTTACAAAAATCTCGCCGATAAGACGTAGCTATCGTAACGAATACAAGGTATGCAAAATTTCGGCCCCGTAAACTTACTGGTAGTTCATTTATTATTGAAAAAGTGAAAGCTGTAGACGTTCTTATCATTGTAAAAAACTAGTACTTTATCGTTACACACACTACTTTTAAAGGTCAGTAATAAAATAAAATCTGAAGGATTTTCTATGTAACTAGCCAATAAATTAGGTGCGTTAACGGGCGGCTGACGACTAATTGCGCAAAAGCTTAAAAAGTAAGCACAATTTACATACACCAACCATCCTTGAGGAGAATTAAGCTTTGTCAATCGTAAGTCGCACTGTTCACAGCATTCAGCGATCACTACTATTCTTAGTTTCTTGGTAGTTCCAGATCACATTGTAACAATTGAAATCACCGCAGCACAGAGTTTTTGCAAAGGTGGTTCCGAGAGATCCAAAGGATGTTTTGGTGATTTCTATATCGACGATATCCAAAGTCTATTTTTATCAGCTTTATGTTGTTGCGCGAGTTTCACTCAAGTTGAATTGGCAGCTGACAGACCCCGCGCTGCCATCTTGTTCACACGCCATTTCTGGGACCAGATTCGGAGTATCAGGAATTTTAGATATATTTTGGCTCTATCTCCTATGCGTGCCCGACGAGCAAAGAATATGGCAAGAGTTTTGGTTGCATAACTCCAATATCAGGCTTTCTTTATCCCGTGATACTACGTAGATATTGAGCGATATTATTATCAGGGTCTCTGAGGAGAGATGAATGTTTAAGAAATTTCCCTGGATTTCAATCTTGGATGTTAACAATCCTGTGGTCCTCGGTGATGGTAGGATTGACGTGGACTGACGCGAGTGATATGCTTTTCCCACTAGCCTGGGCGCGCAGCGGTAACAGCGCAGAATTACGAAACAAGTTACGACAGCCTACGCATGATTCTAGATTCTAGATTCATGTGACTAGATAAGGGGACGTCGTAACTTACTACGCTGTTATCGCTGTTTCCCCAGACTATTTATCAGAATAGACAAGGGTAGCGACGTGCACCCTCCTTTATTTTGACCAGGTCACAACGACGAAAATTATTTACGTACTGTAACATCGTCCCACCCGGTTTTAATCTTTAACCGTCGCATGTCAGTCGACACTTTTCCCGTTCTTTTCGTTGCCGATGTCGTCTATATACGGGGCGTAGGTACACGGGGAATAATTTATGTTTGTTTTAATGCGCTCCGAAACTCATTTTCGTTTTTTCTACGCCGGGACGAAAAAGTACGAAACCCCAGAAACGAAAAGGTTTATGTAAATTCGCCATTACGCCGTGTAAATAGTGTTTGTATCGGACTACACAGGCGGCCGTGCCGACACGAATTTTTAAAATAGGCTTTTCTTTTATTTCGTTTTGCCCGAGGGGAATGATTGATGAACGGAAATTAAGTGCATTTGCGGCTTTGAAGAATTCGTTCGTGATGGCAACGAAGAAGTCTTTATGAATTTTTAGCGTTCGGAACGGCGGAAAGGTGCTGTCGTTTTCCTTTTATTTCCTTCTATTTGCGCTAGGAAAATTGAATTGAATGGCAAAATATATTGAGGAAGTTTAGCAACTTTAATCAGAATCGCGTGACGAAAATTGAACGCATCATCACTAATATTGGAGATTTGATGCTAGATAAATCACGATTTATGCAAGTGACAGAACAAGGAGAAAACAAGTCACACAATAGCAGACATATATTTAGTGTGTCTAGCACTGCCAATCCAGGACACTTCCGGGTGTTCACTCTGTATACGACTTCTAAACCTAAGATAGTAGACAAACAATCTTATCCTTGCCCAAGAAAAATTCTTGTATATCCTACCAGAACATCGTTCTTTCGTTATCCTTCTTGTTACAATTCGAAATTAGCAAATTTAGTTTCAACATTGCCAACAATTCCTATTTGCTGTTACTACACCTCGCGTAGTGAAGTAACACAGTGCTGATTTTAACTCATTAATCAATTCTCTCTTCCTGTCAATGCGTTTATTTATCAAAACTTATTTTCGTTATAATAATGGTGAGGACCACAATAAAACCTGAAAAGGTTGCAGTGGAAGAAGCGTCATTGTCACCTCAAGCAATCTGTAGTAATGGTGACGCCTGAACACCTCACGAAGGAGCAATGATTGCAAAGCGGGGGGTCAAGAAACCCGTTATCTCCGCTTTCACACCCGGTCATCAGGTACCAATCCATTCCAGGATGATACGTGATATGGTGAGCATCACGCATTAGATAACCGTATTATTACCCTTTGTTCACAATGAACGCAAGTACCCAAATTTTAACGCGACTGTGTGGGTCTTCCGCCGCTCGCCATTCGTTCAAAGCTCATGCGGTCCTGAGCTTTGAACGCAGACCATTGGAATGGCCATCGATCGCGGCTAAAAGCCTTAACCGTCAGACCACGCCGACTCGCTTATTTTCCTTATAGTACCTAGAAAACGACAAGCACCTGCGTTGAATGTACACCTTCTAAACCATGTAATGAAGCCTTTTGAAACTTTTATCAAAGGAAACTTTCACGATTTTGACAATCGTCGCTTTGTCGGTCACAATGCCGGTCCATATCTTTCTACAGCATACATTGTCTTGCACCAGTAATCATTGGCGTACCACACCCATCGGCTAATACCGGTTTCCAAATTTCCAACACAATTTTCTTTGTTTTCAGCTAAATCTTCTAGAGGTCCTGATTTTGAATTATTTCAAGCAATCCGCAACTGCAGGCACCTTAAGACACCGCTTGGACAATGCGAATTCGTTCGTTTTCTCTTTTTATAGCCCACATTGTTGTTCAACGTGGAGACGTGATAAATCCGTACGTTTCTGGAAATCGTGCCATGTCCTTGTTTCTTCCCTGTTCTCCTTTTCTATATGTCCATATTTGGAAGTTTTTCGTTCTTCCGCTTTGTGATTGACTGCAGTAGATTTTGGTAGTGTGTCAAAATCATTTTGCTTTGGAGCAAAAATAAGATTTATTCGAGACCCAGCAGATCATTTCGAGCTTTAGATTCGCTCGAACTTCAATTAGGAAATACTTTATTTACATCCAACAATCGAAATTCGGCATTTCGGTACCCGAATGAAACCGACCAACATGCACTATTGGCGTACTAAAATCTATAATCATCTGCCTCAGCATCTCAAACAACTGGATTTGGGAAGTTTCCCAAGAGGAGGACACTGAGTGACAAAAAATGGTACTCCCTGGAAGAATACTTCAGTGATTAACTTTAGTCTCATCTGTTTCTGTTTCTGCTCGTCCTTTATTTGTGCTTTGTTTGTGATATATACTGTACTCTGAACTTTGTTGTGTTTCGTAATTTTAGTTGTACCTGAAGTTTTACTGACATTAGATCACATCGGTAACCTCCTCACCACACAATTGTTTTATAATAACATCGGTGACACGTGTTTCGCTAGCTCGAGGCAAGCACACACGGTTTATACGGTTGTTGAAAATGCTTGCCTCCAGCTAGCAAAATACGTGTCACCGATTTTATTATAAAACAATTGTGTGGTGAGGAGTTTACCAATGTGATCTAGGGTCAGTAAATTAGAGCACAGTTAAGTTTTACTGACAAGGAAATAATTTATATATTCCTGTAAATATTGTGACAATTGTTTTGTATTTGTAAATGCAGCAATAAAGTTATCTATATATCTACTTCGACATTCGTTCTTGCGACTCGTTCAGTCGACCCTTACCGATTCGATCAGTCTAGTGATAGAACGCGAATTCGTTGCGAATACTTGAACGTATCTCGTTAAGTGACTTGTGTGTGGTACAGTGTCTGTTTGCAGTTTAGTTCTCGAGGCAGTTCGTTTTCAGTCCAATTGCTCGTGGATCAAAGCGTCGGACACATACTCCAGGCTTGATTACCCTCTTTCTTTTCAGTTGCTTGCTCTTTCTGTTATGTTACACCGAAGATGGTTTCGTAGGCCATTGCTATTACTACCTTTGTTGTTGCCACTTCCTTTCCTTCCTTAATTTTTATTTTCAGCTTTCACGAGGTTCTGAATTCAGCTTCATGGGGCACATGCATGACGTGATGAAGATGGAAAGACTTAGCCAATTGCGTCTTCTTTTAAAAACTAACACGAAATTTAAGTTACTTAAGAGATGTTAGTTCAAGGAAGAATTGCCCATCCGATTTCATTGATACCCAGATCTCTCAATTGATATCTTTCAAATACAGGTTGTTGTTGAGTAAATTTCATCTCCTTTTTCTTCTTTCCTTTTACTTAGGACTCCGTCCTGTTGGACATTACTTTCTTTTTATTTTTGAAAGGTAGAAGATCAACTGGTGCGTTATTGCTTTGAGAGTTTCTTCCTGGGAATTTAGTTGTGTTAGATTTTCTGTTCTTACTAATTTTCCGTATTCTGTCTATACAAGCGTGATTTCTCCGCTTCCTTCTCCTGTTTCTTACCAATTTTGTTACACGCTGGGTTTTATACGCTTATTTCATTTCATTGTAGGGTTGTATATCTTCTGTTCTTACTAATTTTCAATATTTGGTCGTCCACCACAATCGCTCTACAAGTGCTCCTCCTATTTCTTTGTTCCATTCTTTTTCACACTTTTCGCCGCTTACTCCATACATCCTAGATTTCGAGGTCTGCTTCCTTTCGCCGTTGATTTCTGTTACTTATGTTCACATATATGTTTCGTATATTTTTGCATTATATGGATACTTGTGTCTCACACATCTTCTTGATATTTATTATTATTAATATTTATAATGCCCTCCATTTTGTTACTAACTCCAGATTTATCTTGAAAGAAAAAACATATTTTCGGCAACTGCATTTCTAACGCAAAATTCAACAAAGTACAAACAAGTAGAAAGATATCTTTCTTCCTAAATATATCAACATTTCCACACATATACTTTTACGAATATCCTCCTCTTTAACTTCTACCATCTCCTAAAACTTTAGATGTTCGAAACTTCTTTCCCGGGCACTAACTCGATACCGTTTCGACGACCAGGACTTGTCAAAAATTGACTAACGACGTCCCACGTCGTTTTTTTACCCGTCGCATATCCGTCGACTGCGAAGCCAACTTTTTCCCGTTCGTCGTCTTTTATTTCCTTCGTCGAGAATTTTCGGATTTCCTTCCGGCGCTCTTCCGGCGATTTTACTCGCCGCGCGTTGCCCGCATTTCGGACGACCTTTTTCGCGAAAACTTTAACGTCGTTTGTTTGAGAACGCGCGTGTATTTACAATCGAACGTCGTTCGTCACAGGGAAATCTTCATTTCTCTTCGTCAGTATTTTTTGTTCGTATTTTCTGTTTTATAAGCAAATGATATTTTTCGATTTGCAAAATATTCCAATGAGTGTAGGAATGATTTTATGACCAGAGATTGCTAGTATTTGGTGGAATTCGGTTTAGCCAAGACGACTGTATCCACTACCGATATTTCCGTTTACAAAACGTGCGGAGGGACAGGGAAGGAAAGTGGCAGCAAGGCAAGCAGGGGGAAAGGGCTGCGTTCTGCGGACTACATCGACTTGAAAGTGCAATATTTCGTTTGAAATATCGCTCAATCGTTGAATTTTCACACCTGCAGGATGTATCGTTTTGATCCCATGTTGTATTTTGCTGGTTGTACGATACTCCATAACCTATCTAGGAACTTGACTATCTTATCGAATGGCGATGCGCCCCCAGTTTTTACCGTACCGCTCCCTCCGTTCGATTTTTATTATGTTTAATTCATCTCAATTGTGGCCGTTTGGTGCTTTAGGTTCTTCTTCTCCTTGGGAAGGTTTTTTCTCTTTCATTTTCTAGATCATGACGGATTAGTGGTGCTTGTCCCTTCCCATTGCGAGACTCCACAGCTTTTAGTCTCAAGTTCTGGGGACGACGTCCGAGCTCTAAGTTCGACATTAATCATCAAGATCGCTAGGACAATCCTTCCTAAGGAATTGTTTGCATTGATTAATTCCAAGAAAGGCTCTTCTAGAATTCCGGAAAGGTTATACGATGACAACAATTTAATTGATACTCCTGAAGATATTCTTGATGCTTTTGCAAATTAATTTCGTAGTAATCAAAATCAAAGTCCCGTTATGCTTGATCTTATTACATCTGGTGATGTACCACCATTTACCATTCTTTTTATCACAGAAGATGATGTATTGAATATAATGTCTTAGTTTTCGTCTGGATTTACTGCTGGAGATGATTCAATCCCTAGTTTTTGGATACGTGATGTTCGATACGTATTGGCGAATCCTTGGACTAGTATCATTAATTTATCTATTAAATCGCCGGCTTTTCCTGATTTATGAAAGCGTTATAGATTTATTCCAGTGTATGAAAAGGGTGATGGAATACAACTGAAAACTTATAGATCTGTGTCGGTACTTTCAAATTTTGCTAAAGTGTTTGAGCACTTCATATACTGGAATATTTCAATGAACATAAGACAGCGTCTGTCACCTTTTCAACATGGTTTTATTGCTGGGAGGTCAACTCTTACAAATTTGATCACCATTTCCCAGTTTATCTCTGGACAATTGGATAATCAGAAGCAGATTCATGTGATCCATACTAATCTGTCTTGTGCCTTCGATACCATAAATCATGAAGTCTTATTCCACAGGTTGAGTGCTTTAAGAATGAGTCAGTCATTTAATAAGTTATTAGCATCTTATTTGGATGGAAAAGCGAATTATGTATACTTTAATGGATCTAACTCATAGGAATTCGTATCTGTATCTGGTATTCCGCAAGGGTCAAACTTGGGACCTTTTCTATTTGTGGTTTACATTAATGATCTTCTTCGAACTTTAGAATGTCCTGTTCTTGCGTATACGAATGACATAAAACTCCATTTGGTCATTAATTCTGTAACTGACGTTAGTCTACATCAGTCTAGTTTGGATGTTTTTGTTGGCTGGTGTTCTGTTAATTCTTTGACTATTGAATAAATGCTGTTCTGTATCGTACACTCGCAAACACACTTCTCTGTGCTCTTCATATAATATCAATGATTTCACCATGGAAAAGTGTAACAGTTTTAAAGACCTTGGTGTGGTATCTTTTGTGTATTAAGATATGTTTTCTCTCATTGACTGTTTTCTCTCATTGAAAGGACCCTGGATAATAAATATATTATTACTATTATTGTTATTATTATTATTATTGAGCTCTGTGAAGTTAGAGCCACCAAATGCGAATTTTAGAAAAAAACAATACTTCATTCGTTTGTCCATGAAAAATTTCTGTTTGTCCACCTTTATTGGCAAGTTATTTAGGAAAAAAAAAGTGTTTCACGTAAAATAAGAAAAGTAAATTTGCGCTTTTATCACGCTAATTCGTTTGTCCAACGTTACTCCAGGATTGTCCAGCAGAATTTTTCGTTTGTGCACCCGCAAAAAATATTTATTTGAAATCCACGAATCCGTGTACACCTCGGAGGTGCCTTTTTCTTCATATAGTTATTGTTTGAATTCTTTTTGAATCGAAATGAAACATGGACAAACGAATTTGGAGGATGGACAAAATAAAACAACCAATGAGAAATGAGAAATGAAAAACCACAATTTCTTATAACATTATGGTCTCATTATTGTTTATCATATTTCATTGGTTATTTCGTTTGTCCATGCTTCATGACGATTGTCTAGTCAATAATAATAATAATATATGAAAAAAGGAAAAACAGTTCAAATAAATAATTTTTCGCGGGTGGTCAAACGAAAAAGTTTGCTGGACTAACGTTGAACAAACGAATTAGCGTGATAAAAGTGCAAATTTACTTTTTTTTCAGTGAACAATTTTCTTTTTAAATAACTTTCCAACAAAGGGTAAATAAACAAACATTTTTCCTGGACAAACATGGACAAACGATGGACAAACGATGGACAAGCGATAGACAAACGAATGATGTATTGTTTTCTCCAAAAATTCGCATTTGTGGGTTCTAACTTCACACAAACATGTAAACGGCGGTTATGGGAAGGATATGTTTCAGCTTTCTCCAGTTTCCTCAATCCTGAGTACGGTCCCAACCAAATTGAAACTTCCATGACATAAAAATGTATTTCGACTATCTACGTATGTACATACTAAATTAAAACAATTGCATCTTATTTCCTATTAATCTTCCGAACAGATCATCCCAGCGCATTTACCACCGCGAGGGCAAATATATAAGATACAAAGTGGCAATCCGGACACACGCTTGCATCAGTATAATCGACATAGAAATGTGTACTGTTCGAAATCCACTTTCTATGATAAAATATGTCAGAGTAAACGCCAGGAAATTCGCCCCCGCAACCCAATCCCCAAGCCACTACTCCGATTTGCACTCGTTGAAAAATCAACGCCGCTCCCGAATCTCCGTGGCACGAATCCTTCTGGAAATTGGGACAACCGGCGCATAGCACGTCTTCAGACAGCGAATGATTTTGGGCCGCGTAAATCCTTCGACACATCTCGATCGGAATCAAAGGAACCGCGACCATTTGGATCACCATCGAATGCCCTTGATCGAGATAACTCTTAAAACCCCATCCCGCCACCAAGGCGAGCATCTTACTGTTGTAAACGACTTTCTTCTCTGCAAGCGGTATCATAGTAACCGTCTCTGTCAAATTGAATCGTTTCGAAATGCGAATAAGTCCAATGTCAAAATCGTTCGATAAATGCGTATAATTTTCATGCACGACGACCATCGACGAATGTCTAATTTGAGCGCATGGTTCGGAAAGATTTGTGATACCCATCTTCAAGGTGAGCGCACCGGAATTACCGACGGACTCGCCTTTACGCGGCAGCAGTTCGATGCAATGGGCGGCTGTCAAGACCCAGAGTGGTTGGATGTACGAACCGACGCAGACGTAGCTGTTCTGTTCGAAGATCGCCACTGAATAAGGGACGTGTTTGATATCCACCATTTTACCACCTACTATTCGTGGGGCGCCGAAGTCGAATTGTGTCAGGGATCTATTACGCGCAAGGACGACGATCGATGTCATTATTAGTAAAGCGATAATTGATGACATTTGCGGCGAAGGTGATTGTCATTTCGAAACGTGAGTTTGACAATCGCTAGATTCGTCGTTGTTTGATTCCATGAGGACCAAGTCGTTGTTATGACTCGAGTCCTTTTGGTCGATTGGATTATCTTGATGTTTAGCAGCTTTGGTCGGTCACACTAGACCTAGTTCCTTTGTTAGTCAACCTGCTTCCTCGCCACAGAGTTCCTATAGCGTGGTCATCTCCTTTAGTTTAATTAGCGTTTCTCTACACATAATGGGTTTGCTCAGTCACTCTAGAAGAACTCCTTTGTTAGTTTGTTTATTCCCTCACCACAGGGTGCTTCTAGTGTAGTCATCTCCTTTGGATTAATTAGATTTTCTCTACATTCAGCAGCTTTGGTCAGTCGCTCGAGAAGAGTTATTTGGTCAGTCTACCTGTTTCCTCACTACAGTGTGCCTATGGTGTCTCATTCACTTGGACATGGGCAAATAAAGTGAGCTTCAGTGAGCTGAAACACCAAAATAACCTTGTTGTTCTCAGAAATTATCGACAATCTTCATCGCAATAGTCTTATTTCCCATTAACTCTGGAAATACACAGGTGCTTAGCTTACTTTTCTCAATTCTCCCAACGCCACTTCCATGGAACTATCGTAGTGGTAAAGCAATAACGTGGAAGAGCATCACCTGTAAAGCTGAACGTTAAGGGCCCGATATACCTTCACACATCGGTCGCAGCGTAGTAATTAATTAAGTAATAGTATACGTCGATGTGGGTACCAGGAGTTAAGCAACACTCCTTATTGACAGTGAACGCAGACATTGAAATGAATGTGACTAGACCAGAAACAGGACCAGAATGCCTGAGATTTGTTAGCTTCCGACATTATAGTCAAACTCCCCAAGCGCTCTTCGAACATGCGCAGCCCAAGTCAAATCTGTCTTTCTTTTCTTTAACACTTCGTCCCAGATCAAGTTGAAGACGATTGAGCGTCCTTGCAAAAATCCAATTATTTAACTTTCTGATCTCTACTTTTTTAGATGTACTTGCATAATTTATGGCTATATTAGCATGATATCAACAAAGGACCAAAAACATTATATAATAAACTAGGAAAAAATTTGTTTTATTAATTTAGTATATTGCATTAAGATTAATTATCAATTAATACCATATCTTTCAGTAGCTCTCTGTCCTAAGCCAATTGTTGTCGGTAATTATCGCCGAAAGAGATATAGTTAAAAGCACAATATGAGAGCAAAACTTGGCGAGTAACAGAATACATTAGAAGAAATATAAAAGCAACAGAAATTGATGCGATGAGGGGGATTATAATAACCTGCGGGGGATAGAATTAGAAATGAAATGGTCAAAGAACGTATAAGAACACGTACGTACGGCCATGTTCGAAGGATGAAAGAACAGAGGATACCAAAACCAGTAAGACGAAAAGGGGGAAGACCAACGAAAACATGGGGTAGAGGGAATCAGGAAATCAATGAGAGCAAAAAATCTTACAGAAAGTCAATAGAGCAACAGGCAAGAATGCAAATTAGGCGTTGGACAATGTTAGAAGACGTTCTGAGCCGATACGAAGAATAAGGGATTTAGAACCACTATTGGCATTAGTACAACTGTAGACGGAATCAAAAGCTACATAGAGCAGGTATAGTTACGTATAGTAGTACTGCTAGATTTTGTAACGAGGCAGGTGACATTTGACAACACATTGTAAACGGGTGAGTTGAGTTATCATCAGATCGACGACAAGAATCTACGTTTACCGAATTCAGTCAAGATTTCGGAATTACTATCAGCATGACTGGGAGCGGGGTAGGGGGGCAATACGAGATTTGATCAAACAATATGGTGTATAATTTTATTACTAACAAAGTTATAAGCCTACATCAAATTTGAATTAATCTCCTTCAAAGTGCTCCCCCTGCTAGCAATGCACTTATCCCAACGTTGACTCCATAATTCTAAGCTGGAAGGCTTCTTTCGGACGGGTCTTAAGCTGCTTCATCGTGGCCCTGTTAATGTCGGGAATGAAGTCAATAAGTTTTCCTTTTAGCACGGTTTTAAGTTTTGGGAAGAGCCAAAAGTCGTACGGTGCTAAATCCGGGGAGTAAGGCGGATGTGATTAAACAGGCATTTGCACCTCCATGCAAAATTTGCAAATGTTTATGGCAATTTGGTCATCAAATAAAGAACTCTACCTGCCACTCACCAGTGCCCTTGCTATTCGATTCTTGCCTCTAATCAAAATTTACAAATATTTCTGGGTATTCATCATAAAATGAAGAGCTCCAAATCTCACTTTTCTTTTGGTACCTTTATCTTGCCTCTAACCAAAATTTGCAAATGTTTCTGGACCTTGATCATCGAATAAAGAGCTCTAACTACGACTTAACACTGCCCTTGCTATTCGATTTTGTCCTCTAATCAAAAATTCCATATATTTTGACTATATTTGACTATCAAATAAAGAACTCTTAGTGTCATTTCTTTCTTTGGTATTCAATTCTTGCCTCCACACAATTTTTTTAATACTTCTGGCTTTTGATCATCAAATAAAGAATTCTAACAGCCAATAACCAGTACCCTTGCTACTCTATTCTTACATCTAGACAAAATTTTCAAATATTTCTGTGTTTTGAGCATCAAATAAGGAGCTCCAACTGTTACTTTTTCTTTCGATATTCGATTCTTCCTTCTAGGCAAAATTTTCAAATACTTCTTTGTTTGTTAAATAAGAAGCTCCAACTGTACTTGTCACTGCCCTTGTTATTAGATTCTTACATCTAAGCCAAAATTTCCAAATATTTCTTGGTTTTGATTATGACATAAAATAGGCAAACTTTCCTAATACTTTTAGCTTTTGATCATCAGATAAAGAGTTCTAACTCCAACTTTTCCTTTAATATTCGATTCTTACCTCTAGACAAAATTTGTAATTATTTTTGGCTTTTGACTATCATATAAGCAGCTCCAATTGTTTTTTTTTTTTGTCCAAAAACTCGCAGAACAGAAGCGGGGTATGGCATGGCGCGTTCTCGTGATTAAGGAGGAAGCCATTGACTCATTTTCTGGCCTCTTTCTCCATACATCGTTTCCCAAATGTTTTAGTACGCCCTCGTAATATTTGGAGTTTACAGTTGTTCCCTATGGAATCAATTCTGATCATACTATTCTATCAAAAAACAATAAGCATGACCTTAACGTGCGTTTTTGACTGACTTAGGGCGAAGAGAGCCCCTCGTTTCCTATTGGGAATTCTGAATTTTTGTTTCGGGGTCATAGCCATACAGCAACTTTAAATGTGAAAGGATGTACACACGTTCTAAGACAGCGAAAGCGTAGTGCATCAAAAGCTCAATCAGTGGCGCTGTATAAACTTCTAGGGAACTTCCTATTTTTAGTCTTTTGGCATTATCAGTTTGGCATTATTTTTGTTATCTTTGAAATTTTATATATATAGTCTAGTTTAATTTTTTCGAGTATTGATCTTATGTTTTAACAGTTTAATTTGTTTAATTTAATAAAATTTTTCCATGTATATCTATCTTAGTTAACGTTTAGTGTGAGATGTTATATTTGGAATAGGAAATTTGTTTAAAGTTTCAAAGATATGGTATTCTGCAAATACTCAATAGTTGAGGGTATTGACTGTTGTGGTATTCATTATATTCTTTTCTGTTTAAGAACGGAAATGCCTTATCGTAAATGTCTTTTAGGTGGATATGAAAATAAAAGTTCATCCATGCATTCATTTCTAGATCCAGTAAAAATACAGATCTATTTAAACTGTGGAATGAAGCATGGGATAATAAAGTATTATCAGAAATGTCCAATCAAGCCATATTCGAATCCACGAAGATGTCATTCATTTTAAATAAGACTAATATATATATACCTTCCAACATGTACTTGAAGAAAGGTTCCGTTCCCACAGACACTGTTATTGGGAAGGTGCAAATAATTTCGTCTATGTTGGATGCACCTAACATTTATTAAACACTTGAACCGACGTTTTCTTGTGAAAATGTTATTAAATACATTAAAAAAAATATTGTAAAGAGAAAAAAATTCTCTATCGAATGATAAAGTAAAATTAATAAATTCCCGTTAAGAATAAAATTACGCGACAGGCGTAACTCAATCAAAAAACAATTGAAGAAAAAAATTCAAGCATTCTAACATGTAGGTAGAAATTTCATCAAAAACTTTTGTATTGAGCATAATTTCCTCAAATGAATATTAACTACAATAAATCGCCGTCTCCATACTTTTAACTAACCCTGTATGTTAATCATTAATTATAATTTAATACATACGAATGCTTTTAAAATGTTTTAGAGTTTAATATAACTGCGACAAATTGTAGAAAGTACTCAAAATATTTATGTACATATGAAATTTGCCGTGTTCAAAAGTGCCTCAAAATCTCGTTAGATGACGCTTTACTTGTTAACAAAACGAAGTAAACCAGCTACCAATCTATCCTATAAGGTTAAATTATCTAGGTCATACACCCAACTTTCATTTCCAGCTATATATTTTGCCATGAAGTCCGGATTTGCATCAAGAAGATACTTCAATTCCGTGCAAACTGACACAATCTATCCCATCTGTTCCTCCGTCAAAAGTCCGGGAATAAATTTCGTATTCACTCGTCCCATTTGCAAATTATCGAGATGTTCAGTTTTTCGGAAAGCTCCCGAAGCTCTTGAACAAACCATGTCTGCCACGTTTTGCACTTTCTCGCCTGTTTTTGAGGTCGAAGGACGTCGCGACAGTTGCTCATCTTCAATCGACTCATTTCGGCTTTTAAATCATTCATACCACTTCTAAACAGTCTTCAGAGTCACCACACTATCGCCATATACTGATTTTAACGTTACATGGGCTTCTTTTTGCAATTTAAAACAAAACTTAATAAAATGTACATATATTTTTTTTCGTGACTTCTTTTATACTCATCTTATATAATAATAATAATAATAATATTATAATTATAATAATAATCTTTATTGTCCTACAAATTACAATTCAATTACAGGACAATTAATGAAATTACAATAAGAAAACTGGTATAACCCTACAACAATACAGTAATTCCAGAAGAACCTATACAAATGTATTGAAATGACGCTCACAACAGCTGACAATATTCCGCAATGAGTCATGGTTGATATCACAAACAGTCGAAATTATATTATAATTGAAGCACATATATATAGTATATAGGCGTGGAAGACCCAATATTTTTTCTACATCGTGGTAAATAAAATGTTGGTGGATTACGAGATAAAAATTGTGGTACATAAAAGTTTAGTAATTGCAAAAGATTAGGACGGTCAATGTTACCATGAATTAAATTATATACATATTTAACGCTAAAAGTAATTCTTCGGAATTGAAGTTACTGTATCTCAAAGCGATTCAACAAAATTGCCTGACCTTTGAAAACTTAGGAATTTTAAAAATCTTCTTTGAATTAATTCAAGATCTCGTCTGTGTGTTAAATAAAAAGGGTACCATACTACTGACGCATACTCTAGACGAGATCTGACCAGCCAAAGTACAAAGCTTGTAAAGCCTAAGTATTTTTAAGACATCTGCAATTCCTAATAATGAAACCCAACATTCTTCTAGCCGAGGCAGTAATTACATCCATGTGATGCTAAAAATTAGGATCAAACCAAACACCCAAGTCCTTGACTAACGCACACCTCTCCAACTGATTCTCACCAATACAATAAGGGAAAGAAACCGGAACGGTCCTGCGTGTAAATGATATTGTCTTACATTTAGATATATTTAGGGGTAGATTATTAGATTCACGCCACAAACCAATATTATCCAAGTCAGCCTGGAGGCCAAGGCAGTCCGATACTGATGAGATTTCTCGAAACACTTTAAGATCGTCGGCAAACAGCAACTTATTTGAGTTAATTACAGTTGTAATGTCATTAATAAAAATATTGAACAGCAAAGGACCCAAATTTGAGCCCTGAGGTACTCCTGACAGTGCTTGAAATGATCCTGACGAGTAGCCATTGTAGAATACATATTGTGGTCTACTCGTTAAGTATGACTTAAAAATCAAACCAAATCTTCACTAAATCCAAAAGCCATCAGTTTTCTAAGCAATGCTGCATGACTAATACGGTCGAATGCTTTAGAAAAGTCAGTATAAATTGTAACTACTTGGCCACCAGCGTCAAGTGAGCTTGCCACAAATTGTTTAAAACAAGCCAAGTTTGACACGGTCGATCGTTTCGCCATAAAACCATGTTGATGAGGAGAAATATGATGAATCATTATAGGAAAAATATGTGAATACATAATTAATTCCAACAACTTAGCGAAATTAGAAAGAATAACGACAGGTCTGTAGTTCACCACATTACTCACATCACCGTTTTTGTGTATCGGAGTAATCCTTGCCACTTTCCAGATGTCAGGGAAGGTCAACGATGTAAGGGCTTAGTTGAATAATTTTGTCAAAGGAACCTGATCGTGGCCAGATATTAAACTATCTTAAGTTTTTGGTAAATTCAATTACTGTAGCCGCAGAGATAGGACCCACCTTTATGTTATGCGAGCTGTTTCCAATCTGTGGGTCAATTGATACATCAGACTCTGAATTAATAGATGTGGTATAAACTGAACTGAAGTAATCACCAAACGAATTAACAATAGAAATAGGATCATTTAGATGTATATTGTTGAAAGTCATGTTTCCCGGAATCCTAGACGACCGCTTCTTGTGGTGGATAAAAGTCCAGAACTGCTTAGGATCAAGGCAGAAACGATTTCCAACATTTACTAAGTATGCAGAAAAAGCTTCCATACTCTGCTTTTTATATGATAGTTCTCTCCCACAATGAAGTCAATTAAACAAGACTGGTTTAAATGATCGTTATATTTTCAGAACGTTTGCAAACGTTTTCGGAACACCTTCTTCAGTAAAAATATAACTAGATAAATGTATAAACAAACATTTGTTTCTATTCGGGAAGTATCAATAACTAATGACTAGGATTTCTTGATATAGAGGATATGTAAGCAATTTATTTTATATATAAATGATAAATAACTCATTTAATGTGCAAACACACATGCAAACTATGAAAATATCTAGAAAAACCTTATATCAAAAAATCTTTGTGGAAACCTATACAATTCTGTTCAAGGTCTAGGGAAAACTCGAATCAAAAACCTAGCCAAAGGTTTCCTTCTAAAGAAAGGGAAATGTCATTTTAACAAATTGCTTTATACGTTACTTAAATTTTGAACATCGGTTCTGCAATTGATGGTTTTAGTGTCTTTCTGTATATTTATCATTTCGTGTATTAGTCTCTTTTATAATTATTCTCTGTATTCAATATAATTGCGTTTTCAAAATCAAAGTAATGCCCAAGATCTTTGAAATGTTTTGTTACAGCGGTCATTGCACCAAAATCATCAAGTCTATTTTATAAACTACATTACTTTGATTTTGATTATTTATTTTCGATTTAGTATTAGTAAAAAATTTAATTGAATTAATTTACTCATCATTTAAACCAGTCTTGTTTAATTGACCTAATTGTGGTAAAGAACTATCATATAAGGTAACAAAACTTAATGTTGACGAGTTGTTCCAAATCAATGCTGCGCCACAGACACGGTAAATACGACCTCACTCCTTCGGCTCTGGAAGTCGTTTGACAAGTCACAACTTGTTCTAATACAGCACTGACTGTCTCAACGAATCAGGCTATCGGGTTTATTATTACAACTAAATGAAACGTCGGCAGTTGCTGCTATAAAAATTAATTCTCCGTACTTTTTGATCACACCTCGTACATACTGTAACAGCGAACAAGGTGCATCAGCTGTCCCATCATAAAATGTGCTGAATAAAATTTAATTTAAACAAATTGTCCATTTGTTACGATTTTGGTGGCTGATCCTGTACAATCCGAAACCTGTAAGTCCTATTTACAGAGGTAAATTTTGTATTTTCAAGCTATTTTTGAGCCCGCAACTGTAATATGAACCGCACTCAAAACATACCGTAAATATTTATATAGCTTGCATTTAGCAATGAGACTCCACCGATAGTTTGCAAATATTTACAGCTTATCATTTCCACCGAAATACATTCCGGATAAAATTCTCCTGGCGTAACCGGCGCAAGTACGGGCCATTAACTTTTTTTCCCACGTCCGAACGCATTTCGGCCGAGAACATTACAAACGCGACGACCGACGCCGCCGACGCCTGAATTACGATCGCTTCCAAATTTTCCCTATCTGCAGTGCATTCCGGCGGCGAAGCCGCCGCATGCAGTATTTACGTCCCGGTCGTATATGCGTTTTCGGGGCGCGTTATTGGCGTGAATTTTTGCGATATTTTGCGAAATATCGGGCGAACCCGCGCTACCGGGCGATAATAACGGCCAATTTTATTGCTTCGCGAATCGTTGTAAATCACACCCACCCGGTTGGTATTAAAAGCGCGGCCTCGGCGGGTTTTGACCCACCCGCGGCGCGGCGCGTTTTAATAGTATTTTGACGACGGTCGGGAAGGTATAAATTTCGCGAATAAATCGAAACGGAAACGGTATAGCGATAATAATAACCCGTCTTCGATAATAAATTGGATAAAAATATAATAAAGACGTAGATTGCTGCATAAATTTCGGGAAACCGGGGTAGGTACCGCCGGTGTTGTCAGAGCATTGTAAATTTCGTCGTAAAATTTGAATTCGTTTGGGTGGAATTCACGTAATAGACGATGCGTAAGTTAAAGATGAGAGAGAGTTATTTCCAAGGGTTGACAGTTCGCGGAGTTGTTTTTCCGATGATACCGTATTTTCTTTCGCAACTCAAACACGACGTTAATAACGGCAACAACACACGAAGCGAAGTGGAGAGAGTGCATCCATCATCAAACTTGGATCATTAAATTTGGAAACTTCGCCGGCGGAAACAGGCGCCTTACTATATTTACTCCCTGTCCGGCGAGAAGTCGGGATTTTCGGGCCGATACAACTACTTTATTCTTTCTTTCGACTATGCTTTCTCCTAGATAATCGTCGTAGTTTCTAGGCTGGTTTCTTTAGAAAGGACGAAGTAAAACCGTCATTTGAACTAAATTTTGGAACACATTTTATACAGACAAATAAATACGTTGTTAAGAAGAAACTTCTCTTATGTGCTATTCGTAAACGGGAAAGGGGGTCAATCTGTCAAGACTTTGGGATAAAAATAATTGTAAATGCCAACGGATGGACAACAAACATTTTATGAATCTCTTTAGGGAAAATAAAACGAATTTTTCATGAAATTAAATCATTTACCTAATCTACTAGGTGACCCAGCAAACTTCGTTTTGCCCAAATTTTTTTCGACTTTCCTTTTTTCCTACACCTTCGCGTACAAACCCGCAAAAGGAAGTATTCAATTTGGTCCGGTCGTTTTCAAGTTTTAAGCATCCGAACAAACCACCATCCATTTTTATATACAACGTGTCCCAGATAACATTTCCAACATGGGGATCTCGCTTATTGTAAAGATACAAGTTTGGTTAAGTTAGACAAATTGTTCATATGGACTAATGAAATTATGCAATATTCTTCAATTTTCACATTTCCATGTATTTTTGGATTTATGGTGAAAAAACGAAAAATGTCAAATTTATTTTTCTTGTAATTAAATCTTAAGATACTTTTTATGTAGAATTTAAATATCGACTTGGATTTTTTTGCACTCTCCGTTTTTTCGGATTGATCCCTAATTTAAATTTTTGTTATGGAACGTCAAGTCGGGTTTGAAATACTTGAACGTGTTTCTTCATCCTCTTCACAATGATATATCACATATACTACCTATTTTTAAGAATATTAAAGAAAATTGAAAAAATATTTTATTAATTTTATTTGTTTAATTAGTCTAACGAAAAGTAGGCCGCGAAACATGAAAACATACTAGTCTAAGTCAGTTTTGTCAATATGTCAATTATTATTTCCAGATTATTTGTGTATCAGCAATGGCTTCATTTACTAATACTGAAAAATTTGATATGTTGAGTTGTTACATTCTTTGTCATAAAAACAGTGTAGAAACTGAACGAATGTACTCGAGGCTGTATCCTGAAAGAAGGCAGCCCGGTCTTCGTACGTATAGAAATTTGATAGTTAATTTAAAAGAATATGGTTCGTTTTCCAAACCTAACAGAAATCCGCAATTAGTGAATGACAATGTAGCATTAAATGTATTACAATCTGTTATTGAAAATCCTTCAATATCTGTTAGAGAAATTGAACACAATACTGGTATTTCGAAAAGTACAACACAAAGAATTTTAAAGCGTCACACATATATCCCGTATAAGTACACCATTCTACAGGGACTTAGAGATGGAGATCAGGAGAGAAGAGTACAATTTTGCCAACGGTATGTTAATCAATGTGAAAATAATGATAATTTTCCTGCTACGATTTTATGGTCTGACGAAAGCAGATTCACAAATAACGGAACAGAGAGAATCCTCACGTTCTAAAGGAAAGTCGACATCAAGTGCGATTTGGTTTAAATGACTGGTGTGATATTTTAGGCACTAAACTTATTGGGCCCATATTTTTTAACGAAATACTAAATAGTGCAAGGTATTTGAATTTACTACAAACTGATTTGGAAAATAGACTTGATGATTTACCATTGATTGAAAATATTAACATCAGCTTGAAGCATCAGCAACAAGATAGCGCCCCACCCCACAATTCAAACATAATCACCGAATACCTTAATAATCGTCTTCCAAATTTGCGGATTGGTAATCGAGGACCGATTTTATGGCCACCTAGATCTCCAGATTTGACGCCCTTGGATTTTTCTCGTTTGGAGCTACGTAAAAGATCTGGTGTATATGAAAACATTTAATAATGCCGAAAATCTACGTGAAGCTGTTCTTGCAGCATTTGGTAGGATTACACGCCAAAAGCTACGTAATGCGATTACGACGACAATACGCAGGGCATAATTATGTTTAGAACGGAATGGGCAATTGTTTGAACATCTTTGATAATTAGATAATTATCTCCGTTACTATTACCTGTTTGACTATCTTTGTTTTCTATTATTTGTTGTTCTCTTGTGCACCACGCCCACTTTTCGTTAGACTGTTGGATAAAATATATTTTTTCAATTTCCTTTAATATTTTAAAAAATAGATAGTACATGTGATATATCATTGTAAAGAGGATGAAAAAACACGTTCAATTATTTCAAAGCAGACTTGACGTTCTCTAAGAAAAAATTAAATTAGGGATCAAAACTAAAAAACGAAAAGTGTAAAAAAATCCAAGTCGATATTTAAATTCTACATAAAAAGTGTCTTAAGAAAATGTGAAAAGAAATTATGTATCTAATAGAACAAAAAAGTTATTACCAGAAAAAGATATGTGACATTTTTCGTTTTTTCACCATACATCCTAAAATACATGGAAGTTTGAAAATGGAAGAATATTGTATAATTTCATTAGTCCTTAGGAACAATTTATCTAATTTAACCAAACTTATATCTTTTACAATAAGCGAGATCACCATGTTGGAAATGTTAATCTGGGACACGTTGTATACAAAGATTATCCCTGGCATTGTATCACATCGGCAAACTCCTCATCGCAAAATTATTTAATTAAATGCGATTCTATATAAGACGATTTGGAATAGGCACCTCATTAACCCTAGATTGTTGTACTTAAATTTACCCCTTTATCGGTAAACTTCGCCGAATCGATGAATAAAAATCACTGATATAATTAAGAAACTATCCATATTTTGTTAATGAAAACAAATTAATTTTGTTTTTTAAACCATTTTCAACCATAATTACAAATATTTTCTTAAATTTCTGCTTTATTTAGTTTACTTTTTTAAGAAATAAAAATTAACACAACGTTTGGCCTCGCTTCGCAGGTACTGTTATAAAATGAACTTAAATGCAACTTCTTTGTCGAATGTTTCCCATAGCTAAATTTTTCTTTAAATAAGTACGTTAAATAACTTAAAAGCAAATGAAATAATTAATTTTGGCAATAAATTTGCACATGAAATGCAAGCTTCAATTTTGTGCTCGCCAGATATGCTTTTTTCTGCAGAAATTGTAGGTATTTTCTGTCATTCGGCGCTTTTTATATGGACAAAGCTTATAATTGCTTCTTTTATTCCAAGTTTTATCGTTTTCTGATGCTTCTGGAATTTCAGATTCCAATACACTTTCTTAAATTACTTTGAAATATAGGAATGGTCAGTCTTTTCCTTACATGTTCGTTTACAAGATCACAATACAGTTTTTTTTTTGCAAATTCTCTACGAGATAAAGAATTTTACTTACTTTCTAAAACATTAGGGCTATATATTATGTAACTATTTATGATAGCCAAACTTGAGCATTCCATAATAAAGACACATTGGTCATCGATTAGTCTTGCGGAAGCATGACACTGCGCTACACATTTGGTCAAAGCAGATGTTTTCGTTGGTATTAAATGAAAGCCGAATGTCATCCAATTGACTCTCTTCATTCTCAGTTTCAAAACTGTTTAAAAAATTTCGATTTCATGGTCTACAAGATGTCATATTGAATATGTGCTATAAAAATGGTAAAAACTTACCTTTTACCATCGTACAGTAACGCATGACCGCACACAACAAAAGCAGACTGTCGACTAGAGTTAGAGAGCAAATCAATATGTAAAGAAACAAAAGAAAACACAAAAATAAAAACAGTATTCGTGTAGACGAATGTGTACCAATCTAGGGTTAAAAACACAAAAAGAAAGATATTTCATAAAATAATAGCAAATATATCAACATATGGGAGAGAAATGTGGCACACAATGAGGAACAAAGCTTGGAAATGAGAGGCACAGTCGATATTATTAAAGTTCTCTTATCTTCCGGATCACCTCCGCCACTTCTTTAAGTCAATCAAAGACAAGATTGAAATTTACAGCATATACTTCAATAATAAATACTTATCATTCGGATTACCTCCACCACTTTTCTAGGTCCATCAAAGACAAAATGGATATTTACATTGTACACTTCAATAATAAATACCTATCTTTCGTATTACCTCCACCACTTCTCTAGGTCGATCGAAGGCAAAATTGAAATTTGCAGCCTATATTTCAATAATAAATACTCAACTTACGGATTAGCTCCACCAGTTTCCTAGGTCCATCAAAGACAAAATGGATATTTATATTGTACACTTCAATAATAAATACCTATCTTTCACATTACCTCCACCACTTTTCTAGGTCAATCAAAGGCAACAATGAAATTTGCAGCCTATACTGCAATAATAAATACTTATCTCTCGGATTACCTCCACCACTTTTCTAGGTCAATCAAAGACAAAATTAATATTTGCATTGTACACCTCAATAATAAATACTTATCTTTGGGATTACCTCTACCACTTTTCTAGGCAAATCTAATGCAAAATTGAAATTTACAGCCTAAATTTCAATAATAAATACTTATTATTCGGATTACGCCCACCACGTTTCTAGGTCAATCAAAGGCAAAATTGAAATTTACAGATTTTACTTCAATAATAAATACTTATCGTTCGGATTACCTCTACCATATCTTTAAGTCAATCAAAGACAAAATTGAAATTTATAGCTTATAATTCAATGATAAATACTTATCATTCGGATTACGTCCACCACTTTTCTAGGTCCATCAAAGGCAAAATTGAAATTTACAGCTTATATTTCAATAATCAATACCTATCTTTCGGATTACCTCTACCACTTCTTTACGTCAATCAAAGACAAAACTGAAATTTATAGCTTATAAGTCAATAATAAATACTTATTTCCCAGATCATCACCACCACTTCTTTCAGTCAATCAAAGACGAAATTAGCATTCACATCGTTCACTTCAATAACAAATATTTATCTTTCGGATTGCTTGCACCACTTTTATAGTTCAATGCAAGACAAAATTAACATTGATAGCTCAAACCGGTATAAGGAAGTACGTAGTATCAGACAACAACATTCACTTTTCGAATACCTCAACGTATCCAAACAGCTCCAGCAAACCAGCAATTATTTAATTGCTAAATTAATCGTCTGTCGGAAATTCAAAGAAACTTCTCCATTAAGCCACAATCCTTCCTCCAATTCCACTCTATTTTCGGAACGTATATACTAATAAAATATATAAGAATCGACTTCGGACTTTTCGCCCTGAAAACGCCGCCCCTTCACGATCGCGGAGGCGTACGTATAAAATCCAAATACGAAATAAATCATCGCAAAGTTTAACAACTCAGGCCGAACAACAACAATAACAACACCCGAAGCGACGAGGAAAAAGTGCATTCATCATCAAACTTGGTCCATTAATTTCGGAAACTTCGTTTGCGGAACTGTAAGCCTTAATATATCTGTTTCCTCTTCGGTATACGATCCGGTCCTTGCGGTCTTATCAGGCAGTTTATTTAAGGCGTGTACCGTGTTACCCTTATTTCGTGCTCGAATTTTCAGTAGAAAATCAGAAATAACTTTACGCGGTGGTATCTTTAAAATGTTGATGGTAGAATCGTGTCGTGGATGTCATGGAATTTAGGGTTATTTTCAGGAAACGGTTCCGTAAGTAAATTTCGATTAGATGGGTATGATACCTTTCGTAAATAAAACGTTTCATACGACACACTTCAATAAAAAGCAATGTTTAGATTTGGATAATGATGGAAATCCACCTTTAGATATTTTTGGGGAACATAACATTGAAAGAAATAGTCATCCTTACAATGTGACCCCTTGCGTTTGAGTGAATATGTTAGTTACTCGAAACTACAGTTTGAGTGTCACTCGACTTCGTGGAAGCCGAGCCAGCAGGGAAATTCCTCCTCCTAGAAAACCGAAGTTGCGTAGCTGTTTGGCACTATTTTCTTTCGCCAGCACTTACGGAGACTTCTGATCGCCGGATAGGCCGAAAAAAAAATTCATGTTATATAAAATTAATTAAAAGATATCTAATGAACGTTGTTGTTCCTTCTTCTAATTTAACGTACTTTTAGGATTTCAATTTTCTCTTTAATTTACATCTCGGTTTGTAACTTTCGGCGTTCGGCTGTGCATAAAATTTTTGATACGCTAAAATTTTATCTACATGTAAAACTAAGGTTTGGAATAATTTTCAATCCTAATTAATACTTTTTTCTGGTTCTTTTTTCATTCGACCCAGATAAATGACTGCATGTATTTGGATCAAATGAATGAACTGTCATGTCTTTATCCGTTTATGTATTTGGGAACATCTTTTTCATGTTTTATATACTGTAGTATAGAAAGCGTATTTATCAAACTTTATTACTTCTTGTACAAAATAAGTGTCTTACAGGCCCTGTTCGTCAAGCAGATCACCCGTAGCTAAACGAGAATGTTGACCAAGAGTAATTACGTGTAAGATCCTCTGCCCCCGCGTGCTGATCCGACGATAAATCATCTGATTCCTGTTCTTATCGGTGTAAAAACGTTTAAATAACTAATTCTTTAACCAATTATTGGCACCCGTATCTTGTAGTAATAATCCTCAACGTTTTGCACATCTTCATTATGGCCAACACCCTCACGCTGCGTTTGCCAAGCTTTATTCCTCTTCACAGATTATCAGTAGGCAAAGGCAAAAGTTGAGCAAAAGTAAGCACTTGAACTTACTCCCTTCTCTGTGACGATTCGACGATAAATAATACAGGCCTGCGGTAGCCTTTTTTGGCGCTGATTACGAGACGCAAAATAAAAAAAAATTCCATCACGTACAGTTTAGTTACATATTCCACTTAAAATTATGAACAATTAACCTTCCTATACTCACGCATACGGTCTGTGAGACCGACTTATATAGTATAGTATACGTCTTTCATTTTGACGTGAGTATAGGAAGGTTAAGCATTATCATGTTAATGTGAAATGTTAATATGATAGCGGACGACTGCTGAATGCTCAAAAGAGACGATCCCCAGCTGGAGAGTTTCTGCAGTCAACAGATGTCAGCAAGAAGATAAACGGACAATCACTTGCTTCCTGACCATCTCGCTTTGATTTAGTCAGTAATTTTGGACTCCTGGGGATCCAGTCTTTTGTAACTAATTACCGTCTCTGTGTAAGGAAATACGTAACAAGGATTTTTCCAGAAGAAAAAAACTTATTTAAAGCAAAGAAATAAGATGTGATTGCTATCAAACATTTTTTCATTACATGAGATTGTATGGCATATATATTTAGCTATTTTACTCACATTTTTATAACCGTAATCACATGGATTTGAGTCTCCCCTTACCTGTAACGAAATAAAAATATTGTAATAATATTTGGAGAAAACTGCGATTTAAAAGGAAATAAAACAGCATTAACAATACCGTTTCCACACCAAGTGCGGATTTCGACTGCCTAGCTCTCGTCTTCGGTGGAAGACCATGAAGGAATTAAATGTAAATTATTGCACTGAAATGCGTGCAATGATCACTAACGTTCAACCAACTAGTGCAATCTATTGCGAAGTAAATTAAAGAAATTGAATAGAAATAAACGAATTTTGTAACTTTGTACATACCACTTTATTTAAATCAGACAGTCACTGCAGTTTCAACCGAGAACGATCATTTTCAAACAGTTTGAAAATGACCGTTCACGGTCGAAACTGCAGTCACTGTGTGATTTAAATAAAGTGCTACATACAAACTTACAAAATTCGTTTATTTCTATTCATAATGGAATACCACAAAGTAACGGCTGAAATTATTAATTTTTTAAAAAGAAATTTTAGATCGACATGAATTCACTGCAGATCAAGAGGTTTAATCCCGCACAAGTCTAGGAGTAATTTGTTACTAAAGTCCTATTGGATATATACAATAATCTTTAACCTTCCTATACTCACGCATGCGGTCTGTGAGACCGACTTATATAGTATAGTATTTTTTGGCTACGTGTTTCATATTTTGGCGTGAATATAGGAAGGTTAAAGTATATATGTCTTAGAATAAGTTTTTGGACTAGTTCGGGTGAATTTATTATTTATATAAAAGCCGACCAAATCAAGGATGTATATTCCAGCTTAGAGCACTCGTAGCAGAAATATAAAGACAAGATCGGGTCAGTAGATATGAAATTCGGTGTGATTCTTCTAATAAAACCCAGCATTCTTAAAGCCGAACAAGATATGTCATTGATGTGGCCATTAAATGTAAGTCGAGAGACAAAAGTTACGTCTAGGTCATTCATAGTTTCACTGCGCTTTAAAGAAATATTATTAAACTGATAATCATTAACAACATTATCAACTGAGAAGTAAGTGAGAAGCTTACTACCGTACACTTTTATATATTCATACTCAAACCATTATTTGCACACCACAATTGCACTGCATTCATCTGACTCTGAAGCGATATACAATCGTCAATGCTGTAGCGTACAATTTTAAGTCATCAGCAAAAAGTAAGCTAGGTCAATCAAGTATTGAGGGTAAGCCATTTACAAATATTCAAAATAGAATGGTACTCAGACTATTTCCCTAAGGCACGCCTGATGTCGGAGAAAAGTGTTTGGAAATGTGGCCTGTATACGTATCAAACCTTAATAATAAGTTAAAACAATTCCTTCACGGTCATCCACAGAAGATGACGACCTAGTTGTCGAAAATGAATTATACTTCTTTCGTTAACATTTAGTAGTTGTGTCGGATTATTTTCAATCAGATTCAAGATTTTGAAAGCCCTCTCCCGTTCCACATTTGCATCCTTAAAAACTCGGAGAATAATTTTGTCTACTTGATTGCACTGTCACTACATCAAAAATATGACATCGTGACATCTTACCCTGTCACGTTCGTCAAATCGTTTCGGCCAAAAATTTCCAAATTCCAGTAAAATTAAAATTCCCCGTAAAATTAAGATATAAAAAATGAGTTGCAGCTGCGAAGAAGGTTCTATACATTCGAATAAACCGGAATCGGGCGAAGGACGCGACGAAATCGAAGATCCCTTTTGCCTCGCCAACAGTCCCCGGATAATCACCTACGAACAGGTCAGGAATGCGAGGAAAGCACTCGAAGGCGGCGTTGCCAAAACCAGCCTCATCAAATCGAAAATATCCAACCTGGTCGGCATCAACGTCTATTTGAAATGCGAATTTCTTCAAGAAACTGGAAGCTTCAAAGAACGCGGTGCCAGATACGCCATAATGAATTTGGCCGATGATAAGAAACGGAGCGGAGTGTACGCCGCCTCCGCCGGAAATCACGCCTTGGCCATGGCTTACCACGGACGCCAGTTAGGGGTGGCCGTAACGGTAGTGATGCCCAACACCGCTCCGATCATGAAAATCCAACGATGCGGTGATTACGGGGCGAACGTCATCGTTCATGGGGCGAACCTGGCCGAAGCCAAGAAACACGCGATGAAACTGGCTAAAGATAACGGTGCTACTTACATCAACGGGTACGATCACCCGGATATTTTAGCGGGGGCTGGAAGTTTGGGTATTGAAATATTAGAGCAGCTCCCGACGGCTAACGCCGTGGTAGTACCGGTTGGGGGTGGAGGATTAATAGCAGGAGTGTCAGTGGCGATCAAAACGTTAAAACCGTGCACGAAAGTGATCGGGGTTGAATCTGAGAATTGTCAAGTGTTCACCCAAAGCATCAAAGCTGGAAAATCGGTGGTGGGTGAAGTGTTGCCAACTTTAGCGGACGGCCTCGCCGTCGCCCTTCCAGGATATAATTCGGTGGCGACAGCGAAAAATCTAGTCGATCGGATGGCGCTGGTCAAGGAAGAGGATATCGCGGTGGCCATCTTGCGTCTGGTCGAAAGCGAGAAGTTCGTCGTGGAAGGAGCCGGAGCCGCGGGCATAGCCGCCGTTCTATCGCGGCAATTGAACGATTTCAAGAATAAGAACGTCGTCGTCATACTATCGGGGGTAACATTGACACCACCGTCCTCGGAAGAGCACTAGAAAGGGGATTGGCCGCCGATGGACGATACCTCAAAGTGTACGTGACAATCACCGATAGAGCTGGAAGCGTAGCCGAACTTGCCAAGCTCATAGCGTCGATCGGAGTATCGATTAAGACGATCCATTTGGAGAGGACGTGGTTGCTAACCGACGTCTTCAGTATGACGGTGAAGGTGGTGTGCGAAACGAGAGATTTCGATCACGCGTTGGAGTTGGAGAAGCTTCTGAAGGATCATTACAAGGACGTCAGCATGATTCACGCGGAATTTCCGGCTTCGACCATTGTTGGATATCAGAAACCCTCACAAGAATAGACGATATCTTCGCCGTCGCAATTGATGTACCTGATGGGAAGCAATAAAAAATTACGATTTAAGATTTATTCTTTCCGTTTTATAAGTCGATTTATTCGGTCGTGCTTTTGCGGATTCTGCGTTCGAATCATCATGTTTCAAACATTCTCATTTATAAATTTTGTGACGTCGTCTTCAAGGAGTAGTTTCAATTTTCCTAAATTCGGTTTCCAGGTGGCCAGCCAACTAACAGTGGAGACGGGGTGGGTGTATCTCTAATATCGTAATAAAATGAATGGGTGTCATTTTATCTCTTAACATCCGGAAGCCTCTTCCTAGCAACGATAAGACCAAGAAAGTTCGCTACAAGTACAACCACTAATTGACGACGGGGGAGGTATGAAGCGAAGTACGGGACATTCAACTAACGTCCTATTTAACCTTCCTATACTCACGTCAAAATGAAAGACGTATACTATACTATATAAGTCGGTCTTACAGACCGTATGCGTGAGTATAGGAAGGTTAATAAAAGAAATAAAAAAGATAACTTGATTGGCATATATCCACTAATACCCTGTCTTTCATTAAAAAGTTTCATTTCAATCTGCCCGATTTCAGTTTTTGAACTTGGAACCTATTTGGGCACACATTCGCTTTTTGGAAGAGTTTTCACTTATTTGGGCTGGACGACCGCATCTCTGAACTGTTAAATTCTTTTTCATATTTTATCCCGAGGATTTATCATGTGCTTGTGAACATTTCAACATTGTAAGTATATCTTCCTAGATAATCACTTTGCTCCAACATCAGCTTAGGAAGCTTAATCATCCTCGAATATTTCTAAGATACCGCTAAAATGCCGTACCGGTACGGTAACGACAACAGAAACTCTTGATTAAACTACTAACTTGTACCAAATTGACCGAGCACTAGCTCCCCTTTTCGCGATACACATCATTTTACATCGCGGGCGGTAAGAAGATCTCATGCACCGAAGTGGTACGGCACAATTGTTCGTATGATTTAATAAAGTTCGTTTGCAGAAAAGCGCCCGTCACCACCCGTTTTCTACCACGAACCGCCGCGCCGCTCCGCGTATCTCGCCCTCTCTCCTTGCTTATTTCTTCTCGTCAGCCCGGAGGTAATCGAGCAGCAACTCGGCGAAAATATACGAAAGTATAATCAAGCGCAGGAGGAGTATCGAGTTATTCGCGATAATATAGTACCGCAACGCCCACGCGGCGGCGGTATTCGGGGAGGTTTATTTATGATGGGGGATGAGATAGGCGGTCGGTGAGGGATGCGGGAAAATGAAACATTCTTTCTGGTGCGCCGTTGAAAAAAATTCAATTTTGTGGGTTTAATTTCGGTGTTTTATGTCTTCATGGAAAATCATAGCATTATCTTACTTGAAACCGGTGAATATTAAAAAATGAAGGAAAAATAAGGGAAAATATGTATGTAAATGTGGTATTTACAGTGCTGTGTAAATTGCGACGAACTGCAATTTTGCAGAAGAAGGCATGCGTATGAGGTTTGCAAATCAACTAATGTGACTGGGAAGGCAGCGTTCTATTTGGCAGTATTGAGCGGGTGTCTTTGGCTACGGGATGGGGGCAACATTCTATGTATATGCCTTAGGGCTGTAAGGCACTCATTTTCAAGATCACTTAAAGTTAAATTCTATTGGTTGTTGATCTTGAAAGAAAGTACCTTACAACCTTAAGTATGAATATCAACAGACTAGACCAGGCGTTGCCAACAGTTTTTGCATCCGGAGCGAATTTCCAAGGGCCAAAGGAAATATTAAAATTAAGAAAATGTTAAGTACAAGACCGATTCATTTAAGTAAACAAAATATTCTTATGCAATTTGTTTAGGAATTAATGTAAGTAATTCAGTATAACAAATTACAAAAAAAAAAACCACTAGTGTGACGTGTTGAGCCTCTTTCCATCGCCTATTATTTTCGTAGTATCTAGCTCTATACTTGTAGTAGCTATTCTTAATACAGCCTCCAAATGTAAATCATTCAATCTTGATCTGATTGTACTTTTCTTTAGATTCATCAAAGAAAAAGTTTGTTTACAAATAAGTTGAGCGGAAGATGACTAAATATTTCTTGTCAACTTTTTTTAAATATGGTATTTTCCATTATTCAATTGCTTATAAAAATTGCACAAATTTTCTTGCTTTTCACGATATTTCTTATGCAATAATTGTTCATATTGTAAATTAATTATTTATTATTGTATATCAGCAAGAAGGTCATCCACATGTACAGAAACTGGTTTTCAGATAATAGACAAAATTTTATCTTTTTATTTTCTCTTGAAATATTTAAAGATATAGTCTCCAACGTTGGAAAATGATCAAATTTGCATTGAGCCAGATTTATAGAAAAAGGGAATTTATTTTCAAGATCACTTAAAGTTAAATTGTATGAGTTGTTGATCTTGAAAGCACATGATAGTACCTTACATCCTTAAATACGAGTTTGAACACATTAGGGGAATGCGGTGATCTATAGCGATTTTCTTTTTGAAGTTTTCTCTAGTGCGTTTCGAAAATGAGTTATAACAGTTTAGGACAACTTTTTTGTTCCGCGGGTGTATGGAGAGTACTTTTCGCCAAGGAACTACGTTTGAAGATGGCCGAAGGAATTTTTCGATTTATAAAATAAATAAATAACAAATAAATAAATTAATCCGGATACGTATTGTGGCAACTAAGTTTCCATCCTCCTCCATGCAATACGATGAAAAACGCCAACGAAAGATTCAACGAGGAAAACCACGAAATGAAGAAGATACTAGAGAAATATGAAAACAAAATAGAGTTATTGGAAAGGGAGTTAGGAAAAACGAAAATTATTATTCACGGATTGGAGGAAGTAGAAAAAAAGGAGGAGGGATATAGTGTGAGAGAGGATACAAGTACCAACAAACAGTATTCAGGAATAAATGAAAGGAGATGATTGGGAAGGGAGTGGTGAAGGGGAGGGGGAAGACCGAAATTGGTTGATTTCGAAACGTGGAAGTGTTAAGATAGGCAAAGAGCTCAAAGGCAACAATTATATTTATAAAGGAGGATTATCCAAAAGAAATATTAGAACAACGCAAGAAACTAATCAAACACTCGAACGAAGCACGGAGGGCGTATCTAATGAAATCAGGATACAATCAATTATACATAAATAAGAATAAATTTACACTAACTTCCAGAAACTGGAACAACAGGAAAGCATCGGTAAGATTATACAGGGAGGGGGCGAAGAAGAAAATAAAAAACATGGCCAGAACATATAGTGAAAGATCCCCATAACGTAAATAATAACAGGAGAGGGAATACAGTGGAGATGATGATAACTATACCGAATACCGCAAAAGCATAAAAAACGAGCAGCGAACAATGAGAGGAACAGGATGAAAAACAGGAGGACGATCTTGGCAGGGAAACAGGACAATAAAATGAAGAGGATGGGGAACTGAGATGAAAATGCCCAAGATGAACACTACGCAACGCACACTGTAAAAAACTAAAGCACTGCACAATGAACATCACACACTGAACGCGCGAAACATACCAAAACACTGTTGACACTGTTTGACTTTGGTGTGCTTCGCGCGTTCAGTGTGTGATGTTCATTGTGCTTTAGTTTTGTACAATTTTCGTTCTGTAGTGGTAGTCTTGGGTATTAGGCGGATATCGTTGGTGATACTGAATTCCCCAGTTTTCCACTGAGGATGGAAACTCAGTTGCCGAAATACGTATCTGGATTTTTCCGACACGTGTGGTAAGCGTGTTTTATGTATTTCATATATTATTTTAGCAATAGTCTCCTTATTCTTATTTGCAATTCTCTGATTGTCGAAATTCGATCGAATACGAATCTTAAGGTGGAAAGCCATGGACATCGATAGCTGATGACCTTGAGTAAAATAACCATCAGCTTTTTACACTCCTTTCGGAAAATCAACCTCGGATCAAAACCTTCACGCTGCGCTTATCGGAAAGTTTTTGTGGTCAACAGATTTTCGAGAATACGATAAAGTGATCATCTCGTTCTGATTGTGGGAATGCTTTGAATGGATTGGAAAGTAACCTCACGATGGAAACACGTGGACATCGAGAAATGATTAAAATGTTGACGAAATCAGAGTTTTTATTGCGCTCCGACTGTTGATTTACATTAAGAGGAATAAGAGAAAAGTTGAATTTGATCTATGCCACAGTGCCTTCAGTTCTTCAGTTCTGATTTTGGTTACTAACTTCGAGACGACGAAGATCTGCGATGACCCTCTTTTAGGGAAAAAAACAACAGGGATGAAATGCATGAACTTTTAGTAAGATTTAGACACGCAGCGTCAATCTCAGGAATGAGATTTCAACCTCACCAAGGCCAAAAAGCAAGAATGAGTTGATCAACAACTATGTAAATGTATGTTGAATTTTCTTTTGGTGACCTGAATGTGGTTTATGGGGAATTTGTCGTTCTTGTGAGATAAAATATTCTAAGCAACTGACTGCTCCTTCACGACAAGGCGTACCCGTCACAGAATGCTCATTCTTAACGAGTTTCTGGCAACTGCTTCATCAGACTTGAGTTCTTGCGATTTCTCCTTGAGATTGATAACTCGACTGAAAAATTCACTTTCTAACATTTAAAAGAGTTTATTATGGGAAACTTACATTCTTGAGTATCAGGAACATCATATCAACACTTTATAGAGAACAACACCATCGGGGAAGTATAAAAATGGTGTAATATTTACATAGATGTACTTGGTTCAAACGGAAGTAGGTTCGTGTGACCACCAGCAGGAAAAGAATATAGGTACCACTCATCATCAATAGACAGAGAGTATATTTAAAGAATATGAAGCTGGGGAGTAAAAACAGAACTTCTGTCTCATCTAGAATCGCGTTTTGGAGTTTTTTGCTCTTATACGTTATGGCGTGATCGAATGATTGAATTTAGGCAGAGATTATCCCGCAAAGATATGATTTCTACGATTTTCGATTTCGTGCAGAAGTCAGCTAGACGACTAACTCGTCTACCGTCGAAGTCAAACGAAGCAGGAAATTCCAATTTAAATTTTCCTGAATTTCGGTCGATCAGCACTTTTAAGTTTCTTCCGCTTCACTAGGACCACTATTTCATTACTGCTTACCCCTTGATATCCGCCCCTCCCTTTTTCTCCGCTCCCACTCCCATCCTTTTCTTCCCATTTTACTTATTTCGCCGACGAATTATCGAAATGCGAACGAAGTTCTTCCGTTAGCGACCGGAGATTCTAATAATCGCCAACGCAAAGTGCTCCTCTTCCTCTCCCGTTAAAAAGAAAGCAAGCAACAAGAGCGAGCGAAACCGCGCAGCAGATAATAATTATAAGTTTCCATAAAGTTGAAAGGAGCACTTTAAATGCCGCACCGAGACGGTTCAATCGCGAAAAAGTTGAACTCATTACGAGTTTTTCTTCCGCTTTCCTCCCTCTTTTTTTCTCATTTAACCCGACCGGCGAGCTTCATTAAAACGCTATCCTTCGAGGTACGTTTCTATGCAGTTCTCTCAAACAATTAGCGCCGCGGCGGTGGTGGCGGCGCGCGACGGATCGAAATGTGGAAAGCTCGGATATTTCGTACAAGTTGGATAATTAAGATTGGCATTTGTTTGTGGAGATTATAATTACAGGTAAGAAAGGTGGTAATAATAGGGATTACGAGAAGGTGCAAATAGGACGATTAACACCTGGTTCACCGGGTGAGGGTGATCGATTGTTCAAGAAGGAAGTTGAAGGTTTCAAGAAGCTGAACCAGATTGGATGCTTTCAAAGAGAAATGGTCACACTTTGGTGCCTGAACGAGGAAAACCATGAAATGAAAAAGATTTGAGAGAAACATGAAAACACAATAGAGTTATTGGAAAAAAAGTCAAGAAGAAAGAAAATTATTATTCACGGACTGGAGGAAGCGGAGAAGAAGGAGGAGCGAGAGACGAGGGATATGGTGAAAGAGATATTAAGTACCAATAAACAGTGTTCAGGGAACGATGAGAAAAGAAGATTGGGTGGGAGGAGAAGACCGATATTGGTGGACTTCGGAACATGGAAGCATTGAGAAAGGCAAAGAACCTAAAGGGAACAGACAAATTCATAAACGAGGATCACCCAAAAGAAATATCAGAACGCAAGAAACTGGAACTAAACACTACTTGAATGAAGCAAGAGAGAGAGGATGTCTAGCGAATCTATCATAGATAGGGATAGGGATAGATAGGGCAAAGTAATATAGGGAGGAAGAGAAGGGGGAGGCAGACAAGGACAATAAAAACATGGTCAGAACATGCAGTGAAAGATCCCCAAGCGCAAACAACGGGAGAGGGAACAAAGTGAAGATGATGAGAAGCATCAAAAATGAGTAGCAAACAATGAGAGGAACAGGATGGAAAACACGATGACGACATTGGCAGAGAAACAGGACAAGGAAATAAAGGGGTGGATAGGGACAGGGGGAAAGAGATGAAAATTGGCATATGGAATATAATATCGCTGAAGGAGAAGGAATAGGAGCTGACATATCAGATGGATAAATACAAATTGCAACCACTGGGGCTAAGTGAATCAAAAAAAAACAGGATCAGGAAAGAAAAGGATAACAGAAAGATAAACACTCTACTTTCAGGTGTGCCAAACGATCTAGAAAAAAAAAGTATAACAAAATTTATACCGACATCGTCCAGAATAACGTGGATAACACCAGAGCTAGAGATAGAAGTAGCAGTAATCCAGATACATACCACAATGGCACAGAAGAGGACAAGATGGCAAAATTCCACCAGCAACTACATGCAAGACTAGATAGTATAATAAAAACCACGACAAATATAGTAGAGAGAGAAGACAAAGAACAGAAATGGTCCACGAATGTTGAACTTCTACCAGTTAACCGATATGCTACTTGGAAACACCTTTTGGGAACAAACATTGCAGGAAAGATATATGTACATACGTGGCAGAGGGATGAAGGGCGAAGAGCATAACAGACCTCATAGTATATATGAACAAAATGAGAGCAATATTTAAAGACGTAAACGATATTGATGGGGCGCAAATGGGAAAAGGAACATAGAATGCTCATGGCTAACATGAGAGTGAAGTTTGGTGAGGGACTATAAAAGAATTAATACCCATAAACTTAAAGACCTAGAAGGCAGAAAAAGATATCAAGAGGAAACGCGTGGGAGGACTAAACTGGACACAAATCTCGCGGGATATTTACTTATATACATATATGATAACGTAGTTTCTTGACCGATGAGAAATGTGCAAGAAAACAGTCAGTCAGTTTTTTAATTAAAAGTTCAGGGATAAAACATGTGACAGACGTTTCGAGGTTATGTTCTCCTCATTCTCAATGTCGAAAAGCTAACAACAAGAGGCTAAAATTACAATCAAATCAAAGGGAACCAGGTGATGGCGAAAAAGGCGGAAAAAGGAAAGTTAGGCTTACCGGTTAATTTCCATGACGTGAAAGGAATCCCATTGTCATCTACGTCAATATTCCTTCCCAATGAAAATGAGAAAAAAAAATTTAATTCATTACAATAAACATCTTTTGAAATCCTTTTGGATTAAATTTGTTGAAAATTAGAACCCCAAGTCTCCCAGTCGTACGACAACATGTCGACCGGTAAAACACATGGCAACAAAACCGCAAAAATCCGGGCTAAGCGAGATGCAGAAGGGAAGAGAGAGAAGGGCCCACGCACCGATGCAGGTAACCTAAATACATAAGCCCTCTTGCAGGCCCTTTAGACCCAGAGCTTTGTTGCACGATCTCATTTTTTCTTGTCTCTATAGCCTTCTTTTTCTAGTCTGCTATTCCCTTATCCTCCAGGGCCTCTAGTACCGCCTCTCGCCATCTTTTCCTCGGTCTTCCTCGATCTTCCTCGGTCTTCCTCTCTTTTTCTTATGTCTTGGTGTTATGCATGCTATCTTCCTAACCATTCTATTTTCGTCCATTCCCTCCACGAGGCCTAGCCACTACAATCTTCTTACTTTAATGATAAAATGTCTCTGAAATGTATCCTCCAGGTCCTCTAGCACCGCCTCTCGCCATCTTTTCCTCGGTCTTCCTCGGTCTTCCTCTCTCTTTTCTTATGTCCTGGTGTTATCCATGCGATCTTCCTAACCGTTCTATTTTCGTCCATTCCCTCCACGAGGCCTAGCCACTACAATCTTCTTACTTTAATGATCAAATGTATCTGTGGTTTCTTGTAGAACTCGTAGACCTCTTCATTAGTTCTTTTTACATAGTCATCTTCGGTCTTTTTCCCTCCTATTATCCTTCGAAGTAAGTTCTTTTCCCATCTCCTTACTATTTCCTTTGTTGATTTGTTCAAAACCCACGTCTCGCATCCGTATAATGCCGTCGGTCTCATTACGGTTTCGTATAGCCTAAATGTCGTGGTCTTAATAGGTAACTCATAATTCCAGGAATTCTGTTAGTTATACGCAGTTTAGCCTCAATTTCCTGTTCTTCTCTCGCGCCTGTTCGTTATCTGTACCGCCAAGTACAGAAAATGATACAAGTTTCGCGGGATAATGGGAATTATCTAGGCAGATGATTCATCGGAAGACAGAGGAAATATGCGGAACCACCGATGCACGCCAAAGACGAAAAAGAACTGATCGGTGAAGTTCAGAAATTCAAGCGGAAATAAAACGAAAAAGGAGGTACGGGGAGATTTAACAGAACAAAGGCTGAAGAGGATAAAGCAGAATATAGGAAACAGAGAGATGAGGTGAAGAAGAGAGTGAGGGAGGCAAAGAAACAAAGTTGGGAAAGATTTGGAGAGGAATTCAACGATCAGTATGGGAGCAGTAACAGATTATTCTGGAGCAAGATTAGAAGATAGGAGTGGAAGTAGGAGGGTAGAAATAAGGGGGTCTAACAAAAGTCACTGGTTACCCTAACGGGCGTGTGGAGTTGGATCACCTAGCAACAATCACGTGGGGATTCAAGTTCCAACTTGCATGGCAACAGGAGCTTAACAGTGAGAAATTTGTTTATTATCAGCGAATATACCAGTTTATAAGTTTCGATTAAATTTATCGTTAGTAGACCGTAGTACAGAGTCCTTCTGCGTGAGTTATTTGTTTGGCTCTACTCTCAAGAAAGGAGAAACGAGCCTATAGAATTTATTCCGATCTAGAGATTGAAACCAAGCGATCTTTCGGCCACTCGATCTATGTGAGATTTCTGTGCTGGTGCCGGTTGAGAAAAATCACCTGTAGCGCCCACATCTAAGATATGATCATATTTTTATCCTTTTGCGCTTAAATACTGTGAAAAGCATCACGCCCTAGAAGAAATTGAATAGAATTTTTGTGTTCAAAATCGTTCACTTTTTATTTTCCGTTTCCATCCGAGTTGGAAGTACATATATAGCAAATAACTTAAAGGCAGAAAAGTCAGTGGATCGCCGAGCATTACCCAAAACTTGAAAACGGAAACCATCGATTGCGGAAACATCAAAATTTGCGCTGAAAATACCGTTTCGTATAAATTTCGAAATATTTACATCTCTTTCGCTTTCAGAATTTTTATTCCACCATACAAACTACCAATCCTATTCACTGCTAGCCGGGCTCCATAGCGACGACGGTCTATTATAGTCGACAAGTAGATGCGTACCTACCGGTTGCGAATGCAGCAGACTTTCAATTTTCTCGTTACGTTGTTTTCCGGTGCAATTTCCTTTGATCTAGATTTTTGAAGTCAGATTATTACTACGCGAGAGCGGCCAATACGCGAGGGAAATCAACGGCACGGGAGCGCGCGCGCGCGAATGGAAATTTTTAACGCGAAACGTGTTCGAAACTTCAATGGCCGACCAGCCGTCTAGTTTGGCCACGAGATAGGCGGACGTGCGAGCGCGAAAGTTAGAAGAAGGAGTTAGTTTTATACGCGAGGCGAAATTAGAATTGCAAAAGGTAATAAAGACGGCGACAGCCTACCCTCGCGGCTTCGTTCTTACATATATTTATTTTTCGCTCGGAAACAATCCGGTAGGAGTAAGTAGGTGTTCCTAGCGAGATGAGGAGGAAATTGTTGCGGTTCTAAATCAGCGAGTTCGCTTCGTTTTTCGATCTTAGGATAGACAAATTTTCTCATTAAAAGTGTTGTGATTCCGACATCCAATGGGTACTAGATTCTAGCAAAAGAAGAGAAAGTAACCATCATGATCAGAAAAGGAGCTGATGTACTCAAATGAAATGGTTTCCACCATGAGCATATCAATATTTACCAAGTTAAGTCATCTTCTTCGTTCCACAGAGCAAGTGTTAGACCAACTTCAATTCTAAGATGATCTTTCCACTGAAGATGCTGTCGAAGCATGTATCTGGAGCAATGCAAATTGGTACCAATTTATTCTGAACCACAAGCTTTCCTATTTTGTCCTGGTCATTCTTCGTGGCTTGATCTGCAAACTCCTGAGTAGGTCTCTGGATGGACACTGAATTGCGAAAGTGTAGATTCATACTCTTCCTCCATGTAACTTGAAACTCAACGCGTTTATCACGAAATTTTTCGCTTGGTAACGCGTTCCTAAGAAACTCGCCGATTGTATACGATGTGCGAATTTAATTGCTGCATACGACCAGTTACTTCTAGTCCTAAAACGGAAAATATGCTTCACCTTCGAAGTTCAAAGGTATCCAAACACCGGCCGACAAAAAAGTTCTTTTTGTAACAAACTTGAATAGCACATTGTGGTGCAATGAACTTAAATACGAAAATGGCCAAAGAAAAAGCTGCAACACGTAAGGTTTTCTTGCTACATTAGACAAAACCACATGTAGAACTTACCATGTCGTGTTGATTGAAAAAATTGTTTAAAAAGTTTTTAAAACTGTATATCTACCATATTATTACTTTATATTTAGTTGACATCTAAGAAAAGAGCAAACATAAAAAATATTTATTTGGAACACACTAATTCTATTTTTTCCTTTTAAGTGGAGTCAGATCATCGCTCTTCATAAAACCAACAGTAGTCACCCATCATGGCTGGATCCCATCGTTCTTGGTACCGAATTTCCATTGCCTAAGGGCAATATACGATACATATAAGTATCTTGATGGAATCTTTCACCCTTTTCGTCGCTGACAGCGCCCAAATTATTAGGAGATAATGATAAATGGGAATGGAGAAAGTAAATTTTTAATGACATTCGGTAACCAAGCGATTTGTAGGAGTCCAAAAGTTCATCAACTAGTTTTTCGTAGTTAGCATCCATATTGTTGCCTAAAAATTCCCTTACTACACCTAAAAATGAGTTCGAAGCTCTGAGTTCTTGCGTGGTAAGCTTTTCTCTAAAATTAACATCGTCCAGCAATTTTCTAATTTGTGGTCCAATAAAAATGCCTTTTAATTTTGGGGAAGACTTGCCTTAGGTATTTAAATCATTCACCCTCTTCATTCATAGCCTTCACAAATATAACAAAACTTGTCAGGAGAAATTTTGCAATCGCGGCGCGTTTCACTTGACATTTTCGTCGATAAAAACTTTCTTAACTACACGCGACCACTCACTTAGAAAATCAAACGAAGACTGAATAAGAGAATAAGTTTAATATACGTCTGATATACGTTCCATTTTAGGTTATCTTTCTGTGTTAAAATGCACCGCCTGCCAATATAAAAGGGTCTAATGCGCCCATTGAAAACTGGACGTATTAGGGCTTTACGAACATTCTTCTACTATTAGAAAGGTATTAGCATTGTGAAAATGATGGCCGGAACTTTGTTATAAATATCATTTCGACCAGCGTAATTAAACGCCACGCCATTGATAGCTAACATTTACATAAATGCTACTGTGGATTTTGATACAACGGTATTATTTCTTGTTTAGGCGTAGTTTGCGTGATTTTAGAAATAAATTTGAAATCGAATGCGAAAATTACTGTGGAGTTGACAACAATTTTAATGCTTTAACTGCCGTGAATGGCTAGCATTTGGATTCAAATTTCTAGAGTGAAGATGATGAAAGGGCTTATTTTTATTTTGGACGAACAGGACATTGCGAGTACAAGTAAAGCAGCTAAAAAAAAACCTGAAGGACAAAATGTACCTTTGCCGACTATTCCTGTGGGTAATGCAGCTATTGAGATTGCAGTGTAATTACCGGAAAAGACGGAGGAAGATATGAGGACAAATTTTATGGAACAAACCTGAGGGTGTAAGTCTGGGCTAAATGCAACATCCTGTAGAAGTTTGTTTTCAAGGGAATGGTTGCAGGCTGTCAGAAACCATCAATTGGAATTGACAAGGGAGCAGTTGGATCTCGTGACTTTTATGCAAGTGTAGTAGAAATGAGTGATGGTGTACGGCGCGTGCCCAAGAGGTAAACGTGGAAAAGGTACCCATTACAAGTTTCCAGCAACCACCGAGTTACAAAGTTTTGTCACGTCGATATTCGAATTGCTGAAAGATTTTCAGCTTTTTGCATACGATAAACCCTAGGAAATTTGAGAAATTGCACATGTTCTGTGGTAAAGAGTGCATTGCTGCAAGAAGTTACGGTCGACGTGGAAAAGGAAGGCAAGACAAGGTGATGATGTTAGTCCTGATGACAACCGTAGTTGTTAACTTTTTACTGCACTTGGGTAAAACCGTTGCTATACCACTACCTGGAAGAATACCCAACTACAAAGGTTGAAGGGTCATAAAATTGCCAGTTGACATGATCGGGATTAATGTTCACAGACTGTATTGTGATAAAAGCATGGAGGCAACGAAACTGTGTTTACTAAGAAGATTTTTCTTTGAGACACGGGATAAGTACTGCTCATACAGTTGCTACAATGAAGCCTCGAAGAGACCTGTGCCCCGAGTGCCACGAAAACAGCTTTTCATTGGCTAGGTAGATGCATGTCTTAGAAGCTGCTAAGAGTGAAAAACTGCAAAAGGAAATGGCCCATTTAGAACAAGCTGCAGCTCAGCAAATATATTACAAAGGGAAAGTCGAGGAGACTGTTCTGACTTTTAAAAAGAATCCGGATAAGCCATCATTTATTATGAAGAGTTATGATTATGCCCAAAATATACAATATCTCCACAGCTCCCTCCAGAAGGGACCAGCTTATCTCGTCACTGCAAGGAGGATGTCAATTTTTCTTGTGTTTCCCGTATTCGGAGAAACTATTTGGTCGATGAATCCGATAGTGTGAGCAAGGACGCTGATGCCACCATTTCCATGGGTCATCCTTATCTAATAACCTCTCCTCAACATGAAATGTGCTAACTGTTCAGGCCAAAACAAAAATAATGCCTCAATCCAATGTTTTGACTGGTGGATTCACAGAGGACTGAATACAAAGATTGAACTTAACTTTCTAACAGATGGACACTTTGGATGGTTCGAGGAAAAATATTGCGATTCAATAATTAAACTTCCGATGTTGTGATTAAAGTGTGTGTGTACACTTGCTGTGCCAGTAGTATTGATAAGGCGGTGTTGACATTCAATTATACTACCCATAAACGAGGGGAAACTTGGTATGTTTACCCTGGAATACTGTATAAGAATGTGCCGCGTTTGCTTTCTTATCAGCAGTTTTTATTTTCAAAGAACACCCTTGAACGGTAATGTTCAGACTTAATATGAAGTCTCCTCAAGTTGCAGTGAAATTTCTAAAAGACAATGCTGACGTATTCTACATTAAATCAGAGGAACTGAAACCAACAAGACTAACACGGACCGGGAATGCCACCTCAAGCATGACCATCAAGGCCACACGTGTCAAACACAGACAAGAAGGGTACTGTGCAGCCTTTAACCAGCAATGATCGAGACAACCACAAACAGCTCCTATTTTTTCCTAATTTTTGGAAGGGGCTGTACCCCGAAATCGGGGGATTCGACCGCTAAAAAATTGGGTTGTTCTTATAACAAGGTACTCTGTACAGTTTCATCGAAATCAGAATTTTCGGGTTGCTAGTATTATCTTGTTAGTAAGTTTTTGTACACAGATATTTCTCGTTTTAATCGTTGAAATTAAAGTCGTGCTTGTTATAATCCATGAAATTATTCCACTTTGCGAAATAGAGCACGAAATAGTTGTTGTCTTATTTTACCACGGTTCTGACGTCGATTCGTTCCCACAATCGTCCTCATCCGACGTCAGCGTAAATTTTTCATCTCGTTCGGCGTCTAACGGATTATATGTGAGATTTGTAGGCCAACACGTCAAGCCACGTCTCGGAAATAAGGGAAGAAAGAGCAGAGAGGAAACGAGGGCGAGCGCGATCAAAGATTCAAATTCTCTAATTTAAAATCTGATTTATTCGACTGCAATTCCACAGTATTAGCTCGTGCTTGCCGCCCGGTTGGAAGTGAAACTGCGGCGTATTCGTCGTCTTAGGAAACCCGGAGCCGTTTCGCTCCTAAATCCAGGGAGGGAAGCCGGGACGGCGAAAACGCCTCGCTCCGAACGTCGCATTTTACTTTTATTGCGCGCCGCCGCTTTGTGCTCGCCGAGGTTTTATCTGTCCCGTCGTAATTTGCAAAATAAATAAAGCGATATTCGCAAGTGGGAAGGTACTTTCGACGGGGATTTTGGAGAGAGGCGGGCTCGAAATAATCCGGAAGCGTACAGTTTAGTTTGGTAATTTATTTGGTTAGGTCCCTGTTATCTTCTGTTTGTGTTTATCATTTAAACGCTTTAATATAATTGCGATGCTGAGCGTGTGGGCGCGCTGGTGTTTCCCGTGTTCTATGGTGCGATGATGCGACTTTTTGGGAAATCCCTAAATCGGACGAAGTCTCGGGCACCATTTATTAAAAGTTAATCGAATTAAGACGTACTGGTAATAAAATTGCGAACAACCACAAGTAAGGCGGTTGGTGTTGTAAGGCTTTGAATTTTGGTCCAGCGTTGTGCGTGGGTAGAACTCCAATGTCGCGTGGTTCACTCTTTCAACAGCTTGTACCCTTTAATACACTGCTGGCCAATGTTTCTGCTCCTCGGACGCTGAGTACTGTTTCTTATACATTGTTCGACGCCGATTTTGCATCCGTCATCAGACATCGTCCAGCAAGCACCAGTTTTCCGCAATTGCATTTTTCATTGTTGCGGGTTACCTCTGTTGCTCGACCACTACGGATGGCTCAGTATGAAAGACACGCCTGGCCCCTTCGCGGAGATTTGATAGTCATAGCTGTTATACTCGGTCTTCAACTAGGATATATCAAATTTTGCTGTTTCTTGTACGAGTAGGACGGCAGAGATAAACAAAACCATTACGTAAGAAAAACAATGGCCACCAAGAAGACGTTCCGAAAACAGGAAAGGCCGTCAATCAGCTGCTGGTGGATCCCCTAGAAGGTTTTCCTGCCACCTCTACACATTAAATTCGGATTGATAAAAATGTTTGTTAAATAAATAGAAACGGCGACGATTTTAGCTTTTTAAAAACAAATTTCCACGCGTCAGCGATGCAAAAATCAAGGCAGGCGTATTCGTTGGCCCTCAAAATTGAGAATTAATGAACGATCCTGAATTCGATGCCACCCTAAATGAGCAAAAACACCAGCGTGGGAGTCATTCAAGAAAGTGGTCCAGTACTCGAATTGCAAAATTCAAAATTACCTCTTGCTATTTTTCGCGCCTTCTAATTTTTACTGTTTTTCTTCCGCCACACTCTTATTGTTGATACAGGTTTATCCATAGTTTGTCGTCACATTTCGATGCTGCGAATGTAAAGTATCCAACACGATCGCGGAAGGCGTTGAGTAACCTAGGGTGTATTTTTCCCTTAATTAGCCACCCCCAAACCACTTCAGAAACCTAGTTCCTAGTTCCTTTCGTTTGCAAGTATCACCGGGAAAGGTACAGTTCACCTCGACAAATGCCTGTTACCCATCCATCATTAAGGGGACAATTCGCGAATTTGTTCCATTTGTTCCATCTATTGTTGTGAAGATCAATGTAAGCGCTCTATCTTTTGATCGTTGACACACATTTTCGGCTTATATTATCTTAACCAGTACATTTTTAATGTAAATTCATATTTCGCAAGTTTGTTAATTAGTGTCTGATACCATTCTCTCGCTAATTTTAACACCCCTTTTACATTATTTAACTTCCAAATTATCCAAATTTAATCAACTGTTTTTAATGATATTTTGGGTTCATTTTTTGTTATTTTGTATATTCATCCCCCTTCTTATAGGCTGAAGTAAGATTGTTTAAGGGAGAGGGAACGTTACTACCATTTTCGTTGGGAAAGTTGATGAATCGCCCTATCTGCCCAACGTATCGTCGCGGTTCAAACTGGTTCTTGGTCGCGAAGGAGTGGAAACTCTAGACTAACACTTAAGAATCAGTGGCGCCCTTTTTCTATGCGTTTAATCAAACTTTTACATACCTGGAATTTCGAGCAGACTTAGATCAGTAATGAGAAGCGAAAGCAACACTTCTTCAGGTATCTTTCGAACAATTCCCTCTGTTTTAATGAATCGCTGTAGTAGTAATCTCAGTCTGTGTAAACTGCGGTAATTACGAAATAAGTTAGGCCGGCCTACATATACACATAGCTAGTCGTATACAGCGTACTGACTAGACTGGGGAGTCGGTGATGCTGTAGTAACTTGTTTCGTAATTTTAGGCTAGTTTTGCCCGGACTAGTAATCTGGTTCTCGTTCTCGTCGGGGTAGAAACGCTTAATTTACCCTTTACCGAATCAGTGGCGCCTCCTATTATTATTGATAGCATCAAGCAGTGTTTTCAACAGTTTTTATCGTGGAAGTAAACCAACAACCCTACATGGCAGCTAGCCCTGTTGTTTCTGCGTGCCCCTCTTCCAGTCACCTACTACTTCCTGAACGAAACGCGTCTGCCCTGTATCATCTTCAAAATTCTTTCCGCATGGGTATTTTTATTTTCTGGTAAGTGTGGTATGAGATGAGGCACGTAGCACCACACCACATGTTGTACTGAGAATTTAGATAATGTAATAAACAAGATTGCACCGGCTTAGCTAACTAACGATGTCATAAAAAGCATCAATTATAACAAATTGTATTTACAAGATTTTTTTTTTTAAATATTTTAGATAAATTGGAAGTAGTTACCTAATTGTGTTGTGTGTGTGTAATTTCTTCTGCTCAATGAATTTCCTGCTATGGATCCCCTCTTGAATTCTTCCTTCAGTGATGTGAGGCCCTGTTTATTTAATGGTTACTTCTTTTAAAGCCCTTTGGTTTTAAACATAGTTGAAATTTCTATTTTAATTTAATTTTAACTTTGTAAAATCGTATTTCGATGACTTTGCGTGTTGTTGCTTTTCGATCGTCAACCAAACATTCACTCATTTTTTCCAAAACCAGGACGCTTCCCCCATCCAAAGGCCACTACATTTCGACTATTGTCTAGGTAATCAGATGTTTACTATTTTTCCGTGGATAGCGCAATTTATCACAGGCGTGACGTTATCACAGAGGTCTAGATTGTGGCTGCACCTATCCTCGACATGGACACTCACTCGGCAATGAAATTCTTCTTTTAATTAGGACTTCTTGTGACTTGAAAGTGTTGAATGTATGTGTTTGAATGTTTACACTGCTTTCTATCTTTTAATCGACGCCTTTTATAATGATTGATATTTTTATTTCTAGTTACATATTTTTTCCCATTACCGTTACTGGCTGGACTTAAAAAAGAAGCTAACACCTCCAGGGTAACTAAGTCTTTAAAAGGTGGCGTGAGTGGTATTGGAATAATATAAATAGAAGCCAAAATTAAACAGGATGTCATTTGAATATGCGACGTCCATGACTCTCAACCCAACATTTGCTGTAAATTTTGATATATTTTTAATTGTAATTAATGAATCTATCATTAATTACAATTTAGCAAATAAAAGTACATTAATATTACAATATACAGTAGCAATGGTACTTCACTTCTCTTTAAATCTAGTGGTGGTTTTGCTCTTCGTCTGACCAACCAACAGCCAGCGTTTTTATAATAATAATTATAAAGTGTTATCACTTTGTTGATTGTTTCTGCGTGTCTTAAGTTCCAACTAAGACAACCTGTCAGCCATTTGCTTCCTAGGCACGGTTTCCTTCGCGCACATTCGTACGTCTCAAAGACTGATGTTTTGTGTTTGAGTTCTCGACCCATCCAGAAGACACGGTACGAGAGGAAGCATGTAGGAACTATCGTGTCTTTCTAGTTGATGTCCAAATGTCACGGTTCATGCTTCCAATTTCGATTGAACTAATTCTGAAGAACGAAAGTTCAACATAACAACTAATAGTTAGTGAAAAAAATAGCGAAAATGGAAGCAGACAATCGGATAGCAAAACTTTGACGCCACCTAATGACACAAGAATCCAGATGAGATTGCTATCTAGAACCAAAATATCACCAGTAAAGTTGCTCAATTTGTGCCAATAGTACTACAACTATCTCAAATGATTGTACACTACTTCTCAGATTCAATGTGTAGTATGACGCCATCTGTATTCGTATAGTGCAATGTTATGTTAGATGTTCGTACATATGAGAGTTCAATTACGAAATTCGGCCATAATGTACTAATTGCGCATTTTTGCAGCTATTTGATTCTACAGAAGTAGACAACTTGTTTTGCCACAAACTGCTGTAATAGCTACAATCGCGCACTAGGCTAACCCGCCGTGGGAAAACAAATAGCTGCAAAAATGCACAATTAGTACATTATGGCCGAATTTCGTAATTGAACTCTCATATGTACGAACATCTAACACCCGCGCTTATATAGAGCTTCTATAGAAATGAAAACTACTTCACACAGTCGCACTGATGAGCGGTATGGCCGCGAAACGCGCGTCTGCGAATAGTGAAAGTAGTTTTCTAATTAAGCACAATGTTATGTTATTCTAGTACAGCCGTTTCAGATAGTTGCAGTACTATTGGCGCAAATTGAGCAGCTCTATTCATCAGCACCGGCTTAGGTCAACTCGGTAAGGAAATATTAAACTATTTTTTAAGCTTCCAGCAGTTTTTTTATATAAACAACATAATTTCTCCATCCTATTATCTCGCCGCAAAGCAAATTGCAAACAACCCATCAATTCGCATAACATTCTCTTGCCATCTCATCGCATATTCACATCCGCGTACGTAAATATTCTTTTATAAATAACTTTTACTAAATAGGATTCATCCACCTCGATAACCATTATTACTCGAGTGAGCATCATTACTCTGATGGCCTGCATAACCTCGACGATCATAATTATCCATTATGCGGCGTAAGAACGGGCGTTCTGTTTAACCGTCTAGCGCGTTATCGTCGTCGCAGCGTTCATTACTCGTAATTCGAACGAAATTACGTCAACCGACGATTTGAGAGTCGGGTCAGCAGCTAACAGCGACGTACTACGTACGAGGACGCCAAGGGGATTCATCATCACGCCATTCGCGACGTAGAGGAATGTGTTCGATCACGATTTTAAGAAATCGAAATTACAGAGTTGATGAGGTCGTAATGGTGATGATCTGAGGAGAATGGAAATCCGGAATGGAAGATTGTTTTGATATTAAAAACGACCTGAGGTTATGAAGGTTTTTTCTTTTAGGTTTAAAAGAATTCGAAGGTTATCGTGCATGAATTTAATTGGATGTATCGCTTCATTCTGATATGGTTACTTCCTACATAAATGTTGGAACAAAAGCTCATCCTTATTAATTAATAAATGCCCCGTTTGATTTTGGTGGTTTCCCAAACCTTGTATTATTAAGGGATGAATTGTATTTTGTAGTAGTTCGAGGTGTAGTAACATTATGATTAATGAAAACAGGACCGATTACCTGATTTCCAAGTATACCAGCCAAACGTCAATTTTTTCAGGTTTTTGCGCGTGAACTTCTTTGAATATATAAGGACTTCCATTGTTCCAGTATCTACAGTTATTCCGGTTTAGAAAACTAAGTTAATGAAAACGAAGTTTATGTCTATTGGAGGTAGTCCTCAGGGAGCATAAATGATTGTAAAATAAAAATAAATGGGACAGAAATAGAGCAAGTAATCAAGATAAAATATTTGGGAGTAGTTATAACAGCTAAAGAATATAAGGGATATGTTGCAAAATAAACCAATCCTTAATTTAAAAAAATGAACATTTAAGTGACAGTTCCATTATAAACTATGAATTTCCACCCATAGTGTCGTGTGATGTCGAAAGAATTTTTTCGCAATACAAACATTCTAGCCGACAATAGGCGCAAATTTACTTTGGAACATTTGTTATACCATGTTATAGTACAATATAATTATAACTTGTTCTTATAGTTTTTTTAATTTTAATTTTTTTTTTTGCGCGAAAAATAATATATTATAAAATAATATAATATAAAAACATGTATTTATTCTTTAATTTTTTAATGCATATTCCTGATATTTTTGGTGCATACTTAAATGCATATTTTCAAGTTTTTTACTGCATAATTATCCTAAACCTAATAATCCAAACGCGTATCGGATTCTTTACAATATTTTGAATCGATTACAAGTTCGGGCAAACATCTAGCGTGGCCCCTCACACAGAGACTAACAAAAACCTTTCAACTCGACGAAATTTCAACGCGTCCCATCTCATAAACCGTTCCCGAAACGCGAGGCTCTTGCGTAATAGGCATCGAATATTCCGTCTTCTCAAATTACGCGCATGAATCGCCGTGTCCCGGGACGCCTTACATAACGAACGCGGTACGCCCCGGCAGAGCAATTTAACATGCATGCCATTACCTAATCAAACGAAATTGCGCCGCCATTTATAAATTAGATTAACGATCGGCCTTAGAATAATCCGGTCGTCGTCGTCGCCGCCTCCACCGCCACCGACCTATCTTTCACCTACCTACAGGGGGATCACTTCGAACTTCGGCCAGACTGTTTTATGGATTTCATTTAATTTTATGTACAAACTTGAGCTATTAAAATGCATCCCGAACGAAGTCAGCCGCAGCATTCCGAGAAGACCGAGGCGAGAAGACGGTGGCGGTGGTGGTGGATGGAGGCGACGAAGCGTTCGCGATCGAAAGTTTCGGGTTGATTCCGTGCCGGGGAATTACCGAAGATCATCGGCGATTGGTGCCGGGACGAGGTTTGGTTTATCGGGAACGTTTTTATTCGGATATCGGGCGTGTTCGTTAGATGGCTTGCGACGGGGCGTAGTATGAAGTCGGCGGTGGCGAAGAAGATTTTGCTGGAAATAGAATTGAAAACTATAAAAACTGAATAACGAATCATGAAGGATTATTAAGGAATTCTGAAGCACAAATGAAGATGAATATACAGTAGGTGGCCATCGAATTACAAACTTCTTTTAAGGGTGTAAAGTACTTTTTATCAAGATGGGTTAAACTTTAATTTTTTTTGTTGGTTCCAAAATTATTTTGAAAATTGTATATCTGAGCTTTAAAAGTAGTGTGTGTAACGATAAAATACTGTTTTTTCTTACGATGTTAAGAGATCCTACAGCTTTATTATTTTCTCAATAATAAGTGAAGAACCCAGTAAGTTCCCGAGCTCGATATTTTGCAAGCCGCATATTCGTTACGATGGCTGCGATTTATCGACGAGCTTCTTGTAAAATCCATGTTTGTTGTTGAATTTAACCTCAATTAAGGAATGGAAAAATGACCATGGGCTTACCGTCATTTTTGGATTTCAAGAAAGCAACGATAACAAGGGAAACAACAAAAATGCTCTCTGACAAGTCTTAACTATCGTATCGAATAAGTGGTATTCAAAATTTGGGGCCTGCAAACCTGCTGGTTCTTCACTTATTTTTGAAAAGATATTAGACCTGCCTGAGCTCTTAAAATTGTAAACAATTTGAGCAAATTGAGCATTTAGAGCTAAAATGTATAGCTTTCGGAACAGCTTTCGAACCGACAAACTTAACTTTAAGCGATCTTGAAAATAAGTACCGAACACCCTTAAGAAGGCATTTATTTCATTTTAATTCATTCTACAGAATGTATTGCTGTGTGACTCAAAAACAAGTAGGTGCAGAGTTATGAACTACATATATTTGATTAATTTTCTGCATCATTAAAGAAGAAATAAATCCATACAGGGATCTTCTGATTATTGAGATACATTCTGTAGAGTTGATTTGTCGTTATCATTGACTTATATATTGGTAGAATTATCTGAAAAGTTTGAGTAATCACGTAAAGATAAATGAATTTCCTCTTAACAAACGTAATTTGTACTTCGTCATTTGTCATTTAGCAAGTAGGTATTTATTACTACTCCCTTTTCGATACTATTGCAGCATGTAAAAATAAAACTAATATATTAATCGGTAGAGGTTTCTAATTTGTCGGCCGCCTACTGTACATACCTGAGGAATATAAAGGCATAATGAAACAGATGACGTATTACAAGGGATGGAAGAAAGAAATCTAAGTAATAACGGAAAAAATCACCTCATCGTTTAGTTGGTTTGGAAAGGTATGGAAGATGTCAATGTTTCAGCTGTTGTGGTGGTAGTATCGAAAAAAGGATTTCGAAAATGATTTGAGGGGAAGTGAGACTTCACTACAATTTTAATATAGTTTCTTTAACTTCTCCAATTCTCGAACCGGTATTCTGAATTTTGAGTGCGCAAGGCGATGTGTTTCATGGTTTGAATATGTGATCCCTCGAACGAGATACTCTCCAGGTCCATGTCTTCAGAAGTTTCACTTTGGCTTTTAATGGGTTAACTTCATAATGATTTTCCAAATATCGTCCAGTATCATCAGACACATTTATCAAATATTCCTTTATTTACACAATCTATTGCGTACTTTCGTGTTTAACATAGCTCATTTTCTTCCTGATACTTCTCGCTGTACACCATGTACGTGGGAACTATTATTCTTGAGCTCTTTTTGTACTTCATTCGGACAACCAAACCACGAACGAAGCATTACAAAAAGTGGGAAAGGAAAATATTTAGAAGGATGATAAGCGGAAAGAAAACCGAGGAAGGATATGTAAGAAGAATCGAAATTCTGAACATATTTCATAGAAAAATATGAAGCAAATCAATTACGATTTTCCTATGGTAGTAGGAAAATATTTTGTCTTACAAAGCCTTTTTCACTGTCTTCTGTTCTTAATTTGATGCATAAGTTGCGAAAAGCACTGTATATCATATTTACAAACTGTGTCCCGTGATAAGCCCAAACAGCAGGAAAAATTACGCCCTACGCCTCCTCCCCCTCTACGGAGAATCAAGGGAAGGTGAAAGAAACCATCAATGCCTCATCATTGTGAGATATGTTCTCAAGCTCTTCATGTCGGTTGTTCGTGGCATTGATTTGGCCTGTACGTATAAGACTGGTCCAAGGATCGATCATGGGGGCACCCCACAAAGCACATTTCTCCGAATAATATATTTTGATCATTCCTTTCTCAAACGATTGTACAGCGGATATATATTCTCTGAGTAAACAGGCAATACATTCTTTAATTAAAGGTCCAGGTATAAAACATGTGACAAACGTTTCGAGGTTATGTTTTCCTCATTCTCAATTTCGGTTAATTCCGATGATGTGAGAGGAATTCCATTGTCACACAACGTCACTATTCCAATTTCCCAATGAAAGCATTAAAATTTTGAAATACTCATAACAATAAAATGCTTTTGAAATTATTTAAAATAAAAACAAAATTCGTCTAAAATTAAAGCCCCAAATCTTCCAGTCGCATGAAAACATATCGGTCGGTAAAACATATGGCAACAAAACCGATTGCAAATAATTTGTTCTGTCTCAGATATATAAATAATGCCGTTGTTCTGGATGACTGTCACGTTCAGGAAATTTAATGAGCTATTAGATTCCCCCTCGTATGTAAATTTTAATCTATTATGGTAACTATTAATTTAGTTTGGTCAAACAAGTTATATACATTTTAGTGTATTGAACATAATTAACGACAATAAATCGCCGTCTCCTTACTTTTAACTAACCCGGTATAAGTATATATATATATATATATATATATATATATATATATATATATCAGCACAAAAAGGCTTTGAAGGTTCAAGCTTTCGATAGTTTTCTTCTATTTCTTCCTACTTTGGGCTAGTGTCCTCCAATCATGTACCTTCAGTATCTGGAGGTCCTGTCTCACCCCGTCCATCAATTTTCGACGTGGTCGCCCCCCCGCCCCTCCCCCTCGTCTCTTATTACCTCCTATACACTCTACTACACCTTCAGGAGGATATATTTTGTTTAAATTTAACAATTCTACGAGCAATATATCATTTTGCACAAATCAGACAGGAAGATAGCGACGTATTCATCTCGATTCATATCAACTGTAACACAAAAATGGCTTATCTTCTTTTTATACAGAGAGAAGGATATATCCAAAGCACCCATATCGATGCATTTGTTATTGTTGTTATCCGTTAAATAATGTCCTCATCCGCATTTGAGCGTTTGTTCGTTCCATCGCCCGTTACGCATAATCTACGAGACCGGCGGTGGCGGCGAGGTCAAAAAGTGCGTGATTCCGGATTGTAAAATGCGAGGAAATTGGATTTCGGAGGAGAGCGCCCGCGCGACATTTTGTAATTGGATTTAGACATGGAATCGCATGTGTACATCGCGGACGGTAGACCCCGGCTCTTTCGAGTATTTTATTAGCGGTGTGTGTTTTCTCGAAAGCGGCGGGCAGGTGGATGCATTTCGAGGGTGTTTACGATCCTAATAACGATAGTTATTTTATTAGCGCACTCGTGCGGTTGCGCCCGCTGTAACTAACATTCGTTATGCACGAAACGGTGATTTTATTGTAAGGGACGTTAATGTCTTTTGTGCGACCGAGAGAGAGAGGAAAATTGGCGAAATGAATAAGTGACGATGCTTAATTACGAGGCGATGGTAGTGTGCGAAATCCCTCTTGAGTCGATGACTTTGTAACTGGTCGTACTTTTTATAATTGATTACTGCTTATATTTAATTATAAGAATTGTTTCTGACATGAGACTCTTTTTTTTGTTTTTATTTGTGAAATGACTCAGGGCGATTCAGACTCCTTAGGAAGATCATTTCTTAATTAATTTGTTTCCCTGAATGAACTTAGGAATTATAAAGTACCCCCTCTTACCATAAAATATACTACAACATTGCTTAACAATATGTATAATAACCAAACACACAGCAGAGCAATATAACAATTATGTAATACAACCCAAAACACAGCAGAACAATATAACATTTATTACATTAAATATAGGTATAACGAGACCGCCTGTCTTCGCTTAATGTTTCAATATAGTTTGATTGTTTCACTTACGTTTATCTGGGTCCGTACACTATTTTGTCCCGCTACATTCGAACTCTCGCGTTTTCTTTCCGCACACTTCTTTTTCACATACTTTTTACTTTCACTTTTTCTTTTATTTCAACTTGCTATCTATTCAAACGACCGTCACAACCACCTTTTTTCTTCTATCCCTCTTTTCATTCTTCTTTCTCGATACCTCCCCTCTTAGCACTTCCTTCCTTGTCTCGAAATCCTTAATACTGTACCACCATTGTTCTCCAAGTGAACAGGTGTCCCATTGCGATACGTGATATAAATATACAGGCGGTTCTATTTGCTAACATACAATAATTCTTAAACTATAAATCTAAATAAAATAATATTTGACCCCTTACCAACTTAAGACAAAAAGTTGATCAGACAGCATCTGTTACAGTATAAATTACAGTTTGGAAAATTTCTTTTCCTTTAACCTTCCTATACTCACGTCAAAATGAAAGACGTATACTATACTATATAAATCGGTCTCACAGACCGTATGCGTGAGTATAGGAAGGTTAAACCTTTCGAGACGTATTTCGAAATTCCTACATTAATTTTTAGATCTATATATTTTCTTAAAATCACTGTACTTCATATTTCATTTTGAATACTTTTGCAACAATTGCAGATTTCGTATTTCTTAAGTACGTTTTTATCTCAAGGGTTATTTTCCTATCGTTTTCTACGCGGCCTTCGTCCTTTTAACGACAAACAGTGCCAAAGATGATGTAGATAGACGTCCGTGTTAAAGTTGAAGAAAACGCCTCACGATCCTACAGTTTCGATCTGAAGTGTACTGGTATCCCACGAGTCAGTTTACCGCTTTGTCAACAGAAGGTCGTCGATACGGTTTCGCCCGATTTTTATTTTATTGTTTCGACTATTCAAAAGAAGTACTTAGTCCCCTTCCCCCGGAGGATTTTCTTGGAGCAGCGCTTGAGCCTTAACTCTTTAACCACGACTGTCGCTGGGTCGAAGGACTATGAATGTGGTGCATCGCGCGGTGTTGTATCTCATTTTTTCGAAATACTGGCGGCCGCGTGAGTTCCGGATACTCAGCTAGCAGCTGGTGGTACATACTTTCTCCCACTATTGTTTTAACGTTGGTCATATTCGTGTTGCCCGACAATCTGGCTACCGATAAATTTGTCAATCAGTCGTTTATTACGCGGGTCAATTAAAAGTCCATAATAGGAAAGAAACCGCCAATTAAAACTTCGGCGACGGGAGAAGCTCAGCTCCAACGCGATAGTGTCGTATGTTGCGACGCACGAACCGTTACCCGCGAAAAGTTCATACTCGCATTTTTTCATCGGCCCACGTATTCGACTTCGAGGATACATACATAGATCCGCACCTGTGTCTATTAAAAATGATACGGCGAGACCCAGAACCGTCGGCGTCGGCCGCGTTTACGGACGGTTGTCCCCGTTTCCCGATTTCCAACTGCATGGAGCACGACACTTTGTAGCCTTGTCCTTGTACCGGAAGTGATAGTAACACAACCAGTTAGCAGTTTCTTTTTTATCACGACTCGGCGTTGTGCTGCGACTGGGAGGCTTGTCACGCACCCGCCCGGTAAGTAGTAGACGACGCACACGAGCGGGAATTATATATTTCATCAACCTGCATCTGAATTTACTGCGATTGAGCGCTTGCCGAAGTTCCTCCAGCATCTGGTTATTTAATATATCTGTTTCCATCTTTCTTCTACGCGCATTTATCCTCCGAAAATTGCATTAACATCAAAACTAACCTGCCCGCGATCCTTCTCCGTTTTCTTTTATGCCAGTCGTCGTACTAGCACATCGTGATCATGTCGGGGTCACCAATTTGAAGAGTAGGACCAATAATACGCAGGTTAACACTTTAATTAGTTTTATTTACAAGCATAACGGTTATGGGGCGATTGGTTCCTCTGTCGAACTCTCTTCAACTGCTCGTTCTTTCACACCTTTTATCGGGTCGGGCGGTTACAAATTGCGATCGATTTTCCTTCCAGGAAGCGAAGATCCTGCTACTTGAATTATATCGTTCGGAATTTCTTGCCGTCGAAAGAAAGTTAAATATTCAGGCGTTAAGTATTGGTACGCCACACTAACAACTTTATCAACTCTATCACCCACGATCCTAACGTAGATAGCCATATTTTCTGCGTGCGAACAAGTTCTCTCCGAGACAATCTGACAGTCACATGCTTCTCGAATGCCGTGTTTCTATGTTCGTGACATCTTCCAGGATCGCCAGTTTTCTTTTCGTTGTCCTCTCTACTTTTGTCCGGCGTAACACACGGTTAGGAAGGAAGCACGTAGTAACACATTTGTAACAAATATTTGTTACATTGGCAGCGAATGACGGACGCGGCTATTCTACCTGTTAGTATATGCCAAATCCCTCTGATCGTAAATTATGCATTATGTTAAAGCCCCAAAACAACTCTCGTTACCTGCTAATCCTATTTGCAAATTATTCCTAGGATGTTGAAAATCGTGAATGCTCTCCAGGAATTCAGGCACTTCCATCCTACCGTGCGCGGGTATCGTTTATTAAATAATGGTAATTGTATAATATCTAGATTTACGTACTTTCCCGTCCTAATTCCTCGAGAGGCGTGTAGCAGTCCGGTAACCCTTCTCGGGTTTCCCCGGCAGCAACCTTTCCTTTGTCGGTATTAATTTGCCACATTTTCGCCCATAAAACTCTAATTCACAGAGAAAGCGTCGTCGAACAATGGCTTCGTGTGCCAACTTCGCATCGACGGTAGTGGTGATGGTGATGGCGATGATGGTGGTGGTGGTGGTAGTCGATAAGCTTCTAATTAAGATGCTTGCCTCTACTGCGTTCGATTGTTTCTGACGTAAATGCCTTTGTTGCGGGCCGATAGATGCGAAATATTATCGAACGCGATATACCGACCGAACAAATCCTCTTCTGTTCGTCGGAGAAACGCCGTCTTCAACCGTTCGAATTGGGCCGACTCCGGGCCTAGACGGGCGTCTACAAATACCTTTGATCTGCATGAAGTTTCGACGTTCCATTCAGAAACTTCGGCAGCTTTAAACTATACCTACTAAGTTGTGAGCGCCGTAAGTTATTTCTCGCGAGAATCGCGCGCGGAATATTGAAGCAAATTTCAAGAACCGCTATTGTTCGCCTTATTGATTTAAGAATCCGATTGTGGCGTACTTCAAAAATAATTCGCTTACGGTGTTTAGTTTCCTTGCGGAGAGGATTTTCCATTCTGTTCAGGTTAAAACGTTGGAGTGCTTAACTAAGATATGGAGGTACAAGATTGACGTATTATTGGTAATTTGTTAACGAAATACGACGAATGACGTAGGGACAAACCGTAAAACAAATATAACTATCTAGTATTCTGGTTGTCTCGTTACTTCCACTTGTTAAATGTTTGAAATTGTGGAGGGTCTTCAACCTGGTGAATTGTGGTTATCAACGTTCATCTATTCCATCCATTCTCCAAAAATTCTTCTCTCAAATCATAGCAATGTTCTCCCTCTCCTTCTTCTTTATCAAATCCTTAGTGCGTTGGATTGGGGTTTCGGTCCTTCTCTTCCATCCATTTATTCCATCTGCCAGTCTCCTTAGGTCCTCTAGAGTTTTTCCTTTTTCCTTCCCACACTCTTCGATCTGCTCCATCCATTTCCCTCCAGGTCCTGGTTTTCTTCTTTTTCTAGGTCCTCCCATATCAAACATTTCCTCTGCTAGGCTGTATTGGTTCATCATCACCACATGCCGCTACCAATTTAATTGGTTTGTTTTGATCTTTTCTAGTATTGATTTACTGTATTTCCCAATTTCATCGTTTCTTATGCTGTCCAATTTGGTTACTCCTGCTATCTTTCTAATGTGTTTCGTCTCCAACATATATTATATAAGGTGCATTGCATATTTCTAACCCAAACACGACACCATAGAAGATATTAAAACAAGTGGTAAATTAATTCCTTATGGATAAATAACTGAGTGGTAAGTACTGTCTAGTGAGTAGTTTATGGTGGCATCTCTGTTTTGGCATAAGTTTTGACGTTGCGTTATTTTTAGTGCAAGACGTGAAGACACTATGTTTTGCCGACAAATTTACCTTTTCATAATTATAACCCATTTGTCATTTTTTCATTAATTAAAAGACGTGTTAGTTACGTTTGAATTGTTTACGTTCCAGTAGGGTATGCCGTGCGGTACAGTATTATCTGACGTGGTAGGAGGCAAAATATGGACACTAATTGGTCCTTGGCAAGTCAAATGCGCAATAGAAGTCCTATTTGCTTCATCTTCGATTTTCCGCTTTGTAGGTGATATTTTCTGGCAAGAAGTCTTCAACGCCTGGGAGAATTTGGGCGAGAACTCTTAACGACATCTAATTTCTTCAATCTGTAAACGAATTTCTAAAGTTATATAGTCTAAAGGATACCTAATAAATTTCTAAATTAATTAAATCGCTCAACAGGCCTAGAAGGCATCGGGCGTGTTTTACACTTTCACTTTTATTCACTTTCTGGTCATCCGTGCACTGTTTGTCTCTGTTCTTTTCTGTCTCTCGCCTTTGGTTTCCAATCTCTTATTCCCATCTTTCTCAGGTCTTCTTCTACACTTTTATTCCATTTTTCTCGGCCTCCCTCTTCCTTTTCTCCCAATTGGTTTCCATTTCGTTACCAGCTTCAGAATTCGCTCATTTGACATTTTCTCTATATGGCCTAACCATCTGCCTTTATGTGTTTTATCATACTTGGTTTCTTGTACAGTCTTTTCAATTCCTTGTTCGTCTTTCTTTTGCAGCTCTCTTCTGTATTCCTTCCGCGATGGATAGCGCTTAGTATTTTTCCCCATTTGCTTAGAATATCCTCTGTCGTTTTACGTTTATCCATGTCTCTGCTGCATATGTTGCTGTTGGTCTTATAGTTAGCTTTATATATTCTGGTTCTTGCCTTTCAGGATACATACCTGGAGCTCATCAGTGACTTCAAACCGCCAAATCTTTGATTTCCTTTAACTATTCCAGCTCTGATTTCCTGTAGCCTCAAGTATATAAATTGATTCGCCCTCTCGAAATTCTTTTTCTCCCTGCTGAGAGTATACTCAGACTTTCTGTTTTCCCTTCTGTGCTTCCCATCACCATGTATTTTGTTTTTTTCCTGATTAATTTCCCCGCGATTTTTTCTACCTGATGTTCGTGATGCTAAAAATTTTATCTTTAGTTTACTACTAACTTGTAAATACTGGACTTTTATCTTCTAGCACTCTGAAAGACGAAAAAGAAGATTGGGTTATAAATATGAAACGTCTCTCTTGAGTTTCACCTCTAAATTGGACTGAATGTTGGAAATTTCTAGCGAAAATAATTTTACCATTGAATATACATTTCTTATTACCCGCTTTGATCAAAATTCGATGTTTCTATGTACATATAGCGTATTACAAGATTATAAGGGTGGGTCATAAATATGAAACGCACTTTATATATAATCTTCACTCATTACTAGCTAAGCCAGTGTGGAGTTTATTCCACTACTTTCGTTAGTTTATTATTGCTTAGGTAAATGCATGTGTACGAATTCTCCCCATTCCTTTTTGTCTTTCGCTAGTTTTTAGGCTTCCCTCTAGGTACAGTTTTTCTTTTTCAATATCTCCTCTATGTCTTGCTCCCACGTTTTCCTCGGTCTTCATCTGCGTCTCTTCCTCTCCACCCTTGTTTCCCGCATCAGCTTCACTGGTCTTTGCTTTTCGATTCTTGTTATGTGTTCCCACCATGCCAGTTGTTTCTTTTCAATGTAATCATGCTTTAGCTGTATTTTCAAGTCCTCTCTTATCTTTTCATTTCTGATTTTGTCTCTCAACGTCACTCCTCTTGTTCTCCTAAGAAATCTCATATCGGCTGCTTGTGTTTTTCCCTTGTCCCTTCCCCTATGTTCAACGATTCACAACCATATGCTAGTACTGGTCTAGATATTGTTTTAAAAACGTTCATCTTTGTGTCCCTCGATATTTCTTTTCTGTTCGCTAAATTTCCGGTGATGGAGCAAAATTACTATGAACATTGAACATATCCGTCTTTTCTCCTATTTCCATTATCTTGGTTCTCTCTAGGTTCATTGGCAGCCCATGTTATTTCGTAGGTCTATTCCATTCTCTGCTAAAATCGCTATATCATTGACGTAAGCACTTTCCGATATGTTGATAGGTATCATTTCTCCGTATCCTAGGTGCAATGGCTTCACTCTATCTCTACATTTTTGCATTATTTCATCCATGAAGACCAGGAATAGTTTTGACTAAGTCCTTCATTTGTTGCAAACATTTCAGATTGTTGGTTTCTAATTATCACATAGTTTACATTATCCTCGTACAAGCTTTTTATTACTGCTATTGAAGATCCTCCAACTCCTCTATTTTTCAAGCTTTTCCATGTCTCTTCCCTTCTAACTCGGGCAAAGGTTTTCTCCATGTCTATAAATGCCATGCACGCTGTTCCCTTCTTATCGTTGGTCTTCTGAATGATTTGTTTCAGTGTGAATATGTGGTATTGTGCACTTCTCGCCTATCAGAATCCACTTCGTGCTTCATGTAGTGTCTTTTCTGTAATTTTTCGCATTCTTCTTTCTAATATCCGTTCATAAACTCTAATTGCATTGCTTAGTAGTGCTATTCCTCGTTAATTTTTACACTCTACTTGGAGAACGGTATTATTGTTCCCACTTTCGAGTCTTGGGGTATTATCTTTTCTTTCCATGCCTTAATAAGTACTTTCAGGAATAGTTTCCTGTCCCTTTCGTTCATAATTTTTAACATTTCCGTTATCATTTTATCATGTCCTGGGGCCTTACCATTCTTCATCAGTCTAATTGCTGCCATCTCTCTCTCCCGAATTCCATCCTCGTCCCCTTTTCTACCTGCTCTGATTCCTATCCCATCTCCTTTTCCATTCAGCTCTCGTTTGGATTTCCGATATTGTGGCACCGTTTTCATTCAGCAGCTGTTCGTAGTATTCTCTCCACCTAGTCATTATTTCTGTGCCTTCGGTTAAAATCTCTTCTTCCTTGTTTACTGTTTTTCCTAATTTCATCCTTCCTTATGCGGTCCAGTTTGGTTACTCCTGCTATCTTTCTAATACGTTTCATCTCTAACGCATTGAGCTTTGTCTCTTCCGGTCTGAAATATGGAAGCGAAATTTTTCGTTCCGATATTTTCAGCTGACATCGTATGACGCGCATCGCCTGATTCGTCGATCTCTCGCGCCACGACTAATTTTTTTCCCTCTATAATGCAGTGATGTTCGTCGTTGTGCGCCGAGGGCTGTTCGGGCAACAGGGTGGGCTTCGATGGGAGCGATGTCGAATGCATTTCTCGTCCTCGTACATTCACAAAATCCGCCACTAATCACATATTCGTTCGACGCGCGGTGATGCCGGCGTCGCGATGACGCGGCGGTCATCGTAGCGTGAGGAATTTGATTATGGATCGTCGGGAAATATGAAACTGAAGGGATTTTTTGACGAGTTTCGTGTTTCGTTGGCTTTTTCGTTTTCTCTTTCAGGTTTTTTTTCGGTAGGCGTCCTCCACCCCGCGGGATACCGTCGAAAGCTCCGACGGCGGAATTTACTGCAGCGAACGAGCGGAGGCAGAAATGGAAAAATACTGCAGTGGCGGCGGCGGACGCGGAAGCGCAGCTGTAAATTGCACGCCAGCCGCCGCCGGCGTGCAATGCAGAGTGGCGGGTGTATTATGAATATATATAAAGTTTTTCGCGATCCGGGCCTCGATTTCGACATCAAAGTTAATTTGCGAATTTTTGCTTCGTCGTCACGCCGGAATACTTTAATTAAAGCTAACGAACGTACCTCCGTGACGGGAGGTTGTACTTTCATGTCGAACGACATTTTTACGCAATTATAATTTGGTATATTTAAAAATCTGAATAATAAACTAGGAAATCGTGTGCTGGTCCGTTAAATGGTCGCTTCAGAAACTAACCGCGCATACACTAAATTTTCTTTAAAACCAAAGCGTCAGCAGCGGCGTAAAATGAAACTGCACTGTGTCCGGAAATTTCGCTCGAAATTATATAAAATTACAATTCTCTTCGGTCGCAATATGTGAAAGTACCACACGAACTTTTCTTCTTAAATTTAACTATTTTGTACACGACTTCATTTACAATTTGTCTCTTTGATTATATACAGTTAGAAGCATAAGTAATCGTCCATCTATTTCCTCTTGGAAACGAGGTTTATAAATTACATAAAACCATTTATACTTGAATTTGCAATATATAAGAACTTTTTCACTTATCTTAAGCTAAAGTTTACACACAAGAACACTTTGTTAAGAGCAACCGTTGCAGATAAGATAACAATAGTGTCATTCAAGATGGATTAAATTTGGGCAAGCCTAAGTATTCGTCTCCTAACAAAGAAACGCGTGGAAGGGCGGATATTATTTGAGAAATCAGGGAGGCCCTCTCAATTATTCATACGAGAGAATGAGTAGTACGGTATTCGTAGTGCAAATAGAACATGTAAATATGACAAAAACGAAAGAAATTCCACTAACAGTGAGAGAAACTATTATTAATCTGTGTAAGAAGGGAAATTCACAACGTAGAATTGCTGAAATAACGGGCACACCTCAAACGACAAAAAGATATAAAATCACCTCTATAATTGTAAATAAACCCCGACGAGGAAGGCCAAAAATATTACCAGAAGTTGAAGAACGTTGAATTTCTGCACTGAAATTAAGGCTAGAAACACTGGCAACTACTGGAAAGAATGTCATTGTTGATACGATTAAAAGAATTAGCTATACATAAGCAGGGTATGAGAGGCGTATAGCCCTACTTTTTCGAAGATCGTGACAACAAATTCACAGAGAAACATGTTGAAAAACTTTGTTGCTTCACAACTCGTACAGTACGAAGTAAAGGAGAAGAATTTTTTCAACAAGACGGAGCAACCTCCAACACAACTAGAGTAAATTTAAATATTGTTAATGGTTAATTTCCAAAGCACGTGGCCTCTTGAAATGGAGATATCGCATTCCCAGTTACCGAACCCCACAACGTGCGACTTTTGGGGTGTGGGTTTACCTGAAGAGCAAAGTGCATCAGGATGACTCACAACGAACAATTAGGAGCCAAGATGTGGAATGTGATGAACAACTTCAATGCTCGGTCGGACGAATGGCTACGCCTAAACAGACATCTTACCGGCGCTCTTTTTAAAAGTTAATTACATTTACTTAATTTTCTTAAATGGTTTCTTATGTAGTTTGTAAGGTGGTGGAAATAAAATTTGAAAAAATTGATTGCATTTCTTTAACCCTGTACTTTATTTCTCTTTATTATTACTGGTTATCCTAGCTTTGTATCCACTTTTGTCTTCTTTTTAAATTGACAGTGCAATCATTTCTGCACTAGGGTTCGATCAACGAGTGCTTGATAAGTTCTATAAACCGGACTGACGCTGTCACTCCTCCGAATTTTGATGTCGCGTCTTGTACGTAAGTGGGGACAAGCGGTGGAATTACAAACTCAGTCCGGTTTACAGTACTTAATGATAACTTATCATGCCCTCGTTTATCAAACCTGAATCGACTGAATTCGAATCTGAATCACCAAAAATCCGTCAGAGAGATAGATTCGGGAATAGGAAGGAGAAGGGGAAAGGACCTAACCGAGAAGTTGGCAAGGAAGTAATTCCGGGTTTTGTAGTGTAAAATAAAACTCGCTTTTTTATATACGAAGAATATAGTTTAATCAACTATATATTTTCCATCTTGTACCAATGACCTTTTGCCACCTTTCTTGCAGGTTCATGATTCCGTGCTCATAGAAATGTTGGTCCTCATCATTGAAAAACTGAACCAAGTGCGATCAGAGGTCAACATCATTTGTGAAAGTTTTACCAGTCGAAGAGATTTGCAAAGCTACGAAATAAATGGAAATCATATGGTGCTAGATCAGGGCGATGTAACATCAATTCCCAACCAAGCTCCAATAATTTCCCCAAAAGTTACTAAAAATATGTGAGGCCGGTGTATTATTATGATGGAAAGCAATTCCTTTGCGGCTTGCCAATTCTGGCCGTCCGAATTGATCATCTGGTTTCTTGGAAGAAGCTCAAAATACTTTTATAGTCCCAGCAAATTGACAATATATATTTTTCTATGCAATTCGGCTTTAGATGTGGTTTGTGTTGGATCATCACGCTTACATCATGATCGTCTTCGAACGATGTTACTGTACATGACCCATTTTTCATCACCAATGATGATTCTTTTCAAAAAAGGATCGACTTCCTAGCGCTTGAGATGCATATCGCATTGATTCGTTGTGTTAAGTGAATCTATTGCAATTCACGGAGAATCCAAACATCGAGCTCTCTAGCGAGTTCAAGACAATTTAAATGATTTTCAATTGTCGTGTGCGATACATTTAACCTCTCGGCAATCTCCCGAACAGTTATATGACGATTCTCTGTTAATTAAAGATTTGACTTGGTCGTCATCTTCAGAACGGAACTTTTAAACCAATTCTGACGCGTGCGTTCTGTTATGAAATGAATAGCATAAACTCCCCATATTTCTTGATGAGCTTTGGCAGCCTTCTTTCCTTAATAAAAGGGAAAATCTGCCGAAATTGTTTGTTTCTGCACTCCATGTTAAAATTGACCCTAAACTAACGGTTACAAACAAAATTACGCACAACTTGCTTTTGGAGTAACCCAATAGTGACTGATATCAAATGTCAAAAGGAGAAAGCCATAACACTGCCATACATAAGTCTCTCAAAACCATGTGTGGCAATCAAAATTCCCAACCCAATACTTCAAAGTCTGATGTCATTAGCGAAAACGACTATAGTCTTTTATTTACTGGTTCATTCAAACCCTTGTAAGTACATACGAGAGGTGTTCTCTTTCCGCTGAGCTTCTCTAGCAAACTCTAGCAATGATATATTTCAACAAAGTTTGTTTGAAACTTCAAGTTAGTTATTTAATGTTTAATGACTGTAATAGTATATATATATATATTTCGTGACCTTTTTATACTTATCTTATAAGTATTTCGTGACAAGTTGTATTCCTTAGTTATCATAAAGTGGCGGCACAACAAATTTCAACGTCGTCGACTTTCATTAAATTTCTAGCTTCTTAGTCGAGAACAGCTATGGGTTTTATTGTAAATATAATTGAAGAGGACGGGCATGTTACTGTGAGGGATCTTCAAGCACATCCAAAGATTAGTGGGATAGTAATCAACACCATTTTACATAAGCGTTTGAGTGCAAGTGCGCTTTGTTCTCGTTGGATTCCCCACAATTTGACCAGAGTTCCAAATGAAGACAGATAAACTAGATCACTTAGACAATGGGTCGTTTCATCTGGTGTCCATCATCGTGACAGGTATAATGCTATAGTCCCTAGAAAACGCAACAATCAGTATTTTAGATCTTTGCGAATAAGTCGGCCACAATGAAGCTTATTCAAGAGAAAGACCAGAACAAAATATTGTTGCCTTTCCCAATTGCTTTAAGTAAGAAGAAGTGATGACGATTATAAATTTAATAATTTGTAATGAAATCCACGTCAAAATGCAGATCCGAATCTCTCCAACATCCAGAACATTTTGGAAAGCTTCTGCGAAAGCTCGGAATTGAAAGAACTGCGCCTTAGAAAGTGACAGTCCTAATTGCTAAAACTCACCGTCGCATCAAAGTAATGCCCCAAACACAAATTCCGATACGGACGTTGTTAAACGATTTCCGATATTAGAATCTCATCAAAATCGTAAAAATTGCACCTGGAAACGATCGCATGCACGCATTCGCGAAATAACCGAATTCCGACGTCGCACATGCATATAGCTAGCGCCCCGTTCGACGAAGGTTACCACCGGCGAACGCGTATTGATTTTCCATGGAGTTGCGTGCGTAGTCCAGAATTAACCTGCGTTCAACGCTACCGGCCGTACCGCCGCCGCCGCCGCCACCGCCACCGCCGTCGTCGTCGTCGTTCGAGGTTACCCGACAGGTCGAAGAGTTATCAATGGAACGAGGATTCCCGCATCAATCGAACGAGCGAAGATAAGCATAAAATGAAGAAGGAGAAGGAGGACGAAAACGACAGTGTACACGCGAAAGAGGAAGGAGGAAAGGGTAACATTAAGAAATAGAGCGTCGCGAGACGCCGCGAGGTAAGGCGCTCGAGGAATACGGAGAAAGGTATTTCGGAATGCGATATGGAAATTGTTATAAATAGACGCTCTTACATTAGGAGAATATGTACCTGTCAACTTTATTACGGCGAGTTGGATGTCGGTCCTACAGGTGTCACGAGAACAATATGGATATGTACGAGTATCGTACATTACGTTTATTGCTTTCGTTTATTTCTACGCGTCGCATTTTCGTTCAGTTTTTTTTCGCCTTGTATCGATTCGTCTTTGTGTCGAAATTTGATGCTGATTGCTTTAGATTGAAATGGGGACTGGATGATTTTCATATTCTTGCGCTCGTCGAACCGGATACGTATTTCGACAACTAAGCTGTCACCCTCCGAGACAAAATTATGAAGAAAATTGTTGTTTTTTATATTTAAGTTGGTAAATATAACATTTCCTATTTACACTGACGTCTTCATCGATATAACTCATGATCTTCGTCGTTTATTATATATTTTAGTTATATACATGTATATACATATATCCGTTTTCACTGCATATTCTATCAGGGATCCAGTTTGGTATCTGAAAGTTAAGACATATCTGATTGGAGTCCATCCTTTATTTGCAAATGTTTCACAGAAGCTTTTTCTCCAATTTCCCCATTCTGATGGTACTGTTAGCTTTAATAGCATGCAGCTATACCAATCCATATAAGGTAAAGCTAGGATACTCTGCGCGCTAGGATAGATTACGCACTATCGATAACTGGCGTATCAGGGGGTTGGACTCTAAACGCACATGGCATTAGTAGCTCTGTTACACAAACAATCATCAGTTAAATTCACGTGTTGAAAGAAAGCATTTGTTTGAAGTAACAGAATATTTTGGGGATTAGTTTATCAGGTAAGCTATTGAATTTTCATTGTAAGTGTATATATTTTTATAAGAAACATTCTTAGCAAATTTACGATCATTCTACGGTTTTTCTATTATGCTTCTGTTATTAATTAACATGTTTGCCTATTGAAAAGTAATTTTATAACCTCAAGTATTTAAAATGGCGTGAGCAATCTCTCCTCACTATGAAGGATACTTCGCGCATATTTCAAGTAGGTGAGATTGCGCAGATAAATGCATTAAAACTAATATAAGGAAAGTTTGCGCGATGAAATAAAAAGAAACATTATTCAACTAAAAGTTTAATCTATCCATTTACATTTTTGTTTTTTGTCTCAGAGTCAAAATGCCAAATGTGTACAATCAGACAAGTGTTCGTGGAAAGAAGAAGATCTGGTGCAGGCCATAGTTGCAATAAATAATGACTCTTTTTCTATACGTACAGCAAGCAGAAAGTTTTCGGTTCCTGAATCTACAATAAGATACAGAGTGAAGATAAATGATTTTGTTAAGCATGCATTGGGTCCAGATTCCCAATTAGGTAATGATGCTGAAATGAAGTTAGTTAATCATGTACAGAAGTTACAAGCTGTTGGGTTTGTTCCTACTCAACGAGAACTGAGAATACTTGCGTACCAGTTGGCTGAAACTATTGGCAAACGAAATACGTTCAACAAAGGCAAAAAAATTGCCGGGAAGGTTTGGTTCTCTTCCTTTATGAGGAGGCATCCAGAGCTAAGTATTCGAAAAGCTCAAGGAATAAGTAGAGCTATAACAGAAGGAATGAATCGTGAGGAAGTGAAAAACTATTTCACTCTTTTAACTGATATCTTAACCAATAATGATCTTTTAAACAAACCAGTATGCATTTGGAATTGTGACGAGATTGGAGTTCAACTTAATAATGAACCAAAAAAAGTGATTGCAGTCAAAGGCAGTAAAGATGTTCATGTTGTCACTAGTGCAGAAAAGGGAGAAACAATTAGTATTTTAGCATGTTGCAATGCGGAGGATCGGTTTTTACCCCCTTTTGTATTTTCAAAGGAGTTTACAGTAAACCTCAATATGCAAAAGGTGCTCCTTCTGGGACGGCAATTAAAATGAGAAAAGACAGTGCTTATATCAGCAACGTGTTATTTTCTGACTGGCTTACAACACATTTCATTCCTCGAAAACGAGCAGGTAAAAACCTTCTAATACTTGATGGACATGTATAACATACATAATGATGTGATTCTGCAGCCTTTAGATAGAGTTGTATTCAAGCCGTTTAAAACTTATTTCAAAGAAGCCTGTCAAAATTTGGTCACGACAAGAGGTGGAATAGGCAGAATATCAAGAGATGATTTTGGTGAGCTTTTACAATCGGCTTGGTCTCGTTCTGCCACTGTCAAACTTGCAACTACTGCTTTTCGTGCTACAGGTATCTATCCTTTGGATGAGCGCTATTCCAGATCATGCTTATTTATTGTCTTGTGACCAAAATACTTCTGAGAATCATACTGAACTATCAGACTCATCCATTTCGATGACCGAAATATCTACGGTATCCCGTTCCATAACCCCTGCAGTAAGTGCTTCGAACTCAACACCCATTTGTCAAGAGTCTCAGCCTTTTTCGGATACAAATTTGTGCCAACCTTCAACTTCAAAGCATGTAACAAATCCTTTGGAATTTCCGAATGTAGAACGTGTAAATATTTCTTCTGAAAGACAGTCCCTACGTCCTAGAAATGAGCAAATAACACCTAACAAAGCATTAACTCAAATATCACCCATTCCATGTAGTCTAGTGCCATCAAAAGTAAAAAGAAAAATAAGTGCAGTAAACATCACTGATCCTCAATATATTCAAAGTAAAAAAATAAGAAATGTGCCCCCACAGAAAAGAAAAAAATTATTCTTTGTAAAAAGAAGGAAACGTCTTCCAAACAAAATAAAATACAACGAAAAGAAAAGACGTACGGGTCATCAACCTTCTCAGATCAAGAGAACCAGGTCGACATGGCACTTGTGGCGGAAAATTCGAGTGGAAACAGCGACGATGAGACATGTGTAGAATGCTTCGAAATATATTCGAAGACAGTATCTAAATCGGACTGGATTAAGTGTATAACCTGCCTCAAATGGCTTCATGAATCCTGCACTCTCTATTCACAAAAATGCGTTACATGTGGCCGAATAGATATTCGTAATAAAAATTCAAAAACAAATAAATAAGCATTTTTTAAATAAGCGCAATCTCTCCTGCCTTTGTGCGCAATCTGTCCATTTAGGTTAGGAGATATTGCGCAAAAACACATTTTTTTAATTGTTTGTTTTTATTTTAATAAAGGAGTTTTGTAAGTTACTTAATTTAATTATCATATCCAAAACCCCAAATGATAATTTGTAATACATATTTATATGAAATGTTGGAACACTGAAAATTTATAACATTTTTTTGAAATGTGCGCAGACTATCCTAGCTTTACCTTATGCCTTGTCCATAAATAATTAAAAATTGTAATTTTCATTTCATCTTGATCTATATCAAATCTTTCACATTTCTTCTCAAACTCACCTATCCATTGATTTCCATTGAGTTTTTACTGGCAAATTTTTCATCAATCATAAATTCACTTCCAATATTGCTTATATGTATTTTTGTTTTCAGATTTCTGATTTGTTTCAATCAATTTTGTTCAGTAATTTTACCATCATTTCCTCCGATGCAGTAGTTATCTCTACGGTCGTGTTTTATTTTGTTATTTCCTCTAGAAAATATTCACCAAACTGTGAACTCTTGTGTCAATGTAATCCATACTTGTCTAAATTGGTTTCTTTTCTGGAGAGTTTTCTTCACTTTGGCAAAAGCTCGTACGTTTGCTATGGTTTTGCGTGTAGTTGCTGGCTGGTGTTCATTTGGAACTTCAAATATGCGCCCATTGGATGTTGTAATTGGGGTTATGCACAAGATGTTAGATTTTCCATCCGATGCTTCTCTAAAAGTAAAGTTCAATCTTAGTTTTTCCATCACGAATCTTCGACGAGAATGTTGTTTTATTACGAGTTATTAAATTTAACGGGGTTGATGGAGAGTAATAAGTCGAAAAGCTTATCTGTAAAACAAAGATCAATTTTATTTTCAACAATATTATCATTATTTACACTATTTATAACCCGTAAAAACAAAGAAAGAACATTCAATGTTTATTATTCACGATGTGTTTCCTTTAAGTTTAAACTTATAAACTTTATCTCAGTCAAACCATATCATTTCAGCGATTTCAGGTCGCTGCCTTACCGACTAGATAGATTCCAAATGGCTTGAGGAAGTAATCCCCCCCTCCTCTCACACACACACACACTTAGAACTTTAAATATAAAGTATCGATCGCCCATTTTCCAGCTCTTCTGATCCATTCTATTCGGTGGATCAATCCGTTTTCTCTGTTTTTTTTTTTCTTGCTGGCTTTGTTAGAGCTTGTTGCCGCTGATCCCACTATTTTCTTCACTTCTCGTTGTTCTTTCGCTTTTTCTCTCCATTTCGTGACGTTCATATTTCTTATATTTCCACAAACTTGGTCTATCTCTTGGTCTTCTTCCTGACGGTTTCTAGCTGAGTACCTTCTTTATTAACGAGTCTTGGTCTCTTCTTTGCGTGTGCCCTAGCCAGCTCAGATTTCGAGTTTTTATGTATCTTACGATGTCCTCTCCATCCATCACCTGTCTTATCTCGCGGCTCATTAGTGATCTGTATTCATCTTGCACTTTCTTGGGTCCCACTATTCTCCTTAGGATTTTTCTTTGTAGTAATCGTAGGTTTCCTGCGTCCTTCTGTTCTGTTCTTCAAGACACGTTCTTTTGGATTTGAAGGTTATTGTTGGTCTAATTATTGTCTTATACAGTTGTTTTATTTTCGTGTCTGTGCCGAGTGTTTTATCTTTCAGTAGTAGTTTTATGTATTTCCAGTGGAATTTGTTCCCTGATTGAATTCTTTCGTTTATTTCTATACACTTCTTTCGTCTGCCCCGTTGATTGTTACTCCTAGGTACCTAAGCCTTCTTACTTTTTGAAGGGTATATTCCCTCTATGTTTAATTCTGATTCCTTCTTTCTTGTTTTGAACTCAGCATATTTTGTCTTCTCCTAGTTAATGCTTAGCTCTCTAATTTCCGCTTTTTTGATTATTGATATTAGTGCATCTGCTAGGCTTCGTTTATTTGTTGATATCAGAGAATGTCAGCGTATTCTATTACAGCCACGTTCACAAGTATTGGGCACGCTTATAAAATGATTAATTTGGAGTCTAGGCAAATATTATCTAAATAACCTACCCTCGGTCCAATTTCCCTCTTGTCGATGAGTCATAGGCAGATTTCTCGTAGTAAAAACCCTCAGTCGATTATGAACTTTTGAGATTCTTGGCACAGAATGGTGAATTTCTTTTAGTATTTTTATTGAAAAATATGCCAAAGAGACGAGATTTAAGTGAGGTTGAAAGAGCTCAGATTGTAACTGCGTCGTCAACAGGCTCGAGTCAAGTTAAAATAGCGACGCGAATGAAATGTTCACGTTCGGATGTGCAAATTACGCTCAAAAGATACACAGAGATAGGGTCCTATAGAAATAAACCAAGAAGTTGAAGAGAAGGCGTGACTAGTGCCCGTCAGGACAGACAATTATTACTTATGTCTCTACGTGACTGGAGAAAATCTTCAAAATAACTTGCTCGGGAAGTAAGTGAAGCATTCGGAACTTCTTGTCCGTCGGTTACGATAAGAAAGCGATTATAACAAGCGGGTTTGACAGCTCGTAAGGCCGGAAAGAAACCGCGGCTTTCTGTAGCGAACAAAGAAAAACGGTTATTTTTGGCTAAAAAATACAGAAACTGGACTGCGGCTTATTGGGCTAAAGTGGTATGGTCCGATGGAACAAATATAGAGGTAATCAATATTTAACTATAAATTTTAAATTCAATACACACAAATTGTCTTTTCTTCCGATTTAGTGAATTTTATGTGGCCAGCTTAAATGACGTGTGTTCTGTTTGTAAAATATAGACTTTTGGTAAACCTGGACCATAAATGGTAAGAAGAAGAGTAAAAGAGGCTTATGATCAGGCTGGTATTTTCTCAACTGTGAAGCTTGGTGGAGACAACGTCATGATTTGGGGCTGTATGTGCTACCAGGAGGTGGAAAACATATTTCTGTGGGACGGAAAAATGAACTCTACTACACCGCAATGTTAGAAGAAGTTCTAATAACATCTGTCCAAAAAAAAATGTCATGAAGATTGATGCGTTCGTTTCGAGGGTTGATTGAGGCAAATCTGGGTATACTAATACATATATTTAAATGTTCGTAGAAATTAATGCTCAATATATTTAAAAGTTAAAAACATGACATAAACAAGGCATGGGCAACCTTTTTTGTAGAAGTTTTATGCTGCGAGTAATCTTGAAAAATATACATTTTTGTAGTATCCTTATGATTCATTATGAATTAAGTTTAGACGGGCCGTGCTAATATGCAACGAAAGAGTTCAGTAGCGGGCCGGGCAAATCTTACTCGAGGGACGCATGTGGCCCGCGGGCCGGAGGTTGTCCATACCTGACATAAACAAACAAACCTGGCAAACGTGTATCATTCGATGCTCGATCTATTGTTATTCTTTTTTCTTCTGTCACGTTACTCGGGTGTTCGTCCTTGGTAGCCGATTTTGTTCAAATTGCACCCAACAAATATACTGCAGAATATTTTTTCTAAAAGGATGACGCTCCGTGCCACATTTCAAAGCAGAGTAGGCAGTGGTTAATGGACAAAGCTGTTCCTGTTCTTGAAAGGGCCGCACAGTCACCAGATCTGCCCTATTCAACATTCATGGCCGTTGTTGCAGCGAAACGTTCAAAGGCTTCATCGCAAATCATGGGGTGAATTAAAAACAAACGTTGTGGAAGAGTGAAATAGTAATAATGTTATTAAATACACTTATTAACAAATATTCGGGGGTGCCTAATACTTATGAACATAGCTGTATTTGAGTAGTCTTTTATGCTATGATTTTCTTGGTCTTTATGCTGTTCATTAGTCCCTCCTAACGCTACGTTGAATAGTATTGCCGACAAGCTGTCTGCTTGCCTCACTCCTTTTTCCATTCTTACGGTGTTGGTGTTTCCATCGTTCGTTCTGACATTTGCAGTTGAGTCTTTCAATGTCATTCTTACCAATCTAATCAGTTTATCTGGAAGTTTAGATTTTCTAATCTCTTATTATACAACCAATATAACCATATTGTTAGCTTCTTAAAAATCACTATCACGATCGTTACGTTTACGGTAAAAGAATTTAGAACGTCGGACTCGTAGATTAACTAATAACATCGTTTACATCGCCCGAAAGTTATCCTTAATAACCGGAGAAAATCCAACGCCCATATTCGGGTCATTTGTAATCTAATCCGTGTTCGCAGCGAAGGCGAGTAAAGAAAACCTGTCATTAGCGACGGCCACAATATCGAAGAATCATTAGGCACTAAACCGATCTTATCGTCCGTCGTCTTTCACGCTAGGTTAACGACGGTATAATGACCGGGCCGCGACGAGCGCTGTTCGCGACGAAATATAATCGACGCCTTGCCTCATTTATTAGAACGTTAGAGAGTACGACGAAGCCTACCAGATTGATAGTTCGGTCGGGATTAATACCTCAATTTATGGCGAATACTCTTCGGAGATATTTAATCGTTTTTGTTCCATATACAGAGCGCGACGAAGTGATCGTAAATATCAAGCACATTATTGGTAAAAAAATTTTTCTTCTAAAATGGTAACACTGGCCGAGTTGGTGCTCTACAAGAAATCTCGTTTATAACGTTCTTTATATACTAGTGGAGTAGAAATCTAAAAATACGGCTGTCTGAGCGAGAACGAATAAGGGGTTTTAATGTAAGACTGAGATAGAGCACGAAACGGGTGATACGGGATTTATTCGAATGTGGAGTGCAGTGCATACTTCTATTCTGTTGTGCAGTTGGCGTCGTTAAAATTGGGCGATTTTGAATTTTATCTTCATTTCAAAGATACAAGAAATCATTCTTCCTCGCTTGGATAGCAACATACGTTGTAAAATCCATTGTGGAGTGGACTTCATACTCATACCCTGTTGTGCCTTTGGTGCCGTCAAAACTTAGCAGCTTTGAGCTTTGAAACAAGGTGTAATAATGCGAGTTTTCCATCTCATTTTAACACGATAGAAGGAATCATTCTTCGGCGCTCGGACAACGGCATTTCCAGATCAAAAGCAGCATATCTTGTCAAATTCAATGTGGAGCTGAGTTCATACTCATAATTTCTTGTGCAGTTGGTGCCGTCAAAACTGAGCAGTTTTGAGCTGCGAAACAACGTGCAACACGGCGAGTTTCCAATTGCACTTCAACGATAGCAGGAATCATTCTTCGTCGCTAGGACAACGGCATTTCCAGATGAAAAGCAGCATATCTCGTCAAATCCAATGTGGAGCGGAGTTCATACTCATACTCTCTTGTGCAGTTGGTACCATCAAAACTGAGCAGTTTTGAGCTGCGAAACAACGTGCAACACGGCGAGTTTCTTATTGCATTTCAATGACAGCAGGAGTTATTCTTCGTCGCTAGGACAACGCCATTTCCAGATCAAAAGCAGCATATCTTGTCAAATTCAATGTGGAGCTGAGTTCATACTCATACTCTCTTGTGCAGTTGGTGCCGTCAAAACTGAGCAGTTTTGAGCTGCGAAACAACGTGCGACACGGCGAGTTTCCCATTGCATTTCGACGATAGCAGGAAACATTCTTCGGCGCTAGGACAACGGCATTTCCAGATCAAACGCAGCATATCTCGTCAAATCCAATGTGGAGCTGAGTTCATACTCATACTCTCTTGTGCAGTTGGTGCCATCAAAACTGAGCAGTTTTGAGCTGCGAAACAACGTGCAACACGGCGAGTTTCTTATTGCATTTCAATGATAGCAGGAATCATTCTTCGTCGCTAGGACAACGCCATTTCCAGATCAAAAGCAGCATATCTTGTCAAATCCAATGTGGAGCTGAGTTCATACTCATACTCTCTTGTGCAGTTGGTGCCATCAAAACTGAGCAGTTTTGAGCTGCGAAACGACGTGCAACACGGCGAGTTTCCCATTGCATTTCGACGATAGCAGGAAACATTCTTCGGCGCTAGGACAACGGCATTTCCAGATCAAACGCAGCATATCTTGTCAAATCCAATGTGGAGCTGAGTTCATACTCATACTCTCTTGTGCAGTTGGTGCCATCAAAACTGAGCAGTTTTGAGCTGCGAAACAACGTGCAACACGGCGAGTTTCCAATTGCATTTCGACGATAGCAGGAAACATTCTTCGGCGCTAGGACAACGGCATTTCCAGATCAAAAGCAGCATATCTTGTCAAATCCAATGTGGAGCTGAGTTCATACTCATACTTTCTTGTGCAGTTGGTGCCATCAAAACTGAGCAGTTTTGAGCTTTGAAACAACGTGCAACACGGCGAGTTTCCGATTGCATTTCGACGATAGCAGGAATCATTCTTCGTCGCTGGGACAACGGCATTTTCAGATCCAAAACAGCATACGATGTCAAATCCAATGTGGAGCTGTGCAGTAGCTGTCATCAAAACTAAGCAGTTTTGAATTTTGAAACAACGCGCAAGTATACACTGTCCGATACTGTATAGTCACATACATGCAAAGCTAACCCTAATTACCATTTTATCGGGAGACACGGTCGTTTATTTATAATGTTTCCTTTTTCACGATATTAATTATTAAAAGACGAGCTCGTCTCCGCTTTCACGTTTTCCCACTTTTCTTCTTAATTCAATACCGAAAGGCAGGTACGGTCGTTTACATTTTTCATCGCTCTAACGATCCCTCGTCCTTCATCTCTAAACGTTTGCGAGCCACAAGGAAGAGAAATCGTTAAATATTCAGTCCGGTTCTAGACGGGGCCGACTCGATAAAAAATCCGACTACGCGACTGAGCCGTTAAGCGTAAATTCTGTAGGAAATATCGCGAGAGTCAAGTGATCTTACGTGCGAAGATGATGTCGCAAACATGTTTAAATTAAATGTGCGAAAGACGAAAAGTTGATTAAGACTTAATTGGGATAAAACTGACGAAGTTGAAAGAAAGGATGTTTGAATTGGGGGAACAAAAGGAAAGTAAATAAAGAATTGCATCCAAGGGCAAATTGAAGTGAGATGCGAGTCTAATATTAAGAAGGAGTGGAAAGAAGAAAATTCGTAAGGAAATTGAAGGAAGACAAGAATTACTAGTGTGTACAAGGATAATAAGCAACTAGGCCTCCTACACGCGGATCATGATGGCGTTGGTGCAATGTAGACAAGTATTTGAGCAGCAAAAGTGTTCTTCTAGAATCCCTGCAATTGTTGAAAAAAACAAACGCGGGGTCATCAATGTGTAATACTTTATTTACACACACCTGTTCAACATTTATATGTGCCCGACATATGGCCGAGATTTGACAAGCGTTTATATTTGTTCCTCGACATTGTAAACATTTGCCTTTTTTGTTCTTCAATCGCGTGTTTGAAGTTCTTCGACATATACTATTTATAATAATAATAATAATAATAATATATAATTTATTTTCAACAATACAGTACAATTAAAAATATAACAAAGAGAGAAGAAATAAAAAAAAGAAAATGTACATTCTCTGTATGTGAAAACCAAAAGGAGAAGGAGGAAGAGGAAAAGATCTTCCGTCGAACCTTTGCAGTATATGAGCAAAAATAAACAGTACAGAATGCCTAATTCTAACTTAATCCTAAATTCTGTCATATACACAGTTGCCAAATTGCACAAACATTGGATTGATATACAAGCACTAGTACCGAACATAATTACTCAATTAAATATTTAACATTAATAAGATAAAATAAATTTAAAAATTAGAAAATTAGAAAATTAGAAAGCATTGTAAGAGCAATAAAACAGTAACGGAACCAGAACAAGGCTCACCGCTGACCCGTCACCAAATATTCCCGCATCCACGATCTAAACCTAGCGAAAGAATAACTCTTTGTCTCCAAAGGCAGATTATTATAAAATTTAGGGACATTGTAGGAGAAAGATCGCTGGAATAAAGAAGTTCTATGAATGGGCGTAGTAATAAGATGTCTGTGTCGCAGACCCAGATGATGAACATCGGTACGAAAGCTCAATTTGTTAAATAAGTATGATGGAGCTTTAAATGTAATAATTTTGAAATAGAGCATTCCAGACTGCAAACAAAATCTGCTCCTCATGTTCAACCATCCCAGCTCAACCAACTTAGGAGACAAATGTTGATATTTGCGTAAACCATATATTAAGCGAATGCAAGAGTTTTGAACACGCTGCACCCTATTCAACACATTCTGAGTCAACCAAGGGCCATAGACCGACGAACAATAATAAAATTGTGATAAAACCAGAGAATCACAAAGCTCTGATTTTATCTTTCTAGACAAACAATGTCGGTGAGGATAAATTAGTTTCAAAGCGTAATAAGCATTTTTAACGTACCCCAAAACCTGAGTATTTAATCTAAAATTGCGGTCAATAATTAAACCCAGATTCTTTGCCTCCTCAACCACAGGTACCGCAACACCATTAATCCTAAGTTTAATGGAATCAAAAAGCATACGATAGCTCTTTTTATCAGTAAAAACCTGAACTGTCGATTTAGATGGATTCAGAATCAGCGAATGTCGCAGTGCAGCCTCAAAAATAGCATCGAGATTAGTTGCGACATCACCCAATGCCTGGTCCGTATCAGCAATGTTGAATATATGATATAACTGCACATCGTCAGCATACATATGAATCTTACACGATTTTACCGCCCTTGGTAGTAAGAAGGTATAAATAATGAAGAGCAATGGGCCCAAAATGGACCCCTGCGGGACACCAGGCGATACTGGAATGGGATCGGAGACGCCATTCGTAGTTCTAACTTTCTGAGTTCTTTTAGATAGATAACTATTCAAGAACTGAAGCGCATCCATAGACAGTCCTATATAGCTCAGCACGGACAACAAAACATCATGATTCAGAGTGTCTAAGGCCTTGCCAAAGTCAAGCAATACAAGTACAGAAGCTTGACCATTATCACGCGCAGTTATCAGATCATCAGTAATATTTAAGAGGCACGTTGTGCAACTGTGTCCAGATCTAAATCTAGATTGAGACTCAGGTATGATGTTATAAAGGTTTAGATATGTTCGGAGTTGAAGGTTCATGACTTTCTCCAATACTTTAGATAGAACAGGAAGCAAACTAATTGGTCGCAAATCAGAGAAATGCTCAGCATTAGATTTCTTAGGAAGGGGAATAATGATAGCATGTTTCCATAAATCAGGAAATGTATTATTATTATTTATTGCCCGAATAAAACGAATACGAACTACTTGATCTTGCACCAAAATCATCCGACTCTTAGTATCATTTACGCGTCCACGTTAAAAGGAAAGCATAGGATACTACGAGTAACTCTTAAGTATTGCTTATGAAACAGAGACTGCAAATTTGACTTGGTTTGACTTTAGGTCCATGCTTTGTAATTTTCCTCCATTCTTTTCGATTTGTGGATTTCTCATTTCGATTTTCCTCTTTCTCCGCCGACTCTGTCGACCTCCATTTCTTTTATCTTCGGGAGATCTTCATGGTATCGATTTTCGATTCAAGATTTCGTAGAGTATAATAAAGTAAAATAAAATTCGACAATGACGCCTTTTGGGAATGACAGTAGAAAAGTAAAGTTTTCGAAGTTCAGAATAAACAATTTAATGGAAGTTTTACAAAGTAGTAACAACTTCAAAATGAGTTGGAACCCCAATTGCGTGATGATGTAATTCGGACCGAAAATAGCATTTACCTAAGTTACCCGTTCCCCTCTTACTTTGTTTTCTCGCAAAGTGTAGTCCTTTGGAAACAACGACCGATATTCGTCGAACACGAAAGGAGCGTAAAAGTACAAAAATAACATCACACGCTCTCGGCACATATCGCGCCTATCGCGCGGGTGAGGCATCGCGCTACCAACACCTAAAAGTTATATTGCTAAACTTTTATTTACTGCGCGATCAAGCCGTCCGAGCACAAACTCAACTCGTCGCCTTCAACTCCTTTAAATCACTCGAGCGTCGTTTCTCTCCCCCACGGTCGATCCCGAACGAAACAAAAACTTATCTTCTTTAATGTAGCCGGTTGCATCGGTCGTTTTTGTCGACGTTTCGTTTTGTTTTCTCACACGGACGACGTGACCTCGTCCCCGCTTCTTCGCCTCCCTCTAGCGTCGACCACTTACGACTATCTCGGTCTTTTTTCTCCGTTTTCCGGGTAAATTGCGCCGCGGTTGGCAACGTCGTATTGCAAAAAGTTCTCGTGTAAACCGCGCAACGTCCAACTTCGGGATAAAAACCGGCAAAATAGCCGGGGTAAAACGAAAAGTAAATAAAACTGCGCTCGAGCGGGATTAATTGTCTTGGCATCAGACCAAAGAAGTTGGAAAAGCGAATACCTCGGATGCAAAGGTTAGGCGTGGGGTCATCCGGAATATTTACATGCATGCTTGCTTAAACGTACCGATCTGAAAGTGGGGAAGAGTGATAGTCGCACGCCGTCATTTACATTGTAAATTTCGACGGAGAATTGAGCGGGGTTTACGTAGAAGGAGTTTTCGCGTAGGTAAAGTTTCAACGAAGATCACAGGAAAAGAAAATTGAGAGTAAACACTAATAAGTAGTAGACGCAGACTTTCTTATTTCTCAACTCGTCTTTTATACATTCCTTTACTGTACCTTGAACACGTAAGAAATTGTATCGTAATTGCATAGATGTTGGCAACTTCCATGAGGAAACGTACTTACCCCAAAATAGACGAAAGTGTTCATTATATACTAGATGTTGTGGGATGTTGCACACACTTAACATAAAGATAAAATTATATATAAACTGCCAGTATGGAATACTGTTACTTAACCTTCCTATACTCACGTCAAAATGAAAGACGTATACTATACTATATAAATCGGTCTCACAGACCGTATGCGTGAGTATAGGTAGGTTAAATTCAATACGTGACCTGTACTTATAGAATATTTTCTAGATTCGAACCTATCGCGACATAGCAATCCTCTATTGCGTATTGTGCAATAAATCTAATACAGGGAGATATTTATTCACATTCGAAGGGAATGTTACACCTTTTAGGTGTCCCATATCCGCGTACTTATTTAGCGTGCAGCGTGCAACGTACTGTCGCTTTGAACTCTCTCGCGGTACTGTCGAGATCGACTACGAGTTGAAAATTACCCGTACCCACGCCCCTATCGCTACGCTACTGCCATCCGATACCACCGTCTCATAAAACCTTACTAATATCACTGCATTTTCATTCCAAGAAATAGACGCATTTCTGTGTTTCGAACGAACGTGTTTGAAGCAATAACACATAGATTACATACAGTTCAATTCTGGTAGAAGAAAACATTGGCGTGTCCTATATGTGGTGTCTAAGATATACAAAGACAAAGTATGAGACACTTCATTTTCTTTCAATAAAAGCTCCCGTAAACATGGCGAAACAATAAAATCATCCGATACCGCCTGTTTAACAAACTTTACTAACAAAAGGGAATTTAGTTAAGGCAATTGATTTCTCTCTGTCTCTCTCTTTCCCTCGCGATTCCATCATAAACGCCAGATATTGATCATTTCGAAAGCAAAACCATCCTTCTGCCATTCGCGGTCTAGCAGTGTTTACTTGGAATTTCATTGGCCTTCTTCTTTGGAAGGTGTTTGGGTTGGAAATTAATAATGTGTCATCCTTCCTTCTTCTTCTTCCTGGTCTTCTCCGCTCTTCAACTTCCTTTGGCTTCTTCTACAGTGGCCTTTCTTATTCTTTCCCCTACTGTTTTTGTCAGCTTTCCTCCTTCTCCTCCTGTTCTCTCTCTTCCTACTGCTCCTACTACTTTTGCCCGTGTTATCCTTCCTTCTTCTTCTTCCTTATCTTCTCCGCTGTTCAACTTCCTTTGACTTCTTCTGCAGTTGTTCCTCTTCTTCTTCCCCCTATTATTCTTGCCCGCCTTCCTCTTTTCCCCCTGTTCTCTCTCTTTCTACTCCTCCTACTGCTTTTGTCCGCCTTATCCTTGCTTCTTCGTCTTCCTTATCTTCTCCGCTGTCCAACTTTCTTTGGCTTCCTTTGTAGTTGTTCTTCTTATTCTTACCCGTCTTCCCTTTCCTCGTCCTGTTCTCTCTGCCTTCCTCCTAAAGTTCTCTCTTTTCCTCTACGTATGCTTCTTCTTCTACATCTTCTTTATCTACCTCTTCCTCTTTTCCCTGCACTTCATTTCAGCTACTTGATTTTTCTGCTTCAATACATTTCTTTTGTTTTCTCTTTCGTTAAGTTAACTTGCTTAGCTTGCACTCCATTGGTTACCAGAATCAATTTTGGAAACATCTCTTTGCTGATTATTACCCGAACATTTATACATCTAGGTTTGTACGTAGAGATGCTCAACACTTAAAAATCAACTACTCCTACTAAGTGTATTACGAACCAACGATATTTTCCTCATTTTAAAATAACGGGGATAATGAGAGCTAACGCTCGCAATTTCCATACAGTTGTAATATGTGATATGTACAAGGCTTTTGATGCTATATTCCTACGGTTTATCACCTAAATTTATTGAACTTATAGAATCCCACTTGCATAACGGGAATTGCTACGTATCATACAATGATTTTAAATCTCGTCGTTTTACCATGGTGTCAGGTGTACCACAAGGCTCACATCTTGCCCCCGTTGCTTTTCAATCTGTTTATAAATGATCTGTTAATATCGTTATCTTATCCTTCGTTGGCGTATGCGGATGGTCTTCAAGTTTACTGCAGAATATCTACTTGGGATGACGTTGCCTTACTGCAATATAATTTGGATTTGATTGAGAGGTGGTGTGCGAGTAACCAGTTCAACTTAAACATCGCCAAATGCGAGGAGAGAATCTCCTATTATCAATGCTTACACCGTATCTGATGTACCACTGTCAAATGTTGATTTTCTAAGAGATCTTGGCGTCTTGCTTAATTCCGGTTTGACTTTTTGTTTCGCACATTAATGACATTTGCAGTTCTGCCTCTAAGGTGTTGGGCTTGATTTTAAGATGTACAAAAGAGTTTATCGATGTGAACTTAATTAAATGTTTATATTTTGCCCTTGTTGTTAGCAAACTCGAATATACGAGCCTAATACGGTATCCCATCTATAGTTGGCACTGTATTAAGATCGAAAGGTTACATCGCAGATTTCTAAAATATTTATCATTCAGAATCAATGGCCGATATCCTGCATTTGGGGCTGATTTTGCTGAAGTCATGGATCACTTCGAAGTCGATTCCTTGATGTCCACGCGCGAGCAACATACTGCAAGCTTTTTAGCTGAACTTTTGGTTAATGCTATGGACTGTCCAGATCTATTCTCAAAGATTGGCCTAAATGTACAACGCATTGCATCGAGATCTATGGCTACTTTTACAGTACCAACTGCAAGGACTAATGTGCTCGGAATGTAGCCTGTAGTCGTAATGAGCAGAAATGCCAACAATTTATTCGATGACATTTTTTGTTTAAAATAGCTTTCATGGTATGGATTTCATTAATTTTATTATTATTGCTTGATTTGCGATGGTTGGAAGTTGCACCATTTAGTTTATAGGTATATGAGTGTATTATTTTTGAAGATTGTCATTACTTATGTTTTAGTGTCTTATTTTGTTAATTCTTATCCTCATATTAGGGGTAGCCTATTGGATAATATCATTACCCCCCGCTCCCCCACAGACTTCAAGTTATTACAACGAATTACGTGTTATGAAGCCGATACTCGCCGACTTCAAATCGCTGAACCAAACCGTACATCGCAAAAGCAAAGAACACGAACTCCCACAAAACGGTCGATCGTGTGTATCCATTGAATTTTCAACAAGCACACCTCGCACAATCCCGTTTAAAACTTCGTTCGTTCCTTTCTTGGAAAACCTCGACTAACGCGACCGCGCTCGCAATAACAAAACACAAAACGGCAACCGACACAATGGCCCCGGAGAAATCTCGACGATCAAGACGAAGTGGTTGTAGTAGGCAGCAGCAGCAACAGCAGCAGACGAACGGACCGAGACGCCAAATCGCAGTAGGCAGGCAGGTCGGTAGGTCGGTGGTACGGTGTTGCACGACCGCCGCTGCCGCCGCCGCCGCCGCGGTTGCAATTAATCCTCCGATGATCTCGAAGTCAACGTACTGCACCGTCACGAAATACAATACTGCCAACTGAAAGCCGATCGTCTGACATACGATCGTTTATCAACGACATCATTGAACATTATAAACGATCCGCCCGGTACAAATAACGAGACTCCATTGTTTTTGTCATGGCCGATCACGATGACAAGGTCAATATTTAACGGATAGACAGTACGAGACGACGAGCAGCAGTGCGGACGCGTGATTTGAAATGGCGGAGGACGAGGGGATGAAGATGCATGATCTGTTCGGTCGGAGATGCGTTCGAGTATTATAGCAGGTTGTAGAGATGATTGGATAATTTTGCTTCTAACTTTTTGTTATTACCCAAATTTGAATGAAGTCTTACGTTTTGCATTCTTTAACAGGACTATTATATATATGCGTAGCACGACAGGCCCTATAGGCCCAAGGCTTGATTGATTACTGCCCTCCATTGCGTCCTGTTTTTAACCTTTTCCTCCCAGTCTCTAACTCCCATTTCTTTAAGGTCCTCTTGTACCGCATCCAGCCGTCTTGACCTTGGTCGCCCTCTCCTCTCTTTTTTCCACTTACCTCATTCTGCAACAGTATCTTCGGTCTTCTTCCTTTACGGAGCCTTATTATATGACCCAACTGTCAAATACGTTGGGACCTCACTATAGCCGTTATACCGAGCCCATACATGTCCATTATCTCGCCCGTTTTTTTACCACCATAAATCCACCTTAGGATCTCTCCCTACCACACCTCCAAACGATTCTTGTCCCTTTCTTTTAATATCCACACAACACATCACATAAATAACAACCGGTCTCATTACCGCTTGATATATACGCACTTTCGCGTTTTGCGACACACTTTTTGACTTTAATTTTCTTAACAATCCCCACTGCAAACTTATTCCCCTTTGTAAATCTTACTCACTTATTTCATTACTTTCGTCCAAATTACTTGCAAGACTAACACCAAGATAACTAAAACTCTGAACAGGATTAAACATGTAACTTGTTCCAACTACGGTACTTTTTATTGCAAGCTCTTTCTCACTCGTTCCTCTCATTACCACATACTTTGTTTTATCCTCATCTATAGTCAACCCCACTCTTCTGGCCGCCACTTGTATACGTCTGGTTATATCTTACAGTTCCTTTTTGGTGCTTGCAATTAGCACTATCATCAGCATATACCATACAGTGATGCCTGTGATGATAAATTGTACCTTGAGTATGTATTCCTTAATACTTTTCCTAAAACAAAGTTAAACAGAGTAGTCAAATTTGCCCGTCTTGTGTCCATTAACCATAATCCTACATGCTGTATTTCTCAGTGTCATCTATATTAGAGAACAATTAGTTTAAAAAAATCCACGCAATGGTAAATATAAAGAAAGAAATCGTATCTTACTGAACAACACCTACTAGAAAAATTTGGAACGGACTTTAACCTTTCCTTCTTTAGGGTTTTTGGTCGAGCAACTAGTTTGTTCCAAGTATCCTTTCTTCAGTAGCTTCCTATTTTTCCTGCTTCTTGAACTTTTCCAGCAATGTGACCTGTTGCCATGCCTGTGTTCAGTGTAACTGTTCTAGTCTTCAAGGTCTGCTCCCTGGGCGGGAGGCAAAAAGACCTCGAGGGTCTAAATAACTCTCACAGTGAGTGAAATCCATACCTCCATAGACTTAGGCACCTTCAAACGTCACGGATGAGCGAATTTGGAATTCCTGATAAATTCTTAAGGATTGTTTTACGAGAAATCAACAGCAAGGGAGTGCTGAGAGCATAAGAGTGTACTTTCGAACAAACTAAAGGTAGAAAAGGATCGATGTTGTTTGTAATATGTAGTTATAGATCACGTAATGACTATTATATTATACAGCTCTGCAGGCCTTGAAGGCCTAGGGCCATAACAAAATATGTACTCAATAATACAATAGTAATTATTTACCCCATGACTTAATATATGATTCTGAATTAAGGCATAACATGACTAAGCTATTTCCTGCTTCTCCTGGAAGCTTCAAATTATCAACACCCACATCTCCAATCCACCACACTTGCACAATTAAGGTCCTCTGTCATACTGTCGTACCATGCTTTTCGCGGTCTTCCTGGAATAAGATAACAGATAATAAAAGTGGAATCAGCTGGGAAATGTTTCATAAATTGGAGGACCTTGAATTTGTGAGAGATTTCGATAACTTTGTTATTTGGGCATCAAGGTAGATGTATAGGGTGAGTCAGAAAAAGACTTTAACAGGACGATTGGTTTAGCATACTTTGAACACCTGAGTACCTTCAACATGATGAGACGACTGTGGTCATTTATAAAACACCAGTTACAAACAAAACTGCGCGTATTTAAAACTAACGTGAAAAGCGTACTACTATATGGCTCGGCAACGTGGAAGTAATCAAGAAAGTGCCTTAAAAACTACAAATCTTCCATAACAAATGTCTAACAATAAGAATAATATGCAGAATGTCTTGGCCAAATATTTAGGAACAATCATTCAGTGGGACGTAAAAATGGAGTAAGAAAGTATTGAAAGAATGAAAAAAAGAGGAAGTACGAAAACAGATCAAAACAGAAAGAGTGAAAAAAGAGAAGATAAGACAAACAATAAAGTATAACGATGAGACTTGGACAAAGTCAGAAAAGATCAAATCGCGAGTGAACGCCATGGATATGAGACTCGTAAGGCGAATAGAAAATAAGACCAAGAAAGACAAGATACGTAAAGAGAAATATTGGAAATGGAATGACGACATCAGGGAAGCAGCGGCAGAATTATGCAGAAAACAAGAAACTTACCTCCATTCGAGCCTTACACCGAAAGGTAGATAGGCACAGTACTAAGTAACTGAGTGCTTGGCCAAGGAAATCAGATCTCAGATCAGATATCAGACTGTGCTGAAATGACAAATGAGAAAACCTTAATGGAAGTGGATAGGGCACACTCTCAAAAAACACAGTAAAAATATGTATAACTAAACAAGTCTTCAACTATAATATTCCAGGTAAGAGGAGAGCGTTGGTAGGCCAATAAATACATGGAGGCGCACTGTACGAGACGAACTCAAGCGGCTTGGACTTAAATGGACAGAGGCTAAAACAATGGTCAAGAATAAAACAGCGTGAAGATTATTTGTGAACAGGTAATAGAATTCATAAACGCACAGGAGTTAGTCCTTAGTTCAGCTTTGAAAGAAGACACCAATAATGGTGCCCTTTGCAGTGGCACACTAGAGCGTCTTATTTCGAAGAATTTTCGATGGATAAGTCATCGAGGGTATTTGGTAAACTAAGGAAAAACAATTCCATTAGTTACGTTACCAGAATTATTGTTAAAAGGATTTAGAAAGCTTAGCGGATAGGAGTCCACAGTTAGAACTAAGATTTGTTCTATAAAAATCTGAAGAAATTTTGTACGAGACGAGAGGAAAAATTATTAAACAAAAATGAAATGCTAATAATAATAATAATAATAATAATAATAATAATAATAATAATAATAATAATGTGCATGTATTTGCAATGAAACCATTACAGAAATTTGTCATTTAATTTCTAGCATGTAATACGTCACAGTTGTATATTACAATTCTCATATCTATAAGACATATATATTTAAAAATAAATAAATAAATAAGTTAAAATGGAGTATATCACAAGCATACTGAAATAAAAGACTAACAAAACATAGACACATTAATTGACTAGGAACTCCTCCATGCTGTACCACTCTCTTTCGATTAACATTTCTTTGACTATTTTTTCTAAAATTGCCATTCGTTAGGTAATTTGTTCTATAACTTGCATCCCCAGTAGTCAATTGTTTTTTGTGAACTTGTTAGTCTGTAGTAAGGTACCCTCATGTCGATTTTGTGTGTGGTATTCTTCATGGTATCCATTTTGGGGAAGATCTTTTTATTCTGGTGTACATAACATACGACAGCTAGAATAAATACTGATGATGAGAGTATCCTCTCGTTTCTAAAGTGGCCTTTACCACTTTCCCCATGTTCAAGACTGTTTAGGAATCTTATTGCTCTTTTTTGTAGAATAAATATCCTATTTGATTACGTCGACATTTTCCAGAAGAGTACTCCGTTGCACAGAAGATAATAGAAATTTGCAAAATACGTCGTTTTGCCTGCTTCGTCAGTAATAATATGTTCTGGCCTTATAATATTATATATTATTATAATAAATAATGATGTTTGTATATGTGAGAGGGATTCGATATGAATTCTCTCACTATGCACGTATTACGCATTTTTGCAGTTATTTTTCTACAGGAGTGGACAACTTGCGTTGCCACAGCCTCCTGTAGTAACTGTGGCAACGCAAGTTGTCCACTCCTGTAGAAAAATAACTGCAAAAATGCGTAATACGTGCATAGTGAGAGAATTCATATCGAATCCCTCTCACATGTACAAACATCAATGTTCAGACGATATACACATAAAGTTTGTATACGACATTACAGCTCATGCAAAGCCGTACTGACGAGCGGTATAACCACGAAACGTACGTCTACGGATGGCAAGAGAAGATCAAAATTTTGTAATTTATAATAAATAATGAGGGGGATGACTTGTTTGCGAGTCCATTAATATGTTGACTCCAATTTAAATTTGAATCCACGATGATAGCAAAGAATTTATGAAATAACGACAAATAAGAGAAACGAAAGAAGAATCGTAACGAAAACGTGACCTGAAAGTGTCCAGTCCAGTATTCTGCCTTTACTATATGTAAGGTATCCCGCACGTGTCTTGTTTCTTGTCAGCAACGAGGGTAGCAATCAATATCCTACGTACTACAAATTCGTCTTCCATGTATACACACCTGCCAACTATATAGTACGTACGAGCGTAATATCCTCCCATTTCAATTTTCAAAAGGTATTCCACTTCGGCCTGTCATGTCCGTCGGTTTCGGGCGTCCGGTTCAGCGCCCCGAAGCGAAAATAACGTAAAACATGTCCGACCCGAATCCGCAAAATTTGTATAAACTAATTATCAATTATGCGCTCGGAAGCGACGTACAGAAATAGGTTGGACCCGCAGCGACGCGCGCTTAAATATAAAATTAAGTCTGAATTAAACATAATTGGAGTTCGGAGCAAATAAATTAGCTTTATTCATGCGAAATCAGACCGAAAGCGAACCCTATCATTTCGGACGGAATCGTAATAAATTACCGTCTGCGGGGAGCCTGTGTAAGGGCGAAAGGTACGCGTTGGTAGAAAATGACGACGCGTAGGAACTGGAATATTTCGAATGTAATTTTAATTTCGTAATTAATACGTACAAGTTTCTGACGTGAAGTTGATGTGATTCGATCGCTCATTTGCTACTTCGACTTCCGATATATTCCAGATATCTATTCTGAACAAGTACTACATTAATGGATGAATCGTCCTTCGTCCATTTCTAAGTCCAAATATGAACACGATTGAAAACGCCAGGTCTTAGATGAATCTCAAGTTCTGAGGGAAGAATACCATCAAAAACTGCGCAAATCTTTCTCAGCAAATTTACTTATTTATTGGTAGTCCTTTTCCCAAAATTTCTCCCAAAATCTGGTAACAAGCATCCAAAATCTAATTTTGTTTGGAGCGTTCGTCCATCTTGTAAGATTGAAATGCAAAAGTATTAAACCGGCTTGGAGTAAATTTTAATTAAATACAGGATATTGAAGGTGATAAAAAATAGCCAAAGCCGGGCCTTACGTAGCTTACAGGAGAACACCGGCAAATCGGACTTCTCCCAACAAAAGATAATTTTTAAAACGTAACAATATGTCCTGTCGTCGTCGTACCATTCAGGACATGACTGGTGATTGACACTCCTATCGTTTGTATATGGTTCAACCTATGCTTCCCTCCTAAATAACTTGTGAGGATTGGAGGAGATTGAAGGAAAGATAGGTTTCCGATTGAATTAAAGGATATTATTTGAAAGTCTGCAAAATATGCGGAGGAGCTATTGAGTTTGAACAGGCATGATCTGCATATTTTGAAAGTGCCTTTGGCCATTTCAGGTTAGAAAAATACCTTCAGACCATCCAACTGGCAACAAGACTCAACATGTCAATTGTAGCAGGATGCTACATCTTGTCACAGACTTAATGTTACAAATCATAGTGTGAACAGCTAGGGTGTCAAATTATATAACCAGCTTCCAAAGGATATCAAATCATTACATTTAGATAAATTTTCACACGCTGTAAAGAAGCTCCTTTTAAAGAAGGCAATCTACAACACAAATAAATACCTCAATGAATATTGATTAAACGGTGTTTGTGCGTTTGTATGTTAAATGGGGCGTAATTTACCTTCTTTATGTATCTTAACTACTTGGTGATATTCTTTTTCTATACGCATATGTGTATACTTTTTGCCTCTACTTTTTTGACATGTCACGTAGTCTTTGATGACCAACAAACCATTAATTCCTTCACCTACCTATACTACAGTGCTCGGACAGGACATTTGATAGGATTGTTAGTTGATTTTTACTGAGACCTAGAAGGGTTGTAGATCTCTTTCAAACATTTAGTCTTCCTCAATCCCCGGGAGGCTCGCCTTGTACTTTTCGCTTCTTGGAGAAATTCCTCACTCAGCCAACGTGAGGGTTTGTATGCTATAGAAGGTGAAGATGACTGCTGCTTCGATAATTTATCACCTGCTTCATCGCATTTTACTCCTTTATGACCTGATATATACTACAAGAACATCTTGTTACACCTAACCAGAGTGTCAAGTTTCTAGCGCCTTTTCCCGACCAGCCTTGAATTGTGGTGTTCAGCATTTCAATGGTGGCTTGCATATCAGTAATACTTCAAGATAACATATTGCCTATCCTTTCCAGGATTTTCTTTCGTTATTTTTGCACGTTCTTAGTGCACATAGTCAGGAGCCGGCGCGTGTGGTGAGCGGGCGAGGAGGTCGCCTCAAGCCGAGCTTTCAAAAGGGCGGCGTTTTCGATTCATATATTGAAAGAAAATTGTTATTTATTACACTTAGTGGATAGTAGAAATAAAATTGTAAAAGGAATTAAATTTTTTGGAGTGCGAAAAACATTTTATAGAAAAGAGTCTAGTAACCAGTGGAATTGATTTTCGTAAAGATATCAATGACACTTTTCTGACTCCTATTATGAAAGAAAACTCTCAGATGGAGAGAAATTGAAAAGCCAGCGGCTAATATATGCAACTTCTGCAAATTCAGTATTTTGTTTCTGTTGTCTTTTGTTTTCTGATCTTAACTCAAAATGTTGGTTCACATTCGGTGGAATTTTGGATTGGAAAAATATTTCGCGAAGTATTACGTGCCAGGAAAGTTCGAAAATACATATGGAATGTTTCCAAAAATGGATGGAGCTAGACAAGAAATACTGATAACATAATTCATAGAGAATATCAATGAACGGCGACATTGGCTAGATATATTACAGATAATAATCTCATGTATTCAGTTATGTGCTTTACAACTGTTAGCACTGAGAGGAAGTTCCGATCAAATATTTGCACCAAAGAACGGTGATTTTTTAAAAATCTTGGGGTTATTATCAAAATTTGAGCCCATTAAAAAGTCAACAAGAATTCTCGCAACGTGTATTACCTAAGTAAAGTTATACAAAATGACCTTATATGTCTACTGGGACAAATAGTTTGCAAGACCATTATTGCTATAATTAATTATAGTAAATATTATAGTATAATTTTAGACTGCATTCCAGATATTAGCAGGATCGAGCAAATGTCTTTAGCTATTCGAGTTGTGTCTAAAGAGCAAGATTCTGAATACTGTAATAATATATAATAATAATATAGTAATACTCGAATGGTTAATTACCATTAGAAAATTAATCTTTTATTACAATTCAATATATCAAAATTTACAGTTAATGTTGGGATTATGATCTTCAATTGTCATTAGGTTTATTTTGCGGTTCTATTTATACCTTTTCGACAGCACGCGCACCACCTTTTGAGCATTTTATTACCCTATGGGTGTTAGCTTCTTATTTTAACTCCAACAAGAGACGTTTAATGGGAGAAACAAATGTAACTAGAAATAAAATTAGCAATTATTGTAAAAGCATCGATTAAAATAGAAAAGCATTGTAAACATTCAGACACATACATACAAAACTTCCACATTACAAGAATTCATTAATTACTGGAAATAACCAAGGATACATCGACATTCAATACAGGTTTCTATAACAACAATATGCCTGGTTGAACTGGAGTCAAGGAGAATTAAAGTTTTCGTTTCGTGGACAACGGAGAAATAATGTAATGTAGTCCTGGTTTCCAAAAAGGTTTATATGGTTAACGACGAAGAAAATTGACAGATTGATAAGTCAACAAATAAGTGTATAAAGATATTTCGAATAAAAGGGTTTAAGAAGAAGTACTAGTGAATAAAAGAACCTCACCACACCGGAGAAGAAAGAATGTAAGAAAGGGAAGAATCCATAGAAAATAGAGCCGTACAGAAAAAGAAGTTAAGAGAGGGAAGAATCCATAGAAAATAGAGCTGCATCGAGGAAGAAGTTAAGGAAGGGGACATGGGAAGAACCATCATCGAATCAAAGAAACTACACTCACACACACACACAACACTAGGTAGTTATCTTGATTTTATGTTAAATATTTCTCAAAATTTATAAATATAATTTGTTATAATTTATGCTCTTTATATCATTAATTAAGAGCTAGGCCGGTGCAATTTTGTTAAAGAAATTAACTAAATTCACAGTACAATACTCACCTAAAGAATGTTTTATCAAATTTGTGCCGATGCAATTAGCTATTGAAGCTGGTTTTACTGATGCAATATTGTTAGAACTACAATTGTTAGGTTTAAAAATTGAAAATATGCGTGGAGAGGGCTATGATAATGCAGCCAATACCAAAGGTTTCCATTCCGATGTCCAAAGACGAGTTTTACGATGAATCAAAATTCGTTTTTGTTCCTTGCGCGTGGCATTGAACGTTCGATCAGAATTCGGCGTAAAAAGAAACAATGTGATTACGAGGGAAAAGAATCGTTGATTCCTCCAAAAACTTTGAAGTAAACTTTCTTAATTAACCAGTCATTTAAGTATTCAGATATTTGCATAATTTCGCGCGAAGGAAGGATTGTCCCAATGGGAAAATCACGGTAAATTATTTCAATTTTTATATGATATTCCATCGTTAGCGGATAAAGATTCTGAAGTTATTTCTAAAAATTGTAATGACTCGCATAAGGAATTCACAGTTGACGATAATTTTGATATAGAGCCGTTCAACTTTTAATCCTGAAAAATATTTTTAATATTTACCTTCAACAATGGCGCAGAAAAGATTGACAAAACCAGCTATATTATCGATTGGACAGAAAATGTTAACGAACCTAAGTTGATATGACGACGACATGATGAAAGTGCTCAGAAGTAGATTGATATAAAGTGTTGTTTTGTTATATATTCTTTCCTTCTTTATTACGTATTTGTATTTGTGTGGAAACAGTTTACTTTGCCCTTACTCCCTTCCCCTCCCTCCAGTAACTGGGAAAAAGGACGGCATCAATTTGGCTCGCCCCAGGCGGTAATTTTTGGCGTGCCGGCCCGTGGACATAGTACACCTTATTTCGGGAAGTTTCCAAGTAGTATATAAAATCGTCAAATGCCAATGACAAAGACGAAGACGTAGATCGGGATTTATACAAAAATCGCAACGACGCGACGTGGAACGATGCCATTCGTTCTTTTCCTCGACAGCTCGCCGGGCGGTAATGTGTATTTAAAATTGAATTTTAAATTTAAACGGGAGAGATGCACGTCACAGATATGCAACGACCGATGTTCGCATTGTCAATATTTAAATTGAGTACAGTTACGAGGGATCTTCTGACCTGTCACACGTTAGCGGCGTATAGAACGTGACGGAACCGTTATTCGGCGACGTCGCATCCGATCTGCGGTCGCGCAGAAATTTTATTTGTTTTTGTTATTTCCGTCGTTACCACCGTTATGAAGATACAGGCGACATACAATTCGAAAGATTTTCATACAAAAGAAAGTTTCACCAGTGTAAAGTCTTTAAATAATCTTAAGTAGTGTAGGGAGTTCTTTGGCTCATACTATTAGGACCTCTCTTCCTATTAGTTCCTTGTATTCTGGCAACGGCCAAGAATGCCATAAGAAGATGGAATTTCTTCCCATACTATTCCTCCTCTTTCTGTTTCCACTGGCCGTCAATCCACGCTCTTCCGGGTCTTTTCCTTTCATTTTTGCCCGACACTCGCGTTCCGTATACCTTTTTTACCAATCTGTCATTCTGCATACGAGATATGTGGCCGAACCAACTCAACTGTCCCTCCTCCCTGTATTTCTTCGTCTATAAGTGGTAACGACGCTTAAAGGCATAAGGATTAACGAGTAGAAGAAGAAGAATAAGTGGTAAACTCCAACGACTATTCAGCTTTACCTTTAGCTTTATACTCGCAACCATAGACAGTAAGTACTAATCCCGTGTATTCAATATTGTTGATTGGAAATCTATAAAATCCGTCAAAATCGATTCTATGGCGAATTTTCGAAAAGGAAGTCGGATATATGTACTACATCCGTCTGCTAAGAACCTCGAAACTCTTAAGCTGGACGGCTTTCGAGCCTGTCCGTTTTTAATTTGGAACGTTGAAGAAAAATAAGGAAAAACCAGTGCATGGGGAAATTCGGCTCAGAGATGATCACTTAAAAATTTCCCCGGACTTCCGTCAGCGGTTAGCGAAAAAAACCGTAATCCAACTTCGTAGTCGACGAAGAGGATTTAAAGGCGTCGAAGTAACTTCGGATAAATTCCGGCGTAATTTACCCGGACACGAAAAGTATAAATTCAAATTACGCTCTAAGCGAGAAAAAGTGTCGCCGGATAAACATCTTCGGGTCACTCTAGCGAAGCGCGCCCTTTAAGATAAGGGGCGGTAGGTAAGTAGGAAGATAGACGCGGTGAAGGGAGAAAAATACACTCTCGGTCGCGTCACGCTCGGGGTTTCCCTTATTCGGTTATGGAAATACTTTTTCGTGTGATTTCGTTTGTTTGCCGATATATTTGAGTTTTGCTACATCGCGTCTCGGTTGGATGTTGAGATATCGTCCGCGCGTCTCTATCTCCTTTCGTCGGAGTAGATTCGCATAATTTCAATTTCGCTTACGGTATCAAATAATGGAATGTAAATACCTACCGAGAAGAAAGGAAACGAAAACGGGCGAATGTCCTCTGTATAACGCGAGAGAAATTCCTCAACTTCTCTTTAGAAAATGGATCTTGATTGAAATTCTTCCACAAAGAAAAAAATCATTCAACAGGGTGAAAGCAGTTGGAAGTGGTAATGAAAGTAATTATAACTCCAATAATAACCATGTATTTGGATCACATTTCTGTGGCGTTTGCGTAGTCGATTTCAACGAAACGGTTTGCCGCTAAAATATTGGAATAGAAAACTAGTTTAAAAAAGAAAATAATAATAATAATAACAACAATAATTTTATTAAGTTTCAGAAAAAAGCTACCTATACAATGAATCCTCTGCTCATCAGATGGAGACACTAGTTTGGTGAAATCTTCTGATATGACGAACTCTTGTAACAGCTAGTTGTGGGAAATTGTTTTGTTAATCGCAGAATACTATGCCGTACTGAAGAGTCCTAATAAGCCACGAAACTGGTCTACGATTAACACAGCACAATCCCCTCCGTGACAATTATAGGCATATGCAATGTAGTTCTGCAGTACAGCCATTGCACAACTTTCTGCGAGATTTGCCTAACAAACGAACCTCAGTAATAGATAGTTCATTGGAGAGTTATGTAGATGTTCTACTTTTTATTAATTCGAAATATTGGAATGGTCAGAACCTTATTTCCCGTCCAATTTGAAACGATAACCACGTTCTCCATTAATGATGATAATAATAATACTCAGGAACTATAAGCTTTTCAGTTCTTAACCAGTTGTTTCCACTTCTTCCAGATTTTGATGCCTCCATCCAGATCCTTACTTCAACTTCTTCTATATCTTTTCTTCACTTCCTCCAGCCATTTTTTTCCTCGACCGTTTTCTTCTCTTTCATCCGCCCTCACCCTCCGACCACATGTCTCTGTTCAGACATTCCCAACCATATAGTTCCTCTTTTCTACTCGCATTTTGTTACTGATTTTTGGTCTTTCGTAAATATTCACGACTTCCTTGCTCTTCGTTAATCATTTGTTTTAATTAATTAAGATTTTTCTTTCTCAAATGTCCAATTTCCTTCTTCTTGCTTGCTCAATCACACACCACGCTTCGCTTGCATATAGCACGACTGGTTTTATAATTGCTTCATATGCTCGTATGTTCACTTGTCTTGAGGTGTTCCTTGATTTTAGTGCCATCTTAATTGGTGGCTTTACGACCGTTCTACGTATTTCTCCCGATTCCTCAGCTCCGTTTTTCCAGGGTGTGGATATAAAGTACTTGACTTCTTCGTTATGTTAACTTGACATTATTAATTTCTTCGGTTTGAATCCGCAGCTTTTTTACTCTGGATTCTGGTTGTGAGACACGAAGTGTTAAAGTATTATGCAGCTCAGCGCCAAGAATTGACAGAGGATTTGTTACGAAATTTCCTCGTGTTCACCTCAAGCCCAACAGAAAAGATCTTCTACCAAAACTCCTTTTCTGTGGACATTACAGTCTAAGAACTATCACAATAACACCAAAAAGGAATGCGGTCCATAATAAACTGGTGTTGATATTGGCGTTAACTCCTCATGTAAAAACATTGCTACGGTGAGAAACATTAGCAACTTAAGGAGCAACGTCTAGAAGGAGGTCAAAAAAGGGAGTAATTCCATTAAATCTGAAGCCGATGAAGTGTATCAGCCTTCGCATCATATTTTCCTATGCTTCTTGATTTCTTTTGGCTGAAAGCAACCATCACGCAAGACCATCGTTATCGGTAAAAATGACAGAGGACATGTTTACTCCTTGGAAAATTTGCCTAATGAAAACTTTAACGAATACTTTTCTTTCTTTCCCTTGTTTGTAGAAATTACGTCTAGAGATTAGACACACACGTCAGTTGACATGTTATTTACGGGGGTCATTTACGATGGACGAGCATCATTGAATGGTCGTCTCAGAAATAGTTTTCTTCCACACGACCACAGTGAGGGTGGGACGAATTTAATTAAATAATTTGTGTAGTGGGGATTTTATCGATGTGATATAGTGTCAGTAAATACACCACAGTCCTTGCAATCACTATCATAGAAAGTTGGTTGTTTTCAATTTCGTCCAAATGTAACTACATACATTTAAGCAGCTTTCACGCCTATTAACAAAAAGAAATTACCTTCTTCCTAAAAATAGTAAAAGGAGCTCCATCCGAAAAGTCCCTCATTTCAGTCTGACCGAACTGTTTATTGTCCATTACCCTTAGTATTGATTTATGTTTTAATTTACCTCTAATTTCTTCATTTCTTGCTGTGTCCATTTTCATTTCTTCAGCTGTTTTCATGAAATATTTCATCTCCGCTGCATTTAAGCTGCTCACACGTTTTATTTCTTTTGTTCATGTTTCGTTGGTATAGGTCACATTTGGGCAGCCACCAGCCCGCGGGCTACATAAGACTCTCGTGTAAAATTTGTCCGGCTCGCTATTGAATTCTTCCGTTGCATATTAGCACGGCCCGTGAAACTTACTTGACAATGAATCGTAAGGATACTACAAAAAATATATATAAGCAGCATAAAATTTCTACAAAAAAGGCCCATGTTGGCACGGCGATAAAATTGTGTTTCTTCAGTTTTATCATATTATCAATTTTTCTCTTTCTTAGTACTGTACTGTTCCATGGATAGGATACACGGTATGTCATAACGAAATCTGTTGACAAGATTATATGAGGTGAAAGTGAATCAATGAGTATAGAATAAAAAAACATGAGTTACAATAAATTTGGGCACAAAAAGTGTAGTTTTAGAATACTTGCAACATGTATTGTCGAATGATATTTAAAAAACAGGCGGTAGTCGAATTCTGAGCATACGATTCAGCCATGAATGTGTAAACGAAACATTACTCCAAATATGTCCAGAATTTTACAACCGTTTACGTTTCTACGTCTAAACAATAAACATACTTCGAATATTTTCAGTGATTGTAAAGATGTTTCTTATGAAACCTGCAAAATTTCAAAAATTAGTACCGGCTTTCCTGTGACATTTTCTCTTGCAAATTTTATTTCGTTCTGTTTGAACTTTCTGCAGTTTTAATTTGAAGCAAAAGTTGTTAATTGTATTAGTTTTCAACATCTCCACCAGACTGCACTAGGAGATTGGTTACAAACCTCACCACCAGTTGCCACTACTACGTTAGGTCCAAACCTCGCCACTAGGGAACACCACCACCACTTTGGTAGTCCCAAACCTCACCATCAGGTAGCGCTCCCCCAGACTTTTTGAGCCCCGTACATCGCATTTTGAGTGAACCCCGTATACGACTTTTTGAACGATCCCCGTATATCAACATTCCAATGTTAGTTCTAAACCCGACCACTACAGATTCCAGGTGGCGCCACTGAACGTCGGAAATGCCCGAGCGGTGGAGCAATGTAAAAGGATCTGGCCCAGAACCGGCCATCTCTCCCTACTATTGTATTTTATTTGCTTCTCCTGTTTTATTGGCCATTTTCACATCTATCCGTCCATCGTTCGTTATTAGTGCTCCGAGATATTCACGTGTCATCACTCGGGTTTGTAAAAAGCAGGATGACGTGTTATCATTAGGTAAATCGGACTGACGCTGTCACTCCTCCGAATTTTATTATTCAATCACCAGTCGTCTTTGCTAAGTCTTCGATTTACATTACTTAATGATAACACGTCATCCACCTTTTAACAAACTTTAGTATTCAATAGCCTTGGCAAACAGCGGTAAAAGCGTACAAATACGAAATAAGTTACGACAGAATCGTCGACTCCCCACTCAAGTCAGTACCAGATCGATGCTGTATGCGAGTAGTTCTGTGTATATGTAGGCTGTCGTAACTTATTTCGTAACTACCGCTGTTCGCCCAGACTAGCCATCACCACTTCCAGCTCCCCTTTATAGCTTATTCTTCAGTTTCGGTTTTCATCTAATTTCCTGTCTCTAATTATGATTATTTTACTTTTATTGGCATTACTTTTTTGCAAATTCCAACAATGGGAAAATCCGATTATTAAATATTTCCATTTCCGTTTTTGAAAAGGCAAGGCACAAAGAAAAACGTTTAATTTCAGTTTTTCCATCATTTCAATCTAATCCGGGGAAGCATTGGCTCGATCGAGCAAACAAATCGGATTTTTCTCGACCTATTTCTTTCCATTTTTCCTTCTGTCATTTTCACAATTCTTTGTTCTCCCGCATCTCCGAAATATCTCTTTTATAACAAAACGGCACGACGCTGTTAATAATACCACGCTCGGTTTAATACTTTATTTCCATTTTTCGTCGTTCGAGCGTGTATTGGTGAAGTACATGAGCGTATATGCACATATTTATGTCGTGCATGCCTCTATTTTTACACGCGGTTTTGTTTCCCTCTCGCGATCGCGCACACACACCGAAATCTGAAATCGACTCGGGCGCGTGTTCCCCGTAATATAAAATAAAATTGGCAACCGGCGAGAGCGCGCACTCCCTCTATTGTATTTTATTTCCGCTCGTTCGGGCTCCGCTGTAATTTATCGCTTAAATTGTTCGAAAACTGTTTATTAGCCGGTCGATTTTTCAAATACGAAATTACAGCGGACGGGCGAACGCGCCTCCGCCGTGCGGTCGGAGAAAAACCGCCGTCGGAAATAGTAAAGGCTAATTACTCTGTAATTTTTGCCTCGACGAAACCAGATAAAGCGACGTAAATACATATGTTTAGCGATTTTATGTTGTTGTATATACGTAAGTCGGGGGCCCGCACATGTTCGAAACGATAATGATATTCGAGCTTGTATTTCAATAACAATGAAATCGTTATCTGTACTTCCTCTCCTTCCTACATGAACTCGCGAGAGAAGTGCTGTTCGGAACGATGAGTACGGTTACGCTGACTACAATTAGGGAAACGCTATGGAACCACGGAAGTAAAGAGGAAATGTAAATTAAAAAATTGGAATAGGAAAAACGTAGATAATCCATGAAACAACACTGGTAAACAATGCTATTGTTTCTTGGGGGCTGAGTACAGTTTTTAGGTATTCTTCGATCCTGATTTTGAATCCGCCGCTAGTAATCGTCCATCAGGCAACCAGTTTTCCGCAATTGCATTTTCCATTGTTGCGAATTAGCCTTTGCTCCTCAAATAAGACCGATGGTTCAGCATGGCACCATGGCGGAGATTTGGAAGTCATTACCATTATACTCGGTCTTCAACTAGAATACACCAAAATTGTTCTGTGTCTTGTGCGGCTGGGACAGCAAAGATATACAAAACCACAATGTAAAAAAACAATGGACACCAAGAAGGGGACAAAAATATCCTCAGTTAGCGCCTGGTGGATCTGCAGAAAGTCTACGTACCACATCTACACATTAAACTCGGATTGATGAACCAAATTTGTTAAAAGAATAGATAGAAACGACGATAGCTTTAGGTGTCTAAGGAAACAAATTTCCACGAGTCCCCAAATTCGAAAATTAATGAACGACCTCGAGTTCGAAGTCACCTTGAGGGAACCAGGTAGTGAAGATAATTAAATTAAATTTCAGTAAATTATGCCCCAGTCATCCCAGAACACGTATATGTATGGTTTCTGTATATTTTATGCATTTTCGTAGGAAAGAGAGATCATTTGACATTGCGCGAATGTACAGTATAAATGTTAGGTTGACGTGTGCTATGTATTGGTAAAGGCGGTAAGACCGCACAGACACTCTGTGGCATGTTAGATTTGCTACCTCCACCAGGAAAGTTGAGTTCTCATTTAGAGTTATTGAACAAAGCCTTGAAAATGTGAGCATCTGTACTTATTGATAAATAAGTACAGCTGCCCAGGAAGCTATTGGGAGTAAGGGAAAAGAAATAACTGCGGCCTTTGATGGCATGTGGCAAAAGAGAGGACACACTTCTCTCCAAGGAGTTGTCAGTGTCACTTCTCTTGAATCTGGTAAAGTTCTGGATGTTGAGTGCTTGTCTAAGTTCTGTCATCGCTGTGGACAATCAGGCAAAGGAACACACAGATGTCTGAAGAATTTTGACGGTTAGAGTGGAAGAATGGATATTGTTGGCCTGAGCAATATTTTCAATCGTATAGAGCAGGGGCCTCCAACCTATGGCCCGCGGGCCAAATCTGCCCCGCCAGTATCATCAATCCGGCCCGCAACAGCTAATAGCTTATTGTTGTTCTGATAAGTTGGATAAAAAACACAGAATGATAATAACTCGGAGTTATTTACTTGCTAGGTAAAGCTTAATGACAAGTATAATACGCAGAAAACTCACTGAAGTAATCAGTATGGCCCCAAGGCTGAAAAGTTTGGAGACCCCTGGTTTAGAGGAAAAGCTGTGTGTACGCTATGGCAGATATTTGGGCGATCGTGACAGCAAGGCTTCTCAGCGTGTGGTAAAAGATAATAACCCGTACCAAGGACTGGATATTGTAAAACTTGAATGGGTTGGACATGTCCAAAAACGTTTGGGTACGAAATTAAAGAAATTGCGCAAATACCTCAAGGGGAAAAACTTTCTGATGGTAAAGTAATATCAGGTAGTGGCAGGCTAACAGATTCAGAAATTGACCTTCTCCAAACGTAATAAGGACTGGCAATAAGGAGGAATACTAATACTTATGTACTTCATCCTGGAATTCTAATAACTCACAGAAAATGAGGAAAGCTGTGTAGACCAGCTTCCTTCATAGGACATCTACAGATGAGGATCCTTGTTATTATCTGCGTCTAAAAGGCTCCGAGTCATGGTATAAATACCAGAAAGCTATGGTAAATGGTAATGAATACAGACGATATCACCCTCTCCAAGGTCAATAGGCGATGTTATAAAACCCATCTACAGAGACCTGAGTGACAAAAACTTGCTTTCTAAATGCATCCCTGGAAGAACTCAAAATCCCAACGACGGCTTCAATAACTGCGTATGGGAACGCTTGCCTGCAACTGTATTTGTGGGCCTAAGTACCCTAAAAATTGGTGCCATGAATGCAGTGTTGTGTTTCAATGATGGCGCAGTTAGTAGGATGAAAGTTGTTAGTGATATGGGCATTGAACCCCGGGGGCGAACATGAAAAATGCACTTGTCAATTGAGAAGCTCCGAGCACGGGAGCCTGAGAAAAGTGCCCAACAAATTACTAAAGAGGCCAGAATTCAAAAAAGGCCACCAAACGTAAGAAACCCGTAATGATGACAGCTATGAACTTGGAGAGTTTTAACTATGAACGTGAGCTGAACAGATCGTATTACAAACTTTAAATGCATTTTTCCAAAAGTATGAATTTTTTAGCTTTAGGTACTTCTGAAAGCATTTGCTCGGTTGCAATGAAATTTCGTAAAGAGATTCACCATTGTGCTGTTATTAAAGTGTACTAGAATTATGGCAATAAAAAGAAAATGCGGAAAATATTTACAATTGTACAAATATATACCGTTTTGTCACATACATCTGCGACCCTCATTACAAATGCAGCCTATCTCATTTGGTGCCTGCGCGCCTACACAACAAACCATACGTTGAAAAAATTCACATTGGTTTTTATTTCTTCGTGTTACGATATATACAGGGTGTTTCAGGAGGAAAGGTAAAGATTTTGGTGGGTGATAGTATAGACAAATGCGAACAAAAAATGTCCTATTAACATGTGTCTTATTTTTATTGGTTACAGAGATACGGGTCATTAACTCATTAACATGTGTCTAATCTTTATTGGTTAAAATAAACCCCTCACAGCAGGAAAAAGTCAAAGGCACAAACAAAAGTAGACGCAAAAAACTAAGTTGAAAGAATATTTTCAAAAATGCCACCTCCGACTTCAATGCATTTTCTAATTCTTTTGACTGTACTACGTGTAGCTCTTCTGAGGTCGTCTTGGTGTTCTTTTATGAGGGCAGCACAATTCATAATTCGAACGATCAATTCGTCTCTTGTGTTTACTTTATCTTTGTAAACTTCGTCTTTCAACCATCCCCACAGGCAGAAATCTAAAGGGGCAAGGTCCGGGGACCTTGGTGGCCAAGCCACGGAATCATTTCTGCCGATCCATCTTCGGGGGAATGTTACGTTTAAATGCTGCGTTACCAGACGACTAAAATGAGCAGGGGTGCTGGAAGAACATACTCATCCTTGTAGCCAAAGAAACATCCTCCAATAATGGTGGAAGGTCGTTTTCAAGAAATTCTAGATAACGGGGCCCTATACGACGATGCGGTAGGATAACAGGCCCAAGGAGATGATTGTCAATCATACCACACCACACATTTACGGAGAAGCGTTCTTGAAAATGTGTTTCCACAAAGGCATGTTGGTTTTCGTCGGACCACCGATGTGAGTTTCTAGGGTTATTGATACCGTCACGAGTGAAAGTGGCTTCGTCCGTAAACAGTATTAATGGGATTACTCGGCGATTTGCAATTAGCCAACGACAAAATTCCAAACGTCTACCTTCATCTCCTTCTCGAAGGTGTTGCATCCGTTGTAAATGAAAAGGATGCAAGCCTCGCTCTCGTAACGTCCGCCATACTCTTGTTTGTGGAACACCGATACGTGTAGCAATTCAGCGTGTGCCTGTTGAAGGACTACGTTCTACCAACCGCATAATGTCTTTAACTTCATTCACATTTTGTTCATTTGCACGTTCAGATGCAAATTGACTGCTTGGTACTGCACCAGTCTCGCGCAGTGCAGTGAAAACACGACCGAACACTCTTGAATCGGGAAGTCTGCGGTTGGGAAATCGTCTACCGTATTCTCTAGCAGCAGCAGCAGCGTTACCGTTACAAAAACCGTACACAAATACCATATCGGCGTCCTCACCATTGGTGAAGATGTACGGCATGCTTAATTAGTTTGTCGCTTAAACGATACACGTTTATCACACTTACAAAATTGAATGTCAACTCAAGCACAACCTACTACCTACAACTTCAAAACAAAACTGACAATGGATAGCCATAGCAACTACAGTACCAAAATGAAATTAGATACAATAACCAATAAAAATTAGACACATGTTAATGAGTTAATGACCCGTATCTCTGTAACCAATAAAAATAAGACACATGTTAATAGGACATTTTTTGTTCGCATTTGTCTATACTATCACCCACCAAAATCTTTACCATTCGTCCTGAATCAGCCTGTATATGGAAGTTCATTAAAAATGTTCCGTATACGTAGTGTGTTTTTAACCTAGTATATTTTTTCCCAATATATTTTTACCCTAGTATATATTGTTCAGTATGTTTTCTCCAGTATATTTTTGCTCAGTATATTTTGTCCCAGTATATTTTTACTCCAGTATGTTTTGTCCAGTATATTTTGTCCTAGAAACATGCTAGAGCGTGCCTCTTTTGTCGCATCTGTCAAAGACCGCTTAACATCGGCTATAAGACAAAAATTGTATGATTGGACGTTAATATCCATCTCCAAAACTTTCCTAATTCGTCGAATATTTATCAGACCATCATTAAAATTGCACACAGCACTATCAGTGGATATATTTAAGACTTTCTTGCCACTTGAATAAGATTTTGAGGCCAAATTCCAAACAGTAGCGTTGAAATCTTCTTTGATATTTTGCATGTAGTCTCCCAAACAAACTCGTCTCGGCTTAGCTCCTTATAAATCGGTTTGATGGCTTCAAGAACTTCCTCAGAAAGCGGCGGCTTATGATGGAAGGTGTTCAAGGAATCCGTACCTTTCCTGCCCGGGTATAGTTTTGCGTCACTCATTGTAACTTATGAATACTCCGAGATTAGAAGTAACTTGTTAAAAATCAGCACTAAACACAAAAACCGTGATTTCAAGCGAGGAAATTATGTCGTTTTTGTACATATACTGACACTACACTAACGTACTTTGCACTTCTAAACTAAACACGGAAATGCTTCTAACTGAACATAAACACTTTCTAACAACACCTGTTGGTGTATTAGAGGAGTTAAAAATCGAAAGGTAAGATATTAGGCCGTACCTTCTCAGCAGGTATTTATTCGAGGTAGTAGTCGCTTCGGAGATGTCCCACGCATTTGGGAAAGAACTCGAAATTTTAAGGAAAAAATTCTTTTCGAATAATACACTTTTACCCTATATTCTATAAGGTCTAAAGCATCTATTAAGCCAATAAAAAAGTCAATTTTCTGAAAAATGGTGGTTTTACCTCTGAAGTCCAATAAAGTTCTACGCTGTGACCTTTATTCTGAACTTCATTTTGGTATCTTGAGCAAGTGAGTAGTTCATGTTGACTTGCAAATGTTTATATTGTCTAATCGTCCCGTCAACGAAACGGTTACCAGTTATCGATGTTTTTAACCTTCCTATACTCACGCATACGGTCTGTGAGACCGACTTATATAGTATAGTATACGTCTTTCATTTTGACGTGGGTATAGGAAGGTTAAAGATACCTAATTACAGAACGAACAGAGTTTGTTTCGTTATATTCTACAAAATTGAATGATGCAAGAGCGAAAAAAATGAACCAATATAATGCAATAATAACAAAATGAAACAATCACTACGTGAAAGAACAAATGTGTAATAAATACACGCTAATTATACGAATTCTAAGAAAGCATAACGTAATCGTAACATCAACAGAAATTTCACCACGTTCTCGTACTACGTGCGCTTTTCGACGAGCTCGCCCCGTTATCGTTGATAAAAAACATTTCTCGTATTCATTAAGCGGTTTCGCAATGCCAAGGTCGTCTAAAATTGCGCATCGTTTCGAAAAATAATATCGACATGGCCACATCGAGCGGACTCGGACTCGTTATTGTACGTAAAAATGACGCGTCGCTTTCGAAATAACCGCAAAATCGTCGAAATGGGGGGATCGTCGAAGCCGAAACGTGCGTACGATCATTAGGGAGTCCTTTTTAATGCGCGTCTATTTCCTTCGACCGTGTGTCAGCCCTATAAAAAGAAAAGGTCGCATTAGGGTTTTCCGCATTTCGCAAAATATCTGTGCGTTTGTATATCTATGTATCGATGTATATACGTATATATTTATCTAAATTGTTTCCAGTTTATTGGTATCTGGCACGCATCCCTACACTATATAAACTTTATTGCCTGCGACTTTAAACAATCTCGCCGGGTCGAAATCGTTTTCCGACCGGGTACCCTCTATCCTTACTTTCCTAGACTGCTAGTTCCCTTTTTCGAATCCGATCGGGCAGACCATCTCTGTCTATTACCTCGGTCCGTAAGCTCGCTGTAACGAATACGTATTGGTGGAAGGCATTCGCAATCTCTTCGTGAACGCTCTGGTTGGATCCATATTCCAATTTCAAAGTAGGCTATTTATTTTTCAACCTTCGGTAGAGCATGAAATTGAATAACGGATGAATATCAAAACTATTTTCTTAACAATAAATAAATACATCTACTACTTATTTCTCAGGGGAATCACCATGGTGGTTGAGGTACTTGCCGTAAAGCTCACCCAATTTGGCTTTATTTACTCGACCACTTCCTTACGAAGAAATCATTCAGGGCCAAATGAATTCTTTGGGAAGGATGATCGAACACTCCCTATTTGAATCGTTTTAAGATGCGTTTCCGTAGTAGCGACATTGTCGTGGGACAAGATAACGCCTAAAACCCGCATGGATGTCCGTTTCTTTTTGGTGATCCAAGCCTTTAAAACAGGCATGGGCAATCTTTTTTGTAGAAGTTTTATGCTGTGAGTAATCTTGAAAAATATACATTTTTGTAGTATCCTTATGATTCATTATGAATTAAGTTTAGACGGGCCGTGCTAATATGCAACGAAAGAATTCAGTAGCGGGCCGGACAAACCTTACTCGAGGGTCGCATGTGGCCCGCGGGCCGGAGGTTGCCCATACCTGCTTTAAAACATCTCTACCTCCTTTATTTTCTGTTTCCAGTCCTGTATTCCGGTGTCTTCCTGTTGCAAGAAGCTTCTTCTTCTTAATCCTGTGCCTATCTACGGTGTAAGGCTTGAAGGGACAGTTGAGTTATTGAACGCAAACGCACGCGAATCGAGAGCACGGCAATGCATAACCCGTTCTACGAGTCTTATTACGGTAGTTTCTCGGTTAATTTGTGAAAGAATAGAAGAGCAAAAGCTCGTACTGTTCTCTGATTTGAACAAAAATAGCTTAAAAGTGGTAAACTCGGAGCGCAAGACATTGATTTTCACCACCTACACGAAGGCCGAACGCGTTATCGAGAGACTGTTAGAAAATTGTGTTAAACAAAGACATACAGACATCAGACGAAAAGTTGGCGCATACACACAGCACAATATGGAAAGTGATGACAATACGTCGGAGGTTTCTGGTAGGAAGAGGGGAGGGGAAATGAGTAGTCAAGTGAAATTTTAGGAAGAGTAAAAAATTGAAAAGGGAAAAAGAGGGAGACAATCTAGTCGATATGATGGAAGAATTAATGAGAGATGTGAAAAAGATTAAACAGAACCAAAAAGAATACCAAATAAGACTAAACGAGGTTAGAAGGGAAAATGAAATACTGAAGGAGGAAGAAGAAGAAATTTAGAGACAGATGAGATGAGAATGAATAGGATGGAAACAACGAGCATAAGTAACAACGCGGTGATATCTGGAATGAAAATTACAACGGAAGACAAACTCGATTTGAAAATGGGAATGGAGAATTTTTATAAGGAGTAGTATGTACATGGAAATAGAGATGAATGAGGTGATAAAAATTGGAGAGGCAGCGTATAATATCCTACTAAAAATGTCAAGGATAAAGAGGTAGTGATGCTGAAATGGAAATAAATTAAAACAGCTAGAAGAAAGGGTTTATATAAATAATGAAATGACTCGAAATGAACAAGAAGCAAAAACTGATAGGAGAGAACGAGAGAAAAAAAGGGAAAAGAGTGAAGTTGGGATTCCAAAAGTCATAATCGACGGAAGAAAATATAAATGGGATTAAAATGCAGAGAAGTTGCAAAAATATGAGAAAGCCCTCCAACAGAAATAAACAAAAACTGAAAGTACTAAAAGAAAAGCAACAACGACGACAACCATGGCAACGCAAAAGGATACGATTGGAGAAACTACAAAACAGGAAAAGGAAAGGAATAAGATAAGGGAAGGATCCAATAAAAAGAGAAATCTTAAAATGCAGTGCTTGAAGAGAAGGAACGGAAATACAGTCGCACAGTCATCTCCCATCTCGATTTTTCCCGAAAATTCCACTTCTTGCTCTTTGTCATGTGATTGAGACGTCGAGGCCGAATCCATGTGAAGAGATCTGTGAGTCTCGCTTAGCTTCTTTGGATATGAATGAATTCGAATTGACATCATCATCCCGACATAAGTTTTACGCTAGAAACAACTTGAAAATTCGTTTCTAGCGATAATTAGACGGGAAGTGCTTAAAAAAATTGAAAAAAGTCGAATTTGGATGAAATCGAATTGAAAAATGAACTTTTTCCGAGATGAGATTTACGCTGGAAACAGCTTGAGAATGCATTTCCGCCGGTAGGTGAGTCTTTGTCGTAATATTATAAACAGTCGACCTTGAAATGTAAGTCTCAAGGTGTAGTCTTACGGCTTTCTCCAAACCACTTGGTTCCGAGTCTTCGGTCCCCATAGATTTTTCTCTCTGACCGACCAAAAACGTACTAAAAATCGCAAGCTTTCCAAGACCAAAAAAAGGAAGAATGGACAAGTCAAAAATCAAAACCATGCTGATTAGCTTTTTGATAGCTGGGAGAGTTTGTACCTCCAGACGAAGGGGTTGATCAACACTTTTACCGAAAGGTTCGTGAAAAACCTGGGAAAATGCGCGTGTGAGAATAAACATAAAAGAAACTGGGTGTTACATGACGACAAAGCGCCTTGCCACACAGGAGTTTCAGTAATCTGTTTTTTTTGCTAGTAAGTGTACTGAGAATTTAGATAATTATATTAACAAGATTCCACTGGCTAAGCTGTTAATTAACGATATAAAAAGCATGAATTATAACAAATTGTATTTACAAGATTTTAGAAATATTTTACATAAATTGAAAATAATTACCTATTGTTTCTTGTGTGTCAGTATGTAATTTCTTCTATTCGATGAGTTTTTTGCTATGGATCTCCTCTTAAATTCTTTCTTCGGTGTGGTGAAGCTCTGTTTATTTAATGGTTACTTCTTTTAAAACCATTTGGGTTTAAATATAGTTGAAACTTCTATTTCAATCCACCTTCAACGTAGTAAAACCGTACTTCGATGACAATTTCGTGTTGTTTTCCGGTCATCAACCAAAACCTACCTTCATTTCTTTCCGAAACCAGGACGTCTCCCCATCCATAGTTTACTACATTATCTCTCCGTTGCGTTGTCCAAATAATTAGATGTTTACTATTTACCATGGATAGCACTTCATCATGGCGTGATGTTGTTACAGAGGTCTACATTGTTGATGCCCAGATGTCCTTGATTTCTTATATCCAGTGAAAGTGTTGAATGTATGTGTTTAAATGGTTACATTGCTCTCTATCTTCCTTTCTCTTACATTCCTGTAGTTACTCAGTCCCCTTATTCGCCCGACTAGAGTCCTTGTTACTTTCTCCTCTTTCAGAAATTGAAACAATATCGTAAGGGGCCTCCTTTTGGGGCACTTCACAATATTCAAACGGCCGTAATTGACTAACTGAAGGCTATTCCAGTATCCGAATTCCAGCACTACGATGAGGGGTGGAAGAACCGTCTCCAGCGCTGTGTGACTTACCAAGGCAGTTACGTTGAAGGGGATAATCGTGGATTGTAATGTTTTTGGAATGAAACAAATAAGAAAAAGTCAGTCTCATCACCAAGGTTCAACAAATGCGCGTCTTGTTCGCTGAAAGAATCGTCTATATATAGTGGAAAACACACGCGTTTGTCGAAAGAAGGCGATAGACCTATACGAGTTTGATATATGTACATATGTGACGCAGCAGACATATATCAAACTTTTATAGATCTACCTTGTTTCGATAAACGCGTGCCTTGTTCGCTGTATATAGACTATTCCTTCAGTGAACAAGACGAGCGTTTGTCGAACTTTACCCATTGCTTTATTTACATATGTACCTCATACGATTACTTTGACGCCCGAAGTTTCATTCGCGATGTCCTTTGTACGACTGTATCCAACAGTAAGACGATATGCCTCATCCAACACCAGAATCGCAGCTATTACCAAGTGATCACAACAAAAGTCCATTCCGTATTAAATCAATCCCACTTTTATTATTTTCCTCCCCAGCATCGCGTTTATTTCAATCCTCCTTCTCGCGATCGACCAATTGTAAAAACTACACACGCCTTATCGCTAAAGCTTTCGTTGATTAAAGCGCCGCAAAATCCACTTTTTCTCGGTCTTTATCCGGGCGAAATCCACGCGAACCGTGCCGGCGAGACAGCGATCCCCTTCGTCGACGACACGCTTGCCAATTGGCGCCATTTATTTCCGATATCGAACACGACCGAGTCCCCGCGCAAATTGGAGAAAGGAAATCTGCTATTTTATTAAGTGCCAGCGCTTTGGTTTCCTATATTGTGAAGGATGAACATTATTTTATTTGATCCTTCGAGTCGTTGCCAAGACGTAGTACGTCCTCGGCCGAGTGCGCCGGACGTCTCAGTTATAACTTTTGACAAATATGTCTCTTATTTGGCTCTAATGGAAAAGAAATTGGAGAAATATTGTAGTATATAGTTTGATACTTCTGAAATTACGACGCCTTGAAGACATATTCGGAGGAAATTGATCGAGCTACTTCGAGAAATTCATTCAATATAGAAGAAGCTATTTGAAGTTTATCTCTTCGATTTTCATTTAACGCGTCACTGGTTGCTACTAGCTATGAGCAATTTGATAATAATTATCTTATGTGATAGTTCTCTACCACAATTAGGTCAATTAACCAAGACAGGTTTAAATGATAGTTATATTTTCAGAACGTTTACAAATAATAATATAATAACATGTGTCTTTAAAGAGTAAAATTATACAGTAGAAAAGGTCGTAAAATATTGCTGAAACATTCCCGGATAATAGAATAAAGGTTATTTATCAGTAGAATTGCTCACAAGCGCCAACGAGCAGTGGCGGAGGTTCGATACAATCTTCAGCATAACTGCGAGTCTCAATGAGATCTGTTGTGTATACATGTACGCTGCCGTAAATAGTATTTCGTAGTTCTACGTTTGTTTTGGAAATGTTGCCTACCTCGTGAAAACGGCCAATGCCCAAATGTTCATGCAAAGTGGTGAATGAATCTTTAAGGTGTCAACTATCTCACGCAACTTGAATTTACGATTGGCCAAAACCATTTTGTGGACTTCTTTACGTTTCCTGGAACAACGGTCGAATTTGGGCGACCAAAGCGTTCAGCATCATCGGTGTTTGTACGGCCGCGTTTAAAATCAGCAAACCACTTCTGTACCATTTATCTCGAAGGAGTCTGAATAACATTTGTTAAGCCATAGCTTTGCTTGAACCGCATTTCTTTTCGCTTTATCAACGCAGGAAATTCCGATTTTTCCCTTGTTTTAAAAGCGATGGAAGTAGCGTCACTGGAACCACTGTAACTTGTAAACTAAACGCCAGATTGTCATATTTGGACACGTATCGTTTGAAGGTTGGTATTTCTCAAAAATCATATGGATTTTATAGTCAATAGTCAATATCATCCTACGAACTCATTGAGTGATGTGTTGAATTTGTGGATAACGCCGAAAAAAACGTCACGAATATTTTTAACGTATATCTTCCATTATCCCGTTTCCGTTTCCTACCCTACCACCTACATATTGCAATCTCCGATTTCTCACGCCCCCATTTGTTCGACTGCTCTTCTTTCTGGTCTTGCAAAAAATTAAAGCGATAAAAAGCATAACAATGATAAACAGGTGGCCGGTCCGGAGCGAGACCCGTCGAAATGACGGATAGACGGACGCGGACGAAACAAAAGGACCGAAATAGAACACGTAAAATACTGGACGTAATGGGAGCAGTAATGGCCGGCACCGGGACACCGTCGTTTGATTAATTAACCGAATCCGAAAGCAGCTTTTATGTCCGGCACATTAAATCAATGTCGTTTCGGATGTTTCGCGAGCCGACCGGTTCGGCGTTGCTCTCACAGTTCGAAGGACCGAATTCGCCGCCCATCCGTCACTTTAATTGCGGAAAGCTAGTCACGATGACTATACCCGAGTAGTAGTTGTAGTAGGGCCGATTTGTAGTCGGAATTGGGCAGGAAACAAGGAGGATTAAACTTTATTGATTTCGGAACGGCATTTGCAATTTTAAATCGTTCGGACCATAGTAAATTATGGATGATGGTGGGTGATGACTGGTATCTTCGGATGAGTGTTAGTTGTTAGTTCTGAAGTGATTGCTTTTCAGCTAAAATCTTAGCAAATGTTAAAGTAATGTCTGGTTCGATTTAGGTCGAAACTGATAAATCGTACGAGGTATATCTCTTCAGTCTTGCATAATAATAATAATAATAATAATAATTTTATTAAGCTTGCAATTAATTTTAATAATCATCACAATCGCCAACCAGAAACAAGCGGTATATCTGCGTGTCATCGGCATACATTTGAACTTATTGATGTTGTTATTGATGTTAGTTGATTGCACGTGTAGATAGAAAAAGCAATGGCCCTAAAACTAAACTCTGAGGGACACTAGAACCTAATGAAGATTTGCCAGAAATTTTACCATTAATTTTGACAGATTGTGTTCTATCTGCAAGAATACTATATAGCAGATTGATAGCAGTTGACGATAAGCCAATATAACTAAAGATGGACGAGATCAACCCAGTCATAGTTCAATACATCAGACAACAATAATTTTAGTTTATTGTAAAGGTTTTTTCCCCAAATTTTAATCTATTTTTTAAAATATAATTTTGCATAATTGAGTACGAGAAGATTCTAACCTATTACACAAATACGTCAAAACGTATGTTGAGATCATTGTTTACATTTCGCAAAAAATGTTTTATTTTGGCCTACAAAAGAAACGACAAAGACAGCCAAAAAAGAACTTTATAAACCCAAAGAAAGAAGTACCATCCGTGGTTTCTTCGCAACAGTGACAATAATATTTTGAAACGAAAGAAGAGGAGAAAGATCTTTTGATGCAGCAAAGAGACGAAAGAAAACGGAAACGAGAAGAAAAGCAAAGCAAAATTTGGAGCTAAAGGGCCACAAAGAAATTGCTAGGGAAGAGAAGGAAGAAAGACAGAAGAATTGGGAAAGAACAACGAAGCGCAGAAAAGAAACTAAAAAAGAAGTTCAAAAGGAAGAAAGAATGCAAAAAACTAAAAGAAATGATTTTGAAAATTTAGAGTGAATGTTAGAGAAGATGCAGGAGGAGGAGGAACGTGATTAAAAAAGGATGAACAAGGGCAAGAAAGGCAAGCTAAGAACAAGAAAAAGAAACGGTTGAAATTCAAGTACAGGAAAACAAAGAGTAAGAAGCTGAACCTGACAATAAAAATTCGGAGGAACTAGAACAAAAGCTAAAAAGCAGACAAGAGGCCGCAAATGAAAATATAACGAATCAGAAGATGATGGAAGAAGGAGGAATCACAAAGTTTGATAGAAGAAATTGAAAGAGAAAGAGAAAAAACGGGCTAAACAAAAAACCGATGCAAAGTGTATTACAAAACAAAGTGCTCGAATTGGAAAATTTATTGTAGTTTTAAAAATCCCCTCTTTTTTCAATTTTTAATGCTCAATTACAGTGATCTCAAGTTTACGTGTTGTTCATAAAGTATTCTGTGTCATGAAGTTGAAGCACTACATCGCAATAAAAGATTTCATCACACTTTTTCAATAAGTATCCTCCGGCATCTAATTATACAATTTCTAATCGTCAATTATCAACTTAAATTGAGAAAAAGGCAATAATTATTGTTATTTTGATAACTTGATCCATTACTGGGACAAGATGATCCATCACTGGGACAAACAGTCGGTGAGTGACAATAATTGACATGGTTTAATAACACGAATAATAATTGATATGACCGAATGTGATTCTTGTATTCGGAGGACTAAATGTCCTAAATAAGAAAAGACATTGATTGCATATTTTTTCGGGTAATAATGATGTATTGAAATTACATTTTTCCTTCACTGACTCATAACTGGGACATTTACCTTATGTATATTACAACATTTTGATCTTCTCTTGCCATCCGTATACGTACGTTTCCCGGTTATACCGCTCGTCAGTACGGCTTTGCAAGAGCTGTAATTTCGTATACAAATTTTATGTATATATCGTCTGAACATTGATGTTTGTTCACTTCTGTAGAAAAAATAACTGTAAAAAATGCGTAATACGTGCATTGTGAGAGAATTCATATCGAATCCCTCTCACATGTACAAACATCAATCTTATGTATATTTACAATGCACTTAACAAATGATTTTGTAATTATATCAAAGAAAATTAGATTTAAACCAATTAACGTACAGAATGTATATACTCTTCTAACTTCATTTATAAAACATCAAAACATCCAAAGTTCGATTCATAATAACTTCCACAAAAGGATCTTGAAGAATCTAAAAGCCCTCCTTTCATAACAATAACGATTGGGTCGAGGCAATCCGCCAAGAAAACACATCGCCAGGGAAACCGCCGCGCCGCCCCTCGTTGACAACTATTTTTAAAGTTGTTGGACCGTGAAGTACGACTGTCAGAAGTTATTCCGCATCCCCGCAACTACATACACGGAATGCTGCTGCTACAACCGCCGCGTCGTAAGGGTGAGACCGCACACAGAACGTATTTTACTCATCCTGGCGTCTGCCTTTTCTATCGGAAAATACCATCTATATCCTATACGCTGTGTTCGCGGAGAAAATAACGACGGCTGCGAGATCGAATCTGTAAGACGTACAACATATCTGGATTTATTGTCGGTTACGTAAACGACGTGCCTTGGAGTAAGTAACCCAAACATTTTCGCTTAAATATTGACTCGCTTAATGTGTAATTTTAAGTTTTAGTAGGTTTTCACGATGACGGGTGTGTGACTATTGTTTTATATGAATGTAATATTTTTCTCGTACGCTCTAGTCACAACACTCCAGAAAGAGAGGATCATCACGAATACACTAAAGACCGATGGATACGAATAAGAATTTCGTATAAAAGGTTTCTCTGTACCATAATTACACCTATTTAAAGGGAGATAGTTGCAATGGAGAGGTCCGACTTTTAACTTGAAACTATATCAGAAAAGTGGTGCATGCTGTATTTTCTTTACAAGAATTTACATAAACTTGAAGTTACTCATGTGCATTTCGGGAAAAGACAGGGTGACAAATCAAACAAAAATGTTGAAATAGTGGTTCAGTCTTAATAGCCTTAAAAAATATAACAACGATTTCATTTTGATTAATTGTGTGGCTTTTGTTTTGCAGAGCACTGTATATTTGAATAGAATTTAATTGGGTTTGTGTAACAAAACTTATTTAACCGATGTATGTATTCATTAAATTTGCTTAAAAGTTATTACAACGGATGAAAGCAATCAGTGCAATATGTTTTAGTCATTCCTTTAGCTATTGTAGTACAATAATACACGAATGGTTAATTACCATTAGAAAATTCATCATTTATTATAATTTAAGTTATCAAAATCACTGTTAAGGTTGGGGTTATGGTCTTCATTTGACATTTAGTCTAGCGTTGGGGTTCTATTTATACCTTTTCGACACCACGCCCACCACCTGCGAGCATTTTATTCCCCAACGGGTGTTATCTCCTTATTTTAATTCCAGCCAGAGACGTTTAATGGGAGAAACAAATGTCACCAGAAATAAAAGTTATTAAATATTTTAAAAAAGCATATATTAATGGATATGTTAAAAACATTGTTAACATACAACATTTTACATTACAAGAATTACATAAATTTACTGGAAATAACCAAAGATACATCGACGTACAGTACATGTTTCTATAACAGCAATATATTTGGATGAACTGAAGTCAAGGTGAATTAAAGTTTTCGTTTCGGGGACAACGGAGAAAGACAGCAGTGTAGTCCTGGTTTCAAGAAGAAATAAAAGTTTGTTTAACGACGATTTGATTGACAATATCGAAAAGTCAATAAATAAATCTAAAAATATATTTCCAATTTCTTTAAGAAGAAGTATTAGTAAGAAAAAGAACCTCACCATACAGAAGAAGAAAGAATTGATAAAAGGAAAGAATCCATAAAGCTGTATCGAGAAAAGAAGTGAAGAGAGGGGATACAGGAAGAACCGTCAACGGAAAAGAAATTACACTTATACATTCACACACACTAACTAGGTAAATATTTTGATTTTATGTTTAATATTTCCAAAAATTTATAAATATAATTTGTTATAATTTATGCTTTTTATATCATTATTTACGACCAATTCTCTTAAAGAAATTTAACTAAATTCTCAGTACACTATACGCTTTTTATAGGTAACTTTCTTACATCTTGAACATACTCTGCTTGCTTCATTTCCATTATTTCCATTGCATGACTGTTTTATTCGGCATTTACATCGCACATCAAGTTTTCCATCGCAATATATTACCAAGATTAGCTGATCGTGCTGCTAAATAGTTATTTGCAGGTTCTCTCTCGTCACTTCTACATACTTCTTTCTCTACCCGGAAATTTATCCCGGCTTAAATGCAACGTATTATAAAACCTGTGCACTGCGCATTTGTACGATGTAGCCTTTACCTAATATTTCCTACACATCTGATCGTCTACGTCAACTCCGTATTTACTGTCGTTATAGAATTTGATTTTTCCAGGTTTCTTTTTCAGCTGAACCAATCTCAACATCACGATGCGTAATACTCAGAAGAAAGATATCCTTTGCTGGTTTTCCGTCTTCGCTGACACACTACATACCAGAATCAGCACTACGACGCAACTTATACCAGAAATAAAACGAATTGACGAAACAAATGAAGTCACACTAATTTTTATTTTCATTTCAAAGGGAAATGGTCAAAATTTATCCCTTCGGCGCTTTTAGCTAAAAGTGTTTCTAAAATGTTCTGACTGAAGGGGCATATAGTTATAAAACATTCAAAAAAGTCATGGCAGTACATGGATATAAAGATAAAAGTGATGGATCTATAGCGCCATGAATTTTCAAAAGGATGAAAATTGACACCTCGGCGGTTCTAGTCTTAATTCTAGAACATGTGTTGTGAAAATGGAAAAAAATCGTTACCAGCGAAGCAAGTGTCCCACGATTGTGTTGGAAGACGTTCTAATCCTCCCAACTAAGTAAGCACAATTTGCATATGTCGTGTATTATTGGCATATGTAAATTACGCTTATTTAGTAAGCTTTTGCACAGTCACTTGGTAGCTGCCCGTTTACGTACCTAATTGAATTAGGTACATTCAGATTTTATTTTGTTAAGATTTTGCCTCTCGAAACTGGTTTACTATTAACGCCCCCATTTACAGGTTATGATCTACTCGTGTTCGCTATTTAAATAAGCGTAAAATGTATGTCAAAGGATCGCAATGACTCGCTCATACCATACCCACAGACGAATCAGGCACGCTTAAATTTAAAATTGCACCGAATATCTCCTGCTCTTCCATTTCTTCGCTTTTTCCCCAATTCGTTCGCCTCACAAAGATCTAAATGATCTAGTAAACCAGTTCGCGTTATATTTCTCCTCATCGCCGACCATAAATTACGATGTTTTATGTCCCCACGTACGCTTTACCAAGTACGTTACGGCGTAAACTGCTGCACCGTCGGCCATCCGTTGCAACGTCCAGTTCGTCCGCGATAAAAATGAAAACATTTCCATCACTGTTACGGCACCTACGGCGGCGGCGTGCGGGCATGGCACATGACAATTCGGTCTCGTCTAGTCGTAAATTTTCAACGGTTGTAAATTCTCGTACCGAAGACCGCTGCGCTAATTCACCGCGTCGAGTTTTTTCATTTGTCCAGAACGATCCGAATGTGTCTACAATAGCGATAAGTTGGTCAGGTATGCAGATGGCGAGAAATAAATACGAAACGTTTGAGCTGAGAATACTACATACTACATCAAATGTCCGTCAAAATTGATTCAAAAACTGAATGCTTCCTTCTTCGACTGGTAAAGATGATACTAATCGTATCGGCATGCTCTCCTCTATCACTTTCAGGTTAATCAAAACAACAAATGGGAAGTCAATCGCTATATTATTTCAGATGGTTAAAATAATATAGCTATTAATTCCCTATTTGACGTTCGATTGACCTGAAAGTGGTAGAGGTGAGGATATTCAAAACGTTTATATGAATGGATTTAAAGAAATAGCGGTTCTTTCGGTAAAAGGTACGGTTTGAAGATGCTAGTATCGTTGTTGGCGAAACACGTGTCACCGGATTTAATTAAGTACTTGTACGGTTAGGGGTTCATCGATGTAATATAGTATGTATAAGTAATACTACACTACAGTTCCTGCAATCACTATCAATAGACAATTCGTGGATAGGAAATACAAACTTCTATCGCCGATACAAACCCTGCAAAAAATAGTGTTAAATCAGCGTCACGAGAAAACTACACATACACATACGTAGTTCTTGCAATTACTAACCAACTGACAAAGACAACAAACCAACGTGAAAATTGCGAGAAAGCAGTTTAATGAAGGGACCTGAGATTTTGTAGTGAACAGATGGTACCACAGGCGAAAAACAATACTAATTTATAGGGTGCGAATCTCATAAAGCAACTTTTCGTCATAATAAAATCATTCAATATCTCCAATATTCCAAATGAGTTGCCCCGAACTTCACTGTTCACTAGCCTTTAAAAATTGGTAAAGTTCTAATTCACAGGAAAGCTAAAACGGACTGAAGACATGTCGAATCCTTCGTATTACTCTAGTTTATATCTACGAATGCTTAGTAGCCTCCAACTACACACCGCTTTTCACAATTCATACGTTGGATTAAAACAGAAGTAAGTCCAAATAAAATCAAATAAAATATGTAAGAAAAATATTTTTAAACTTAGAAGACAAAAAATATATAATAAAACTAGAACGTAAACGTTGCAAAATTTTTAACGTATAACGATAAATACATAATTTTTCCAAAAAGAATAGTTGGGTAATCAATTCGTTTGAAATTTTGCTCTGTAAGTCTTAAATATGGAATTGATCCAGCCTAAAAATTTCCAAAACTGAACAGGTCATAAAATTACGACGTACATGCCTAAAGTTTCAAATCTGCCCGATGAATATACCACTTTTGCCCATCGTTAAAGACGAATACTAAAGATTATCGACCAGTCTAATTTGAAATTTTGCAGAGGTCTTCGAATAAAAAACTATTTTCAACTGGACGCAAAGAAGTGATCAAAACGCAAATAATGATGTTTTATGAATTGCGATATAGTCAGTCCGGCACTAATAAAGCAACAGACTAGGTGTGAAAAAGTCATGCTAATAGACTTAACCAAACTAATGGCTCCATTTGATAAATTAAGGAAGGAGTGGCATACTCAGATAATAATAATAATAATAATAATAATAATAATAATTATTATTATTATTTAATTTGCCCAACAGACTTAGACACCCATTTACAGGACAATTTATAAACATATACATAATACATAATACATAATACATAAGTATCGTATGTCAACAAATATAGCTTAAATTAAGAAAAAAAAAACAGAATTAAAAGTTAACAATATAAAACAAATGGGTAATTGTATAAATCAACACAAAAATGGCTTCCACAGAGAAAAAGAAAAAAATACAGTTTAACTACTAACAAGGGGAACGTCAAGGTTGTGAATAACGGATTTTGATGTGTCTCGAATATGTTATAGAGGCACCTCCCACGAGTATCTTGCTACCAGCTTTTGTAGCCATTCGGCCTAGTTCTCGAGTAAATTGCGAAAGTTTTCCTAACGGACTTTATATACCGTTAACCTTAATAGGTTTGTAACGAAGTGAGTATAGTACAGTGGTTAAGTTCCAGGCATACTACGTTGGCGATCCGTGTTCAAATCCTGCTCTTGTAGGTTTTTTTTTTCTCAATCTTATTGCATATGATTTGTAATGAGGTGGGGCCTGGCCCAAAATGGTCCTTTGCACTGCGACCACGTTGATCTATTGTTCTTTATTGCATATGATATTAACAAATATATTTAATTTCATGCAAAATTGTCCAAAAATAATATTTCTCGCCATGGTAATTTTATTAATAAAATGATGATATTTTAAATCGCTTAAGAAAATTAAAGGTGGTTTTTGACACAAAAGGATGTATGTATGCGGGTAAATTCGGCTATTTCTTCAAAAAGAACATTTAAGCGTTCAGAATCAAAACTATTTGAATCTTTTTTTTTTAAATGCTTTGGCCATTTTTTACTTTTTGCTCGACAGAAACTGAATCATCAAAAAATACCAAACCGACTGCTTCTTCGGTGAGATACTATAAATGCCCACAAGAATTCTCTGATGATGCTTTTGACATGTTTTCACTTATTTTATTATAAAAATAAAGGTTGCTTACAAATATCCTTCAATCCTTGCAATTCCGCCCGAATCAATTTTAGTTTAAAATATAAAAATAGTTTAAATTATGATCACTAGTGATAAAACGATTTAATTATAACATTTGATTGTGAAATTTAAAATACACACCATGCCGCACATTTGCTTCCGATAAATTTCATTAATAAAGTTAGTATGGCGAAAAATATTTTATGCAATAAGATTGAGAAAAAAAAAACTACAAGAGCAGGATTTGAACACGGATGGCGATCCGTGTTCAAATCCTGCCTAGTATGCCTGGAACTTAACCACTGCACTATACTCACTTCTATACAAACCTATTAAGATTAACTGTATATAAAGTCCGTTAGGAAAACTTTCGAAATTATCTCGAGAACTAGGCCGAATGGCTACAAAAGCTGGTAGCAAGATACTCGTGGGAGGTGCCTCTATAACATATTCCAAACACATCAAATTCCGTTAGTCACAACCTTGACGTTCCCCTTGTAAGTTCACTTCTGTTTCGAATTGCCAATATTATAGCATTTCACGTCGTAGAACCGATGTCACCGATTTACCGGAAACATTGTTAGTTGAAGTTATTGCACATCTGATATTATTTATTATACATCGTGACCTGCGATGACTCTTTCTAAAACCGACGTGCTCATGACGTACGCTTATTGGGTAGCTCTGCAGGAAAGTTGTGCAATATCCTACACTCTACGTGCGATTAATAAAGCATAATTATTTGTTGGCAAACGGAAGTTGATCTTGTTTTGTAGGTTATTGAACAGCTCTCCTGGAGAGCTGTTTAATGAATGTAGCCTCATTACCAGGACGTTTTACGCCGAGTAATTTAGATTTTCCTTTCAAGAAAATTCAACGTAATAGTCTTCTTCTTCGTCAACAATGTTTGAACGAGAATAGCAAATTACAACATATGTTCCCGATATTTCTAACGTTTCCGAAAAACACTTATTTATTCATTTATTCATTCATTTATTTACATCAATATTATACAAAATTATAATTGATTTTAGTCAAGTAAAATAATGTAAATATAAAACTAGTTTAACAATTAAACAAAATAAATAAATAAAATTCGAACATAAAGTTAAAAGTGTAGAAGACGCTGCACAACTCCAAACAAAACGACAAACAAAATCACCACGGGCAGTTTTGTTTTGATTATTTTTGATCTTTGAGGTACTCGTCTATAGTATAATATACATCGGATCGCAGAATCGTTAGGACGGCTTTTTTGAATCTGGCTCGATCTAACTTTCTGACACTCTGTGGCAGTGCGTTGTACATATTTATTCCGAGGTGGTTTGTCCCTGTTCTTGTTCTATTTATACGTTGATAAGGGATTTCCAAATTTTCTTTACCGCGGGTATCATAGTGGGTGTCTATCGGATGATGGACTGTCCGGGTTGAGGTGTGTGTGTACATGAGACAAGTAAGGATATAACAGCAGGGTATGGTAAGTATTCGGTATTTTTGAACAGTTGCCTGCAGCTTGTTGTGGTGGATATGCCTAAAGCTCTAATAGCTGCTTTCTGTTGTAGAAATATATGGGTCGCTACTAGTGCTCCACCCCAGAGTAAGATCCCATATGTCGCTCGGCTATGAAAGCCGCTGAAGTATACCACCCTTCCTCATCAAGAAAAAGATCTTACAAAATCCTCAAAAGCACATTAGTCTTTAAGTATTATTTTAATAGTGAAGCGGTTACAAGTGCACATTCCCAACACTAACAAGAATTTCTTTCCAAGTAACTTGTAGTCTGTAGACATAGCCAACTTGTTATTAATTGAATTTGTTTCCTAAAAGTCACACAGTGTAACCAACCTCTAAAATCTATGACAACTGATTTTTGTTTTATATTTAAAAGGTGCAAAAGCAACTTAAAACAACCGCTGCATACCTCAACTACCGTTATCTCCTACAACACAGGTTGCCTATTGTCTTCAAGCACTTTGTTGCTTTCGTTTTGCACGCTTAAAATTCGAATATTTTGTTTTTGTAATTTCGTTACCGATAAGGTAACAGCGCTCAACTTATTTTTAAATTACTAGCATACATGTATGTACTTGGGTATATAATTTTCTTAAGTCTACTCTTTCTATTTAAAAATGGCAACTTAAATTGTATGATCATTTTGTTGCTCACTGTCTTTGTACGACCCCCTTTGTAGATGTACAAAGATCGGAAAAAATCTTTGCAGGAGAGATTTTTAGTTTTTACAACATAATAATGGTTACTGAACCCCAAAAAATCTTTGTACGGAGCCAAAAATCTTTGTCTCGTACAAAAAAGCAGTGTTGTTGCTTTTACTTTGCACACTAATGTACACACATAAAAAGTAACAATCATAATGCGGGGGTCAAAAATGACCTCTCTGTGGTTCTAGTGTTAATAAGCGATTGCGTTGTGAGTTTATCGATGTGCCGTAGTGTCGGGCATCACAAATATTTGCCAATTATTACCAAAATTCCTCATATGTTAGGATCGAACGTTCCCACCGTTTATTCGACGATCGCTTTTCGAAACTATTCGTCGCGAAAACGATCGCGTCTTCTATTTTCGGCGTCGAGCGCCGCGTAAACACGGTCGAAACGCCGCCACCGCGAAAGAGCTTCGAAACGTTGTACGTCGCGCCGCTAAATCAAACGCACTTCAACGAATACCGTCGTTGGCGATCAGATGGGAAGTTTATTTACCCGAAGCGAGCGAGCGGAACTTACGGGCGAAGCCCGTCTTCGCAGGCGGCGAAATTTATATTACCATAAATATTCAGGAAGTGAAACTCGCGGTACCCACGTAATATATTATCTACGTAGCTTAGGGCCGGTATTTCGTAGTACAAACAAACACGGGAATAGTTTGTATAATTTCTAAGATAAAGTTATTTCTGCGCGGCGGACGGTTTACGGGAGGGATGCTGTGGCTTCGAATCGATCATTCGTATACGTAAGGGTTTGGTATTCCGCAGTTGAGGAACATTCAGACATGTATCGGATAGTAATCGTTAATACAAAAATATAGACATACTAAACGGCTTAACCCGAGAATACTAATGTATGTGTGTTTTACTGCATGATGACGATGGAAAGGAAATCAAATCGCAGTGGGAAAGAGTGATTATGGGTGTTCCGCAGAGATCTGTACTTGGACCATTGTTGTTCCTATTGTATGTGAGTGATCTGCCTGCGATTATTAATGATCTTACTATCTTATATACAGATGACACGTCATCAGTGGTCACTGAAACCAATATCCAGTCCGTTATAGCCAGGATTCAGGACAATCTTAAAAAACTGAATTCCTGGTTGACCGACCACAATCTGCAATTAAATGTGGACAAATCCACCTTGCTTGTGTTTGGTGATCGGATTAACGATTTCAACATAAACTGTGATGGACAGATACTCACCAGTTCGCAGGTAGCAGTCTTCTTGAACGAAGATCGACTCCCTCTTATCTTGGAAGCCGCATATTGAGGACTTGGTTGGTAAATTGTATAGATATAATTACGCGTTGAGGATGATTATTCGTAGTGTCAGTGCATCGGCAGCATCACACACTCACCACTCAGATACGGTGTGTTATTTTGGGGGCATGCTGTAGATATACAGAGAGTCCTTATTCAACAAAAGGCCTGTATAAGAATATTGTTCCATTTCAACCCCAGAGACTCGTGTAAGACAATGTTTGTGAATAATAATATACTTACCTTGCCGTCAATTTTTGTATTAGAATGCGCACTATTTGTGAAACACTCATTTTAGTTTCTACAATTGTGATGTGAGGCGGTTTCAGCTTAATTTCTGTGTTAGAATGGGGGTAGATTGTGAGATGTTTGAAAAACATATCTGTGCTTCAAAAATGAGGACCAACAGTGGGGAAATCTAAAATTTTTCAGTGTGGATGTTATTAATGAATGAAATTAAGGATTCCTTTTATTTCCAAGCTAGCGGGCCGTAGCTCTCTTTTTTTTTTTTGATTAACTTCGAAATCGAAAAAGTGAATTACAACTTCCTCTTCAAGGATGAAGTTAGAAGTCATTTGATTAATTCACTATTTAACTTAAAGGTACATATGTAGTTCAATTCTTGTAATTAGTCCGTATACATAAATTGAGCCTCTAAACTCGAAAATTGACCCAAAAAATCTGATGTTTTATGTTCGAGAGTTGTGGTTCAAGTTTTCTATTTCGGGTTGTTGCTAAAGCTTTTGCAGAAATCTATTCTTGAAGTAATCTGATGCTGATGATATCGTTCAACTTTACCAGTAGGGGTTGGTGCAAAACTTTTCTGCGGGGAAGGATTGTTAGTTGATGCTTTGTAGTTTGGGGAGTTTCATCCTCAATTTTCGCCAAAGTATTGAACAAATCCTTAAAATTAATTCAATCTCAGATAGTACCCTTCAAGTACAAGGCCATGCGTGTTTACTGCTCTAGCCAATTAAGACGGATGGCAACCACATATTGCCCTCAGTGGAACCGTTCCACTTGTGGCGAACGTCGCGGAAAATGAAAAACACACGATGCCTACAAAATTAGGAATATCTTTTCACAAAACTAGTAAAATAGACACTCTTGAAAAACCAAAGAATACATGTTAATTGTAGTTGTAATAAAAATATAACAGAATAATGGTATTTTGCTGCCTTTTCTTTAGTATATTAGTATTAACATCTGTAAAAAATATTAGTATTCTAGGGTTAATTATTAAATACAAGGATATTTTGACGACAAGTGAGACTCGAAGTGAAACAAATAAGATTTTTTTATTATTATTTTTCAACAAAATTCCCTTCAACTTTAATGCACTTGGACCAACGATGCCGAAGTGCCACCATGCAAATTTTTGTAATGACCGTTCTCAAGATCCTCAAAATACAATCAGGTCGTCATCCGCCCGAAACATCTTTCCAGGACAAGTTTCAGTTTGGAGAATTAGTGGAAGTCACAAGATCTGGGGAACAGGATGGGCGAGGCACAACCTGAAATACCAATTGATTCAATTTTTCATGTAGGAGAAGGCGTGTTGTCGTGATGAAAAAGAGCTTTTCTATGAGCCATTCCAAGTTGAGTGTCAACAGTGTTTTAGTGTACTCCGCGTGTTCAGTGTGTGATGTTCATTGTGCAGTGCTTTAGTATTGTATTGTGTTAGTTGTGTAGTGTTCGTCTTCGGGAATTAGCCGGATTCGCTAGTGATACTGAATTTTGAGGATGGCAATTTAGTTGCCGAAATACGTGTCTGGATTTTTTTTTCCCGAAAGGTGTGGTAGAGGTAATTTTATTTATTTTTACATGACATTGATTTTGTTCTGGAACTCTATCGATTTGCCTTGTAAGTTCTTGCTTCCTTACACATGTAGCTTCCTTTCCGAATTCCCACTTTAATTCCTTTGGATCCTTCATACGTTGCATAATTGTATACAACGCTTCTTTTCCAAGATTTCCGGGCTGGTAACCTTTTTCTTCACCTGTAGTTGTACGCCCAAAATATATTTCTTTTACCCCACACATGACTGCAGCGAGGGTTGGATAGATTAATTTGCATCGTTAAAATTTTAAGAAATGCTTTCGTTCATGCGATAATAAACGGTTTTGACTACGCTTGCCTCCTACTAGCCAAACAGGTGCCACCGAATTTAATTAAATAATTGTGTAGTCAGAAGTTTATCGATGCGATCAACGAAGTAATGTAGTCCAAACGAGGTAAAGTTGTTAAGTAACAAGCAAGAGGGTTGTGCTGTAATCACTTGCAACAAATAGTATGTGATATCTTTCAGGTAGTTTCGTCAGGGCCACTTCTTTTCACTTCTTGACTAATTTTTCCAAGAATGTTCCCACGTACCCTGGTGGCGGTCTGTAAATACACAAAATCAAGATTTTTTCCTTTTCGCTTATTATGCTTGTGGTTTCGAAAGTCTGCTCGCTGTGATCCCTCATTCCTAATACGTTTGCCATCTTCGTCCCCTGACAGTGGAAAATCAACATTCGTTCACTCTTATGTTCCTTTCTACAATAATCGGCACCCAGGACTTGTGTGGGAGGACATATTTTGGGACAGTAACTCGTCTTCCTAACGCATGACGGTATGTTCAATTGTATTATCGTCAGGAGCCCCGTGTCAACGATGCGAACTCTCCGTGGATGGGGATTGTCTGTATATATAAAAATGGATCGTGGTTTGTTCGGATGCTTAAAACTTGAAAACGACTGGACCAAATTGGATACTTTCCTCTGCGGGTTTGTTCGTAATTGCTACGCGAAGGTTTAGGAAAAAAAAGGTCGGAAAATTTTTTGGGCAAAACGAAGTTTGCCGGTGACCTAGTCGTCCATAAAAACGAAGTGTTCACCAATTATTCCAGCACAGGATAGGACAATTGGACGCGGGATTTCATAGACGTACCGTTTGGTATTAAAAGGATCATTCAGAACAAGATGAAGATGTGTGTCACTTTCCTCAATTATTCTGACCCATACTATGACACCCTCAACTTCATACTGCACCCTTATTTGAAAAAGTTGTTGGTAATCGGGGTTCTAGCCTCACCCCAAATCAGAACCCACCTATTATCAGGAAGAAGGTTGAATCGTGACTCATCATTAACGTTCGACAAACCAGCGTCTTGTTCGCTGAAAGAACAGTCTATATACAGCAGCACAAGACACGCGTTTGTCGAAAGGTGATATACCTATAGGAGTGAACAGACATATTTCAAACTCATATAGGGCTATCGACAAACGCGTGTCTTGTGCTGCTGTATATAGGATGTTCTCTCAGCGAACAAACGCGCGTTTGTCGAACCTTACTCATCACTGAACAATACCCGCCTCCAATTCTCGAATCTAACTTCATATCCTAAGATATTCACGACTTATTATATCCCCTTAGGCTTAGAATATTGCGAACGTTTAAAAGAAAACGTTCGTTGGGGAAATCGAGGGGACAAGAAACTTTATCTTAGAATAAAAATCTCCGCATTAAATTTAACAACCGGCGTAGCTAGTAGTACAACCATTTATTATAAATAATTAATTTCCACAATTCTCGCGTATCGCCCTCCGTAAATGTCCGGCTTAATACCTGTCCGATAAAGCACATTTTACACATTTCTCACGTGAGACACGTCGTACGTCGTTTCGATTCGCGTGCGCTCGGAATTTTACAGGTTCTAATTTTATTTTCCGTATTAACGCCGCTGTTAGGGATACGGGGCTACATTTTCCGAAGACCGATGCTATCGAGCTACTCCGTAGAAGATTGATGGTTTTAATATGCTGTTGCTGTGGTAAAATAGTAATGCGTGCAGGTGACGTTCGCGTCGCCATCTGATATATTTAATTTTAACGATTCGTCAGAAAGTGGAGGGTGGTGTGGTCGTAAAAGTAGCTACTACGTTGTTAATGTTATATACGGATGTAAAAGAATTTTCAGGGAAATTTTCACTTTCTTATGAATGCTATTTTCGTATTGGTAATCCCATTATTGTTATAACAATGCAGTTTCCTGACATAATGTAACGAGTTTCCCTCGTTTCCAGGAAATGTGATCATAACTATGTTAGTTATTACTAGAGCTTGTTAAAAAGGTGGATGACGTGTTACATTAAGTAGTGTAAATCGGACTGACGATGTCACTCCTTCGAATTTGATTATTCAATGATAAATTGTCATTGATAAGTTACCATTGAATAATAAAATTCGGAGGAGTGTCCGCGTCAGTTCCTGCGTTCCTGACCATCGAAAACTTTACCCTAATTATACAAAAATTGCGTTAAATAAGAATTATGAAATTTAAACACTTTTAAAATCGTACTTTTTGATTGCACAGAATGATTTTTCATGATGTCATCATATTTTTCGTTATCATTTTGGGTATGAGTATAATTGAATAACATTTCAAACGTAAGTCGGCACGGGAAGGCGTGGTCCCAGGGGCGTGAAATTTTTGAAGAGTCATTTTTGCATTAAGCCCCAACTTAATGAGGGGTGAGACTTGAACATTTTCATAAGAAAAAACTGCCCATACAAATAACGGACAGCCTAACCTAGATACATATTCGGTCTACATCTATCTTACAATAAAACGCATATTGTCAATGACAGTCACTGGTCATTAATAGAAAGTACTTTGAGGGAATTCTTCATCATCGTAGTGATTTGTCTTAATTGGGAACTGGTGAATTTTTTCTCTAAACGTGGCTCTGGGTAGTTGCCTAACCGCCTCATCCACTCCCCACAAAAATTTTGCGGTTAAATAATTCATATATATATATATTTCTGAGTTGAAATCAGTCGGCTTTACGGAAATTGAATCTGATTGACGAATTGAAAGGCCTACACCAAGTCTTATAGTCGAAGTGTTTTCTTAAAATCATTTTTTAACCTTTTAAACCAGCACACATAGACATGTAGTCAATCGGAAACAAATGGGGAGCAATTAAAAATTAATAACTGAGGTATAAACTGCACAAACACATTATTGGAATGACAATTTTGATCATAGACGTGTAATACCGTGACCTCGTTAGCTGAGTAGCTGAATAAAGTAAAGTGAAGATAAAATATTGACAACTTGACTACGAAGAAATATTGCTTGCTTAAAGCATTTCCGCCAGTCTACCGGCGACGATGTTCGAAATCAACGAAGTCTGTTGGTATTGTACCTCAAAGTTACTTTTAGTGATCGGTTCGATTTCGGGATTATTTCCATTGAAGTACAAATGTGAGCATGAACGAGAAAACTCAAAATATCAATTTAAAACATCTTCAGCGCTAATTTTGATATCGTTGTTGCAAGCCGGCTTCATATTTGTTGGACTCTGTTACCACCTCCAACTGGTTGTCGATAGGGACAAAAACTTTTGGGAAGCGGAAAACATTACTGCCTTTGGGTCTTTTGTCTTCGGCGCATGTTTTGCGTGCGTTATGGTTATATGCAGCACGAATCTAAAGCTGGCGAAAGCCTGTCCAAGTGCCTTATGTGCGCTATTATGTGTTAAATATGGTACCAGCAAGAGAGATATTATCATCAAGTTATGTTTTATTCGGAACAAAGAAATAATCTACATAACTATTATTATGGCGCAGACAATATGGTCTGTCCCTTTTTATTGGAGAACAGAACAAGCCGCCAATTTGATAAAGGTCGTCCCCGTTTTTAATTGCGGCTTTTACTGCGTAGCCGGTTTGTTATTGGTGGACTATTTGATTATCTTAAGCCAATTATGTTTCGAAGATATTAAGGCGATTTTAGGGTTAAAACATGAGAATCGTTCGAGTATGTATATCGAGAATTCCTTGAGGCGTTTATCCAACATACGATTGGCACAATATCGACTGATGAAGGCCATCAACAGATTTGCAAGTCCATGCATGACAATTTCTTCAGTTTCATTCTTAGTAGTACCGTTTACCTGTTGGTATATCTTTATATTGGAAATAAATCGCTTAATTGCCGGGGAAGAAGTATCGTTGACTAAATTAATTTGTCCGATCTGGATGTTGCCTCTCCTCCAGCTTTGTCGTCGTACAGACACTCTGACCGACATGGTATGGAATCTATTGTCCAACTTTATAACGTTTTTAGAACCGTTCGATGCTATCTTACTTATATCGTTACCCCATATCGATACTGAGAGCGAAGGAAAGGTTGCAGGTAAGAATCGGTATGACGTTTGCATCGTTGTAAGTAGAGCAAGGATTTCTTACAATCCGCGCTGTAATTATGTATAACTATTTAAATATTATTGTTTCTTCAGGTGGAAGTGCTAATATCGATTTTGGAAATCCAACGGTTTGTTCTGCGACCATCCTCTATGTTTCTAGTTTCTAAACGTGTGTTTGCCACGGTAAGATGAATAGATACTATCACAATGCGATTAATAATTAACCTGTGTGACGTTATTAAACTCCCACTTAAGCATAGTCTCAATTCGTGAAATAATATCGACCTAGTCTACATTGACAATTCTATAACGTCTATTATGAGATTATGAGATTCACTGTCAATGCGACACGGAGATTCCGGTATCTGTGATGTGATCGAGCAAATACTTGGTGACATCACACTGGTCATTTTTCTGACCGTGACTGTAGATTGTACAGCCATCGATTATATAATTAGCAACCTCTGGATGACCACTAAGTCAAGCAATCTAAGATATTGATTGCTTGACTTAGTGGTTTGGCCGTAAAAGTTCTTACTCATTATTATTTATTTTATTCTTCGTATATTCGCTTTCAAAATTGTAGTTTGTAGTTAATTCATTGGCAATTTGCTTATGATTTACTTAAACAATTCGTTAACTTTCTCAAGCTTCTAGCAATAGATCGTTATCGAAAGAAACTAATATGACAGACATGAATTTATATACCTACTTTAGCTATCTTTTTGCAGGTTCTTTATGTGGTCATTAACTACGTGATAGTAGGCTTGCAATTTTACGTTTCCTCGAAGTGAAACGTTGCTCGTCACCAACATCCACGAAACAAATGCGATAAAGATAAATAGACGTTGGACTTGAAGCCCTTTTTTCTACACCATCTTAGATTTTGCCTGTGCTGTCTCAGGTACATACATGTACCTTCACGTGTGAATAAAATAACGATTTGAAATGTATTTAAGCCTTTTTCCCTTTTCATCATCTGCATTACACATTAATCGAGATCTAACGAGGTCGGTACAAAGGAATCGACAGTGTACAATACATATTGGTGATGCTACGTGCTCCCTTTTATACGGGGTGTTCCGCAGGGTTGAGTAGCTATGTTCTGATTGAAAAGTTGCAAAGATGATCGTTTCCAGGTAGGTGAATTTTTCAACTTGTTCTATATTCTCTCCTGCAACGCTGATTCGATGTTTCTCTGTAATTGTTCCTATTATCGTTGACTTTGTCTTTTTATTCTCACCTTCATGCTAGCATGCAATGATCTACCTGGGAACGATCATCAATGAGGAAGGAACCGTAGAGGACGAAATTAATGATAGTATTCCAAAAAAGAAAAACAGGAAGACCCTTCAATGCAATGAAGACGAAATTTCTCAGCCAGAAGGAAATGCTGAAAGAGGTAAAAGACGAGGGAGCTGGACGCAACGGAAAGAGCAGCAAACTACAATATCAGCAACAGAGATGAGATTTTTGAAGAAGATATAAGGAAAAACGAGAAGAGGTAGGATAGGAAGTGTAGAGTTTAGATAACCAGGTAGGATGGATGGGATACAAAGAATGGGCAAAACAGACTAGTGAAAAGAAGTGTACGGAGCAAGAGAAAATGGAAGAGGACAATGAGGCAAACCAAGAAAAGCATGCAATGGGGATGTAAGAAAGGCAGCGGAACAGAAAGAAGTAAAATGGGAAGATATCCTACGATTGGCGTAGAATAGCAAAAATTGGAGAGAAATATGGAGAAAGGCGAATGACTCAACTCCCACTCAGCCGACAACAAAATATACATGGTTCAAGAATCAAGTAAGGAAGCAAATCCAATTCTTTTCATTTCTTCTCTTATTTAACCATCCCATGTCTTTCTTGGCCTTCCTCTCGGATTCTTACCAAGTGCCTTCGTTTCAAATACTGTTCCATCATTCACTCTATCATCATCCATCTCAGCTGATCCTCGACGATTTTGTCTGGGAAAAGTTCCATATTTAATTCCTGCCCGAATGTCTCATTCCTTATTCTGCCTTTTCTCGTTTTGTTTTGAATTCTCCGTAGGGAACTCATTTATATCGTATTTGTCCCTGCCACACATTAACAGACAAACAATCTGTTAGTGTGTGTGATTCACTGGTATACATCGTTATTGGCCCGACCATCTTCTTAATCACTTCCGTTTTGATCCTCTTATTTATTGCCCGTTCGATTGGAAAAGATGATTTCATGGAATTATAGATTTTACCAACTTCTCTGATTTTTTCAATTATTTCGCCAACTAACTTCACACTTTTTTTCAGTAAGAATGTGCGTATCCTGACCCTTCTAATTTTTCTGTCGCACATTAGTATTTCTTTCTTTTTTGTCTCGAAAACATTCATTTGGGAGCTTGTTTTATGTTAACATGTTGTAGCGATCAGTCTTTCACTCCTTTTTTCAACTTCTTACGTTTAAGTTTAGCTTTAGTTTAAGTTCAAGTTTTGATTTAAAAACACTGCATTGTAGTTTCTTTTTTGTATATTGCCTTGTCATTGGATTAATCTGTTGGGTAATAATGTTATTATTATTATTATTATTATTATTTCCAAATATCAGTCATAGATGGGTAGTTGTCAACGTAACATCACAACGATTTAGTGCAACACAGCCGTGTCAACGAAGTACGAGAATAGATTCGAACTTGGGCTAGATTTCATTGAACATAACTAATGCGTCAACTTTCTTTAGAAAATTATATGAAGTGTAACTAGGTCAATGGGCGCAGGAGAAAAAAACTATTAAAAACATTAACAATTCGAGGTGTTGTGTTGGGACAGGGGATATGTTGATACCTAATCCAACGCAATGAACTAACCGAAAGATAAAAGCGAGCTAGCTACCCGACCCGACCCTAAAAATAGATGACCTCGTTTAACCTTCCTATACTCACGTCAACATGAAAGAGGTATACTATACTATATAAATCGGTCTCACAGACCGTATACGTGAGTGTAGGAAGGTTAACATATTGACCTAATTTTACCAACGTATACATTTCTTCCTCTAAAGTGACAACATTGGGTTTGACTTTTCAATTACGTTGCCAGGTCTTTTTGCCCCCGCAACGAATACACGTTAGCATGGACTAAAAAAGAATTTCACTAAAGTTTACGTTTCTCCTCTAAAATATGGATATCGTTCTTGACCTTGACACAACACCAGAGATTCTCAAAATCTTCCATATGAAACTCTAATATAGGAAACTTAATTACAAATTTCCTATGATTGTGATGATAGATTTTGTTTCATTTTCTTTGAACTTTCTTCTATTCTAATTTGTTGTAGTATAGTAATACTCGAAGGGTTAATTACAATTAGAAAATTCCTCTTTTATTACAATTCAATATATCAAAATATGCAGTTAATGTTGGGGTTATGGTCTTCAATTGTCATACGGTTTACTTTGGGGTTCTATTTATACCTTTTAGACACCACGCCCAGCACCTTTTGAACATTTTATTACCCTATGGGTGTTAGCTTCTCATTTCATCAACTCCAGCCAGAGACGTTTAATGGGAGATAGAAATGTCACTAGAAATAAAATTATTAATTTTTATAAAGAGCATATATTAATGGATAAAAACATTGTTAACATTCAGATACATACATACCACATTTTACATTACAAGAATTCATAAAAAAATTACTGGAAATAACCAAGGATACATCGACATTCAATACAGGTTTCTATAACAGTGATATACCTCGATAAACTGTAGTCAAGGTGAATTAAAGTTTTTGTTTCGTGGACAACTTAGAAATAAAGCAGTGTAGTCCTGATTTCCGAAAGAAATAAAAAAGTTTGTTTGGTTAACGACGAAGTAAATTGACAAGATAGATAAGTCGATAAATATATTTGGAATAAAAGGGTATTAAGAAGAATTACGTCACCATACCGGATAGAAAGGGGAAGAATCCATGGAAATTAAAGGTGCATCGAGAATAGAAGTTAAGAGAGGAGATATATGAAGAACCATCTTCGAAAAAGAAATTTACACTCACACACACTCACACAACACTAGATAATTATCTTGATTTTATGTTAAATATTTCTCAAAATTTATAAATATAATTTGTTATCATTTATGCCTTTTATATCATCAATTAAGAACTAGGCCGGTGCAATTTTCTTTAAGAAATTTAACTAAATTCTCAGTACAATGAGTTGCGAAAAATCCTTTATAAATGGGATGGTAACAAGCGCCTGTCTAATTCCTTGGGATTACTGTACAGGTTATTTATCAGACTATCCCAAATAATTTGCACACTTTCCCAGTAGGAGAAAATTCGGAGATTTCTGAAAACCATAATGTTCGCACTGGATTTCAAATTCCCTCTTTGTACGGTTTAGTCGCTATTGTTTTATGATTTATGTAAGAATATCCCCTATTCTTCCCCAGATCTTGGATATATTTTTTAGCGTTATCTTCACTACATTAAATCTATCTTATCATTGGATAGAAGGCATTTCGGAGGAAAATATTTATGTGCGGATCCGGAGACAATCTTGATACACTGTAACCGGAAAGAAAATATCCGCGGATATTTCCTAGAGAGATACTACTTTATGCTTCCGAAAACGAAAGAAAACATTGCGGTTATTGTTTGTGCGATGGGGGCCTCGATAAAAGGTTTCCATTGTCGGGTGAAGTTGTATTTCCCTTTTTTTCATTTTTAAACAGAACGAGCTCTTTCTTTTAAACAAAGCAGAGAGTCGGTTTTCTCTGAAATCGACGTCGAAAATTAATTCCATTCGATTACAGTTTCTAAAAGAATACTCAAATACAATTTTGTGAAGAGGGAGCGAGGAAAAATGACTCAAACTTATTTTGTGATTTAAGTTGTGACATTTATTTATATGGAAAGTGCTGTTCATAGAGATCTGGAGTTTACGTTTAAGATCTGTTATTTTTAAACAATGTCCAAATCGTCACAACGAATAAAAATCCTATTGTTTGAAAACGTCGATATACAAACATCAATCCTTCGGTATTCGGAAAAAGAAAATCACATCAAAATCCGAGCGATAAAGTCAATCCGCAAATCGATTTCGGTTTATTTTCAGCCACGGCGTTCCTTATGCAAGCGATTAAAATTGAGTTGTTAATAAACAAACTTCGACGGCGTAAATCAACCGGACAGATTAATATCGGACGTCAGGTTTGTGAAAAACTCCCAACTCGACATTCCGACAACAAAATGCGTACGCCGCCGCGGCGAGATAGACTTTCCGTAATTCCGACGACTCCCCTAAAAACGGCCGTAAATAAACAACCGAGCCTCTTTCATCTATTATTAGTCGAATTCCGCGGCTCTTACATTTACCAGAAGTCCATTGAATGCCGCGCCGAAAGTAAACAATCGTTAAGCGAGCTGAAATATTAAAAAGCAGCTCGTCAGAATATTGAGGAGGGAACTAATCGTGGCCGAGTAAATGCGACGCACGCGATGAATCTGATAATATGCCGTAGAAATTCGTCGTTTATTACGATACCGTAGAGGTAACGCCTCAAATCTGCGATTAATTGATTTCTCCTTAATAGTTCGAAAAGTTTTTAGACGACGTAATTCTGTTTCAACTAAATTGGGTTTGTAAATCTGGCTGTTATTCAACACTTTCTCTGGTATAGACGTATATATGCGTCCAATGAAGGCTATAGGTGTGGAATATAGACGTATATATACGTTGAACGAGGGCTATAGGTGTGGAACATAGACGTCTATATACGTCCAATGAAGGCTATAGGTGTGGAATATATATAGACGTATATATACGTAGAATGAGGGGTGTAGGTATGGAACATAGAAGTCTATATATGTCCAATGAAGGCCATGGGTCTGGAATATAGACGTATATATACGTCCAGTGAGGGCTATAGATGTGGAACATAGACGTATATATGCGTTCGGGAAGACCTATTGGTATAGTCTAAAATAATAATAATAATAATATTTATTGCATAAGGCACAACAATAGCGACTCGGCAAATAGAACAATAGAAGACTATATGTTTATAAACTCATTAAGATTATATGGCTCCACATTACAAAGTAGAGTGTGCACTTCTTTTTAAATATAGAAAATAATGTTACATCCTTAATATTATTGGGTAAATTATTATAAAATTTTAGTTAGTGTATGATGATGTCTAGTAGAGCCGTAGTTCGGCCTTTTACGGGTTCGACGTTCATGTTTAAAACCAGTTTGTTCCAAGGAAAGTACGGTTTTTAAATTATATGCCGAATACTGTTAAAAAGGTTGTGTTGTTTGAATATATCTCTACAGGACTGACGATAGTCTAGGCCAAACATTATTCGGACAATTTTCTGCTGCATTACAAAAGTACGACTTATATCGCTACCACTATCCCAGACAATAATGCCGTATTTGACGCGGCAGTAACAGTAACTAAAATAGATAACGCGAAATACTGGTTCGCTTATAATGGCCGACAGCCGCCCCATCGCGACAGTAACAGCGCTTAATTTAGTGCATGGATCATCAATGTGATCTTTCCATTTCAATTGATCGTCGTAATAAAAACAAAAGGCTTCAGGAAGAGACAACATAACAAAAGAAATGATCAAATATATGGGAGACAAAGGAATAATACAAATAACCAAACTAATGAGTGGAACTCGGGAATAATATTGCCTATTTATAAGAAGGGGGCAAAAGGGGTTGCAATAACTACAGAGGAATTATATTAACAAGCATATCAGGAAAAATATTAGCTAGTATCATAGCAAAAGGAATAACGAAAATAACTGAAGACAACATAGAGGACACCCAATGTGAGTTTAGGATAGGAAGAAGCAGACAAGATTAAATATTTGCGAAGACAAGCAAGTGAAAAACTAATTTGAAAGGAAAAAAGAAATATACATATAGATTGATATATAAGACACTCTGCTTTCGTGCAATCAATATTATGCCACACAATTTTTGTCCGTTTCTCGAACGTATTTACTATAATAATATGTCATTACTTGACGTGGTTGACGTATATCACGTTGCGTGTGTCATTCTGACATCTACAATATGTAATATATGCAATATGTTATAGACTCTCATCTGCGTTCCACTGCACGTACCGCGATGAAACATACATTCGACAAATCTGCATTGTAATACGAAAACAACGATATATGTACCATCGCGATACATGGAGAGAACACTCTAAAATATGTACCAGAAGACGACCCGCTGCGTATTAATATACATATATGTAGATATTTAGGAATGATACTACAATCAGCCGCAGCAGTTGTGTGATGTTAATTGTGCAGTGCTTTAGATTTGTACAAGCTCGTTGTATGGTGTTCGTTTCGGGTATTATTAATTCCCCCAGTTTTTCACTGAGGATGGTACCTTAATTGCCGAGTTACGTATCTGGATATATTTCCAAAAGGTGTAAAGGTAATCTTGTTTATTTTATTTTTTTGTATTAACCACAATCTCCTTATTCCTATTTATACGTAGCTTATTAAAAGTATTTCATCCCTAAAGGGTATCATCCGGCTCCTCCACCATAATTTATTAGTAACAAAACATTTCTTTTATCAATATAAATGCACATTGTACTGAGAATTTAGATAATTTTATTAAAAAGATTGCACCGGCTTAGCTCTTAATTAACGATATCATAAAAAGCATCAATTATAACAAATTATATTTAAAAGATTTTAGAAATATTTGACGTAAATTGAAAATAATTACCTATTGTGTTGTGTGTGTGTCAGTATGTAATTGGATCCCCTCTTAAATTCTTTCATCGGTGTGGTGAAACTGTTTATTTAATGGTTACTTCCTTTAAAACACTAACACACGCTAACTCCAAATATAGTTGAAACTCTCTATTTCAATTCACCTTCAACGCAGTAAAATCGTATTTTTTAATGATTTTTTGTCTTGCCATTTCTGTTCGTCAACCAAACATACCCTCGGAAACCAGGGCTACACTACATTATCTCTCCGTTATCCAAATAACTAGCTGTTTATTATTTTCCATGGCAACACTTCATCATGGCGTGACGTTGTTATAGAGATCTGTATTGTTGATGCCCAAGTATCCTTGGTGTTTTATATCCAGTGGTTAGGAGGAATTCTTGTGATGTGAAAGTGTTGAATGTGTGTGTGTTTAAATAGTTACATTGCTTTCTATCTTTTAATCGATGCGTTTTATAATAATTGATAATTTTATTTCTAGCTAAATTTTTTTCTCCCCATTAAACGTCTCTGGCTGGACTTAAAAAAGAAGCTAACACCCGCAGGGTAATTAAATGCTTAAGAAGTGGCGTGCGTGGTATCGAAAAAGGATAAATAGAACCCAAAACTAAACCAAATGTCATATGAACATGAACATCCGAAACGCCAACATTTACTGTGAATTTTGATATATTGAATAGTAATTAATGATATATCATTTAATGGCCATTAACCATGTGAATATTAATATACCACGATATACACTGTTCTTTTACATCGCCCCCTCCCCCTCCCTAACTCATGCCCATTTCTTCCTGGAAAAACTCATTTTTCCAATACGAGCCCGAACAACGTGTCGTATCGATTTCCCTGTCTAAATTTGTGCAACATCGATCTCGTTCGACGAGAACAATTTTTTTCTTGTCAGTCGGGAAAGAGCGAGATAATTGATTATGCATTCGACGCTCGCCCCCGTAAATGCACGATGATTTGCATATAAATGTTGATCCCCTGATATATTATACCTCCTCCTATGACCGAACGACCGCTCTATATACGTACGTACTAGGAACATCGACACGCACACGCACACGTGTCGATGCTAGGACGTGTGGGTGCAGCGCGCGGTCGGCGTTAAACCCGCTAGCTTTTATTATAACACCTAACCCGTCGTTGTTGATATTCAATAGCGTGAATAACGACCCTCCGGGCGCGGATCATTATCTTAATATACGATTTTCTTGCCCGCCCGTAGAGTGCGCGGTTCGCTTCATTATCATAAATTACGACGCCGTATTACGACGCTGCGTTAGACAGATAAATATGAAAAATTGGGCGGGCGAATAGGCTCCGGATTTGGAGAAAGACGGTCTGGCGGCGAAAGCGAGTTTTCGTATTTGTAAACGTCGGAATGGGCGCGGGCGAAGTCGGCATTGAAAAATTGAAAGTGGAATTTATTATTGACTACTCTTTTCCGAAATTTCTCCCGAGGTCAAGTATATTTAGGTAACTGTTTTGGAAAATTAGGAACGATTTGACGTGTTTAGGTTTCATTATCACATTGCTTGCTTTAAAATCAGAAAAGTGCATTAATTGGTACATAACCTGCTAACAAACATTTTGACGATTTATTTGAATTTCAGAAATAATTATTATAAAAATGTGAAAAGCAAGGAATTTAATCACAGATCGTGATTCGTATTGGGAAAAAAATGAAACGTCAAGGCAACAGTGTTTTCGAGGATTTTACGTCAGTGTAATAAATGACAGTGCCAGTATAATAACTTGATTAATGGGCAAAATTAATAACTAAGGTTCGACGAACGCGTGCTATGACAGAAGCGCCGAGAGGGGATTTAGGTCGATGCAAAGCCAGTGGAGAATTTAGTCATTCGATAGCCGTGGAACAGAACGGTGGTTCGATAACACTGGCTAGAGTCGGTTTCAGAACTCATGGCACTTGCACAGATGACGAATTTGACAATTGAAAAGAGTAGGAATATGGAACGAGAAGGAGGGCAATAGTTTGCCCTCCTAAGATTTGAAACCAAGTACAGCATATTGTAGTAGAATGAACCTATCTAAATACGGAAATGGCCAACAAAAAGTTGTAACACGAAAGTTTTCTTGTTGCATTAGGTAAACCACATGTAGAATTGTGCCATGTAATATTTATTGAAAAAATGATTTAACAAGGTTAGCAAGAATACATTCGGCAACCAAGCGATTTGTAGGAGTCTCAAAAGTTCATTAACTCCTTATTCATAGCCTTCACAAAGTTTTACATCAGTCCAAGTTGAATAATAATAATAATACCTTTATTGATTACAATATAAACAATATTTCTGCAATATACTATAAAAGGTAATAAACGTAATGTGAGGAGGAGGGAAAAAAACAATTTTTGGTCTATAAGAGGTACATATTTAACATGTTGAGTGTCCGGTTTAAATTCACACCTTTCCAGCCAAATTTTAATTTCGTATGTTCATTCACGACTCTCCCACAAAGAAAGCAAACAGCAATATTTTGTAAATCTTCCCTGAAGCCCCAGTAAAATTGTTATAACCTTTAAATCACCACATATCTGCCATTTGTACCGGTTGTAGTTGAGGAAAATTTAAAATTGATAAGACAGATTAGTTCACCGCGAAAAATTGATGCGTACGAAGCGATACACATACACAAAATTACAGATCTTCGAAATCGAGATGATGGACCTATCCAGTTAAGTTTATTCCGACTATTATAATTAAATTAAATCATTAAGTAATATTGCTCATGGAGGGGTAACTAGCATTCTAATTTTAATTTTCTTCGGGGAATTAACCAAATTATTTTCACAACGATACTTGTAATCCTTTCAACGTTCAAACTTATTCGAGTCAGCAGGCCGTACAGTTGATATATACGATATATGAGAAAGGGCATTTACGGGGGTGACAGGCGTTCTAGCCGTTTTCGAGCGGGAAAATATTTGTTTCTGCCACACACACGGTTAGAGACAAAAAGTGGGGTAAAAATGTATGCTTAGAACTTCAAGGAAAGAAATTTTTCGCTCACTTCGGGGTATACGGTTGTGACAATGCTCGCCTCAAATTAGCGAAACATGTACCACCGAATTTATTATGAAATAATTGTGTGGTGAGGAGTTTACCAATGTGATATGGTATCGCCAAATTACACAGTAGTCCTTGCAATCACCTTCACTTACTACGATATGTGAACATCTTTGTTCTAGGGCACTTTTTCATATTATTATCACTTGATTTGCCTATACAGGGTCAAATTTGACCCAAGGGACCGATTAGGAAAAGGCTTGATAGGGTTATAGGGTATCCAGGTTTGGGTGTAAGTCAACATCTCCATCATTTTCTTCGACAGAAATAAAGTCATAAAAGATCATTTTGATCCAGCCTCTAACAATTTAGATATTTAAAAAGGCCAGAAAATAGGACCAAATTTTGACTTATAGGATTTATGAGGGTCAAAGGATCCCCAATACGAAAGCTCATTTAATTAGGAACTCTCTTTTACTAGTAGTTTCTGAAAATATTCTTTAATTGTTTTGAATAGTGTACACCTTTAACCAATTCTGATTTATTTAGAACCAAAGATAGAGCCCTGCGTTATCAACATAAACTTAATACAAACTTATTTTATATTATGCATACGTCATCCGTTTATCTCTTAAAGATTTGACCGCAAACATCACAAGCAAACCGCCTCGTAACAAACTAAACGCGACCTAGAACGAAAGGCGTCCTCGGGTTCGAACGTCGCAGTAGAGAAAGCCGTCGAGGAAATGAGTCGGCGCCGCTTAAAACACCGCGGGGAGCGTTTAATGGCGATGTCGGACGGAGGGAAATATCGCGAGGCCCAGTATCCCAAAAGCAATCTTATCCGGGACGGCGAGAATCGACGAAAAATATCCCCCAAAATGTCAACTCCGACCGCCCAAAAACTCAATAAAGAGGAAAGCGTTCGGCTGAAAGCGACCGAACGCTGCGAGGCACGGGAACGAGTAGGAAACGGAGGACAACGGAAAGAAGTCGTTTGGAGGTCAAAAATGGCGTTTTCTTTATACATACACTGTGTGCCTAAAGTGTGGCATAAATTCGGTAAAAGCCAAATAATGGTCTTTTGAAAGAAACCCTCATGTAAGATGGCAACATCTTTATACTGTCAGTCAGGCAATCAAGAGATCTCTCAAAATCTAGAAAAACAAATGGGGACTGCTATTTACAAAAACAATTATGACGTAATTATTCAAAAACAACTGATGCTTAAAAATCAACTGTCATGCAAAATGCGTATTTTTATCAAATATAAAATCAACCTGTTCAAGGATATCTTCCAAAAAAATTTTTCTGCTTTTGTCGAATCTCGAATTTGAGTCAAAATAGTGCACGTTAGAGTTATTGGGATCGGTAACACACGACATTCAGTATTTAAACTGGTCCTTAAGTGACTTCCACACCTCAGAGGCTCACTGTTAACAAGTTTAACAAGTGAGTTCGGGAACTTAGCGCTCCCGTGGTACCCGAGCTAAAACCCAAACTAAGGTGTAAGGTTACGTGCCGAAAGTAGCGTGGGCGCAGGGGTGTGCGGTAATTAACGTTCCCCTGGGGGCACCAGGCGTAAGCCCCCTGCTAATTAGCCTTACCCGATCAAGCGGGGCTCTGATCGGGCGGACAGATACTTCCCTAGCTACTTCTCGTATACCTACGCTATCTAGAATTTCCAAGGCTAAAATGCAAAAGCTTGTGATACAGGGCCAAGGTTACATACAGGCTAAAAGAACCATAATCAAGGCCAACTTCACTAGGCATACACAAAGGGGCCAGCTTTAGTCTAGATAAGGAAGCTAGGCCTCAACAGACGACGGAGGCTACTAAGCGTGAAGAAAGGACGGAAGTCCAGAAAGGCGAGGTCGGAGGGCAGTACTCCCGCAGGTCTTCCGAAAGGCAAGGGGCCAGAAGGTTTAACCTTCAATGAGGCTGCTTTGAAGAGGATCGCGGTAGTATGCAACGACTATCCAGCCACCCAGATGGAGCCGGCAAAGCTTAAGGCAGCCCAGGACTCTATTATGGAGGCATATAACAGCATTACGGAGCAAGTGCTTCAAGTCCGCTTTTAAAAATATAGGTATATGCGGAAGAACCGCTCTCAAACCTGTTAAGTCTAATCAAAGGAATAAAGCTGGAGAACGTACTCTAAGGAGGCATGAGGACCACAATAGATCTGGAAAGGTCGCAGTGGAACAAGCATCAGTGCCACCTCAAGTAATCTAATCTAATCTAATCTAAGTGACTTCCAGTGCATTGTTTTCAACAAGAATTTATTTCACCTGGTAATGAATGCGAGGAGCTTGTACTGTGGACAGCATCTTTTAACCGTAACTTTCCGAAATCGAAATTTTGCAAACCACTCTCAGAAAAATCTGTTCATCGTGATTAAGATACCGTCTAACATCGGTTGGATTTGGTTTAGTTGACGTTTCAGTTAGTTCCTCTTTTTCATCATCAGGTTACTGAGCAGGTCAGAAAATGGAAACATTCCAATGGTAGAATTAAAATATCCTATCGTATCCTAATCCTAACCGTTATACCCTTTCGGGTGTCGGGTGGAGATTCTCCTCCATGCTTCTCTCCGTGCCTTTCTATCCTGTACCCGCCTCTTAATTTGCTTCCAGCTTATATTTCTTCCTTCCACCGTTTTGCGCACTTTTCCCATCCAGCTCCCTCTAGGACTTCCCCTCTGTTTCCTTTTGATTGGTAGACACTTTTCTCGTCATCCTATTCCTTCCCATTATCATTAGTGCCCCAACCACTTCAGCTGATCTTCTTCTATTCTGTCCCGTATGACCTCTATTTCTACGTTTCCTCTGATTGTACTATTTCTCACTTCATTCATTTTCATTTTGTTATTTGTCCTTCTTAGAAACGTCATTTCCGTACTTTATATTTTCTTATTTCTATTTCTTAGTTGTTGACCAAACTTCCAAACCATAAGTGAGTATTGGGACCGTTTCCGTTTGAAGATCTTGGTTTTGGTTGGTTCTTTCGTCTTCTGCTATGAAATACTCAGCACAAGCTTTTTTCCGAAACCCTTATCATATCCATGTCTTTTGGCTCCTTTTATTACATCATCCAGAACCATTATGAACAGAATTGGGCTCAGGATTCATCTTTGTTTCACTCCTTGTGTCATCTCAAAGTATTCTGAATTATCGTGATGCACTCTAATAGCACTCCCCGTTCCCTTGCATTAGGCTTTTATCCCATTGTTCGTCCTTACATCTACTCGTCTTTTCTGTAGGTCGGTCAGGGTTATCCACATGTTCTCGCTTTTACCCGGTCAACGGCTTTCTCAATGTCTACGAAGCAGACTATCCTTCTCCTTATTAACACTTTCTCGTTTATTTCTCTTATGATAAAGAGCGCATTTGTCACTTCCTTTTGAATCATAATAATAGAAAATCCATGCAAAGGACGGAAAAAGTGAAGAACTCAACTCGTCATCGAAAGGTACAGGAGTTCCTGCTTAAGTAAATAACTACGTACCAGGAAATCCAATTGAACTAAACTCAATAAACTACACAAATCCCAGTAACCATCGATCTCCTAGCGCTTATTATATTGACACGTCTACTTCAATTAAAACAGTCTGCAGCGTAACGGCACGTACTACGTACTACGTATTATAGCCCCAGCTCCTTCTATTTCGAACGTTCTCGCTACTTCGCCTGATTAACGATTTCTATTCTTGTTAATAATTATCCGGCGCGCGGTCCCTTTCCTCCTTCCGCCGATTCCGGGTACTAAATCGCTTAGCGTTACTTTCTGGGCACGCCTAGAGATCTAGGAACGCAATTACAAGAAGAAGCAAGGCAAGCTAAGGAGGTAATTAGCGAACTCGGTCGAGAGAGGAACATGGCACGCCGTATTTCGAGTAGGCCATATATTAGAGAACGCGACCCCCGGATTCGCCATTATTCCAGTGGCGTGCGCGCGTTTACAACGACGATCGTGCCTCTTGGTCTCGGTTAGTACGTAGGTACTACTACAGTGGATATCGGTAGCTACACGAAAGGAGGAAGAAGGAGAGAGAGAACGGAGACGAGGGACGGAGAGGTCTATTATTAAACCAATTCGAATGACAATACCGCGCCTAGAAGGATTAGCTGTCGGGGCGGAATGCGCTTTTGCTAATGTCATACCGGTTTCGATCCCGGACCCTGATGATGGTGCCGGAGGAAGGCTGGTGTGCGAATTAATGCTACCCATCGATGGATTGGAGGGGCGAAAGCCCCGATGAATTATGAGTTAGGATTCACCGTTTGGTGGATGTGAAGAATTTTGTATTAACTTCCAAGAGCATCTATTGATCTTTTCATATGTATCTTAGTGCAGTATATTAATATTTACATGGTTAATTGCCACTAATTAATATATCATTAATTACAATTAAATATATTACAATACACAGTAAATGTTGGGGGTTTGGATGTTCATGTTCAAATGACATTTGGTTTAGTTTCGGGTTCTATTTATACTTTTTCGATACCACGCACGCCACCTTTTAAGCATTTTATTACCCTGTGGGTGTTAGCTTCTTTTAAGTCCAGCCAGAGACGTTTAATGGGAGAAAAAAATTAGAAACAAAATTATTAATTATTATAAAAAGGATCGATTAAAAGATAGAAAGCAATGTAATCATTTGAACACACATATCCAACACTTTCACATCACAAGAATTCCAAATAACCACTGGATATAAAAAAACCAAGGATACCTGGGCATCAACAATATTGATTTCCATAACAATCTCACGCCATGATGAAGTGTTTAGCATGGTAAAATAAAACAGCAAATATTTCTAAAATCTTGTAAATATAATTTGTTTTAATTCATGCTACGCCGGTGCAATCTTGTTCATATAATTATCTAAATTCTCAGTACATTATGCATCGAATTAAAACAGCAGAAAGTTCAACCAAGTAAAACAAGATTTTTAGAGAAAAAATTTTATCACAAGAAAGCTGAAATGAATTTTTAAAGTTTCGAAAGGAAATCGTATGGAAAAGTTTGGATACCGCAGGCATTCTCTGTGTTTATAGTTGAGACGTAGAAATATAAACAGTAGTAAGTAACATATGGTCAAGTGGACGTTATACTTTTAAGGTTGAGTTTATCGAACAACCATAAATCGCGAATGTGTAGACAGAGAAATGTAAACATTCGCAAAATGCGGTGAACTTGTGGATATGTGGATTTTCAAGTTTTGCTATATCTCGTCCACTGAAACAAAATAGTATTTAAATTCACTCGTGAATATTTTTTCGTATTATTTAGTGGCGTTCAATCTGCAACATGAAGATCTTGTATCCAGTTTTCGTATTTGGACGCACGCGACTGTTATGTACCAACGTTCACGAGTCGTAACTTCCATAAGAACTTATTTGATTTGTTTGGTGGCAGTTTTTAATGAAATTCAGGTGTGTTGTACCAATATAATTCAATTAAATTAATAAAACACTTAAACCTCTTGAAATATGAGCAAATACGCCGGCACACACTAATATAATGAATTTTGCAAAATTGACACGACATGGAAAAACAAGGTATCAACGCAAGATGGCGTTTATAAGATATATTCTAAAAAAATTAATTTAATAACCGCTCTCACTACCGAACGAACATACCATTATTGTTATTTATAGAAAGTAGATGGAAGACGACATCATACGAATACATAATACATAATAGCTTCAATGTATGGTATAAAGTCATCTGCATTCGTATAGTGCAATGCTGCTATTCTAGTACCGTCGTTTCAGATAGTTGTAGTACTGTTGGCGCAAATTGAGCAACTCTGGTGGTTATGCAATAACTTTCTAAACCAATTTCAATAACATCGATCCTCCAACAACTCTGATCGTCTCGTGGATTTCGATTTATTTCAAGATACTCCTTTCAACGATCCGTATTTGTCTGTTTTCTTTCTTATTTACAGCTTACATTGTTCATCAAAGTGGAGATGTGATACAACCGAACAATACAGAAAACGACCCCGTGTGTCGTTTTTGTTTTTTGCAATTTTTAGAAAGGTTCGGCAGCTTCACGTAGACACCACCCTCAAGTTGTGTTATCATAATTGTAATTTTTCGTTCATCCGGTTTCTGACTGGTTACAGTTGCTATTTGTAGTTATAGGCCGATAAACGAGAACTTTCAGCAGTAAACCTATATATACATATGTCGATTTCTGTTATTCCGAATGCCCTTCCCGTTCTGTACATTTTAAGCAGAAGTTTCTCGTTTCTCAACCTGTATATTAAAATATTTTTCGTGGAAAAAGAAAACCGCAGATGTATTCTAGTTTCATACACGGGAGGTTTACCAGAGCTTCAAGCAGCAATGTATCGCTGGTTGATATCGTATTTTAATTAACATTCAACATTCGAATATCGGCATTCGGTAATTTAGGTTTTATATTCGCCATTCGACTTCGTTGTTGTGACTCGTTCAGTCGACCCTTTTCGATTAGGCGTATGTTAAGTGTTTAGACAAATAAATGTGAACGATTAATTAATTAAACTACTTAATAAAGTTTTGAAATATTGTTGGGCAAATTTAAAAACACCTTCAGAGGAAATAATCGCTGGAATTGAAAGAGCAATCAAAAATTTCGACGAACCTTCTAAGTGTCATGCAAAATTAACATAAAAAATGTCAGTTGGTTAAAGCAAAATCAAGTCAACACAATTAGCAACTTTAAAACTATAAAAAATCTAAGACAGATAAAGATAATAAATTGGTAATTTTGGGAAAGCAAGATTATTTTAGCAGAGTTTACGAAATGATTTCGGGAGGACCATATATTGAGTTACAAAAATCCTCTACCGAGGATGATTCATCAGTACTAGAGTCAGGAATAGATACTTCAAAATATCTGGAAAATTTACTCCATAAAAATGATATGAGCACGGCAAAAATAAAAGAATATATCAAATTAACCAGTCTTTGCATGTTCCAAAATTGTTTCCAAATTCAGGGCAAATATTTTGAACAAAAGCACGGCATTTCGATGGGCAATAGTTTGTCACCATTTATGGCCGATTTGTTTATGAGCAATTTTGAGACTCAATTTAAAAAAGGGGTATTTCCCGAGTGTTTCAACTAGATACGTAGACAACATATTTGCCATTTTTGACATTAAAAATTCCAGGGATAAAGGTGAAATAAATAAAAATCAGGTATCTACGAAATCGGTTATCAGGAATGTGGCATAAAATACATTGGACAAACTAGGGATCAATCCTTATACGATACAAGGGGCACATTGCTCATTTTCGGTTCAACAGGCGTGAAAAATTAAGTCTGGCCCGACATATTTTGGACAAAAAACACGCTATGGGAATAGAAAGTTTAAAATTAATAAAAGTGATAGAAAATAACAGGGAACTAGATAGCTATGAAAATGTACATATTTACAAAAATAAGAAGAAAATATTATGAATGCAGGTGGAGGACCTATTCCAAATTCCAAATTGTAGGAGCCATTGAATTAAATTTTAGATTTAGTGTAGGATCATTCAACCGTATTGACAGGCTCCATAGGGCATGAAATTTGGATTAGAATTATAATATACTAGCTGTTAAGCCTGTCCCTGCCAGGCAGGAAGAAAAAGAAAATATGAGCTAAAATGTTAAAAAATTGAATTTTGCCACGCCCCATTTTCGTCTTAATTCTCCGCCCGCAGGCAAAAAATCAAAAATCCGGCTACGTTAGGATTTGGCCTAGGCGTTTTACTATATGCATGTCAATTTTCAGCTTTCTAGCCCATCAGTGGGCTTCAAAAAGCTCTGGATAGACAAAAAAGAGAAACACACAAATAAGGAAATTATATATATGACATGCTGAGTAAGGTCAAATGTATGTTTAATTATGAGGGTGTATCAACAAATCTCTGGCGATAAATTAGTCGACACTGCGGTATCGAACCAAATAGGTTAGGTGCTCCTTCTTTTTGTCTTGCTTTCACCTCATATAATTTTGTAAATAAATTTAACGCATAAAGTTATGACAAACCCTGTATATCAATAAGTTATTACTTTAATTAGAATTAATAATAGGTGAAACTCTCCATTTCGTGATATTAAGATTAAAGCTGTATTCCAGGACTGCTGCCATTTGGAGATTTCGACTTCGGGAAAAATTCGAGTTTTGAGACTGTCGACTTAGAGAGGTTCGACTGTATTTCCCTTTCTGAATTAAATATTGCAATACAAGGAACTAAAATGTTTTTCAGCATTATAAAACTGAATGTCGGTGCGAGGTTTACCAGGAATCTGTAATCTAGAGTCTGTATAAGGTTAGGATAAATCAGACATGATAAAACCGAAAATGGGTTTGGAAAATGGAAAGAGTTGTTGTGTCGTCTCTTTGAATGAGTAGCTTACTAGCTTGTCCCATATTCATGCAATTCATGTTGTTAATCACTTTCTGTTTCTAAAAGTTTTGTAATATGCAACATTTATCTGACGTCCTAGACGGACAAAAGCATAATGAGAAAGAAGAAGGAGAAGATCTGTACGTTTAGGATTTGCGAATATCATATTTCCTTGTACATAACCACCACAACGACCGAATCCGAGTAAAAGAAAACATCACATCATCAAACATCCGGCGCGAAAATCAATACGAACGGCACAAGATAATACATCCAACTTCGAAAGCGGTAGCAACAATTAGCAGACACACCGGCGAATTAAGCGCGGATGATATGTCTTACAGTTCGAGACGTGTTTCGTCATAAGTTCGCCCCTGATTAAAACAGATAAAGCGGAGGCCTGTCAAGGAATTGGAGCGAAGACGGAACGGCATAACAAGAAGTCCCCTGTCTGCGGGCCCGTCAGCTAGCTGCCTGACTCGAGACCCCTAATTAGTCGATGACGCGCGTACACCTCGTGCGAATTCCCTTTCGTAAGCCGGCGCTTATCGAGTTCCGACTTCCCCGTCATTAGCGTCGTTTTGAGACGGCGACGTCAACGCGTATCAAAGTTATGAACGCCGATTAGTCCGGTAATTGCGGCGGTTTGGTCAGGACTTTTTCGATTCGAAATGGCGAAGATGATGGGAGTCTTGATATGTTGAAGTTGGGTAGACAGTTTTTGGAAAGAACAAATTGAAGGACTAGAGAGAACAGAAAAGGAAAGGGAAATTGCGAACAATTTTGCTCTAACTATACGACGACAAAAGTTAGAATCTCTTCGTTTAAGAAAATGTAGATCCTAATTTACCAAAGATAATTTTTCTCTACTTGTAGTACTTAAAAGGAAAGCAATTAAAGTTCCAAAGACATTGTTGCCGATCCTCAAGCCCGGGTGAAAGAGAAAGTTCCATGGCCAAGATTACCAACTAACGGGGTGTGCAAATAAAGTAATGAAAATGGTAACGGAGTTATCGATGGGGCAACACTGGTAACGGGGGACTTGGAGGAGAGGCAGATGAACATGTGATACGCCATTACTGCGAGTTGGCACTCGCTAGCATGACTGTGCTTGTTCGTAACGATTGCTTTGGTAAAGCTGATTTTGCTTCTGCGTTCTGACAATGAGTGAGATGAATTTCGAGCAACGGTGTGGTATCAGATTTTGCTTCAGACTTGGACACAGTGCAATGGAAACTTTTACAAAACTTCGGAGACAATGTCTTGTGAAAGGCCCAGGTGTTTCGGTGGTTTAAGGCGTTTGCAGATTTGCAGATGGAAGACAGTCGATTGAAGATGAACCTCGAAGTGGATGGTCTTCTGTTTCAAGAAGCAATGAAAATGACGGCGGACTTCGGGATCTTGAGCGGTCAGATCATCGGCTTGACAGTTAGAATGATCGGGACAGAGTTGAATATTTAAGTCACACAACCGTTCATCGGATTCTGACCGGTGAATTGGGGATGCGAAAATTTGCTCAACAATAGTTTCGAGAAACCTTACACGGGACGAATAAGACATAGCATGGAACTTCAACTCAATTCCTAGGGTCAGCGAAAACCGCTTTGCACCCTCCTATCTCAGAGTAAAGAGTGCTGCAGTTGTACAGTCTTGGGAAAGATGATGAAGAATTTAGTTTATCGAATAAACTAAATGGAGATTTGGGAAAAACGTCTACTCTTTAAAGTCGATGAATCTAGTTAATTGGTTTAGTCATCGCTAAGAGAAGAAATTTTCATGGTCGTCGAGAGAAACAACACATAAGGAGGGACATATGCGTTGACTTTTGGAGTCAATTGAAGATTATTCCCATTTTCTGGAACGTGTCATTATCGGTGATGAGACTTGGGTGTTTGAGTATGACCCGAAAACCAAGCGCCGAAACATGGAATGGCACGTGTCCAGCCCTCCAGGATCAACAGACGCAAGAATGAGGAAACCAAACATCAAAACGATGCTGATTTGCTCTCTTGATAGCGTGGGAATAGTTCACAAGGAGTTCGTGTCTCTAGGCCAACGGGTTAATCAATACTTTTACCGGAAGGTTCTCGAAAGACTTCGAAAAAGGATCATGCTAGACCAAACATCGAAGAGAATCGGGTGTTGCATCACGACAATGTGCCTTGTCACACAGCAAGCACAGTAAATCATTTTTTGACCAGTAAGAATATTCCCGTGGCTTCTAAACCTTCTTATTCGCACCACTTAAGTCCTTGTGACTCTTTCCTATTCCCGTTCTCTCAAAGGACATCGTTTTAGGGTACTGGACAATATTCAAACGGCTGTAACCAACCAGCTGAAGGCTGTTCCAGTATCCGTATTCCACCATTGCTATGAGGACTGGAAGAACCGCCTCCAGCGTCGTGTGGTTTTTCAAGGCAGTTACTTTAAAGGGGAAAATCTTGAATTATGATGCTATTTGGAATAAAACAAGCGAAAAAGTCGGTCTCATTACATTATTTACACATCTCGTATTTGCTGGAGTTTACTGGCGTAATAGGCGGGCCTCCAACACATCTACTCAAGTTATTCTTCTCGTCTCAAAAAGCATTCCGTATTAGATATCCCCCGACTGGAAATTTAACTAGGAAAGTTTAGAATCTAGCATGGTTCTAGCTCGATTTTCCTTAACATAGTATTTTCTAGGTGGTGCCTTGCAAGAATTGAAGATCTGGAATAGGTAAGGCATTTTAGAGCCTAGGTAGAAATACCTTTACATAAGTTTTCCTGTTTCAAATCTAGAAAGATCCAGGCAGATCCATATTCCGAGTAAACATCTAGATTTCAATGAATACACATTTTAACTAGAAAACGAAATTTACATGAATATTGTACATAGGAATACGCTTTTCTCAAACTGTTTTATATGAGTTAATGTATTTTTTCCTAGTGAAAGACTTTTTTATGTAATTGTCATATGCACATCCATTTACAATTATACGTTGATGCTATATGATATTAGCTAATGTATAAGTTTCTATAGTAAAATACTTATTCCTGCATGCCTTATTCCTACATGTGCAATACGTTGTTTTAAAAATACATACGGGTGTGTAGGATTAAGAAACAGTAAAAGGAATACAGCACTCTATAAAAACTATGGGAAACCCTTCTATTGCTTCAAATTTCATACTAAACACAGTCCGATCAACAAAACAACATCGCTTGGATGGTGAAACAGACGCGTTCGTCACAAATAATTGTAAATATCTCCAATCATTTGATCATCCACTTATGAACACTTACTTCTTTATCGGCAGGAGAGCAAGGTTGAGGAGATGGCGCGACAATTGCCCGGATTCGTTAAACATCGTACGACAATCGTATATAATCGTCCTTACTGCTATTAATACGTTGGCGTTGGATCAGCGTCGGTATACGTTGTTCTTGATTTTTAATTCGTTATTTTCCATCGTTTTTTCATCGTCGAAATGAGGGACAAATGTGTTTTGAGTGGAGGTTGAGTGGAGGTTGAGTGGAGGTTCAGTGGAGGTTCAGTGGAGGTTGCAAAGATGTGCTACTTTCCGCGAAATTTTGAGAGGTACGTATTGATTTGTATACATAACCTTCAATGAAAGAAATAGTTCTAAAATTATGTATCTTTAATAAAATTGATAGATAAGATATAATAAAAAAAAGGGCCTATATTGACAATAATCCTTATACTGTTCATTTATGTGAAAAATTAACCTAGATTTAATCTAGTTTGAAAGTAATAAACTGGCTAACATCTCCCCAGGTGTACCTGTCTAGCTCCTAAGTAGAATGTGCTGGCTAGGCCCACTTATACCAAACTATCAACACAAGACCTAGGACCGAGCTACACTTTCCTACTCAGGCCCATGACAGAAATGGGGCAAAACTAACTAAGGCCTACGCCATATCTGGTCGCTATTTCCAGCCGGGCCTCTATAAATTACCAAATATCTTTTTTCTTTGGAATGAAGATAAAAAAATGAAAAGCAATTGATTGTAGCTTTCAGACGCAGCACATTCAGCAAGAATTACACGTTATAACCCCGTAATTGTTGCGGGATATCGCAACAAATGCATACATTTGCATCTAATCCGCGCAGATTTTCAACGCGGATTTTAGTTAATATAAGCAAATTTGGATGAACGACCAAAACAAGGATTTCAGCATGTAACAAAAGCACCGTCCTAGCGTTTCCGTTTATTTATTGTTTTTTTTCACAAAAATAGCTGAAATTTTTACATTTCGTTCAGTTACAGAGCTAACGCTCTCTCTCCTCCAAAACGTGTACGTAATCGAAACGCGAATTCAGCGGCGTTTCGAAAGCGCAAAAAGCACTCGCATACGCAAATACATATCACGAAATTATACAATTGCGATTTGCATTGTTTGTCTTTCTCGACGCACAATTCGATTTAAAACGCAGTCTACGTGCGCCCGCCCGGGTTTGTTGCGTTTTGCGTTCGTTCGCCGATTTTCGTTTTCCCCCTTTTATACCGTTCCGTTTTTTTTTCCCGTTTTAGTCGTTTTTGTTTCGTTTCGGTGTTGCCGAAAATCCATTTCCATGCGGAAATCGTCGGGGTCGATTTATATTTTTGCGCGCGACGTGATCGATAGGCGAATTGCATTCGGGACGGTCTAATGGACGGACGGGGCTTTTATTTTATTACGTCAGATCGAATGCCGATCGCAATGTTCTGCACATAATAAATACATAAATACTATTGTTGCCCAGACGGAACGGCTAAAATTTACCGTTTTAGCATTTTACGAATCAATGCGGTCGTTGGCCGGGAAAAAATGATTTTACGTTTTAGAGTAATAACGAAACAAAATACAATGCGCTTTTGTTTCTGTTTCAACTGTTTTAATGACTTTAGTCTGCAATTCTAATCGAACGCAGGTATGTACATTAATGGGTAATAAAACGGGCTGCAATTGTTTGAAAATGATTGTAACTTTCTCCGATGATCGTTTGGAAAATACTACACTTAAGTACTGGCCATGTAGAAGTTTCCAACGCAAATGGAGGACCGGCGATTATAACGGAACACTCCAAAATCCGAAAAATAATTTAGAAAGCAACAAATAAAACTTCAGGAGTTACAATGTATTAGATTCTCGAGAAGGTCAAGGTGAAACGACCTAAATTTCGCTAATATCTTTTATTGCAGCTACAGAATTTTCGCCCTCAAACTAAAGGCATCTTCAGTGTAGGCCCTTAATCTGAGAGCGAATTTCTGTAGCTGCAATAAAAGATATTAGCGAAATTTAGGTCGTTTCACCTTGACCTCTCGAGAGTCTAATACATTGTAACTCCTGAAGTTTTGCAAGTTACGTAGTATTCGTTACTTCTTCCTGGCAACAAATAAAGGCAACGGAAATTAAACAAAATACGACGCTACTTCCCCATGGAAACAATAAAGCACACGAATCCGAAGAAAATGGTTCTTATTCTTACCACGCAAATTCAAATAGCCCCAGATGCGTATTTCCACGGCTAAGGTGAAATCCTCAGTCAAAAGATCACAAAAGAGGGAATACTGATCGAATTCGGGTTAAAAGTTCCTCTATGGAATGCGTTTTATCATTTCACAGTTAACAACGCAATTGTTAACATTTGAAGTCCCAACTTCTGCGACTTTTAGTTTTCTTGTTTTCCTTTGCTGAAAACGACAAATTTCCATCTTCCATAATTAACCGTCTTACCAGTCTACATCCTTCAGGAGTTGTTCCTTTATTAGGGGTATATTTTTCGCGTGTGCCCTCAATTCGACGATTGAAGATATTCCTTCATGTTTTTATCGTTTTCCGTTTCGATAGTTGGGAACGCTTTGAGCCTCCATCCTTCAGGTATGATTGCTTTTTTTATATTCTTTGATTTTGGATCTAATGGAAGGTTTCGCTTTATGGGTTTGTCGTCTTCAGTTTCCATAATTGAGAACTCTCGAAGCCTCCATTGTCCAGGGAATGACTGCCTTTTTTTTATATTACTAGCGTTGGTTTTCCCTTTGATGAGAAATTTTCCTAGAATTTCGGCTTTTCTCCTTCGACTTTCTCGTTAGATCATTGTCACCGTTGAACTTCCGAAACTTCCAAAACTTCTGCTGGATTTCCCAGGAATACTAGACAGGTTTTCCTACTTCATTCTCCTTTCAATAGCGAGCTGTTCGTAATGAATTTCCATCTTTCTTAGGAATTTTATCCACTCCAGCTTTCATAGCGAACGATCCCTCAAGTGCCAATATTTTAAGAATATGCTTGATAAGCGGTTTTCCGACATATCTGGTCTTTTTCTTGGCATCTTTCCTTTGGCACTTTTCCGATTCCAACTTCCATCATTAACGTTCCTATCGACTTTCATCTTCGATGGATCGTTCATTCATTCACACTTCTTGCGTGCGTTTTCTTATGTCGAGCTTTTCCCAAGAGATTTTCGTGCTTTTTTGGATTTTGTCTATTTTCGCTAGCATGATGAACGATCCTTCCAGTCTCAGTCTTCTAGGAATTGTCCTAATTTTATACTCTTTTTATTTTCAGTTTGACGTCAAGCTTTTCTAGACTTCTAGTCTTTTCTTTTGACTTTTTTTTGATCTTGCAGAGATTATTATTTTTTAATTATATCCTTTGCCCTATTTTTTTAGACGTATGTGAAGTCTATTTGGAGTTTTGCAATCCTACCACCTTCCATTTTCCAAGTGTCATTCTTAGTTTATGTATCTACATAGACTTTCAATTTTCTATTATATTTTTCTATATGCATTGGGAAAAGGGGCCAAGCAGCACATTTATTATATATTAAAGAGAAATCAAACTCTATTTCTTAAGACACAAAGGCCTATGTCGACCAGTCCTCTCACATTTATTGCTTTTGGGATGGACAAACGATTTGGTATGAGAATGTGCCACCCACGCCAAGAGTAGAACATATTTGCATTAAAACAGTTCCTGTAAGGCTTTGGGGAGGTAATTGATTTACACTGATGACTTCATCAACAGCTTCTATTTCTCTGGTTTTGTCTTTAACACGTTGACTGCTACGCGTGTTAACAACAAAATCCCCGTCAGGCCACCCGTGCCACTGTAAGATGCGTGTACTGCTACCGCATGTCTGTTTACATTTCTTTCGGTACTCTCACCCTGATATCTGCTACGATCCCCACTTATCGCGTTATAACTCTGCACGAGCAGTTGTAATATTTGCCGTGTACTGAGTAGTACAATTTAAAATCTCTGTCCATAATTTTTCAATGGTGAAGAGAAACATGAAAAAGTCAGTGTGTAGTGATTCACATCGCAGTGAAAGGAGGACTAGTCACGCCAGTTGCTCAAATTCGGATAGCAGCGATGAGGAAGTGATCAGATTGCCCAAAAGAAGAAAAGTAAATCGAATCATATCGTCAGATTCTGATGAGAACTCTTGCTGTCACCCGGATACGGGTGACGTGGCCTGAGGAGAACTTTTGCTGTCACCCGAATACGGGTGACACGGCAGTCAACGTGTTAACGCTCTTGGGACTTCTGGTCATCTGTGGCTCTGTCTATAAGAGCTGCATAAGAATTTCTTATTTGGTTTCTTCCTGAACCACATCATAATAGTTAGGACAACTAGGAGCCTGATTATCTTGCTCATTAACAATCTCTTAGGGGTATCCTGCAAAATTTCGCGTTTGTACGACGATTTAGATGCCCATAAAGATTTCTTAGTCTTATAGAATAGCCTTAATTTCCTAGATTTTTGAGGGTTGAATGTGCTATAAATTTCTGAGGAAACTCTGACTTCCCAGGTTTCTCGTAAATTATGTAAGTTTTCAGAGAGAAAAAGTTTCATAAATTTCTAATTTTTTTACAAGATCTTGAGCTGTTTGATTTTCTTGAAATGGCATCCAGGTGGAAACCAGTGACAATGAGATACGTTCAGAATTTATCTTGGCTATTGTCTACTTAGTAGAGACCTCTGTAGCTGAGAAGGTGGGAAGCTTGCATCTTCGACTTAACTCAAGAATATTGCTCCAATAAGATTTTTTTGCGCTTTCTCTTTCAATTGCACATTTTCCTCACCAACCAATTTTTCATAATATCGTTGAACGGTCAAAACGTGATCTCGGACTCCGAAGAGTTATAGCTCCCGTTCCGACAGGCTTCGCAAGATATTTCAATTTAAATTGCAGTTTTGTAAAACTTGGTGTTACGTTCAGTACAGCGCCTCATTTACTTCTAATAATACCTCAATTTACCCGATCAAAATAGCATGCGGTCATAGAACTTTTCTTGAAAAATACTCGACAGTTTCCGGATAAGGATGTAGCTTGCACTAGGGAAAAATCACGAAAAACAACAGAACTGTCACGCACGAATTTTGACGAAAGCTTGTTTGTAGAATGTGTACTTCATTATTACACAGTCGGTTCATTTGGAGATATTCAGACTGATTTGCTACAGGTACCCACCATTTAATTTCGTATTCAGGTCAACATAACTTAGAAGGGGAGAAAAATTACTTTGGATTTGTATCAACGAAAAAGGAGGGATTGTGTATGGTGTGAAGTGTGCGAGCGCGAGAGATGCAAAATGTTTCAATAGAAACTATAAAAATCTTACATCAATTCATAATCATCGATTTCGTATACTTATTGTGGCAATGGGCGTTTATCATACATCTATTACACTTAATATCACAGCCAGCTTTAAGGACATTACGTAGAACAATACTGGGAAGAAGAACTTGGGAGACGAAATTACCAACACCGTCATCAAAAGGTTGGGACAGTTAATATAAGCGTAAATATATTTCGACTTCAAGTTTAACATTTTTATTTGTCGTAAATATTCCTCGGGAAGCGTTTAGCAAATAGAGGTATTTTCACTAATTGTAAGAATAATGGAACTTTGAACGTAAATAAAACCACTAATTTATAGGAAATAGTTTTCTTATTTTTATCGAAAAGAGGGAGCAAAATCAGAAATGACGAATCTAAAGAAGGATCCTTTTGCAAAATACGTCATCTGGAGATCACACACAGACTTAATCGTTAAAAAGGGCGTGTAATTGAGAAATTTGGATTTTTATGGATACTCGGTTCAATAGTAACGATATTTTCGCCATGTATTGTGGTGAACAGACGAATTGGTAACGGGTACAGTACGATTGCGGCTCAAACTACGATGAAAAAGCTACTCAGAACGAAAATTTCCTTACAAGGAAAATTCCTACGAATTCCTATTCCTAGCATGCATCCATTATTTTTATAATAAATTGTTTGTATTTGCAAACATCGTTCCGGTGCAGTGGATTAAACTCCATTGTAATAAATGGTAGACCTTGCTGAAGAGAAATGTCATTTCGGTAGAAGTTAATGATTGCTTGCTCGTATTTGTTTGGTTTACCACATTTTCTTAAAAAAGTTTGTCAAAAGCGCGTCTCTCAGAAACCCACTTCAGATATAGGATAAATGTATCAAAATCGGTTCTATAAAATGGGAAATGGTATATATCTTAAAGGAGACAATTTCAGCTTCAATTGTGTGTGTATCAGTTTGTGTTATTTCTTAGTTTTACTAGTAAAATAATCTGGAAACGATAGAAATAACTCGATTGTGATGGCCATCGAAAAATGTCTGCCTCCCGAGGCAGAATACAACTACAGGCTCGTCCTGTTTAACTTTATAAATAAGAATGTATTCATATCACGTTACTCACATCACTATCAGGACGTCCAACCATATAGAACAGAATCTCCTCTTACCTGTAACAAAAGAAAAGAATGAGTCTTACGTCAGTTGACACTCCTTTATTGTTTCGAACTAGATAAAAGACCACCTAGTTTGATTAAGATTGAAATAAGCTACAATCCAATTAAAAGTAAATTTAAAAATCGTTTCCCGCCACGTTTGCTTGAAATTTCGATATATACAATGTAACAAAGAAAACCATTCACCTAGCAAAGTTTATATTTTTAAACCACATTTTGTACAGATGTTCATGTTGTTGAGGATAAGAAATGATAAGAAAATTAAGAAGAAAACTATAGATCCTCCTGGCCTTTCTTAAGTCCAACGAAAACATTCGTTTTTCTTTTCTCTATTTTGGATCGTTTACGTCGGTTATTCGCTTGTAAGTTGTGAATTAGCGAATTAATCGATCCGTATCTTTCTAATTTACCTAATAAATTTTGTTCTTATTATTATTCCACACCGCGCATTTCACACACTAAACGTACTGCCACGCGTTTTCCAAATCTCAATCGCATTATCGTTATTTTCTACCTTGCTTTAATCATTTAACGAATTAATTAGTATAATTAATAATCGTACTTATAGGACAGTGTTTGCATTATTTGCATTGTGTAGTATATTAATATTCACATGGTTGCCATTAAATAATATATCATTTAGTACAATTCAATATATCAAAATTCACAGTAAATGTTGGGGTCACGGATGTTCATGTTCAAATGACATTCGGTTTACTTTTGGGTTCTATTTATATTTTCTCCGATACCATGCACGCCATCTTTTAAGCATTTAATTACCCTGAGCGTATTAGCTTGTCTTTTAAGTCAAGCCAGAGACGTTTAGTGGGGAAAAATGTAACTAGAAATAAACTTATCAATTATTATAAAAAGCATCGATTAAAAGATAGAAAGCAATGTAACCGTTTAAACACATACATTCAACACTTTCACATCACAAGGATTCCTAAATATCACTGGGTCACCCGGGAATCATCAATATAGACCTCTGTAACAACGTGACGCCATGATGAAGTGCTATCCATGGTGCATAATAAATATCTAGTTATTTGAATAACGGAGAGATAATTTAGTAAATTTTGGATGGGGAATCGTCCTTGTTTCGGAAAAGATGAAGGTATGTTTTGGTTGAGGACTGACATAGCAAGACGAAAAGTCGTGGAAGTACGATTTTACTACGTTGAAGGTGGATTGAAATACAAGTTTCAACTGCATTTAAACTCAAATGGTTTTAAAAGAAGTAACCATTACATAAACAGAGCTTCAGCACACCGAAGAAATAATTGAAGGGAGGGAATCCATAGAAAATAGAGCTTCACTGAAGAAAGAATTTAAGAGGGGAACCATAGCAAGAAATTCATCGTATAGAAGAAGTTACATACTGACACACGAAACACAAGAGGTAATTCTTTTCAATTTATGTCAAATATTTCTAAAATCTTGTAAATACAATTTGTTATAATACATGCTTTTTATGATATCGTTAATTAAGAGCTAAACCAGTGCAATCTTGTTAATAAAATTATCTAAATTCTCAGTACAATTGTCAATCAATCAAATAAATAAGCGCTTTATTTTGGTTTTATTTTAACTATTCTGGATCGCACTCCTCCAAGTTCACCTTTTACTAAATTACTCATTAATGTTACTGCGTAAAGGGAGATGTCTAGGTAGCCGGTAAATCAATTATTATCATTTTCTTCTTACTTAACACAACCTCCGCGTAATTAGTAGTACATATTCATTCGAGGTAATTTAAATGCTCGAAATGTATATTCACGAAGTTTTGGAAGCTTTTGCTTTACCATACACCCCAAGTACTAAATAATGTAAGTCCAAAGCAAGACAATGCTCTGCTTCGTGTTGCTGTATTTACATCACGATTCGTGCAAGAAGCCATCATCGACATTCTCAATTGGCCCGTGCGATGGCCGGATCTATCGCCCATAGAACATGTCTGTGATGTGATGGGTCGAAGGGTTGGTATGCTTCCTAACCCTCCTTCATTGGAGGATTACAATAGCTACATGATGTCTTACAAACTGCTTGGAATGAGCTTCTGCAGGAGTCAATAGATCATCTTACTAGAAGGAAGAGTGGACCTGTAGCAGAATGTATTCGTTTATAATGACCGCCAATTTATTATTAAAATTTCTCTATAAAGAGTACAAATTTGCAATGAAAATCATTTACTATTCTTAACACACTAAGCATTTGTACAAAATTGGGTTTAAAAATATGTATTTTTACTGGGTGATTCGTCACATAGTATATGTCAGATAAGTCAAATATTTTTATTAGAAGAAAAAAACACCTCACTCTACCGCCGACTACTGTTCAACGTACACGAGACAGGACGGAAAGAGGAGATTATATATCGAGATCAGTCTAGTACGAGAATTTAACGAAGCCCCTTTTTTCTCTCTCGACGTCGTCGTTACGGCGACGACCACGTCGCAGAGAGGACATCGGCCCGTATCTAATACGATCAATTCCACGCACTTTTCCAGCTTCTCCTTTATTACGGACCTTTTCGCCGATAGCCTGATGAATTTACCGATACCGCATTAGGACTGGATAACAAGAGAGGCAGGCAAAGCAAGCCCCAGGATCGCGCTCCGCTGGTCCTCTTCGTCCCCATATTTCTTTCCGGTCGGGCGCACACGCGTTTTATACATGCGAGAGGCGTTGTAGGCCGGTTACTACGAATAGGTGAGTAGTTCGTCCTTTAGGATATTATTCAGGGGAGATACTAACTTTTTAGACTACTCTTTTTCTTCTTTTCGTAGCGGTGTGGGTTATGTCATTCGATTGTGTGGATTTGTCCTAGGAGATAGTGGAATTGCGAGGATTGCTTTTTGAAATTCAAATAACTTAACCTTCCTATACTCACGCATACGGCCTGTGAGACCGATTTATATAGTATAGTATATGTCTTTCATTTTGACGTGAGTATAGGAAGGTTAATAACAAGCACAAATTATTTCAAAAATTAAATAGTCACTGAAGCTTTTTTTCTATTTTAGTGCTGTCATTTACTTGGGCAGTAATTTTCAAATTGTTACGTTTCGAGTTTGTGGTTACCACCTTAAGTTGGCAATGAATTTAGCGCATGCTTCATGCCTGTAGTATATTAAAAGTCATAGTTAATATTGGGGTTATGGTCTTCATTTGATACTCGGTTTATCTTGGGGTTCCATTTATACCTTTTCGACACCACGCCCACCACCTTTTGAGCATTTTATTACCCTACGGGTGTTAGCTTCTTATTTTAACTCAAACCAGAGACGTTTAATGGGAGGAACAAATGTAACTAGAAATAAAATTAATAATCATGATAAAAAGCATCGATTAAAGGATATAAAAGCATTGTAAACATTGAGACACATACACACAACACTTCTACATTACAAGAATTCATAAAAATTACTGGAAATAACCAAGGATATATAAAATATTTATTTTTTTATTGAATCATTATGAGTAGTGTCGAAACTGGTGGTTGGTCACGCCGTAGTCGTCTTTTAAGGTACATCAACATTTTTTACGCAAGAGTTATAATACAAAAAAATAATAAGGCTTACATCCGACGAAATACGGCAGATGTTTGAATGTTCGGAAGATGAAGAAAAACCCTTTATTGCTTCTGATGAAGATTCCTACGAATTCCTTGAAATAAAAAATGCTTCTCTTTGTTTTTTGCATGCTCTTCATAAGATATATGTGAAGGTACAATTGTACCTACACAGCCTCTTAAGGGTGCTAGATACTAAATGCCCTAAATAATAGAGAAGACATCGAGATAGTTTTCTCATATTTAATCTTAATTTAAGACTTGCAGATGTCACAAAATTTCAGGCCTCTATTGCTTGTGAAAAAGAGTTATTGCCATTTGAAAACGAATAAGTTACAATTGTACCTGCTTCGTCTGACTAGGATTAAAAAGCGAAAATCCCACAAATATAGACAATTATTGACCAATAGTAATATCGAATTTTGCAAAAGTCTTTGAAGTCTCCTTGAAAATCGTTCAACTGTGAACCCAGTTTGCTTTAGCCAGTAGGTACATTTCCAACTCGCTAGATTCGATGGGACAAGTGGACGCAGTTTATACCTACATTTCCAAAACTTTTGATCGTATTGATCACTTTATTATCATCGAGAAGTTGCATTCCATAACACATTGACTTCTTTTATGGGATCATATTTGACTGATGAACGTCAGTATGTTTCCCAGAACGGCTTTTCTTCCTCTCCTTTTGTTGCTTTATCGGGTATACCCTAGGGTTCCAACCTAGGACCCCTATTACTCAACATATTCATTAATGATTTACATTCAGTTACCATTTCGTAAAAATTGCTCTTTGCTGACGATCTCGAAATGTAATAGAGCAGAATTTCTTAGCCTTTCTTGTTCCACGAACTTTTTGACAATGAAGTAAAGGCCGTGGATCCTTTACCAAAATAACATTCTTTTTGCCCACTATCTCGTGCTGTCCTGGTAGAGTGTGGGAGTTAAGTCGTTTTAACATTCTTCGTTCCATTTCTTCCATAGCCTCTGAGTCTGTGCGAGTTCCTTCATTCCTCTGACCGTTCTTCCTCTCTTTTCTCCTATTTCCTCTATTTGTCGTGTCCATGTTTTCCTGTGTGTCCCCTTTCTTCTCTTCTTGCATGTTTTTGCCTCGTACATGGTCTTAACTAATTTGTTTTCGTTCCTCCAACATACATGTCCAAACTCAATTTCCTCTCAATAACTTCTATGATAGATTCCTGCTTTAGGTCAGTTCCTATTTCGTCATTTCGAATTTTACCAAAATCGTTCTTCTCCTTATTTTTCCGAGGGTATTTCATTTCTACGACATTTATTATAGTAGGTATCAAGTCTTTTTTGTCTTGTTTACGCTTCGCTTGCGTATGCTACTGCGTGTATTGTGACTGCTTCGTGTACATGTAACCTTGTCTTTTTCTCTATTTCTTTCTTCCCCATAACAGTTTTATTAATGGCACATTATATTCTGTTCGCCTTTCCCGCTCTATTGGCTACCTCTGCATCAATATTGCCGTGATTTGATATTATAGATCCTAGATATTCGTATGTTATTACTCTTTCTAATTCTTCTCGTTTCTAAAGTATGTTCCTAATAATATATTTAAATACATAAACTAAAATTATACAGGAGATAACTTTTATTGAAGCAAATGAAAAGAATAGAAGTGTGTTAAGATACGCTAAAACAGATCCTCTAACAACGTATGAATCCTAGAGATCTTTCCACAAATACCGCAAGGGGTTCGTGGTCAAGAGGTTGAGGGTGTTCGGTAGGTCTTTTAATTTTTTTTTTTAATTATCTTTCGTTTAGCATGATTTGGCCTTGTTCCACTATCGCTTCGTAGCGTATTTAGTTTTCGTCACTATGTACCAAATACCCTTAAGAATCCTTGTAATGGAGTGAAGCTATTTTCAACACATAGTGAGTAAGTTTCTATTGTTAAAAATCGGTAATAAATTATACAAAACTACACGTTTACAAGCATGTATATGTATTGGTTTTTATGTACAAAGTTATGTGCTTAATAAGATGGAAATAAGTTGTCTTCCGAAGTAATAGTGGCTGTGTCACCAAAGTCCCTTCTCTCGCGTGCTGCGAGGGCCTGCGGGGGCGGAGCAGAGATTATCGTCCGCAGACTAAACAGACTGCTAACACTATAATCTTCTTTATTATGGATTATCCCGCTTTGGGCATTTGATATAAATAGAAAGGAGCTGCCCCAATGGTCCGTTTCTTTCGTTTCTGATGATTGTTCTTGTGGTTTATGAAACTTTGTGTTCGAAGTTGGCCCATATAAGGGTTATTTCTAAATATCTTCGTGATTTTTTCTGCTTCTCTAAAACATATTTTACGGCTCTTTCACGATTTTAAGAAATTTTAATTTTAGTAAGGACCACTTTACCAATTTAGTTTGGATGCAGTGTGTGTGTGTATAGACAGCTGTATATTGTAGTATGGTAATACTCCTTTAGTAAAATTATCAATAAAAAGATGTAAATTTTATAGAAAGCATTCTTTAAGAAATAGAAAAGCGTTGTAAACATACCACACACATACACTTGAAACATTAAATATCTAGAATTCCAAATTGCTATAACGACGTGCCGGAAAAAATGAAGTTTGTTTATGACGACGATATGGGATGGTCGACGAAAAAAGTTAGATAAAGTTATATAAAATACCAGGGTTGAAAAGAAGCAGACCACATCAAAAACGAAGTTGTTGTTTACAAACAACGAACAGACCAGAGGAAAAAGAAGTACAATAAAAGGAAAAGACCAAAGAAAAGAAGTGAAGAAAGAATTCAAGAGGGAGGGAGAAGTTAAGAATTAGAAGTGAAAATTACACTTATACACACTTAGGTAATATATTTTGATTGTATTGTTCATTATTTTGTTAATATAATACTAAAATTTTGTAAATATTAATTGTAATAATTTTTGCTTTCTATACAATTAACTTTATCATACTACAATATGCTGTGAAATTAGTCAACTTTTAGCTAAAAGTTGACTAATTTCACAGGTCTCCGTTTTTTAATTGAACTTAAGCAATTTGGTGTCGCTGATTTTAAATTTACTTTTATTCACTCTATATCAGGCAAGGCTTTTTATCAATGTACATAAATAATAATACATATGTATATGTATACCGGTATGTCTCTATAATATTATATTTATAATAATACATATAAAAAGAAACAACAAATCAAGAAAAACAGCAAACGGCACATGAACTGATTTTGACAATCTCTCTTTTGCTCAAAAAGCTGCGTTCAGTGGTTTTGTCCCTATACTCGCCCATAGGTACATCTCTCTTTAACATCCAACAATAATTATCTATACAGGGCCTGCTGGTATAAATCAAACTTATCATTTAAGTGCTATGCATTAAACGAAATGTAAACTATTCGAAGCTCTGATGGATTTCGGGTGGGTATTCCCCGGTCTAGTTTGTAAATGACTCCAAATATAGAGATTTCCCGTTTATCGGGATTCCTCGTTGGTATTTCATCTAATATAACTGTAGTGTCAGCGATGCTCCTTAACCTTCCTATACTCACGTCAAAATGAAAAACCTATACTATACTATATAAGTCGGTCTCACAGACCGTATGCGTGAGTATAGGAAGGTTAAATAAAGACAGTTCTTAGTAAAAATTAGAATAAGAAAATTAATTTTTCTTTTTGATAAAAAATATAATTTTATAGAACAAACAGCAACTCGTTCCGCTCATCAGTGCGACTTTGTGAGAAGTAGTTTTCTGATTGCATTTCTTTCCCACGGTGGACTAGCCGAAAAGCGCGGCTACAGCTACTGCAGGAGACTGTGGCAACTTAATTGTTCACTTCAGTAGTAAGTAAATAGTTGCAAACATTTTACGCATTTAAGTACATATTGGGGGAATTTCTTAATTGATTTCTCATATGCACAAGCATCAGCTACTGGTTATGTGATTTGAACGTCAAAACTAAGTTAGAAAACAAAAAATTGTCGAATCAGAACTTCCTCGCAGGACTGTGTTATGAATCCAAATATATACGGATTTAGCAGAGTTTTATCAAAAACATCGCATCGCATTCATCTGAACAACTCGAAGTCATAAATTTAGCGCAGATCTATAAAACTGCACCACGATACTACCATACACACATCACGATCGAACGATTTAATTTAATTTAATATAATTTCAAATAAAATATAATTTGAAATTCAATGAACACAATTTCAACTATTTTCTTTTGCTTTTCACATCGTCCATTTAAATTTGCTATTTGCAAATAGTCTTATTAAGCTTGCGAAATATTGTTGTGCTTTTGGTTCGTGTTTGCATTAGCTTGTTAGTTTTCTTAGGTTTCCTATAATTTTAAAGTCAGATGACGTGAATGAAATCAGTAATTTGTGTTTCTACTCCCAGCATCACCTCACAGATGCCCATCAAGCCAATATTTTAAATATTGCTTCAAGTTAATTTGGGTTACATAACGAAGAACGAACAGCAGTACCACAAAAGGTACTTTAGTGCTTTGCAAAGTGTATTCCACAAAAATTGATACCTACTTCACATTTAGTTTGAGCGAAAAACTTAATGTGAAAACAGTTATTCCAATTGTCTTGCCAGTTGGGATAGGTAACACTAGCGTTTGGAAGATATCGACTGCTCCTTCCGGGGATCGAAACCATTGACTATGTAGTATATCCTGGATTCTTGGGAACGCCAAAAAAACGTTAGACTGTACGAAGGAATAAATCCATGATTTTCTGCTCCGAAAATACAATTGTCTTTCGAGTTGTATGTGAATTTGGTGGAGGATGATTCATTGTATTGGGTCAGCTTTTCAGAGCATGAACATTACTTCCGGTACACCACTTGGCAGTAAGCTTTTATTCATTCATTCTTTAGCGTCGGTCACCAATAAGCCAAGAAATTGAGCGTTATGGTCTTTGTACCACTTCCAATAACACTTTCACGCCCGTTCCAGTAACAACGTGTCCTTGTCCAAGAAAAGATCATTGTTCAAACGCTCCCGCCTGATTCCCATTATGCATACTGATTTTGTCTCGTAATTCACATCCCCTACACCACGATACGCTGACCATTTCCATGTTACATACATGCTTTTTAAGGATTTGGTTACTGTGCCGGTAATAATCTTAATGTCTCTTTTGCTTCTTTTAATTAGCTTAGCTGAGAATTTAGCACTCAAAGTACCAAATAGTGTATTAGTGTGGAACTGATCTTTAGTCAATTTCCATTCTTTTGAAGGTTCTTTTTCCAGTCATAACCAACTCTCCCCTCTGGTAAGGGTTCTTTGCTATCCTGCATACAGGTTCTAACCCTGGGAAGTTCATCACCAATTAGGTTGGCTTTAATGCTATCATGTGCTAGCACCCAGATCTAAGGAGCTAATATTGTCTAGTGCCAGTTCATTAACTTTTTTAATGCCTGGAAACTTTCTCGAATTACACCTGTTTATAAATCTGGTGGTAAAAATAATGCATGAAATAATGTTATTTAAGTACATCTCTAAGCATGTCTCTAACAAATTATCCGTCACTCAGCATGGTTTCGTTAGGGGCAAGTCGACAGTTACGAATTTACGCATATCTGTTAATTATGCTTCAGATATTTTGGATGGTCGTGGTCAATTTGATACCATATATACTGACTCTTCAAAGGTCTTTGATCAAGTGCCGCATTCACTTATTCTTCGTAAAATGCATGGTTTTGGATTTTCTAACGATTTGATTTCTTTACTGCATCCATATCTGGCAGAAAGGAAGAACTGTGTTGAATATAATGGATTTCATATACGTATAGTTCTGGTAGTGGTGTGCCATAAAGGCTCTCTCCTTGGACCATTTTTATTTAATATGTTTATCGATGATGTATCCTCGGTTATTGACTCGGAATCACTTATTTATGCAGACAACTTAAAATTACTTAGGTCTATTGAAACTTATAATGATTGTGTTCTCTTACAAGAGGACCTTGATGCAATTGTTCTGTGGAGTCAGGAAAATTTGTTAAAACTAAATATTGATAAACGTAAAATTGTAACTTACTGTCGTAAACCCCGCTATATAAGTTATAATTACACCATCAACAATCCTTCTTTAGAACGTTGTGAATATATTAGGGATTTTGGGGTATTACCTGATCAGAAACTCACCTTTAACCTTCATGTTGTGAGCATTTGTGCTGATGCCTTAAAGTTACTTAGTTTTCTCACATGGAACACTAAGCAATTTACTGGTAATTATGCGTTAATTAGTTTTTACAATGTTTTCATTGTGCCCAAACTTGGGTATGCCTCTGTAGTCTGGAGTCCTGTATTGTATTGTACTGTAATGAGATGGGGTCTGGCCCAAAGTGGCCCTTTGCACTGCGACCACATTGATCTATTGTCCTTCCCCTTATTATTTTTTATTTATTTAATACGCTAAGGAGCAGGATCAGCTCCTTCAATGGGAGTGTAAATAGGTCCTCTTCACTCCGCGTATATGTATGTAGTAATCTGTATCTCCTGTGGCCTAGTGCCCCACATTTAGTGATTTAGTGTTCCATTGACTCCTCTTCTTCACTGCAGAATCTGCAAGTGTCCGTGTTGGATAAGCCCATTTTGTGTAGGTGCTTGTTGCAGGTATAGTGGCCTGTGAGTGCCCCTGTCAGTGTTTTTAAGCTTCTCCTGTTCAGTTTTAGGGCGAGGTCCGCCCTCCTAGCGTCGAAGCTCAGAAACTTTTTGGAATGTTCCAGCCCGCTGGTATCATTCCAGTGTTTTATTGTGATGGATGCTGTCCATCTCTTTGTCTCCCCTTTAAGGAGACCTTTATTAAACCCAAAAGGTGGGGTAGGTCCAATAAAGTTTCTCCCAGCCCCTTTTTTGCGCAGATGTCTGCGATCTCATTTCCCCGTGCCCCTCATGTCCTGGCACTCAGACCAGGGTAATCTGGTTCTGAATAGTCCTGTATATAATGCATATAAGAATATGATCGATAAAGTCCAACGTACATTTTTAAAAGTTTTGCACTTCCGTAGATATAATACATTCTTACCTCACGACTATAATTATCAGAATTTACTTCATGGATATAACTATCATTCACTTGAAGTTCATCGTGTACGAGTAGAAATTTTATAGTTTTTCATTATAAACTAATTCATGGTATTATATCAGATGCTAACTTGATTTCCCAATTAGCTTTTGATTTGCCTCGGTTAAATAGTAATAACTTTTTATCTTTTTATCTTTATCTTTTTAACTTTTTTTTAAAAGTTACTGTACATTACTTTAAGGGCCCTCTCGTGTATATTTCGCATTAAAATAAAATTATCCTGTAATTAGCTTTAGCTGTTGGATAATAAATCATTATTATTATTATTACTGTTATTATTATTATTATTAAGCTCTCATCGATGTTGTAAAGGAATTATAACTACATAGTCTTTAAACAAATATTGTGTTTTCTGAACTCTCGTTGTTCAACACTTCCGAGGCTTTTGGCACCAACTGACTCAGGTCGCATTTTCCTATTCATTTAAAACACGATAGAAGAGGAAACGGACCATATGACGTCCAATTAATAATCTCTTCTCCAAATAAAAAGAAAAACTTTACGTATAAAATCCACGATTATTTTCCGCCTCTCCCCTACAGTGCGTTTCATTCGAATCGCTTTAATTTCGTTAAAACGTATTTTAAATCGAATAATATCGCGCGTAACGAAATACCTACCGTTCCTCTATTATAATTCGGAAAATAGGAGAAAAAAATACAACTAGAAAAATTACGCCCTCCAATTCCATCATATTCCAATTACACTCAATTAAAAATTACAAACGCGCACCGGTTTTCGAACCGAAACCCGGCACAATCGTAATCAACTTTAAATTTGAATTATTCCGATCGCGGCGAATATTTCGCCGAAAGCTCCGGCCGGGGCTTTCTATGCGCGCAAACATTCATCCGTGCATAGCCTAACTACGCATTCGCTTTGAGCGTGTTATTACGGCAAAATTGCGTTTCCCGCTAGGAAAACGAAAAAGGAAAAAGGCAACCGGAACTAGGAAAAGCCGTTTCGTTTCGTTTCGCTTCGCCCCCATCCTCTCGTTCGCCGTTATTTGTGGTTTATCTCGCGCGCGATTCTACGATGAACGGGGTGCAATTTTCGGGGCGCCCGAACAGAAACTAATTGCTAAATTACAGCCAACGATCGCGGTCCGTCCGATTAACAATTAAACTCCAGCTTCATTATTTAATAATGAAGTGCGGAATTCGCGGAACGGCTTTAAAATATGCACGCGCGTTTCGGATTGTTAATTTTAATTCGTTCGATCCCGATGTATGTAGTATCGTGGTGCTGTTCTGCAGATCTGCGTCAAAATGTACGAGTTTTGGGTTGTTCAGGTGAACGCGATGCGATGGTTTTCTGGTAAAAACTCTCCCAACCTTATAGGTTGATCACCATAGCAACCATAGCAAGCATTAAGGAAGTAGACTCAGCTGAATCAAATTTTGTTTACAAAACAACCCAATTTCAAAACAGGCTCGTCCATTTCGACTTGGAAAAGCTCATCGTCGCGTCGGTTAGAAGACACTCACAAGGGAACATCCCCGAAAAATAAAAAAATGAAACTTTGTGAATTCGTCGACACCCAAGTATGTTCGAAAGTATTTCCCTTATTGGGTCAATCTCGTTTTAAGAGGGTGAAACTATACCAGAAAGTATAGTACATTTTCGGTTTTCTCAAAATAACTGGGTGATTCCAGCCATCGCTACTATGCATCAACATAATTGTCTCATCGAGCTTTATCACAGATATGACAATAACTCCTTATCGAAAGGGTGGGAGGAGGGCACCATAATTTTTTTAATGGAACTAGGATGCTATTTTCATATATGTGATAGAGCACGATGAAACACAGCCCGTCTTCAGGACGAAATTAGGTCTAGAAGTTAGCTAGTGCTGGAACTCCAGCACCATTTTCCAGATGTAGTAAGCGTTCTAGGCGACTATTCTGGCCGTTTGTTAGCCTATGGCTGGGAGACGATCAGTCATTAACGATCTTTACAGATATCGGATAGGACAGCACTCCGTAGCTGCTGAATGCCTGTGAAAACAAGGTTGAACAGCTGCCGCAATACGAAGACTTTCCGAAAGAGATTGCGCTGTATTTTATTGGGTACGTTTGCCTGCAAAGGTATGGGGAGATATGCAAGAATTGTGATTCTTTGGGATTGGCGAAGGTCACTTTTGCATATTTTTTGGAGTTTTGAGTCTAATTCTTCGATTATCTGGCAGTCTTGAGACTTGCTTACGATTGTCTTTCTAAAGTTCTTTGCAGAGTACCAGGCGATATCCAGCCCCTTTCAAGTTCCTGCAAGAATTATAACCAACTAGGACTATCGGACGCTGCTTCAGAATATAGTCGACGGTTCCGAGTCTGGTTGTTCGAATTTCTGGTGGTCTTGAGGAAACATACGTTTGCCTTGTATCGGTAATACCATGCAATAACCAACTTTTTCAGAGAATCTACGAAAGTCGTAATGCTTCGATGTTGTCGAAGGCTGTTAATATAATAACAATATTTTTCGTGGTTTTTGTCTAATTCCTCAACTTTCCGGGGCATAATTTTCTACGAAGTACCTTGTGATATGCAGGTACTTCAGAATGTGTTGAATGTACAAAGTGAAGTCGGTATGAATGTTGATGGAGATCTAGCTCTTTCGGCGATTGAAGTTGCGGACTCCTGCTAGAGAAAGAAAGAAGCTGTAAATGACAGTAAATGTAAGGATTTAATTAATGTGGAGATTGATGAGAATCCACCTCTTCCAAGATAAAGGTCTGAAGGCTAACGATCGTCGCTGAAAGGAGAGAAAACGAAAAAGCAACGAAGGTGAAGGCGAGGGTTCAGAAACTGTAAGCAAAAAAGCCTCAATTTACTGGAATTGTAAGAGAGATGTTTCTGCTTCGTAGAAGGACAACTACCGAAGCTATGGAAGTGGAATGGAATTCTTCCAGAATAGCGGGATAAAGGCTAACGACCTTCGTCAATAGAAGACAAATGATCCAGGAGCAACGAAGGTAAAGATGAGGGTCCAGACAGTGTAAGCAAAGAAGCACAACGACTGGTGGACACGCTTTACTGTAATTGCGAGAAATATTTCTGTTTCTGGGAAAGACAACCACCGAGGCTATCGAAGTGGAGTGCAACTCATGTAAAACAACGGGATGAACGCCAACGTACTTCCTTAATAGAAGAATAATTGTCTGAACAGCAACGAAGATGAAGATGAGGGTCCAAACAGTGTAAGCAAAGAAGCACAACGACTGGTGGACTCGACTTACTGTAATTGCGAGAAATGTTTCTGTTTCTGGGAAAGACAACCACCGAGGCTATCGAAGTGGGGTGCAACTCTTGTAGAACAACGGGATGAAGGCCAACGTACTTCGTTAATAGAAGAATAATTGTCTGAATAGCAACGAAGATGAAGATGAGGGTCCAGACAGTGTAAGCAAAGAAGCACAACGACTGGTAGACTCGACTTCCTGGAATTGTAAGAGAAATGCTTTGCTTCTGGGAAAAAGAACTGCCGAGGCTATTGAAGCGGGGTTCAACTCTTCCGGAATAACGGGATAAAGGCTAACGAACTTCTTTAACAGAAGAATAATTATCGGAGGAGCAACGAAGGTGAAGATGAGGGTCCAGACAGTGTAAGCAAGAAAGCACAACGACTCGTGGATTCTACTTACTGGAGTTATGAGAAAAAGTTCCTATTTTTTGAGAAAGACAACTATCGATGCTATCGAAGTGTGCACTCTTCCTCCTAGAAAATTTAGGGAATTTTGCTAGAATTGGTTTAACTGAATAGGTCTCCAAGCAGTGTTAGTTTAGGGTTCCCAAGGTCAACTGATCGATCATGTTTTCGGCAGTGATGACTCAAGAGACTCATTTCCTCCAGTTCCTGGCACTTCCTGCTTTTAGGTTTCTGTCCAACAAGCACATGTGGCTCATTCATCGTTTTACCTTGAAATCCCCAAAATCAAAAGTTTCAGAAAAAGTTATTTTCCCCATATACGAAGGAAGTGAGACGCGTACGGTCCTGTACATACGCAGGCGATGTTGTCGATGCTACGACCAACGAAAGTTGTGTAATCGTCGAGTTGTCAAACAGCGAGACGACCGACGAACGTCTGTCTGGATATATATCAAGGTTCGCCGCTCGAAAAAACATCCGAGACGACGACGACGACGACGCGTATCTGACAGATAAAATGAGAAATCTATTAATAGAATCCCATTTGCTGACGAGTTCTGCGCGCACCGAGAATTTTAATAACGACCGAGCATGAAAGTTTATTGCAACATTACTTACCATCAAAGAATAATTTTATTACAGCACCTGTTATGCGCTGCCCATTATATATGTAGATGTCGTGCGTGTACCGGTATCGATGTATGGATGTAATAAAGATGTTATGCCAACGAGGTGCAATATTGAAGACGAGAGAGTTGAAGTACGAAACTCCGTACGGTTGGCTTCTCGATATGGCGGCAGATAGTCTTGATGCACTTACGCTTTATACGAATGGATCGACGTATTTATTCGAGTCGTCGTTGGGTCGGATTAAATTATGTCGATATTAAACCTGGTACTCCTGATATTTCTGTACGTTGGCGATGAAAACTTTAACGGTGGTTGAGGATGAACGCAACGAAGGCAACCATCAACGAGTACTTTGAAAACGAAGACGAAAATCACATTTCTTTGTATTGAGCAAAGCAGATTGAGGGCCTGAGCCTTTCTCCATATCCCACACCTTCGGAGACCTGGCGAATTATAGTTGCGTATACGTCTTCCTGGATATGTGTCTCAAGTAACCTAACTTTCCCTAGCTATTCGTGCAATAAGAATACTCATATTTCTGAAGATGCTTTTTCTTCGGGAATATGGGGAACCCTTCAAGGGCACCCACGCGCTTGGTTGCCTGGGAAATGCAAGATTGTATCTCCACTCACTAAAACCCCTCCTCATATCCATAAGTACACAGCGATATTGCTTTACCATGTCCTCATCCATTTCTATCGGCGGTCTATTCTCTTCCTCTCTATTGATTTCTTCCGCCTATATCGTGTTTAATGTTTCTATAATTGCTCTTTCTATGCTCTGCCATTTTTCCTCACTATTCAGTATTAGTATTACTATGTTATTTGTAGTCAGTCTTTTTCCGATGTCACTTGTTAGACTGTCTCTTGCAGGGTTCGACCTCGCATATACCATAATTGTGTGTTCCCGTGTATCTCTTTTTCCGCAATTGGTGCATGTGTCCCTATCCCTAACTTTATACCTTAGAAGATAGCTCTTGAAACACCCATGTCCGGTACGAATTTGTACGGAATTGGTTTCCTTTGTCCATACCTTTTGCCACCCCTTGCCATCGTATTTTCCCGGTGGCTTAGCTTTATCCACTCTCTTGTTGGCCTCTGGCGCTCGGCGATTAGTAAATGGATGGGAGTAGTGCAGCCGTGGCCCGTATTGCTTTGATTGAGACTGTTCAGTATGCACTAATCGTACGGATAGCGATTTTCCTTTGAATGCTTTCTAGAAGTTTTCTCTACCTCTCTACCAATACCCAATCCCTCCATACATACAATAAAATAGAATTCACCACACTCCTTAGAATCCCCCTTCTTTCCGCTTTTGATTTTGTACTTCTTTTATACAGCTGTTCATGAAGATGCTCTAGCAGTGTAAAGTATGGAGATTGAACGCAAGCGTCGGGCGTATGTCTAAGTCTTCAAGGTAGAAGATTGAGAAGCACAGCTGTAGGAAAGGGCAAACTCCATGAAACTCTGACTCATTTCACGAAGATCTGTAGCATTTGTTAGATGTCTGGGAATTCTTGACTTTAAAGGGATATTTGCCTTAGTAACGTTAAGCGCGCAGATCGAACGTAAGTCTCAAGCCTACTTCTAAGCCGTTGGGGATGAAGGCTGAGGAACCCAGTCGGAGAAAGGGACAAACTCCAGAAAGTCGAAGTCGATTATAAATAAAAAATAAATAAAAATATACGATAGGTTGAAACATGCTTCCAGACAAACTCTTTTGGGACTCATTCCCTCCTTTAGGGTTGATCACCAATAGATCAGGCACTTGAGCATTATGCCCTTTGTATCGTTCTCCAATAACACTCTCACTTCCGTTCAAGCAGCTCAGTGTCCTCTACCAAAACAAAAAGAAATCTTGCTCCAAGCGAGTCTGACTACCTACTGCTATGTCTTCAGTCACTTACAGACACAGATAATATGCATACATGATTCTTATGTATTTTTTGCTTCTTCTGATTAAGTTAGCTGAGAATTTTGTATCGATCGTACCTAACAGCGTCTTAGTGTGTAATTGACCTTCAGTCAATTTCCACTTCTTTGAATGTTCTTTTTCTAGCCGAAACCGGACTGTTTGTCTCGCAGAATCGTTCCCTATACAGGGTCTTCTCCAGACATAATCCCAGTCAATGAGAGAAAGCATATCTAAATACACGAAAAAGGAAAATAAATATTAAAAGAAATTGAAAACATAATATTAAAGTTATTTGGTAATACCCTAAAAATTCATCCATAATATGCCCAGGTAAACTATTATATACCCTGATCGCTGCATATAGAGGTCCTCTTTCATACAATGACAAATTCTGTATAGAAACACGTAAATCGTTTGCTCCTCTGATAAGCATATAACTTGGGATTTCCCCATTCTTTTTAAATATGTTTTTGTTCCTCCACAGACATGCTTTTTCGAGTTGATGTGATTCACAATGTCAACCGCAAGTTGCATCCTCGCAACACTTTGGCAAGAAACTGTACTGATTGTCAGCAATTATATTACTTTTCTGAAAAAAGGCTAATAACTTATTACACAAGGTTTTCGCAAAAACCATTGAAAATTCCGGGAAAAGGGAAATAGGTCTATAGTAATTAATGTCTGCAGTATATACTTCCCTTTTTAATTTAGGAACTACAAGGTTCTTACAAGGTTGAGGAAAAATACCAGAGAGAAGTATTGAGTTAACAATATCTGCAATTGGGTCACCAATGTGATCAACGACGATTTTTATGATGTTCGTAGTTATACCATCTACACCAGCAGATGGTTTAGAGGCTGAAGATTTAATAATTAAACGAACTTTATTACCACTGACAGGACTCAAATATAAACTATTAGAGTTCAGTCGAAAAACTCTGATATTAGTTGCAGCATTACTACTAAAACTGTTTGAATGTATTGGTAAAGGTTTAAAACGTTGACTAAATAAGTTGGATACAATTTTACTTTCACTGATATCCTCGCCATCAACATTTAGAGCTATCTGACGGTTTGTATCGGGTTTTATGTGTTTTGATGAGGATATAATCTTCCAGGCTGCCCTAGATTTATTTTCGGAGGAACACATCAAATTATTGTTATAGTGTTTCTTAAACTTCACGATCATTAACGTGCATTCTTTTTTCCGCTCTTTATAATAATTCCAAAGGTTATCATTATCACTACTTTTATAAATTTCGAATAAATTCCCCAAAGATTCAGGTATGTTCCTTACTTCGAAATCCACGTTTTTCTTTTGCCCTGGTTCTTAGCAATTTTTTGTCAGGGAAAACGGCAATCAAAGTAATAATATAAAATTCCTATAAACCGCTCATACTTACTATTGACATCCTTAGCATCATATACATCTGTCCAATACTCATTTTTAATAAGAGACATAAAGCGGTCCATATTTCGGGCACAGTAATTTCTACTGTAGCAATACTGCACGCTTTTCCTGCAGGCATAATTAAACCCAAACAAAATACATTTATGATCCAAGATACCTGGATCAATTACTCGAGTTTCCGTATTTTCAGCATTAAAATGACTACAGACATTGTTTATACATGATCTAGAAGTTCTCGATACCCGTGTGGAATCCTTGACAAAACGTCCGAAACCATAGCCTAAAAACGAATTTTCAATACAGCTAGAATCGTCAGTACTAAAGCCAAAATCAGATCTTTTGTTATTATATTGTAATACAAGTGAAGAAAATTCTAAGTCTCCTACTATTGGATCAACATCCATCTCAAGCATTCAACACGCAAATTATTTCCAATATATATATATATATATATATATATATATATATATATATATATATATATATATATATATATATATCGCAGATTCTAGTCGTATGAAGTTTCCTTCAGAGCCCTCCTTGGCTAGTTCGTCGGAAATTAGATTGCCTTTAATATCTTCATGTCTTGGCACCCAGATTAACGAGACGATGTTGTACCGTGCCAGTTCGTTGGTGACTTCTCAGCAATATATTACCAGTTTCGACCTGGTAATAGATTTCATAATGGCTTTAATTGTCATTATGTTTAGTTTTCTTTATGCAGCCTCTTGTGCACTGATTTATTCAGATTTTTGGGGCTATCCACGAAGCTTTCTTGAAGAAATTTTAGCAAACGTCTGTCGCAGTTCCTTCTTTAATACCTCAAGGAAAGGTAGCATTGTTCCAGCAGAAATCACGAACTAGTCAGATCCAATCAAATGCAGTGACTAGTTCGTAATTTCTGCTGAAACAAAGTTAGTATCTACGATCGAATGAAGATTCTGCGGTACGATGTATCATTCGTCTGTATTACTATCTTCACCAGTAAAGACTAATCGTTTCGTATTACTTTGTACAATCATCCGTACCGCGTACATTCGCACCGAAGCAGCGGCATAAGCAAAAACATCTGGCGTCGACGTTTCTTCACACTAATAGTTTCGCTCCGTTTATTATCGAACCTATCAACGGCTAAACGACTCGTTTTTGCCATCAGTCGCCGGCGCAATATTCCCCAAGACCGTCGTCGCTCTTCTCGTCGACCACTGTCAGCAGCGTCTCTAATGGTCCGTACTAGGTAATGGCATCCATGTTCGGGGAAACAGAAACCGGCGGCGGTCGGGGATCGGGGCGGCGAGAAAAAGGACGCGCGTAACGCTCGCCGCTTTCGTCTCCTCCTTCCATTTCCATCTGCCCCCCTTCCGCCCTCCCCTTTTCTAGTTTTCTGTGCGGACTAACAATAAAGATAATGCTTAAGCGTTTCCGTTATACCATCCGAGCTGCCATCTCCGAGCGACAACAGAATATGTCGTCATTGTCGAAATGACTCGGATTCCGTACGCGGCAAACTAGACTAGAGAGGAGCAGAAGGAACAAGAAGACATCGTACTCCTTGTTTTATATTCGAATGCATGGACGTACTTATGCATGCATGCATGTATGTATGTATGTACATCGTACATCTGGTATACGGATGTCGTCGACTTGTTTGTTGTCTCGCGGTGATGTTGGCATTCCTATTTTTGTCGCTCTTTTTCTAACGCTGACCTAGTAATAACGTCGAGATAATATGGAGATGCTTGTTTTCCCCAGAGTTCGGTGATGTATGCGGTCAATAAGCTTAAAATATACAACTCTGGATGGAAGCATGTGTATACATATGTATGTATGAGGTTTCTTATTCGTTACGAAATATCGCCCAATTTTCTTTTTGTAAATGTTAGAAAACTGAAGTGGAATAATTATATTTCCACGAATGAATGCGAGGCGAAACGGCGCGTACTAATAACACACGTGAAAAATGAATTGATACCTAAACATATAGGTCCGTCGTTAGTTATGTACTTAAAAGAAAAACAGACTGACCTGCAGATAAGGGCCGTTGTGAGATGCATCGATGCGTTTGCAAAATAGTCTTTTATTTTGAAAATTGTATATTTGACCTTTACAAGTAGTGTGTGTAACGATAAATTCTAGTTTTTTTACGCGAGTTACGAGTTTTTACAGCTTTAACTTCTTGAAATCATTAGTGAAGAACCAGTAACGTTACGGGCTCGAAATTTTGCATACCGTGTATTCGTTACGATAGCTACGACTTGTCATGGAGCTTTTTTGTAAATTCCTTGTTTGTTGTTGAATTTAACCTCAATTAAGGAATAGAAAAATGACCACGGGCTTACCATCATTTTTGGACTTGAAGAAAGTAACGATAACAAAGGAATTTACAACAAAGGTCCATGATAAGTCGTAACTATCGTGACGAATATACGGTGTACAAAAATTCGAGCCCATAAACTTACTGGTTCTCCACTTATGATTGCAAAAAAATTAAAGCTGTAGAAGTTCTTAACATTGTAAAACTAGATTTTATCGTTACACACACTACTTTTCAAAGTCAGATATACAATTTTCAAAATAGTTTTGGAACCAATAAAAGAGTTTAAGTTTAACCGATCTAGAAGAAAAGTATCCAACACCCTTAAGTAAGTTGGCATGCGTCTGTTCTGGAAATGATCGCGTTCTTTCTTGTGCAAAACTGATTTAAAATAAAAGAACTTTCTTTTATAATAATTATTTATTGCCCTATACCAACAGAAACCCCATTTTTTCTCGAGCGCCAACAATTTTTGCTTCGGTAGTTGTAGGAAGTGCTTTTTAATTTTCGGAGAGTCGTGGGTCTTAGGAAGTGTGAAAGAAACTTACTGATCATGTCTTTATTTCAGAAGATCGACTACTGGTAGTGTTGTTTTCACTTAAGAAGATTGACTACCGGTGGTGAATATCAAAAATAAATTTAAGACAAGATTTGATTGTTTGTTACATGGTCTTAATCCTTCGTGTCAACAAAATTAGAGCTATCAAATGTCGCGATATTAGCGTTAATATTCAAAAGGTGTGTTACACGATAATCTGTTCTTTTAAATGCACAGAAGGAAACCGTCAACTGCTGTTAGATTTAGGAATATTCATCGCTATAGCGTCTTTTAACCCTGAGATCACATTCCAAGGGTTGCAAATACTTCTTGATATGTTTGAAAATTACTTTCCCAGAATGCCCATTGCCTTCTTATTTCTTGTATTTCGTGATTCATCAACGTTCTGTACTCATTCGCGCCTATCTTCTTTGGTCCCAGTATCACCGCTTATTCTTCTCTCTCTCTGTTCCTTTGAAAAGATATATACCGACAAAATCGCAAAATCAGATGATTCATCGTGAAATGGGAACTCGGAATAAATTTTTATTGAAATTCGCAGTGCTATTAGTTGTCAAGCGATAAATTTAAAAGTCCTCTCATATATGGCGTGTCCCAAAATTGCTGGGACATAGGGCTACCACGTATTGTAGAGGTCAAAATAAGTCGATTAGACTCAATTTATACCAAAAAGTATCGTTTGTCCGTGAGAACAGTTCAAAGTTTACTTCCAAAATCACAATTTGTAGGCTGTTCAGAAATGCGCGAAACAAATTTAATGAATTTTGGCAAAAGTACATTCTAGAGGATTATCCTACTTTCAGTAATCAAAGAAACCGAAAGGAAATTGTAGAAGGGTTAAAAACACCCTTACCTCCTGGCAATCTTTTGCAAAAGCTTTCTTGGGGGCGGTAATACGATTCTAAACCCCTTTTTTTTAACAAGAATTGTATTTTGCATAGTTTCGAAGGAAAAAAAAATTCTCAAATAATGATAACCTACATTCGTAGTTCAAGTTTAATAAAATTGTAATAAATTTTTTTTTTTTCCTGTATAGCTATCTAGTTCTTAAATTTAGGAAAATGTTTCTTTGATGGCATTAAAGTGTATTAAGGGTGTTTGGTACCTATTTTCAAGATCGGTTATACTTAATTTGTTTTTATTGGTTCCAAAACTATTTTGAAAATTGTATATGTGACCTCTAAAAGTAGTGTGTGTAACGATAAAATGTTTGTTTTTACAATGTTAAGAGCCTCTACAGCTTTAATTTTTCTGCAATCACAACTGAAGAACCAGTAAGCTTACGGGCTCGAAATTTTGCATACCGTGTATTCGGTACAATAGCTACGACTTGTCATCGAGCTTTTTATAAATTCCTTGTTTGTTGTTGAATTTAACCTCAATTAAGGAATAGAAAAATGACCATGGGCTTACAATCACTTTTGGACTTGAAGAAAGTAACGATAATAAAGGAATTTACAAAAAGCACCATGACAAGTCGTAGCTACCGTAACGAATGCACGGTATGCAAAATTTCGTGCCCGTAAACTTACTGGTTCTTCACTTGTAATCGCAGAGAAATTAAAGCTGTAGAAGCTCTTAACGTTTTAAAGAACTAGTATTTTAATCGTTACACACACTACCTTTAAAGGTCAAATATACAATTTTCAAGATAGTTTTGGAACCAATAAAACAAATTAAGTTTAACCGATCTTGAAAAAAGTACCAAACACCCTTAAAACTGGTACAGGAACAACTTTCTGTGAATCTCAATTGTCAATCTCAAAATGTTATACGATCCTTCAACAGATTCCAACAGAACTTTATTGGAATTTCCATTGAAGATTACTCATCCCACACGACTAAAACGCATTCATTCCATCCATTTATGAAAAGCTCCTACCAATCAGGAAAAAAAGAGAAATGTCATCCCGACAGATTTCCGATGATAGCGATAAGAAACAGAAGCAAGCACATCTCCCTCTTTTGTTGTAAACGACTTCGTGGATTAATCTACCCCGGCGGCTGGCGCTAATTCAAAAAGGATCGGGAAGCATTAACCGGGAGAGGACCGCGGTCGTTCCCATAAACATCGAAAACAGCTGGCTTTCGTTTCAACCTATAATTATCGGGGTCTCTTTATATGGTAATTTAATCAAACGGAGTGCTACCAGTATTTACCGGCCGAGCGTACGCGTACACCGTCGTAACTTACGCGTTTAATTGTGTGTTTTCGTGCTTAAGATAGAAATCACCGGGCAGATAATCGGCCAGATATTGCGTGCGTGTGCGCTAATCACCGAGTACGTACATGTGTTGCGTGGAATACGTAAATTCGCCGAGGACGGAACCGGGTTGAGACGATAAAAAAGAATCTAGGGTATGTTTCGGGATCATTTCTAGGATACTCAGGAAAATTATGTTATAATGACTATCAAACACAAACGTCGCTGACGAAAAATTACAGAATTTCTGTAACTGTCAACTAATAAATAACTCCAAGCTCCCACATGGTCTAGTTATTAATTTGAAAACGCCCGATTTCGATAACCGCAGCGGCTATCATCCTCAACTGTAATCAAATAACGACCGAACACGAAGCCAAGTTAATGGAACGTCTATCTGTAAATGATAATAATTAAATTTTGCGGTGAAGTATAATGCATACAATACCGCAGTCATCGCGATCATTAATCGATTCGATCGGTAATTTGTTGAGCTAACCGTTCCACCAATTACCGATCGAATTAGTACGAAAATATTTCCGAATACCGCGGAGGACTTGAACCGTTTACTCAACGGCAGCTTTAATTAATTCCTTCGGCGTAAGGAAATATCGAGCTTTCGCGTCGGTGCTTAATTAAAAACGAACGAAAAGAATGGAGTCCCAATTACGGAAACAGAGCCTTCCAATTCGGACGATCGCTTAAGGTAACGAAACCTGAATATAACCAGAAACGAGAAGAAACCCTCTCGCCGCGCCGGAAGGAAAAAAGCGAAACCTTATTGTCAATCGATTTCCGGCATGAACTGAGTGACAGAAGTGAACGCTACTTACCTAAACACTTTCGTAGACAGACATTTCCCTTCAAAACCGATTTCGCCGGATTCCTCTTCGAAACGAAGAGTCTCACGTACCCCGGAGTCCCGGAATCATCTCGCCAAGCTCATGCATAATTCACGAGACGCGAGGGATGTTCGTACTCCTTTTTCTTTTCTTTTCTTTTCGGGTTCTGTTTCCCCTACTCGCGCACGGAGAAAGCGTCCTGTCGAGCGCGAGCAGTAAATAAACACGTAGATGAGGAATAAGGAAGAATATGAGAAGTAGGAGGAGGCGGAGGAAAAGGAGGAGGTGGAGGTTGAGGACGAACGAAAAAATCGGGCGAGCCGGGTCGTTGGGAAAAAACCGGAAAACAAAGCGGGGTGAAACGTTGTCGGATTTGTTACGTTATCCCGCACACGAAGTTTGTTTTCGCCCGACGATATGAAATGGCGAGCTATGTACGTGGCTGCGGCGAAAAACAGGCGGTGAAGGACGGAATGAAATAAATTATTTAATGCTGACGTGGGTGAGGGAATTTGAGCTCGGAAGTGTTGTATAACTCACGTAATGTTTTCGGGCGAGGATTTTAATAATGGAGGCGGTAATCAGACCAAGGCGAAGGCGAGAAAGTTTGATAGTTCGAAAAATATGTCAATTATTATATGTACACATAGCGTATACTACGATGAAATTATTAATAAATTGGTAAGTGGTAGAATTGCTAACAAAAATATAAGAAGGGGATGCAGAAGGGATAAGACTACTAAGGACTAAATTATCTCCGCGATAATAATAATAATAATAATTATTATTATATTTATTTGTGCCAACAGAAAATTCCAAGGACACTAACTAACAAAAGAAAAGAAAACGTGTATGATTACATATTAAATAATTACAATCATCATAATTTATTGAAAAAGATATCAACATAAACTGTTTCTGCGCATGTGCACTTCCTAGTAATAGGAGAAAAGTGCATTACATTTGTCCTAAACGGAGAGATATAGAAACTAGATGTGTATCTTGATTGTCTCATAGGTACATGAAAAGGCACACATGATAACAAGTACGGGCAATCAATCTTATTATTAATAAGGTTATAAAGAAAAGTTGAACACGAGTTCATGTTTCGTGCCTGTAAAGAGGTAAAATTATGCGTTTGCAGAAGAACATTGTGATCAAAGTTTCTCACAGGATAGTTACTCGTTCTTCTAAATGTAAGATATTTCAGGAAGCGACGTTGTATCGGACTATGTTATGGTACAAGTTGGACAAGTAATATGTAATCTTGAGGAGAATATTGTATTGAGAATTTACTTAAATTTCTTAAAGAAAATTGCACCGGCCTAGCTCTTAATTAAAGATATGAAAAACATAAATTATAACAAATTACATTTATAAATTTTGAGAAATATTTAACATATAATCAAAATAATGTACCTAGTGTTGTGTGTGTGTGTGAGTGTAAATTTCTTTTCTGAAGATGATTCATCCTATATCCCCTCTCCTAACTTCTATTCTCGATGCACATTTAATTTCTTTGGGTTCTTCCCCTTCTTAGATTCTATCTCCTGTGGTATGGTCAGATTCTTTTATTCACTGGTACTTTCTCTTAGGTACTTCTTCTTAAAATCCTTTTTTTCCAAATATATTTATGGATTTATTTTTTTGACTTTACTATCTTGTCAATTTTCTTCGTCGTTAACCAAAACAAACTTTTTATTTCTTTTGGAAACCAGGACTACACTGCTTCATTTATAAGTTGTCCACGAAACGAAAACTTTAATTCACCTTGACTCCAGTTCATCGAGCTATCTCACTGTTATAGAAACCTGTATTGAACGCCGATGTATCCTTGGTTATTTCTAGTAAATTAATATGAATTCTTGTAATGTAAAATGTTGTATGTATGTATGTATGTGTAGGTTAACAATGTTTTTTATATATCCATTAATATATGCTTTTTAAAATATTTAACAATTTTATTTCTAGTGACATTTGCTTCTCCCATTAAACGTCTCTGGCTGGAGTTAAAATAAGAAGCCGACATCCGTAGGGTAATAAATTGTTTAAAAGATGGTGGGCGTGGTGTCGAAAAGGTATAAATAGAAGCCCAAAGCTACACCAAATGTCAAATGAAGACCATAACCCCCACAATTTGATATATTGAATTATAATAAACGATAAATTTTCCAATGGTAATTAACCATTCGAGTATTACTATACTACAATATACAGGGGAATCAAAACAACTGGGTAACAAAGAAGTCGTGAACGAAAGAGAGAAATTAGTAACAAAATCCGAGAAGAGAATAAGAACTTAATGGTTGGGAATGTCTGAGCACAGATATGTAAAAGGAGCGTGAAGGAGGATGACGGAGAAGAGAGCGATCGATGATAAGAAATGGCTGGAGCAAGTGAAAAAGGATGTAGAAGAAGTTGGGGTAAGAATCTGGATGGAGACATCAAAACTCGGAAGAACTGGACATAAGTAGTTAAGAACGGAAGAGCTTGTAGCTCCTGAGTATTATAATTAGAGTTGCTCAATTTGCGTTAATAGTACCACAACTATCTGAAACGACTGTACTAAAATAGCAACACTGCGCTATATGAATAAATAATACACAATAGTTTCAATGTATGGTATGAAGCCAATCTGCATTCGTATAGCGCACTAGAATAGGTATTCTAGTAGTCGTTTCAGATAATTTTTGTATACTATTGGCGCAAATTGCGCAAAATATAAAAACTTCACGTTTCGTAATTCTTGCCATTTTACATGTGGTTACGGTTTAAAAATTTTAAACATTTCCAATATTTGAATTAAAAGAGCCCCCGTATAGTGTAATCTTTCATTTACTAGATATATAGTAAAATCATTCCTAATTCTGTTGAAGTGTTGAAAAGTCGACACTTTCTTACGTTTCACACATAAATCCCTGCGAGAAGTTATGATCTTTTATCGGCTGTTTAGGTTTAGTCCAAGTCACTTTCGTTATCGTTTCTATATACATATCGCCTTTTTCTTGCGAGACCTTTAAGATCGCAATTCTCACATAAATTTTAATCCCTTCCATATTTTACACAAGCCATTCGAATCGCTTTGATTGATATTATTGGTTGATCGTTTCTACAGTGCAGTGTGTTTGTTGAGAATTTGGTGCATTTTGGTTGTACAGTTATTGTATAACTTTTGTTGAGTCGCAAATAAGTCTATTTTATTAAAAAGGATATTAACTAATTCGTCAACCGTGTGTACTACATAAAAACTCTACGGAATTATTTCCGGTTTTGGAGAAACACGACTCGCTGACCTATTCCCCGGTCCCGATCTAAGGTAAAATTAGATGATTTCTTATTATTTAAGCATAAATTCATTATGTCGTTTCTCTGAAGTAAATTTGAGGGAATTTTCACTTCTCATAAAATAACTAGCAACCACCAATCGGTTTGTCAACGAAAGCTGTAATCGATGCCGAAAACGCTGTTCACATATGTTGATTAGAATAAGGAAACTGTGGCTAAAATAATATATAAAATAAATAAAATTACTCTTATCACATCTTTCTGAAAAATCCGTATCTGGATTGGTAAGGATAATTTCATTTATTTTACACATATGTTGACTTTTTAAATTTAACGTCAATTGCGCTCTATTGATAATTACAATTATTGTTGTCACTGTTTCAAAATTAAATATCGTAATTTTTCGTATCAATTGTTATATCTACCTTCTTCTGTTTTAGTTAACTAGGATCGCATGATGGTCGAAATTCGACCACAACATCTATATATATTAATATGCAGTCAAATACAAACAATCATACCTGAATTACATTGAATCTTTATTGTATTTTCTCAAAATATAAAGCACGTTAGGACAAAAGCTCATACCTAGATATATAAGACCCATGAAAATCCTGGTGCTTCGCTTGTTAGCGATGAATACACAAATGTAAATGCTTGGCACGAACGGATGAGCTGAACATACAATTATTTTACTCACTCGCAATGTATTGAGACGCCAACTTAATCCACTTAATCTGCTTTTGTACAATCAATATTATGCCACACAACTTTTGTCCGTTTCTCGAACGTATTTACTATAATAATATATCATTGCTTGACGTGGTTGACGTGTATCACGTTGCGTGTGTCATTCTGATGGCTTGATACCTGTCACTTAATCTCATTTACAATATGTAATATATGCAATATGTTACAGACTCTCACCTGCGTTCCACTGCACGTATCGCGATGACACATACATTCGACAAATCTGCATTGTAATACGAAAACAACGATATATGTCGTTATCGCGATACGTGGAGGGAAGACTCTAAAATATGTACGAGAAGACGACCTACCGCGAAATTAATATATATGTAGATAATATGTTTTTTTGGTGTTAAGTATAGACTTAAAATACCGTATGTCGAATAAGAAATATTTAAAACTCTTCTCCGTTCGGTCAAACCTATTTGTTAATATAGCCTTTGTTCATAATCTTTCAGTAAGTATAATCTCTTCTTTTTTCTTTTATTACAATCATTATCGCCAACACTTTCTTGACAAGATTCTTCCACTGCAACAGTATGCAATGTTCAATCGTAGTTATTGTTGCTTTCTTTGTTCTCTTATTTGTTAATAGCATCACTTGTAGTTTCGATAAAGATATTTTGAGAGACTGCATCTTCCAGAGGGATACATACTAATTATCAAATAAGATCTTTGAATTAACAACTTAAACTCTGGTAGCATCTTATCCATTTGATCAGATCAAACTTCAATTGGCAACACGACCGTCTTCACTGAAGCGCGGTTTCGACTATTTTTAACCACTTTCAATATCAAGATCATTAGAATGGGCAAATGTGCGGAATTATGAGTCATCTGTCCTTTGTTCTCTGTAATATAATATTACATTGTAAAAGGGCCAGATGACTTTTCATACCGCATATTTGCCCAGTATAGACGTTATTGTATTTAATTAAAGCTTCCAAGCCGGTTTAGTACCCTTCCTTTCCAAGGTCTGACGAACACTCCAACAAATTTCGAATGCAAGGTGGTAGCAATGTATTCCGGGACCCATTTCAATATAGTATGTCTCTCGGGTTACCTACACCAGTGTTTACGTCAAAGAAACGATAAAAATTCAATTCGGCAGATTATTTTATAATATATTATATTATTATTCTCATTGGGTGTAGTGATTCTTAATTTATTAACTTATTCGGAGGATGACAGCGGCGCCAAGACCAGAATCGGCGTTAACACATCGTTGGAAAGATCGCGTTAGCAACACCGACGTGACCTCTTCACCGCCATCTTTTTTTTTTTTTTTTGGTTATCCGCCGGGCCTCCAGTCCTACGAGTTCCCCTATTTTAATAATTATACGACACGACCTCTGATTAGCAGTGCAGAGACCTTAACTACGGAGATGAATGTGTATACATGTCGTACATATGCATACATATACACATATGTATAGTCACTAACAATAAGACAAGAAATAGGCACGGGCTATAATTTCATGAAAAACGTGTATTTTTAAAGTTTCTGTTTTATTCAAATTCAATTCCGTGGGTTAATTGATTGCCTCGTGGTGGAAATAAACAAAAATACTATGAACTTAGATTCTATTATTTACAAAACGAAGCTAAAAACTTATGTGGTCATGGGAAGAGATACAAGTAACTTACTAATATTTTTAAACAGATAAAAGTGAAACAACGTTCAAAAAAGTGATATAAATATTTTATATAACTAATATCCACCATATCCTCCCCTGTTTTGGATGACTTTTCTATTCCGTTAGGCATAGATTTCATTAGTTTGGGATATAATTCGGCCTTACTGGAGTGAATCAGATTTTGTCAGTTGTACAGTTTCGAAACTCCCGAAAGAGAAGGTGTTACCTACCAACCGTAACTTAAATTAAAAGGAGTGTTGGTCCAAAATCGATACCTCAGGGCATCCCAAACTCGCATATTTTTGTTTGTTTGTTTTGTTTGTTCCAAGGCAAGATTCCGAACCCGGAAATTCAAAAAATTATCAAACTTTGAGAACATGTAGATATAGGTATGTCTAGGCACTTTTTCTGCGGAAAAATACTCTGAGTGGATGAAAAAGTGTTGGAAGTGGAAAATTTTGCATTCTGTCAATGCGCTTAACTCGCTAACCGTAAGAGATAGAGAAAAAGTTTTAAGACAAAAATTGTTGTTTATTTGGAAACGTTTGCTCTATCAAGCAGACAGAAAAACATGTTTACTGTATTTTTTTCATCAGATTAGATTGTTTCTTATCTAAAAGTTATAGGTAATCGAAGGAAGCTACAGTAGACCAGTAAATAGTAAACTTGTTTTTGTAAAGAAAATAGGCTGAATGAGATAAGCAAGTAGTATATATAACTCATCAAACTTGAAATGAATAACAGCTATTGATTGGTTATATAGTAGATTAGTAGTGTTGAAAATGGTTGCCATAAGTATTACAAATGTAATTCGTTTAGTGATGGTAACGCTCAAAATTGTCAATAATAATAATGGGCCTCTTATGAATACCAACGAAATCGAATTGCACGACATAGTAAAAAAATTTCCTTCTCGATGCTCAAAGGGAAACATCGTTTTCACTGCAAACTGATGATGACTCTAGAATGTTTGCAACCGCACAGATCACATTCCCTAGAATTTGTACATCAGGTATATGTGTCCAAAATGGAAGAAACGTTAGAAGCAATAATAGCTGAAGAAGAGGAGTATAAACCAGAAGAAGGGGGTATTGTAACTTTAGAATATAAAACTAAGCTGCTACGTATTGGAAAAGTGGGAAGAAAGGACGGCTTGCGTTGAATACCGTCTAGAATTTGTAGATGAGATATATGCGCCCAAAAGGGAGGAAACGTTAGAAGCAATAGAAGCTGAAGAAGAGGAGTATAAACCAGAAGAAGGAGGTATTGTAACTTTAGAATATAAAACCAACGCGTACGTATTAGAAAAGTGGGAAGAAAAGACGACTTGCGTTGAATACCGTCCAGGAAAAGTTTCATTTATGGAGCAATTGTCGAGGTAAATGGTAAAGTAATATTGTGACGTAGCAACGATTTGTTCCTACTTGTATCATTCTGTAGTATTATTAGATTTCTTTTTTCTCGGTGGGACAAACCAATAAACAGAGTTGGTACGCGATGAGTGAAATTGGCGATATTTCCAAGGCTACTATCCTAGCGGTTGATAAAATTAATTTGTACTTTAAGTCAAATAATTTTTGTTTATACATAATACATGCTATGTCCGAAAACGTTAGTTTAGCGTTCTGAAAATGTAGCTATTAAATCCCGATTTACTGATTGATTGACTTGAAAGTGGTAGATAGGATATTTAAAAGATACGTTTAAACCGAAGTGCATCGACTTCTATAGTCCAGAAGCTTATCTGCCAATTGTAATAAGAAGTTCGTGGAAACCTCCATGTAAGATTGTGCCGAAAAGTACGGTCTGCACGAATTTCTGCACTGCCGTGCCTTTTGTTAGATGTTAGAAACGCTATCGAGATAGAACAGTTCACTTTTTTCGTAACAAAAGCAACGTAAAGAAACTCTATTAACATAAAACGAACGTAACCATAAATCATCAACAAAGATCTCGTCGTCACATTAACGCAATAATATCCGAGCTCTCTCGTAGCTTAAATCATCCGACCATCGAGATATTAAAATTTATCCATCTCGAAGGGCGAGAGTCGCTATCGGAGATTTCCGAAACATCGTGTCTAACATAGCGTAATTTTACGTCCCGCATAATAATCGGTAGGACGGCCATTTTCTCCGTTCCTATCCGGGCGTCCCGCCCGGAATCTCTCGGAGATTTGCACGCTTAATGAACGCGATACGGGAGGGGAACGACACGAATTTACATCGAATTGGGTAAACAGCGCGTCGCGTTTTATCGTCGTCGTCGTCGTCGTCGGGGTAGCTTGTTTCGAATCACCCCGGACCACCACCACCACCACCACCATCCGGAACGATCGGAGGTCGCCGTCGTCGTGAAAAACGGGAACGGGGCCTGGACGGAACGCGGACTAAATGTTCGCCGGCATTCCGCCTTTATTATCCAATATTTGTCGAATGTCGTACGGTTCCCATTCATCGCTTCCTATTCAGCGGAAAAGTTTTTTCATTTCGGAACCGGAGGAGGGAAAAAAGCGGAGGGATCGAGGGGAGCGGTTTCGAGGATTCGCGAGGATGACGACGAATTCGAGCACCCGATCTACCCGCGTAACTACATACATATATATTTTTCGCTCGAAGAGAGACGTCCGAAATTCTTCGAAAACTTCCGGATCGCATGGTAGATGATAATTTGGTAGACGTTTGTGTTCTCGGGGAAAGATATTTTTCGTATTATTTCGCATGGAATTCGTCGGTTTCACTGATTTTATTGTTTCGCCATATTTACGGCAGCGTTTATTGAAAGGAAATGAAGTGCATGATACTTTTTCTTTGTATATCTTATTGTTAGACACCAGACATAGACATGCCAATGCTTTCTTCTATCAGAATTGAACTGTATGTAATCCATTTGTTATTGCTTCACGGATGTGCACCTATATCTTCGAGTTAAAATGCGGTGATATTGGTAGAGTTTCTTCAAAAGGTGCACACAGAAAAATCTTAAAAGAACTATATAGGCTGCTCGAATTATCACTATTTGGGCTGGCACATGTGTTTTCTTCAATAATGTGAATTTTATTGCATATTTACTTTTATTTTTCTAATATGTGAAGTCGTTCATTACCAGAACATATAAAAAGTTATAATTAATGGTATTGTTCGGAACACCAAGTTTCGTTAGTGTTGGAACGGATTTGAATCAGTGTCGGAATAGCGAATGAAAATTTATACCTGCGTCAATCTATATATACACTCCCAGTCACGGTAGTTGGGACACCTCGTTAAATTTAGGATATTGTGCAATAGAAATTCAAAATCTTACACAATACTGAGAATTCTACTATGTAGTAATTATTACTGGTTAGTGGATCATACAGGATTATTAGGAATGCTGCACTAATGGAATTTACAATAGAACTTAATCTTAATTACAATAATCCCTAATAGTCGCAAAATAATGATTTCATAGTATTACCGAAAGAAATATTCAAGTAGTATTACAATGCTTTATGTGTCATAAACATTTACAAGGGTATTTCCAAGAACGATTTTATGGTCATCAAGGTATTATCCTATCCCTCTAGTACCTCGGGCCATTCAGTTTACTTCTAAACGTCTCCGTGTACGCGAGAAGTGCAAGTGGGCGAATTTTGAAAGTATTAACAGTGAAAATGCCCCGTGGAAAATCGATCGTCCGTGATCACACTCGATAAAGAAGGGTATTCTGTTCGACAAATTGGCGAAAAAGTGCATCTGGCAAAATCTAGTGTAGCCAATATTATAAAACTGTACCGTACAACGGAAAGTTTAAATGACCGTGATCGACCAGGTCCGTCACGTATTACGACCAACGTCGATGATCAGCCAATCGTTTTAATTAGTAAACGAAATAGAAGACTGACAGCACCACAAATAGCAGCAGAATTCAATCGCGATCGTCCAAATGCGGTGTCAGTGAGCACTATTCAACGTCGCTTGCGAGAGGCAAACCTATTCGGACAAATTGCTGTACGGAAACCGCTACTAAGGCGAACCAATTGTTTAAAACGATTACAGTGGGCCCAACGACATCGAGATTGGACGGTAGAGGAGTGGAAAAATGTGCTTTGAACCGACGAATCCAAGTTTGAAGTGTTTGGACAAAATAGAAGAGTTTATGTTCGGAGATCAAAGACAGAAAAAATGCTTCGCGAATGTCTAGCACCCACTGTAAAACATGGTGGTGGCTCAGTTATGGTGTGGGGTTGTTTTTCGTACGCAGGAGTAGGAGATCTCGTTCGGATAGAAGGTATTATGACAAAAGAACAGTACAGAAATATTCTAGAGCATAATGCTGTACCTTCTGGCCAGCAATTGATAGGGGAGAATTTCACCTTCATGCAAGATAATGATCCTAAACATACGGCGTTAGTATATAGGGATTATTTGAATACACAACAAACACAAAATACCTTGCAAATAATGTCATGGCGTCCACAGAGTCCCGATCTTAACCCGATCGAACTCTTGTGGGATAAGCTGGATAGACAGGTACGAAAAGTGGCTCCAACTTCGAAACAACACCATTGGGAAGTTTTACAAGAACAGTGGAACAGTTTACCACCCAACACACTTACAAAACTTATCGAAAGAATGCCCAGAGTTGTTCGAGCCGTATTGAATGCAAAAGGAGGATTTTTCGACGAGAAGAAAGTTTAATGATTGTATTTGATGAATATTATTATTTACTATCATTTTGTCATAATAAACCAATATTTTGCTATATATAACTGATTTTGTGTTTTATTTTTATTTTTGTGCAAGTTAAATACTTATATTGAAAAAATATTAACTGTCCCAACTTCCGTGACTGGGAGTGTATATAATTTCCTTATTTGTGTGTTCCTCTTTTTTGTTTATCCAGAGCTTTTTGAAGCCCACTGATGGGCTAGAAAGCTGAAAATTTGTATGCATATACAGTTATGTTCGTATGTATTAGGCACCCTTAAAAATTTTAAAAATCGGCATATAAAAATTGAAACAAAATTATTTCCGTATATATATCTACTTTATTATAAATAAAAATGCACATGATTAATACTTCGTCGGTCCCCCATGCGCCTTAATAACTGCTTTAATCCGCCGTGGCATACTTGACACTAAATGAAAACAGGTATCGGCAGAAATTAAGTTCCATTCTTGAATAATTTTGTCCCGAAGAGCCCGTTTAGAGTCACAATGGTGTGCAGAAATTTTTCTTTTTAAAATATGCCATATGTGCTCTATAGGAGACAAATCGGGTGACTGGGCTGGCCAGTCTAATAAACGTACGCTATTTTCATGAAACCATCGCATACTCTCTCTTGACCGATGGCAGGGAGCATTATCTTGCTGGAAGAAATATTCTGGAGCCTCTTCCTCAAAAAAGCTTTAACACTGATGGCTCCAAAACTTCCTGCAGCATCGCTGTATATCGGTTGCTATTCATGCGACCTTCGCACAAATGCATTTCGCCGACTCCAGAAGCTGTCATACATCCCCAAACCATGATGCTGCCGCCGCCAAATTTGACCGTGGGTAGTATGCATTGTTCCTGGAAGGCTTCACCTACCCTTCGTCTTACGTACTGTCGCCCAGATCGCCCCTTAATCTAGAAAAAGTATCAGAAAAAGACTTTAAAAGAATTTGCTCTAAAAATAATTAATAATCAGTAAATAAATAACTTATTAATTGATTACATGCACTAAGTGATAATAAAGCTTACCTCAATATTTGATTCGTCGGACCAAAGCACTTTTGACCAATCCTCGATGGTCCAGTCTTTGAATTTTTTAGCCCATAGTAAGCGCTTTTTTTGTGTGCCTCGTTTAAGTATGGTTTTTTTCGAGCAACGCGGCCGTGTAAATTAGAAGCGATGAGACGTTTTCTCACCGTACTAGCGCTAATGGATACATTATGTCGAACCCACAATTCACTAGAAATTTCTATAGAGGATTTTCGTCGGTTTTGTATCGCGATTCTTTGTATAAGTCGATCTGTTCGAAGTGTGGTACGGCGTTTTCTTCCCGTTTTTGGTTTGTTTTCGTAACTGCCAGTTTCTCTAAACCGATTTAACGTGGTTTGCACGGCACAGCGCGAACATTTAATTTTTTTGCAATCGCAGTTTGTGAAAAGCCTTCCGTATTAAGTAAAATTATTTGACCCCTTTCTGCGATACTTAATTCGCGTGTTTTCGGCATAATTTAAGAATATTGTTTATAAAGACACTGTAACACTCAAACAGCACGCATTCGAATAGTTATAAACACTTCGTCGGTTTGTGGTTTGAACAATACTAAATACGCCAAAACAAGTAATTGCATTATAATCCTAAAATTGGTGATTATAAAACAGGTGGGGGTTTGAAATACATCTATGCGGTGCTTTTGTAAGATATTTTATGACCGCCTACCTCGAATTTTTATGGTACTTGAAATACAGAATGTTATCGGGGGTGCCTAATACATACGAACATAAGTGTAGTAAAATGCCTAGGCCAAATCCTAATGTAGCCGGATTTTTGATTTTTGGTCTGTGGGCGGAGAATTAAGACGAAAAAGGGGCGTGGCAATATTCAATTTTTTACCATTTTGGCTTGTATTTTCTTTTTCTTCGTGCCTAGCAGGGACAGGCTTAACAGCTAGTTATTGAATAAAAAACAATAATCTGAGTAGAAATAACTCATATTAATTACAGTTCAATATTTTCTTTTCGGTGTGTCTTTGATGTTTTCCATGTCTTGAGTTTTTTCTTATTTTTGTTTTTCTCTTCCCTTGCCTTTTTTGCAAGCCTTTCTTCGTTCGATTTTCTCGCCGTTTCGCGAATTTGTCGTTTTCGCAATGTTTCCTCCTGCTTCTACAGCTTTGCTCTTCTTTTGTTTTTAATTGAGTACTTCTCCAATTTCTTGAAGTTATAGCGAATGGTACCTTTTCCGCACTGACTTTACTGCTTTTAATTTTTTTTTTTATTTTTGGTCAGTACAGACGTTCCTGACGCAATTCTTCGGTGAGCTTTTGTTCAATTTTCAGTTTTCAGGACTTTTTAGCCTTTCTTTAGCCACGCATTTTACTGCAGGGAGATCTCCGATCGCGATTTCTTCTATTTCATTGTTTATATCGTTGTGTTTCTCAATTCCAACATCGGGTGCGGATAATTTTTCTGCTCGCACGTTCTTTGAAGAATCAAAAACATCGTTCATGATCACTATTAAAACGTCTTCTGTTGTTGTAGAAGATTTATGAATTTCGACGCTTGGGAATGAATTGGTTGAGTTAGAATCACTTTTAGTTCCAGAATGATCTATTACGATTTTTGAACTTTCTAATAATAATAATATTATCTTTATTGTCCAAACAGAGATTTCCATTAAAAAGACAATGTAAACAACATAGTACAGTGCTTACAATAATTCTACAATATATTACAAAAGGTAATACATGTAAGGTGCAGTAATATTCCAAGAAAAAAAGTCTGAGATATGAGTTAGTTAACAATTGATTATGTGAGGATAGAGGGTATGGAAAGCATTAGGTGAACTCAGTTAAGATGCTGCATATGTTGTAGCAACTGCAGGAAAGGCATCATCAAACCATCCTTTTTTTTCATTTCCAAGAACAATTTAGTTCCCAAGGACTTATCAGGCCTGTTTGAAACCCTAAAGTCGACAAAGTCAATATGTTATCAGAGATAATTTGCTGTGTTTTGGTGGTCAATAAGTGTTGAAAGGGATTGATGCATTTTCGGAGAAACTCCTTCTGCTTTGTCCCCCAAAAACTCCAAGCTTCGAAAAGGGGATTCTCACAATCACCATTCGATGCTTTAAGATCTGTGAACTTCGACACGTTTCCTTAGGTCCAATTACGTGTTCGATAGTTTCCCTCGTTATTAAGTACTCTTCAAATGTAGGGATATGATCACTTTTCTGAAAAACTTCTTCTCGTTTTTTTGAAATACATTTGGATTAGTCTACGGCTTCAGGATCGAAAGGATACAATCCACATTTTCGAAAACCATTTTGCCAATTTTCAATGCGAACTATCACTACCACATTTTTTCTTAGGCAGTCAAAATTCCACTATAACATTTTTCCCAGTAAAAGTTAAAGTAATTCTTTTCTATAAATATTTATGAATAATTTGACCAGGAGCATAATAAATTTTGTTATAGTGTACAGCTGAGATATGAAACCATTTTTTTTCTTTTTCAAATATTATTGACTGGACAATCGAGATGAAACATGGACAAACGAAATAAACAATAAAACATGAAAAACCACAATTTGTGATAACAATATGGTCTCATGAATCCATATATACCTTGGAGCTGCCCTTTTTCATACAATTATTGTTTCAGTTCCTTTTGATGGACAAATGAATTCGATGGATGGACAAACGAATGCGATGGATGGACAAACGAAATAACCGATGAAACATGGAAAACCACAATTTTAGATAGCAATATGGTCTCATGAATCCCTGTATATCTCAGAGGTACTTTCACTTTCATACTCATCGAATTCCATTTCCAAGCCCATGCTTCATTTCGATTCAGAAAGAATTTAAACAATAATTATATGAAAAAAGGCACCTCCGAAGAATCCATTATGAGACTATATTATTATAAAAAGATGAGGTTCTCCATGTTTCATTGGTTATTTCGTTTATCCATCCTCCGAATTCGTTTGTAAATGCTTTATTTATATACGATAAGCGTTTAAACAATAATTATATGGGAAAAAAGGCACCTCCGTGGTATATATGGGTTCATGAGACCATATTGTTATGAGAAATTGTGGTTTTTCTTGTTTCATTGGTTATTTCGTTTGTCCATCCTCGGACTTCGTTTGTCCATGCTTTATTCATATTCGAAAAGTGTTCAAACAATAATTCTGTGGCTTCGAACTAAAAGGGTCAATGTCAAAATATTCACTTTTATAAAATAAATGTTCCGGTTTTGTCCTCCGCTGGAGCCGCTGTAACATAGTAACTGTATGTATATTACTATTTTTTGAAAGATTATATAAGTAATGGTAGAGACAAAAACCGATTTCCTGCCCACCACCACCAGCCACTGTTTCATTCCATAGGTAGTATAAGGAAGATGATTTTTCCCCTATGGTTTGGTAGATGGTAAGGTTATGGCGTTTATAAAAACTTAATCCACTTCTAAGGTAAGGAGTCGGCAAGCATTTTTGCAAGTCGAATGAAATGGTAACATAACCTGAATTTGTTTGGCATTCCTCCTTATCTCTTCTTTTTGACTCGTATGCGGGCTCGGCCAAATGTAAGTGTAGGTTTTCTTCTTCTTCGATTGATGTTCGTTCTATCTCGTTCTGGCAACATGTCAACTGCATGTAGACATTGGTCCAATGTTTATTAAAAATATATAACATTAGTGATTGCTAAAAGGGCCAAAGTAGACATTGGCTTTTTTAGCTTTAACTTTTATAGATGAGTTCATAGTGACATTGGCTAGCAAAACCCTTACGAAACTGTTCTGGGTTAAATTGGACATTGGCTGTTTCAAGCAAAATAAAAGAGAGTAAGAAAAGAAACCTAATGCAACGATTAACTCGAAACAGCAAAATATTGACATTGGCCCTTTTAGCTCCAAGCCACAGAATTACATGAAAATAAAAGTACCTCCAAGATGTATACATGGATTCATGAGACCATACTGTTATAAAAAATTGTGATTTTTCATGTTTCATTGGTTATTTGGTCTGTTCATCCTCCGAATTCGTTCGTTCATGCTCCAATTCGATTGTTTAGTCAATAATATATGAGAAAAAGGAAAAGAAGTTGAAAAACAGCATTTTTTCGCAGATGGGCAAACGAAAAATTTTGCTGAGCAATCCTGGACTAACGTTGGACAAACGAATTAGCGTGATAAGAGCGCAAATTTAGTATTTTCTATTTTCCGTCAAAGATTTCTTTTCTAAATAACTTTCCAACAAATGATGGACAAACAGATATTTTTCATGGCCAAACGATAGACAAAAGAATGACGGATTGTTTTCCCAAAATTCGCATTTGGTGGTTCCAACTTCACAGAGGTCAAAGTTTTATAGTTGCAGCAGCTTGGGGTTGGATAGCTAGAACCTGGTTCCCCCTTGAGGTCCCCGCAATAGTTTTGAGCATGTTTCAATATCAATTTTTCGACTTATTGCCCATAGGAAATGTTTCAAATTGGCCCACGTCATTGGCCACTAACGAATTTTACAATACATAACCCTACCTTAGCCTTACAATTTTATCCAGACCCGTATGCGATATCGCGCGTTTATAAACGGTCGTTGTTTATGTATGTAAGCATAACCGCGATACGCTCATAATAAGACAATGAATTTTTGTTAATGCGCTGAAACGTGCGGCGAATAGAGCGGCGCAGATACAAAAATCGAATTTAAATTATAATTAAAACTGTCGAAACGCGAACATTCCTAATGGCCCTGTTATTTTGTTCGTCGGTACCCGTGCGTTACGTCAAATACGAGCGCTCGCTCGCTTTTCGATTTTCGACCGTAAGTCAAGGTGAATTACGTTAAAACCGCTCCTATTTTCGAGCGCGTAATTAGTATTCCTATTAGTAATAGCCGGTAACTATTACGCGTTTTCGCAATCTAAAATAAATCGTATAAAAATAGGTAAATTGGTTGTTGAATAAATTGGGAAAACTATGATGGGAAAAAATTACGAAACCACGTCTTTCATCATGATGTATTCTTAGCCATCCATCATCGGGCATCTCCAAAGAGGAAAGCTCGGGGACTCGTCACTGAAAACAATTGTAACAAACGCTTTTGTTAAAAAACAATATTATTATCCATATCAACTCAGAAGTGAATAAAGAAGTAGAACATTTACGTAACCCTCCAATGAACGACCTACGTATATTGCTGTGGTTCGTTTGTTAGGCAATTCTCACAGAAAGTTGTGCAATTGCTGCACTGCAGGACTACATTGCGTAAGCCCAATGATTGCCATGGAGGGTCCTGCAGTGCGGCTATTGCACAACTATCTGTGAGAGTTGCCTCACAGACGAACCTCTGTTATACACTTTGTTCATTGGAGAGTTATGTAGATGTTCTACTTTTTTATTCATTCATAATTTTGAAGTATTTAGTTGAAACTAGTTTTCTATTTCGACTCATAAATACTGAATGCTCAATTTTTGCGAGCCACTTAACATGTACTGAGTGACACAGAAATTACAACATCAAGAATGAGTAGGATATTTTTGTTGAAACTGGGTAGATTTGTCGGGCTACCATTAAATAATAATTGATTAACTTTTGTGATCAAGTGGTAATGTAAAAACGTCACATTTGACAGTTATTATTAATTTTTTGCTAGCTTTCCCGATCTGAATTTATCGTTCGATTTGTTGTTTCTTTCATTGTTCATTAACATTATTTCGATTGTTATTCAGTTGTTTACGTGTTTTGTTTATTAGACCATGCCTAGAGTACGGCAACGATTCAATTACCATGAATTAAGCGAATTCGATAGAGGTCCAATTATTGGTTTGCGCGAAGCTGGTTTTTCATTTGGGGAGATTCCTAACCGTGTAAATCGAAACCGGTCTACTGTAATAGGAATGTGTCGTGCATGGTTTGAAGATAGTCAGAAACGTCGTAGCAGAGGAACCGGTGCTTCAAGAAAAACGAATGAGCGTCAAGATCGTCGCTTAAGACAAGTGTCATTTGTCAGAGATCGATTTTCCCTTACTCGGGCAATTAGTGACCAACGGTTTGGTGAAGGATGCCATGTAACCCTTAGAACAGTTTATCGCCGAATCCGAAGTTTTGGGTTAAGATCGTCCGCAACTTGTGCTTCCTTTGACTGTGGAACATTGTCAGTAACGGTTACAATGGTGCAAAGAAGGATCTCATTGAAATATTGGATGGCGTGGTGTTGTCTTTAGCGATGAATGTAGATTTTGTTTAGGCATGCACGACGGTCGTAAGAGAGTCAGAAGAAGATGGGGTGAACTTCAATTTACAGTTGAGAGACACGTACACCGCGCCGTAGGTATTATGGTTTAGGGTGCGATTACTTACGGTAGCAGGTCTCCCTTGGTGTTCATTCGAGGCTATATGACAGCACAACGATCTATTACGGAGGTAGTTGAAGCACATCTTCTACCATAGTTACAAGATCTTGAAGATCCATTATTCCAGCAGGATAATGTACGTCCTCATGTAGCAAGGATTTCCTTGAATTTCTTTGAGCAGGCCCAGATTAATCCCCCGGCCTCCAAGATATTCAGATCTTTCACCCATTGAACATGTTTGGGACATAATGGGTAGAGGGTTGCAAAATTTGCAGCGCCCTCCTTTGACTTTGGAGGCTATGAGGCATGAGCTGCAACTTGCATGGGACGCAATACCCCAAGACGAAATAAGCCCTTACTCAATCAATGCCACTACGTGTAAATGAATGTATAAATCAGAGAGGCCGCTCCACACATTATTAACAATAATTATTAAATTTTGTTTAACTAATAAAGCTTCTTCTCCCAAACTTTGATCATTCATTACTATAACATAGGTGAATATTCCAACCAAATTTCATTCAGAAATTCCAACCCTTTCTTGGTGTTACAATTTCTATGTCATTTAGTATATTTAATTACTTGCCTTCCGGTGGTAATTCCCCTTTGTAAGCAAAAGGACATTGCGTTCACCTTCCACGCGTTTCGATAATAATCAGTAATAGTAGGCGAAAACCTACACCCGATCATCCGCATTTCATTTCCTAAAATCGTCATCCACCCCCGTTTTCCCAATGGCACAACCGACCGGTTTCATTGTGTGCCATTTTCTCGATTACTCTCGCCCGCCGAGCCTACCTGTCCCCGTCTAAAAATAACTCGTTTGAACATGCACATATTTAGCATCCATCTCCGAGGGGGATTCGTCTCGACCGGGATGAATAGGCGAGAAGATTCTCTCCCGTCCGACGGAGGATCGTATTTGCATGCGAGCCGGTGCGACGAGGTGCGTCCGTTGAGAACGGCTTCGGAAAGGGATGGGAAGAAGGAAGGAAAGAAGGAGCGTCGACTTTTTCATCTGAATTTCGGCGTATAGGCGAAAACCGCTTCTTATACGGTTTGAAAGGGCTCATATGTTAGGGCGACATCGAGATTTTCGTAGAAGAGTTGGTGGTGGTGATGGTGGTGGTGCCTCGCGATCGATGAAGTGGAAGTACTTTAATTCGGTGTGGATAAGGGTTTTAAGGGAAAAAAAAGAATTCAAATATGAGTTGCTATTGGCATGAGAAACTAAATTCGTGAAAGATAGGAAAAGGATTGTTGTACCTTATTGACACGAGTATTGAACGCCATTTTCACTTCAATTCCATAATCAGCTGTTGACATGGGTGTTGGCAGAAAATTTTGTAGAGGGTAGAGGGAGGGGAGGGCAAAGGTTGCAGACAAATAATTACATTCAATAATTTTTATATTATACAGTTTTCTTTTCGAAAGTATACTATAAAGTATTTCATCAATACAAAAGCATACCTAAGTTAGTTGGTTTCAAAAAATAAAATTAATAATAATAATTTAGAGATATTCAATAGTTACTAATCCTGCAAGAATTCAATTTGGCGTTTGTCGCATGCAAATTTATTGATAAAATTGTCAATAAACTTCTTCCTCTGTGCTTCCGCCTTCTCCATTTCCTTCCTGTGCATGCTGCTAAGCATATGTAAACCTGACAAACGCATTCTGAACTCATGGCCCTTAATTATGTTTTCACATCTTTTAAAGTACTTAAGCTTAGCAAAGCCGCCCCTATTTCTCGATGTTCCAAATCACAATTTTTGCTTATTTTTTTGGCGTTGTTTCGGAACTTTATAACTTGTAAAAATCAAAAAAGAGACTTTGTGAGTTTCAAAAATTTTTAATAAAATTGTCACCACAAATTTGTTTCGCCACACAGTGGCTTCATCGGGTGCATGAAAACTAAAGATAAACGAACGATTAGTATCTACTTATATACAAAAGAATAAAAGGTAATTATAAAATTAGAAATTTAGTCCTAGGAGGGGGATGATAAGCATCTGCTTGGTCGTTTAAAACTAAGCCTAATCTATTATATCTATTAATTTCCATTGATTCCAAAATACTTAGTTTTTTCCCTTTTTCTTGAATGTGAAGTATATCAAAATTACTATTAAAATTATGGTTGTTTTCTAGACAATGATTAGCAAATGTTGAGTGAGATTCTTTGTCTAAAAACTTCTCTGATGTTCGGCAATCCTGGTAGTGAAAGTTCTTCCTGTTCGGCCAATATATACTTTATTACACTCACATGTTAACCTATAAACACCCGAGTGCGATCCTTTGTCTGTTCTGTCCTTATTATTTTTAATGAATTTCCAGATAGTATTATTAGTTTTGTAAGCAATGATACTCTTATTCGCTTTTCTAATTAATTTCCCCACGATATCAGACGCTTTACCTATGTATGTGATACAACTGTAATTCTTGGGTGCTTTAATTGAAAATTTAGGGTATATTAGGGAGAGAGTTTATGATTTTTGTTTTTTCGAAAGTAAGTTGTTAATAACGTCTTGAGAATAACCGTTATTTAAAGCTATAGTGTGTATCCTGTTTAATTCTATATCAAAGTTATCTTTATTCATGGGCACATTTATTAATCTGTGTAACATAGGTTGATACGCGGCGAGTTTGTTATTAATCGGGTGATACGAGGTCGCGTGTATTGTTGTGTCAGTATGTGTGGGTTTATGAAATATGGCAAACTCATGTTTATTATTTTTATGAGATATCGTGAGATCCAAAAAATTAATAGAGCAGTTTTCTTTCAATTCCAAAGTTAATTTTATATTAGTATTTAAAAAACCATAAAACTTTCTGAGTTTTCATTGGTGCCATTAAAGCAAACTAAGATGTCATCTACGTATCTATACCAATAGATACAATTTTTGAATAAAGGATGTGTGCTAATCATGTTCTCAAAGTGTTCCATAAATATCTCGACTAATAGCGGGCTCAACTTTGAAAACATGAGTAGCACACACCCTTTATTCAAAAATTGTATCTATTGGTATAGATACGTAGATGACATCTTAGTTTGCTTTAATGGCACCGACAGACAACTCAGAAAGTTTTATGGTTTTTTAAATACAGTCCACCCTAATATAAAATTAACTTTGGAATTGGAAGAAAACTGCTCTATTAATTTTTTGGATCTAACGATATTTCACAAAAATAATAAACATGAGTTTGCCATATTTCATATCTTTAGTTTTCATCCACCTGATGAAGCCACTGTGTGGCGAAACAAATTTGTAGTGAAAATTTTATTAAAAAATTTTTGAAACTCACAAAGTCTCTTTTTTGATTTTTACAAGTTATGATTATGGAGTTTCAACAAGTTATTCCCGCTTCGATTAATTATCCGGGACTTTATTCTATCTACTTTGTGAATATTCTGATAAACTGAAATTTTGAAAATGCTATTTCACTATCTGATGTAAATCTTGATGTTAAAGATGAAATTAAAGAATCTAAGTAAGTATGGAACAAAGACTGATTATCAATAATACCTTTCAGGTGTAATTCCAGGATGATTGCCTCTATATTTCTGTACGGAACATCGCACAGAGGAATATTTGCATGAGAAATCTGGTCATAAGTCGAAAATATCAACAGATATGTACACTTACCTAAACCTTTTATTTTGGAAGTTTAGTAATCGGTTCGTTGAATGACATCCATAAACTACCCCTACGTGTTAGCTCCTACCCGTCCAATCGGTCAGAAACCAGTTGCTTTAAACTGTAAATCTTTGTTCTCGAAAGCTGCACATATTCACTGTTTTAATTTCAAAATTGTGTTCTAGAGTGTGCAAAAGATCTGTTCTGAGAATGGAGGTGGAAGGCATGTAGTTTACTTAATTAAGATTTTAAATTAATGATCAGCTTACATAATGTGTGTTAGGGGTGAAAAAACAAGTCCCCGAAAATATATTTTTTCTGCCAACTGCTTAAAAGCTGGTGTTTTTGTTTACTTGTCAATGCTTGTCACGGTTTAATTCTTTTGCACATTTGTAGTGTCAGTTGTTGTTGAGTAATCAGAACTAAAACATTGTGCGCCCGCGTGCGCCATTTTGTTTCGCGATGTGTTGAAGAGATTCAATGATAAAACGTTAAATTTGTATTAAAGTGTTTTCGTTATTTTTCTTTCAAATTTTTCACAATCAGTAAGAAGTTTTAGCAGGAGATTGCGAAAAATAATGCGAGTGACATCGCATTAATTATGCACTGCTATATTTGTGGGCGGACTTGTAACAAATTTAACAAATTAAACGAAGTGCTAGAAGTAAATCTGGAAACCTTAGTGTTAGGACTATCTGTTCCCCGCGCGAAAATTCGCTTTTTTGAGTTATTGCTCTATGTCTCGTATAAACTCCCATTTAAAAATGGCAGGCGTGAACACCAGAAGAAAAGAAAACTTAGATAAACAAAATAAAATATATAGACAGGTTCAAATAAGAAATGGGACGGGCGCGGTGGAGCCTCGGTAATAAGTCATGCAATAATACGTACATATTTGCCAGTTATCGAAGGAGGCAGCTGAGGCCCGTAAGAACTGATAATACCTATTAAATTTATAAAAAGAAAAATGTTGAAGGTTGGATTGTAACAAGGACATTTGGAACAGTTTGCTCTTGACTTCGGATCCCTATTTAAGCTCAATTAGAAAGTTTCATAACAAAAAGATGTCATTTTTTAAGAGATATTACTGACAGTTCGGTAAACTCCTCACCACACAATTGTTTATAATAAAATCGGTGACACGTGTTTCGCTAGTTGGAGGCAAGCATCTTCGAAAACCGTATAATACCGAAGTGGTTTATACGGTTGTTGAAGATGCTTGCCTCGAGCTAGCGAAACACGTGCCACCGATTTGATTATAAACAATTGTGTGGTGAGGAGTTCACCGATGTGATATTTGTGTTAGTAAATTACACCACAGTCCTTGCAATCACCTTTAAAGAGATATTAGATTTAATGGTCGCAAGCTTGACACAGCCGCCATCTCTAAATCAAAATATTGAGGAAGACAACAAAGGTCAAGAAGATAACAAGATAACGATGATTAACTTTTATTTCCTCGTACTAATATTCGTATTCTGGAGTGAATATTGTCTTTTTCTATAATAAACACTATAATATGTTCAATTACGTCATTTTAATTGAAAATATTAAAATATTTTTGTCCGAATTCATCATAGAAATGCTCCTCTGTGCATCGTCGAAGTATTTCTATCGCTACTGTTAATTCTTCAGCCATATTTACTGAAAGTTTATAAATTTCTTTAAACTTCTGTTAAATTTTTCCCTATGAAGTGTGAATATTTTAAGTAAGTCTTCAATATGTTGGTAAGCGGGTGATAAAGGTATATCTACGCCCTGTAATTTTTGCGCAATGTACGTAAGTAGCCTTTGAATACATATCTTTTATTCGGGCCTGAACATAAAAATGGCAGAAGTAGTACTTTTCCCATCTATATCATATAGTTTTGCAAATTCCCAAGAAATATTCTCCTAATTTTTATTGTCGTTAACAAATCTAATATCAAGTGAAATCTGATCTATTCCAGCAAAATCTGCAGTTTTATCAGCTAAAATTATTCACAATGTATTTCAGTAACAGTAGTGCAGTTATAACGCTGCCGACAGCCGAAACCGGTAATCCAAAATAAAATTCCGTGCCAAGGTTAAAGGTGCAAAAATCTTACTTTTCATCACTTTTGGAATTATAATTTATGTAATTTTTACTAGATTCCAGAAGGGGAAAAGTGCCCCATTTGCCCCCGCCCTGCAGACGCCCATGGCTGTTGATGTTGGTCGCAGTACATTTCGTACCTTCTGGTTTGCGGTTTTGACAAATTTTTGATGTCAATATTTACAGAAGTATGGTATCCTTGTTTCAGCAGTAGTTATTGTTCATTGCCAAAATTGGTCGCCGTAAAACCTCTTGCAGTTAGCGGCATCTGTCCGACCTTCTGAGTTTCTGTTCCGATCTCAACAGCCTTGGTACCCAGTAGGTTGAAACCTTTTTCATGCTAAATCTCATGAACATATCGTGTACCTATTTAGATCCTAATATTAATTTTACAAATAGTTATTCGCCTATCTTCTTTCAATAAGTTCTCCACGGCAGCAACATTTCTTTCATTTACAAAGATGCTCGTTCATCCACTGCGCGGATCGCCTTCTGGTGACGTTCGGCCAACTTTAAAACGATCAACCCACCGATAGACTTTCTAGATGCTGCAAATTCTCCAAATTGCAATTGCTTTGAACATCAATCTTCTTCACGACCCTTTAAAATTTGTCCAATTAATCCTTTCCCCGTGCCACACATATTTTTATCACCATCAGTTGCCACATTTTAACTGATATTATTGAAAATTGCACTGTGCTAGCGTTTTCTCGACTTCCTTGAAGACATCCTTGCCTGTAGTTGTTCCATGCAGATTATCCACAAAAACTCATTCTTCAGTTACCACAAACTCAGTAGTGACCCGTCGAATAAACGGTACAAGTATCAGTGATGCCTATCGACCCATCAAGAGCGAAAGAAAGCGGCTTGAAATCTTTTGCCTTGTCTTTTCACCGACTCTTGATGTGGTTGCCACTGCTTTTAACTCTTCTTCTTTTCGTCGAAAGAGTGAGAGAAATAAATCCACCCTTTTTTGGCACATAAGAACCAAAAAGCTTATCTACCTTTTGCTCTAAGTCTTGGGGAGTCGAGCATCGGACACTTTGTTCATCTTCCATGTTTCTTCTTATTTGCTTTTCATTTTCCAGATTTCTTTTCACAGCCTTCTATCTTGGGCAAATTTTGGGATATCTTTCCCTTCCACTCCCCTTTTTATACTGCTCTTTTAACTTCCTCCCTTCAGGTCTTTTTCGGTCTACCTCCTTTTCTTTTCCCAATTTCTCTAGCTTCACATATTCCCTTTACTAGCCCGTCTTGCTCCATTCTTTTTATCTGAGTTATCTCTGTTCTATAGTTGTCTCTCTTGGCATGGTATTCAGTTGTTCTTTATATACTTCATTTCTGATCCTGTCCATTCTGGTTTTGCCCGGTATTTTTCTCAGAAATTTCATATCTGTACTCGTTAGTTTCCTTTTCTGTCTATCCGTTGAACTTCAATTTTCGCAGTTAAAGGATAGGCTTGGTTTTACTATTTTCTTGACTTCTTTAGCCTTGATTCCTGATGGAATTTCTTTCTTATTTAAGAACTTAAATCTCATGTCATTGAATAATCGACCTGTTTTAGCTACATTTTACACTCTTTGCTGGTGTTATCTCCTTTCCCTCTCTTCTTATTTGTTGCTCTATTACTTCTTGTATATATGTATGTATAAGCAAATTTCAGCGTCAATATGTAAATTTGGAAAATAAAACGTATGTATCGGTACATATTTAATTTCAAAATTTATGGGTATACTAAAATCTAATTGTACTTAATTGTTTGAATCACTAAACATTCTGCCAGCTACGATATATTCGGTATTCCTTAAGTTCGTCCATCTCGTTCTCCTTCCGACATAAATTTAACAAACGACGCTTCTGTTTGTTTTTCTTCTATGTATACGCGTGCACGTGTATGAAGTAATGTTGAACTAATATTTGGCGAACAAACAAAATAACCCGAAATGATAATTTGAACGGGTAAATAAGAGCCGCGCATTAATTGAATTTCAGATCTTTCCCGCGCCTCGATTTAGAAACGTACACTCGAAAACGACGGGCGGTCGTGTATCTGCGCGGGCGAGGAGATTACGATGCCGGCAAATTCTAATATCAACAACAAACATAACACATCGAGCGTACTATAACTCCATACCGCGATAATGGAATGGAAGTAAAGTTGGTTGACCTATTTTTTAACGAAAATTGGAATTTTGTGAGTCCTTGTTGTTGGGTTCGACCCATTTACCAGAATTCAAGCGATTTTTTCTGCAAATTACAGGTGCTGCCATCGTCATCTCTCTACTGTGCGTTTTTTATAAAATTAGTACCAATTTCAAGCCCTACTATGTATATCCAAACCTCACGAGCGTATAAGTAAAATGCACCCCGCTAAAGCATTTTATTCCCATTTTGTTATCGAACGTTTCAAGCAACTGGTGAATGGCGGTTTGACAAGTTATTCACGCAATTACTTAGTGTTTCTTGTGAGCGATTCCCGGAAATATACATTTTTTGTGAATTGTTTTTTGTAATGGAAATCTAACTTCAAGATAGGTCGATGATTAAAACATATTTTTGAAATTTTCAGATTCATTTATATTTACACAGTTCCACAGGAACGCCGCAGGTATTCTTGTATTATTTCTTTAGATTATGTTTTAATGCTTCTAAAGTGTTAGTAGCTTTTCCACGGTCACCCACAACCAAATTTTGTTTTATTAAGTAGATTAAACCATACTTTGTGATAAATCCGCCATAAACTTCATCCACTTTGATCCACCTTTTTGAATAATTTGGGTGGTACGCCACCGCAGTCACTTCGTACCATATTATTACGAACGTGAATTCTTTCGGCACTTCTCCAATTTTGATCCGATAATTGTATTTCTGTTTCTATTTACATCTAATATTGCTTTTTTGACAGGTTCAACCTAAAGGTGCATATTTAAACACATGCTTGTTTTCAATATTTGGGTCAAATATGACAGCAAGAGGTTGAGTCCCACTGAACGGGTGCAGCATGTATTAGATGAAATGCAGGACTCCATGATGATCGAAGCCAAGGAAAATACTAACTTCAACGAATTATGTAAACGCATTACTTTGATATGCAAAAGAATCACGGAGTTTTGGCGAAGATATTATTACTGCAAGGACAGGTTCTTGGCTTACAGTTATCGAAAATATGGCTTCGGAGGATTTTCTCAAGCAACTGCAGTATCTTCGACGTTAGTTGACATTGACACACCACAGAAGAAACGTGGAAGAGCGAGGAAGAAATATGGAGAAAGCTTCAAACGTACCCAACAAAGGAGGGGGCAGAATATCCAAAATATTGACGAGTCCATGGCGTCTGCATTAAATGCCAACTTCTTTCATCGCAGAAGCAGAATTGACGAAACGTCAATATATGTTAATTAGCGATTTTTAAATTCTAAGTTGTCCCAGAATTTGATGCCTAGTTATAAGTCCGCTGGAAAGGCAAAATTGTTGCTCAGTTGCAGATAAAATTACTGTTACTGAATCGAGTGCTGAAGTCGAACTACAAGCATTATCGGATTATACGACTTCGAGATTATTGGACTAACAAAAGATTCTCACCACTTCATTCCTAAACTAGGTTTTTGAATTCTCTTTGCATGTTTCCTACAGGCTGGAAAACGTGACAAGTTAGAGGACAAACTGAAAAAGAACAAGTTGCAGAAAGAAAACTCATTTCATCCTAATCCGGGGAAAAACTTGGTTTGACAATAGATAAACCTAAGCCGGGAGGAAGTGGGACTTCAAATGATGACAAAATTTATTATTATTTAAAAGCATGATGGGGAAAGCTCTATTCAACGAGGCTTTTTCAAAAATGTCAATACTACGATTTGATATTGTTACGACCAATTGTTACAGCGTCCTCTATTTTGTTCCTTTTGGATTCTCCCTTCAACTTTTACTGTAGATGGCGCCCCGCTTTCGTAGGTTTCGGATACAACTCACGCATTGTGGATGGACGTTCTTGGCATCCTCCTCGTAGCGTTCGGTTGGACAAGTCGTTTTCCGTGATTAGGTTATTCCGGTTTCGCTTTCAAGTCTCGTTTGTCGAGGATATACACGGAAATTCGACTGTGGGAACTGTAATAGTATCGTTGTGTGAATCTGGAAATTTCGCTTCCTCATGTTTGCTATTAGAACTAATCGTTCACGTTGAGCATTTATTGTTTGTTCATTCGGAAGTGGGACTTTCTTTTTGCTAATTACAATGTCGTTGTATTCCTCTTTCACGTTGTTTGCGAGGAACTAGTATAGGAGTAGTAGAGAGCTAAAATTTATTTTTGAAAACATCTGAGAAGTAGCGTAGGAGCTAGAAACCGACTTAGTCTTCAGGTTGCTGTGGTCGGTTTGTTTTCCGACATTTTTACACCAAGTGTGAGAAAACCCGCCATCTTGGACAGTTTCCGTCACGATACCGATTACCACGTCGTACGAAGTACCGCTTTTATTTTATTTTTGACACGTTGAGATTTGGGAAAAATTTCCAAGAATCTTTAATTTATTCTCATTTTTGGAAACATTCAATTCGTTTAGTATTTCAAGGAGGGGGAGGGATCAGATTGGTTTTCGGGTAAAAAGGGTTTTCCTTACGTTTGCTATTAAATACTATATTTGTGGAACGAAACATTTAGTTCTTTTACTAGTTTAAAGGGGGAATCACAGTTATTTATACTTGCATATGTTCTTCGTTTAATTACTTTCGGCTAAAGCTGTAAGGTGGCTGTAAGACCGCTGGAATTCCATCAGTTAGCACCATTGTGTAAGCCTTAGATAGAAAGCTAGCTTAATTGAATTTAACTTAATCCATACACCTCAAGTGACAAATAGGGTGCTGTTATACATTCTCTCGCCTCAATTCATTTTTTTTAAATTTCTTTCAGGTTATTTTTAAATAGAGTGTTCCAGCAATTTTTCTGCTCGCTTCACGACAGGATCAAGATCCAGAACGTAGACGGTTCGGATAACCTTGTATCACCTACTACTGAAGCCGAAGGATCTGTCTGACCCCAGAGACCCAGATGTGATCCAGTTCTATAATTGGAGACTGGCGTCTTATTACAAAATTTTCAAACTTTAACCTACGCCGTTTCCATTGCGTTAGCACGGCCTGGATCTCCATCTTTATCATCAATGAGGTGGGTCATTCAAACTATAACGTCGAACTTCCGTATCGGTCACGTTTCCGACTTCTCCTTTCATTATTACAATTTCACCAAAAGTTTTAGAAGCCAGTAACAGTATGTTGACAAAAAGACTTTTTTCCCCGATTCGACAGAACCTTTCGCGTCGTTGCCAAATCTTCCCGAACGACCCCGACATTCGGAAACGACATCACGTGCGATCGCAACTCTAGCCAATTGCGCCTTGTAATTGCGTGCATTTAAAGTTCGGAATCGCGTTCGAAAGCGCAGCCAGAGCAAAACGAGGACGGTGGTGGTGGTAGTGGTGGTGCGCGCTACGAGACGGCCGTCGTAAAATTTCGCGTCAATTTGGCCGCTTCCCTGACGTTTTCATATTATTGTTATTGTTATCGTCGGCGTTAGTCTGACGGCTGCGAGCGTGCAATTTGCGATATTAGTCCGATTACGCTGCGGTATTAGTCGGAATGACGTTTCGGGGACTTTTCGAATTGCGCCCTCGTCGTCGCATCCGTTTCGAACGTCGACCGACGATCGAATCGAAAATCGGATAAAACGTCCTAAATCGAAACTCGGGCGCGTCCATTTGCTAATTGCTCGCGAGGAATTGGTTAACGAACAGGTTATGACAGGGTTCGGAGGGGTCATTAGTGTTAGTAAATGTTGGACGTTTATGATGGGCGAAGCTGAGAATATTTCGATGTCGGTTTCTAAGAAAATCTGTTGTCAAAATGGCACTCGCGTCCTTTTTCTTTTGTGCAAATCATAAAACAAAACTTTCACAATAAAGTTCATTAAAATTAATAAAAACGAGAAAACGTAATTCATAGTAGAGTCTCACAAAAGTCAGACAAAAATTAATATTTTGTAAGGCTTCCTTTAGCTTCAATGTCAGCAGCTAATCTTCGTAGCATAAAAGATACTAACTTATCTGTAAAATTTGTTAGAATTTGATCTCATTCTTCTATTAGTACTCGTTTTAAGAATTCTTGACTTGTTACAGCACAGCACAGTAATTTTCTTTTTAGATAATCCCAAACATGCTCGATGGGATTCAAATCTGGTGACTGGGGCGGAGAATGAAGCTGTTGAGGCACACTATACAATAGCCATTTAGGCACGATGAATGTCGTATGCTTAGGATCTTGATCTTGTTGGAATATCCATAGTTTTCCTAATTGCAGTTTTTCCACACCAGTTTCTAAGTGGCCGGTAAAATGTTTAAATATGATTTATTATCCCTAATACCTTCAATAAACACCAAACTCCCCACTTCAGTCGCCGACATGGGTCCCCGAATCATAACGGCTTCTCCTTCATGTTTCACATTAGGCACAGTATTTTGTATATCCAAGGCTTTACATGGTTTTCCCAACTGAAGCAAATATGGTGAATTTACTTTTCTGCAAATATACACCGTTGCCAAAATTCCATGTCTTTATTTTGATGTTCTTCGGTAAACTGTACTCTTTGGAGTTGATTACCAGCACTAACTAGGGGTTTCATGCGAGGAACTCGACCATTATAGCCACGTCTTCATCATATTTTTCTTATACACTCTGCACTAACAAGTTTTCCTACAAATATTTCTACTTGTGTGGCTATGTTTGGAGCACTTGTTCTCGGATGTTTACGAATTATCTGCAAAACATTTCTTACGTCACGGCGTGTTAATTTGTTCGGGCGCCCTTTTCGGGGGATATTTTGAATATTTCCGGTGCTATTAAAGTTATTTACAGTGCCTTGCACTGTAGAATGTGGTTTGCCAATAATATGACCAATATCTCTCAAAGATTTCTTCTCTTTGTAGAGTTTCACCACCAATTCGCGAATTTCTTCAAGCGTTTCTTTTCGCGTTGACGACATGTTTGCAACTATGCATAAATTCTTGTAAATAGTTGTCTGGTATGTGAGATGATACAAAGAGGGTATTCACCAGTTATAGATGGGGGAATCACAGATTTATTTTTACACTATAAATTTATATTTGTACTTTATTAGTGTACGTTCACTTTTGTGAGATTCTACTATTACGTTTTCTGGTTTTCATTAATTTTAACGGACTCTATCGTGAAATAAGATTTTTCTTGATAGAATTCCTACTTCTTATGCCTCTTCTAATGTATACGTACATTTCCGAACCGACAGTAAGATTTACATATATTGCAAAAAGCGCATTTTCGATAGGTGTACGATGACCTTCGTGAATAGCTGTGTGTGTTTTACCACGTGCTTTATATTTACCATGACATAGGTAAAAGACAAAAAGTTTCTGCATCACTGTTACTTACATAAATATATATACTACTGCACTGTAGTATATTACAAAAAAGGTGTTAACGGCAACACGAATCAGAATTTCAATCCATTATATCCAACAATTTCATCATCATCTTCAAAGCGAGCCATAATTTCCTCCCGCATGGCAACCATATCATTTTGAAAATGGTGACCTCCGAACACAACGATGCATAACTCTATCATTCATCTGTTTTCTAAGCGTTAATATGTAGATACTTGCAGTTGCCCACACCAGTTTTCTAGGAGAGGAGGGTGCACAGAGGACTACTTACAAATTTTTTATTCATATTTTCCAAAACAAATAACTAAGAAAGAGTAAACCTAACTATTTCTAGTACATATAGATTACTTTAAGGATTCCCAGCTGAAAAATCTATTTAAAGAGTAATATACACTATTCATAACCGTTTTTTAAAACAACTGCACTGGTTCTAATTGCCCCTTAGTACTGGGGCACAGAGAACCATATGTTGAGTAGTTACTTTTCAAATTGGCTTTTGATAAAAGACGTATTATATTGTTTGCAAAAATGTATTACAAGATACCTATAGGTTACAAAGCAAAGAATGTTTCAAATACTCTATTTTTGGAAGGAATCTTAAGAACACATTGAACAAATAAATTCTTCATCGTTCTCCGACACTCCTGCGCACGTATCATGTGTCCGCCCTTTACAGTTCTGATATTGAATCCATCCCTTCCCTCCTCTTGATTCGTTATACCTGCTTGGACAATTTATGCATATGGTGTTAGTGTCTTCCCTATCACTACTTAAAATTTCCTTGACTTCTTTTTCGCGCCTATCTTTTTCTTATAACCAGCTTTTCATGCGCATTTTCAGTAAGTTCTCTTTTACACTTTAGTGTTTTTTTTTTTCCTTTTCTTTTCCAATAAGCTGCTTTTTAAATGGAGAACTTATCAGTCCTTCAGAATGTTGAGCTCTACTAACTCCCTTCTTTGAACTGCGGTCTTTATCTTTATGGGCATCTGACTTTGGCTTTGGAGAAATGTTCAAGATAACTTCCTAAAACGAAGTGTTACTACAGGTAGGTTGTGCTTCTTTGGGTCACAGCGGCACAGAGGACTGCCGTACCCCTGCGCCAAAATTAATTTATAAAATGGCCGCTTCTCTAATCGACATTGATTTACACTTAAGATAACTAGCTTATTTTATAGCGAAATATTCGCGTTTTTATTGTTTATGATGAAAGATAATACTACACAAATAATTACGCAACAATCACGTTTGTTTTAGATACAAAATTTAATATTACCTACATTAAAAGTCACTTCTTTGTCCACAGTGATCTTCACACTACCCCTACGTTGCTGTAACAAAGCACAATATGTTGCGTGCTATCTTTGACATAAACTAAAAGATTATACTATTTGTAAGAAAATTAATTGAGTGAATCTATGTGCCCCGTCGGTCCCCTGTGCCCCGTCGGTCCCTACTATATTTATAGCGGTTTGTGTTTTTCTAAAAGCTGACGGACCGAAGCCCTCCTTTGGCATTGTAAAAACAAAAATCGAAAAACGTAAGTGGACCGAAGATAAATCTCGGGAAAGGTGGAGGAACTTCCCAGGCGAGAGATCGGTAAAACGATTTCTTAAAGAACAAATGCCGAAGTTTACAACGGACTTACTATACAGGACCAGAAAGTTTGTCAGGGTGATAGTGTTAGTAGGCACTAATAGGGCTGTGCGGGCTCAGCAAGCACGCGAACAAAATGGGCTTGACGGAAGAAATGATATGTAGATTCAGTCAAATTGAAGAGGAAACCGCAATCTATGTACTATGCCAATTTTAGGTATTAGCAAGGGCGCAACTTTCACATAGAAGACGAATATCCCGAGGCGAGAAGAACCGCTCGCAAGCTCTCAAAGCTGTTAAGTCTAATTAAAGGAGCAAAGCTGGGAACGAATAGATCTGGAAAGGTTGCAGTGGAACAGGCGTCATTGACACCTCAAATAATCTAATCAAATCTAACTCCAAAACTTTTTCCTCATCATTTCTCCTTCGAAAGATTCCAATTATTTTCTACCTCATTGACTGTTCAGAACATTTTTGCCCTTTCTTCGGTATCTAATTCTTCCATCAAATTCTTTGGATAACTTCTCCGTGCCCTTGATATCCTTAACAATTCTGCTAGTAAAAATTCTTCGTTTCTATTCCTATCCGTCTTCCTTCTTCCATTCGGGAATCCATATCCTTTCTGTTATTCATTAAATCATACCGGACACACTCGCCTCTATAAAAACGCAACGGGAGAGAGACACAATCAAAATTTCGGTATTACGACGCTCCAATCTCCCCGTATACGTACATACATACATACGTACGGGTCTTCCACAAACAGTAATTCAGCTCTACGACTCGCGTTCGGACGATTTAAAGTAATTTTCGTGCGACTGGCGATATTCTCTTTGCCGAGTTTCTAGTCGAGAGCGTCGTATGAATTATTTAAATGTTATAATCCGGTGCCGGATTCCGGCGCAGGGCATCATTAAGATGGAATATTAGCCGCCTCCGTCGCGCCCGCCGCCTCACCTTCTCTCTTTTAACGATTCATGCATACGTGTACTTTTCGGCCGAAGTACGTGCCCGCGATTACGTTAGGTACTATTGCCGTCGTTCCGAATCTTCTGATATTATTCCGGACGGCGTCCCGAACTTCTATTTAAGCTCGCGCTAAAGTCGACGTTACGTTAGGTTAAGCGGAAGCGAACGGAATTGTATAGGTGTTAAGCTACGCCGCCGCACGGACGAAGGGTGGTTCGAATATGAATAGAAATTTACTCCTTCGATGCGGAGTTGATTTAAGAAATTTAATTAATAATATTTTTTGTCCTAATGAAATTTCAAGCGATTGTTAAACGGGGTCAAACAATTTTCTGGACGGTTTTGACCTTAAATCCTTGAATATCTATATTGAATAACCTTCTCCAATAAATAATTCATTTCTGTTACTCATTAACTAAAAATTAATGAGGTGGTCAACCTTGGTCAAATGACGAGACTAAACGGTTTTGACTATCAATTTGAAAATATCCATTTTGACAAACAATTTTTATGATATTATATGAAATAATGTTTATTGAACTTATCAAAATTCTAAGCAGTGGTCAAACGATTTGCTACACGTGAGGGATATTTTATCATGGATTATTGATGTTTGAAAACAAATTTTTCTCGATAATGAAGGGTGGTAAAACAAAACTATTTTGTGGTGAAACATGGTCAAACAAATATGTCATTTCCAAGCATTTTTTTTTCTATTTTGCAGTGCCAACTTCACAGACCAGAAAACATGGGGACATAATTCAGCAAAGCATGGCAAAAAGAGCCCAAAAACGTAGCAATAAAATAGAACTAATGGTGACTGTTCCTGGAGAGTGGAACAATGTGCTGGAAGAAACCGTTAATAATTTAATTGATAATAAATAAATAAAAGTGGTTCAACCAAGTATTGAATACATATATATAATATCATAGTATATATGATCATAGAAGCATTTAATTCGTTTTTTGAATTTTATGCCTGTCTGTTTTACTATTTTACTATGTAAGAATAAGGAGACCGTGGCTACAATAACATATAAAATAAATAAAATTCCCTTACCACACCTTTCTGAGAAATCCAGGTACATATTTCGGCCATCCTCAGTGGAAAACTGGGGAATTCAGTGTCACGGCACAATGAACATCACACAATGAACGCGCGAAACCCACCAAAACACTGTTGACACGTTCATTGTGCAGTGTTTTGGTGTTGTACAGTGTTGGTTGTGTGGTGTTCCTCTTGTGCATTAGCCGGATTCGCTAATGATACTGAACTCCCCAGTTTCTCACTGAGGATGGAAACTTAATTGCCGAAATACGGGTCTGGATTTCTCAGGAAGGTGTGGTAAGAGTAATTTTATTTATTTTATATGTTTTACTATGTGTTTTGATTACTGAGAGGTATTCGTATCAGGACAAACGAGAAGAACAAAGCAACCTTTAAAAATGCGATATGGAATAACAACAGTACAGTGAAATAAACCGTTTATCGGTCGTTTTCACTCTATTCCTTCTTCATACGTGAAGTTTTCGTCTCGATAACCTCGATAAACTCTAGAAGTTATTTTATAAGTAGATATGGCTGTTTGTCCATCAATACCTACATAAATGGACGTGCGAATACGTTGATCCCGACATAAGCCTAGTATTTGTTCGTCGGATATTTTCCGCAACATTGGTGCGCAAACAGGCGAGGTTGATTTAATTAAGAAAACTCTTCCCTTTGTCCTTTTGTGTCGTCGTCCGTCTGAGATCGTTCGCTTATACGCAACGCGACTAATAGTATTACCCGGTATTACCTTCTAAGGAAACTGTGTCCGTGAGGATCAAGAAAAATTCTGCCTTAGCACACGCACATTTTAGTTTACAACGCTGAGCAAAGTGAATCGAATCGACTAACGTTGAGGTACTCGCTGTATTGCGTTTACCATATCTTATTTTTGGGAAAGTACTGATTCTTTGTAATTCAATCCTTTACAAAATACATACAAGATTTGAAGACGCCAGTCTTAGTTCTCAGGAGCAAACTCTCGCGCCCACACCGCGTGGAAAGAAGAAGTCGCATGTACTAATATTTCAGGTATTTCCATTCGCAGGATATAAAATTTAACGTTTCTGATTTGTACATCGTATGTGCATTTCTCTCAAGGATATAGATACTATAATTTCCCGCCTAAAAATTATTGTTGAAGGAAAAAAACTTTACCAGGTCATAGGATTCCATTTCCTCCGAATCAATTTGAACTTCTAGCGCCTCAACACGTAACACACTACGACGCGACGGTTAGAAAAATTTCGCTCGCCGCCGCACGTGTATACACACAAACAAACATCGCGAAGTGGGTCATCGTGCAAATAGTGAAGCCGTTTAATAATTCAAGTTTCCAATTCACCGGTTTCATGTACGTATGCCGTTCACGTATTTACCTCGTTTTTTTCCTTTCTTTCTATCTCTTTCTATTTCGTTCGTCCGTAACGCATAAAGCGATAAATAGCTGCTAAGTACCACCACACACAGTCGCGGAAAAAATTATAAATCACTTCAACAAAATATTTCGGAATGTTTTTTTACCGAAATCCTTTTTTTTTTTGTATAATTTATTTTGTGAACAAAGGCCATTTATTAAACACCGAAGAAACCAGTGGAATCAATGAGTGGAAAAAGTGTAAGACGGACGATTGCCAAAAATAGTAACAGATCCGTCCTTGTTTTTCCTAGCAGTCCTGTTTTTTTTTTTCTTACTTTAAGGGTGTTATTTTCAAGATCGCTTATTCGGTTATTTTATTGGCGGGTTCGAAAACTGTATATTTTAGCTCTAAAAGATGTAGGTATAACGATAAAATACTAATTGTTTACAGTTTTAACCTTCCTATACTCACGCATACGGTCTGTGAGACCGATTTATATAGTATAGTATATGTCTTTCATTTTGACGTGAGTATAGGAAGGTTAAGAGCTCCGGCACGTCTAATCTATTTTCGATAATAAGTGTAGAACCAGCAGATTTGCAGGCCTGAAATATTGAGTACCACATATTCGACACGGTAGTTAAGACTTGTCAAAGAGCATTTTTGTAAATTCCTTTGTTATTGTTGCTTTCCTGGCGTGCAAAAATTACGCTAAACCCATGGTCATTTTCCTATTCCTTAATTGAGGTTAAATTCAACAACAAGGAATTTACAAAAAAGCTCGCCGATAAGTCGTAGCTATCGTGACGAATACACGGTATGCACAATTTCGAGCCTGCAAACTTACTGGTGCTTCACCTATTATTGAAAAAAAAAGAAAATTTAAAGCCATAGAAGCTCTTAACATTGTAAAAACAACTAGTATTTTATCGTTACACACACTACTTTTGAAGGGACAGGTATACAATTTTCAAAATAGTTTTGGAACTAATAAAAAAATGAGTTTAACCGATCTTGAAAAAGTACTAGCTAGTAGCTTCGTTTGAAGATGAGCAAAGGGAGAAACAATGTGAGAAAAAGTGGAGGAAGATCAGCGGAATGATGACTCTATGGTTGAGATTCATCAACAAAAGTGCTTACCTACTTAGTCCTGCGCCTATCTACCTTTCAGTGTAAGGCTTGGGTGGAGTCAAGTTTCCTATTTTCTGTATAATTCTCTCCACCGTTTTCTGTCTCTGGTCTGACCTTTTATTTCTTCCCACTTCCAATTCCTCCTTCTACTGCTGCTTTCCTGATATCGTCAAAAAAGGAAAACCAAGATGAAAATTGACTTCTTGATTTTCCTATTTTGTTTTTTGTGTTTAATACCCTTTCTCTATTAGTCTATCATCACTCATACGCCACACATAGTCGAACTATCTTACAATTAGCTGACCCTCTTCTATTATTTTCCGTATAGGTTTAATTCCTAGGTTTTGCTAGTATTTCTCGTTTCTTATCTTATCTTTCTTGGTTTTGCTTTCTATTCGTCTTAGGGATCTCATATCCATGGCGTTCACTCGCAATTTGATCTTTACTGACCTTGTCCAGGTTTCACTGCTATACGTTTATTGTTGGTCCTATCACCTTTTTCACTATCTCTGTTTTGATTTGTTTTGATACTTCCTTTCGTATAAGAAATTGTTGCAGCTTTCTTCATCATTTCATTAATTTCTTTCTTTTATTGTTCCTCAACATTTGTAATTATTAACCTGTTCTATTGTCCTTCCTTCGATTTTGATGTTATGTCTCTTCTTTTCTCCTCGGATTATCATTAATTTGATTTTTGCGATCTTTATTTTCATGTTTATCTTCGTAATTTCCTTGTTCAGGATTTCAAGGTTCCTTTGAGGAGCTTCTTCCAACTCGGCTAGAATTGCCATATCGTCCGCAGACATCAGTTCACATAAGTTAATCTCATTAATTTTCGAGTAACCCATCTTTAGTGGTTTCATTTATTCTTTGGCATTATTTATAGCTACAATCGAAAACAGCAATGGACTAAGTACACATCCTTGTTTTACCCCTATTTCTGTTGTAAACTCCTTAGATTCTTGGCCCCAATTGTTGGTCCCAAGGCACCTCCCGGAACTAACTTGGGCGAAGGTCCCGGAAAATTCCTTGAATTCCGGAATGATATTGTTGATTATCGAAGAGATATAGCGCATACTATTTTTTTACTGATAATGTACATACATACTCTATTGTAAATATGTATTACAGTTTTTTAGTTTAAGCAAACATTGACTTTGAATTTCTGTTTTCTAATGTTATAGCAGTATTACTTTAGTTTAAAATTAACCAGTTATTATATTTCTTATTTTCTTTTACTATTTTTGTGATCCATGGAAGTATTAAAATACGCAATCTACCTATTAAATGATTTTTTTCTATATATGCGTTTTCTTATTTCCGTATTATTCCCTAGTAGTTCACAGGATTGCAGAAATATGCTAATCATAATTTAAGACAGAAGTTTAAAGAAAAAATCACTTTTAATTACTAGACCAAACACATCTCATTAATTCTAGACGATAAAACAAGCTATCAATTATTTTCTTGTATAATCAATTCTAAAGTAGCGGTAACTACCCAATTCCAATTTTGGAAAATAACAGACAATTAAATACAACTTCCACTTTTAGCTACACTTAATTCTTAAACAACACCTGTAGAAGAAAATTATTTTCAATTTACAATGACCAATAAATTTATATAAATGATATATATTTGCTATATAATATAAAAGGTACTTCAGCGATAAATTGATGCTGCGGTAACCTGTTGACGATCAATTGCTGGCGTTCAATTGCTTCATCATTTGATTTTGCCCAATGGGAAAATAGCGTAGTAGTAATAATAATAACAATAATCTTCTTCATCTCTTACCCCTTCTACCTTTCGGTATAAACTTAATAATAATAATAATAATAATAGAACATCCTAACTCGAAACGTGAAACAAGGGGTTTTTCCTCATCCCTTAAAATACGGTTTCTATTCGAAATAATACACAGAAGATAAACCGGCAGTCATCCGAGTAATGAACAATCAATAAACACATCGGATATATGAAAATATTTGGGTAAACTCTTCCCCCCTTCCGCCCGCCCCATGTAAATTCCGAAACGGATTTCGGCAACAAATAATTAACAACTTATCCTCCTGGTCTTTCTGCCATCCCGGCAACGAATTTCGCCTCCAAAAATTCGAAATATCTCAATACCCGACGTCGAATGTCCCCGACGGACCCTCCTCGGGCATCCCTTTTCGGGATGTGCCACTATCGCATTTCTGTTTCGAAGCACAAGGCAAGGACGATACCGGCGCGAATTCGCATTCGGGCGAAGAATTCCGACTACGCGTGCAATCAGAATCCGAGCCCGGGGAGGGTTGCTCGAATTTAGAAGCTTATAATATATCTGAGGGAGCTTCTCCGGAATTTTTACCTGAGTAAGGAAAAAGAAAGGGGAGAAATTCGATATACCGAATTATTTATCGAATTTCTCGAATTTTACGTATAAGAAAAAAAATATTAAAAACCAATTATGCATTTTATTTGTAAGACGAAAAACCTTACACTTACGGACCACCTTTGTATAACGGCCAAAACTGTTCCTTTTTTATGGCCGTTATTGACAGGTTTTACCGTATTTTATTGTATCTGTTGTCGTTTTTCTCTTTAATTTATGAAGTGCAGAACGAATGCTAAGAGTCACTTCAGTTGTGTGTTCCATAAAATTTTGATGTAGATACGTACATAGATGATACATCTCAAAATCGGTAAAATGAAACAATAAATAATTGTTAAAAAAGAAAACGCTACATCGCAACGCGTTTTACAGATTTCGCAAATTAAGCCGTCTTGCAGTCGGATCATCTGTACTTAATATGTTCTACCATCCGCACACATGTCTCCACTCCGTTCTCGATGTAAATAAATTACATAACAGCGCGACGTAAATCTTGTTTGGAATTTTTTATCTTCGGAACGCTACAGCTGTTTGGCAGGCGCACAAATGAGCGGCCATGTGCGTACGCGAGTTCTCTTTTCCGCGAAAAACATTTATCGATGTATTTTTGACGTGAAATATTGGCAACGGTAAATAGTGGCGTCCAAAACGAGTGCAGTACGGTTTGAGTCCTGAATAATTTTGGCGCTAAAATGTTTTAAAGATGACGGAGCTTGTGCAGAAAATCATTGCCAATGCCGTAATAATTTGTACTCTTCATGTTTGTATATGCAATGAGCAGTAAATGTGTAATAAAAATTAGTTAGAATTTTAATGTAATTCGGAAACGTTTTGGGAGAACAGCATTTTAACTTCGAAATGTCCCAAAACATGCAAAACTCAATTATTTGCATATGCTTCCCCCAAATTGGCGGATCCAGTTACGTGCCTGTAGGTTGAATATTAGTTGGCGCATTACGCGATGTAATTTTGAAGCCACTTTGAGCACAAATTATGATTCACATATTATTGTGTGAGTGTTGACAGTAAACATTTCTTGTTCACTGGCACAAATTGAGCTGGTATGTTAAATTTCAGCATCACAGTTGCTGTGGTACTTTAATAGCAACATGACAAACTTTGCAAAATCTTAAAAATGCTGTAATTAATGTTAATTCCACCAAAGAAATAGCACCATGTTCAAAGGGATTTTTCTTCCTAAAACCAGAAACACTAAAATAGAAAAATATGGTTCTGGTAGAAAAAATTCTGCTCTTTCCAGTGGTATAAAGATATATGAATTTGGAGTGGTCCCACATTGAGATATTTGACTTTGGAAATAGGTTAGATTTGGCTTTTAAGTGTTTTGTACCATGTTTGTGTGTTAATATCTCCACAAGTATGCGAGCCTTTGTTCTAATATTGCAGCAATATATTGTCTTGCTGGTGGGTAGTGTACCGGTAAAAGCAGAACCGACCAACTGTTTTTGTTTTTGAGTTGTACAGTGTCAAAATTTGACGACGTAATTTTGAAGCCACTTTGAGCTTAAATTGCGATCTATATATTGTTTTGTGGATGTTGATAGTAAATTTTTCATGTTGACAGACACAAGTTGAGCTAGTATGTTGAATTTCAGCATCACAGCTACCATAGCTCTGTAATGGCTACACCTCCACAGAAAGGGCTGCGGTGCTCCAGCTATATGATACCTAGAGCTAAAACTTTGCAGAACCTCGTTTCAAACATATATGTAAATCCGTATAAATTTTCAGCCAAATTAGAGATGGTCGAGTGGAGACGATTTTTAAAACTGATCCACTTGACATGGAATGACCCATAATCGAGATCTAAGCCCGATCTGTGCGTGACGTAATATACGCTGAAAAAGGAACGGATTTCTCGCAGTTAATTACGGCACGAGCAGCAAATGTGTAATAAAAATTAGTCAAAATTTGAATAAAACCTTGTTTTGTAAAAATTCGGAAACGTTTTGGGAGAACAGCATTTTAACTTCGAAATGTTCAAAAACATGCAAAACTCGACTATTGACATAAGCGATTTATGCTTACTTAGTAAGCCATTGTGCAGTCACCTTGTAGTTCACCAATTAACGCACCTAATCAATTCGGTCATTTTGTAGTCATACAGATCCTTCGGACTAAAACTTTCACGTTTGAATGTTTCGGAAATGATAGACCTGTAGCAGATTGTGGGTGGAAGTTCTGACCTATTTTGGATCTGATGTGGGGTGAAACTTCTTCAGTTCCGTTAGGATAAAACGGTAATTACATGCTAGATGATTGACGGGGAAAGATTTTCAGATTGTTTCAAACGTTATCAAACTACGAACTTTCCGTTAAACTTTCTCTTAAAATCGGCTAATAATCCACACACTAATAATCGAAATCTTAGCCCGATCTGTGCGTGACGTAATATACGTTGAAAAGGGAACGGATTATCCGCAGTTAATTACGCCGCAGATTACAGCAGATGGCCTCATCGCTTCATAACTTTTGCCGCAATAAATTTCGCCCGGATTAAAAAGTCAGATAAAGCACGTCGAAAAAACTAATGACTCAAACAAATCGTATATATATATATAGGCGATTTCGTAAAGCCCGAAAAGGGGCGATGAAGTAATTAAGATGAAGCGGACAGATAACAAAAGGTAGGTATAGGTAATGAGCTGTAAAAAGCGCATTTCGCGCTAAGAAACGCGGCAACGTTACGTTACACGTGACCACAATGCGACTATAATAAATAATTACGACATTTCCTTCTTTTTTTTCCTTCTGCTACGGACAGCACGAGCAAAAGTAAAAGCACCTGGCGCATATTTGCAATAATAACCGTGCCGTCGTCGCGTAAAACGGTGGCAACAAATCGCCAGTCACTTGTGCCGTTTCTATCCGCAGTTCCCTTCCCTCCCCGTCAATTGTGGTACATTTTTGGTCGTAAGTAACCGGACAGAACGATAATCGAAGTTGACAGTCAATACAACGTAAGTCACGGTTTTTCATGCAATGCATTTCTTCTTATTACTACTTCCTAGCAAAACTGGGCAGACTTAGGAAATAAGGCGAAAATTAAAACCACGACAAAGGTGTTGTCTATTCGAATTTTTGTTATCTATTTACAAAATTGAGGTTCTTGAATGATAATAGAAGGGAAACAAATCTAGGTTCGTGTGGAATCAAATTTTCAAAAGTAATTATTTCAATAGGAATAATAACATTGCTGAGATGATGAAAACAACTGATCGCTATTGTCAAAGTACTGCTCTAACGTGGAGTACTGTTTAAAAATGTATGGAAAATGATACTCAGATGTTCGTTTAACTTTGTTGATGATCGCTGTATGAGGAGAACAGAGTAGAACAAACTTTCCTTTAATTCACAGCCTATCAGCTGTGATCCATTAAAATTTTTCTTGTTAATTTGAACAATGGAGATCCTTGAATAATAACAGAAGAGAGACCAACCTAGGTTCGTGCGGAATTACATTTTCTAAGGTAATTATTCAATACAAATATGTAATAACATCGCTGCGATGACGTTATTCTCAAAATAGTACTCTGAAGAATTAAAAAATTAAAAAGTAAATCCGGGCGTACCTGTGAAAACATGTACCCTATTGAAGTGCATCAAGGACATTTCCAAAAATTCCAAACATGAAGCCATAAACAGGCACGAGCACCAACATTTTCGACGATGTTTTGTTAATTTGAAACCAGTCACATTGAGACAAAGAGATGAGCCGAGAACAATCTAAAGCAGTAACGACGAAGAAAGATTATCTAAGCCAAGCACTGCGAGCGCAGTTTGTACTCCGATTTTTCATAATTTGTCTAGTTAAGACACTCATTGTACTTTCAGCAATAACTTCTTAAGCTATATTTGGAACCAACTTGGTATTCAGTTTAATCTATATTGTACGAAAAAGGAGAGGAAACTCAATGATGGAGAGATGACTAAAAATCGGAAAAAAGGAAGAACCATGTACATACATAGCTGAAAATCAAGAAATTAGATGAATTCTAGAGGCGGGCGGTTTCGAAATAGAAGGAAATATTCTGCTATCCGGATATGGCGTAAATTTGTCAATAGAATACTAGACCCAGAATGAAATATTGCTTCCAGTTAGAGTAATTAGCTGTGCCACCACCACAAGACGAAAAACCTAGCGTCCGAATAAACCAATAAAAATTTCAAAGAAAATCAATATTTAAACCATTTAACATTCCATTTTCTTTTCTCCAAGGAAAGAGGTTGCAGTCAGCAGTCTAAAACGTAGTCGAGTTGAAGAGGTACAAATCAAAAGATTCTATTGGATTACCTGTTACACAGTCTACATTAAATGTTTTGCTTCTTTTTCTTAACGTTAGAACGTACTTTGCCATTCTAAATTCCCTTTTGCAATTTATCAAATACTGACCAAAAGAAAACTATGCAAAAATGTTAACGTAAATTTTGTACAAATGTGATATTTGTAAAACTTATACCTATAGTTTGTGGCAAAAATTATAAAAAAATGCAAATTCTGTACGGGATGAAATATGGAGAGAAATCAGTTATAAGTTAGTATAAGTTGTTCTCAAGTTTCAAAGTTTCATGAACTTTGAACTTTATGAATCTTAATCCAGGACTTATCAGGACTCCCCAACTTCATCTAAACAATCTATACGAAGGAAGTCGATCTAAATTTTTCACAAATTTAGTTTTATGATGTTTGGCTTTTAAGAATTTTGATCCAAGTTATATTTGTAATAGCTCTTTACAATTTAACCCGAAAATCACAAACTAAAAGAACTCAGTGTGGGGTTGGAAAATGGATAGATATCAGTTAAACGTTAATGTAAGCTGTCCTCAGCCTTATAGATTCTGTATACTTTCTCTTTCATGAATTTCGATCATGTATTTTTCTAAAACGTATTCTATACTCTCGCTTAAAAATTAAAAAAAAGAGAACCTAATATGGATTGAGAAATTGATATAAAATCTATTATAGATTAATGTAGGTAATAAATAATAAGTTTGTAGGTTTTTGAATATAGTGAATTTGGATCCAAATGATTTTTATGGAAGCTTTCCAAAAGTCACCCCCAAAAATATATCCTATAAAAATAGATACTCTGACCAAGGTTAATATAAATTCTTTTTCATAAACTTTAATCCAATCCTGATGAAACCTTTTGACAATCTGATCCAAGAAATCCATAAACATAAGTTGAATACAAGCTTGTAGGCCTTTTGGGATTCTTGGGAGTAGTTTTCAGGACCTAACCCATAACAATTGAAAAAATACAACTGAAGGTGAATACAGGTTAAGGTAGACGAGTTCTTATTTTTCAGCAACGCAGTTTGAATGTCAGCAAAAATTTATGTCATTAAGTTAAGATAACAACCGAAGGCTCTAGGGTCTCCTACTTCATCTTTATCACATTCGTCATAATATGCCTCATCTGCTTCTTCCTTACCTTCGTTCCTTTAATTTGGAGCAACGTGTACTTCTGATTATTACCTCGTAATCAAAGTAGTTTTGACCCAACTCACTGTAGCGGTGATTTTATTGCCTGGTTTTAGTAGATTATTTCGCATTATGTATCTGCAAGTGGAAACTGAAATTGTCTTGATTTCTGTTCTTTTAGTCTTATACATTTCAGTTCTGATTTCTGCTGAGTGGATGAATACAAGTATCATAAATCCCACTATTTATAATCATATGTCAATTCTTCCAAATATGTATCGGCTATTCGATTTGTTTTATTGGAGTTTTCCTACCCAGCTCGTCTTTGTGATCCAGAAACCACTATCTCCACCAACTAACCGATGATAATAGAGTAACTCCATTCTGGATGTCTGGGCATGATGGAACTGAAGGTCGTGAAAGTACTGGTAATCTTACTAGAAAAAGTTCTACAGCCTCATTACACAAATTTACAGAACCAAGAATATTCAACAATGATGGAAGAAGCGAAGAAATATTCTTAGTTTGCCGAGAACGAATCTAGACGATACACCATCCATTATGTCCCGAAATGCAAATCTTAACCCTTCAGCGTGGTGCAACGACTATTAGTTCGGTCGCAAAATTAGTGTTATGGCAAATACGTGTTCGCAGTGTGCCATACTTTTATTCACAGCCGTTTCTGAGAATGTAAATTCTTATGGAAATTAATCCAGCACCAATTTTCGTTTCGAATAAAGAAATAAATTCATTTTAAATGCAATGTAAAATTTAAGTGCATGTGCTGGAATGTCAGCAAATTGATCTTTAGATCACAACTGTGAAGTGAATGTTTCGACAAATATTTATGACAATTTTATATTTACATACGTATAACGTATAATAGATTCATTTCATCTGACTTGTAAGAATCATCGTTGTACTTTTCGTAGCGCCGTTCTTTTTTCGTCTTCCTTCTTGCTGCTCGTGTTGTTTGCGTTACGTTAATTAGGCGACCTTGAACGTTTTCGTTTTCCTGTCCCGCAAGGCCTCGTCCGAAATTAACCGGTTTTCGATTCTTTTTTATCGCGACTCCAACGAGCCGACTCTATTCTTAACGGCGCGACGGCGCGCGCGGTTTTATCTTCATTAGCAAACGGCGATGAGTCAGCGACTTTTTAAACGTTCTCCTCCTTCGCCCATTACGAACTGCGACTTTTAAAATCGTAAATATTAAGCGATTAGGTGCGGTATTATGGATATTGGGTAAGTCGAGGAGGAAAAAAAGGAAAAAGTTTAACGTTTAGATAAGCTAAAAACTGGCTGGAGTTAACGGCGAACGCGAGAGCTACGACAGGATATTAATTTCTGAAGTTTTTGTTCGACTTCCTTTTTGGTCGTGCCGTTCTTGATTTTTAGCGATTGGGTGATTGTATCGATCAGAACAGGTTTCTTTGTGAGAAAAATTCATTGTACCTCAGATTTTCCTGAAGAATCGTAGCGGATGGGAACCCGGAAGACAATTTCGTGAAATGTACAAAACGATGACATGAAAAATTCTACTTTTCAAGGATATTACGTTAAAACCAGTAAACATCCGGGAACTACGGGATAGTATTGTCTTTTTCTGGTGTGGTCGCATGTTTATAGGCTATTCCACAGCGAGGTCGACGATGTCTTCTACTTACAATGTGATAAGGATCCCCAGTCGTATAGAATAGAATCTCTTCTTACCTGAAACAAAAATAAAAATGAGTATGACTGTAGCTTCTTTTGCTTTATGTGAATATTTATTAAAATATATCCCTCACGAGATAAGAAAGGGTTAATACAAGAAGAAAATTATAACGTTATCGCGATATCTAGAACCGTTGTGGATCAATGTAAATCTTGCTTACGTCGGATTTTATGAATTTTGATTTGATTTCTGCTTGAAGCATTTTCGATAAAAACTTGGAGTAAAGTAGTGAAACTTGGGCACTATAAGAAACGCACGAAAACAAAATGCTATACACAGGTGTGAAGTATTTGCAGAATATAACAAGAAAGAGAAAATGGGATATCATGAGGAATAGACGATATAAGACTGTCATTAAATCAATAGTCAATTGTAACAAAAACCAAGCCGAAACAATTTAATTTGATATGGTCATTTAATAAGAATGAACCCACCTTCACTCGTCAAAAACTTAACAGATTTTGGAAGAACAGGAAAAAGGGAAAAAGCGGAGACGTCGATGAAGATGGCTATACATAATGGAAGAAGTGACTAATCAGAAGGGGCAGAGTACGGTAGAGATAAAAGTAAGGGCACGTGGCTACAAAAGCGTAAATTCGGATAGGTATACGGATCATGGTACAGAAGCTTCGATTTCTGTCAGAGCTTTCTCCGCTCTAATCTAAAAAGATCATAAGAAATACCTACTTAGAGACGTTGGTAGAAATTCCGGAAGAAATAAACGTTAATCTCGTACAAGGTTGTAATTTCCTTTTGTTTACGTTTTACAAAATTTTACAAACCAAGAGATTTCTGTATGGGTATTCTACGGTCTAACTAAAGAAATCTACATAACGAACAGTGAACAACAAATGTAGGCAGCGAAGTAGCTGGAGAAGCAGGTAGAAATTTCTGTGGACATCAAGTGTCTTGAACTTTGATCTAAATAAGTTTTGTAAGAGCTTCTCGCGGTCAAATTTATAAGCTTTATGAATCTTAGCCGTGGTTTTTGTAAACCTATAAATAGAGCTGGGTATCCGCACGGAAGTGACCAGAGATTCTAGTGGAAATGAATATAAATTGTCCACCAGTTGTGTGAATTTTAACTTTCATCGATTTTCATCGAGGAGCTTTTTTAACGTTCTGTAGTTTAAAGCAAAAATTGGGTATTGGGTAAACCTGTGAGCTTTTACGTTTCACGAATTTTGAATTTTTATGAATCTAGTCCAATTCTCTCTTTTTTTTGCATAAAGTCCTCAGCGTCATTCAAAATATCTAAATTTTGATTTCAATGTGTAAACAAGAGGATCGAAACTGTAAATCAGTACAACCGGCTCTATTTGGGGTTTGTAGATTTTTATGAATCTTGAGGTTTGTGAATGATAAGATGACTGCGAAGTTCGACCAGAAAAAGGAATGGAAAGAGAAGAACAAAAAGAAGAAACACTTTTGTAAAAGCTTCTCAAAGCCCCACCCAAGAAATTTATAGAAGAACACTGCTGATTTTCAATTTTATGAATGTTGGTCCCAATGATATCTGCATGGACTTTTGTTCCTAAAATCTATTAGGAAAAAAGAGTAGACAAGAGAATCTAAACTCTATTAAAATCGGTAGAAACTGTATTTATGCGACTGTAGCTTTTATGAATCTTGAGTTTTGTGAATTATGAAATGACCTCGAAGTCCGACAAGAAAAAGGGAAGGAAAGAGAAGAACAAAAAGAAGAAACATTTTTGTAAGAAGCTTCTCAAAGCTCCACTCAATTTCTAGAACAACTTTGTTAATTTTCAATTTTATGAATTTTGATCTCAATGATATTTGCACAGGCTTTATACAGTGTTGATCTGAAAATTAAAAAAAAGAGTAGATGAGAGAATCAAAATTCCATTAAAATCGGTACAAATTGTATTTATGTGCTAGCAGCTTTTAGGAATCTTCAGTTTTGTGAATTATGAAATTTATTTATTATATTATTATGAAACTTCGATGTGCGACAAGAAAGAAGAACTTCTCTGAAAGCCCCACTCAAGTTTTAGAACCTGGTTCTACGGTTTCATCCCTAATATTCATTAGAGAAAGAACGGACAAGAGAATCGAAACTATGTATACGCTTGTACCCTTTAGGAATCTTAATTTTTGTGAATTACGAAGTTCTGTCACTTCGATTTCCAATAAGAAAAATAAAGGAAAGAGAAGAACAAAAGAAGGAGAAACAAAAGAAGAATTTTGTAAAAGGTAAGGAATTCGAAATTTCATTAAAATCACTACAAACTCTATACGCTTGTAGATTTTATAAATCTTGAATTTTATGACTTATGAAATTTTCTAACTCCGATGTCTGACAAGAAAAGTGAAAGAAGAAAAGGAAGAAAAACAAGGAGTATTTTTGCAAAAGCTTCTGAAAGACCTACCTAAGAAATTTCTAGAAAAGAACTTTGTTAACTTTGAATTTTGTGAATCTTAATCCCAATGATATCTGTGTAGGTTTCCTACAGTGTTGTTCCTAAAAGCCATTAAACATATGAAGTAGATGAGAGAATCGAAGTTCCTTTAAAATCTATAGAAAGTTTATTTATGCGCTTGTAGCGTGTACGAATCCTGTGGTTTATGAATTATGCAATTGTGTAACCCCTAGATCCGACAGGGCAAAAAGGAAGGAACGAACCGAAGAAAAAGAAGTAGAAGTAGAAAAGGGAGAAAAAGAAGAAGTAGAACAAGAATTTTTGTAAAAGCTTCCCAAAGCCTAACTCAAGAAATCTATAGAAGAACGCTGAATATGATGGATTGATAAATGGGTAGAAATTCGTATGGAAATCAATATAGACTTTACTCACTTACTTGTAAGTTTTATAATATTCCAATTTGCAAAATTCTGACCGCAGTGATTCTTCCAAGCGTTTTCCAATGTCTAATAAAATCGATTAAACACCAAAATGTGAATAAAACAAATATTCGCAACAAAATAATCGAAACGAGTAGCAGACGGCTAGGGGTACTACTATAATTACATAAAAGACGCAAGACATTGACGTACATCATATTATAAGCTGTATATTCCATGAACCGTAACAAAAATTCCAGACAAGGAAAACGAAAACCCAACAAAACATATCGGGACTAAAATAACAAAGTGTATATAGTGGCAAATTCTCCCCGTCGTCGCTAAATCCGGCCGTCCGTTTTGTTTCCGTCAATTCGAGCGTGAATGGTTACTTTTAACCATAATTGGCGCACCGATTTTCACAGAAAATCGATAACAGAGCGCGGTATTCGAAAGTGTGATTACACGCGTGGTCGAGGATGTAAGGGCTGACGTGTACGAAAAATGATTACCAGTGGCGTACGGACGATGTATCGGTGATGGTGGATCAAAAAAGAATTGGGCAAATAAACGTAATGTTCTGGAATCACTAAATTATGTATCGTAACAGATTTCGATGATGGTGAACAAGTCGGTTGTACATACAGGGTTTTTCATAACTAATATGTCAAATTTATTTCTAAGATTATATGAGGTAGAAGAAAGAAGAGGGAAAGAAGAAAAGTTTATTAAAAACAAAAATTGGACAAATTCTAAAAGTATTGTTCTGCAATCACTGAATTATATATCGTAACAGATTTCGATGATGGCGAAGAAGTTGATTGTACATACAGAGTCTTTCATAAGTAATACGTCAAATTTATTTCTAAAATTATATGAGGTAAAGAATGAAGAGAAAAAGAAGAAACATTTATAAAAAAAAATTGGGCAAATAAAAGTATTGTTATTGTTTATTGTTGTTTATTGTTGTTATTGTTGTTATTCTGTATCGTTACAAATTTGTCAGGACAGTGTAGAGGTAATCCAGTGGAGTGTATTTTTGTAATGTGGTATTCCACAATAATCATGTAAGTAAAGGACGGACCCATGTAAACAGTGCAACTCATAGACAAAATAAAGAAGGTACAGTTTACCGTATTCTGAGCTCTTATAATTTCATTTTGTTTTTGTTAAGCGTGGTTTCTGCACATACAGTTGACAATGAAGAGATGGAATAGACATGCGTTGGAAGACGTCAACTGCTTTGAAACGTTACCAACTCGAAGCGATGAATTACCGCACATAAAATAAGGTAGAAGCAAATTTAAAATCTAACCTAAAAAATGAAACACCGTGGTTCACAATGGACCAAACAACAGATGCAAAACAAAACCTGAGCAAGCATCTTGTGCATTTTGTAGTTGAGAATGTTAAGACAGTGCTATCCTGCAGTTGACGCATTAATTAATAAAACAAAGAAAGTTTTTCTGAAACCGCCTAAGGGAATTCGTAAATTTTACCAATTGTGTCAAGGAATTACGATACCACCACAGCTTGTTATAAGGGGGTAACGTGTCTTGATGCAGTTTTTATATTATAGCAAGCACTTCAAAAAAAATAATGAAAAACGTACTTTTAACTTTAACCTCCAAAATGCGAGCGCGATTAAAGAAAGTCAAGAATAGTTTAAACATTGTAACAGATGTGCGATACAAGTTATTGCGCAACATCACATGTTATCTCCAATTACATTAAGAGTGTTTAGGATATATATTTATCATTCGAACAATCAATAACATGTATAGCAATGCTCAAAACTATGCTAAATTAGTTAATTGATTCTACAGGCCAACCAGTAGTTGAAAAATTACGTTCGATTTTGCGGAGAAATCCTGATTACGTCAAACTTCCATCCATAATTAAAATTAGCAAACACTTCAGTAAAGAGAATATGGGAAGCAAGAAACAAGAGCAGAAGAAGAAGAGACAGACCAAAACTAACATGGAATGGGAATATAGAGAAGATTTTGAAAAGAGAAAGCGAAAACGTGGAACGAAGGAAAGACTATGACACGAAACAAGAAGCAATGGCTTAATTTTATATATGAGTTGTAAGGATATTGCTTCGTTTTTGCGGCCTTAGACCGCTAAGTAATAGGGCTTTCTGATAATGTATGATAAAAGTAATAACTTATTAGGGTGTGTATCGGTCTGTTATATTAAAAAAACTCATTTGTTCATTAGTGAGTATTTCGCTAATTTTTCATAGCTTCATCAGGAGTACTAAAATTAATTACAAATTACAAGAAATTCTCCGATGTTTAATTAGTCGTACTTGCAACTGGAGGACGCACTGACAAGCAATTAACAGAAATTATTACAAGCCTCTAAAAATTACTTTTTCACATCAAAATTAAAAGTCAAAATATTTTGATCCAATAAATATTTTGAAATACTTCTTAAAATAAGCAATGCACATTTTGTCGAGCTCGATCTCGATATACGTAAAAAACATTCAATGTGTTTTGTTGTAAAAGTTTGGTGGTATATATATATATATATATATATATTCATGAAATATATATTTGAAAATCTGTACAATACTGGCTCATACAAAGAGAATAGAACATTTGAATCATAAAATCTGCAACAAATTAGAATAAATTATATTTAATTGGTTTGTATCTGTTTTGAAGTTGATTGTAGTTTGTTCTTTGTTTATATGTAGGTATCATTTCTAAAACCAATCTATTTATATATTTTTGTTCTTTATCTAAAATTTCTATATTGTAATAATCAAACCTATGTCCCAAATCCCTAACATGTACTGCCAATGCACAAGAACGTTTTTCCACTGTACAATCATTTTTGTGTTGACTTATTCTTTGTTTCAACAGTTGTGATGTCTGTCCTCTATATCTACCCTCACGGTTTGCACAAGGTATTTTATATATAACATTATTTTGATTTAATGTTCGGGTTCTGTCTTTAATTTTAGTAAATATATTGCCTAAGTTTTTAAACCATATCCTAACATCGCCATAGCCAAGTATAAATCCGTGAAAGTAGACAAATACGTCCTATCCAAATATCAATTTCACCTTGTTTAACACATGGTCCGAATTTTACATTGTTGCTTACATTTCTTTCTCTAAATTCCAAACATTTGTCTTAATTTTTCAATCAACAAATGTTCGAATTTCTTTCCGGAAGTGTCGACACATGATTTATCGCCCGCATGATAAAACAAATACGATCAACTTGACCTTGGTCTGCAGATATGGCCCGAATTTCACTAGCGTTTAGATTTCTACGACGAAGTAATAAACATGCTAGTTGACCTCGTACTTCCAAAAGTTCTCAAAATTTTTCTTACGAAAATTTCAAGAATGAATTTTAGCTAACCTCCGATTGTAGGAAAATATTTGCTCTTACAAATTTTGTTTCATTCTGTATGAACTTTCTTCTGTTTTAATTTGATGCGCATGTTGTGAAAAGTACGGTATATCTTTGTATGAATGGTACCATAACGAATGAGATATTGCAAAAATCTGATTTTTTCGGGAAAGTTCAAGTTTCATGCGGCTAAGCTTTGGTACTATTTTAGTTACTAGCTGGTACAGTTAAGTTCCGAAGAAGGCTCATGGTTTTCATGAATATTGACTATTTTTCTAATTTTTTTCTGTCCTGTCCGGAAATCGAAAAATTTGTAACCGTAAAATCGTCTTGCTGCTGGATTTAGTAACCAGGTCAAGCTCCTGTTCTTAACGGGAGGAAGTGCTGGCCAAAACGATAAATTACGATAGAACAAGGAAGGGAAGTTTCCTTTAACGAATAGATGCAATATCTTTAGTATAGCTTCTACACCATCTCATACCTGACGAAGAATATTTTTAAAACATTTTCCGGAAAATGAAGACGTAGACCAAAGAAAGCACGTCCTGGGCACATAAAACCTTTCTGTTTAAAATAGACACACATCACATTCACCAATAGAAAATAAAACTGTCCAAATTTCATATTTAATGGCGTGATACTTAAACATGAAGGGTATGTCAAATATCCGGGGCTGCATCTAGATAGGACGCTCGATTGGAGAAAGCACGTCTGCTCAAAAAGAAAACAATTAGGACCAAAGTTTAGTAAACTGTATTGAATGCTAGGAAGGAACTCTTAACTATCCGTAAACAACACACTCTTACTGTATAAAACTATCTTAAAGCCGATATGGACATATGGACCAATTGTGGGAGCAATTCAACTCAACTCTTATAATAGTTACTAGGTGACCCGGCAAAATCCGTTTTGTCCAAAAATTTTTTCGATTTTTTCGCCTAAACCTTCACGTAGCAATTGGGAACAAACCCGCAGAAGGAAGTATCCAATTTGTTCCAGCCGTTTTCAAGTTTTAAGCATCCGAACAAATCACGATCCATTTTTATATATACAGATGTGCTGCATAAGGATCTTAAGGTACCTTCAGCGAAGGGAGAAATCCAATTTAGTGAAGAATATAGGGCCAGAGCAATCACACCTTAACCAAATAGCTGTTACATTAATGGACGACAACGCAAAAAACAGTGGTCTGAAACGCTATAAAACTGCCGATTTATTTAGACCGTAGATTGTATGATGTTTGAACATATGAGAATTTAATTAAGAAATTCCTCCAGTATGTACTTAAATGGGCATTTTTGCAACTATTTACTTCTGGTAGATTGTAAATTTATATTTTAATAAGCGAAATTGGTCAGCGAAGCTACTTCAAAATGTCAGTATCTGTCTAACAAGATAGTTATTATCCTTAAAAGGATAGATTGTATGGTACTTTGAGTTAAGTAAATAAAATAGAACGCTTGCAGCTTTTCCACAACTTTCCACGCAACGACAACGCACGAAATGACTTCCGAACGTATCAATTATACCCGCCTGATTACATAACCTCTACCCTTCCATCCCCCAAAAACCAGAAAAAGAAAAATCCATTCCTCCTCCGCTATTCGTAAATAAATAACAATTCCATTTATACAATAACATCGCTCAATCGCCCTAACTGTTACGTACGAACTCCGCCATTATATCGTACCAACTACAAACGTGCCCGCAATTAGGGTTTTATTTCGAGCGCGCCCCGCGTAATTATTGTTCGACGAAACGTTCGAAGCAATAATCGAACGGTTATTGTTATAATTATGCGTCATTTTCGAATAGGTGGGGTTTTACGGTTCGGATCGAAACGGAACGGTTTGGTGGAATGGCAAATCGACGCGACGCGGTTATGCGGATGCGGATAAACCTACATATACGTGATGCATATTACGTGCTAGAATCGACCAAATCGTGTGTGAATATGTCGAAAGGTGTGTGTATGTACGTTTACCCTGTTTTCTTTTACGAAACGAAAGTGTATTTTGCGCAAAGATTAGGTATATAGATTTCAACGAAATCCTGGAAAGGTACTCATTGTCAGTGGGCCCAGAAGAAAAGAAAGAAGGAAAGAACGCCACGAGTTTGACGAGTATTGTATTCTCCATAAAAATCGATACACTTGTGCATTCGTTCGAATAATACGTTCAAGCAGTTCTTCCTATCTTAAGTTGAGGGATAGTCAAAACTGCCATCTTAAAAGGCAGCTGAGCAGCTCAGCTTTCGGCGATTGAAACCATTGTGGGATGTAAAAAAATCTTTGGGACTGAAATCGGAGCAGCACAAAAGATGACCTATTACGAGAGAAAATCAGCAAGTACTTAAGAATGCATACTGTTTCGAGTCACGTCAGTTCTATTTCCCAACATAGTCTTCTTTAAAGCAGATTTTCCATTTTTTTTCAAGCCATGTAAAACGTGAGGTTTTGATCTTCGAAATAGGCCTATTTCAGCGATAACTTTCTCGTTCGACGTGGGTCTCTTCCCGATCAGCCATTTCTTCAAGTTTGGAAAGGGAAAACGTTATAGGGGGTCACATCTACTGAAGGAAGTGACAATTCGAACTTTACTTCGTGTATTGTCCTGATTGAGGAGCACTTTCTTCTCGGTCGAATGACGTCTTTTTCGCTTGATTTCCGCGCTCAATTAGCCCAGCAATGATGTATGTATAATATTCTGGATTTATCGTTCGTCATTGCTAGTTCATGTGAATGATTCCACGCGCATCCAACCTCGGCCATCACCTTGCCAGAGGATTTCACCGTCTTCGCTTTCTTTCAGACCGGTTCGTCCGGGGAGGGCCATCGCTTTGATTGTCTCTTTGTCTTCGACGAGAAGTGGACCCATGTTTCATCGACAGTTACGTCGCCACGCAGCAATTGCTCAGGGTTACTACGGAAAGCACCAAACCAGTCACGTGATTGCTTTTATTCTTAGTTGTTTTAGAGTTGTCCCAGATTTATTTTTCAACATAGTCTTTTTTAGGTCGATTTTCAAACTTTTGCCAGTCGTCTAAAACGTAAGATTTCGAAAGGTTCCTAAGATAGACCTGTTTTCGGCGAGGAATTCTTCGTTTGACACGTACCCTTTTCCGATCAGCCATTTCTTCAAGTTTTGAATGGAGCAAAGTCGTAGTAGGTCACATCTGCTGAAGACGGTAACAATTCGAACTTAAGTTCGTGTGTTTTCGACAGCGAAACTGCATAGATGTGCACCCGTCCATTGTCCTGCTGGAGGAGCACTTTCTCCTTGCTCGAATGATGGCGTTTTCACGTGATTTCTTTGCTCATCCAGGCCAATAACGACGTATGTGTAATACGGTAGAACCCCTCAAACCCGACCTGGACGGGACCATGTATGAATCGGTTTTACAAGAAGGTCGAGTCTTAGAAGGGAAATGAAATTTGTACAGAAAAGAAAATTAAAATCGAACCAAACCGAGATATGTATTATCAAAAATATCATTGTTAACTACATCATACCACAATAATTCATGTACAAAAGTTTATTCTTTTTTCCCCTTTTTTTCTATTTACCTTCTTCTGGTTACCGCATGCTTCCTCCACTTTTTAATCCAAATTTATCCATGGATGTAGGACGAGTCTCGTTGTTCTACATACTGAAGAATCGTGTCGATAGCCTCTATAGCTGTAGAACGCTTAACTCCAGGTAAAATCACCATCCTATCTGATTCATCTTCATCGCAGCTTTCTTGTTCTACAGCCCTGCCTGTACTAGCATGCTCTAACATTGCTTCGTCATTGATATTGTGATAGTCCTCGTCATCGACGGCTAGTCAATTTTGGACAACAGTTTCCTGCAGTTCTTCACCACCTTGTAAACGTTGCAAGTCGCTAGATAATGATGTTAAATGATCGGTTTCCGATTCTCCTTCCTCTACTCGTTCTTCTTCTTCCTCATCTTCTTGTTCAGCTTCTTTCGTGTGTTTTTTAATAATGGACAATGTTTTTGCCAAGACTTAGAAAATGTTGTGGAAAGAGTATTATCCCAAGTTTCTGCTATCATGTAAATAACATCCATGATATTAAGAGATTTAATTGCACCTATTAAACCGATTCCATTCTCCATTCCTCCCAGTAGAATTTTCAAGAACTTTTTCGATATTTCCCCTTCATACACCCTGTAACTTCCTGGTCCAGTGGTTGAATCAACGAGATTACATTTGCCGGTACGAAAATTGCTTTTATTTCACCCTTCGTCAATTCTGACACGTTTGGATGTGACGGAGCATTATCCAAAGCAAGAAGGGCTTTCTGGAGAAGGCCCTTCGATTCTAAATGTTTTGTAACTTATGAGACAAAAACAGTGTGAATCTAACCTTTAAATAGTGCTGAATCCATCCGCCCATATGTTTGATCGCGATAATGAACTGGCAATGGTGATAAATTTCTGTTTTTAAATGCTCTCGATTTCTGTGATTTGCCGATAACAAAAAGAGGACATTTGTGAGTTCCACTTGCATTACTACATGGAGCAAGTTATCCTTTCCCTGTATAATTTGAACCCACTTAACTCTGTTTCTTGTTTTAAAACGGGAGTTTTCTGTGGCAGCATTTTATACCTAAGCCTGGTTTCATCTATGTTATAAATTTGTTCAGCAATCATTCGCTTTTATAATTTCATCAAGCTTTTTAATAACATTTTCGGAAGCTACGTGATCAGCTGAGCTTTTATCTCCAGAAATTGTGATCTGATGAATTCCATGTCATTTTTTCCATTTGTCTAACCGCCCTTCATTTCTTGTACATTCCGAGTGAGTGTCAATTGTTTTATTAGGGGTACTCGCCTTTTCTTTAATTAATGATCCTGTTAAAGGGGTTCCTTTTAATCGACTAAACAAAATGCATACCTGTGGGATCCATAAAGAAGAGAGCTTTATCTATGAACAGGAAAATTCAACTTCCGTTTCATCTAAAACATGCAGCTTTTTTCTTGTTTTCCGGGATTCTAAACCAACCTCAGATTCTACGGTTGCTATTGCAGACTGCAAAGTGCTTACAAGACGCGCTGGAACATTTACAAAGTAGAGCGTTGTCGTTAGTGAACTCACTGCGAATAGTGGACGAAGTATATACTCTGCTAACTACTATAGATGACGGAAAAAATATTCGCGTTTTAAAAAAATTATGTGTGCAGTTCGCACGCGGTAGAAGTGAAACCTTCAGAAAAGTAAACTGCGAGAGAATGAGACGGATGCAGTATCAGGAGTGGGTACTAAATCTTCATAATACGCAGGCGCACACACACGTACAAACATACACACAGAACGCTTTGACCAAAGTAAATAGTGATGGGAAAAATCATTATTTTATATAAATTTTATTTATTTGAAATAACAGTTTCGACGGTTATTGTTATTTTGAAATAACGGTTGCAAAATAAGGTGTTATCGTATTCAACAGTTCTACACGATAACAACATTGTCGTTTCTGAAGATTAATTCATATTATAGGCTGAGTTTAATTTTTATTTATTTATTTATATTACAATTATGTTATTTTGTTCCACATTATATAACTTTTCTTTTTCTAGTTTTTATAAATAATTTTTTTATAGAACATTGTTCTTTTCTTCTCTTTTACATTTGATAATTTCAATGCATACAATTATTTAGAAAATATTTCTATAATGAACGTCTTATTCGGTGTTAACTAGCGCCATAATTACTATCCGAAAGTTAATTTTCTACGGGAGTTGTAACTGTGGTCTCGATCAGACAGTCGTAACTTTACCAAGTATTAGGCAGTGAAATATAGCTACTATACTCACTACACGACGCCTGTTCTCTCGGTTCGGTTCGGCAATACGCAGGCGCACACGTATATACAACGCTTGGTAGACAAGAGTGGGGAGGCTATCTCATTCTCTCGCAGGATAAATCCTATATATGTATACGTTTGTTTCTTTTTAGTGTCGCTTTTGTCGTTTCATCGAGTTTCTAATCACTCACAACGGTGCTAAAGAAGTTTATACATATTTCAAAAAGTGGTAAGTGTGTTAGAGAAAGATTGCACATATTTGTAATGCCATTTCGACCAATCACTTAATTGAGTTCGAAGCTAATTTTAATCATACATCATTTGTAGATGTCGAACGATATTTCTCCATATATATACATACCTTTTATCACCAATGCGAACACGGTTTAACGAGACAACTATTGAAACATATCTAATGCTATTAATTTTTTACGATTCCTATCCACTGCTGCTCTTACTTCTCAGGTTCACTAATTCCAACGCAATCCGCCAGTCTAGCTGTTTACGCTGCTTAAGGGGGTGAATGTTTCACAGCCTTACAGATACTATAATTATTGATTAGTTTTTTTTTTATTATTATTACGCGCTTTACTACTTCCTTTTCGATATTACACATATTGAAGATACCGCACGCCTAGGGCGCGACGAACGATTATCATACCCTAATTATCACATAAGTTTATTCTTGGCGTTTAATAAATTTTAAACCTAGAAGAATTTTGAGCGGTAACTTCCATCACCGATTGTACCCACTACTAACCGTCAAGGGCTCTAGCCATTAACGCTGAGCCCTCTGTCTATTTCAATTTCATAGTAAACAGCAGGTGGCATTAAATTAAGCCGCGACACTACGTATTGGCACCACTATTTACCCCCATTGAATTTATTAACTCGCGCTGTGGCAGCGTTAAGGGGGCGGCGGCGGCGATGGCGGCATCCGCGCGCCACCACGTTGTCTGTCACTACCAATTTATTTCCGGCGACAATGGGGCCGAAATGACAAAGGAATTTTTTTCGACGCCGATGTCGACGGGGGTCGCCTGGAAATCGCGCGTTCGCCCTTTCTCCTCTTCCGCTTTTCTCTCTCTCTCTCTCTTTCTCTTTCTCGCCACTTTCCACTTTCCACCGTCGGTATTAAGGGATGCGAAGGGGCGATAAGGCATCGCGTTGAGTAGGCAGTAGGTGGATGGGTGGGCATCGTACAACGATAGCGGAGCTCATCAACTCTGTCAGCGACTAAATTATTAATACGTCAAGAGAGGGAGGACAGGTGAAATTGTCGGGGTGTGCGAAGGTTTTACTTTTATTTTTTTTTGTCGGTACGCGAGCTGGTTGAAAGGGCGACCGTAATGCGGCGTGTCGTCGTCATCATCGCCGTCATCGTCGTCGTCGTGTATCTGTGTGGATGTATGTTTATTATCGAAGCGATTTGCGAACGAATGCCGCTTTTAAAATTATTCGCGATGCGTGATTTGCGAACAGTTCTGACATTTCAATTTAGGAGAGGAATCAGAGCGTGTTGTGGTATCTTTCTTGTATTGAAACAGTTATCAATATTTATCGAATATTCTAATGAGTTCTTCCTCGCTGTATATGTACATGGATTAAAAGTTCAAAAGCTACAATTCTTTCAAATGTAAGCTCTCGAATAATGTGGTTCATATCTTACACTTTACACTTCCCGTAATTCATTAGATGTGATTGCAATTTTCAGTTTCATATATTGCATTAGTGTTGTAGTTCGAAAAAGAATTTTTTCGGTAAAAACTAACGGTACCGAGGTAGACAACTGAGTTCATTGGCTGTATTTAAAATTTAAAGCCCACTTTACACTATCAATAATTTATAAATCTGACTATAATTATAACCATAAAATTACAGATAACGTAAAACAGAAAACTTCATTAAAGTCGTTTTGTTTATACTTAAAAATCCATGGTGGTATGATACACGTCATCCACTCTTTTATCAAACCTTATTCATACGCAGAGGTATCTTGCGTATTTTTGTCCACAAAATTAGAACACCGTCTAGTTTTATGGTTATAAAGACGAACTTGATGAAGTTTTCCTTTTTACACTATCCATCATTTTATGGTTATAATTACGGTCAGATTCATAATTATAATTATTGATAGTGTAAAGTGGGCTTAAGTAAGTAAGTGTAGGGGACGCAGAAATCCTTCGATTTACTTATAAATACTAGAATTTGGCCGAACCTGGCGCCTTCGGTTGGGTTTGAACCCGCGATCATTAGGTCTAGAAACCGACATTCAAACCTCTACATCACAGACTGGCAAGTTTGAAGTGAATAGTATCACAGGGATTTATGGTCAGTGAAATAGGAGTGAAATATATTTAGGTTGGCAAGAAGGTAATTTCGGTTTCCACACATCGAGAGCGTGGCAGTTGTTTTGAAAGACTTATGCCAGTGTTATGGCTTCCTCCTTTCGAAATTTGATATCAGTCATTATTAGATTACTTTAGAAGCAACTTGTGCGTAATCTTGTTAGTAGCTGTGAGTCTATGGTCAATCTTAACATGGAGTGCAAAAACGAACATTTTCGGCATATTTTTCTACTTCCGTAAAGAAAAGACAGCTGCTGTCGTTCACAAAAAGATAGATGAAGTTTATGTTATTTTAGACGATACTTCGTTTTTGATATGGGGGCAAATGACTTACTCGTGAGGGAGGCAACGCAAAGATCGATGGATAGGACTGTAGAATGGTTTAGGAGCAACAAACTGAAAATAAATGAAAGCAAAACACTATCGTGATACCATCCAAATCATCAGAAACAAACAATATTAAGTTTCTGGGTCGCATGGTAGGTAGTAAAATCAACTGGAAAAAGCAGATTGGGAACATGTCGAAGAAATTATCACAAGCTGTAGAAGTCTTAAAAAATGTTCCTCTCCCGAAACAGCCAAGACTGCTTATAATGCTTTATTTCACAGTATTACCACATATAGAATTATTTTCTGGGGGTCTGCTAGTGGTGTGGAAAATATATTTAACCTTCCTATACTCACACATACGGTCTGTGAGACCGATTTATATAGTATAGTATACATGTTTCATATTTTGACGCGAGTATAGAAAGGTTAATCTTCAAAAAAGAGCTCCTCGCGCATTATGCAACTTAAAACCAAGAAATAGCTGTAGGAAACATTTCAAAAGTGAAAATATACTCACCATCCCATCTCAATACATACTTACTTGTATTACGTATGTTATTTACAATAAAAACAAGTATCTGCAATGCCTGGATCATCATAACTGTAATACCCGCAATAAGAACTCACTGGACATACCTTATCATAGGCTGGACAGAACCCAGAAATACGTGGACTATTGGGGCACGAAGTTTTACAACACCAAGCTCATTAAAAGAACACGTACACTGCATCGCCAAGATAAAAAGACTCGTACTTTGGGAGAGCTTTTATTCACCAGATGAATTCTTTTTACATGACTTTTCACGTTGAGTGACCATTTACTTATTTACATATATATGTAGGGGAAGGCGGAGTATCATGACGAATGGGGAAAGATGACGACTTCAGTGTTTCTCACATTTTATCAATGGTAGCAGCACATCCCAGCGTGCATAATAGCCCCTAGTGATGGAAAATGTTATTCAAGATAAACAAGCGAGCGTGCAAATTAAAGTAAGGTGATAAAAAGTTTATGTACAGCGTATTTCATTGTAATTTTTGAGCGTCAAAATGGAGGAAATCAGCATTCTGTGGTAAGTTTTTCAATTTCTTTACTATGATATTCTAAAAGTACAGCTCCATACCTACTAATTCATAGAAACCCATTTCTTTTACAATAGCTTTGGTTAATTGTAAACGTTGTTTTAATAAAAATGGCGTGAGGGGGAAGATAACGAATTTTAAACACCATTTCAGAATTCTGATTCTGCGATACCATCTACTCCAAATGATTGTCCTGTAAACCATTACCCTCAACAACAGTGCCCCTCCCAAACTATCTCTCAATCTATGGATCTAACTCCATCTACTTCTTCCGCCTTTCCTCCACTTCTAGTGGCAAGTAAATAGACTACCAGAAAACCATGGAAAAAATTGCCGTCGTTTCTTTTATCAGAAACTCCTGTAAAAGAAGCGTTGGAACAAAAAAGAAGGAGCAAGAAGAAAAATCTGAAATGATTGAACAAAAAAACCACGACGTCAATTGGATTTTTCTTCATCTTTTGACTTCATCTTCCTCATCTCATCCTCTACCTCACATCGACACTGCTAATGATATGGACTCGCCGGATTTCGAAGAAGACAAATTGTGCATCATATGCTCGGCAGAAAGCAAGGATGAATTGTGGTATCAGTGTTTCAAGTGTTTGAAGGCCCTATAAATGCGACTTCTGCACTTAAATACCGCTTACGTTACAGTTCATTTTGAAGTTTAAAGTTTTATAGAAGTTCTTGCTGCTTGTGAATCTTAGTTCTACGGACCTTCAGATGTTTAAAGAACTGTTTGAAAAGAATTTTCAGTAGTTTATTTTCATCGAGTCGATGGTTTCGTTTCTACCAACCTCTTCATTTGCAACAGTTACACACATTGTACTGTCAGGTCTTCAGCTTTTACTTGGAGAGCTTGTGCAAATAAAAGACAAGTATTGTATTGTATTGTATTGTAATGAGGTGGGGTCTGGCCCAAAATGGCCCTTCTGCACTGCGACCACGTTGATTTATTGTGCTTTCCTCTTGTTTGTTTTATTTATTTATTTAATACGCTGAGGAACAGGATCAGATCCTTCAATGGGAGTGTAAATAGGTCCTTCTCATTCAGCGTATATGCATGTAGTAGTCTATATCTCCTGTGACCTAGTGCCCCACAGTTAGTGATCAAGTGTTCCATTGACTCCTCTTCTTCACCGCAGAATCTGCAAGTGTCCGTGTTGGATAAGCCCATTTTGTGAAGGTGCTTGTTACAGGTATAATGGCCTGTGAGTGCCCCGGTCAGTGTTTTTAAGCTTCCCCTGTCCAGTTTTAGTGCGAGGTCCGCCCTCCTAGCGTCGAAGCTCAGAAATTTTTTGGAATGTTCCAGCCCGCTGGTATCATTCCAGTGTTTCATTGTAATGGACGCTGTCCATTTCTTTATTTCACCTTTAAGGAGACCTTTGTTAAACCCAAAAGGTTGGGTAGGTCCAGTAAAGTTTCTCTCAGCCCCTTTTTTGCGCAGATATCTGCCATATCATTTCCCCGTGCCCCTCATGTCCTGGCACCCAGACCAGGGTGATCTGGTTCTGAGTGGCCAGGCCATTAAGCATGTTGCGGAAAAGACAAGTAACTCCACCCAATTATAAATATACTTTGAAAAATATATAGTGCAACAGATGACTGCTCCGTCATATACATATGTATATCAAACTAGTATAGATCTATCGCCTTCTTTCGAGAAACGCCTGTCTTGTTCGCTGTATAGAGGCTGTTCTTTCAGTGAACAAGACGGGCGTTTGTCAAATCTGACTTATTACTATTGGATTGTGAATCGACCAAAATCCCCAACGGATTCTAGCACGACGTCTTGAGCAACATTTTATGAAACAACGACATCGTGGACGTCCGACCTTCCGTCTGGAGTCATCTGGACGTCCTACTCCATCCTGAGAAAGACAAATAATGAAGTAGAAACTGTTCTACCTCCACTCTAAAGTAAGTCGCGTGTTTATTTCAAACCGCTTTTTTTCGTTTGATCCGAAATTGAGCGGAAAGGAAAGCACATATTGGCGGATTAATCGTCATGTTAATACACACGATACGAGCTGTCATTTCACTTATCAATTGATATTTATTGTTCTCTATCGAGATATCGATATCGTTGAAGTTGCGCGAAGATATCATCGACAAACAAAGGCGTCGGTATCGTGCCATGCCTCCGTACTACATACATGTCGTTTATCTCGATGTCGTTATTTAATAATAATATCGCTCCGACAATACACGCTGCAATTGAGAAGCAAATATTGATTTTGTTCGAACATTGTTGACTGATACACTTGATAATATACGTATGTTTGTATGTACGCACGGCGCATATCCGCGCACGTCTTGCATAGACATAAAACCCATTTTAAAGGTATTGCATCTGTTACACTCGTAATATGTTAGTTAAGCGACAAATAAATTAGATGCGCGACGGTGATTTCGTTTATTTCGTTATTCGATATTCGATTATTTGCTTGAATTCAGTGGTTGGAAATTAAGCATGTGTAGACTAGACGTAGTACATATAATAGCTTAAGTTCATAACACAGCCCGACAAAAAAACCCTCCATTTTTAAATATTTCAAGAACTCTGATTCCAAAAATACCATTGTGTTTCTTGTATCAGCTCTATTTGTTGAGATAGACAAAAATTAAACATTTCATATATTTTCATTCATATTGCTACAATAAACCTTCTGAACAGACCGTCTTTTCAATTCTAGTTGTTTATTAAAATTGTTTTTTACTTCCTTAATCTTTCTAGGTAAGAAACTATTTATTTATCATCTTAAATTCCCATAATTACCCCCGATGGTTTCCAAGAATAGCGGATTTAATGTGTCTATACAATAAACAGTTTTCAAGAATGTAGGTCATAGTACCATTACAAATTTGTTTCGCCACACTGTGGCTTCATCAGGTGGATGAATACTCATGAATATTCATCCATTCAAAAGTACATCATTCCAGATTTTAAAATCTTCGTATCCAATTTTTCCTCAGAGTTTACAAACAGTACAATATCATCTGCAAAAGCACAATTCTCCAGGAAAATGAGCTGAAGCCTACAATATCTTACCACAAATCTATACATTTTATCTTGGCATTCTTTTATAGCTTCATCTAGGGTGCTTAGGAGTAGGAGTGGGCTAAGTACACTTCCCTGACGGCTCCCCCTCTGTCGTTTTCAATTTTTCGAAAAATCCATTCCTTGTTCTTACCTAACTCCACGTTTCCTTGTAGCTACTTTGTATGGCTTCAATGAGATCGTCTTCTATATTCCTTGTTCTTAGGGTTTCCCTATCTTCTTCATGCTAATACTATCAAATGCCTTCTTCATGTCAATAAGGCACACATATAAACTCTGGTCTTAGCCAACTTTTTCTCAAGCACTTGTTGTATAGTAAAGACGTGGTCTTAAACGTTGGATTCTGGTTTCAATCCACTTTGCATTTCCATCTTTCTACCAATAATCTCACAATCAGTTACATTTAATTTATCCTTTCACATTTCGCCGTAAACAGCAGTGTAATTCCCCTATATTTCGAATAGTGCATTGCATTGCCCATTTTATAAATCGGTAATATGATGCCAATTTCCCATTACTCTGATACGTCTCTTTATTCCCAATATATATTAAGAATATTCAACAATTTCCTCTTTTCCCTTTCCTCCCATATATTTGATCATTTCAAGTCCAATGTCGTCCACTTCTGCCGCTGTTTCAGTCTTAATTTGTCTAACGGTTCCCTTTAGTTCTTGTCTGGTTATAATATCCGGCCAAATCACCAATCCAATCGCCGTTCCCATTTTTAGATATAGCCGTCACTGGTGTGTCAAGGTAAGTTTGTCCTTGGAAGCGGTGTTCAGTAAATATAGAAGAGTATGCGAGGCACATCGATAAAATACTTAAAGAGTAAATAAGCACAGTCAATTTTACCATCGAAGAGGCCGACACACAAATTTCGCAGCATACAAGCACGACGATCAGAAAAAGACATCATTCCATGACGTCGCAGCATTTTACTCTGGCACATACTCCTCCCCGGATATACACCGTCCGTCTTATATGAAAGGCGCTTCAAAAAACGTCAATAAATGGAATCCAACAGCATATTTTGAGATAGATATATGGGATGTCATACAATGTATCCGTATTCCAGCCTAACAGAAACAAGGGCACAAAACCAAGATTTAATAGTCTCAGGATTATCGAAGCTCTTAGTGACTCTGAAGATGAACCACAAGCCTTCTGCTCGCCGATAAACACACTTTTGCTCAACATGACCTTCAAACTTCATTGTCGCATCAACAGTTACACCGAGGTACCGCACTGCAAATATTAAAGTCCTCTACGTAGTTGGATGTTTCTAACACTAACATTCTTCTAGTAAAAGATATTGTGGAACACTTGTCCAAATTTTATTTCAATTTGTTAAAACCACATCAGTTAGCAATCATTGATGAATTATTCTGAAGAAAGGTAGAATCCTCATAACAATTAATTGTGTAATAAATTTTGATAACATCTGCATATGCTAGAGCAGGCCAGGGTAAAGTTTCCAGAAGATCATTGATAATTATTATAGAGAGCAATAGACCAAGATTTGACCCCTGTGGACGCCAAAGGAGAATGGAAAGTCGCAGGAGCTGAATCACGTCAGTCTCCCCCTCTTATCCAGCATCTCGCACATATATTGCGAAATGGTGGCTAAGTTGGTGTTGGTGGATCTTATCTGAACAAACCCGCGTTGACAGGGAGAAATAAAATATTTTATGTGGAAGTGAATGTGCGTATGCACCCGACGATCTACAAACTGGTTTCGTGCTGTGCTGGAACGAGCCTATAATATTTATTCGATGTTATCGATTCTCATTCGATCGAAGGTTAGTAGATCGATGATTTCGGGACATCGGTTTGTTTACGTCATCGCGCCTGCTACTCGACAGCTCAATTCTCTAAATCAGGAGTCTCCAAACTGTTCAGCCTTGAGGCCATACTGATTACTTCAACGAGTTTTCTGCGTATTATACTTGTTATTAAGCTTTACCTAGCAAGTAAATAAATCCGAGTTATTATCATTCTGTGTTTTTAACCAACTTATCGCAACAACAATAAGATATTAGCAGTCGCGGGCCGGATTGTTGATACTGGCGGGCCGGATTTGGCCCGCGGGCCGTAGTTTGGAGACCCCTGCTCTAAATCATCCGGCTATTTAAATTTTCTAAAATGTAGTTAAACGGTTACAACTGTTGTCTTCTTTGTCCTTGAATTTCCTGTACAATCCCAGACTAATTGTATAGGTGTAGCACAGTTTCCCCTTTTTCTCGGTATGTCAACGCAGAATATTACTGGTCAAAGCAACGGACAGAAAAGCAAATAAAGCATTGATGACAAAATCCATCTTTGCATTAAATCAGGAAGAAAGGAAATAAAGATCGGTAAAGTCGGTCTACGCGCAAAAATCCTGTACGTTGCTCTAAACGAATTTTCAGCACGTAAACCGAAAATTACCGACCTCCGACCGTAATGATATCGTTATACAACAAATCAACCGACGTAATACAATGAGAAACTACCGCCAGCCTCGCACGTTTCACCACTTTTTCGCCCGCTCGGTAATAACTAATAATACATTCTTAAAGTGCGTCCGTAGGTATTCTTAGATTACGATTGACGACCGCGAGAAACGCGGCTAACGTCCGTAGTAAGCGTTTCGAAAAGCGGCAGAACTGGAGAACGTTACCGCTAATCTCTAAAATTATAACGCCATTGTTTCGACGAAGTTAGATTAGCGCTTTATCGGGGCCGCGGATCGCGCGTTGAATTGTGAATTGCGTGTCGTCGATTCGCCCGAGAGACCAGGTAAAGTGCGAGGAAACGGGACGGGGACGGCGGGCGGCTGGCGAGCCTTCATCGATCAGGAACTCCGAATAAGTCCGGATCGAAAAAGCGCGCCGTCTTCGTCGGAAAAGCAAAAAGAAAGTCCGCAATTACCACGCGGTTTTCGAATCGGAACGCCAGTAGCGCCCCGCTGCGATCGTTTACGACCGCGGAAGTCTAGGGTTTGTATTTATGGGTATTATGGGATTTGCAGAAAAAAAAATAAAACGAAGGGAAAAGTAACAGCGGTAATAATTATAATTTCGTTTCTGGTGTTTAGTCGTCGTATTAATGTAATTGGGTTTTCCTTTTTCTGCGCAATTTAGTTTTTAAACGGCTTCAGTTTGTAACGCGCTTCATTTTGATTCAATCGAAACGTTTATCATAGTCTATCGCGTGAATTTTGAAAAGGTCAGAACAACTGCAGTAGGTAATTAACATAAAGTGCAATACAGAAGCCCTCCAGTTCGCTTTGTCGATACGTACTGGAATGTTGCATACGATTTCTTTTGTTCGTTGGTTATTCCCTTTATTGATATCTTGTAACTTAAATTAACGTACAGTTCCAGTCAAAATAACAGGGGTGAGGTTAACAAATAAGGAAGATTTGCACCGTTTTTTTACTAACGTCGCTTTTTTCCTGGATTCCATCGTACCTTTGTGTATTACACTGAGGAATAAATACCAATAAGATTCCGTTACACAGAGAAAGTACGAAACAAAATTGACCAGTTATTTTTGCAGAAATTTTATGTTCTTATTGTAATTTGATAAATGCAGAAAGATAAAGAAATAATAAACTCGGGTGCTTGTAATATTACAAGTTTATATGGAAACGAAATGGAAATAGAGGAAGAAATGAAAAATTGATATATTGGGAATTAGTGACACTAAGGCTACGGTTACTATGGATGCGATTTCTGACGAAAATGTGTTCTGACGAGTACGTCCGAAATCCTCGTCAGAACAAGGCGGTTACACTGTCCGCGTTTTCTGATATTCTGATAGTCAGTACGATTCCCCCGCCCAGCAAAGATGAACGAATTTCATGAATTTTATTTCCTTGAAAGTCCGTTAATAAAGTTATTGTTGTTAAATAATGGAAAAACAAAGCATGTCAACCAGTTATTTTCTAGAAGAGGCGTCTCATATCCCAAAAACACCTGTTCTCGTACACAAGACTGATCAATTTATCGTTATCCAGGGTGAAATAACCAAATCACAAGAAATTCAACCCATAAAAGCACCCAAAATAGATGCAGGTCACACGAAAAAATCAAACATGTTTGAACGCTCAACTAGTTCTGACGACGTCGTGCATGTTCTGACGTATTCTTCGCTGCCAGTGTAAACACTCTCAATGGAAAACAGGCGTTTGTTTGTTCGAACGAATTCGTCAAAACTCGTCAGAACACATTTTCGTCAGAATTCGCATCCATAGTAACCGTAGCCTAAGAAGGTAGGAGAAGGAAAGACGACACTTACAAGTTAACAACCATAGTGTAGTATATTAATATTCACATCGTTTATTGCCATCAAATAATATATCATTAATTACAATTAAATATATTACAATTCACAGTAAATGCTGGGGTTTTGGATGTTCATGTTCGAATGACATTTTTTGGTTTAGTGTTGGGTTCTATTTAAACTTTTCCGATACCACGCACGTCATCTTTCAAGCATTTTATTACCCTGTAGGTGTTAGCTTCTTTTAAGTCAGATACGTTTAATGCTAGAAAAAATTTAACTAGAAATAAAATTATCAATTATTATCAAAAGCATCGATTAAAAGATAGAAAGCAATATAACCGTTTAAATACACACATTCAACACTTTCACATCACAAGAATTCCAAATAACCACTGGATATAAAAAACCAAGGATACCTGGACATCAACAATATAAATTTCTATAACAGCGTCACGCCATTATGCAGTGTTTTCCGTGGTAGATATTAAACAGCTAGTTACTTGGACAACGGAGAAATAATGTAGTGTAGTCCTGGTTTCCGAAAAAAATTAAGGTATGTTTGATTAACGACCGTGAATGACGAGATAGAAAAGTCATCGAAGTACGTTTTTACTGCGTTGAAGGTTAATTGAAATAGAAGTTTCAACTGTGGTTGCACCAAAAGGTTTTAAAAGAAGCAACATTAAATAAAAGAGTTTCACCACACCGAAAAAAAAAGAATTTGAGAGAGGGAATTCATAGAAAATAGAGCTGCACCGAAGAAAGAATTTAAGAGGGGATCCAATTATATACAGACACACACACACACACACACAACACAATAGGTAATTATTTTCAATTTATGTCAAATATTTCTAAAATGTTGTAAATGTAATTCATTTTAATTCATGCTTTTTATGATATCGTTAATTAAGAGCTACGCCGGTGCAATCTTGTTAATATAATTATCTAAATTTTCAGTACAATAGGACGTACTATTCAGGAGTGAAGGTGGGAGAAAGAGTAAAGGAGGGGGTGGGGATTATTATAAGTGAAAGGATGAGTCATAAAGTCATAAAGATCCAGGCAATAAATCCTATATTAATGACAATAAGCTTAAAACTGGAAGAGGTACTAAGCATTGTACAAGTGTGTGGTCCAGTTGAAGGTGCCGAAGAGCATAAAACCTCAAAATTCTAAGGAACTGTACAAAGGCAATTGGATGAGTCGCGAAGAAGGGGGATTGGAATGCGAGAGTGGGTAACGACACCAAGAAGGGACTGGGCTGTATTGGAGCATACAGATAAAAAACGCTAAACAGAAATGGTTGGAAGATAATGGAATTCTGTGTGGCAAATGACCTAAGAATTGGGAATACTTTTGGTATCAAACAGAGGAAGATAAATGTACCTCTACAGCTCCAGAAAGAAGGGCCAAGAGTATAATCGATTACGATGTTCCCTTCGGATATGAAGAAAATTAACAATATAAGAACTGAGAAGTTCCCACAACTGAGTACACAACACAGACTAGTTGTAGCGGAAATGACTACAAGGAAGGGAATATGCGAAACAGATTAACATCAAGAAAATGAAGGATAGTAAAAGTTATGATTGGAATATGGAAGAAAGGTGGAATATCCTTTAAAATTCGATTATCGAAGCAGCAACGAAAGTATGTGGTATAACGAAGATAAGAAAAATCATGAGAAACGAATAGCGGAATAGCGAGGTTAAAGAGAATATTGGAGAGAAGAAGTAAGCCGGAAAGAAATTACAAGAAGTGATCAATGAGGGAAACAGAGTGGAATATGTGGAGAAACGTGATAGAGCAAAGGCACAAGGTCTTCCCGCTCTTCTATTTCTTTCTAACACTGCATCCTTGATCTCCTTTAACATTCTGTTTTGGTCCATCTTAGCTGTTGATTCTCAATTCTTCTCAATAATGGTGTCTGTTTGAGTTTTGCCCTAATGTCTTCATTTCGACCCCTGTCGATTTTTTCCTGCGTTTATCATCCATTTGTGTTTCGCTTGTACCTTTGCTCTATCACAATCGATGATAAACGCAGCAGAAAATCGACAGGTGTAGAAATGAAGACATTAGAGCAAAACTCAAACAGGAGCCATTATTGAGGAGAATTGAGACTAAACAGCTAAGATGGACCAAAACAGATTGTTAAAGAAGATTAACGATGCAGTGTTAGGAAGAAATTGAAGAAGGGGAGGACCGAGGAAGACATGGATGGAACACATCCGCTGGATAAGGGAGGGACGAGGCAAAGAAATCAGGAATATGCAGGAACTAGCGCATAATAGGAAAGAATGGTAACGATGCGTAAAGGAGATCGGTGCTCTAAATCCGATGCCTTGGATGGACAGAGGGATAATGTGAAAGAAGAAGGAAGAACATAATGGCACAACAGTCACAGATATTGAGGCTCATACTTCGTCGACCTTTTAGCCTAGACTACCTACAAGCAAATCTACGCAGTTCAAAATCAAAATTTATAATTGGAATGGAACACCTGAAACTTTCGTTTGGAAATTTTCCTGAACGACTAGAAGATGCGATAATTTCATAAAGTAGCTTTTGGAAACGTTCAATACGAATATAACAAACCCAGCGGACATAGACACACATGTAACGACGTTGTTCGTTCGAGAAAAAACGACAGTAGCAAGATGATGGTTATCGAATTAACGAAGTAAAATCGCGTATCCGTTTCCAGCAGCGCGTATTTTAGCATCGACGTAAAGCTCGCAACATTACCGCACAATATCACAATGTCTTTAAATCTATTGAACGCGCGCGCGAGCGGCTGGTTCAGATGGCCGTTCGAGATTATGTTTGCGAAATTTATGGGCCGAACCGGGGGCGAAAACTGAAATATGTTTGCGCGCCGGCACCTAGACCATAAACACTTAATGGATAATAAAGGCGGGCAAATATCTCGGTTGCGAGCGCACGTCAAAGTTGTATTAGGGAAATGAAACTCGCCTCTCGTACCTACTTATTTCCATGCAAATAAATTTTATATCGGTTGTATTTTCTGACGAGTTTAACGCCGGAAATGTGCTAGCTGTCAGGATAAATTGTAGTTTACGTAGTTAGAGCGAAACGGCGTAGTTAATAGGGGAAAGAAAATGACTGGTTTGTAACAAGGAACTACAGTGGGGAATTATGATAATCAAGTTCGGTTGCAATTCGCCAAATCTCGTTCTTCGTTTTATTTTACTATTTTTAATCTAGTGGTAAGTAGAAATGAAATGGACACACGTTCGTCTAGATGTCAAATGATCCAACTCCGTATCTCCCACTTTTCTGCAAATATACCGTGTGTCCCACAACGAGCGGGATTGCGTGGGTAACTTTCTTATTATTGAAGATGTAGTTTTGGTTAAATGGGATATGTTTCGCAGCTTTATACTCTGATTTAAAATCTGCTTGAAAAAGTTCAAAATTCCAGACCCGTCAATAGTTATTAGAAAAGAACAAAAGCTATCATTTTCTTGTATGTACATCAAATATCTTCGCAAGTATAAGAGAAACGAAAAAAGTTTCATATGAAAGCCACTGTTTTCGATAAAACCAATTTAAAATTCTTATCGAACAAAAATTCAAGGTGACTAGTTTTGAAGTACTCGTATCAGTTTCCTCAAGTTAAATGGCCGCCAAATTGGATTTTTAGGTTACTGGATAAAATTTCTCATTCACTTTTCAACAATGTAGGGTAAGCATGTTCGGGAGGGAAGAGGCAAATCCATGGAGAAGAAGAACAAATGAGAAGGTAATGGAAATCTATGGTCAACCGAAAATAACCGAAAATTGAATAAACAATACCAGTAAAATTAACTTTTTTTACATTTCAATCAAGTAGACTTACATATATCCAAATAAAATTAAGTGAAATTTATTATAGAAATCCTTTGTATGTAATTCTTACAATACTTAGTAACATGCTAATTCAGTAATAAGTATTAAATACTTGAACAACAAAAGATATCGTGACATAACTTCTTAAATGTATAATCTAGTAGGTAAGTAGCTACGACGAAAAACAAACGTTATCACAATCTGTCAAAAAGTAGGTACTTCAGCTAAAGTGTTACTTACGGTTATTTGTATTACAAATTTAAAAAATTATAGCGAATCTTCCGATTACTGAAAGCTGCGATGTTCTGCATATTTATCAAGTGTTATAAAGATTCCCACCTTGCTGCCCAAACATATTTAACAAAATTTTTCGGAAAAAAGACCGTTTAAAATACTGGACAAGAATATTGTAGTATAGTAATACTCGAATAGTTAATCACCATTAGAAAATTCATCATTTATTATAATTCAAGATATCAAAATTCACAGTTAATGTTGGGGTTATTGACACTCGGTTTATTTTGGGGTTCTATTTATACCTTTTCGGCACCACGCCCACCACCTTTTGAGCATTTTATTACCCTACGGGTGTTAGCTTCTTATGTTAACTCCAGCCAGAGACGTTTAATGGGAGAAACAAATGTAACTAGAAATAAAATTATTAATTATTATAAAAAGCATCGATTAAAGAGAGAAAAGTATTGTAAACATTCAGATACACACATATAACACTTTTACATTACAAGAATTCATAAAAAATACTGGATATGAATGACCTAGGATACATCGACAGGTTTCTATAACAACGATATGCCTGGATTAACTGGAGTCAAGGAGAATTAAAGTTTTCGTTTCGTGGACAACGGAGCAATAAAGCAGTGTAATCCTGGTTTCCAAAAATAAATAAAAAGTTTGTTTTGGTTAACGACGAAGAAAATTGACAAGATAGATTAGTCAACAAATAAGTCTATAAATATATTTGGAATAAAAGGGTTTTAAGAAGAAGTACCAGTGAATAAAAGAACCTCACCACACCGGAGAAGAAAGAATTTAGAAAAAGGAAGAATCCATAAAAAATAGAGCCACACAGAAAAATAAGTTAAGAGAGGGAGGAATCCATAGAAAATAGAGCTGCATCGAGGAAAGAAGTTAAGAGAGGAGACATAGGAAGAACCTTCATCGAATAAAAGAAATTACACTCACATACACACAACACTAGGTAATTATCTTGATTTTGTTAAATATTTCTCAAAATTTATAAATATAATTTGTTATAAGTTATGCTTTTTATATTTTTAATTAAGAGCTAGGCCGGTGCAATTTTGTTTAAGAAATTAACGAAACCGTCAGTACAATCTGCAACGGCATGGAAGTTCGAAAAGATCTAGGGAAAATTAGAGAAAACAATTTATTAGTGGAATCTGATAATTACAACTGCGAGTTAATAACAATGGCCAGCATTTTGAACTTTTCATGTGATTACTAGGATTACCTTTCATTATTTTAAATAAATTTTGTTTGTTTTTGTTTGGATTTATGTAAGCCTACTTAATTAAAATATATAAAAAGTTAATTTTATTGATATCTTTTATTCAATTACGCCTTATCTTACATCGTTGAAAAGATCATAAAATATTCTATCCAGTAACCTGAAAATCTAATATGGCGGTCATTTAACTTAAGAAAGTTGATACAAGTATTTTAAAAGCAGCTACCTTGAATATTTTAAATCATCATATAAAGCTGCAAAACATAACACCCATAACACTGTTTTTTTTTGTAAGAGACAAAGATATTTGGCTCCGTACAAAGATGTTTTTAGCGTCTCAGATTTTTTTTTTTTTGGTAGTTAATAGCACGCTCAGTTGAAATCATTGTTTTTTTAATGAAGGTAGTATTAAAGTAACAACATTGTTGTCCTTTCCACTGGAATAGAGTTATTTTACACTTGGTCTTTAGTTTTTATTTCCAGCTTGCAACTGTATTTTGCTTTGTTTCTCCATTCGTAAATCGTTTCATAATTTATGTACGATTTCCACAATGCGAACGAACTTATGGTAATAAAAAGTTTAATCTTTCCAAAGCTTACTGCTTATAATTTCCATCCATGCACATGCTCAAATTTATTGATAATTTTTATTCGAGTTCATCAGCTGCTCCCGCCAAGTTGCCATTATTATGTTGTATAAACTAAAAATCTCTCGTACAAAGATTCTTTTTCCGATCTTTGTACATGTACAAAGAGGCTCGTACAAAAAAAAAGAAGTGAATTCCCATTCAACCAAAATTCCATCTTCAATACTAAGAAAGTTACCCAAGCAATCCCACTCGATCTGGGACGCACGGTATATATATCCGCGCAAACAGACCCAAACCTTCGATAGTTTTCGTCCACTTTTTCCTATCTTGGGCTGTATTCTCTGTCTATCTGTAAGTACCTCCTATACTTTCCACCACATATTTGGAAGTTCTCCCCTCCTAACATAGATTTCCATTATCTTCTCATTTGTTCTTCTTCTCCGTACATTTCCCTCTTATTTTCCATCGAACATGCTTCTTAGAGTCTTTCTTTTCCATCTCTCTGATTTAGTTTCTACTTCCAAGTATCACTAGTGATATACCAAGAGTACATTTTCCCATTTTGACGAATAAAATTTAGCTTGGATTTGGATTATTGGGATTTTTCTGATATTCCAGACTTTACTCGTTTTCCTTGTCGACGAACGATTGAACCGATTACAACTTATTCTGGTCGTGACATCAACTAAAGATACAAATTATTTTACTCGTTGACGTTTAACCAATTCGTATTTAGTCATTTATTTAGAAGATTTATACATTTCATTCGCCCGGACCCATAAATCTCTTATTTGCTTCGCAGAAAAAGAATCGCCTCGCTTTCGGACAGAAGCTCTCCGAAAAGGAAGATAAAATCGTTACTTCCTCCGCCGCAGATCCAAGACGAACGAAGCGCCGCGCGTCCAGTATACGGAACGCATTCATCTTTATGGCTTTCTCCCGTTTCGGAAGTGGCGGTCGTTGTCGTCATAATTCCGCAACGTGGAACCGGGAGCATTACGAACGAACGAAAATGCAGGAAGGAACAGTCCGTTTATCGCGACCGCGTTCTATACGAAGAGAGGAGGCGATTCTTTTCAAAGATGACTGAGGGTCAGATGAATTCCGTTTGATAGCATTCTCTAACGTTGGATGGCAATTTACTACCCGCTTTTCGTGTGTGCGTCTGTGTGTCTGTATCTGAGCGGGTTCGCCCCCTTCTTCGACTTCTTCTTTTACCCGGTTCACTTTGTGTCAACGGTACGGTCGCGCCCGCGCTAAAATGCCTCCGGTCCCACATAAATAGATAGCAAATACATATTTTTATTTTCGCGTCCTCCTCCGTGATTTATCTAATGTCCTTCCGGATCGTGAATGATGTTTGTTTCCCTTTACGCTTTATGCGAGTGAATCTCAAAACGTCGACAAAAAGAGCTCTTAAATATTAATGAGGTATTAAAGATACCCCCTTAAGATACAGCCATTTAATTTCCCTTTTTTAGACCGGCAGACCTCGTCTTCTTTGTTTAACGGTAATACTTTTTGTCACTTCGCACGAATCATTAATTAGAATGAAACCGTTCGTGCCATTACAACGCTCGCTTAGAAACCTCCAACATATCGCCTATCGAACAACATCCTAACATTCTATCCATAATTTTGACTCGAGAACTTTTTTATCTCCCCTCCTCGATCGACAATTCGTTATATTCCCAAAGTTCAAGCACTGATTAATGTGATCCTACACAAAGAGAAAGCTAATATCGGAATAATTGAATATTTATGTGGGAATCGTTTGGGAAAGGTCTCGGATATATCGACAGCGACGCAATCCAGATACATAAATCAAATTTCCTATTTGGATCGGACGTAGTTAAAGAAACATTTATGTCTGATTAGGCATGCAGTAACGGAGCATTAAAGACGCCTGGAATCTTATACTTAATGTAACACCATTTGTTTGAGGAGGGAAAAAATGGGGATACCATTTGTCTTGATGGTCAGAACGTATAGGAGTTTTCAAACCGAATTCTTGCCAATAGCTTTTTCGGAAAAGTCATTATAGTAAACAGTTATCTCGTCGAACGCAAGAGTTTAAGGTAAATTACAAACAAATTAGGCGCGCTCTAGTGAATAGGAAAACGCTAGATATAAAACTATAAAAGAAAATAATTGTAATTTTCGTTAAAACGATACAATTACAATATGCAGACTACCATATCCTAAAGTATGGATATAAATAATTTCCGATAAAATGTGATGAAAAGAATCTTTTATTTAATATTTAGGGAGACATGACAGAAATCCAATTAAATTAAGAACTAATGTTACGCCAGTAATTGAAAAGTTACTGTCAGTAATATTACAAAATTGTGATCTTCTCTTGCCATCCGTATCCGTGTGTTTCACGGTATGTCAGTAATATGCAGGTACAAGAAATGGTCAAATCACGCACCATTTTCATTATAATAAATTTAAACGAATCAGCAACAAAACCACGTCAAATGTAACATTTCCACGTTATAATACCGACCAGAAATTGTTACGGCCAATTGTTGCAGTTTTCTGTTTTGATCGTGTGGGCCTCTCGTTTCCACTCTTGCCGTACATGGCGCCCCGCTTTCGTAGGTTTCTGATACAACTAGCGCATTGTGGATGGGCGTGTTGGCATTCTGTTTCTAACGTTCAGTTGGACAGATCGTTTTCCGTGAATAGGTTATTCCGTTTTCGCTTTTCACTCGTTTATCGATGATATACACCGAAATTTGACTCTGGGAAGTTAACATCTAATCCCTCCCTCCCTTAAAATACTAAAATAATTGAATGTTTCCGAAAGTAAGAATAAATTAACTAACGATTCTAGAGAATTTTTTTTTCAAAACTCAACGAGTCAAAAATATAAGTATAAGCGGGACTTAAGGTAACGTATTTCCGGTTGTCAAACTTCGTACGGCGTGGTAATCAGTATCGTGACGGAAGCTGGCAAAGATGGCGGGTTTTCTCGCGATTGATTGGTGTAAAATTGTCTGGAATCCAACCGCATACAACAAATTGAAGACTAATTCGGCTTCCAGCTTCTACGATAATTCTCAAAAATAAATCGTAGCTCTCTACTAGTCCTATTCTAGCGTATACTACCTATACCAGCCTACAATACTTCCCTCCAATAAAAGTAAAAGCAAGCGTACAACGGCCGATAGTTCGAACAGCAAAATTGGGGAAGCGAAGCTTTCAGATGCACACAACGATCATTAATAATTAATTTCCCACAGTCGAATTTCGGCGTATATCCTCGATAAACGAGGCTTAAAAGCGAACCTGTCCGACTGAACGTTAGAAGCAGGAGACCAACACGTTCATCTACAATGCGCGAGTTGTATCATATGAAACATATGAAGGCGGGGCGCCATCTACGGTAAAAGTTGACACGAGTACAAACATATTAAGTAAAACACCGATTCTTGTAATAAGAGAGATCGTATTAGTGTACAGTCAAATAAATACTAATCGTTTTGGAATCTATGCAGCACAACTAATGATTCTAGTGTATATAAAATTGATTCCTGGCACAATACACAATGAAGAAATAACACTATTGTGATATTAGGCACCGTACGCAAAATCAATACATTCTATGAACTAAATTTTTAGATAAAAATGAACTCTTTCCAATGGTGGAAGCCGCAAGGATACCGGTGGCATCAATTTTGGGATACATGGCTCTAAAATCTGACGTATGCAATATTTTGCCCAACATTTTGAGCAAACAAAGAACAAATAAAATATTACTGGGACAATTTGTTGACATTGTCTATTAACTACGAAAATTGCAGCTTGTTAAAACTGGCCTGTTTTTTAATTAATGGTTGCTAGAGCATTGAACAAATTTGTCGCGACAAAATTTATGAGCCACTTTGAGTCAATTTTGTAACAAATATATTGCGCTTTTATTCCCACTTACAGCAATTTTGTGTTCTATATGAAAAGTTGATCCAGTATACCGATTGTCAGCATGTTCTATTATCTTAATGACCTCCTTGAATGTCTTGATTGCCGTTTACTTCCATATGCGGATGACGTAAAAATTTATACTAAAATTTCGTCCGCACATGACGCTATGTTTCTTCAGCAAAACCTGACTAGGCTGACTCATTGGTGCTTCACCAACAAGCTAAGGATTAATGTTGAAAAATGTTGCTCCATTTGATTTACTCGAAAACAAAATACATCTTTCGTACCTCCTATAAAATTGGTAATGAGTCCATTCGTAGATCTCATACTTTTAATGATCTTGGAGTGCGTTTTGATGGTAAGCTTAGGTTTTCTTTTCATATCGATAAGCTTTGTTCGTCCACTTTTAAGAGACTTGGATTTGTCACGCGCACTTCTAAGTATTTCACTAATCCTAACGTACTTAAGTCTCAATTCTTTGTTTTTATTGTCAGCAGCTTGGAGTACGGTCCTCCTGTGTGGTCACCTTAGTACGTTTCCGATCAGCTCGTTTGCAAAAAAATTCTGAAATATATGTCCTATAAACTTGATGATACATACCCTCCAAGAGGCATTGATTATGATTCTTTGCTTGTCAGGCACAACGTGCAATCTCCTGCTGTGGGCCGCGATATTCGCCCTTACTATCTCAACTATAATTTTATGTCCCACGTCAGTCTTCCAAATTTGTCAACTCCCTCGTGTACCTAATGCCCAGAACAAATATTTTGTTCAATTCTCCTCTTCATGGTATGAGTCGTTCTGCTAATAGAATTTATGAGGACTTGTTTATTTGAGTTTTTTTTTTGTTGTATTTCTTGAGTTGCATTATGTTCTTTAGTTTATTTTTTAACTTACCCTGTAAATGGTTCCCGTTGGGTAAATAAATATTATTATTATTATGTTAACTTTCCTGCATCTGAGCCACTAACATGATAAACTTGGCCATTTGTTTCGAATTACTTTCGCGTGGTAAAATTGAGTTTTATGCTAACAGCTCTGGAGCTTCTACCAGGTTACACACCAGGCTGAAACTTCCTGAAGGGCCTGTAGGTACAACCTGTAGAAATTTTATCAAACTTGCAGATGGTCGAGTTGGGACCGTATTCTAAATTAGGCCATTTGAAATGGAATAACTTATTTTCTATTCGCTTACGAATCACCGGGAGCTGTATTCAGTAGTACCTTCAACGACAATGGTGATTCATCATTCTTATATTCAGTGCAGTAAACTTCTAAAATCGTTCTTCATTCACTTCACTTCACTTCATTAAAAATTGGCTTCCTTACTGATGAGCAGATTTTTACTCTTCAAAATTGGAATTCTAGGACTATAAGTTCATGCTAATTACATTCGAGCCTAAAGCTTATTTTCTCCCGAATGAACTGCTCCATTGACACTTATTTGCTCCCTTAGACAAGATTGTCGAGTCAGGGATGACACCATATTACCATAATTGTTTTATTAATAAATGCCCCATTAACTCACACCTCGTTGGCTGGTCCTTGGTTCCAATTGCAGTGACAACTGCCGTAGTGGAACCTAAGAAAGATGGTTCGGACATCTAACGGGAATGCCAGAAAGCGATATGAGAAAAAACGACTTGCTGCGAGCATTCCAGAAGGCAGAAGGAGGAGAGGTCAACCACGTGCAAGACGGAATCAATCAGATCTTCGAAATTTTAAGGCCAAAATCCAGTAGAGATCGTGAGGTAAAGACGATGATGATTTACCTTAATATTAGCCTAACAAGCGCGTTTGATCTGGTGATTATTTTAACGCAAGACGGCGACTCTAGTGAATATCTACAGTAATAATAATCCTACACAATTTCAAATTTACTCGGGACTCGAATAATAAGCATATTTTCGGGTTTTAGTTAAACGTCGAATGGTAATGAGCTTCAATCTCCAGACTACCTGTTCGATACAGATCGCAAGTCCACTCCGCTCTCTCCGAGACGAGCGAGCGAGCGAGCGGCTACAACACGGGAAGTCATTAACTAAAGATTCGTGCCGGTTTGTTTCATGAACAAATTTATATCTCCATTGTCGCTGCTGTTGCTCGCCGCCTCGTTCCCTTTCCAGCACGTTATTTACGGAGATTCTTCCTCGTAGTCGTCGTTTCTTTCGCGCTCGCGCGCGCTCCTTTCGATTCGTTTCGTCGACGCAACAACGGTTCGAAATCGCGTGGCGCGTCCTCCTGCTCGTCCGCCCGTCCATTCGGCTAATTCCAAGCCTTATTTACGAGCGCAACTCATGAAATCGTATTGTCTCGCGAACTCGCAATAATAACTGTAATAAAACGAGGCGACCGGAGACGGAGACGGAGAGAGACCGAGAAGACGATGAGATTTCGTCATGTCGTCGTCGTTAGTTGCCTCCTTTTAGTCGGTTTCTATTGTTTATTATCGACGTGCAAAGAAATAAAAGCGAGGTGTCGTAATTCGAGGTCGAGGCACGTCTAGAATTGATGTGGTGAAGGTACGAACTGATGCGAACGTTTTACGTTTGTATAGAAGAGTAGTTGTTAAGCTTGTCCCTGCCAGGCAGGAAGAAAAAGAAAATCTGCTTGGCAGAAAAAAAGCAAAAAATTTGTTTACAAAATCGAGAAGTTCCTTTTTTCCATATAGGACTATATGCACGCCAATTTTCAGCTTTCTAGACCATCAGTGAGCTGCAAAAAGCTCTGGATAGGGAACGCGCAAATAAGGATTGTTATCAAGGCAATTTTCAGCCTCCTATGTCATTAGGGGCTTTAATACAAGCTAAAATGTTAAAAAATTGAATTTTGCCACGCCGCTCTTTCGTCTTAATTCTCCGCCCATAGGCCAAAAATCAAAAATCTGGCTATGTTAGGATTTGTCCTAGGCGTTTTACTATATGCATGCCAATTTTCAGCTTTCTAGCCCATCAGTGGGCTTCAAGAAGCTCTGGATAGACAAAAAAGAGGAACACACAAATAAGGAAATTATATATATGTATAGATATAGATATATATGTATAGATATAGATAATTCTTAACCTTATCTCTAAGGATCGACAAACGCGCGTTTTATTCGCTGAAAGAACAGTCTATATACAGCGAACAAGACACGCGTTTGTCGAAAGAAGGCTTTAGACCTATACGAGTTTGATATATGACGATGATTCTAGGCTTCTTATGAACCATTCTTCCCCAAGCAATGCAATTATTTGCATTTTTCAGCAACACAATGATAACATTTGGTAAAGCTAAAGCCAAAACCAAATTTCAAGTGAATGATTCTAGGTGTCCGATTCTTTGTTGCCGCAATACTACATATTCTGCTGGTCAAGTTTTCACGAGGAAATTCAGACGAGAAATGAGCTTCCCATTCATTCTGGGGTGCGAGTAGATTGCGCGTCTGACCTTGGGACCTCAATTTACTGTTGACGACCTGTACTTATACTTCATCGAAGACCTTTCAATTCTTGTTGATTGCCGTTTAAGCACGTATTCCTCTTTTTGTTTTTCTCCGCAACGCACGATTTTAAAGTAGGCAATCGCATGATCGCGTGTCGATTCCAAACGATAATGTAATTATTACACAATCGAATTTTAACGACGCTCGCTGATAATGATGTATGTATGTATATGGAATCACCATTTAAATAATAAGCGGCAATTATCTCGTTGGCGTGCGAAGCGCGAAGAATGGCGATTGTTCGGCGACGAATTCGACGAGATTTTTCGCATGCTAGTTCAAAGCGAAAAAGAAAATAGTTACTGTTGCTGTAACATTATCATCTAAACACGCACATTGATATGTGCGTTATTCTAATATATGTACATATGTAGGTAGGCGATTACGTTGGATGAATGAATGCATGAATGAATGGTTTATTGGTTATTAATAAAGCTACATGACATGTCAAAAACAAGAGAAACGGTAAAAAAACACATATGTATACATAAACGCCCGAAACATGAGTTCTCAACAACCAATAAGAAATATGAATTGATACGTGGGATAGGAAAATCCTGCGGAAGGTATTCGGAGGAATACACGTGATAGGGACGGGGTGGAGAAGAAGGACAAACCAAGAAATTAAAGACCTGTATAGAAGACCAAAATTAGCGCAGACCACAAAAATACTAAGATTGCGATGGCTTGGACATATGGCAAGGATGGCGCAACATAGACGTGGCAGAAGGGTACCCAGGACTGGAGATGGAGGAAAGAAGCGGATAACGAAGGCCTAAAAGGAAATGGCCATCAGCTGTAGATAACGTTAACGTTTTGAACAATTACCATTTTACCTAACCTCGAAATGTATGTCTGGATTTTGCCACTTACACGTTTACTAATAAACTGACTGTTTACTTAGAAACTATTTTTTGCATATACATATATACAATACAAAACAAAAAATGTTGGTGTGTGTGGTTTACGCGCGTCTGAAGTGAATACCCATTAATTGTCGTATTTCTTACTTAGAGGTCATGGCGTTTTCGTTCCACGTGTTTTTCTGTAGATTTGGACATCAATAGGATTGGGTTGTAGAAAATCTTTTCGGATGTTTTATGTGTAATGTTTTATTTTATTCGTTCTTATACGTTAAATTAGGATGATTCGGAAGTCATTATGATTAGATTGTATAAAATCCTTTTCATAGGTTTAATGTGATACAATCATCACAATTTGTTATGCGCATCTGCGCACATTCTTCCGACTTCCCTATGGTCTCCACTAATAAGTGGAAGATATACCGTTGGTCTTCATGCACACAGTTCCAAATCATGCAATTCATTCCTTATAATGCTCACTTTTTGCAGTAACAGCAAAAACTCATTTAGGAACTGGATTGTATCTAAAGCAGGATTTCTAGGTATCAATCTGTCTCTACTTTAAGATGGGCGGGGCATCCAATCCGAATGACAAATGGCGACATCACAAGACGGTTCACTATAAGCATTCCAGGAAGACAGCTGAAGGAGAGATCAACCGCGTAGAAGAAGGGATCAAGAAAATTTTTGATATTTTCAAAGACGATGATGATTTGCCTTAATGTTAGCCTAACAAGCGCGTTTGAAGCTGATTATAATTTTAGCTCAAAGCAGCAAACGTATAGCATACCGATCGTCTCAGAACGTTGTTGATGATCACCGACCTTCTTCACGTCCTCATCGAAAATCTCTGGTTTCCAAGGTCCGATGCTGTAGCCGTGAAATCACACTTCGTTTTATAGTTTGCTTATGACTCTCTCTGACCCCCGATTCAGAAGATGACGTCGCTCAACTTCAATTTATATAAGAATTCACCAACACTACGCAGACGACAATGTCGGAACTAATTGCGTGCACGAGAAAGGGCTCTTTTATACCTAGCAGGAACGAGCGTGTACAAGCCATTTCAAACATCTAACAACACTATGGTGTAATCGCCTTCTTGATTTCCGTGTACGAGGAAGCGTTCTTTTATACCTACCAGCAACAAACGTGCACAAATCGATTTACATATGCAACAAGACGATGGTCATTCGCTTTCTTGATTTCCGTGTACGAGGAAGTGCTCCTTTATATTTACCAACAACGAGCGTGCACAAATCGATTCGACATGTACCAACACCGTGTCACATTCGCTTTCTTGATTTCTGTGTACGAGAATGCGTTCGTGTATAACTACCAGCAACGAGCGTGCACAAACCGGTTCAAATATAAACACGATGGTTCATTCGATTTCTTGATTTCCGTATATGAGGAAGCGCTCTTTTATACGTACCAGCAACGAGCGTGCACAAACTGGTTGAAACATGTAACAATGCGATGGCGTGATGATTTGCGTGTATAAGGAAGCACTATTTTATACCTATCAGCAACGAGCGTGCACAAACCAGGTCAAACGTGTAACAACACGATGGTACATTCCCTCTCTTGGTTTCCGTGCACGAGAAAGTGTTCTTTTATACCTACCACCAACGAACGTGCTCAAACCGCTTCAAACATGTAGCAACACGATGGTGCATTCGCTTCCTTGATTTCCGTGAACGAGGAAGCGTCCTTTCGTACCTACCAGCAACAAGCGTGCACAAATCGATTTAAGCATGTACAAACACGATTGTGTAATCGCTTTCTTGATTTCCGTGTGCGTGGAAGCGCATACGTACCAGAAACGAGCGTGTATAAACCAGTTCAAATACGTAGCAGCACGATGCAACGTGCATTCGGTTCTTGATCTCCGGTGTTCCAATGGGGTACAATAAAAGTCTCTTAAATACCTTTAAAGCATAATTTTCTTTAGCCCGCAGTCTTCGTAAATGTCCGCCGATCTATCTGAGCTTTCTCTTGCACCGTTCTTGCTAGGTGTATGTATAAGTTCTAAATGAAGATCAATAATCCAGCTCTTAATAGAGATTCTTCTGCAGATTATCTACGAATTTATACCGCTTGTAACATAACCGATCGGCAAACGTTCCCTCCGAACCCACAATAAGGGAAAATAGCGCAAAACCATCGCTTATCCTTTTAAGTCAATTGCTCGCGTCCGTTGGGATGACGAGAAAGGGAGGATCTATTTGACCGAATAGTAGTGGCACATACGCCGCCGGAAACGCAGCCCCCGGGCGAGAGAACGACCGGCGAAAGAAAAACCTGACAAAATGTCGAATTTATTCTCAATTTAAATGCAAATGGAGCGCGCGCTTTTATTTTTATTTTTTTCCTCTCCTTCTCGCTCCTTCTCTCGGTCGTCGTTGGTTCCGTATATCCACCGGTTCTTTCGACGACACGAGGCCTCCCGATCGTCCCGTTTTATTACGAACTCTCCGACCCGGGTAGTATCTGTGATCCGAAAGCCTATACGGTGTCGTACTGTCGTATGGAAGGAAATTGAGCAGGTTTCGAACGGACGACGGCATAACAGGACGTTCTGGCGTGGAAGCATTCTGTAGGTGTAACAGCAGCTATAAGTTTACGTTTACCGAACGGCGGCGGGCGGAGCACAATGGAATAGTAAACAAGAGCGGTTTCGCAACGATGGTTCGGCCTTGTACGTCGATTTTGTAACGTTCTATAAATAATAAATAATTGTAAGCGCTTTATTTATGCGTTTTTACCAGCACGATTACTCTCTTTTTGGGCGTACACGACTTCGAAATGTTAACCGTTTCGAGACGACGCGACGTTTCGTTTCAGATTTGTACGTCGTAATTGTAGTTGAATTTGAAGGAAATTGAAGCAATCAGGACAGATGTGACATCAGTTCTGTTAAACCTTTTAATAAAACATTGTTGGGCTTAAAGTTTGCGCCTAAACGCATGTTTTAGTACTACTACGACAAAGGTGTAAACGTGATCACGATTTTTCTTCGTCGAACTTTGGACTAAATAACTAGACTGGGAAAATATGCGGTATGATGAGTCACCTGTCCTTTCCACAATGTGCTATACTACAGAGGACAGTACAGATGACTCATCATACCGCATATTTGAGTTTGTAAATAACGTACAATATCTTCAGAATCTTTAAACGTTGAAGAGACTGGTGGACTCATCAGATTCACAGGAAAACTAGGTTGGAAAACGCAAATCTGTGACTTAGAACAGGAGGAAGAAGAAACATGAAAGTATGTACATGTGTATATTTTACTCACATTACTACTACGATACCCAACCATGTCCACCAATAGAATCTCTGCTTACCTGCAACAAAAATAAAGAGTATTAGCTTTGATTGATACGTTCCCCATTAAAATTTTCTTTTTAAATGTATATTTCGCGAAATAACAAAGCAGACTATAGAAAAGAAAATTATCGCAATATATAATCGGGATGAGACGTATCAGTACAATTCATTTTAAGGATAATTCCCGAACTTTTAAATCGCAAATACGTACATAATACCCAGACCGTGATTTTCAACCGATATTTATGGATCAAAGACGAGACGCTAGGAAATTTGATGGCAATCAAAATTAGGAAGTAAATCCTAGATATTTACAGGTCCCAAATGCGCCCCATTACCAGAAAAGGATACGAAATTGTACAAACTAATTCACTTTTTGGTAAAAGTATAGTAACTGATAGAATTAACACATCATTTTTTCTGTAAATAATGATACGGAATCCATCAGGAACAGATATTTTTCTCTTATGCTCGTGCAAATTCGAATGTATTGCAGTCTTCGATCTGCCTAAGAATTCTTCTGTCGCACTATTAATCACGTGACGATCTTCTTCAAGCATATTGCGCACAACATCGATGTTTAGGGGAATAACAACCGATTTTAGTCGAACTTCACGTAATTCCTCATTGAGGGACGCACGACCACGACGAAAATCTGCAAACCGATTCTAAACAGTCTGTTCTGATGGTGTTTCATTACCAACAAGTTGATCGAAGCGATTTTATGCATTATTGTTGAATAGGGCCTTCACCCAAGTTGTAAAAAATCAGCCAACGAAAACGTCCCTCGTAGAAGGAACGGCATTCACAACAAGAACAATCTTCGCTACCGGCAAAGTATCATTGGGGAAATGTAGCAGTTCTTCAAGGTTTTCTTCGACCTGACGTTCCCAGTTCAGTTTAACTACCTCCGCTTTCTTATCATCACAGTCAAAAGATCTATGACGAGGTGTTATAGTCCGGGGCTCTTCCAAGTCGAGATCCTCCGGAATGAGCTGTGAGTATTCGGTATGGAAAGTCGGCAGTTCATTTCCCAAACGAATCGGGGTTATGGATGTTATGATTTGAAACGCTTTTTGATATGGAGCTTAATCTTCTCCCATATTTTCAAACTCTTCATAATGCTATGTCTCAATGAAGTACATCTTCCTGTTGTCAGGATAACTTTAAACCAACTATTGATTGATTTATTTTCTTCTCCTTATCCATATTTCCTTTATCCCTTCCATTGTGTTGCCGTTTTGGCTAGTATATCGAACCCACAAACTATATATATATAGAGGTGTGTATAAATTGGCGAAAAAGCTAAACAGTACCATTCTTCGTTTGGTTCTGAATCGAACATCTTAATCTTAAAGTGTTCTATCATACTTCATATGTTTATAGGAAGCTTTCGAAAGAAACACATATTTGGCAATACTACACTCACATACTACTGTAATAGTCAAAACTTGACAGCAATTTTATTGATAGCAGTCATATTCGGAGACAATCATATTGTTCTACACCGTTGCAAAATCTGTTTCTCGTGAAAGTATGTTAATGAAGCAATGTTAAAAACATAATTCGATGTCAGAAAGAGAATGTTTGCCAACATTTAATATTATAAATTCTTCTTTGCTATAAGTTGCATCTCTATCAACAAAAATCGAAAAATAACGTTTATTTGTGGAATAAAAGTCCGAACTTCTAGAACCTCGGTCCGGAACTCCATAAGGGGTCACGTCACGTATAGCTTTTTCGCTAATTTATACACACAAATAAAATAATATTTAGGGCGAGGGAGACTTTTCTCAGAAAATATTAAAGAAAAATCAAAAAATTATTTTTTTTTGAAAAAGCAATCACCGTGTTTTAAAGTCAAAACGAGATGGATTTCTTGAAATCTGATGTTAAAATCTTGTTTTACACCATCAAAATCACGCGATACTAAAATTTCAGTCAATTCCAAACATGTTTAATTTTTGACATTTTTTCCAAAGACGCGAATTCCGTTGAACTTCCACGAATAGGTCTAATCGTCCGAAGAATGGCTTGTTATACATCAAATTAAATCTTTCAACGCCTAGATTACAAACAAGGTAATATTTAAGGCGAGGAAGACTTTTTTGAGGAAATATTAAATCAATACCTGCAACTATCTTTTTAGAAAAGCCATCAACGTGGTTTAACGTCCAAACGAGGTGGATTTCTTGAAATCTGATGTTGAAATCTTGTTTTACACCCTCAAAATTACGCGATACTAAAATTTCAGTCAATTCCAAACATGTTTAATTTTTGACAATTTCTTCAAAGACGCGAATTCCGTTGAACTTCCACGAATAGGTCTAATCGTCCGAAGAATGGCTTGTTATACATCAAATTAAATCTTTCAACGCCTAGATTACAAACAAGGTAACATTTAAGGCGAGGCCGACTTTCTTTGAGGAAATATGAAATCAATACCTGCAACTATCTTTTTTAGAAAAGCCATCAACGTGGTTTAACGTCCAAACGAGGTGGATTTCTTGAAATCTGATGTTGAAATCTTGTTTTGCACCCCCAAAATTACGCGATACTAAAATTTCAGTCAATTCCAAACATGTTTAACTTTTGACATTTTTCCAAAGATGCGAATTCCGTTGAACTCCCACGAATAGATCTAATCGTCCGAAGAATGGCTTGTTATATATCAAATTAGAGCTTTCTATGCCTAGATTACAAATAGAATTGTATTTTGGCGAGGGAATTTACCCCAGCCGATTTCTTAATAGGTGGTCTAAAGTAATGCTTATGTAGTAGTCTAATCCGTCGTTATTCCTCCCAGTCCCGTGCCACAATCTGTGGGCGGCGTTTATTCTTACGAACATAATATGTTATACTATTTTCAAGGTTTGGTGTCATTAATTTTATAGTTCATTTTGTCTTTTGTTAATGTCTCTCATTTTGTTAATTTCTTCCTTTGCATCTAGAAACACGGGAAAAAAACCACTTGAAAACATTATTCCAACGTCCAATTGTGTTGAAAACTCCATTAAAACTCAACCCCTCTTTCTTCTTTTACGTAAACAAATAACGTCAAATTAGTTCATCAAATCTCTCGTACATTTCCATCCACAATCAATTATGTCAACAAATACAATCAATTTCCTCGCGTTATAATTTTTTATTGTCACAACGGCTACGTAAACATACATTTCGTGTTACGTACACACGCATTGTATGTACATAAGACAAGCTACAATACCTCTCTCTCGTATGTATGTACGTTTTAATCCTATTATTCGTGTATGTGACTCGACAGATGTTCCCATACGAGCGGCCATCTATATTATAATAAATTCCACGTCGAGCGACGTAACAAATTAGAGAAAGGAAAAAACGTCGGCCGCACGCAACACCGACGACAACGACAATAGCAGGACCAGCACCGGGACGACGACGACGGTAACACATTCGAATGCGGCGATTTGCGTTCCAGCGAAGCGCGAATACAACCGGTAGAAGAGCAGGAGGAGATGTCGTATTTGGAGAAGACGGGAGCGCGAGGGACGCCGGGTTTACTTTCCGCAGATGTAGCGACTTAATTAAGTGAAAACGTTAATGCCGCCGCCGCTGTGCGTCGCAAGGACGCAAGACCAACCGTACGATGTACAAGGTGAAGCAAAAAAGGAAGAACACGGATGTTTGTTCAGGCTATATATTGCAAAAATTAAGGAACCAAAATTTTGCTGGAGTCATGCATCGTTGTACTTGGTGTTTTCGAAAACCTAATTTCAAGGTTCCAATTGCCTCATTTGGTTATTTCCGACATTCGCTCTATTCGCTGTACATTCTCCATTTATGTTTAGGAACGTATGCGCACCCACAATTCAACATCGGAAACCCAAACATCGTTTACAGCAACATTTCCCAATTGATGGTGCTTAGACCTCCAAGGATCCACGGCCATTTTACCGGGGGCCTACGACCCAATTTTAGAATTATGAAAAAAATGTATAAACAAGGTTTGATAAAGTAGGGGTTGACGTGTTATCATTAAGCAGTGTAAACCTGTCTTTGTCTCCACTTACGTGCAAGGCGCGACATTAAAATTCGGAGAAGTAAGGCCGTCAGTCCGATTTACACAACTTAACGATAACATGTCATCCACTATTTTATCCAACCTTATTAATAAAATATAATAAAAACATAAATTGCTTTCAAAGAAAAGTTTTCCATTAACGCGCGAAGGCATCGCCTCAACGTTGATAGCACTGGCGATATTTCTCGATATGAGTGTATTGTCAAAAGGGTTACTTGAGTGCGGGGCATGGAAGTATATGGCAGAAACGATGATATTTGAGATTGCATGACAAAAAGCGTTTGGGAACTGCTGGTTTACAGCATCGTGAGTGGTGACTAATCATGGATTTTTTCCTATGTACACGAAACAGCTGTTTGGGCACTTCATAATGACGAGATTCCGACAAAATCTAGCCATTTCGGCAGTGTTTCAAAGAAGATTAGGGCAACACTAATCTCAAACATAAGCTCCGATAAGCAACAATTCCATTAATGGACTGAAAGAGCAATGTCGAGTGGTATACCACTGTTTGCTTGGGAGAAATCATCACCGTGTTCCAAAGACCTAACTTAGAATGACAGATAATTCTCCACCAAGGCAATGCAAGTTAGTGACACAATTGAGATTAACAACAACCAACTGCTCACCTCAGCGCAAACGTTTTTACTGTACTTAGGAAGCTGGCATTGGAGTTCGAGATATCGGATTATCCTGCGCTAAAAGCACAACAAAAAATCTGGAAGAAAAGGATAATTGATAATAAAAAAATAAACAACACAAAAATGTGTTTCATAATTATCATAAAACTAAACAAAAATTACATATAGCAGCGAAACATGGAGACTATCAGAGAGGAAAAAATCGAGAACAAACGCCATGGAAATGAGGTTCCCGAGGAAGATTGAAAATAAGAAAAGAACGGACATAATAAGGAATGAAATAGTGAGACAAAACCTAAGAACAGATTCAATAAACGAAAAAATCATAGAACGACAGCTTAGATTGTTGGGTCACGTGCGCAGGAGGACGGGCACGAGACTTAATAAACGAGTGTTCGAAATGAGAGTGTGCGCAAAAAATGAAGAGGAAGACCCAGAGCCAGATAGATTGACAGAATCAGGAAGGAATCAGAGAAAATAGGAATGCCATGGGAGGACATATGGAAGCTGACACATGACAGGAGACTCAACCCCTCCAGCCCTACATCGAATGGTAGAAAGGCTCAGGGCTAAGTAAGTATATAAGATAAAACTAGAAATAATCTTCCAACCATGGTGATAGCGACGCATCATTCTAGTTGTTTCGAAGAATAAAATATCAACATTAACCGGAAAAGAACAGAACCAATTTTCATAACCGGACAAGAAGAAAACCTTCTACAAGTAAAGATTTCGGTGACCTTGAAAAAGAAACGCTAGTCAACAACGCAAAGGTAGTTTCTCTACATTCCACGAAGGAGTCCTCCTTCTTGCTAACAACAACTCAACAATCATTTCTTTCCTAGGAACCTGAGGACTTGGAGATTGACATTTTGACAAGAGCCTACTGGCCTCGTCAGTGCAAAAGCTTTACTATACTGCAGGTCCCTATAGATCACAACTTCGTTATCAACCAACCATTCACTGCAACATAGTGCAACACATGGAAGATTGAAAAGAACTGTCTGCAAAAATATTTCGATGCAACTGAGAAATATTTTCCGATAGAGCTGGTAAAAAAAAATCAACAATTTAGTTGTCCTAAAGAAGAAATGTCGACATCAACCAATAACAGATAGACCCAAAGGGAGTTGCTACCAATCTTTCCCGCGCTATTGGCTATTGTTTGAAGAATCTAGGGAGACGAATAGTGAAATGTTAACGAGAATCGATTACCTAACAAACCGAACAAAGCATTGACATCAACCAACTATTAAGGACGCAACACAAGACAAGTATAAAAGTTTAAGAACTTTTGGTATCAATCCCTAGATATCTGTAAAAATATACTTCACTGACTTTATAGAATCAAGAAATACTTTCGGCAATGCTGGTGGCAAGTAAGAAGAAGAAAGGTTGACATTAACGTTCAATACACTGGATCGAAAAAGTTTCCATAACCGACTCGTTTCTCAATGCATGCTAAGGACAACCGAAAAATCCGTTTGTCTCGTAGCAGCTGAGAACTTGGATGGCGAGACGACAACCAGTTGCCCATCTAAGTCAAAAAATGCTTACTGTACTGAAGAAGCCGACAACAAGAGTGGAAGCATCGGGTGTAACCACCAGCTAGTCGTAAAACACAAGAGGAATATGGAAGTTTGAAGCAAGTCATTGACATCATCCAAAAATGTGTTCTCAGATCTTCAGGCAACTAGAAATGACGTGTTGATCATCCTGGTAGCAACTAAACGATTCAACTTATCTGAAGACAATACGTCGAAATCGAGCAACAATTCAACCTTTCTGAAGAGAATACGTCGAAATTAATATCGATTCAACTTTTCTGAAGACAATACATCGAAATCAAATAACGTTTCAACATTCTTGAAGAGAGTACGTCAAAATTGACCAACGATCGAAAAAGAATTGTATTACTAGGTTATCCTAGGCACAGTACTAACCCAACACCCAAAAGACTTATTGTTTCGTTCAAAAGGATCAAAAAATGGACTAGAATCAACGGTTCTAGTCGCTAGAGGAGGAGGAGACCGATCCATTCAAAATGGAAATTTTGGCTATTCTGATTGAAGATTGCAAAGATTGCATCAGCATTTGGTATGAACGATAGTAAGGCTTCATGCATGTCTTTGGGGGATGCTTTTGGAAAAACTTTCAATCGACTTACTACTTGTCCTTTATAGCTATAACAACTTTAAGAAGATAATAACTCTGGAAGCACAAATGTTGTGATGAGAAGTTTTCCTATGTGATATGGTGTTAGTAATGCTAGACCATAGTCTTTGCAATCACTATCAAATGCCTTTATTTGAAGGAATTGCCTCATTTGTCTAATTTGTGTCTGCTACATATCGTATAGGTAGTAGGTAGGTAGGTAGGTTTTTCTTGTCCTGCTTCGTTCCGTGTTATTAAATTAGTGGTTTGTACTGTACACTTACATTTGGTCACTGTGGCTCTTACTGTTTTGCTTAATCCACTTTTGACCATAATTAACTAACTAATCCTAAGGCCTTTTCTACCCTTTCGAGTTGAAGGCGGTTGACCTGTCGAGTTGTCATCTTATTTCCCCTACCAGAACTCCTTCCACTTTTCTCTATCTCGTGTTCTTCTACGGATTTCGCTCCATTTTATACCTCGTTTTTTCCAGTCGCTGACTTTATTTCTTCTGCCCAGGCTTTTCTTGGTCTCCCTTGCCTTCTTCTCCTGTCTCTCGTATATTTTTCTAACCAACCCGGTCTTTTCCATTCTCAATCCATTTTATTCTAAATGTCTATATTATGACAGGGATGGCGTACATATTGATGGATTCACCGTTACGTAATGACAAATTGCGAAAATCTGCCTTCTTACGCTGAATGCGGTATACGTTTTTGTCATGAAGGTCGTGTGGTAGTATCAATTCCGCTTCAGTAAGCCAGTCATAATTTCACTTAACCTTCCTATACCCACGCATACGGTCTGTGAGACCGACTTATATAGTATAGTATACGTCTTTCACTTTGACGTGAGTATAGGAAGGTTAAAGGACTAAACGACGCATTGTTAATTTTTCTTCGACTATCATTAGTTTACCGAAATACTATAGTTTTGTGTCAGCTCGCGCACCGCGGAACACGAGGGCATAAATAGGAATTTTCTACGAGTCTTAATTGCGCATTCTTTGCTAGCCTTCTGGAAATTCTTACCTAACGGACCGAAAAACTGAAGGAAATAGTCAACTACCCATCCACCGAAGGTAATTATCTCCAGAAACCCCTTTTGTCAAGACATCGATTAAACTATGATTTTTCATATTATCTTTCCATTGTATAAGATATCGCCACTTCGCAAAAGAGTGCGGTTCAGTACTTTAACGTTCGTAAACAACGAAAGAAAATTTAGATCTTAACTTTATCAACCCCATACTTCCTTCCTCCTTAACGAAATGTTCGTAAATTACTTTGAAGGCAATAATTAACCCCAATTTGTCTTGTAAATTTTTCTAAAATTACTTTCCATCTCTTCTTTGCAACTTAAATTCTCGTTTACGTGTTTCGTTTAAAGTTAATACCGTTTCGATTACGAAATTTATCGCATCCTTTGTACTTATGGCGGTGTATGAAGGCAAACATATTGAATTAACTCGATAATAAACGTATCTTTGTTCGGACCGTTCAGCGCACAATCATATTCGGTTACACTACTCCGATGTTTTCTGACACAAACCAGGAACTCGAAACGTTAAATTCACACTGACAAAAACGAACATGTGGTGACCATAACGCCCATACTTCGCGATCATTTCGGTAGGCATAAAATACGTACGTAATACGAGATTCTCGTAACTTCGTCGAGTTCATGCGTACGCATTTTTTAAAGTCGATCGCCCTTGTCGCAACTGACGATGGTTTACGTACGGGGCAAAAGGGTACAATTATAACGACAAAAAAAAAACGAAAGAATTATAATTACGGGCACGCACGCGAGCGAATTTGCATTCTTCGTTCTTCCGTAAAACTCGCGATATGCGTGTAACGTGTCGGTAAATCCAACGTGTGTGTGAGGGTCATTTGAATAATTACGCCGCGATAGGTGTTACACCCTACCTTCCGAATCGACCAGCTACACATTATCGTACTGTCTTTCTAAAAGTCGGCCCTATAATAACACTAATGGGGATGGTCATTTGGGGAATAGGTGTTCTAAATCGAATTTTATTGCGCGCTTTGATGATAAAAAAGTTAATTTGCGAACGATAGGCAATTGAGACGTCTGATATGACCGGTGATGGTAGGAGCTCTTCTTCTATCTATGTGACCATATTATAAAGTTTAATTACACGCCCCTGAACGTTGCGTGGGACGTAGGTCGAAGGCTAAAAGATACTTTCTTTCAAGATCGCTTGAACTTTAAAGAAAATTCATTGGTTCCAAAACTATTAAATAAATAACTAAATAAATGAAAAGCCTGTTCTTATTTTTTATATCCTCATGCAAGCGGGAAAACGCTTGGTGCTCTCTTCATACCAGGAGACCGTAGCAACGACTTTCTCATAGCTCAATGTTTGTTATTTTATTTAGCGAATGTATTTTCAGGATCTTCCTCAGCAATTTATTCACAAAGGTTTGCAGGTGTCCATTTGCTGCCCTCTCATACCTTCCAATCATTGCACCATATAGCAATATACTCATAACTAGAGACCGGGTTATTTGTTCGAGATTTGACTAAAACATGTACTTATATATGTCTTAAAAACGAGCAAAATAAATGCCTAGAATATGTAAAATATGACTAACCCACAGACATTTACACTAATTTTAAATTGTGTCTCACTTTTTCCAATTTCGTTTATGAAGGTCAGTCGAGAGATGTTGAGTAATTTGGGATCTTTTCTCACCTAGAATTTATAAAAGAAGAAAATTATAGTAGAAAATGTATACACCCTTTTAGATATAAGAAGAAAACGATTATGAAATTGAAGGAATATATTTTTATTAACGAAAATAATTTTATCCAGTAATTCGAAGCAAGTTTTCGAACCAATTGTATGGCAGACTAGAATTTGCAATATAAACATGTAACTTAAATTAAATAAATAAAATAAAATTGTTTTGTAAAATTATCAACTTACCACTTCACCGCACGCTTTGCAGAATACATCTTCTTTGTTCAAAAGTAATCCTGGAACGGTTTTAATCCAGGAGGTTACAAAATCGCTTTTTATGTTTGGCATTTTTGAATAACACTCGGTAACACTTGACTTTATTCGCTGTTTGTAAACGATAGAAATTTCTATGCGATAAACGCTGAAACGTATACACCCCCATACCTCTTTATTTCTAACCAATCAGAACTCACCTTTATTCGTTTAATTCCCGATTTTTACTCTTAGAAACCGTACCAAAATAATTGCAGCTCTTCGGTATTGAACATGATATTTCGTTTTGAAATTTAAAAGCAATTAACAATTTCTTAGAAAAATTTAGGAACATAAATTTTTGGAAAAAGCATTAGGGATTAATGCTTTTAAGTAATATTTATTTTATTGTATTTAACTTATATGATAGATCTCTACCACTAATAGGTCAATAAAACCAGCCTTGTTTTATTGACCTATTAGTGGTAGAGATCTATCATATAAGATAAGTATAAAAAGGTCACGAAATATATATATATTGTATTTAACAATAAAAAGCGACCTGAAAATCGTCTACTGTATTTTTATAAAAATAACGCGATGTTCTAAGGGAAAAATATGTCGAATAATTTCAAATATTCGAAATATGTGGAAAAAGAGCCAAAATATTCTAAATATATGATATTAAATTAGTGCTAAACACTTTTATTTACCATAATTCGTCTAGATCTTAAAGCGTTCAGTTGTACCGTTGACAGTTATCTATATGCAAAAACATATAATCCGGTCTCTGCTCATAACGCAACTGTTGCACATGTTGATTTTTGTTGTTTCTGAGATGTCACTTGTTTGCAAAATTTTCCTTAGGGAGTTGAATGGATGCTGTTCCAAGGGAGTGTTAATAGGTAGTCTATGCATGTAGTAGTCTATATCTCCTGTGGCCTAGTGCCCCACAGTTAGTGATCAACTGTTCCATTGACTCCTCTGCTTCACCGCAGAATCTGCAAGTGTCCGTGTTGGATAAGCCTATTTTGTGTAGGTGCTTGTTGCAGGTATAGTGGCCTGTGAGTGCCCCCGTCAGTATCTTTAAGCTTCTCCTGTCCAGTTTTAGGGCGAAGTCCGCCCTCCTAGCGTCGTAGCTCAGAAACCTTTTGGAATGTTCCAGCCCACTGGTATCATTCCAGTGATTTGTTGTCATGGATGCTGTCCATTTCTTTATCTCCCCTTTAAGGAGACCTTTATTAAACCCAAAAGATGGGGTAGGTCCAGTAAAGTTCCTCTCAGGCCCTTTTTTGCGTAGATGTCTGCCATCTCATTTTCCTCCGTGCCCCTCATGTCCTGGCACCCAGACCAGAGTAATCTGGTTCTGAGTAGCCAGGTCGTTAAGCATGTTGTGACATTCCGATAATATTTTGAACGTAATTGTACAACTGCTCAGGGCCTTAAGAACTGATTGGCTATCCGAGAATATTTATTCGAATATCTGTCTTGCTTCCTCCCTTCTTTTCCATAACTGACCCAAGGTATGGAAATTCATCTACTTCTATTATTTTCCCAATTATCATTGTATCACTGTTAGGTTGGTTATTGTCTTTTTAGAATTATAGTTTTCTTTGTATTTATTTTAAGACCTACATTTTCAGAATATTAAGTAAGCTTGCTTGTTTTCGTTTGTGTATGTTACAAGTCTTAACTACAGCATAGAATGTATGCTATTCTAAATTGCAAGCTTGCAAGCCTGCAAGCCGTGTGGTTCTTTGCGTATTGTTGAGGAAAAATTAAACCTGCCCGAGCCCGAAATTGTAAGAAATTACTGTTTCATCGCTACACACACATCTTTTAGAGCTAAAATATACATCTTCAGCAAACTTGCTTTCGAACCAACCTACGAAATCTAATTTTAACGATCTTGAAAATACGTACCTTACATCCTTAAAGTCCCAAGGAAGATCCGCATTCCAGACGGATACTATACCTTTTCGCTACACCCTTTCGCTTGTTCTATAGCCCCAAATGATGTGATTGGATCGAATTCCTCTCATTCATAGAAACATCATTGAGCTTACAAGGAGAACACCAGACGACTCCGCTTTCGATTTTGACGGGTCTTAGATATGTTATAGGAGGACCTCTCCTGAGTATCGGGTTAAAGGCTTAAATCGCACTTCGCCCTGGTTCGACTGGTTTTCGAAAAATATACCTGTGACTTCTATGCGTTCTCTATATACTAGTAACGTTAGTTGTAAGTTAAGCATAGCGGCGTAGCGCAGTGGATCAAGTACACAGCTACCACGCTGGAAGTCCCTTGTTCGATTCCTACCCTCGCATTTTTCTTTTAAATTGTATTTCACACGATGTTTACAAATATATTCCGTTTTATGCAAAATTGTTCAAAAATCGTCACGGTACGTACTTTAATTGTAAGTTTGAAATACCTTATTGGTATTCGCAAGTATATGCAGGTATTTCCTCCTTCTCAAAGTACCGTTATCGAATTCCCCGCTCTTGAGGGTCCCTTTGGGAGCTGCGCCAGCCGCTGGAGGGTTTTTTTCAAACAATTTTGCATAAAACGGAATGTATTTGTGAACATCGTGTGAAATAAAATTGAAAAAAGTCAAAGGTAGGAGAATCGAACAAGGGACCTCCAGCGTGGTAGCTGTGTATTTGATCCACTGAGCTACGCTGCTATGCTTGACTTACAACTAACGTTACTAGTATATGAAGAACGCGTGGAAGTCACAGGTATATTTTTTCGAAAACCAGCCGAACCTGGGCGAAGTGCGATTTGAGACGTTAACCAAATACTTAAGGGAGGTCCTCCTATAACATATCTAAGACCTGTCAAATCGAGAACGCAGTCGTCTGGTGTTCCCCTTGTTAGTATATATACATGAAATTTGTATAAGAAAATTACAGCTCTTGCAAAGCCGTACTAAAGAGCGGTATAGCCGCGAAACGTACGTATACGGAGAGCAAGAGCAGAACCCATTTTGTAAGAAAAATATCGTTTTTAGAACTGCCTGAGCAGATTCCTTCCCGATCTAACTGGTAAAAACGTCCAGAATGACTTTATAATCCTCCTACACTTATAGAAAGACGAATACAACATTCAAGCTAACAATAAGTTAGATTCTCACCCCTGAACATGGTCGGTCGTAAAATCCCGTATTGTTGTATTAAATTACAGTCGCAATCAAGCTTTCAAAAGCTACCTCTACTCCGTTAGCATAACATAATCTCAGAAGCGATTGTATTCACTAGAACGGACGGACAAGAGCTTCCTACTAATAACGCCGGATAATTTGAAATTTGCGATTCCGATCTTAATTCGAGAAAGGGAGGGAGGGATGGTAAGAGCGAGAGAGGGAGGCTTCGCTTTGAAAATGTCACAGTGTTCGACGAAGGGAAGCGCGACGATAGAGGGTCGTAACGGAGAGAGGGTGGAGAATTTAATAAACTCGAACGGGAATCCTTCCGTCTTGCCATCGACTTGTTATGAAAGACAATGTAGCGTCGCGAAGCAAGCTTTTATGTGTGTGTGTGTGTGTGCGCTATTTTTTCTTCTTCTCCGTCTTTTAACGAGACGAAGCGAGCTGCCGCCACCGCCGCCACCGCTTGCGATAGGGATTTTCTCGAGCTCGGAGCGTTTCGGCGATTCGGCAGGATTTCTGCTAATAGAAACTTTATTCGGAATGGCATTTCCAATTAAGAAGATTCGAAGTATGAACCGCTTTTCAAAGTACGTTTTTATCTGGAGGGTGGACGACGGCAGATATGATGCCCACGCGTTACGAAATTAGGAAATTAAAAATAAAGTACAAAAGCCGCCGTGGGAGAAACTCAAACGTGATGTTATTGAGGAAAGCTCTAGAGGAATTCGTTGCGTGGGGTGAAACGGAAAACTTCGCCAACATACACAGGACGACTACAATTTCGTAAACAACATACAGCAGACGCTCGAATAACGAACTAATTCACACCAAGAGTGTTTCACATTATCGAAATGTTCACATTAGGGAAGGTGATTATTAACAAGCAAATTATTAAAAGAAACCATTAATACGTCGAAATAAAATACAAAAAATATTTGACAAACCTTTTGTAAACACTAAGGATAACAATAAATTAAAATAGCGTTTTATAATCGCGTATTAAAGAACGAACCTCAGCCAACAAAGTTGTAATTAAGACTACTGTTGCAAAATCAAAACTGCATATGTATGCATACGCAACTAAAAGCATCTGTATTTGCTATAGCAATGAGGTATCCCAGGACTGTACACAATTAAGTTTAAATATGGATATATGCTACATAAATCGGGGACTCCCCTACACAATCGGATAACTCGGGGACTGATCAAACTGGGCTTTTCATAGGCAACTTGTAACGCTCGAAGTTATTCGTAGACGATCGGAAATTACGTGCTGTTTACGTCATCGAGTTATCGAATTTACAATACTTTTACGTTATCGAACATTCCGTATAATCCTATACTACGAATTTTGTGTTCACATTAGCGCAATGTTTCCAATATCGTGTATTTACGTTATCGAGCGTTAACTGTACTTCATTATCGTTGGAATAACAAAAATTAACAATAATGTTAAATACTTTGTTTCCAAATAGGAATGACCGGGGGTTTAAGAAGAAATATAATTTTCTCATCATCCAATTTCCCAGATTTTAATGAAGGCTTTCTAACCTTAAATCACAAATTATAAAACTTTTCTTCCGCTTTGTAAAAATAAATTTAAGGTGAGCATAACAACGGCAACGTTTGTTGTACGTGTAGGTAAAAAATAGCTTAATCCACCCCACCGGCGGCCAAATTAATACAAATACCCTCCTACAACGCGCGAACGTAAACTCGAACGAAGGGCGAGAGAACGCGAGAGGAACGCACCAATTAAGCGCCGCGCACGCATAAAAATTTCATCTAATACGACTAACCCCCACGTGTACATTTTTATGTGTCATTTATTTTTAATCCCCTCATTAAACGTAATTTACATATGTATTTCGAAACGCGTACAAACAGCCCCGGTCGGACGACCAACCGGTCCGCTGGAGGTGGTACCCGAATGAAAATTCTACGCCGGATAGACATAAACATGTCACGTTACACATGCTAGTGGCGTACGGGAGGCGGTTTATATTTAATTATTCCGGTGGAGAGCCCACGGACGCCCATCCCTGCCTGTGACACGTTCACCCTTACCCTTACGCTTACGTTACGTTCGCCACGAGATGTTCCGTCATTGTTTTTTTTTGTATGCGTGTAAGACTTCTCGTTTGTATACGGGGTGATGCACAAGAATCTCTATTTGAAGGGATTGATTGAAATTTACCTACATATGCAGATTAATGCAAATACAGGGTTGAGCTCGATTCCAGGAGAACTGAACGTCGGCATCGGTTTTAGCCATTGCGATTAACGGTTCAGAATCACGTGGTATTTATTTTAGGGTCGTGACGCGATGTGCCAAGCTATGACGTAAGCAATTTTTAAATGAAACGTCCTAAACATAGCGTTTTTTCCTCCTTTAAACGTTAAGCAATCCCATCTTCAACGATCTAAAGATTTTATAAATTCTATAATATAATTTTGTCATTATCACGTAACGTAAAATCGAAATAACAATATAATACTCATTATCAAGGAATTAATTTATTTGTGTTATATTTTAGTTGCATTTTATTTTATTCGATCTAGATATCGCAAAAAGAGGACGGAAAGCAACAAAAATATACTCTAAATCAGGCATGGGCAACCTTATTTTTTGTAGGGCGGCCAAATAAAAAAATTAGCATGGATCACGGACCAAAACAAAAACAATTGATACACTAATGAAGAAAATTTCACGGGCCGTGCTAATATGCAAAAATTCAATGGTAAGCAGGACAAATCTTACTCGAGGGTCGCATGTAGCCCACGGGCCGGAGATTGCCCATGCCTGCTCTAAATCAAACCTTTGGGAATCTTTGGGAAGAAAGGAATAGAAACCAAGATCAAACAAAGAGTATACAATTCAGTAGTAGCACCCACAATAATGTACGCAAACGAGTCCTGGACAATACAGCATTAACACAGAAGTAAAGTAACGGCTAAGGAAATGAAATTTTTAGAAAAATTGGGGGAACACTAAAATGGATAAAATAAAAAACGCAACTATGACAAATCAAGAAGTCGCACTAAACAAAATTGGAGGATGTAAACTGAATTAATACACGCACATAAGAATGAAACAAAAGAGTCTAACAAACAAGCCAAAAGTAACACTAGAAAAAAATAAGGGAAGACCAAGAAGAAAACGGATTGATAGATTGAGAAAGATAAGTGCACACCGGACACGATGGAAAGAATGGACTAAATCGTCGCCGAGAGGCATAAGGATTTGCGCACAATGCCGCGTGTACCATTTTCGGTACACGCGTATACGCCTACACGCCTCATTTCTGGTCTAATACCATTTTGTTGAACCTGTCAAAGTCCAGAACTTGAGTTTCGCCCCCAGATTAATTTTTTCAGCTGACTGCAGCGCTGTCGCGTTACTTGAATAGCAACAGCTAAATTGAATTCTCCCTAAGTCAAATTCATCAGTTGGCTGCAGCGTTAGAATGCAATTTTAGTAACAATTTCTAAATTGAACTCGCACTAACAGTAAGTACAATAACTCATAACTCGACTTTCTATCTAAGTCGAATTCTTCACTTGGCGGCAGCGCTAGAATGTAATTTAAGAAACAACCTCTAACTTGAATGTTAACTAATTGTAAGTTGAACAACATAGCTGGAATTTATCCTTAAATCAAATTTCTCGTTGATTGAAGTATTAGAATGCAATTTTAAAACAATCTCTAACTCGAAATCTCGCTAAGTTGAACAACCAAGAACTCGAATTTCTTCCCTAGGTCGAATTCCTCAGTTGGCTGCAGTGCTAGAACGCAATTTTAATAAGAATTTCCAACTTGAATTCGGCCTTAGTTAAACTACACATAACTAACATTTCTCTCCAAATCGAATTTTTCTGTTGGTAATGCTAGAATGCGAATCTCTGGTCTGAAGTCCCTAAGCCGAGTTTCTCCCTAACAATATGTTAAATTATTCAGTTGGCTGCTAGCCAAGAATACAATTTTAGCAACAATCTCTAACTTGAACTCTAAAGTCCAACAACTCGCTACTCGAATTTCGAAAGTTGAATTCAATTGGCAGCAGCGCCAGAATACAATTCTCCGAGTTCAAGAATTGGAAGTACAAGTTCGACTTAAGCCTCAAGACGTTCGACTGTATTTTCACTACAAATATAATGTTTTTGTTTGGTATGCAGTTCACTATAGTTTCTTTGTTTCCCTTAATAATAAATTAAAAAAAAAAAAAAAAAACAGAAAAGAATATAATTTTTATTTGATTTTCACTTTTTGTGTACCGTTTTCAGTACATCCGTTCAAGTAATTACGATTATTTAAAAACGACTCGGTATGAAACTGATAAAGCGATTTATGATTTCTTGTAGTATCTCAGCTCATGCCAATTGTAATTGGCGGCTAACAGTGTCTGGTGTTTGCATCATCGTATTTTACCACCTTCAATCTATCTAAAATAACTGCAATGAAACCCATACTCAAATTATCACGGCCATTTTGGTTAAAATCTGAAGAAATAGAAATTTTGACATTTACCAAAAATTTTACTTCGAATATCATATCTAAACGATAACACGCTCCCTTCAAATGTTGGAACCTTGAGTAGCGTGTGATGTGTAACCGATCTTGATGATTGCAATCGAGGAAATTAAAAAAAAAATTAAATTAGGCAGCTAGGTCATCTTGAAATGAAAGTTTAAAAATTCTTTCCTCTTGGTTTCGGAGGAAATTTTGGTCGGAATCGCAAAAGAAAGTACCTTAATTTTGGATGAGATTCTAAAGACGATACCTCGCTTTCGTGAAAATTTGAAGACATAGATCATAGTGAATGTTGGTCTTGGTATAACTTGTGGTAAATTGTTCTTCTTCTAATTTTTGTGTTTATTCGTCGCTTATTTTGCCTCACATGTAGGAAGGTGGTTTTTGTACATCTACAGCTCCTGATCTGGTACTTTTCGTCTACCTTTTGGTCCATTTCATAAAGTGTTACTTTAATATTCTCCATTATCCAGTTGCGTTCTACTGGTTTTCTTCGCAACACTCTCTTGGCAACGTTTCTAACAGTAAAACCACGTTCGCTTCGAATAAAAGACTGGATCTAAATAGTCCAACAGTTTCCAGCGACTTTTAATCTTTGATATTATATGTAAATCGTATTTCCGACAGCTTCCATTGTTGCTTTTATAACTTTAACCCAAATCTTCACGATGAGCAATTACAACGGCAGTCTTATTTAAATAAGAATGAAGAATGTTGGTTAAATTATTCGGCAATAATGAAGTAGACATGAATCCAATAATTAACATATAATGCACATACGCATGCTATGGATTTTCAAATATGAATACCTGAAGACTGCTTCTGTCCTAGAATTTCTCCTCTCATTGGTATAGGGATTGGGGGAAGGAAGAAATAAGAAGAACTGACAACTTCCAAGGGTTTTACTCTTTTAAGTGTGGTTTTTCTCAAAAATTCTTTGGCAAACGCATAGAGAAGTCACGTCCATGATTTGCGGAGAATAAACTTCTTTACTTTGCTAATTTCCACGTATAATTTGTCATTATTCAAAACATGACGAAAACCACAAGTAGCCATCACTTTTCCTTGATGGTGATTAATTTCTGACAAAAGGAAAATGTGTTCAGAGATCAGAAATGATGAAAATAAGAATATCGGACATTCCTAAGCTACATACATTCTTGGTCAGTCTTCACCCAAAAATACCAACATTTCAACAGAAACTCGATCCCTTTTTGACGTGGAATCATCCAGTTCCATCGCGTTTAATGTACTCAACATTCTTCGAATTAAAAATATCCTCGAATCATCTCCATCGACTATTTGGATTCAAATCTACTAGACTTTTTCCAGATTTGTTAATAAACTTGCTCCAAATGTTGCATACACTCAACGATATGACGCAGCTTTCCGCCGTGAGAAGCTCGAGAGCTGAGTAATGTGAAAGTGCATGGTCAACGAATTCAATCGCCGGAAGAAACGGTCGATTACATCAAAGACGATCTTCCGGTACGGTTCCGATGTAAGTCCGACTTTACGTTCCCAAGAATCAAAAATTGACTGCATGCTCGATGGATTCAGTGGCCGGAAGAAGCAGTCTATGGCTTCAAAGACGATCTTCCAGATTCAAATCTACTAGACTTTTTCCAGATTTCTTGATAAACTTGCTCCAAATGTTGCATCCACTCAACGATATGACGCAGCTTTCCGCCGTGAGAATCCCGTGGGCACAAACTAAGCAAACATTGTTGAACAACAGTTTGTCAACAGTTAGTCAGATGTTGGCAACTGTTGTTGAGAGTAAACGTACTGGAAGTTGACAAACTCTTCGGAAACATCGACCTACCCCTTGTTGCTTAGGTGTTCGTTGAGGAGGTGCCATTCTGAGTTCGATCAAGTCACAGTCTGCTCTTCAGTCCAATCGTGAGACATTTTTAACAGCAAGGAATGCAAACTGTACCGACACATCAAAAATGGATAAAAATCCAGATATTTCCAATATACCTGTAAACATTAGCGACGCTATTGAACCAGATTTCCTTTGAAGTATCTCTCCCGGAACGACCATAGTGCAATACGTCATCAATAGTGTTGCAACTATTGAGAAGTATACGTATATATTGTGCGAAGTAGTGTGTTACCCATGTTTGCTTTGTCTGTTCCCAGCTTTAGACGTAAAAGTTTTGTATTTTGGTTCCTGCAATCGAGGGGATTAGACGATCTTTCATTAACGAAATGATGACCTAAATCCGATGGAGTAAACTTTTCAAACTGCACGACGACCCTTCCAATTCTAGAGGAATAAGCAGCCAAACAAAGAGATACTCCAAAGATTTCCCGAACATAACTCTGGAGGGCTTTTCTTTCTAAATGTCAGTGTAATAACATCCTTCTTCGGTTTCATTACGCGAAAGCTTCATTTATAAAAATCCAATCATTTCAACGCAAACTCCGCGCTCTAATTAGCAGAAATTGATATTACGGTTTCAATTTCAATTAGTTCGGATTATCAGCTCGTCGACGTTCGCATTCTATACCCTCTTTTCTTTTATTCCATTTTCTCGCTTTTTATACTCGATTTCCTTCCGACGCGGTTATCTAGGAAACGGCTTTGAAGCCGATCTCCGTGCATCTGGTTCCCGTCTATTGTTTCTCGACTTATCTCGCAGCTCGCTGCAACCTAAAACATAATGGAATCGCATTAAACGCGGCGGCGATGACGACGATGCACCCGCGGGAGCTGGAAACCGAACTTATCCGGGTAGTACTGCATTCGACGAATAGTTCGCTTCCGGGATTATTAATTATAATGGAGTGGAGGAAGTGGCTGGCTGACGTCTCCGTGAATTTTCTAGACGAAAAGCTATCCAACTCTCATATTTCCCAAAGCGATAATACGTCTTAAGAAGCTTGTCCTTTTAGTATTGCTGAAAGTTGAATGCGGAGCACCACGAATGAAACATCAACTGTTATTAACCAAAGTAACCGCAATAAAAAAAGTCACAAGATTGGAAATTGCAATACCAGCGGAAAATTGTCAATCGATGTGGTACTTCATCATCGAAAAGTAGAAACCAACACACCGAGACGTTGTTATTGAGACAATCCTCTCCTAAAGTTGTAAGATATGAAATTTTGGGACTAACTCAATAACAACGTCTCGGTGTGTTGGTTCCAGTTTTTGGTAATGAAGCACCATATCAATCGACAAGTTTCGTCTGGTACTACAAATTCCAACCAGAACGTGTCATTCTCAGTGACGATCGACCAACGACAACAGTTAACCACAAAAAATCGACGCTGCAAGCTAGCTGACCAAGGAAGATCGACACGTGACATATCGCGAGATTGGGACTTCCCATACATTTCCTCAATTTCAAAGATTCTGTATGAACAACTGGGTGTGAGAGAATCAGTGCTCGCTGGATCCACCTTTCTTCAGCAAAAGATGGTTGGCGTCAATTGGCTTCGAGAAACGTCAAGCCACGTCAACAACGAAGCTCAAAAAACTTATAGAGCACCGGTCAATGGTGACGAATCATTAATTTAATTCCATGAATCCTCTCTTTGGGTCTTTTAAAGTTGGAGAGAATGCAATGCCGACAGGCTATCATAGAAAATGGTAGCAACGTCCCTCTCAAAAGCTTATCATCTATCAAGATCCAGGAATGATTAACGCCGAATGGCATTCACTATTTATCTGCCAGAGATAACTGCCAAGCTTCGAAAAACAAGGCCAGAAAGACGAATTATTCTCCATCAAGATAATGTTAGTTGGCATACAGTTCGAAACGCCAATTGAGCTGTTGGGACGACAGAACAGAATAATTAGGCTATCGTGCGGTACATTCTAGACGTAAGTCCCAACGATATGTTTACGTTGTCAAGCATCAACAATTGATTTCACGATCAACAGTTCCAATGGCTTCAAAGACAATCTTCCGGTACAATCGTAACCTAAGTTCCGTCGATTTCTTTACGTTTCCAAAGATCAAGAATGAAACTGCATGGTCGACGATTGCACGATTTCAACGATTATTAGAAGAAACAGCCAACGGCTTCAAACATGCTCTCCCGGTACAATCTTGACCTAAGTTCCAACGATGTCTTTAAGTTCCCAAAGATCAAAAATGAAACTGCATGGTCTAGGGTTACGATTACCGGAAGAAGCAGACGATGGCGTCAAAAACGACCTTCAGGTACAATCGTAACCCAAGTCCCATCGATGTGTTTACATTTCCAAGGATTAAGAATGAAACTGCATGATCATCGATTTCAATCGCCGCGCCGGAAGAAACAGTCGATGGGTCCAAAGGCAATGTTTCGGTACAGTATTGATATAAGTCCGACTTTACGTTCCCAAGAATCTAAAATGGACTGCATGTTCTATGGATTCAATGGCCAGAAGAAGCAGTCGATGGCTTCAAAGGCAATGTTTCGAGACAAGGATGATTAAGTCCGACTTTACGTTCCCAAGAATCCAAAATGGACTGCATGTTCTATGGATTCAATGGCCGGAAGAAGCAGTCGATGACTTCAAAGACGATCTTCCGGTACACTTTAGACGTAAGTCCGATTTTACGTTCTCACGAATCAAGAATGGACTGCACGGTCAATGATTCCAATCGCCCAATGAAGCAGTCGACGACTTCAAATGGCCATCTTGTCTATTCCTGAAGATTTCAATAAGATTTTTGACATTTGATGAACAATATAAAATTCTGGATAAGAACCAAAAATTTAAACGAGAATAGGGGAAAAGAAATTAGGGTGATGCAAGATAAATGGAACCGAATAAAGACGGGAGAAAGGAAATACTAAAAGTTTGGAATGAATACTATGCGGAAAAGCGTACAGGAACACAGAGCGCGGAACAAACAAGACGGCAAAAAATATCAAAGGAATGCAGAGAAATAGATAGATAAGGAGAAGGTAGAGGAAACCTTACAGAGTACAAAAATGGGAACGGCTGGGGGAGAAGATGAAATAACACCAGAGGTGATCAAACGGATGGGAGAGAAAGGAAGAGAATGGTTGTGGATCATAATTAAAGAAGCTTGGGAATCCTAGAGGATCCCATACATAGCAAAAGAGGAACAAAAACAACGCGAGAACTGTGCAGCAGTGTGTCTGGTTCCAAACTGGTTACAAGCTATATACGAAGATACTACAGAAAAGATTGACAGAATACGTTGAAGAAAAACTTGAAAACACACAAGTGGCATTTAGACCAGGAAGACCAACTAACGACAACATATATATACGTATTACGAAGCCTCATAGAAGGGAGGATAGAAGAGGGAGAAGACGGAGAAGACGGAGAAGAGGGAGAAGAGGGAGAAGAGCCGTTCCTGACATTTACAGACCTGAGCGCAGCCTTTGATACTGTAATAAGAGAAGAAATACAGAGAAGCCCGAAAGCACTGAAAGTATCGAGAAAGTTAATGGAAGCCATAAGATCCGCATACGTAGAGGTGAAGGCAAAAGGTACAATAAGACGGAGAAGTATCGGCAGGTTTCCGAACGAACAAAGGAATAAAACAATGAGAATAAGGCACGAATGAGAAAGACCCAACACTGTTATATAAACACTGAACCGGCGGAAGTAAGTGATCTGCTCTACGCAAACGATATGGTACTGATATCAAACTATAAGAGCAAGATACAAAAACTACTGAACTTCTGGACAGGAGATGTAGAAAATATGAGAATGGAAGTAAATGCGAAGAAAACAAAATTAATGATAATCGACAAAAAACAAGCGCATGAACGATTGGAGAACTAGATGAAATGTAGAGGAAAAGTAAAAAAACAACTAGCGACCTATGGATATCTTGGTAGCATGGGGACGAATGATGGAAGATTGGATGCGGAAATAGAAAATAGAGGAAACAAACTTAGAATAATTTACTATGCAGTCAAATAGACAATATTGGGACACAAAGAAATAGATAGGGAAGTAAAGCTGCAGAACCACAACGCAATTACAGTACCAACCCTGACATACGTGAGTGAAAATTGGACGATAAACAAAAAACAAAAGATAAAGATCAATGCATTGGAGATTAAACTTTTTAGAAAGATGGCAAGAGCAACCAAACTGAAGAGAACAAGACATTATGAAATTAGGAACCAATACTATAAAGAATCAAAACAACGCAATTAAATTGGTACGGGTATGTGGTGAGGATAAACCCACAGACTTGCAAAGAAAATATTTGATATTGAACGAGGAAAAGAAGAAAAAGAAGACCTAGAAGGAAATGGATGGCCCATATCGAAGAGTATAGGAAGGAAAAGGAAAATACCCTAAAGGACCTAAGAAGACTTCCCAAGGAAAGGATGGGATGCTAGAAATGGAGAAGAGAGATAGAAAAGAAGAGGACATTTGATTTGAACGAATTCAAAAGTGTATTTTGAGGCCCGTGAAGTTGGTAACCGAATTTGTAAAAATATAATAATTCATCGAAGTTCCTGGTAGAAATGAAACAGGTCTAGAGTACTTTGCGGAAAATTTCAAGAGTTCTACAAAACTGCGCGAAAATACCGAAAATGAACGTAGCAAGCATTTTCGCGAAAGACAGTGCGACTCGGACATATTTCTCCACCTCGACGATAGTTCTAGAGTTCTTGACCAATCTTAAACAATTTTCTGCGAAAATTGGGATTTTTCAAAAAATTGTTAATTTTGAAAATCGCAAAAACAATTCTATTCGCGGGTCTGAATAGCACCCTAAGAGTTCTATTGAAGACCCTTGAAAAATTTTTTTATCAAAACCTTAATTTGAAAGATATTTGGGATGGTGTGAAACCCATAGTTCTGGATGAAAGAATTAAAAAAATTGCGCAACTGTTCTGATCGCAACCCACTAGAACCCTAAAAGTTCTATCGAAAATCCTCATACCATTCTTTTGTAAAGTCGCAAATTGGAAAGCTATTCGAAGAACTCTTAGGGTTCTAGTGGGAACTCCGATCAGAACTGTTGCGCCACTTTTTGTTTATCCAGAACTATGGGTCCCACACTATTGCAAATATCTTCCCAACTAAGGTTTTGAAAAAAAAAAGGTTGTAGGGGTCTTCGATAGAACTCTTAGGGCGGCTATCAGATCCGTGAATAAAACTGTGTTTGCGATTTTCAAAGTTAACCCTTTTTGCACAATCTAAAATTTTGCAGAAATTTTCACAAGATTGGTCAAGAACCCTAGAAGTATGATCGAGGTGCAGACATATGTCTGAAACGCACTGTTTTTCTCGAGAATGGTTGCTAGGTTCATTTTCGGTATTTTTCATTTTTTCTTCGCGCAATTTTGCAGAACTCTTGAAATTTTCCGCAAGATATTCTAAAACTATTTGGCATCTTCCGGGAAGTGCGATGAATTATTGCATTTTCACAAACTCGGTTGTCAACTTCACGCGACTGTCTTTTTGTGGAAATTACCATAACTCAATATGTACTTTCAATCGGTCTTCATAGTCTTAGGTATCTTTTATTTTAAAAAATGCATTCCGGGTTCATATTTTACTTCTATTTCATTCGCTCTGTAATTAGAACAGAAACTTCAACCGCCACCTATATCTCAACGACAAACACAAGTTCACCGTCCATTTTTCTCCATTCGAAGACATTTTTCTCCATTTACCGGGGCGTCCGCGACAAGACGATATTTCACAATGTAAACTCCGTAAGGGAGGAAAGTTGAAGTTTTCTTGGCCGTCTCCACCGCTAAAGTTCTACAATAAAAAGTAGCGGAGCGCTGGAAATACTTAAGTGTGACAACGAACAAGACATTCTCGGACCGACCAACGCTAGTAAGACGAATAGGCGACTCTCAGCGGGATAAAGATCGAGACGGTAATTCTTAACTACGACCGGCGACGTCGTCATTTTTCTAAATTTTTAACCGCTACCAACCAAACCGCCACCAACCAAACCGCCCTTAAAGAAAATCAACTGCGACGCGAATTCCCGCTCGGATTAATTCCTCCGATTCACAAACGGGGCGACCCGGTCGTATATTCAAACCTCACTTCATTGACGAACCCCATTCATGCGCGTCTATTTTTAGCCCCGAATGGCACATCTCTAAATCCGGATATTCGACGCGCGGAGAATTCCGACCCTCCGGCGCACGGATTATACGCGAAAAAAAAGGGGGAGAGATAATTGCGTATGTACGTACGATATATACGAGTATATTTTGGGAGAATTAACGAAGAAAACAAATTATAAACCGAACAAATTAGAATCGCCTGGTTCAATAGCCCACACCGAGGATACCGTTAGGCCGTTTGCTTGCCATGCCGCCCGCGACCTTGAACTTAGCAATGGGACGCAAGCGCTCCGGACAGGTAGCTCTGCCATGCAGGAGAGAGAGAGAGAGAAAGAGCCGAGAATCGATAACAGCCGAGATTGTCTCTGTTTTCCTACTTCGCGTTGGATACAAGAGGGAGAACAAAGGGTTTAGCTGACCGAACAAAGGATCGTGACCAATACGATTGGGTTGTATATTTTTTGATCGTGTGTATATAAAAATATGTATGATAATTTGATCATCCGTGGTTATAGTCGTCAATAATACACATGTATGGTCGATTCTCCGCGAGCTCTCGGTTTATTCACTTCTCTGAAGTTGGCGCCCGAATTCTCAAAAAAAAATCTAAGTCTTACAGTTCTGAGACAAATAAGTGTAGTTCTGGAGTTCTTCCATAAAATTTTCAATAGTTCTGCAAAATTACCCCAAAAAAGCAACCATCATGTATAAGGACTAGCGCCGTAATTTGTTCGCTGGAGACTTCTGATCTTTTTTCAGCTTACAGGTAAGAGTTCTGGAGTTCATTATTGTTTTCGGGAATGGTTCAGCAAAAACCTTTTTACAAAAATTGTAATTTTTTTGATTTCGCAAGAATAATTCTGGGTAGAGTTCTGGGTAATGCTGGAAGAGTTCTATCGAAAATCCTCATAACGTTCTTCTATAAAGTTAACAATTCATTATTTGCAAAATTCGAACTAGTGTGCTATGTGCCGAAAAGAAAAAAAGATCGCGCAGGAGTTCTGATTAGAGTTCTGGGTAGCGGTCGAAGAGTTCTTCTTTGCTTTAATATAGCATTTCGACACTGTTTTTCGAGAGATTCCCCTTGATTTTCTTCCTTTTTTCGTCTTTTTCTGGTTCTGCTACTCTTTTCTTCTGAAGACGCTTTTCTCGCTTTCTCTAGCTTTATTTGCACTACGAACCAAATTCTTACGATTTTTAATAGCTCGCTTACGTTTTTGGTGACTTCTATCGATTTTCGGAGAGCTAGTCGGGTTTTACAACGCCCCATTCTCTAAAAAATGTAACGAAATGGATATAATTAAACACATTGTATAAATATTCAAAGGAAAAGGAGAAATAAAAAAATGCGGGCTTTTTAAACGAAAATTTCAGAAATAATTCAGAAATGTGGATTGCGTAAAAATAGGTTCATGGTATTTGACAGAGTTAAGATTACAAAGAATAGAAAAGTATAAATCTACATAACTGCATCGCAGCCCACACTGATTGAAATAAAAAAATAAATAAAAATATAGAAATCTACATAACTCTCCTATGAATGACCTGCACTGAGCTTCATTTGTTAGACAACTTTCACGGAAAGTTGTGCATCGACTGCACTGCAGCCAACATTGCATATGCCAATAATTATCACGGGGGGGGAGGGAGGGGATTATGCTTTTTTAATGTACACGTGTAACACCTAGTTGTGAAATTACTTGGTTAATCGGAGAAGTACTGCACTGAAGAGTCCCAACAAGGGCGAAACTTGTCTGCGGTTGTAGTCCGCAATGAACAAAGCATAATTCCCTCCGTTATAACTATTAGCAAATGCAATGTAGGTTGCAGTGCAGTCGTTACACAACTTTCCGTGAAACAAATGAACCTCAGTGCAGGTCATTCATTGGAGAGTTATGTAGATTTCTATATTTTTTCTTTTTAATTTTATTTCAATCAAAGTCTAACAGGTCTTAACGACCTAATTACAGGACTACAAAAGTTATAATTATATACAATAACAGCAGAGAACTATGATACTGTAATCATTACAAATTTTGTATGGCATATACATACATATATTACAGTACTTGTCATTTAAAGGCACATGTGTTTCATTAGCAACTTTTCTGATAGTTGAAATAAAAAGAAATCTGCATTTCCAGATTCTACAGCTTCGATTTAATTTCAATCTAAGTAAAATTTAACATACCTTCAAATTTCTCAGAAAGCACAAAAGATAAATATAGGAAAACCTAATACAGTCTGGGTAGGAGTTAATAAACTTTCTGCGAGTCTAAAAATATACATGCTGTTCAATTTGAAATAACATTATACACAATTGAAGTTAAAACCAATAAAGCCAATCTATGGAATCACCCTGTAAATTATTGTAAAATTACGTAACTGAACATAAGCAGCCCAAGATATACCAAATCAAGGCTAGAAACATGATTTGAAAATTTCAAATGGTTCGTATGTTATGTTTCAAAACATCTAACTTTTTCGAAAATCTTCAATTACTTCGAAAATGGTAAACGATAGGTATAGGAAACATTGAAGTAACTCACCTTTATTTTTCTATACAATTCGAAAAAAAAAGGCAAAAAATATATAGTGTTCCATTAAAAAAACATAACTTTGATACTTAGCGCTTTTTTGGGGCACCCAAATATAATAATAAATGATAATATTTTCTAACTATGGCCTTTATAAACATACACCATCCTGTCAAAAGAGATTTAGGAAAATTATTATTATTATTATTATTAAGAAAAAATTATTAGTTTAGGAGCCACAGTGCGACGCGCAAGCAGTGAGAATGTAGGAAAAGTAAAACAATATTCCCCATAAGAAAAATAATGTAAATCCAATTAATCCGTTCCAAACACCCAAAAATATTGACAAAATAATACATTTTATAGAGAATAACTATTTTTTTACATACAAAAATAAACATAAACGACTACGGAGTTAACTTCTCTTCGTTGTTTTTTTTACTGGGAGTAAGATCAGCGTGAGAGTCACTGAACCCCTGTCGCACAAGGAATTTATCCAAAACGGTCTGTTTCTGACGTCTCTTTAAGATTCGCCTAAAATGGAACACGACATTATCATTGAACATGCAGGAGACAAGGCTTGCAATAGCCTTATTACGGTGATGCGTCTCCACAAAACTTTGCAACTCATTCCACTTTAGACGCATGTCCTTAAACACTGCAAAAGGGACGTTATCTTTCTCATCTTCTAAAGCAATTTCCTGAACTGCCGTCTGTTGCTGTTCTAGTTGAAGGCCTAGCAGCTCTTCAGTGCTTAGTTCTTCCTTGTGGTCGTCCACCAACTCTTCCTCATCCTAGAGTTACATCCAATCACCAAAGACATAAATGACTCTACAACAGGCGCAGAATCGTCAGAGTCAGCTTCAAATCCAAAAATCCTTTTCGACGATACAATCTGGCCACAATTTTCTCCAAGCAGAGTTCATTGTCCTAGAAGTCACTTCCTGCCAAGCCTTATATAATTGGCGATATTGAAGTGATTCCTACAGAACTCTCTTAGGGTCAATTCAGTGTCCGAGGTCACTTAAAAGCACCTTTGAAACAATGATTTGGTGTAGAGTTTTTGAAGTTTGAAATAATCTGCTGGTCTATAGGCTGGATGAGGGCAGCGGTATAAGGCGACAAGAACTTCACTGTGATGAAACTAAACTCCTCCAACAATTGGTCTTCCAAACTTGCAGGATGGCCAAAAGCATTGTCGAATACCAAGACACACTTGAGTGGAAATTGATTTTCCACATATAACATAAGCAACTCAGGATTTGGTGTTTGCTGTTATCCAATCAAATAAGGGACTCAATGTCCGTATAGGGGCCTGAAATTAATTTCGAATGATGACTTGTTTCGAAACCAAATGGATGTTCTATCCTGACGAAACGTTATCATTCCTATCTCCTTGCATCTTAAACACGTCTTCACTTGTTTGGGCGAATTCTTAGACGACGAGGAATTTGCCACAATCCATGATTTTAACACTTTTCTCAAACAACAACAAAAAGTATTTTTAACAATTCAAACATGTTTGTATTGTTAACAATGCACAGTAACATAATCATACCAGTTCGCGAAGATTTCCACCAGAAATCGAGATCGAGCCTTGGTGACGGTGCAATAACCGCCGCGTCATGCGAAACGCAAAGACCAACCTGTGCGAAATCCGCCAACATTTCGCCGACGTTCGTTGCATTCACACATTTTGTCCGGCAGGCGTGCAGACAGTTCCACAAACAATATCCGTTCCGCCATTGTGTCGAGTTCGATCACAATGGGATTAAATTTGAGGTATTTTGTCTGTCGATCGAACAAACAAGGTATTTACGGCGCGCAAGTATCGCGAGTTGTTACCTAATCGAAAGTAATTTGCGATGGTTTTCTTTTTTTCCAATTTGAAAAAGGAACTGTATATAAATCCATCAATTGAGTTTTAACGGTAATACTTATAAGACGCGTTGATGAGATTTGAACTGAAGGCATTAAACCAGTGTGAAGTTTTTGTAGATTTCATCTGTAGAAATTGTCCTATTATTGCGAGATAAGTTTCAGACTGCGCTCTACTAATGCCTTTTAATTGGCCATTGGTCCAAAATTAAAATTGCGATTTTGAACAAAATCGACTACGAAAAGTTCCACTTCCAAAGGCGAAGTTATTTTTTAGGCGACCAATAGTTGCATAGTACATGTCGGTTGAAACATAGGTTTCAGGGGAAATAAGGCCTATATGTCACTCGTTGCGTCGATTTTCTTAACTTATCAATGTTTATGGACAAATTTGGGCATTATTTGCCCTTAGGAAGTTTCAGGTGCCCCCGATAAGTTCGTAATGTTCATTTTCTCGTACCTAGCTCCCATTGGAATCACGTCAGAGGTGCAAGTTTGCTAATTTTAGCGATTTTCTGCATTTTTTTGCGATTATCTCGGCAATCGTTGGAGTAATCTAAAGAAGTCCTACGCCAGTGAGTTTGGTTCGTGAAGACGCGTCGATTGACATGAATCTGAAGGTGAAAGGGCGTATGCAATTTTAGTTATCGTATTCAACGTTCTATTGCGATTTTTTGCGGTTTATTGCGTTTCCTCGACAACCGTTTGGAATAACCGTTATAAATCACATAACAGTGGAATCAGCTCGTCGATACGCGTCAACTGGCGCAAGGTTTGAACGCGATCAAACGCAAAGAAATTTCGAACTTCGATATCTCAGTAACATAGTTTCGAGAAGGTGACACAGTTCGAGCATTTGGGTATGCCATTAACAAACAAAGAAATAAAAGATTAGCTAAAGGTAGTAGAGCTGTAGGTGCACTTGCTAGTTTAATATAATCTAAACGCCCATTCAAAGAAGCAAAAATACGAATGTATGACACAATAATCCGATCGACAGTGCTATATGGGTGCGAAACGTGGATTCTCAACAAGAAATAAGAAATAAAAATTGATATATGACAGAGGAAAACCCTGCGGAAAGAATCTGGAGGAATAGACGTGATAGACCTGGTACGGAGAAGAAGGACAAAATGGGAAATAACAAAAAAAATTATCGCAGACCGTAAAAATACGAAGATTGAGATGGCTGAGACATGCAAGGATGGCGGAGAACAGACATGTTAGAAGCGTACTCACGAATGGAGATGTGGGAAGAAGGAGCGGAGAGGAAGGCCTAAAAGGAAATGGTTATCAGCTGTAAAGCAAGATCTGGCACAACTAGGCGTAGAGGAATAACAAATCAGTGCAAGAAACAGAATGCAATGGAAAGAAATCATAAGAATATTTTAAGCCAGAAGTCTACAACGCCATGATAGATTTGGAATCTTCGGACCAAATTCTATCGGATACACACATTCTGTGCGCGATTGGACGCAAAAAGAAAATGGGAATTGGATTTCTAGCAACTGTTGCCAATCAAATATATGACGACTTTAATAAATATCTAACGAAAAGTTCGCACCAAAACCAATATACGATTCCAACAGCAAGGAAGCCTTGCTTAAGAAGTACGACATACCCGTTCCGACATTTTAATGTGGGCTGTTAAGAGAAAATATTAGAAATGCTTAAATCGGGAGGAAAGGGCGTGCGTTTTTAAGAACCGAAATCGATGACGAATTCTGCAAAGAAATGACTGCAGAATTGTCCAATTGGTTGAATAAATATAAACAGGAAACATACAGAATCATTTCTGGGTTCAAAAGGAAAGCAAGAAAGTCAATTTATTACACTGTTTGGTACAATTACGATGCCGACACAAACCCTTTGAACTTGAATCGGAAGGAGGGAAAAACGAAAAGGGGAAGGAAAAACGGTGCTGGGCAGAAACTCAAACTCCGGGCAGTTAAGTTTAGCGAGTACCAAAAATTGCTCATACATCCTTCGAAGCTCGTCGAAACATAATTAAGAAACGCGCGATTGTCGAACTCTCCGTTAGATACAGGCATTTAATCCCGCCGTGAACGTAAACAAAACACGTCCTATCAAAAAACGCACTTCGCCTTGCTTGACATATAGTCCGGATTTTACTAGCGTTGATATTTCTTCCTTTAAATTGTAAATATTCGCGTTTACTTTTCAACCACATTCTAAGAGTTCTGCGCCACATAATTTGCGGTATCATAAAAAATCCACTTGACCTTACTCTAGACATGACACAAATTTGACTAGCATTTACAGTTTTATATCTAAAAATACACATCCCATACTGCCAATGACTCTCAAATGTTCCTTATGAAACTTGCGAAACTTCAAACATTAATTGCGGCTTTCCTGTGGATAGTAGGAAAACATTTGCTCTTGCAAATTTTATTTGAACTTTCTCCTGTTTTAATTTGATGCATAAGATGTGAAAAACACGGCGTTTCAGGTTCGAGAAGATATGCGGTTCTTACTAGATACCATACAAGGTAGTACATAGCGATAATACAAATGTAATAAAGAAAACGATTAAAGATTCTAACAAACCAACTTGTGCAGACTCCATATTATCTGCAACGATAATTTTGATAAAAAGAAGAGTTATTATTTCCATTCTCTGAATAAATTCGTACATTTCCTTTCATCATTTCAAAGACCTGGCAGAATATTCATACATACGTCTGTTTCTTTTATCATTCACTCCAATCATATCCGTAATTAAATGTCATAAACATCAACGTCTCCAGCCATTAAACTGTATGTACGTACGACGGCTTTGCGAGTTATAGCCGAGTTTTTGCGGGGTATTGATTTTCTCATCTATATTTAGAAATACCTGAAACTGATACTATTATACGACTGGCATATTAGCTTACCATATTCGCGTTTTTTCGTCGTTGTTTTCCAAAGGAAAATAACTTGCTCAAAGAGCAAGATAAATATGTACAAACAGTCGCAGAATTTACGTAGACTTTATTGAATTTGTAAAGTTACACATGTGTATCCGAGTATCGCTGAATATTTATTTGGATAAGTACACATATGTACATCCATATACAAATATGTAGCACCAACGTAGACTGTTGAAGAAGATAATTACTTCGGCCTGCGCAGCAGTTATTCTAAGATATTTCGTCCAAGAAAGAAATTTGTAGGATTTCACAATGATATAGAATATTCTTATATCATTTGAACAATAAACTGTTTTAACAAGAGTGTTATCCGATTAAAAGAAGTTAAAATATTAATATGTATATAGTTGTTATTCTTAGTACGCCCACTTCTAAATACGTATTACAACCAAATTATCATCCTCCCTGTAGAACAGAATAGAGAATTTCATTCGTAGTCTTTGGATAAATAGATACGAAGAACGTCTCAAAAGTAAGTTACCTTGCCCGTTCGGCCATCGCGCCGTGTATTCACGCGATTCAGTACTTACTCGTGTGGTTCGCGCAGTTCATTCTTCGGAATTTAATATCTCCAAAACGAAGCGCCAATCGGATTAACGCTCGAAGGGTTTCTTTCGTGAGGTCTCAGGAACACTGTGGGCCAGTGCTCTGTGGTCCACTCTCATATATTTACAATCTTATTATTAAAACCTCTTCTTTCCCTGACACTTGGAAAACTAGCAGAATTATCCCTGTTTACAAAAAGTCACTCAGTTGTTACTAATTATAGGCCCATCAACAATATTAGCAACTTCGCTAAGTTGTTTGAGTGTGTTGTTTATCAGCAGTTGGCGGCTGAACCTAGAACCCTACTCTCTCAACACCAGCATGGCTTCTTATCTGGTAGATCTACATTAACCAATCTAGCAGAAGTAACTCAATTTATTAGCAAGTTCTTGGATAACCGCCTTCAAGTTGACGTGATTTACACGGATTTTACTAAGGCGTTTGATAGTATTGACCATCTTATACTGCTACATAAATTGGACGATTTTGGCTTTTCTCCAAGTCTCCTTAAACTAATGCAATCGTATCTTGGTAATCGATCTAGCTATGTGTGCTTTAATGGTTTTCAATCCGGCCAATTACCCCAGCATCTGGAGTACCGCAGGGTTCTGCTCTGGGTCTGCTGTTGTTTAATATCTTCTTGAATGATTTGCTGGAACTACTTGACTGCCGTGTGTTGGCTTATGCTGACGATCTACAAATGTTCACTGAGATTAGAGACTTAAATAATTGTTTCGAACTGCAGAGGAACGTGCAGATCGTCTATGACTGGTCCACACGTAACAGTTTCTTTAAATGTGGACAAGTGTGCTGTTGTCTCCTTTGGCAGAGTTGCCAGCCCCATAGTATTCTCTTATAATGTCAATCGAATTTCTATTCCTCGTAAAACACACTGTAGGGACCTTGGCGTACTGTTTGACCCTGTTCTACGTTTCACGGACCACTTCTTGAAACTTGCAAAGCCGCTACTAAATCCTTGGGTTTCCTCATACGTTCGTGTAAAGCCTTTAATAACTTGAGTGCTTTGAAGTCCGTTTATTGCGCCTTCGTCAGGAGTAAGTTGGAGTACGGTTCTATAATTTGGTATCCCTCCTACTTGTATCAAGAAATTGCCTTGGAAAGAGTGCAAAAACGTTTTTTAAAGTTTCTAAGCTATAGAATCGATGGATTTTACCCTCCCAGATCAACTGATTACATCGCATTACGTGAAAGGCATAATATCGAATCCTTAGGTGACAGAAGAAAGTATAGTAGTGCGGTTTTCTTGCTTAATTTAATTAATAATGTTGTGGAATCTCCCATGCTGTTAGCTGGGGTTGACTTTGCGGTCCCATCTCGCTCTACTCGATCAGCTCATACTTTTCGTTCAGTCAGGGCTAAAACTAATGTTTTGTTTAAGGCCCCTCTGTCTCATATGACTAGGAACATAACTAATGCTTTTCCGGATCCGTTTAGATAATGTTTATTGTACTTGTGTCGTTGTGATTTATAGCTGTATTTGCGTTGTGCTAAGTTTGATTGTTGATTTTGTAGCTGTTCTTGTGTATTGTTTTTTGTTTTCTTGTATAATTATCCTGTAATTGGAGATTTTTCTCTGGTAATAAAGACATATTATTATTATTATTATTATTATTATTATTATTATTGTTATTGTTATTATTATTAGTAACACTCACACGTAATAGGATCGAAATCCGTGATGGACATTACGCGGTATCCCCTTGGGAGTGTTGCGACAGCACTGTAAAATATTTGTGCGTCTACCTTCACTGCTCGGACAGTCGTGCGCCAGCAACCACGGAGACTCCACTTGCTCCTACAGCCGATTGCGAAGTTCGTGTTGTTATTCGTTTTTTTACGACAAACAAATACAACTGGTGATTAGGGACAATGCTGATTTTTGCCACTTGTGAGGTAAACTGTGCCACACCTACCTCTCCAAATTTTGGCTTGACCAGTGCTATTTTTTAAACTTTAGCCTACTGTAAAAAAAAAAAAAAACTTCAGTTGGATGAGCAAATTCCTGTTGGATGTAGTAATCACCATGTTGGGCTTTTACACACTACCTATGCTTTCTGCAAAAAAATTAGTGTACAGTGGGTAAAAATGCTAATAGTTGCTCAAGCTTAATAATAATTTACTTTAGATCCAACTCAACTAGCAATAAGTCACATAGATGGCGAAGATACTTCAAACTTTTATTGCTTTAATTAAACTACAATAAATCATTGGTAGAGTGGTCTTAGTTCTCAATTAACGAAATTAAACGTAGCGTTTCCAGCAAACAGCTGACCTCAAACGATAAAGTGAACTATAAATTCACGTTTGAGGCTATAACAAACCTAAATTATATTACGAGATACAAATTGAAATTCCTATATAGTATGAAAGGACTACTACTTCAGATTAAAAGTTAATTAAGAGTTAATTCTAACAGAATACTTGCTTTGTTGCTCTGGGGAGCAGAAATGGATCGATGTGTATTCGAACGAAAATCCTAATAGACGGACACCAGCGCTGTTTGGTACTTCTGGTTTTGAGTGTTGTTTACTTTAAACGTTGAATGGTAAGTACGACTTTGGAGAATTGTAAAAACCCTAAAATAAACTTTCGCAACCAAAATGAAAAAAAAATCATAACGCAAAGCACACCTTATACCTCAAGGGGGCTGATCATGTAAAAACGACGATAATCATCGGACAAATTCCACTGAAGCTATGGAGCGCCGCACATCCAAGTATGTACATACAGAACTAAATCAACACAATTGCTTCAATATTACTGGCACGGCAAAAGTCCGTCCGTAAAACGAAGATTAAACAAACCAAATTTACCATTGTCAATCGATGAGCGTCGATTCTTCCCGATGAAGAATCAGACGCGATAACTCAGACAAATCACGATTGCAAAAAAAACACTACTATCAACCTCCGGTCGAAAATATAACTACCAAAAAGGTATTGTTTAGGAAGCAGTGAATCCTGTGTCGTCAAAACAACTCTCATACAGGCATTCACTCCCGCCGCGAACGTTAACAAAACACGTCTCATCAAAAAAGACACTTCGCCTTGCTAAACGGATTTTACGAGCGTTTATATCTCTTTCTCAAAATTGTAAACATTCGCCTCTACTTTTCAATCATATGCTAGGACTTTTCGACATATGATTTACCGCAACATGCATTTGACCTTGCACCAGATATGACCCAAATTTTACTAGCGTTTACATTCCTAAATCTAACAAATAAACATCGCATACTGTATAAATAAACGAAGATTAATCAAACCAAATTTACCAGTGTCAATAGATGAGCGTCGAATCCTCTGGATGAAGAATCAGACGCGATAACTCAAAGAAATCAAAGTTGCAAAAAAACACTATTGTCAACCTCTGGTCAGAAAAGAGGGAGATCGAGAAAGACGTGGGCTGAAGAATAACGCTTACCGGTACAGATAAGAGGAAGAAAATGGGAGAATGTAGACAGCATGGCCAAGAGTAGGAAGAAGTAGAGGAAAATGTGGAAGACATAATCAGAAGGTTGAACTCCAAAGTAACCCAACATCAAAAGATAGGAGAGTTCCAGATTAAGAAGAAGAATATGTCACAGAATCACAATCGAAAATGAAAAAGAAATATTAGGAGTATTTTCTTATTTCGGTAACGCAATTAAAGCTCAAGACTATACAGGTTTTCCACAATTAATACGTCAAATTCCTTGATAAGATTGTATGAGGTAAAAGCAAGTCAGTGAGTGTAGAAGAAATAAAAATTGATTGCAAAAAAGTTGGGCAAATAAAAGTGCTGTTTTGGAAACACTGAATTATGTATCGTCGAATGGTATTTAAAAAACGACGTTAGATACAGACATATTAACCGGCCGCTAAAGTAAACAAAACACTTCCTATCAAAAACGCACTTCGCCTTGCTTAACATATAACCCGAATTTGACTAGCGTTTATATTTCTTTCGCGAAGTTGTATAAAATCGCTGTGCGCGTGCGCGTGACTTTTGATTAATTGCTCGTATTTTGTGATTAAATTCTTTCGCTGGTGAAACTTGTCGCGCACGTCCAAGTGGTTTAGGACTTGAAGTAATCGGTTGTGCAGAAATAAAATATTAACCACGCAAAATTTTACTAATTTATTTTTTGTGAAATTATTGCTGGACATGGCTTCGTTCTTTGCTTAATGGAATACTTTTTGCTACTTTCTCCTACTACCCACAATTCACTCATTCCCAAAGAACGTGTGCGCAAATCCTACAATTATTTATATCAATTTATGTCGCCATCTACCCATCTACCAATACACTTAGAATGTAATTAGAAAACTGTTACGTGCTCGATTGTTACCTTAATTTTTCAATCATAAGTTCGAAGATTGTCGACAAATATGATTTACTGCTCGTATGGTGAAACGAACACGATCCACTTGACCTTGCTCAGATACGGTTAGAATTTGACTTGACCGTTTAGATTTATACGTCTAAATTATAAATATCCTAGTTCATCGCACAGTGTCACTGGTTCTCCCAATGTTCCAAACTTCCGAAACTTAATTTTAAAAAATTAATTGGGGTTTTCCTGTGCTAGTAGGAGAATATTTTACCTTGCCGATTTTGTTTCATTTTGTTTGAACTTTCGTTGTCTTTCCAGTTTAATATGACACTTAAGTTGTGAAATTAAACGTAGGTTAGGCAAAAAATAATCATTTGATTCGATAAGCGTTTCGGTCAAAATGGCGTTTTCCAGAAATAGAGTCTGGGTATTCGTCGTGTTCGAATTTGAATTATCATTATTATATCTCCAAGCTTTTTGACGATAAATACAATCTCAAAAAAATTATTTACTATCTCCAAGCTTTTTGACGATAAATACAATCTAAAAAAATATTTACTATCTCAATTATTGAATAAGATTCTAAGCGTAGAAATTAGATAAGATTTGATTTGAAGAAGCCAGGAAGTTGGCGAAACAGCTGTCTACAATAAAGTATTGTGGATATCGAAATCAGTACTTCACTCTAGACATGAGTTTCCGTCAATTAACTGTAATTGCATCAAATTTGTTCAGATTTTTAAATGTTACGATTTAAACTTGTTTAAAATTGTGTAAATAGAGCAAAGAATAATAATCCTATATTTTTAAGAATCGCTGTTTGGAAAAAAGCTCGAACACGTCAATATTATTCTTTTCATTGGTTCGATAGTCTTATAAGAATCGAAGAGTTAATACAAATGGTAACATCAACTAACAATGGGAACATATTCTACTCAACTAGTGTTATAATTGCCTTATTCCATCAATCCATAAAGTCAGGAATTCGTTGCGATTCGCGATAGCGCGACCTTTGCATTGCATTACATTACATTCGTGTATCTACACATGTCTCTACGTACATGAAACCTACATTCGTCGAATAACCAAAACAAATGTGCTCGCGTAATTGGACGTGGTTAAAATGACTGATAACGAGACGTCGTTCTGCAAAACACGCGCTGATTACCGCGAATTTATGCAGCAGTTTCAAGAACTTACGTACTACATGTGAGTCATTAGTCATTAGGCGACGGACTTATCTGCTTCAGATGTCACACCACTCTGGCTGGCTCGGTTTGCGCAGCTGTAAAGCTTACATAAATTTAAATATGCACGTCTGTAAATGCATTACGTGTTCAATGGATGTTGCCATTAAAAAGCGGCAGATATGTACAGTACTTGGTAATCGAATTACGGTCACCTCGTGAGCTTGTAGTTTTGATGATCTGTATATATAAAAATGGATCGTGGTTTGTTCGGATGCTTAAAACATGAAAACGACTCAACCAAATAGGACTCCTTCCTTCCTTCTGCGGGTTTGTTCGTAATTGATAAGCGAAGGTTTAGGAAAAAGAGAAGTCGAAAAAAAAATTGGGAAAACGAAGTTTGCCAGGTCACTTGGTTATTTTAGAAAAATAAAACACTAAAATTGTTAGCATTATTAATTTATTTTTTATTAAAGTAAAACTTCTTTAGTCCCGTTAGAGTAAATCGAGAATTACACGCCAGATGAGTGACCACGAAAGCGAGAGTGGGGGTGAAAGATGATTGATCGGAACGCAAAAGAAAGATGTATACTCGCACTATTCAGCGCCGTCTTTTCTTTCACTCTCACTCGATTCCCGCGTTGTTGAGAAATTGACATAAACGGAATCACTGGGAATCACGCATTCTTAATCGTCGGGTTTATGCATACGAGGATTCCTCAAAATCGTGAAAATAAGTGTAGCAAATAGGAAATTAATGCGTCTTACCTTCTAAATTTTTAAACTTTGTTGAATTCAATACTAAATTTAGCTAATAAATTACACACATGGAATTCAGTACTAAATTCAGTAAAGTGTAATACCACCCTTAGATTGACGTTTCAATCGAAATATTTACATTTTTCGTAATCTTCTGTTGTTATATGTTCTCTTTGAATCCGATTGCGACCTATAGTGCACATCATAAAGATCGAAACGTGTTTGTACAATACACAAACTTTTAGAAACCTATAATTCTATACTTCCCAAAAAGTCATAAATCCTCAAAGTCGCTCCGATTTAGATCCATTTAAAAAGACAGGCACTAATACCTGTGCCTCCGCCTTCATCATCCTCTTAATGCATGAATACCTGCGTGTCGTAAATTTTATTGCCCTTTCTTCTGAGGTACCGACGTAGGTGTAAATAGTACGATACGGTACGTCTGTGCGCGCGTGTGCTGTTTAGAAACGATATTTTCATCGCCTTCGTATGCACGGTACGAACGTGCATACTTTTACGTCGTCGATATGCGCAGATCGTGCTCGCTGGAAACGTTTGCTTTTACGAGGGAAAGTTAATTTTCCGTTATTGCACAAGGAGGCAAGAACGTATTAGCGGCGGCCCGGGCAATAAATTATAGGTTTAACCGCAACCGTGGCGGCGCTTTAACTACGTCGATACTAAAAAGACATCTAACTTTATTAAGTTGACGCAACCTGTGCATTATGGACTACGTTTGTTTGCAAGAGTTGGAATTCACTTCGCGCGCATAATACGTAGCTGAATAAACGATATCTGGAATCGATAATCACCGAGTGTGTTAGTTATATGGTTTGAAATAGAATTATTTAACTGAAAACGCAACAAATTGTCTGCAGGAAGTTTACTAATTGAAACGTTGACAGAAATTAACGTAAATATCCATATACGACAAGAATATTGGTTATTCGAAGAAAATGACCTGCGCAGATCGAAATGAGACTTGTTAAAGAGGAGGAAGATGTAGTTCCTGGCTGTTCGGCTATAATGGCAGAATCCTTTTCAGGAACCAGCGACTAGTATCAAAAAACCACGTTACGTCGTGGCATACGACCCTACAGTATGGGCTGATGGTTTAGAGCGTCACCAGTGATGAAACACGTTTACACCGAGTCCAAGACATCTTCACACCGCAGTACTACCAGCTCGCAGTACGAAGACGAAGTATTAGTCGACTAGTCAAAGGTCAATGCCACATTAACACACTGTTAGGTGGGCTAGATACAAAATTTTCAGCCAACTTAATAGAAGAAGAAACAAATTCATCACAATTATTACCGTTCTAGTAACCGGATATTCCCTTTGGAAAAAGCAATTATGCAACATGGCAAGCGAAGCAAACCGTAGAAATTAATAATAGTAATAACAATAATAATAACAATAATAATAGCAATAATAATAATAATAATAATAACCATCTTTATCTGTCTAACAAGGAGAAGGCAAGGTAATCGGATTTTTGTAATTTTTTATATTTATGGTACGTGTAGTTTGGACCTTAAATAAGAATATTTTGGAGTAGTTCGACGCAACGTTCATAAATTACACAGATAATCGATGTTGAAGTTTCACCCACCAGTTAAATCCACTAGATATAATACGATTGTCAACTGGACTCGTGGTCTAGTCGATAGCGTTTTGGTGCGATACTCACGAGATCGCTGGTTCGAGTCTCGTCACGGGACATTTCTTTTTCTTCCATTCAAATCGCACCATATGTTCTTTTCATCCTTCTTCTCATATCAAAAATTATGAACAAACGAAATATATGAAATATATGCAGGAACATTCTTCAAGTACTTCATTAAAATGCACAATCGGTTGATAAACAATATTCAACAACATCAACGTGATGTAGTTTTCCGTTGTCGACTTTGCACGGCGTGGTATTCGATATCGGTCGGAAGTGGTCCGAGATGACGCATTTTCTCTCACGTGGGGAAAGGATGTCGAAGAAAAAACTAGGTTCTAGCTCCTACGATAATTCCATACTCGTTAATAGTAGCTTACACTAGTTATGCCAGCCTATACTAGATCTACCCATATTCCCAATACCAACGTGAAAGTGAGATATTACGGCATCGAAATTAACGAAAACAGGAAAGACTCACCTACAATCGAGAAAAAAACACTGTGGACAGATTAGTTTGAACAGAAAAACTTGGAGAAACGAAAACTTCTAACGATACTACGTTACTACTTCATTCATTTCTGAACGTTACAAATTGGACAACGTATAGAAACGTCAAAAAACATGAAAAAGAAAACGTAAATGATTAATTACTATTAAAACAGAGAATTAACATAGATTATATATTAACTGAAATATTCCAAAAATTCCTGCAAGGAATAAAATCCATTCACCGTCAATATATTGGTCAATTGAAAGTTAAATTAAGGGGCTATAAAATTGCTAAAATTCGGAGGTAGTTTATTATAAATTTTGATAGCTACCACCTCTGGTGAAAGCTGATGCAGAATTAATCGTGATTTAGGTATTGCTAAATCATCTCTGAGTTTAGTATTGTGATCATGTAAGTCCCGATTTTTTGTATAATTGCGTTTACTACTACGTATGTACTTTGGTAATTCATAAAAGAAAATACATGGCAAAGTCAAAATGTTAAATTTAACAAATGAAGTCTTTGCAGACCACATAGGCTTTAGACGAACAATTTTTTTTGACATACCAATACATCACTTTCTAGTACGGAATTGCCCCAATATTTTATTCCGAAGCATAGCCTACTCGCTACATATGCATGATACAAATATACCAACTGCTGCCGAGTTAAAACGGATTATGTACACTTTCCAGCGTCTGATTACCGTATATATCCTCGAAAGGAGATTTAAAAGCGAAAACTTAGGCAATAAACTTAGGCTCGGAAACATATCTATTCAATCGCAACGTTAGAAACGAAATAAATATCACGTGCATAATCAGTATTATTGAATGAAGATTACGAACGTGAGGCATCGTCCATACGTCAAACGTTGAAGCGAGAAATCACAGAATATTAAAACAGGAAACTGTAACAATCAACCGTAACAAACAGACCTAAGTTCTTAGTTCGAAGTAAAATATGTTAAAATTTTTCGTCATATAACATTGGCGATCTCGTTAAATTATTGGTCTTTTGTCTAGAATTATGTAATAAAGTACCAGATCTAGTGCTTGTACTTGGTATATTAATATTTATTAGTGATTAAATGTAATAGAAATTTAGTACTGTATTTTACGCGGCGATCAAATCGAGCCTGAAAGTAATCCTGTTCCAATAATGTAGCATAATCTGAGCCGTCAGCAGGATAATTGCCAGAAGTCCTAAATATGAAATATTTCAGGAACCGCTTCTGAATGCGTTCCACAGAACGAATTTGGTAGGTGGGATACCAAATTAGTGGCCCATATTCCAATTTACTCTGAAAGTTTTAATAGTGCGGATATTATTGAAACTCTTATAATGAACTCAAGGGATAGCGAAACAGATGAGCATATGGACAACATATGAAAATGTCAGACCAGAATCAAAAATAGCGCCCAAATCCTTTATTTTATCTCTCCTACTAATTGATGCAGATCTAATTGCATAATTGAACTGTATTGTATTTGAACATCTACCATAGGAAACTATTACCGTTATAAAAGTCATACCCGTCCTGTTAACCAAGTTTCCCCCTACCTCCATTTCCCTACAAGCAATTCCCATTTCTTCTACGAACCTAAAGCCCCGTCATAAAAATGACCATGCCGTTTCGCTAGAAGACCAAAGAACAAAAGAGCTCGAGCTCTGGTCGTAGATAGTGACATTCCCAGTCAAACAGATAGCGCAGTCCAACGCTACGCATTCATGCCAGTCTTAGACTCGACGAAAGACAAATTAGTGTATTTAACAATACGGAAATGTGGCTGTTAAGAAGATTACGAAGTATACACTGGTACAGTACTCACTGCTTGCAATACGAAAGCTGAATGCAAACTAAATTTTCCATTATATTGAAAAGCGTGCGTCGTCTATTCATCATATTTTCTGACGGTCCTAATCAACATTTCCGCGAAACTAATTTTTATCTATTCCGTCTATTTGAACGTACCTACATCGCAAAAGGTCATTTCCGATATCTTAGTTTGAAACAGCTGATTACGTAGACACAGAGCATGACGGAGGGTTATGATCTACATATATCGTATTCACTGTTTAATAATACAAATATTTTCATAGCGATAAAATATCGTTCATTTGAATAATCTCCAATTATTGCAAGTGGGTAAACACTTATGGCCGGTAGTGTACGTATGTTTATATGAGAGCACTTCATTCTCGCTGCACCGTTTTTCGAACGAAAACCACGATTGTTTCGATCTCTCTCCAGACCTGTTGGAGACCTCGTAAGTGACGACCTGTTTCGACCAATCGACATTCGAGACACGCATAATTCCACCGGACCGCTAGACCATTTCAAAACCGTCTATTTATTTCAATAAGCGCAAGCTGAACGCAAACCGCACGTTACTTATCGACAATTTATTGCTTATTTATAACTCGCTATCGACAAATTACGCGTCGATTTCTTTATCGCGTCCGTTTAACTACGATAGGGAAAATAGACTGGTTGCACACATACAAACACACATATACGTAAGTACCCATAATATGCGGCAACCTCCACAACTGGCAGTTTGCGCCCGTCGTTCGGTTATCGGCGAACGCCGTCGTTTAATTACAAAATAACACGCATGGAAAAGAAATACGTATGGTATTGTACGGTCCGATATGTATGCATTATTCAACGATACGCATTATCTTATCAGGTTTATTGACCTTGCTGTTAGAAACAAAGACTTCCATACTTTTCGCTGGTGTTTGTGCGAGTCGCAGGCGCGCATCATACGTACAATACGTGCGCCTAACCAATTCAAATAATAAATATAACGGAGAGCAAATATTTGATTATATAGTCTATCTGTTTGCCAGCGCGACGCGTATCCTATAAATATGAAGAAGTAAAACACTCCAAGCGAACAAAAAGTTGTAAATATTGATATGGAGAGGTGTCGTTTTTTCTCTTTGCGTGAAAAAAACGTTAAACAACGTAAACGCCCTTTGTAGAGTCGACCTGGTCCTCAATTAAGACCAGATGCATATACGAGGGCGTCCCTTAAGTTCTTACAATAGCTAAGACAGCACAAAATTCTTTTGGAGCAAACCGTTGCGTTGTATTGCTTTTCAACATTGTCATGATACAGTATGGTACAACGCGTTCGATTGTTTCTCCCGATTTCATCGATGACTCCTGGTAAACAAATTATTCTGTACCATGCGATCATCTGAGGCAGTGGTCTTCAAACTTTGTCGAGATGTTGGGATCGTCCTTGTGTTGATCAGGGTGTAGGTTTTTAGCGTTTCTAATTTCCTTGCTACAATGTTATAAGTTGGTTTTCCAGAATCATCAACGATGTTAATTTCGCTTTCAACACGTCGGTGATATCAATATTTCTTCGATGGCTTCAAATTGAACAGCAAATTATTAGTTTAGTCTTTGAAAGTTATTAGTTTAGTCTAAATTCTTCGCCACGACGCCTTTCGTCTATCTCTGAATCGCCAATTGCATCGAACCGAATGCTAGAATTCTTAGATTCCAGGAAATGCATCGGAAACCTCAAAATATGTGCCCCTAGAATGTTATTGGTAGTCCACCGATGATTGCAGATGGAGTACCAAGATATTCTGACCAAGATTTTCGGAAGTATATCTAAGGCTCTCCAATGTGTTCATCAAAGAAGTAACACTTACGGATCGCATTTTGGCGGGTATAGAACGTTATGCTAGATTCAGCATGATGTTAGCAAGCGATGCGCTTCTTGATGTATTAATCCTGTCCGATTGATAGACATTTCTGTTAATTGCGTAAAAATTAGTTGGAAGCTGTTTGGAAAACCGATATACTTTGATATTTTGATTTCCATCTAGTTTTTGAAAATAAAAGAATTGGCATAGTGGTTTTCCGTTTTGGACTTCCCCTAAAAACAAAAAAGTTACTACAAATTTAATAATTCCTTTTGTTTGCCGAACTTCTGGTAGAATGTTCGAGTCATTCAGAATTAGGTTTAACATGAAGCCTAATGTACAGGTCTGTGAAGTTGGCACCGCAAAATAGAAAAAGAATCCTTGGAAATGACATATTTCTTAGATCATTTTTGACCATCTTTGATCACAAAATAGTTTTGTTTGACTACACTGCATTATCGAGAAAAAATATTTTTGTCAAACACCAATAATCGATGGTAAAATATCCCTCGCGTGTAGCAATTCGTTCGACCACGTTTGACCACTGCTTAGAATTTTGATAAAGTTCAATAAACATTATTTATTCATAAAAATTGTTTGGCAAAATGGATATTTTCAGATTGGTAGCCAAAACCGTTTAAATAATCATTTGACCATGTTTGATCACCTCATGAATTTTTAGTTAAGGGGAACAGAAATGATTCGGAGGGGGGTCAAAAAATGGTCAAACAAATATATCATTTCCAAGAACTTTTTTCAATTTTGCGGCGCCAACTTCACAGACCTCCAATGTACATAAGTGGTTTTTGATTATACATCTTTTGTTCGGGTCTGAACACCAGCCTCTTTGTCGTTGTCCAATTAATTTGTTCGTATCCACACCGTATTTATTTCTTAAATTTTTATCGTGGTCAACAAATCTAATGCCAATATCTGCAATTTCGTCAGCTAATCTGCAATGAAATTCCCTCCCACGGTTAAGGGTGCAAAAATGGTACTTTTCATCACTTTTGCCATTACAATTTGTGGAACTCTTACTAGATTTCAGAGGGGGCAAGTGCCCCGCTCCCTCTGTGGACGCTCATGCTATTAACTTAGTGGGCTTCATATCCAGTGGGTGTTGGATCGGGACTTCACTTCGTCACCCAATTAACTCTTTTCACGTTCTTCTATCCTTCGCCATTCCTCTTATCGGGTTCCTAGATTCTTGACACGAAAGTCGTAAATTAGCAACAAATTGCAACCAATTTATATTCTCAACCTGATGAAATTTACGTCACAAAGTATAAACGACACCCTTCCAAACTCTTCCGCTTCGTTTCCAACCGAAACCTATCGCGGACAATTCCTGTCGATTTTCCAGTCCCTCGTTCTCCACCCACTTTAACCTTCGAAATTCATATTCGATTTCATTAATTCATTATCATCGTCGGTGCGGGGAAGGGAGGGGGTCGTGACGGTGTGCATCGGGTTTCTCAAACAAACAGCGGAATAAGTTTAATGAGAATCAGCGGCGGCGCGAGCGGCGCTGCGAGACGACGGCATTCGCGGTCGTTTTAATGAAGCGACATCCGATCCGCCGCCTCCCGACTTTCCGAGCGCGGAAACTGCGACGCTTACCGACCGAGAAAGAAAATAAGGCGAAAGCTTGCATACGGCAGACGTTCATAAAAGGGAAATTGATTCCATAAATCCATTATTTGATAGCGACGTCTAGAAAAGAAGGGGAGGGGGAGGGCACATAACGGACGAGGAGGAAAGGGCGGAGGGAGCGCGCTGGAACGAGAAGAATGAAAAAGTAGAACTCCCGTGACAGAGATGGATGATCGGCTTACGGTTTCTTGATACTTTTCGTGCGCTTAATTCTTACTATTGGCGGTTCGCCGTTGACGGCGACGCGGAACCGGCGGCTTTGAAAAATGAGAAGAAACGGAAAACGGAAAAAATTACGATATCGGGAGGGAATAATAATAGTTAGATAGATAGATAAGAATCGGGTCGGGTATCGAAATATTTGCCTTATGCGTTTAGATCTTGTTTTTCAAATGATGTAGTCGTAGAAATTGGATTTATTACGGGCACGGAGCGTTCGACTTTGATTAATGATCGTCGAGGAAAAAAATTGTTTCCAAATGACATGCTAAAAATGGATAGGAAGACCTTGGAACGACGACAAAGGCCAATGGAAAAATTTAAACTACGCAACCGAAGCAGATATATAAGCATTTCATAGCAATTATGAATTACCTTGTCAGATACGTATTTCGACAACAAGATTGTCATCCTCGTTGATATACAAATTTTCATATTTCTTTTTTAATCATTTCTCTAGAAGATGAAGTAAGGAACATAAATTGAACCATTGTATCATATAAAAACACATTATTCCAAAAATTTAGGTGGATGTTTTATAACATTTAACGGAAATTTACATACAGCGAGTGTTAGTGTAAAGTCGTACAACGAGCGATATGGGAAACAATACTATTGCATTTACGATCATATACATTTATTCAAAATGTTATTGCATATACCACAGTCCGCTCTGATAATAGGGCCGGCTTTGGTCGGTGAGGAGAGTATTTTTCCTGAAACTCGAACGCGGGCTCATGCCGTCGAAATTCGCTTCGAGCTTAATTGAATTTGAACCGGCCAAAATATACGCTATTTCATTGAACTAGTCTGCGGCCGAGTCGAATATGAAACCCGAGTTGAGCCAGTGGTGAGGGTAACCCTCCTGCCACAATGACGGGAAGCGGACTTGATTGATAGAGGCCCTATTACCAGAGCGGAGTGTAGTACACAGGATGGCCGGATTCCGTAGGAACAACTTCTGCATTTGAAGAGATAGAGAAATGGCCAAATTAGCAAAGAGGTGCAGGTTCGGCAGCTCATTAACAATCCATCCTCAAATCCCCCTTGCCATCGCCCATTTGTTCAAAATTTAAGAGAAAAATCTCCCAATTTGTTTCATTTCCCGCAACTTCCCTGCTACTCAAGACACAGAGTTGCTGCTTGAACTAATTTGTAGGGCAATTTAAACACTTTTACTGGCACTTAATAAAGCCAATTTCGTTTGTGCAATTTTTTTGTAATCTAACCTAACCTCAAAATTTTAAATTGGTACCGGCCAATTTTTTTTGCTCTTTTAAGAGAGGATTTTTTCTGAATGCAATGATTTAACATTTTGAATAACTAAGCTTATCCTTTTTACGGACAGAAATCATTAGTGCCATTATCGCAATAACTTTGGTTTTTGTTTATCACGTTATCTATAAAATGCTTATCCATTGTTATCGTACGTGCCTGTCAGTAGTGTCGGTGTTATTACTTCAACTTCAACTTATAATGGAAAATTTTGGAAAATATGATGTATTTTGTACGAATATCAAGTGCTACAAGAAGGTAAAACTTACACATCAAACATACACAGCTCAATGTCCAGAAAGGCGATTACCTGATCGTAAAAACGATATTACGATTAGACAGGAATGTAAAGAATTCAGGTTCGTTTGCTGCGATAACACCAAAGATCTACAACAAGAATAATAAGGAAAAGGAAGAATTAGTTTTCGCTTATGTTAATGTACTGTGTTTCGTCTAGAAAAATTTCGCAGAGGTGCCAGGTGTACCAAAGACTCGAGTTTCAGAAATTTTGAAGAAACACAAGTACAAGTGTTATATAAATTTTAGCCATCTCGCAGATTCTTAAAGACCTGGAGATGCAGACAGAAGACTGCACTTTTACAACTGGTATTTGGGCCAAGCGAACGCAAATCCCAATTTCAAGAATATCAAATTGTGGATAGATGAAACTATGGTTACCAATTGTGTAATTATTAACGGACGTAATAAGCATTACTACACCCAAACTAACTTACAACCGACTCTTCCAGTTCGAAACCAAGTTAGATTCCGTTTTAATCTTTGGTGTGGCATAATAAATAATAGATTACCCCATTATTTTTAAGGGTAGTTTAATAGGACAAAGAGTTGTCACTAGAAATTACTAGACAGATGTGGTTTGAACAGGATGGGCGTCATTCGCATAATACCTCTGCCCTTATGGATTATTTCAATGAGCTATTTGTATTGTATTGTATTGTAATGAGCTGGGGTCTGGCCCAAAATGGCCCTTTGCACTGCGACCACGTTGATCTATTGCGCTTCCTCTTGTTTGTTTTATTTATTTATTTAATGCGCTGAGGAACAGGATCAGCTCCTTCAATGGGAGTGTAAATAGGTCCTCTTCACTCAGCGTATGTGCATGTAGTAGTCTATATCTCCTGTTGCCTAGTGCCCCACAGTTAGTGATCAAGTGTTCCATTGACTCCTCTTCTTCACCGCAGAATCTGCAAGTGTCCGTGTTGGATAAGCCCATTTTGTGAAGGTGCTTGTTACAGGTATACTGGCCTGTGAGTGTCCCTGTCAGTGTTTTTAAGCTTCCCCTGTCCAGTTTTAGGGCGAGGTCCGCCCTCCTAGCGTCGAAGCTCAGAAATTTTTTGCAATGTTCCAGCCCGCTGGTCTCATTCCAGTGTTTCATTGTAATGGACGCTGTCCATTTCTTTATCTCGCCTTTAAGGAGACCTTTGTTAAACCCAAAAGGTGGGGTAGGTCCAGTAAAGTTTCTCTCAGCCCCTTTTCTTCCGCAGATGTCTGCCATCTCATTTCCCCGTGCCCCTCATGTCCTGGCACCCAGACCAGGGTGATCTGGTTCTGAGTGGCCAGGCCATTAAGCATATTGCGGCATTCCGATAATATTTTGGACGTAATTGTACAACTGCTCAGGGCTTTAAGGACTGATTGACTATCCGAGAATATTTTGATTCGTATTCCCCTGTGTCCCCTTTCGGATAGGATTCCTACAGTTTCCAAGATTGCGTATAGTTCCGCTTGGAAGATTAAGGTGTCCTTGCTCAAAGTTATTGATCTGTGTCTTCTAGGCCCCACTATTCCTGCCCCCACTCCGTGGAGCGTTTTGGACCCATCTGTGTACCACTTTTTCGATCCATCCCGTAACCATCTCGGGTTTGTGCACCACTCATCCCTTGTCGGGAAAACGAGCTGTTTAATGAGAGGGTAATTGCAACTAATGGAACAGTACATTGACCTGCAAGATCACCTAAGTGGGCTCCTTGTGATACCTGTTTATAGGGTACTTTTAAAAATAAAGTCTATGATCCAACATACAACAACGTTGAACAATTGCAGGAAACAGTACTTGAGGCATTTCACAGTATTAATGGCAATACTATAAAGTATTGTAAGTGTAGTAGTAAAGTAAGTAATAGTGATTCAGAAACGATGCCAACTTTACATTAAAAACAGTGGTGGATTATTTGAGTAATTTAATTATTGTTACCTACTGTTTTTGTAGTTGAGTTTGTATGGTAGTTCGTTGTTATAAATAAATTTTCATTTCTATTTTTTTTTTTCAAATGATTTCTGAACTGTTTGGAATGTAACATTTTTCTCAGCGGAATTTCAATCAGCATTCAAACCTGCACAACTTTGTCTATTTACTGACACAAATATCACATCGGTAAACTCCTCACCACACAATTGTTTATAATAAAATCAGTGACACGTGTTTCGCTAGCTCGAGGCAAGCATCTTCAACAACCGTATAAGCCGAAGTGATTTTATTATAAACAATTCCGTGGTGAGGAGTTTACCGATGTGATATTTGTGTCAGTAAATTACACCACAGTCCTTGCAATCACCCTTATTTGTCTATTTAACAAAATCTCTATCTTTAATAATAAGAAACACGCCCATGCTGTCCCCACGAAATCCGGGCACTCTGTACATCGTGCCCATATGCATTCCATTAAATAAAATTCCAATTCTAAGAAAGTAAATATAAACCAAAGCGTCTTTTCTTATAAAAATACGTTTCACTTCAAATCGTATTGGGGAAGTACCGCCCGTCCAAACCAGGGAATACTGTTGTATATTTATTATGGGTTTCTCAGCCGCGTTATAATAGGCAGTCATTAAATGAATACGCATACTATTTGAATTTCATTTCTTACGTAAAAGGAGACAAATTACAGTTGCTGAACGCGAATGGATACTTCACCATCATCACAAAGGTAAAAGCTACTCACAAATTGCTGTAATAATAAATAGAAGCAAGAAATACAGTACAATACATTATTAAGTGACACAAGAATGAAAATCGCGTTGAAAAATGCCAGAAAAGTAAAACACAATCCTAAATTAAGCGTTCCTAAAATTGTAATGGAAGTTGATAATTATCTAGATAAAGAAGTTTTTCGGAAGTTAGAAGAGTGCTAAGCAATCATGGCTATCATGGCAGAAAGGCTAGAATTGGACCCTACATAAGGGAGAACAATAGGAAGCAACGAATGGAGTGTTCTAGGAAGTTTTTACGGGAACCTACAAATTATTTGAATGATAATCTTCACTGACGAATCCAAATTTAACATTTTCGGATCTGATGGAAAGGTGACCGTGTGGCGGAGAGCTAACGAAGAACTGCGAAGAAAGAATCTTCGATCGTCTGCAAAGCATTGTGAAGGTTCACAATTAGTATGGGGGTGTGTATGTCAGCAACAAGTGTAAGAAATCTGACGGAATTATGATTAAATGGATATACCTTGACGTACTAAAGAAAAATTTGCATACCAATGCTGAAAAAATGGGAATTCGGGATACGTTTAAATTATATACTGACATCGACCCTAAACACAGTAGCTTTGTTGCAAGGGAATGGGTACTCTATAATTGCCCGAAAGTAATACAGCAACCTGCTCAATCCCCAGATAAGAACCTTACTGAAAATGTATCTAATGAACTGGGCCATAAAATCGGCAACCATCCCCTTTGGAATAAAAATAATCTTCGACGAACTTTACAGGAAGAGTGGACGAAAATTTCACGAGAGTTTTGTTCTACCTTGTTGAATGTAATGTAATGTAATGAGGTCTGACCTAAAATGGCCCTTTGCACTGCGACCATCGGTGATCTATTGTGCTTTCCCTTGTCTTTATTTATTTAATACGTCCAGCAACAGGACCAGCTCCTTCAATGGGCGTGTTACTAGGTCCTCTTCACTCAGCGTATGTGCATGTAGTATTCTGTGGCCCAGTGCCCCACAATTAGTAATCAAGTGTTCCATTGACTCCTCTTCTTCAGCGCAGAATCTGCAAGTGTCCGTGTTGGATAAGCCCATTCTGCAAAGGTGCTTGTTGCAGGTATAGTGGCCTGTAAGTGCCCCCGTCAGTGTCTTTAGGCTTTTCCTGTCCAGTTTCAGAGCGAGGTCCGCCCTCCTAGCGTCGAAGCTCAGAAACTTTTAGGAATGTTCCAGCCCACTGGTGTCATTCCAGTGTTTTGTTGTGATGGATGCTGTCCATTTCTTTATCTCGCCTTTAAGGAGACCTTTGTTAAACCCAAAAGATGGGGTAGGTCCAGTAAGGTTTCCCTCAGCGCCTTTTTGCGCAGATGTCTGCTTTGTTCTACCTTAGTAAAATCAGTACCTACACGACTACAAGCTCTTTTACAAGCACATGGATATGCTACAAAGTATTGAATACTCATGGTATTTTTATTTTTTAATTTAAAATTTTAATGTACGATTTTAAGTGGAATCTTTGGTTTATATTTTTCTTTTCTTAGAATTAGAATTTTATTAAATGGAATGCATGCAGGTATGATATATACTTGTATCTATTGAAATATACTATAACATTGTGAATAAATGTACGAGGGTAAGTCAATTATTATCCGCAATGTAGTTATAAAATTTTAATGCAATCAAATAGGGCTCTTACAAGTACATCATTTTTCGACATAGTCGTCTTGCTTTTCAACGAACTTGGTTCATCGTTGTACAAGCTTCCTGATGCCCTCACAAAAGAAGGTTTTCGGTTGAGCTGCGAACCAGGAATGAACCCAAGTCTGTTGTGGATGATTTCTTAGGCAGAACCGTGACTAATTTGCAGATGATGTGCCACTTCGTCAATAGTTACTCGTCTGTCTAAGAGAACTATTTCACGTGAACGCTCAATGTTTTCTTCATTTGTGGCGGTAAACGGTCGTCCGGCTCCTTCATCGTGCGTAACACTTACCATATCTGATTTTTTCAATACACTCGTAGACACTCCGTTGTGGCAAAACACTATTCCCATACTGTACTGAAAGTCTTCGATGAATTTCGACCACTGATACGCCCTTCGACCACAAAAAAGCGGATCAGTGAACGTGGCTCTTCTTTGGTGCAAATAGAAAGCGGAGCAGCCATGATTAACAGCACGACAGCGATAACGAAACCAACCTAGCAGCTTGAAACGTGCATAGACATAACAACAAATAAACAAAGCATGCGTCATCAACGCAAAGCGACAGTACTACCAACATAAACAAAAATATAACTAAATTGCGGATAAAAATTGACTTACCCTCATATATTATCCTAAATGCAATAGTATTGTTTCCACTATCGCTCGTTGCTCAATTTTAACTGACACTCACTGTATGTACTTCAGACCTTTGTCGATGTCCGCATAGATCGTTCAGAATTAGCAATTAAACTGCAACGTAAACGGCGAAAAAATCTAAAGCTTTTTGGGTTCGAAAACCGCAAATTTTGGACGACGGTAACGGTACTTGAATGCAAGCAGTACGAGTGTTTCGAATTGTCTTAGATCGAAACCGATTGTTTTCGAAATCGTTCGCGAAAAAATGTATTATTCGAGTACGAAGCGAAGAATGGAATTATACGGCAATTGACAAATTGATCGATCGTTTATTTTGGAAAGTTACGTCGTCGTTAATGAGTAATCGCTATCGGAGCGATAATCGAACGATTTCCGGCTTATTTCGGCTGGCATTGTTTTTTTTTTTGTTGCAAATTTGATTGAAGATAAAAACGGGGCTGAAAAGGTGTGTGGCAAGGAATCAATCTTTTACGTCGATAACTTTCTTATTGTCATAGGAACGTTTAAATGTCAATCGCAAGACAAGCAGGTTTTTCGTTCTTTTGGTTTATTTCTTGAACTCGCCAGGAAGATGGTCGGTAATCATTTAATCATTTAATTAATTCTGGCCATACAATTTTGTAATTGTAACAATGTAAAAGTTTAATTCCTTTTTTTCAAAATCCAGTGACCTTCTACTTCAGTCGAAGAGAAAGACTTCGTGTTCGTTTTGGTATTAAGGTGGAGTTCCCTGTTCATGTATTGTAAGCGATTTCCAGGATATGGCTTTTGCCCGCTCCATAGAAAAATTTAAGTCCACAAAAAACGGAGCTAGGGATCATCTTCTTGCAAGGCCATCAATAGTTTTGTTCCTTGAACTTCAGGTTAAGATTGTATTATCATATCTTTGTCGCTTCTTTGATGGATTTTTGCCCCACATTGTTTTCTAACCAGCATCTGGAGTAGTTAAGATTCGTCAATCTAGACTAATTATTTGAACCGTATAAATAGTTCTTTTTCCTTCGTCCAATCTGGTTCAACTTACGTTATAAACGGCTGTTTAATTGATAATGTCCTTAGCGAGGAAGTTGGAAATAATAAAAATGCTCTGGCAGACCCTAAACGCATTAGTGTATCTGCGATTATAATCCAAGTTGTTGGAATAAGTAATGGCGTCTTGATTCTGTGAATTCCTTAGTATACACCTAACCAACAACCGCGATTTAGTTGATATGACACGTGTACAACTTCATTCTTTGGTGTTAATGATGATGTCTTATTCGGTACGTAGGATTAAAGAAAGGAATTTAAATTAGATTGAGTCTTTTCTATATAACAGAACTTAAGACTGTAAGGTAGTTATTTTCAAGATCGCTTGAAGTGAATTATTTTTGGTCGTTTCGAAAACTACATTCGAAAGCTGTATATTTTAGCTCCAAAAGAAGTATGTACAATGATAAAATACTAATTATTTACAATTTTAAAGGCTCAGGCAGATCTAATCTTTTGTCAATAATAAGTGCAAAACCAACAGGTTTGCATGCTTGAAATTTTCAATACCACATATTCAGGACGGTAGTTAAGACCTGTCAAAGAACATTTTTGTAAATTCCTTTGTTATCGTTGCTTCCTCGAAATCCAAAAATGACGGTAAGCCCATGGTCATTTTTCTATTCCCTATTTGAGGTTAAATTCAACAAAAAACAAGGAATTTTAAAGAAAAAGCTCGCCGATAAGTCGTAGCTATCGAGCTTCGTAGCTTCTCGTTACAAAATTACTTATTCTAAGTAATTTGGTAATATCATGTATTTAGTTGAAATCCATAGACACTATAGTTAGTCTTACTTAATGATCAATTGTATCTAATGACGTCCTCAAAGTTTCGCCTATTCTAAGTATTTTTGTAGAAAGAATCCAGCATATACATAGTTGTTTAAGTATAGTTATAAGATAGTTCTAGTTTGATAATGTAACAGTGTTTACGAAACTCACTTACGTTTTTTAAATAAAAACAATGTGGTCGTGTAACAAAGTAGTGCAGTAGTATTCCTTTCGAATGCTGGTTTTCAAAAAATAAAATTTATATAAGTTTCTAATAGAATATTTTATCAAATAAGAAAGAAAATAACTTACACAAAGTTTTTCTTTGCCAACTTACACAGAATGCTTGTTTCGAAAAAGAAATTAATGCAAGTTTCTAATAAAGCATTTTATTCAAAAAAAAAAAAAAAGAAAATAGTTTTGACTAATTTTGTTTTGGCAACTTATACAAAACACTTGTTTTTCTGTAGTTACAATGCAATAATACGAAAGAAATACTGATTTAGTCAGTGACCCGATATTTATGAAATTTTGCATAGAGTCATAATGTCATATTCTAAACAACTTTTCTCAATAACATTTTGCTGTATTCTTGACCACTTTTCTTCAACAGATAATGATTCTTCTTCATTTATCATGACGGCCTTGATTTTTTAAAGTAAAAATATGTTCGAAATTCTTTTCAGACCAAGCAGGGCGGTATCTCAAAACGTTAAAACGGGATTCAAAAACTTTTGATCAATTATATGTACCTATAGTGAAGTCAATCCAGGGACCCACTATTTATACAGTGAGCCAAGAAGGCCAATGGCTTGGTGACAAATGCTTTCTCATTGTTATTTATCAATTTTTGCCCTTCACCAATCACTTATCCCCATCTCCCTCAAGTCCCTCCCCACAGCCTGCACGCCATTTAATTCGCGGTCTTCCTCTTTTCCTCCTCCCCGATACTTCCTTCGTGAACACCTGCTTTGCTACCCTCTCCTCCGTCATTCTCGCCACATGTCCCAGTCATCTCATTCTGCGAGCTCTCACCATACCAGTTATGGTTGGTTCACCATATAGCTTCATCAGTTCTTCGTTTGTCCTCCTCCTCCAGAGGTCCTCCAGTTCTTTCCCACTATATATTCGTCTCAGGACTTTCCTCTCAAAAATTTCTAGCGCCATATCCATATCCCATGGTTCGCATCCGTATGTAACCACTGGTCTTATAATTGTTCCGTAAATTCTCTTTCTCGTATTTTTCTTAGATATTTCTTGACCTTATTACGTGCATTAAGCTCCCTATGCATCTACTTCCCGCGTTAATTCTGCATTGAATTTCATTTTCATCCTCTCCCATGTTTGTTGCTTCTATGTCCAGATATTTTCTTACCTCTTCCCATTCATACACACTCCATCTTCCATTCTTAGTCTCGTTTAACTGTTTTGTCGAGTTCTCATTGTCTTTCCTATTCTCACTACTATTGTTTTACTATCCTTGAAAATATAAATGTAAATCAGCTTTTCTACATTCTTTGTTGATCCTTTTCTGTAATTATAGTATCTATCTTTTATTTTCGTTTTGCAGTACCACGGGTACGGTGTGTTGAAACAAGAAAACTGCAAACCAATGCATAGAATGCAATCAACATGTGTACACAGAACACACAGATATTTTATGCTCCAATTGTGAAGAGGCTGGAAATTATGAAGAATATTTAACTTCTTATTCTGAGTAGTTGACAATCAACGGGGGATGTTTCGAATTGAAAGGTGTTTTTAGTTAAGATGTTACTTTTATTAGATTTAGTTGTTTTTCTAATATTATTTTATACTGTTGTTGGAAAACTGTGGTGGAATAATTATATTCTCACGATCTTAAATGCGAGTGGAACGACGCATACCGATAACATACGTCAAAAATGAATTGATACTTAAACACATAGTCCCGTCGTCAATTACGTACTTGAAAGGGGCTGACCTGGAACTAAGAATCACATGTCTGGCAGATATATTGTGGCGTTCAATAGAGACAGTCTTCAGATGTTAATGCGTTAAGTAAGTTTGCGTGGGTCTCCTCTAAGATAAACGGTAGTGTTTTTCCTTATGCAGAAATGATATAAAATAAAAGAACTTTCTTTTATAATTATTATTAGTCGTTATTTATTGCCCTATCCCAACAGCTGTAATATACGATTTAAAGATAAGTATAACAGTACTCATTAAAAACACCACACTATCACAAATAACTATCTTCAGTTTCGATATCAGATTTTCTTTTAAATTAACGGTCAATTTGACCGGACTAGCGTTAAAATTTCACCTGTGCAACGTCGGGTTAATCCCTTACCTTTGGCCAACTGTTCCGATGTTTAGCCCTCAATAACAATAATTTTTGAAGCATTTCAAGCTATGAAAACTCCGATAATGTTTCCCCTTACTAAATGTAAACCTTACATTCGGCGGTGAGCGAATGCCGGAAACGCTGCTCCGGTACGTCCCAAGCTGAAATTTGTATTTCCGCGTTTTGACGTATCACTACAACAAATAAAATTTAACTAGGAAACGTATATAAAATCTGAAAGAAACTTTCCACGGAGGCACCGTTTTTTTTTTGTGAAACCATGTGTATAAATCATTCGTCATCGTTCCACTTTTACAATGCTCGCGCGCGTATTTGTAAATAAAGAAAGAAAAGAAAAGAACGTACACATATATTACATCAGCCAAGCGATATCTCGAGGTTTTATCGCATAAATAAGTGATATTTATAGTTGGTGCGATTGTTAATGTCAAGGACGCGAGCGATTAGACCGCGTATACACGTATTCGCGTAAAGCATATTTATATACATGTATAATAGACGTATAATAATTACGTTTACGTACCAACGTACACACAAATCGAGCTCGATATCTCGAATCGGACGAGTTCCATCTAATCGAGTATTATTTATTTATTTCGTTCTTTCCTCGTTAATGCGTTATTAATTGAAAGGTCAACGATGTCAAGTAGAATCGTCTCTATTGAGTAATCTCACTCGCTGGCAAAAGATAGCTTCATATTGAATCACGTTTCGCGTGTTTTGTTTGGATTTTGATGTGGCGGGTATGTGTGTGCGTACCACGCCAGATAAAGTTCTTATCGAAGTTATGAAAGGGCATTTCATACGCATGGTGAAGAGTTTTTGAAGTAAATACTTCTTAAGCGATACCGGACAGATCGAGCGTAAGCGTAACCGTAAGCGTAAGAGCGTTAAATTTGGGCAGAGCATCGCTTCGTGTGAAAGACAAAGAAAACAGAGAGTATGATGTACGAGCGAGAGACGATGAGCGGGAGGAAGGATACACGCGGGCTTGGTTCGTCTGAAACAGGAGAGACAGAGAGAGAATAGTGTGTGAGCGGTAGTATTCACTTTAGACGTGCGTGAACCACACACACCAATTTTTTTCGTGAGAACGCAATTCGGAAGAAGATTTTAGAAGTTTGAGATAGAATCACGTAAACACATCACACGGGATTTTTAAAGTCTTGGTGGGTCACCTAACACCGTTACTAGGTGTGTTCAATATGAACGCACGCGATAAGAAGATTTCCATCATCTTCTCGTGCAACGATTCTTCGAGAAGAGTATCTATCATTTTAAGGAGCCTCACTCATACGATTTCAAAACGCTTCAAGTTTATTACCGGATTATCATTTTGCAAAAAGTAACATACCTGTTAAAGTTGAAGGCGATCCATCTCGAGGTATGATCGAAGTAATCGAGCTAGAAAGAGAGCATCGTAAAGAAGGAATGTTACCAATGAAAGCTCTGGTACAAATTAATGATAAATCATTTTCTTGACAAGGCTATGATTAGGAAATCATTATATATTCTGTGCTGGGGTGTTAGCAGTAGTAGTAGTAACACACCAAAAACCAAGCTTCGGAGGGGAAAAATTGGCGCCACTAGAAACGGGCCCAGTTGCGAGAAGTACTACGAAAATATTACGAACGTTCCAAAGAAAACTTAAACAATGAAATAACGGGGAATCTCAAGTAACGTGTCATCTTTCGGAGCCGCTATTGAGACAGTATTTGCCAATACGAACGAGGAAGCGTTGCAGAGCAACAGATGTAGGGTGGTACAGAGTAATTTTTATACGAAAAGCCAACCATGATGATATGCCAAAACTTACTTTTTCTGTAATTATCACATTTCGGCGCATCAAACTATTTTTAAACAAATTATTCATTTCTGTTGAGATACGGCAAAAATCTTTCTCCTGAATTTCTTTCGTTTTGGCGCATAAAATTCTGTCTAGGCAAATGACTAATTTCTGTTGGGGTTTCAGTAGGACATACTGGAAGGACAAATAGGAGGAGAAATGTATCTACGTAATTTTTTATAGACTACATATACGTTGCAGCAGTACTTCACTTGGGACTGCAGTCACGGGAGTGGGACCATTATTGTCAATGAGATCGAATAAAATAGAACATGAGACGTGTAAAGCGCGTTAGTCAAGTCCGTCTACACATCCCATGCTCCTTTTATTCGATCACATTATTACAGTAATTTACTTAATTCGTTCTTGCTCCCACTCCCGCCATTTCAGACCCGAGTTAAGCACTGTCCGGACCTGTATAAGAATCTATGTGACGTGACCAAGAAGGCCAAACTGATCTGCTACTGCTGACTTAAATAGCGGTTACTGTCAAGTAAGAAACAAAAATAAGAAGGAAACGATTCGATATCAGAAGGCTGATTATGGCAATTCTTGCTTATGCCATTCAGCATCCAGCTAGTTTTGAGCTTCTCATCAAAACACCAACACGCGGATTACATTTGGACGATATCATACTATCAACATGCATATTTCGAGAGGGACCTAAAATCTAAACAGTCCAGTGCAATTAGACGTTAAAAATGATAAATGACGGAGCCCACTTGCAGTGGATGGATTTGAATGACTCCTTTTTCTTGTGGTTTCTAATAACATAAATCACAAAACTCACTCGTTAAAAATTGCCGCACTTTTGCAAATCTATTTATTTAAACAAACAAAACATTGAAATTTTCAAATATTTATTTTTAAAAAATAATAAACATGTACTAGGATCGGCCGATGGTCGAAATTCGACCACAACATCTATATATTAATACGCAGTCAAATACAAACAATCACACCTGATTTACATTGAATCTTTATTGTATTTTCGAGTAAAACAAAATAAAAATCGCGCTCTACTTTTTGAGAAAATCGTTGAAAAAAAAATTGAAGTTTCCTATTTGTCTCTTATATCGTTAATTTTAAATGCTGTTCAACGAAGAGATCGTAGCGCGGTGGATAGGATCTAGGTTTTACACCCCTGGGAATGTGTGTTCAAGTCCTTTGTGCACGAAGAGATTGGAAAAAAAGGACATGAGGAGGGCTTGAACACACATCCCCACGGGTGTAAATCCTAGACCTTATCCACTGCGCTACGATCGCTTCGTTAAACAACACTTAAAATTAACGATATAAGGGACAAATAGGAAACTTCAATTCCTTTTTCAACGATTTTCTCAAAAATAAAGCACGTTAGGACAAAAGCTCATAACTAGATATATATAAGACCCATGAAAATCGTGGTGTTTCGCTTGTTAGCGACCAATACACAAATGTAAATGCTTGGCACGAACGGATGAGCTGAATGTACAATTATTTTATTCACTCGCAATGTATTGACACGGCAACTTAATCCACTTAATCTGCTTTTGTACAATCAATATTATGCCACACAATTTTTGTCCGTTTCTCGAACGTATTTACTCTAATAATATGTCATTACTTGACGTGGTTGACGTATATCACGTTGCGTGTGTCATTCTGATTAGAGATGACTTGATACCTGTTACTTAAGGTCATTTACAATATGTAATATATGCAATATGTTACAGACTCTCACCTGCGTTCCACTGCACGTATCGCGATGAAACATACATTCGACAAATCTGCATTGTAATACGAAAACAATGATATATGTACCATCGCAATACATGGAGGGAACACTCTAAAATATGTACGAGAAGACGACCCACTGCGTATTAATATATAGATAGATTAGTCCTTTCTAGGTCGCTTACAAAAAATTGTGAAACAACTAAACTTGTTTTGTTTAAACAAAAATTAATTTGTGAATAACAGAAAGTCGAAAAAGCGAAATGAATAAAAGAAACGTTATACAATACCAATACGTCAATTATTTATAAAAAAGCAACTTATGGTATGTAATAATTATTTCAAATGTTAATGATATAAACATCTAATCCACAACAGTACTTCTAAATACACTCTTATTATAAGCTCTAAGCTAGCATCGAGTATAGATATCAATGAATCCAAGTTGATATAGTTTTTTTACTGGTAGCTTTGATAAACGATTTATTTGAATTTTCTTGATTTCTAATAGCACTACATAATTGTTACAATATACAAAAAACCCGATCCCAAAATTTCAGTTATATTAGCATTTTCATCCGTAAAGATAATAGTAGCATCTTGTAAATCTCTACGATTTTTTAATAATTTTGCAAATTTATTTTTACCCACTGAAGTTGTATCACATCCAGTGAATGAATGTAAAAACAAAGTATGCTTATTACACATTGGTAATGTTTCTTTTATTAGAATACATTTTTGTAGATATCATGCCTTTTGGTGGTTTGAGAAAATATATAAATATTCTCTATGACGTGTTAAAACTGTTAATACAACTAACACATCAATATCTTCAGCAACAACAATAATTAATAATTTCAGCCGTTACTTTGTGGTATTTCATTATGAATAGAAATAAACGAATTTGTATATACCACTTTATTTACATCGCGCAGTGACTGCAGTTTCAACCGAGAACGGTCATTGTCAAACAGTTTGAAAATCACCGTTGTCGGTTGAAACTGCAGGTACTGAGTGATATAAATAAAGTTTAAAAAATTCGTTTATTTCTATTAACAATAATAATATTTGCTGATTCCATATTAATTGAATCAGAAAATGTATAGGTGTAAAAAGAATTTACTATACTACTTCTAGTATGCTAAAAGTAACGTCATTTTCATTCTTAACATAAATAAAAAACCATTAGCGGAAACTTTCAGACTGTAAACTTTTTACTTTTTAATATAAGAATTTAAACAAAGAAAAACGAAGAAATTCAAATTCATTCACTGTAATTGGGTTCAGAGGTATGGCACTGGACTAAAAGATTTGACCAAAGTAGGTATTTCTCTTTCAATTTATCGAATCCACGAAACACTGTCTTATTAAAAAAGAATCTATAAAAAGAATAATTACGCACACTTAGAAGAGTAAATTAAAGCTAGAACTTACTAATACACCGCATCTATTACAAAATCTCGACTTGTCACTCCAGAATTTAAATATTTACAAATATTATCGCGCTAAATGGAAGGACGTGTATGTATGCATTCTTTTTCCGCGATACTTTCGAGGAACCTTGTAACATACGTTCATTGAAAGCGTTCGAGTAAACAGGAAAACTGGCAGAACGCTACGCGCATAATAATATTGTTTCGTAAACATGTTTGAATTGATAAGGTTTCAATATATGTAATTGATAAGATAAGCGCGCCAGTGAAAATAATAAGGTCACCTCCAGACTTACAAAATGGGAATTTACCCGAATATGCGCGTATGTTATACGATTTTATCGCAGCAATTGACCCCGTACATAGCTTCATTATCATCACGGCGTTTTTTCTCTTTATTAATTGAGAATCTCACGCTTTTTAATTTGTATTTACATAAATAATTTCGGCGTAATGGAAGGAATTCTGACAAAGATGAATTGTAGCGAGGCCAGATAGGGAAACGAGGGAAAAGGGATCAACTTCAGAACATCACCACGATCATCTTCTCCTCCGGTTCGCCCATCCTTACCGAAGTTTGGTCTGTTCCAAAGTCTGCAAAATCCAAATTGCGATAGCTTCTTTTGAAATTCTCAAACTAGTGAATGTCATTGGAATTGGTATAAAGAATAGAATGCTGAAGTGCCAGATCTATTGGTGACCAACCCTAAAGGAATGAATGAGTGGTACTGAACAGATTGAAATTGTACGAAAATTGGTGAGTTGAAGTGAAATAGTTGAACCAATTTTAACGCATTGCACTTCATATGCACACATACGTAGTTCGACAACAAAGTCATCATCCAAAACGTAATGGTAAAACGTCAGCGATTTTTTCACCGAGGATGACGACCTGATAATGGATCTAAGAACATCAACATGATCATTTTCTCCTGCGATTCGATAATCCTTAGCGGATTTTAGTCTGCTCCGAAGATCGCAAAATCCAAGGTGCGATAGCTTTTTCTGAAATTCTTGAAGGGAATTAAGAATGTTATTGTGATCGATACAAAGAGTAGAATGCTTAACTACCATATCGATTGGTGACCAACCCTAAAGGAGTGAATGAGTGGTACTGAAGGGATTGACATTTTCAGGAAATTGTACGAAAATTTGTGAATCGAAGTGAAAGGGCTTGTATTTCATACTTACACATACATAATTCGACAACAAAGTTATCATCCTCAATGTAATGGTAAAATGTCAGGGGTTTTTTTTCAGCGAGGATGATGACCTGGTAATGGAACTAAGAACATCAGAAGGTTTGCTAATTCCCATAATAATATTAAAATATTTTCAGTAATACAAAAGCGGAAATTAGATCAAAAATCTAAGTTAAAGTATTCAAGACAGATACTGAGAACAGGCATTTTAATGTGGTTTGCCATAAGTTGAATTGTTTAGGTTAAGCAACATTGTTAATAGGCAATATTTCTAAAAACGAGACAGAGTAGAGATTCCTAAGTTAGGATGTCCCATCCTAAGAAACTGTTCTAATACTACTTGAAACTGATGATTTTTCTTTAGTATCTGGCGATTACAGATGCTTCGAATGAATCGTTATTATAAAAGAAAAACAGATCGTGGAAAATGGTCCGGTCAAAATATGTTAGAAGCTATACAAAAAGTTCGGAACAACGAATCATCACTTTGACAAGTCGCAGGTACAATGTTCCCAAAAGTACATCGCAAAGAAAACTTAGAAAGAAAAATAAAATTGTGACAAAAAGTGAAAAATATCTTGGACGATTTAGGCAGGTCTTCTCTGAGGAACAAGAAAACGAGATTCTGAAATGTAGTCTCGAAATGAAAAAAGCAGCTTTTTGGGATCACTTGCCAAGAACTTCGTCGATTGGTATTTGACTTTGCCAATGCAAACTAGAAGTCCTACATTGAAAAAGTATATACACCTTAGAGGAATTCTTCGCTGAAAACTTCGTTTACTACAGCAACGCTCATCCTTAATGTTTTTGTCTATGTTAGTATTGAGTTATTCGCTGTGTTTTATACATATTTACAAAATTATTTTATTTTATTTATACACGTTATATATATATATATATATACACTCCTAGTCACGGCAGTTGGGACAGTTAATATTTTTTCAATATAAGTATTTAACTTGCACAAAAATAAAAATAAAACACAAAATCAGTTATATATAACACAATATTGGTTTATTATGACAAAATGATAGCAAATAATAATATTTATCAAATACAATCATTAAACTTTCTTCTCGTCGAAGAATCCTCCTTTGGCATTCAATACGGCTCGAACAACTCTGGGCATTCTTTCGATAAGTTTTGTAAGTGTGTTGGGTGGTAAACTGTTCCATTGTTCTTGTAAAACTTCCCAAAGGTGTTGTTTCGAAGTTGGAGCCACTTTTCGTACCTGTCTATCCAGCTTATCCCACAAGAGTTCGATCGGGTTAAGATCGGGAGTCTGTGGAGGCCATGACATTATTTGCAAGGTATTTTGTGTTTGTTGTGTATTCAAATAATCCCTATATACTAACGCCGTATGTTTAGGATCATTATCTTGCATGAAGGTGAAATTCTCCCCTATCAATCGCTGGCCAGAAGGTACAGCATTATGCTCTAGAATATTTCTGTACTGTTCTTTTCTCATAATACCTTCTATCCGAACGAGATCTCCTACTCCTGCGTACGAAAAACAACCCCACACGATAACTGAGCCACCACCATGTTTTACAGTGGGTGCTAGACATTCGCGAAGCATTTTTCTGTCTTTGATCTCCGAACATAAACTCTTCTATTTTGTCCAAACACTTCAAACTTGGACTCGTCGGTCCGAAGCACATTTTTCCACTGCTCCACCGTCCAATCTCGATGTCGTTGGGCCCACTGTAATCGTTTTAAACGATTGGTTCGCCTTAGTAGCGGTTTCCGTACAGCAATTCGTCCGAATAGGTTTGCCTCTCGCAAGCGACGTTGAATAGTGCTCACTGACACCGCGTTTTGACGATCGCGATTGAATTCTGCTGCTATTTGTGGTGCTGTCAGTCTTCTATTTCGTTTACTAATTAAAACGATTCGCTGATCATCAACGTTGGTCGTAATACGAGACGGACCTGGTCGATCACGGTCATTTAAACTTTCCGTTGTACGGTACAGTTTTATAACATTGGCTACGCTAGATTTTTCCAGATGTACTTTTTCGCTAATTTGTCCCAACTACCGTTACTGGGAGTGTATGTGTGTGTGTTAGTTATTGTTATTTTTACTATTTGACGAATCAAATACTGTAATAAAGCATCTATCTATCTATCTAAAGTTCCTAATAAATTCAATAAAAACGCCAGAATGGCTTCTAAGAAATAGATATACGGGTATTTGCGTAGACTTAAAAATATTTCCCGAAGCGACTACTTATTTTGAAATACTAAACTTACTCCAGATGAAATTTGGAATGTCGATGAAGCAGGCGTAGCAACCGTCCAAAAATTACCAAAAATTCTTGCTCAAAAAGGTAAAAAACTGGTGTGTGGACTGATGAGTGCCAAAAGAGAAGTAAACGCTAGTATTATCAGTTTAATGAGCGCAAGCGGAAATGTTCAAGCACCTGCCTTTATCTTTCCCAGAAATAGATTGAAATCTGAGCTGATGAACAACGCACCTAATGGAACCCACAAATAATAATAATAATAATAATAATAATAATAATAATAATAATAGTCTTTATTGTCAAACAGAAAAACCAGTTAAAGGAGAGCAAAACAAAAACGAAAATACCAGAAAAGGAAATGTACAGTGCATACAATCAAGTAAACCAAAAACTTATGCTTTGTACAAAATATTCATCGGCAAATTATAACGAATCTTAAAACTAAGTCAAACAAAAGAAAGTAATGCGACAGTAATCAGCTGAATATTAAGAAGGATAATATCAAACTTAGCCAACAAAGTAAGCTGTCGAAAGAGATAACAGGGAAACCAGACCACCGACGCATACTCCAGCCTAGAGCGAACCAAGGAATAGAACAATATTTTAATAGTAGACAAATTGGTAAAACCTCTGCATCACCGAATCACAAAACCAAGAGTGCGAGAAGCAGAGTTCGTAATAAATGTTATATGATCCGTAAATTGAAGGCGTACTATATATCAAATAAAACACGAAGATCAAAAATATTATACGATCTTTCAATATGAACCCCGTCGATCACGTAATTGTAGACAACGGGGCTATTAGATCTAGAATAGCTAACAATAGAACACTTACTGATATTCAACGATATTTTGTTAAGCTGGCACCAATTACGGATAATGTCTAAATTTACCTGATGGCAAATGCAATCAGTAATGGTCGTTACTCTGGCAAATATTTTCAAGTTGCAACCATTAAACGTTTCGTATTTTTTTATTGCGGTTATATTTTTGCACTATATAAAATTTCAGGTTCTACTGGAGAAGTTTCAGCACGTGCTGATCGACACACGTAAAAGCGACAAACAATACGAATCAAACTCATCGAACGCGATCGAGAACATCGTCACGTCTCCGTTATTTCTCCGACCACAACAATTCATAATAAATAAGGATAAAAAAGCACATGCATACAAAACAAGCGATATCGTCCCCGCCTCTTTTTAAAAAGTTCTGCCGTGCGCCATTTCGTTTCGAATAATTTCGAACTTAATAATTAACGTGCGAACAAACAGTCGAGTATCGCCGTCATTATGCAATTTCTTTTCACTTTCCGAGACTTCCCAACTGGAGAGCCTTTTTTATATCGTGTGCCATTTTGTCAGCAGCAATTACGTACAGCCAGCCAGTCGTTCATCAATTGTCAACGACCGCGACGACGACGACGACGATAGCGACGGCGTTCTCGCCCTTTTATTTCGATTTTTTTATTTCGTACAAAGGACAGGGTCGGTTTTGATGTTTTCTGCTAGGCAAGGGAAAGATGGTGGGGAGCGTTAAAGGTTCAAAAGATGGAGAAGTCCGTCCGATTAAGACCTTTTCCAGAATAATGGCTAATGGCTATTATATTTAGTAGCAGTTAACTCTCACCGCAGAACCTCAGAAAAAGAGCTTCGCTCTAACAACTTTTACTTAAATTTAACACTGAATACTACGATCTACGAAAAAAACACTATGATAGCCTTTTGGTGAATTTTAGCAAAATTGGTTAGCCAATCAATGTATTAAAAAAGGGGTGAGGAAATTTTTAAAAATGTCTCAAAATCCCCATTTTATGTCAGTGATAAATTTAGGAATTTTTGCCTTGATAATAGGGGAAGCGTGTGATGAAGAATCAACCGATATGAGTGTCAATCAATTTTCGTTTAAATCATTTTCCGAATATTTCAACATCGCACATTTTAGTGCATCAACAGAATCTGGGAAAAACATTTTTGTTCCATCCTACGTACAGTCTAAGACGGTCCTGTTAACACGACATCGTTCGCCTACTGGAAATCTAATCGTACATCCTCATTATGAAGGAGCCGTTGCAAAACTTCGCGTCTCTATGACGTAAAATAAGTACCTACATATGGATCGACCACGCTCCTGCCTGGCTTGTTACACCGTTCGTATCTATACGAACGTCGCTGTAAATGTCTATGCGATTGTTACGTGGGCAGAAATCTCGATTCGTTACCTCGATTCTCATTAAATTGAAAAAGGATTTGGATGCCGAACAGGGATAGGTTTGTAAGAGAGGGGATCATAAACGCGCTGAATTTTCCACAGATAAAAATCCAATCTTCTGTCGTATAACGAAATAGAACTAAATGATTCGAAATATGTATTCGGGCAACCAGGAAGATTGATCTCGGTACAAGGCTACGTAAACTTACACATAATTAATCGTCTTAGTTGGATTACTTTTATCACCGAGTTGCACGTACAATATACGAGGTTTCTATATTCAACCGCATCCGTTGTCATCTTCGCGGTAAATGCGAACAATACGATCTATTGGTAGAATGAAACTGATCAAATCTTCCACAGTACTAAATCATCTATGTATCAACAGTTTAAAGAAGAAAAGTGCAGTCTATTCTAAAAGCCAACCTTAAATTTAAATTTTGAAATCAATAACAAAAATAGAGGTCCGAAGCTCAACCCCGACGGGACTCCAGAAGCAGAAATAAATATTACAGATTTTTCTTTAGAATTGAATCCGCTTCCAAGCTATGAAGGTCAAGAATTTCGCTGAGGCTGCTATCAAGATAACCACAACTTTTAGAGTTTCTCGGATCCTTCTGATGTCAAAATTGGCTAATTAAATAAATCCCTAACAAAACAATCTTTAAGAGATATCGCAATCTCATGGGTATCGTGGAAAATCCTACCTGCAGATGTATACGAAGACTTTTATAGCCAGAGACATTTGTAAAAGAGCTCCTGGGTTTCGATCGTGACATTGATATAAGTATATATAGTGCTTTTCGTGACTTATGTATCAAATTAAAACAGAAGAAAGTTCAAATAAAATTAAATACAGTTTGTAAGAAAAATATTCAAACAAAACTTCAAAATACGCCAAAAAATAAAAGATTTTCATACCACAAAGAGAATGAATAGTTGCTTTATTGTAGCGATGGACTTCACTTAACTTCACGCCCCTGGATAGTTTGTGGTTTAAAGAAAGAAATAGGATTAAATACCGAAGAATTTGTCTGAATAAAAAGGCACCAACTTACGTATTTGATTCTAAGAACTTGCGATTCGGCGATGTCCGGAAAACATATGTTGAAGACATAAACTTTCGGAACACATTGGGCGTGGTAATTCAAAATTACCAACTTATTGAAATTTCAAATCTAGGCCTCATCTATTAATCCATAGGCACTATAAGAGCAGAGTAAGATTTGTATCTTGTTCTGACGGTCAGTCAAGATCCTCCAGAGTATTTAGATCCTGGTGTTGGAGATGAGATCACCGGTAGAAAGAGCTTTGAAGATTATATCAATTCACAAGGCGTCTTACTAAGTCCAAAATGCCATTATAGGATTATAACGATGAACGTTGCCAAAGTTGTCAATCTTCTACACATGCTACCAATAGTATTTGACAGCTCTGAATTACCAGAATTGGCAGTATTGAACTGACTTTGAAAGATTAACTCCGCGAAGGCTCTTATTTCAAAGACATAAGATATAAGACGAAGCAGCTACTACATTTAAACATTGCTGAAATTAATCTGGTCTATTTAAATATTAGTTATTACAAGGACACTCCAACTGTACGAAAGAATTAGATTTTTATGGTATATTGTGGATACTTAGACGTCGCAGAAATTGACTCTTTCTCTTGCTCGTTCCTTTGCGTTTCTATGCCCGTACATTCTTCGGTCTCCATTTAAATTTAAATTTTCCAAAACAGCAATCACCATTGGCAAGTACAGAAATAGTGCACTAAATTCCTTGCACGTTTATTCGCTAAAATTTCAGGTTAATAAAGGCGTGCATGGAAAAACTGAAACAAACGGGAAGAAAATATTCAACTATGATCAAAACTTTCCGATTCACAGGTATGTTACTTATGTGCCCCACTAGATGTACAATTGCTAAAACGCTGACAAATTATCTTTAGTCTGAGTCTCACATCATTAGGGAGTACTCGCCATTCCAGATTACAAAAATTCTTAATCGGACTAGCAACAAGTTCCACAAGTTATTAAATATCAGGGCGAGAGTAAAACTGCAAAACATATTCTATACAGTTACGTAGGAGAAGTTCGATTGTACTTTGAATCCAAAGGTATATGGGAGTGCTGGTCATTCCAAATTATGAAAAAATTTTCGTACTCACGGCTTAGTAACAAACCCAAAATTTATGTTCTAGTTAGGACGAGGATGGAATTTTAGGACATACTTTATCTGCGTGCATAGCTCTATAACTTAAGAGCCTGCTAGGTCCCGTGGACTAGGATAGTCTTGAGCTGAACCTAAAGAATTCAAGGAAGTTTCTTTCGGGCCAATCGTCGATGGCATTAGTCTTGTGGATTTGGCCGAATACTTACCGACGAGCCTCAATGGACCAAACCCAGATAGACTTAATTACTCTCAGTATATTTTAACCTAAATCTAAGAAGTTTGGGGCAGTTACTCCTGAAGTCACCCGAAAGGCATCGTTATTGTCAAGGCCTTGTTCTACATTGTTCTTCTTCTTCTTCCTAGGACTAGGTGCTGTTTGATGACATGAAGCTTCATGGAACTTTATTTGAGGTCGAGTTCCAGTTGGTCTGCTGTTTAGTCTTCTCTTCATCGCGATTTCTGCCCTCTTATCATCACCTATTCAATTGACGTAGTCTTTCCAGCGTCTTCGTCTATTTTTGTGAAACTAGCGTATTCCTCAGGCCAGTATTTCGTCTTATGAAGCTGATGGAGCCGAGCGGTTGCGGAAACCAAGCTACTCACTCAATATCTGGGTTCCTTATGAACAGAAGGGAACAACGCCAGTGATTAATAGGTGATACCCATCATATCACTACGTACCATTCCTGAATGAATTGGTGTCAAAGCAAACATGAGATATCCAAAATTCCGCTTTGTGACGTTGGTCTCCTCACCATTAATCTTATATCTTTAATTCTATCGATAGATATGTATATCGATTACAATTACAAGTTACACGGATTTACGCCTTTCCTTAATAATATTCTTCGACATTTCTCAATCTTCACATTCGCGGTGAACAAGAACGAAACGTCAATTGCACGATCGGATCGCGAAATTTCTATTCTCCGCAGGTGGCGCGAAGCATCATCATCTTCAGGTATGTACGTACGATATCGCATCCGAAACGGTATTTATTACACAATAGCCGGCGAGATAATTGATGTACCGCGCCGCAATCCCGCGAACGAGCGAGATACACCTGGCTTTTTCTATAATTGCTTTTTCTCCTTGGAAATCGAACGGGACACGTAACACGAAGGTGTCAATGGTGCGAACGGCGCGGCGCGTCGAATCGAATAATTCCGCGACGCTTTCAATGAATTTTGCAGCGTAATTTGCAGGTACCATTGTACTAGACGCGGGCGCGCGCCGCCGCCGCCGCTGTGCTAATGGGAAGTCATTTGTAGTCGGAACAAATTGGACCGGCGAAGTTCATGCGGGATTATTCGAAAGGAAGGTGGTGGAGAAGGAGGAGGAGGAGGCGGTGTGAGGCGAATTAACGATCCAATTCTGTTTATTTTGACAAAGGAATCGCGTTAGAGGAACGAACGTATTCGCGCTGAGAGAAATGAAGACGTTGATTCAACGTCGATCTGACGTTTTACGTCGTTCGATCCGTATCTTTCTGGCGGGATGGATGTAAATATAAGTTTCGCGGAACTCTTATGTACATTCAAGCGCGTTCTTAGCGTTTCGCGTAACATATTTGTTCTAATTTTTAAAAGAAATTCGATGTATTGGACCTGGTAACAAGAACTTAGTTTTATAACCCAAGATTTACTGGCAGCGATATTTAGAATATCACTAGCCACGAGAGCTGTTTCTCGCTGAGCATACAGATCCTACCTTCGCAGCATCAGCCGAATAATCGTGCCTTTTCGAAATTCGTGTTCTGTTACTATATACAGTGGTGTGCATGAAAATATCAGTGCTGGAATAATATTTATAGATTTAAATACAATTCTTAAATAAACAATAAAATATTAAACAAAGCTTACCTGACCGATTCTAATAATCTATATTAAAGGTCGATAAAGAAATAAATATTTTATTTTATCAAAAACAAAAACTAATAATACTTTTCGGATATCCCAATAATTCACTGTTCATTAAAATAGCAGTACTTATTAAAAAACAAAAAATGTTTTAAAACAGCGACAAATAGTTTAATTAAAGTTAATATTTTGTTGCTTGGCCTTTATTTTGTAAAACTGCATTGCATCGGCGAGGCATTGTTGACATGTGCTGACAGGTATGGACCACCACGCTGTTTGGCACACGTTCCATAATTCATGAATATTTCTTGGTTTCTTCTCAGCAACGGCCTTTTTAAATTCGCCCATATAGTTTCTATAGGATCTAAGTCTGGCGATTGTGCTGACCAGACTTAAACGTTAATTTTATTGCGTTGTAACCACGTTTTCGCTTTGTGAGACGTGTGCTTCGGGTCTTTGTCTTGCATAAAGACCCACCACAAAGGCATTTCTTCTTCAGCATAGGGTAATAAAGTATTTTCCAGTATATTTACATATCCATCGCCGTTCATTATGCCTTCAATTTTATGAATTGGACCAACACCATACCACGAAAAACAGCCCCAGGGTCATTAAACTGCAACCACCGTGTTTTATTGTTTTTTTTTTTTTTTTGATATCCTGTGGATCATATTCGATTGACGGAGGTCTTCGTACATATTGTTGTTAACTGGTAGAATCAAACAAAACAATTTTTGACTCGTCTGACCAAAGAATATGGCGCCACTATTACTTATCCCATGAAATATGCTCTCGAATTAACAATATTCTGTTCTTCACCTGCCTATTATTCAGAAGAGGTACTTTTCTTGGACGTCTTGCCGTTAATTTTGATTCAATAACTTTCTTCTTTAAGGACACCGGACCAGCTCGAGCGTAAGCGTAAGACCGTAAGCATTAGGTTTGGAGCTTTAAATTTGAGCGAAACTAGCTTCGTGTGAAAGACAAAGAAAACGAGAGAGAGAGAGAGAGAGTATGATGTGTGAGAGAGAGAGTATGATGTGAGAGCGAGAGGCGATGAGCCAGGGAAAGGATAGGTGCGTGCTTGCTTTGTCTGAAACAGAAGGAGGGACAGAGAGAGTATGATGTGCAAGCGCAACGCGACGAGCCAGGCGCACGATTTCATTCCTTTTACCTATCATCCTAATTTAACGTAGAAGGACGAATAAAATAAAACAATATACATAAAACATCTGAATAAGATTTTCTACAACCTAATCCTACTGATTTTCAAATCATCAAAGAACACGTGGCACGAAACCGCGATGACCTCCAAGTAAGAAATACGACAATTAATGGGTATTCGTATCGGAAAGCGCAAACCACACACACCAACTTCTTCTTGTTCCTCAACTAATGTTAGTGTTTGGTCTATTTTTGTGTAGCCCAGTGAAGCTAAAACGTTGGACACGTCTTGTTGGCCTTCCCTTTTATCTATAGATGGTATCATTTCAATAAAATGTCTACCCACTAAACGTAATGGTGAAGACGACGATGGATGTCCTAGTTAGCGCTGTATTACTCCGTATTTGTTCTATTAGATCTGGTCTGAATTGTACAAGGGCTGTTTTTTTTTTTCGGATCGTACAGTATGAAGACCAGACATGCGCCAGGTGGCTGGTGAGTGTATTGGCTGGGTATCTCGCCCTCCGCGCGCTCTGTCACTGCCGAGTCCAACACGCCACTTTTTGTTGAACTGCAGTCACGTAAACATGACTGTCTCTATTGATTCTCCCGCGAAGTGTGAATTGCGAAGTGTTATTCGTTTCTTGCAGGCAGAAGGGAATAATGCAGCGGAAATTCATCGAAGAATGAATCGAGTGTGTGGAGATAGCTTTATGAGTGATGCTGACTTGACTTGACTGGAATTGTTCTGATCCATGGCAATGCCCATCCTCACGCTGCTCGTGTAACCGAATGGCTTCTTGAGCAATTTCAATGGGACATTTTCGAACACCCACTATATAGTCCCGACCTAACGGTGAATGACTACCATCGTTTCCCTGAACTGAAAAAGTGGCTTGGGGGCCAGCGCTTCCAAACTGACCAGGAGCTCAAAGAAACCGTCACAACTCACTTCTAATCATTGGCGGCAACATTTTCTGAAGAGGGTATTGCAAAAGCTTATTCACAGATATGACAAATGCCTCAATCGTCAAGGTGATTATGTAAAGAAGTAACCTTTATTGTACATTATAATGGTATTGGTAATAAAATCATTTTCTTTTATTCATACGTCTTTCCTTTATAGCCTATCCGAGGTTGAAAAAGAACAGCCATCGTAGATAAACGCTTGTTTTGAACGAATAACAAAGTACTTGCATATTATCTGGGCCAAGGAGTACATGGAGATTTTGTTGTAATATTTTCTTCCCCCATTTTCGATTACGAGATAACTTGTTAGATGTTGATCAATAGTCTTTGGCCACTTTCGGATTTTTTTGTTGGGTTCCTTCTTTGAACTTCTGAATACCATAATTTCTGTATTATGAATTGTTGGCAATAAGAAGACGTCTTCTTTATCTTTCCACCTCATTACGATGATGCTGAAGCATTTCTCAATGTTCTAGTTTCTTCTTTTGCAGATCTTCCGGTACATGATTCCTACTCAGTTTGAGAGCTCCAAGCCGGTTAGTTCTCTTTTGAAAAAGGACATCACCAAGTTCGGGAAGAGTATAATAATTGTCTATAGTCAGGCAATGCGCCAGGCTTTCATCAGTGTCATAACTATGCGCGTTACTAGGCAATGATCTTCATTGTTGATTTCAAGCGCTATCTCATTAAAGACCAGATATATCCAGATTTGGATTCACAAAACATGTAAGATTTGATGCCAAATGTAGATCTCTTCAATGGCTTCCTGATCGACCTTTACATAGCATTAGATTCCCATCGATTGTGATATCTCATTCCGGTGTTTTTACACTAGAAAACTTTTTATTGAGATGTTCAAAAGTTGGCTATATCTTAGTTACCTACCTACAAAATGAATGTGTTGTTTTAACCAAACAAAACGTTTATATGACGTCATCATAGCGAAAAAAGGTGTTGAATACCACTCACATATTGGCTTACATAGGTGAGTGTAACATTAACAACTTAAAAACGCCCCTCCAAGAAAATAGTCAGCAATTAAAACCTATCAGACTACAAAAATTATTCAATCTAAATCAAATTTTGATAACCAAATAAATTCCTTCACTCCAGTAGACTGCTGATTAGTGTCAAACTGTCCCATATGAAGTTACGGTATACGTGGTTTTCATTACAAACTACTTCATACTTCGACGAATAAGAACGTTTCACACACGAGAAGGGACTGAACCGGTCTCAATTAAAGATTGAAGCCAAAAAAGACGAGGATAGTGTATCACTTCTACACCCCAGGTGGAGTGCTCGCGGATAAGTAAGAATGTTTCAAACTAGAAACCATCTTTGTTCATCACAAGATAAAATCTTTCGTAATGACATCAAAACCACGAAGTTCATTTTACACACAAAAAAAAAAAACAAGTCAATTTCTCCCATAATTATTCAAAGAAGAAAATGTACGGCAAGAAATCATGCGTAACCAATTGAACAATATCATCATTAACTTACAAATTGCGACAACTACGACCTTAGCTCACGCCTCGATCGTTCAACTACAATTACAAATTGGTCTCAAAAACGTGCTGGAAACGTATGCGCGATTTACTGTGTGCTAAACAAACTTCTGGGTGTTCAAACCTTTTTGTTTATCTACGCTTTGCGTTCGATTATTTGTAATCTCTATGCGCGCAGTCATTTTTTATGGTGTAATTCGCATGACAAATTATTTCCAATTGGGAAATCCTTATCGAATTATATTAAGCAACGCGTGCGTTTCCAGTGTAGATTTAAAATTTCGTATAAATATATCCGGAAGAAGTAAATATTTACGTTAACGTTGTACTATAAAAACTAATACGATTAAATATGACTTTTATTTATAGAAATCGGAGTATGTTGTTCCAATCTAATCTAAGCTTATTGCAATTTTAATCGGATATCAGATGAATCTATATAGTTTAAAATGAAATTGGATTGATGGGAGAGTTTGGAGACTCCAAAGGGAAAAATGGAAAAGAAGTGTTTAGGCGTAACACTAATTTATACGGAAGAAAAAGAGGAAATAAAAAATACACGAAATTTATAGCGTCCTAACATTCAATAAGTTCGGGAAAAAAAAATTAGAATTTATAAAGCCATAATAAGATCAACTGTTCTATATAGAGTGTCTTTCATAACTCAATCATCAAATCTATTTACTGTATAATATTATATGAGGCAAAGGTAAGTGAATGAGTGGTTAAACAAAGTGTAGTTTTAGAACTACAGTATTTAAAGAAACGTGACATCGTCGAACTCTTCGTATACAATCCGGTCATCATCATCAAAGCAAACAAAACACGTCCTATTAAAAGAAGTAAGTACTTGATTGTGCTTGATATACGGCTCGTGTTTTAGAAGCGTTTATATTACTTTCTCTCTTTCTTCTCTCTAAATTGCAAATGTTCACCTTTCATTTTCAATGACGATTCTAGTTGTTCTTTGCCTGAACAGTAAACATTCGAATTATTTAACCCGACAAATATCTGGATAAGTGCTTAAAGAACTCGAAGTACCTATGAACTCAGCGTTAGATAGGGCGGAAGTAAAATTAAACACGTTCTATCGTAATATCCACTTGATCTTGTTGCAGATATACGTTTCTAGATCTAAAAAATAAATATCCTACTTCATCGCATACTGCCAGCGACTCTCCAAATATTCCTTATAAAACTTACGAAACTTCAATAATTAATTGCGACCTACATGTTTTGGTGCATTTTGTTTCAACTTTCGTCTGTTTTAATTTGGATGCGTAAGTTGTGGAAAACGGTATATATGGAAGTCCTTGATAGAATTGGTGAAAACAAAAGGAAACTTACTGAAAAGACTCCTGACCCTAGGAAGGTGATGTTGTGTCAATTCCAAAACGCGCAGAGAAAGGAAACTCCCTGACGATGATGAACGCGTTAAGAAGGCTATAGATACAATTAAGAAAATCACCGTGGTCGTAAAGGAATTGGTGAAGAACAAGTAGTCCATCAGTTGCTCGTAAATGTATTTCGGACGTTAGTGAATGCATCGTCGCTAGATAACAATTGGATTTCAATACCCATAAACAAAAAAGGCAAAATTACAAGATTACTTGCCTCGTAAGCATTAACAAAAATAATCTCTATGACAACTTCTTTAGATTTTCACCAGATCGAAGAATCGAGGGTCGTTATTGCAAAACCGATCATTGGGAAAACAATGAAGAGAAGAAAGAAGTCGTAGGGAATTTGTTGCCTGCATGTAGAGTACATGATTCTTCTTGAGATAGCGAGGATAAAGACATGAAAATTGTTAAGAAGTTGTGCTCTATTATAGTAAAACCGCATAAATATAGAAAATAAACATTTTGAACATAAACTTATATCATAATAAAGTCATAAATAATCGACTGACGTTTCATTAATCTTTACCATTACCTTACATCTAACATTTATGTCTGAACGTGTTTGTGACGTCATGGTATTGCATATCTTATTATACTCGATCTACAGCTATCTGTTTTACCAACATCTTTTGCCCAAAAGCGACATCCTCTAAGACTGCCGGAGAGGGAAGAAGAAAGGGGGTTGGACCACAAGGAAGGTTGGCCACCTTTCCATGAGGGGTGAGCCGATCTCAAAAACCTACATGCTCGAGGGGTTGAAAGTAAAGTGTGGGAATGTAAGTCAAAAAAAAAAAAAAACAGAAAAATGTTATGGCGAATGCGATATTAAACTTCTGATAATTCAGAACACATAACCACAACTAAGCATTGTCAGAACACAATACGGCGAGTCTGTGGAGGATACTGGCGCATATCAGAAAACTAGGATACGAACCTCTTGGTGAAAAACTGAGCAAAGAGGAAGCTTGTAGGCCCTGAACTTACATGTGAAATTCAAATCATCGAAATATCAAACCGTGAGATGTGGAACTTACTAAAGGACCGCATGTTAATCGCGCCATCTTCAGAAGACAGAACACAAAGAACAAGAACCAAATTGGGGAAGCAATGGACTTATTGACAGAACAATGACGGCTTAACATCTCTACATCACAGGAGTTGCAGAAGATCCTGTACGTAGTGTCTGTTATGTGCACAACATGTCTACCATAAGATTTTGACCAATGAATTGAGGATGAGAATAATCTTGGGGAATACGACTTGAAAGCGAAGCGCCAGGGCGTGGAATTGGCACCAAGCTCTCCAAGGCCAAAAGAAAAGGAAATACAATAATGAAAAAGTCCGAGATCAAAGGTACGCTGATTTGCTTTCTTTGATAGCCAGGGAATCGCTGGCAAGGTCAAGGGGTTAATCACCACTTTTACCGAAAGGTGTTGGAGAACCAACAGTCGAAATTGTGCGTGTGTTTAATGTTAAATTGTGCACTCATTACAGGAATTAGTGGATACTTTAAGGATAGGTACGTGAAATATATAGGATTTAAGTGCTTACTTGTTCTTCTCCACATGTATTCGCGTAACATGATACTTTTTCTATTTCCTTATGATTAAGTTAGAGCTGCGCCAATGTAATCTAACACCGTGATAGTTATCTCACCACTTACCTTTTTTTTACACATTTCAATAATTGTTCAGCCAACCTTCCTATTACTGTCGCCTAGGACAGAATTTACCACTTTATTTTCTTAGACCCAATTTGGGACATGTCTGCCCTTCGACTTGACGAAAGGTTAGCGACAAAAAAAAAGGTTATATGTAACACTCGAACGGCGGAACCAGAGTAGAAAGTTCGTTACCTCTATACACATCACTTACATAAAAACAATCGGGTACGTATGTATAGGTTTATAATCGGTTTTAAGATATTAAATAATAAAAATGAGTCGCTGAATTCGTTTTCTTTTTGCAAACTCCGCAATAAGTAGTAGTAGAGCCGCAACAAAGATTCTTGAAAGACTTAGAAACAGTCATGCGTGCGAGACCAAATGTCAAGAAGAACTTGGTGTTGCTTTACGACAATGCGCCTTGTTACACAGCAATTTCAGTAAACCATTTTTGGACCAGTCATGACATTCCTGCGACTCCTCAGTCCCCTCGTGCGCCCAACTTAAGTTCTTGTGACTTCTTCCTCTTCGCGAAATTGAAGCAACACCTCAAGGGACGCCATTTTGAGGCACTGAACAACATTCAAACGGCTGTAACCGACCAACTGAAGGCTATTCCATTCCGCTAGTTTCAGTGCTATGAGGAGTGAAAGAATCGTCCCAGCGTTGTGTGGTTTCCCAGTACAATGGGGACAATGTTGTATAAAACAAGTGGAAGAAATCGTCTCATTACTTTAGTTACATATCTCGTATGTCGAAAATTCTAAGAGAGAAAAATTAGGCTTATGGCAAGTCGTTCTGGATGGGCACTTCAGTAATGTTGAACGATAGCAATGCTGTTTTCAAGCTTACTGAGATTGTTATCGACATATCCCAAAATTGGAGCAACAATATAACATACAACAACATCCTAGAACGGCTGCAGAATTAAAATGTGGATATCAAGTGTTACTTAAACCGGGAGTTATGTTTTGGCGTCTTAAAAGATTCCGTAGGAAAATACGCGATTTTATAGTCAAATACTTCTTCAAAAAACAACAAAACAATTTCACTCCACGAATAGCATCGGGTGAATTTATTATTCCAACAGATTTTTCAAATAATTTACATACATCACCGGCAGGTACACCGTACGTTTTTCTTTAAGAATGCCACCGCTGTTTGTAAATAAACTCGAGCGCACGTCGTCGTACGGATTCTAAACGATCGTACTTACATATATACATGCGGCCAGCCAGATCTGCCCCAACTACATGCACACACATTCTTCGAGTTTAATTTTAGATCGAATTTAATTTTAGTGCAGTTCGTATAAAATCATTTATGGCGCGGGGCCATCGATCCGATGGAAATTAGGATTTGTTTTCCGCGCGCGTACGAGCGAGTCTCTTCATGGAAGAAATCCCGGCCTATTGAAAGTGGATATTAGTTTCCAAGGTCGGTGAGTGAGTGACTGACTGCCTGCTTCGCCTTGCCTGTCCGCCTCAATGACTATGTGTGCCTGCGTACGTATATGTTATAATGCATTACGCTGTCAATTTCAATTAGCCCGGATTATTTTCGTCATTCCAAGGTTATTAATGTTATCGAATTCGAAACTTGATATCCGCTCAATAACTACGTCTGTAATACTATCTTCTTATTTACACACCAGTCCTACGGGTACGAAGTATGTTAAATAGGCTAGGAACAAAGCCAATTATAATAAAAGTTTATTTATCGCGTTATTCAATTAAAGTCATTAAAATCATGAGCGTCCTGGTTAGCGTTAGTGCTACAACAGCCTTTACCACTGTTAGAGCCAAACGAAAGAAGTTATGCAAGTAAATGGTAAATCCCAACCAGCAGATATATGTATGGTAGTATGAGAGTGGAGCAAATACCAACTTTTCTTGTAATTTCATTTTAAATACAGCAAAAAAACATTATCCTCAGAAACAAACGAGGAATATACGAATGATGCTAATTTCAATTTTTTTTTTTCCAAACTGGATCTGACTCTGAAAGAATCCTAAAGAAACATACAGAGGCACTTACCGAAATCAACAAAAATCTGAAAGGCGCTGATCTTTCCTGATTTCTAAACATTAATAATTTTGTAACAACTTAATTAATCCCAATTTGAGGCATGAATTTTCGAAAGCAGTGTTTCGCAAAGGAGTTGTCTTGAGATAGCGATGGGCTCTCCTCATCGCCAAAAAGTCAAACGAAAATTGTCGTGAAAGCTTGTATAATTATTCAAATCGTTTAAATCTTGAATAGATGTGGTGTCAAGAGTACTACGGAAGTCATATTTAGCACATCGGAAGCAAGTAGTAACGTGTAACGGTAATCAGAGGTGGTAGGGTTGAACAACGGAATTCCGCAATGTTCAATACTAGAGCCATTATTACTTCAAAGAATAAATGTAAAAAAGCAGAATATAACTCTTCATTGAACAAACTTAAACAGGTGGTTTGTTAGTTAGCTAGCTTTCAAAGAAAACTGTATAACAACTGTTGCTAACAAATCAAATATGCCAACAAACCGTAGACTAGTTTCGTCCTACGGCATAGCATTCTGCGATTAATAAAGCCATTGCCCTCAGCCAGATGTTACAGAAATTCATTATATCAGTGGATTTCACCAAACTACTGGTTCCATCTGATGCACAACGAAACTATTAGCATACCTCATTGAAACTAGCTTTCAATTGCTTTTGCATTATTAGGTATTAATAATCTTCATCACACAATATCACCGAGGTGATAATGGCTGATATGGCGATTATGATTAAACCGAGAAGCTGTGGCAACCAGTACAGCCATTCCTGTCTGAAGCAGTAAAATGCTTCGACTATATGAGATAAAAGTAAGTCGATGAGTGCTAAGGGAAGAAAATGATTAAAAATACTGGGCAAATAAAAGTTTAGTTTTGGGGCCACTGAGATCTCTGGATACGCACTCGGTGTTGGACGCGTTGGAAGTAAAATTAAACCCACACGTCCTATACAAATATTCACTTCACGCGGCTTAACATATTGGCATAATTTTACTAGCATTTACATTTCCTTGCCTAAACAGTAAACGTTTGTCTTTATTTGTCTCTATCTGCATTTAAAAAAAAATATTTGAAGTTTCTTCTGTTTTAATTTGATGAATACGTTGTGGAAAAGGCCAAGACTTTTCACAACTTATCCTCCAAATTCATTTATAAGATTGTACGAGAAAAAATTCACTCAATAAATGTACAAGAAAAACAAATTGAAAAAATCGCCTATTCTACTTAAACGATAACATTCTACCTGGCGAGTTGTTCGCAATGCATTCGAGAATAGACTTCCTAATTGATTGAAACTTGACCTGTCAAACATATGAACCGAATTTTGTTAGCATTTACATTTCCTTACCTAAACAGTAAACATTCGTGTTATTTAACACAAATGTCTGGATAAGGACTTAAATAACTCGAACTTTCGATGAACTCAGCGTTAAATGGGGCGGCCATAAAATTAAACGTACACATGCTATCGTAATATCCACTTGATCTTGCTAAAGATATAGACCGAATTTTACTAGCGTTTACATTTCTACCTCTAAATAATAAACATCGGTAATCAAACGGTTCCTTGCGAAACTTCAATAATTAATTTCGGCTTTCTTGTGATAGGAAAATATTTTCTCTTACAAATTCTGTATTATTTTGTTTATGTTTATCAAATATTCGTGTCAAAATAGAAAGGTAGCATTTTCTTTAGAACGAAGAAAGCTCAAAATAAAACAAAGTTTGTGAGAGAAAATGTGTTCCTATTATCACAGGAAAGCCGTAATTTTTCGTCTTTTAATACTAAAGTTTCACACTGAGAATTTTTAGTACCCCTGCTTATGTTGTTTAGACGTAGAAACACCACCCCGTCAATATTTCCCAGTGGGATATTATGAACGCATAGAGTTCATTCAACTTCAAGACTTTTCAGTGATTATCAACTCCTATGTTACGTAAAACAACTTCCGATGTTTTCTGTTTAGCTAAAAAAATGTAAACACTGGTAAAATTAGGTCAATATGTTAGGGAAGGACAAGTAGATGTTAGGATACGTGTTTATTTACTTCTACGATCAACGCGTCTAACGTCTACTGCTTATTGGCGCAAAATTTTTGTTTTTCGTTCACACTTATTAGCTCACTTTTATCTTTTACCTATATCTTATAACCTTATAAATAAATTTGACGTATTTGTTATGAAAATCCCTGTATATTGTTCTTATATTTGGCCCCAATACAAATCAGCCAAATTGCAATTTCTTTTAGAAACCGAGGTTGCTGATCTTTTCTTGCACGTTTCGTCAAAGTGTCGTAAAATTTTACGCCTTTTCTCGTAAAAGGTGTGATAATAATTATGTGTTCAATAGATGGCGTACCTTTTGTTTTGATATCATACTACTAATTAAGCCATTTATTACTATCAGGGAGGAAATTTCGTTCGGTATTAGTACATTCTAAGTAGCAAGTGTTAGCGCTTTGTTGACATCGTGGTCTCAACACTGAAGATTACAAGCTAGTTGTCCCAATCAAGTCGCTATATTGAGAAAGAAGCGTATTATATATTTGAATTCATTACAAACCACTTTTGGATTTACTTTTCTTAATAAGCAGCAATAGTACCCATCGATGCTGGGAGCTAACCTAATAGCTTGGCGATAATCCAAACTTTTCAAGCAGAGTCAGCAAATACTAAGGCTGTTCCTCAACTTCCGCAAAGAGGAAACCAAAAACTTACTATACTTACTTACTAACAATGAAGACAACATCCAAATGTAAACCATTTTTAATCACCTTTTCTTTTCTTTCCCTATGAAGCACGTATGGACCCGAGGATGTAATGCACGTTCTATCTATTCCACTGATAGCTTTAAAACTTGTAAGTACCTCGACTTCATTTAAATGTAAATTTTACTGTGCGAAATTGTAATGTGGCGCACATATGTACGGAGAAACTCCGAAGTCGATGCAAATCTTGCGAAAGCGACACGCGAAAAGCCTAGAGAAAACGGCTGTAGACGACTTGCAGAAGTTGTTTTACTTGTGACTCATCGGATAGATAAGGTATTGGAAAATGCAAGATGGATGGATAAAAAATGTCATTTTCTATAACTATTGGAAAAAATTACCACATTCGTGAATATGTCTAGACATGCAGTCATCTTTATATCTGTGCATGTTTATACTTTGGTAATCGACAATGTCTAAATGAATTTCAGAATGTCGATCGGGTTTTTGTGGCATTGTATACAGAACGTTCTTGTAGCTTTCGCGCGATCAAAAAGACCACACACGCACACATAGAAAGTGTGCAATTTTCTATCTTACATTGGTAGTCCTGGCAAGTACGATATTCTGGAGCCAAATGACTCGTTCATATTGACGATGGCTCTCGGGCCATCCGGAGCCCAAAACTCCAAAACCAGATGGGCCGCGAAATGATCGCTAAATGGATGTTTAACAAATGTTTATCGGAGTTACCTCCAACACACTCTACGTCTTCTTGGGCAACAAACCATAATAGCGATCGTGTTTTCGAGAGCCAAAATTTAATAAAATATAATACAATACAATATAATATAATATAATATATTAAATGTAGAAGACTCTCTATAAACGACCTAATAATAAAAAATTAGGTTCGTTAATGGGCAGTTAACAAGTAACCGTGCAAAAGCCTACAAAGTAAGCACAATTTGCATATGCCAATAATTCTGTAGGAAATGTTGACTATGTCAATCGCAAAATGCAACTGCAGACTAATTAGTTTCGTCCTCATTAGGACTCGTCAGTACAGTATATCGTTCTGCGAGTGACACAGTGAACATTTCCAAGTGATACGTCGAAATCTCGGCGAGATGGATACGGTCAAAATAATGACCCCATCTTCCGAGCAGGAGATGTATTGCCATACCCGGTAACATCGCGTTCAGCGACGAATGAAAATAGCGATCGGAAGATGGGGTCATTATTTTGACCGTATCCATCTCGCCGAGATTTCGACGTATCACCTGGAAATGTTCACTGTGTCACTCGCAGAACGATATACTGTACTGACGAGTCCTAATGAGGACGAAACTAATTAGTCTGCAGTTGCGTTTTGCGATTGACATAGTCAACATTTCCTACAGAATTATTGGCATATGCAAATTGTGCTTACTTTGTAGGCTTTTGCACGGTTACTTGTTAACTGCCCATGAACGAACCTAATTTTTTATTATTAGGTCGTTTATAGAGAGTCTTCTACATTTAATATATTATATTATATTATATTGTATTGTATTATATTTTAACAAACGATAAACTCATTACTCTATGCGAATAGGTTATGTAAGTATGTACATACATCAACGTTCGGACTTTTGATCCAAATCCTTTTAACCACTTCTGGCTGGCTCGACTTTTTGATCACGAATCCCCCTAGAATCCACCAGCCACGTGGACTTGTGCCCAAGATGATAAGAAGTGCAAGGTCAGATGTATCGGATTAAATTCGGAAAATGGTATACGGGATACGGTAAAATTTCCAATTCAGAATCGAACGATGGATGTCGCTGCCTGTAGCTTCTTCGCCAATATATACACACACCCCGTATATTGTGCTCCACTGTAGAATCTGTCAAACGATTCAGTCGCAGCTAAATGCTGGTCTTGATCTTCTCGTGCTTATGTTTTAACTCGAATTTTCTCCATCTACCACGGCCCTGGTTATTTTGAAGGAATTTCCATCGTTTTCGGAACTTTACGACAACGTTGTATATACGAAGGCGTCGCCATGGTCTCCGTTCCCATTATAGTGCGCGCGCTGTTTTAAAAGTTATTACATCGTAAATATTTTGACGTAAAAATTCGAGTCTGACTTCGCGCGTTTTATGTATTTACGTGCATGTATCGTTTTCATTACTCTTTATTTATTAACTTTCACAAACACACTTCATTAAAGCGTAAATAACGGAGCGAATGAGCGCGCGCGCGGCTCGAACGAAGAACGCGCAGCGCCGTTTTCAAAACAAGCCATTATTCTTCGTCGGATTGGTGGTAAACCTTCAGCGCTTGCCATTGTTGCGCCGCCAACACCACCACTATCACCACCCATAAGTTGCCCAAACGATTCGTTTATTTAGCCAAGTGCGACATCGCATTGAACTTATATTCTGGTATAATAAAAAAACTTTACGAACGAACGTATGTTTGCTTGTATGCATGCATAATCAGTGTGTATGTAGTGGTAGCAACGCTTGTATGCTGGACGATGGCGAAATTGACATCCTTAAGTATTGCGCTTCAAAACAAAAAAAAAAGAAAAGAAACAACAACGCCGAGTCGTGAGTTCATCGACACCGTTTCAACAGTGCAAGAGAAAAGTCTGTTAGGTATTCGTGTTTATTCGTTTGTTGTTGTTGTTGTTGTTGCCGTTAAAGCTAAAGCCGATTACCAATTAGTACTCCTTAGCGAAACTGACGTATTTGCGAATGCTTGTGATTCCTATCGTCGTTGGATTTTAGAAATGTAAAACAGTGATTTCCACTTAACGTCGAGTGTACCAATTAGTAAAAATTGATTGGAATCGTTCCGTATTGATTAAAGGAAAGTCGTAAAACCTGCGATTTAGATTCCCTTCCGGATTGTATGTTTTCCGCGAAATGTACCGGAAATAACGGTAATGATTGTTACCACTTAGGTTGTGTAAATCAGAATACGTATTTCGACAACTATGTCATCACCCTTACAATAAAAATACAGAACAGTAAACTATCACATGTGACGCCGAATCTCGAAAATGATGAAGTACACTGTCTAGAGTCATGGGCTGGCGAAAATTGCAGCATAACACTTCGTTCCTTGCTATCTTCTCGTTGAGAATAACAGCAGTTGTCGACATAGAAATATCCATCAATTTTTGCCGGAAAGGCAGTTTGTTCCATTAAACACATCGGAACTAATTATAATGAACTCAAACTAAATAATTCTTGATTAAATTTCTTAATTTTTACAGTCGAACGAGCAATAGTGATCCGGTGGATGATGACGGCAAAAACACCGACCAAGACAAATACATTCTACTCTTCATTTGCGTCACAACCGCGACGTTTCGGTAATCTGACTCTCACCGAATCAGTGGCGCCCCTTTTATAACACGTATCACCGCATTTTATTATTTAGCAATTGTTTGGTGAGTAGTTTACAAACGTGATGTAGTATCAAAAAAGAGAGCTGTCAACAAATACCAGGATAAGAATAAGCAAGCTGTTGTAGGTCCCCACGTTAACATATGGATCGGAACCATGGACGCTCACAAAGAGACTAAGAAAAAACTGCAGGCAATGGAAATGAAGAACCTGAAAACGATTGCCGGGGTAAGACTGCTCGACAAAGTAAAAAGATGAGGAAATAGGGAAGAGATTGGGAGTAAAATCGACGAAACAAGGGACAAAGAAAAACGCATAGCGCTGGTTTGGACATTTAATGAGACAGACCCCAAGAAGGTTAACAAGGAACGTGTGAAAGATGGAAAGACCGAGAAAAAGAAGGGAAGAGGTAGGCCACGACGAAAGTGCAACGACGAAATAAAATGACATTTGGCCGGGATGTAAATGTCTTGAAAGAAGCAGGAACACACACAAGAGACAGGAAGATGGACTTATGTAGTTTTTCCGCATATTCCAAATGTGCTAGGCAAGGTATGACAGGATGGGATGCGTGCACGATGACAAGACAATCTTCTTTGACAATCACCAAACCTGTCAACCTTGGCCCTCCAAAGGATACGCTGCCAGATCCCGAATTCTTCATTTGCCCTATGTCAAAGATATCACGGGAATCGGGAGTTCGTACCGTCATCTACGCAGATGACATCGAGGTTATACCTTAAATCCCTTCCAGATCATCCTTTTTCATGATTTTCAGTCGGCTGTCGATCCATTCCATGAATTACCGGACAATTCAAAGCTCCAGGTTAACGAACGGAACTGCATTGCTGTTAGGTTCATCCCAAAAAAGGACGCCACTGCACCACATCTTCGTTGGTGAGACTACCGTTAAGTGTGTCGACCAATCTCTCCAGCTAATCCTCGATTTTAGGCTACCATTCAGCCCTCACGCCCCTGTGATTAAATAGAAATTCCTTCACGCCAAGACGCCACTGTATCCGCTTATATGCAGGAACTTAATCCGGAATTGTTTAAGAAGTCACAGTTATAGCTGCTAACGCCCTCCAAAAGTTCGTTCGGAATTTGTCTTGTATTTTCGGTAATTAGTTACGCGAGTTTAGATGGCGGTTGCCGATCAAAGAAGTCGAAGACAAAGTTTCTTTATAGACCGACGAATCAAAATACGGAATCGCTTCGTTTCTTCTCCTTAGGGGGATATTATTTTCGGAACTATCCAGGCTGCAACATCAGCCGGCTCCTCAAACGAGCTCCATTGATGTTTAAGGAAAACTCAACTCACCATATGGATCACCTGTAAGAACCAATGCCCTCCGAAAGTTCGCTTGGAAATTCTTTTTCTATTTTCGATAATTAGTTATGCTAGTTTCGCGAGTTTAAGTGACGATTGCCAAAAGAAGATGTCGAGCACGTAGGGTCTCTCGCCCGCTTCTTGGACCGGCGAATCAAACTATGGAATCGTTTCGTTTCTTCTCCCTAGGAGGATATTGTTTTCGGAACTGTCCAGGGTGCAAAATCAAATGGAACCTAATACGTCCACAACTCATTGACGTTTAAGGGGAACTCAATTCACCCTATGAATCACCTGTAGGAACCAACGCCCTACGAAAGTTCGTTCGGAAATTTTCTTTTGTTTCCGTTAATTACAGTAGGTGGCCATTGAATTAGAAACTACTATTAAGAAAGCATCCATTTCATCTTGAGTAGATACAGTATTTATATTTCATGATGTGACAGATACTTATCTGTTGAATTACGTCAATCACTCTAGGAGGTCAATGGAAACTACAAATTCATTGTACAAAAATGTATTAGTGTGACTCAAAGATAAGTATCTGCAGAATCACGAAATATACGTATTTTATTAGTTTTCTTATTTCTAAAGCATTAAAGAAGACATAAATCCACACAAGGATTTTCTAATGCTTGAAGTACAGCCGGTAAAGTTAATTTGTAGGTGTCATTGACCAATATAGTGATGATGTATGATTAACTCAAAAAGTTTGAGTAATTTCGTAGAGATAAGTGAATTTTCTCCTAACAAGCGTAATTTGTATTTCATCATTCGTCACTTAGTAAGTAGATATTTATTAGTACTTCTTTTCCGACACTTTTCCATCATGGAGAAATGAAACCAACATATTCATCGGCAGACGTTTCTAATTCAATGGCCACCTATTGTAGTTATACTTATTACGCGAATTTAAGTGGCGATAGCCGACCGAAGAAGTCGAGCACATAGGGTCTATCGCCTGATTCATAGACCGACGAATCAAAGTACGAAATCGTTTCTTCTCCTTAGGAGGATATTGTTCTCGGAGCTGTCCAGGCTGCAAGATCAACCAGAACCTAATGCGACCCCGCTTCATTGACGTTTAAAGAAAACTCAACTCACCCTATCGATCACATGTAAGAAAAACCGATTTCCATGAGTAGGAAATGTTCTTTTACGTAATACTTTTCTCAACGCATCAAACATCGTTCCCCTGAAGATAATAGTGCGGAAAATGAGAGTGCGTAAACGTTCTTTTATGCATGCTAGTATCACGAAATCGTGCCTTTTATAGATCTACTAAACCCTAACTGAACCCTTCAGTGTGTACCTTTAAATTCATGTAAGTCCCTCCCCCTCTCGTTTCCTGTTCAATAATGTAAATGTAAAGATTCTTGTAAAGTTGATTTCTTATCGTTAAAATGGAACTTCACCCCGCGACCATACGCTGTGGCAACGCCGGTGGAAGATGTCAAGGATTACGTTAGTAAGTCAATTGGTGGTTTGGAAGTAAGGACGTGCATAAGGATGCAGATAGTAAAGCATCTATCAATCTTATCTAAGCATTCCCAGCGACATAACATCGTCTTCTCAATAATTTCTTCAACACTAGAACGTCGAAATTGAGCTCAAACAGATTAGATTCGATTACTTGAGGTGGCAATGACGTTCCTGTTCCACAACGACCTTTCCAGATCTATTGCGGCCCTCATGCCTCCTTGGAGTACGTTCTCCAGCTTTATTCCTTTAATTAGACTCAACAGCTTTGAAAGCGGTTTTTTCCGCATATAGTCTCGTCTCGGTATATTTGTCTCCTATGTGACAGTTGCGTCCTTGCCACTTCGTCGCATTGGCATATAGTACGTGGACCGCGGTTTCCTCCTTAATTTAACAGAATCTACACATCGTTTCTTTTGTCAAGGCCATTTTCTTCCGCAGTGCCCTGTTAGTAAGCTCACTATCACCCTGACAGACTTCCTGTGGCTGCGCTGTATGTCCGTTGTAAACTTCGGCGTTTGTTCTCTAGGGAACTGTTTTGTCGATCTCTCATCTGGGGAGTTCCTCCGTCTTTCCCGAGATTTATCCTCGATCGACTTTTATGGCAGTTTTGATTTTTGTCTTGGCAATGACAAAGGAGGCCTCTGGTCTTGTGAATGTCAACGACGAAGCATCTCGAGCCAGTTCACCAACTTTTTCATTCCCCCGGTAGCTCTCATCTCCCGGAACCCAAGCTATCGTCCCTTTTACGCGACTGCCGAGTTCATTCAGAGCACACACACAACTCCATACAAGCATTGAGTCTACCTGTACCGAATCTAGTGCCATCGGTATTGCTTGGCTGTCGGGGTTAATGGCCACCATGCGATTTGATCCGCTTTGCTTATTAATTTCGCCGACACAATAACCTAGCACAGCTACTTCCCTCTCAGAGACCGTAGTATCTTTACTTAGACTCATGTGGACCGTCGTCCTCTTTTTGAGTCCGCGTATTCCTGCCCCGACACCTTCTGTCTTAGAGTCATCCGTGTACCAGATGACTGCGCCTGTATAACTGGATCTTGTTCCAATTCCTCTCTATCTGGTATAATTATTTTATAATTTTGCTCAAAGTTGAATTTTTCAACCACGGCATCAACTTCTTCAATCTTCTGTGGTTCTTCAATCAACTTATGATGTTCAGCGTCGTGGACTTGACTCAAAGGGGTTTGGCTTTGCATCAGTCTGTAGGTTACCGACCGATGGATATCTAAAGGTGGTAAATTCATTATCGCTCCCAATACGTCTGTAGGAGTTGTTCTCATTGCTCCCGTGACACTTAAACATTCGAGTCTTTGGACGCCACCTAGAAGCCTGGTAGTTCCTTTTGCTTTGTTTTCTGGCCACCACACAGATGCTCGTTACAATGGGTCTAATTACCATTGTATATAACCATAGAGTCATCTCAGGACAGAGGCCCCAGTTTTTCCCACACCTTCGCCTACATCTGCCAAAGGGCCAAGGGTTTTTCGTTAAAATCGACTACATATTTCGCCCTTCTTTCGATAACCTAAATCGAAATGAGAAATAAACGTTCTCCTTCCTAAAACGATGTGACGTACGCATCCTGTGCGTACGTCGCGTACGCATCCACAGCTATACGTATCTACGGCGGGTCCTACGTTTTGTTTAATTTTACAAGTGACTGATTAATATGTTTCTAGTCGCTGCTCCAGGAGCGCTTCCATATCTATTTTTTCAACTTATTTCTGTTCTAAAACTCGCGCGCCGGGCGACACTAACTAAGCGGGCGGGCACCTCATTCGCACCAGTGTTTATTTTCTATAATCCCACTGTGTTTGTATAAATAATAGCTTTAGTAAAATAGACACTGTAAGCATCGATTTCCTGTAAGATGCAATGAAACAGATTGCGTAGAAGGACTATACCACCACCGACGCGCGTTCATTAACGAAATTTATTTTGTGTGTTACGTGATTTATCGGCGCGCTACGAGGCGCGGCTTTAACGGGCTACGGCCGCACAAAAATGACACGTCGGGGTCGAGATGGTGTTAGACGAGGCGTTATCCGTCATAGTTATCGTGCGCCATAAATATGTTAACGAAGTAATAACTCAAACTTACAAATTACTTAGATCGTTGTATTTATTCATTTACTCCGGCCTGGGAACGCGTTTATCTCCCCCTTTTTGTTGTGTACTAAACCACGAAATAATAATCAATAGGGGCATGTGATGCAGACGTGTACGTCGAGATTTTTACAGAAAATTATCTGTTCAGCGCTGTGCTCCGTTCCTTAAAAAACGTGAGAGATACAGTTACGCTCGTAACTGTTTACGACGCTATTTATGTACTTTTAGATATGTTCCTCGTGTACTCTGAAAGAACACATATTTATACAGGTTCAAGCGGAGGTACTTTTCAATTTTGAAATCCAGCAGAATAATGATGGAGAAATTTAATTCTTGACCACGTAAGGAGAAAGTCATGTAAACGTACGTATCTTCGAGACTTTTTTATCAAGAAATGGAAAGATTTATTGAATTAACATATGTAAGCATACTTCAATATATAACACGTAAAGTTTCTTTAGATATTAGATTTATATTAGATATTTCAAAATGGCAGCTGCAGGAAGTCGGCATCTCACATTTGCGCCGTGCAAGCTACAGGTTTCAAATCTCGATTAAAACCGAAAATTCGAATTTTCATCGTTAAAATACATTAACACGCTTTGCAGGACGGAGAGAAAAAATAAATAAAATGAAGTACAAAGTTCAGGACAATTTTGAAATAAAGAATTACTTACTTTCGTATAAAGAATCGGTGAAAAACAATATTTATATTTCTTTTTTTTTTTTTTTAAACTCCAATGTCATGCAATGGCGAGTGATTTAAAGAATATTTTTGGAAAGTTTCATCAAAATCGGTTGCAAATTCGTTGAGCTACAATGCCCGATGCGCGAAATTTGACGTTTTGAGAAAAACGACTTTAACGAGAAAATGTTGGCGTCTGAGATCGCCTAATGTTCAATTCTTGCTTATCGCCATATTTCTCAATTATATCTTCTGTTAAATATAAAACAAAATTTAAACGACTCTTTTTACCACCGAGTTTTTTATACATATTGTAACAATTTAAAGCTGTTACATCTACAAAATAACGAAAAAGTTTCATATATAATATTTCTTCACTCCATTTCTTGAAGTAGAATGAAAATGATGATATCCTCCCAGAGGATTTCTTTACCAAATATTACCAAATGAATTTAGATTTGTAAGTTAGGAAGATAGAAGGATTGTTGCTCAATTAAAATTTATATTTAAGCTTATCAGAGGTTTGGTGGATGATAGTAGCTTATTGTCAAAACTAAATTTTACAATTCCACTATTCAACAGTAGAGCACATAGTGTTTTTTTATGTGGACAGATCAAACACAACCGTCACTAGACCTGATCATGCGAGTCATGAAGCGTTGCTATTTTCAGGATCGGAGTTCAATCGGGAGCGGTCGCAAATGGCAACCACGGGTCATATTCCGATCGTCTGCGAATAACTCCGATCTTGACAATTTTGATTCGCATGAGCAACTCTACTTACCGCCCCCATTCCTTATGTTCAGGAAAGAAAATGTTCTTCGTCCAATAAAAACAAAGTATTTAATGGTAAACTATTTATACTCATATAAAATAAATAAAATTACCCTTACCACACCTTTCTGAAAAATCCAGATACGTATTTCGGCAACTAAGTTGCCATCCTCAGTTGAAAACTGGGGAATTCAGTTTCACTAGCGAATCCGGCTAATGCTCAAGACGAACACCACACAACGAACACTGTACAACACAAAAAAGTGTCGGACAGTGTCAACAGTGTTTTGGTGTGTTTCGCACGTTCATTGTGTGAGGTTCATTGTGCAGTGTTTTTGTGTTGTAGTGTTCGTCTTGAGCATTAGCCGGACTCGCTAGTGATAGTGAATTCCCCAGTTTTCCACTGAGGATGGCAACTTAGATGCCGAAATACGTATCTAGATTTTTCAGAAAGGTGCGGTAAGGGTAATTTTATTTATTTTATATTATTCTAGCCACAGTCTCCGTATTCTTCTTTGTATTTATAATCATCATCGTCGTCGTCGTCGTCAAGCCTTTCAGCCCTTTGGGCTATGGCTAATGTCTTATGACGTTTTTGAAGTTATATTTTCTCGTGTTCTCTGTGCTTTAAAGTTTGCTATGAGTCCTGACGGTCTGTGTTATTTTTCTCCGTTCTTTCCTGCCCCTGTTTTTGAGCCGTTGTGCTTTAATGTATCTTGATCCTCTATTTCTGTGCCAATTACCGATCTTATGACTTCCTGTTCTGCGACGTGCGGCCCCAGTATTGGTGTTAAAATTTTTGATCTCAGTTCTTCCTATCTTCATGTATTTTGTTTTGGCTTCATTGATTTCCATGCCCAGTTTTCGTGCCTCCCTCTCCAGACTTTCTAGGGCTAGTCTCATTCCTGTTTTTGTGCTTCCAATCATTCTGGCATCGTCTGCATAAGCTATTATTTGCAATCCATCAAGCATTATATTCTTTTCGTCTAAGTTTGCTTTTCTAGTGACACTGTCCAAAGCTAAATTGAATATTGTTGGAGATAGAGGGTTTCCTTGTTTTAGTTCTTTGTTTACTTCGAGTGGGCCTGTCGTTGTTCGCATGTATCCTACTTTAGCGCTTGTGTTCCTAAGACAAATTTTTACAAGTGCCCTCAGTTTTTCTGTTATTGCCATTGATTTTAATGCTTCTACTATTTCATTCCTGTTGACGGTGTCAAAGGCTCCCTTAAAACCAATGAAGGCTAGATGTGTTTCTCTGTCCCATGCCTTTTGGATTATTTGCTCTACCGTATGTATAGCATTTATGGTCGATCTGTTGGGTCTGAAGCCGTTTTCGTAACCATCCAGGATATTTCTGCTTGTTCTTTTAATCGTGTATGCGCAAGGTTGGTCAGTATTTTGTAAGCGACGTTTAGCAGCGCTATTGGTTTCTAGTTCCTATAGTTATCTCCTTTTTTATAGATAGGCACTATTACTCGGGTGCGCCATCCTTCGAGCATGCTGTTTTGCTTCCAAATTTCATTAATCAAATCACTTATTTATGTCCTCCGTATTTGAGTAATTCTACTTCTATTTCATCTTCACAGGGTGCTTGGTTATTTCTTAGCCTGCTGATTTCCTGCAATATCTGCAGTTGCAGTATATTTTGAGAAGCTCCAGATTTCATTTCCTCGCGTCATAGGCGTCTTTAAGTTCGGTTATTCATGTTCGTTTTCGTACACGTCGTAGTTACAAAATCGACGGTTTTATCGCACTTTCTTATTGTTTACGCGGAGCTCGCGCGCCGTAAATTAATTTTTCGAGTTAAATAACGCGCTCCACATACGTCGGAGTTATGATCATGGGTATAATTCTACGCGGTTACGACGTTTCCGACTTTAAACAGCTAATAAACGCCGTTTAGCGCGTAGTATAAACAAGCGCGGACAATGACGTTTTACGCTGAAAAAAATTATAGTAAAAATGAATCGCAAACAAGGAAGAAAGTCGCTCGCTAACGTCGTTAACCTACATTCGACAAACGATCAAATATTTTCACTACCTATTATCCGTTTACAGCCGACGATAGACGGTAGCTTGTAGTCTTCACTATGTAGTCTTCGTATGTACAGGTAATGCAGTTCCAACGATTTTACCGAGGCTTTTCTTTGGAATATTTCAATTTGCGCTAACACCGGGTTAGTTTGCCGAGTATTTAACGTCAAAGATTTTTATATTTTAAAACTATGTCGTATCTCCGCCGTGTTGGTATGTTAATTTTTAATTCAGCCCGGCGATAAATGGTAAACTTGCGGGATTTTATCATTGCGCGTTTCATTTACATAGAATGGGTCGTAATTACTCTGAAATATGGCCGCGGTAACCTTAGGAAAAAAACCTTCGAGAAACGCTACCTGCTCTCTGCTCGCTTACATGTGAAAGTAAATTCAGAATCGCGTCGAAGTGTTGAAGCATGAAGGAAAATAATTATGTAAAGATTATGAAACGGCGGCGGCGACGGCGAGAACGTATTCTAATGGAGAAATCCTGCGTTAGTGTGTTACACGTGCTCTCGCGCCGAGAATTGTTCTATTAAAAGAGGCAACGAAATAGTTGTAAATTGCTTCATACTCGACCGACAGACACAAAAAAAGTGAAAATGACAAATATGATAATTAAATTCGGCCGCGTAAACGCAGTTATATTACACGTTCTTTCGCGAGAAAAAGAAAAGAAAAACGTAGTTTCCGGCAAAGAACTTAAATCGGGGTAAAGTCTGCGATTAGAAACCCCACATGAGAAAGGAGATTAAACGAATTCGATAAGATTTGGTATAATTTAAAATACGGTTTTTTTATGGGGCTAAAACGTGATCTCTCTAGAAGCACGATTCCCACCGTGGCAATTATTGGCATATGTAATGTAGTCCTGCAGTGCAACCATTTCACAACTTTCTATAAGAATTACCTAACAAACGAATCTCAGTTATTTTTTATTGGTTGTATTTGTTTCTTATTTTTTTGACGTTTCGGTATTTATTTACGTGAATGTTGAACGTGTTGATTCATTGATTGCTTGCTTTCTTAACGTCTTTCTGTTTTAATATTTAAAGATGAAATACGAAAACATGATGATAAAGGGATCCAATGTGGAACCTGGCGGCACTCCAGGTATGTACTACTTTCATTTTGTAGAATACGCAACGGTCGAGAAGGAGGCAGATTATTCTCGCGAAAATGTTAATGTTTTGTAACGTAAAACCGGCCACAGATTTGTTTACCGTCAGAACGTCGACGAGTTTCTGAGTGGGCGTCGCGTTATTACGCTGTTTAGTATAACAACCTCGAACTTTACTTTTGCGAGAGAGCGGCGGTCGCTTAAAGACGAGATATTACGGTATGTTTTGTATGTACGTATGTATGATATTTACGATGCATATGCAGATGGAAATAGACGGGCTATTAGTATATATTTGTTGAACGTACGAGGAATGTTTCCAAAGGAATTTTGCTACAACTTTTTTATTTTGTCGATTTTCATCAAAATTATAACGCAGTGGTTTCAATATAATCTCTATTTAATTGAATACACTCATCCCGACGTTAAACTTTTTTTTTTTTTAATGGACCCCAAAGAACTTGTTTGGAGCAATTGCGCAATTCACATATTTATAGCAAGTTTTATCTCATTCAAGGTTCCAAATCGAACGGCCAGCATACTCGTTCTTTCAAATTTGGGAACATATGAAAAATAAATATGAACCAGATCTGGCGAATAGGGTGGACGTGAGTTCCGATTTCCAAAACTTATTTCCTTTTAATTTTGTATATTGTGGTTCTTGTTCAATCACTGTACCTAAGTATATACATATCTGGATTTGGTGTTCTCGATTCATGGCTGTATGTAACAGATCATTATAAAATAGTATACAAATATAGTAAGAACAAACAATGAAGAATCGAATGAATTCGTTACAAAGCAAGTGGGAAAACAGGGCTGCGTCGTGAGCCCGCTTCTTTTTTAGCGGTACTCGGTGATGCAGTGAAAGAAGCAAAGAAAAAGATGAGAGAATTAACATTGGTGTATTGGCAAATGAGACAAACATGAGAATGTTATGTTACGATATGGCTCTGTTGGCAGATACCAAAGGAAACCTACAGCAAAACCTTAAAGTACTAGAACAACAATTATTGGTGATCAGTATGGAGATTAATATTGGAAAAACAAAAACTATGATAATTTCCAACGCAAAGAAAACCCACGAAATAAGATTGAACGGGAAACAAATTGAACAAGTAGTTAACGGTAAAGCGGTAAATTGGACAGCAAAATAAATGAAAGAATGGGAAGAGTATGAGGCATCTTGAATACAATGAAAACAACATTCTTAGGGAAAATAGAGATACCGGAAAGGATAAAAACTGAAGTTGTCAAAAAGTTATACGCCCTAACGAAACATGGATACTGTCAGAGAGGAAAAAATCGAAAATAAATGCCGTGGAAATAAGGTTCATACGAAAAATTAAAAATAAGAAAAGGACGGACAGAATAAGCAATGAAATGATTAGACAAAACATACGAATAGAGACCATAAACGGAAAAATCATAGAAGTACAAGTTAGATGGTTTGGTTACGTGTGTACGATGACGGGAGAGAAATTAACAAAACAAGTGTTCGAAACGAGGGTATGCGGAAAAAATAGAAGGGGAAGGCCAAGAGCCATATGGATTGAGGGAGTCAGGACAGAATCAGAGAAAAGAAGAATGCCATGGGACGACACACGGAAACTAATACAGGACAGGAAGCAATGAAGGCAGAGATGCAAGGCTTAACCCCTCCAACTTTACTCCTAACGGTAATCATTATAAAAAACGAAAATAGTCAGTTCCATGTCAACCGTCAACAAAGTCATAATTTTAATCAAAATGGAAAATTAAAACGCATACATTTAGTCAAGTTAATAAGTCGAGCTAAATATTTTATTCAAATGTCAAAGAAAGGCACGACAGAACATCAAGGCACAAGGTGAAAACCCAGCGTCAAGACGCACCAATATGGAAGCTATTCCCACCAAAATTCCTTTAAAAATTCTTCGTTCTTGGTGCGATATGGGATGCAACTTCCGTAATGTGCTAAAAGCTCTTAAAGCTGAAGGTAGGTGTCGGAGTTGTTGAGTTCATGTTCCACCCCCAACAGCCTTGGTATCCAACGGGTTGAAACCTCGTTCATGTCCAAACGTTGGTCCAAAATCTCACGAACCTCTCGTATGCCTACGAGCGTGGGCTAACATAGAAATTTCTTTTTCCGGTCAAACACAATTTTATTTTGTGACATCGATCGTTTCGTTTCAAATTGATTGACAGTTAGTCCAGCAATGCTCCAACACCTTGAACCCGTCCAAATAGGAGTTGGCGTTTTGCTCTCTAAAGTAAGCAGTTACGAATTGTATGACCTCCTCATTCAAAGAAAATCTCTGTCCTCCGAGCGAAACCTTGAGCCTAGGAAACAGAAAACGGTCAATCTTTTCAATACGAAGCGTGATCAATCAGTTCGAACTGATATTCATGAATTTCGTCCATGACGACAGCTCAAAGTGTCAGAGAGTGTGTTGTCTTGATGGAACAATACTTTCTCCGGTTTTTTTGCAATTTCTGTCTTCAGCTGGTTAAGTAATGCTGCTCAGTACTTTCCCGTTATTGTTTTACCTCTTTCAAGATAGTCGATTAACGCAATGCCATAATTACACCAAAAAAACAGTCGCCACTACCTTCCCGGCCGATGAAACTATCTTCGTCATCTCTCGAGCAGGTTTGCCCGTTGCAATCTACAGCTTCGACTATTCCTTCGTCTCATGAGTGTCGTGGTGGATCCAAGTTATAATTACACCTATGAATAGAGCTTGTTAAAAGATGGATAAGGTATTATTATTAAGTAGTATAAATCTAACTAACGCAGTCACTCCTTCGAATTTTATTATTCAATGATAAGTCATTTATAAGTTATCATTGAATAATAAAATTCGGAGCGTAACAGCGTCAGTCCGATTTACACTATTTAATGATAATACGTCATCCACTTTTTTAACCAATTCTAGTTATGAATCGACGCAAAAGCAATTGTCGTTCCGTGTAAATCGCTCCAATTGATCACTAAAAATATTCATTCGAACACGTTTTACACCCAATTTTTTCATGTCCAGTTCTTCAGGCAATATGTTATAAACGCGTTCCTTGGATAGGCTCATATCCTACCGGTGTGAAGTTAGCCATAAATTCGATCCATACATTTTTTCTCTAAACGCACCAAACGAAATAAACCAAATGAAACCAACCCTAGTAAGTACAGGGCGCTCTGATAATAACTCCGCTTTCCCTCATTCTCCCTCGAACATTACCCCCACAACTGGCTTGCCTCGGAATTCATATTGGACTCTGTCAATAAGTCCGCACGCTCGGTTTGACTTGCATGTGTTGTTTTCTGCGATTATTTTATATAAAAGCATGTCAACTGATCAAAAACTTGTATTTAGCGTCATGAAAAATACACATCAATTTTATGTGCCACCGAGCGGACTTATTAAAAAGAGTGAAATGAATTCCTACGGTGTAAATGAGCGTCAGTGGTGGGGGCAATAAGTTACGGAAAAAATATTCATCTCACCGCCCATAAGCGGACTTATTACCAGAGTGTATTATAATTTGATTATGTTACTATAAAATTCTGTGATTCCTAATATACTTTCCCCATTTTAAGTTTTCTACCTACGTCATTCGTTTTGTCGTAGGAGTAAAGACAATGTATTAATTTGACTATCTTTCTAAGTGCTGCCGCTGAAATGAAGAAGAACGATTTGCGCTTATCCCATAGACAAAGATCTATGGGCAAAAATTGATGACGTAAGGTAAAAACTCTAAATAGACAGAGTGTATCAAAATACACTTGCTCTTACCTGTAAGCGCAGATAAGTAGATAAAATTTCAATTTTAACAAAGTACGGCTATAGATAATTACGACTTGCTAGGCTTATTCTACGTTATCTCTTCTATCAGAAACCGAAAAATACGTTAGAAAACTCAAGTTGAATAATTATATTCCCACGATCTTAGAAAGAATGTGCAACGTCGCATTGCAGGAACACACGTCAAAAATGAAATGATACCTAAACACATAGGCCCGTCGTAAATTATGTACTTAAAAGGAAAACATAAACTGACTGGGATAAGGGTAGATGTGAGTGAGATATATCGAAACGTTCAACCAATAGTATTTTGTATGTTGCTCTAGGAAACGGTCGTGTTTCTTCCTTGTGCAAAGTTGATACAAAATAAAAGAGCTTTCATTTCATAGTAATTATTAATCTTTGTTTATTGCCCTATCCCAAGGGACACGACAATCGCAAATATTTTTCTGAGCATCGAAACTGTGTCCACTACCTATACGTATACGTCATCGGAGGAAATTGCAATTTTCGCAAAGTGCGGCGGCAGATATTTGAATTCCGACTTCGTTCGGTGGTCTGGTGCGCGGTGGCAGTTGCGCAGTAACTCGTTCTCGCAGTTGGATGCTCTGCGCATCACATTCGACCGATGTGTACAAGTATGCGTGGTTTTCGTACTTCTAACTTACCCGAATCCAACTTATTTTCTTTTTAATTGACTTTACTAATTAGTAAAGAATTTTATTATTACTAAGGTTCGACAAACGAGTGCATGATAAGTAATGTAAACCGGACTGGCGCTGTGCCTCCACTTACGTACAAGGCACGAAATTAAAATTCGGAGTAGTGACAGCGCAGGTCCGGTTTACACTACCTATCACGCGCTCGTTTGTGGAACCTTAATTATTACATCTTGCAGAATAGTGTCAAAAACGTTCATTTAAACCAAATTTATAAAAACCAATGCTTGGCTATATTACGTTCGCGTACTGTTATAGCGCTGAAGGTGCTAATTGGAATTACAGAATTTCCGCGGTTTCAAACCTCAACGATCTCGTCAAGGCTAATTATTTCCAAATCCTAAAAACGAAATTACTTCTATCTACGTCTGAAAAATTCTTCGCATCAATTCCTTCCCCTACAAAAAAAAACTAACTATGTATATTATCAGGCATTACGGTCGAATTGCTCGAATCGAACGCATCCGAGCAGAGATCTCGATCTGATTTATAGAAATTAGCTCTATTAGAACTTGGCGTAATTCGTGATGATACGTGCATCGCTACTGCATCCCAACGCACAACGCGATCGCGAAAGCGACTGGAACAATAAGCGGCGCGGCCGCTGCCGTTGAAAATTTGTTGCCATGCGATAGCAACGATATCGTTGGCCTTGTTTCGACTGCACTAGACTGCACAGCGTCACCTTGATGTGAACTTTGCGCACACCAAGAGACACACACAGGTCTATGTATATAAAGCAGACCGTAACACGTATGTACGTATACACATAAGTACGCTTCGCGAGCACCAGCAGTTAATAATAATTCGCGGATTGCACGCACCGCAAAACGAAACGACCGACGCGACGCGACGCACGAATACGAGTATATCGAACTACTTCCGAAAAGCAAACGAGAGAGATCGAGATAAGATCGATAAATGTAGGTATGTAGTAGCATCGTATAGGGACTCACCTATTTTTCTCCAATTCGTTGTGAGACGTCCTGTAAGATAAACGAAAGAGGAAATAAACAAAGGAGGAAACCGTTAAACAGAAAAGATAAGAATTTGATTGAGTTGAAGTTTGTAAAGGACTAACGAGCGAATTTACCTGCTACCCTGAGTCTTCTTCGATTTTTGACGTTTCGAGAAGGTCTTCACGTCTTCAGGCATCGGCATCGTGGAAGCGTATCCATGCTCAGCTTCTGCAACCGAGAAACTTGTGTCAATAGGCAACATGAGGCACGAAACGGGGACAAGTATTTCTAACGTGTGTATCTTCGTTAATCGTTCTATTTCATACACCGTCACCCATCTTTGTTAAACGCCAGTTTATGCACTATCCACGTCCAAAAGTATAAACGCGTCTACACAAAAATTCTTTCCTATGGCCCTTTCAGTTGTGATACGTATTGATAATCGCTCGCGTAGTAAACTTATCGACACATCTAGTCACTTGAAAATGGTGCAGGCGGAAACATATCGTGTGATAATAGGTATAGCAAATTTTCGTCAGGATAGGTTTCAGAACTATAATCTAAGAAGACTTGCTAGGAAACTGGGGGATAATCGTTTAAATAACTTATTGTACGATGCAGAAGCATTATTTGAAAAAGAGATTTGACTATTTCAAATCAGATGTAATGAGAATTTATTTAAACTAGGATCGGCCGATGGTCGAAATTCGACCACAACATCTATATATTAATACGCAGTCAAATACAAACAATCACACCTGATTTACATTGAATCTTTATTGTATTTTCGAGTAAAATAAAATAAAAATCGTGCTCTACTTTTGAGAAAATCGTTGAAAAAGAAATTGAAGTTTCCTATTTGTCTCTTATATCGTTAGTTTGAAGTGCTGTTCAACGAAGAGATCGTAGCGCGGTGGATAGGATCTAGGTTGTACACCCCTAGGAATGTGTGTTCAAGTTCTGCTCGCGCGCTTTTTTCACTCTCTTCCTGCACAATATCTACAAATATATTTATAAATTTCATATTAACATTGTGCACAAAGAGTTTGAAAAAAAGGACATGAGGACTTGAACACACATCTCCCACGGGTGTAAACCATAGACCTTATCCATTGCACTACGATCGCTTCGTTAAACAACACTTAAAATTAACGATATAAGGGACTAATAGGAAACTTCAATTCCTTTTTCAACGATTTTCTCAAAAAATAAAGCGCGTTAGGACAAAAGCTCATACCTAGATATATAAGACCCATGAAGAGTCTGGTGTTCCGCTTGTTAGCGACGAATACACAAATGTAAATGCTTGGCACGAACGGATGAGCTGAACATACAATTATTGTACTCACTCGCAATGTATTGAGACGCCAACTTAATCCACTTAATCTGCTTTTGTGCAATCAATATTATGCCACTCAATTTTTGTCCGTTTCTCCGTGGTTGACGTATATCACGTTGCGTATGTCATTCTGACACTTAAGCTCATTTACAATATGTGATATATGCAATATGTTACAGACTCTCACCTGCGTTCCACTGCACGTATCGCGATGAAACATACATTCGACAAATCTGCATTGTAATACGAAAACAACGATATATGTACCATCGCGATACATGGAGGGAACACTCTAACATATGTACCAGAAAACGACCCACTGCCACCCACACAATATATACGTAGAAGATATGTAATCATATTTACATACGAAATTTATATACATATTTGTTTATGTTTACTTTAAAGTACAGAGATTATTTCGTTTTATTATGTACCTACAGCAACAAGTAAATTTATTGCTGTTGTCATATATGTAGTTATTAAATGTTAAATTAAACAGTGGGAGGTAGTTATCCATTCTGCAAGGCGACCACTCCGGTAAAAGACTACTTTTTGGAAGAACCAGTAGTGGTCGCTTAATAGGAGTTTCACTGTAGTTACAGAATTGTTACGTAATTTTTTGATCTTCTTGAAGAAATTCAAACCGGGTAATGTCGCCACGTCGAGGATTTCGAGTCTCTAGATGAAATTAGCGAAATTTCTTTAATTGCAGAAGAACCATTGCACATACCAGTCCGAAAATTGTTAAGTAATTTTTTTGATTTTCTCGAAGAAATTCAAACCGGTTACTGTCGCCAAGTGGAGGATTTCGATCCTCCAATGAAATTAGCGAAATAGTCCGAAAATCGTTACGTAATTTTTTTAATTTTCTCGAAGAAAGTCCAACCGAGTAATTTCGCCACGTTGAGGATTTCGATTTCGACTCGTTACGTAATTTTTTGAATAAATTCAAATCAGCTAATGTAACCACGTGGAGGATTTTGATCCTCCGATTAAATTTGCGAAATTTCTTTAATTGCAGCAGAACCATTGCACATACTAGTCCGAAATTCGTTAGGTAATTTTTTGATTTTCTTGAAGAAATTCAAACCAGCACATTTTACCTCGTGGAGGAGAATCGAAACTAAATTTCAGTCCAAATTTCGGTGGTTCAAAAAAGTTTGGGAATCGAAGATTTACGCGATATGCATTTACACACGTCGTAATTGCGATGCATTGCGATTCACGCGGTCAGGTAACGACATGCGAAATCGTCAGCAGGAGAGGAGAAAATCAGTCACGCGTTAAGCAATATCGATATTAATCCAGCGGTACCGAAACGTGAATTCGCTTTTTCCCCGTCCGTACGTGTGATGATGCTCGCGGGGAGCACGTCGACGTTGTTGATCATCGAAAGTATTCCTGCTTGTTACGTTTCTGGACCGATTACGGCGAACGAGGACATGATGTGTTTTCGTGGTTCTCGTTGCGCGCATATCAACAACAGCTGATAGCTGTTTATAAATAGAACTGAGTGCCTTATTGTTTTCCTAACCTCTGTCTCGCCTCTCCAAGTACTCGGCCGCTTCCAACAGTGCAGCGATGCTCATGATTCGATGAGAGACCGTCGAGGTTGCAGTGCCGATCGCTGAGGAGGGTTCTTCACTTTTATCGCGCGCGGATGTGGTTTCTTCTATCACACCGTCGAATTTTATATAAGCGATTATGTTTTGTCAGGTGTCGTATTTAGATCGAGCGGATAAAAGGAATATTTTGTATTACGAACTCGTGGTGGAAGTTACGTTACTAATCTCCGTCGGGTTTTCTTTTGTCCTGTTTTCGATTTAACCGCGCGCACTTGTAACCTCTCTCTTCCTCTTCCAGCGAAAATAACAATACACACACAGAACAGGCAGGCACACGTATACTAAAACGCGACGCGACAGCGACTACTTCCTTCACACGACGAAATCCCAACGCCGACTGACTGGTAACTCGGCAGACTGAACGAACATTGTTTATCGACGATTTTCCAACAAGCTTCGGCCGGTTTCGGCGGAATGCGGCTGTGTTCGTTCCGACGATCTTAACCACGGTTAACCTGTGCGAGTCTGTCTATTCAATGAGATGTCGGCCAATTGGACGTGGAAAAGTGGACGAGTGTGTGTGTGCGCCATCGTGCGTGGACCAAGTATCGGTGCGCTAGTGTACGTAGACGACACGATGAGAGAGGACTTGTAGATGTCGTGTGGTCTTCGAAACTTCCCCGAAATCGTCTACCTTCTGTGTAGATAGGAAGCAGGAAAACGATACGGCGGTGATTTCCCTAGCGGCGAGAAAAAGGGAAGGAGAGACCGTAAATTAATTGTAATCGCTTTCGTATTTCTTCTTCTTTTACTTCTTCTATAAGTCTTCTAGATCAGTGTTACTAGCCCTTAAAACCTTTGTCAATATGGCAAATGATAAACGGAACGATACACTACGGATAACCCACCACATTGGTACCGTCCAAGGCGATTCAGGGCGTGCTAGGCCAGTGAAAACGGCTGTTAAAGACTTAGACATTTGTTTTAGAATTAAGATATATATTTTTTTTTTTATATGTAATATTGTTTCAATATTTGCTATATATCAAGATTTGTAATTTTTGTAACTTCATTAACTGTTCCTTTTATTTTTTACTATTATATTCAATTTTTGTGTTATATCTGTTATAGGTATCGTATATGTACCACATTTAAATTTATCTCATGTTTTGACTCTTGTAAGTGCTTATATTGTATCAAACGCTAGCGACAGTACGTGCGTGTATTTTAACGTACGTTCAGACGTACGAGCATACGTCGGTCTGTTAACCGCGCGAAGATGGAAACTATCGAATGTCACCATCGGTGAATACAAGTCAATCGTCTGCAGTCCCCGTCTGCGCCGAGTGAATCATCTTAACCCATTGCATTAGGCCTCGTTTCAAATGAATCGACGAATCATTCAAATAAACATTCTGTGACTTCGTCGGTACTATAGGGAAGGCGAAGCACACAGATATGGATGTAAATATAGCAAAGCAGGGACATGCGAGCTGGGTATAAGACCACCCGAACGTCTTAGAACTGAACCGCCTTCCCAGACGTTCGATCTACATCTCATAAGTGCTTTAAGTACGTTAAGACCAGACACGTACAAATCTCCTAGCGAGACCGTAGAAGACCCGTCCGTCTTCCGTCGTACGATGAACGAAAGTATACGCACCGGTGACCGCCATCCGACTTGCGACTGCATATACGTTTAGGGGCAAACGTATTTTAAAACTATACGAACTTACGTTCCTTCATTTTAGCGTCTAACAGACCTCGGCGACCGCCTGACCGCATAAAATTTTGTGTAGACTTCGGTCTTCAGTAAATTTAAACGTTTAAGACAAACGTATGTTAACGTCTCCGTCCTAAGAGACATATATGGTACGGCTTCGCCGTTTTTTACCGCGCTTAGGTGCAAACGTTTGTGGCTGACGTATTTAGAACGTTTAGGACAAACGCAAAAACGAAATACTTGAACTGTTTTGAACGAAACGTATTCTAAAACGTTTAGCCACAAATACATTTTAAACTTTCTCCGAAGCGAGAACCATCCGATTCTTCGGATTCAAGTAACAGACCGTCGTTCACCGCCCGACTTAAATGCAAGATATAAGCGTTAAGTCAAATGGGCTAAAACACAGTACACGCTAGACGTGATACACATTATAAGCATAAGTTGCGATACATTTTTTATCTAAAAATATGACCTTGAAATGATGATTTACAATCGTTTCTGTTATTGTGAGTGTCGATCATATCTGTTTGTAGAAATGTTATATAGTAACTGTGCCAATTATAGCTATCTGATGAAATGTTCTTTTATTGTGTATTAAATGTATTACTAATCATATCCATCAAATAAACCGGCATAAAACAGAAAAGCCTGTTTTAATTTCTATATCCACACGCAAGCGGATAACCGCATTGGTGCTCTCTCCAAACCAGGAGACCGTAACAACGGCGTAGGTTAAGATCGTAAAAGAATAACAAGACACCACTTTCCAATTGTGTAACTGGATCACCTCTAAATGACCCGAGTAGGAGAAACCCTTCGTAGTAAATGGTACAAAGTTATCCGAACTGGCTATATTGAACTAAGATAGTACTTCCACGCACCTCGAAAGAGTTAGGAGCTTGCCGGTGATCACGTGAATATAGGGAGCGTACATTCTAATGAGCAAACATTTCTGCTGGGAATGTACACAGTTCCAACGTAAGAGGTATAGGCAGGGCGCAGCGCGAGCAACGTGGCACCGTCTGATCTCCTTCTCTTTTCTTCCCCCGCACCACTGTGCACACGCTGCCCTCTCAATCATACGCTATTTAAAAAGAGGCTATCATCTGTATATGTAGAAATGGATCCTGGTTTGTTTGGATGCTTAAAACTTGAAAACGACTGGACTAAATTGGATACTTCCTTCTGCGGGTTTGTTCGCAATTGCCACGCGAAGGTTTATTCGAAAATTGCCTTATATACACCCTTACTTTAGCCCCTTTTCCCCTAACTTCGAATGGCGTTTTCTCAAAAACTATGCGTTCTACGTTGGAACCGATATGTTTTGCGTAATTACCGGCCCAAATATGTATACTTTGACGCAAAATAATTTCGAAATTTGAACATGACTTTTTCGTCAAATGACCAATATATCGTTAAAAATCGTTAAGAAACGCGATTTACGATTTTGGCCAAATTTCAAATCGCTCTCACCACTTTATTTATCGCTCGATCCCGATCGAATAGACCTTTCTATATGCAGATTTTGTCTAGGAAACGAATGGAACAAGAACGAACGACCTATCTCTAATAGTTTTCGCGCTAGGACGAAATTATGGTAATTTTTTATAACAAAATTTTTCAAACTTTAAACTACCATATCTCCGGAACGGTAAGACTTAGGGACCTGCGGTTTGCTTTATTTTAATCAGCTCCTCGAGTACTATAGACCTACCGAGTTTGAACTCGCTAGTGCTATCGAAAGTATGCTATTTCGAAAAACTGACAAAATTTCTATGCTTTGAGGTAGAAATTCGTTTGGACAAAAAATTTTTTGCGTCCAATCGCGTTCAAAATATGCCTATCCGACTAATTTTGACCCGTAGATTCCAAATCTTCCATCCCCGACGCTGTATCTCTTACCGTTCTCGAGCCAAAGAAAACTTCGCCCGATTGCGTTCGAAATTGGCCCATCGGATAGGTCTCGACGAGTAGATTCCAAATATGGCATTATAAACGCTGTAGCTCCAACCGTTAGGGAGATATGGGCGATTTAAGTTTCCTTCGTCCAATCGCGTCCATTCATATACCAATCGACGCGTCTTGACGCGCTGATTTCAGCGGTATATAATTTGTTTGGATTATTTCAAACGGTTGCCGAGAAAGTGCAAAAAACCGCAAAAAATAGCTAAAATCGCATACCCCTTTTTCACTAATACGGTACTAAGGACGTTCAATCCTACATCAATCGATGCGTCTTGACGAGGCGAATTCAACGGCGTGCGATTTTTTACTTTACTCCGACGGTTGCCGAGAAAATCGCAAAAAACTGCAAAAAATCGCAAAAAATCACTAAATTACACCCTAACAGTAGATTTTTTCTAGTTACGACATTCTCTCTTACACCATTCGAAAGAGCGCATTTTTCTGCTTCAGAATGGTCTAAGGATCGTCTTTCTATCATTAATAGTTTAGGCGCTACGAGCGCTTGAAGTATGCCCGGTTTCGCCCTATATTCACCCTTATATTATAGGCCTTTTCCCCTAACTTCGTAAGGCGTTTTCTCGAAATCTATGCGTTCCACGTCCGAACCGATATATTCTACGTAATTAGCGGCCCGAATATGTATATTCTAGGCCAAAATAACCGCGAAATTCGAACATGAATTTTTCGTCAAATATTCGAAAATTGCCTTATATACACCCTTACTTTAGCCCCTTTTCCCCTAACTTCGAATGGCGTTTTCTCAAAAACTATGCGTTCTACGTTGGAACCGATATGTTTTGCGTAATTACCGGCCCAAATATGTATACTTTGACGCAAAATAATTTCGAAATTTGAACATGACTTTTTCGTCAAATGACCAATATATCGTTAAAAATCGTTAAGAAACGCGATTTACGATTTTGGCCAAATTTCAAATCGCTCTCACCACTTTATTTATCGCTCGATCCCGATCGAATAGACCTTTCTATATGCAGATTTTGTCTAGGAAACGAATGGAACAAGAACGAACGACCTATCTCTAATAGTTTTCGCGCTAGGACGAAATTATGGTAATTTTTATAACAAAATTTTTCAAACTTTAAACTACCATATCTCCGGAACGGTAAGACTTAGGGACCTGCGGTTTGCTTTATTTTAATCAGCTCCTCGAGTACTATAGACCTACCGAGTTTGAACTCGCTAGTGCTATCGAAAGTATGCTATTTCGAAAAACTGACAAAATTTCTATGCTTTGAGGTAGAAATTCGTTTGGACAAAAATTTTTTTGCGTCCAATCGCGTTCAAAATATGCCTATCCGACTAATTTTGACCCGTAGATTCCAAATCTTCCATCCCCGACGCTGTATCTCTTACCGTTCTCGAGCCAAAGAAAACTTCGCCCGATTGCGTTCGAAATTGGCCCATCGGATAGGTCTCGACGAGTAGATTCCAAATATGGCATTATAAACGCTGTAGCTCCAACCGTTAGGGAGATATGGGCGATTTAAGTTTCCTTCGTCCAATCGCGTCCATTCATATACCAATCGACGCGTCTTGACGCGCTGATTTCAGCGGTATATAATTTGTTTGGATTATTTCAAACGGTTGCCGAGAAAGTGCAAAAAACCGCAAAAAATAGCTAAAATCGCATACCCCTTTTTCACTAATACGGTACTAAGGACGTTCAATCCTACATCAATCGATGCGTCTTGACGAGGCGAATTCAACGGCGTGCGATTTTTTACTTTACTCCGACGGTTGCCGAGAAAATCGCAAAAAACTGCAAAAAAATCGCAAAAAATCACTAAATTACACCCTAACAGTAGATTTTTTCTAGTTACGACATTCTCTCTTACACCATTCGAAAGAGCGCATTTTTCTGCTTCAGAATGGTCTAAGGATCGTCTTTCTATCATTAATAGTTTAGGCGCTACGAGCGCTTGAAGTATGCCCGGTTTCGCCCTATATTCACCCTTATATTATAGGCCTTTTTCCCTAACTTCGTAAGGCGTTTTCTCGAAATCTATGCGTTCCACGTCCGAACCGATATATTCTACGTAATTAGCGGCCCGAATATGTATATTCTAGACCAAAATAACCGCGAAATTCCAACATGAATTTTTCGTCGAATATTCGAAAGAAGCCTTATATATACCCCTATTTTAGCCCGTTTTTCCCCTAACTTCGTAAGGCGTTTTCTCGAAATCTATGCGTTCCACGTCCGAACCGATATATTCTACGTAATTAGCGGCCCGAATATGTATATTCTAGGCCAAAATAACCGCGAAATTCGAACATGAATTTTTCGTCAAATATTCGAAAATTGCCTTATATACACCCTTACTTTAGCCCCTTTTCCCCTAACTTCGAATGGCGTTTTCTCAAAAACTATGCGTTCTACGTTGGAACCGATATGTTTTGCGTAATTACCGGCCCAAATATGTATACTTTGACGCAAAATAATTTCGAAATTTGAACATGACTTTTTCGTCAAATGACCAATATATCGTTAAAAATCGTTAAGAAACGCGATTTACGATTTTGGCCAAATTTCAAATCGCTCTCACCACTTTATTTATCGCTCGATCCCGATCGAATAGACCTTTCTATATGCAGATTTTGTCTAGGAAACGAATGGAACAAGAACGAACGACCTATCTCTAATAGTTTTCGCGCTAGGACGAAATTATGGTAATTTTTATAACAAAATTTTTCAAACTTTAAACTACCATATCTCCGGAACGGTAAGACTTAGGGACCTGCGGTTTGCTTTATTTTAATCAGCTCCTCGAGTACTATAGACCTACCGAGTTTGAACTCGCTAGTGCTATCGAAAGTATGCTATTTCGAAAAACTGACAAAATTTCTATGCTTTGAGGTAGAAATTCGTTTGGACAAAAAATTTTTTGCGTCCAATCGCGTTCAAAATATGCCTATCCGACTAATTTTGACCCGTAGATTCCAAATCTTCCATCCCCGACGCTGTATCTCTTACCGTTCTCGAGCCAAAGAAAACTTCGCCCGATTGCGTTCGAAATTGGCCCATCGGATAGGTCTCGACGAGTAGATTCCAAATATGGCATTATAAACGCTGTAGCTCCAACCGTTAGGGAGATATGGGCGATTTAAGTTTCCTTCGTCCAATCGCGTCCATTCATATACCAATCGACGCGTCTTGACGCGCTGATTTCAGCGGTATATAATTTGTTTGGATTATTTCAAACGGTTGCCGAGAAAGTGCAAAAAACCGCAAAAAATAGCTAAAATCGCATACCCCTTTTTCACTAATACGGTACTAAGGACGTTCAATCCTACATCAATCGATGCGTCTTGACGAGGCGAATTCAACGGCGTGCGATTTTTTACTTTACTCCGACGGTTGCCGAGAAAATCGCAAAAAACTGCAAAAAAATCGCAAAAAATCACTAAATTACACCCTAACAGTAGATTTTTTCTAGTTACGACATTCTCTCTTACACCATTCGAAAGAGCGCATTTTTCTGCTTCAGAATGGTCTAAGGATCGTCTTTCTATCATTAATAGTTTAGGCGCTACGAGCGCTTGAAGTATGCCCGGTTTCGCCCTATATTCACCCTTATATTATAGGCCTTTTCCCCTAACTTCGTAAGGCGTTTTCTCGAAATCTATGCGTTCCACGTCCGAACCGATATATTCTACGTAATTAGCGGCCCGAATATGTATATTCTAGACCAAAATAACCGCGAAATTCCAACATGAATTTTTCGTCGAATATTCGAAAGAAGCCTTATATATACCCCTATTTTAGCCCGTTTTTCCCTAACTTCGTAAGGCGTTTTCTCGAAATCTATGCGTTCCACGTCCGAACCGATATATTCTACGTAATTAGCGGCCCGAATATGTATATTCTAGGCCAAAATAACCGCGAAATTCGAACATGAATTTTTCGTCAAATATTCGAAAATTGCCTTATATACACCCTTACTTTAGCCCCTTTTCCCCTAACTTCGAATGGCGTTTTCTCAAAAACTATGCGTTCTACGTTGGAACCGATATGTTTTGCGTAATTACCGGCCCAAATATGTATACTTTGACGCAAAATAATTTCGAAATTTGAACATGACTTTTTCGTCAAATGACCAATATATCGTTAAAAATCGTTAAGAAACGCGATTTACGATTTTGGCCAAATTTCAAATCGCTCTCACCACTTTATTTATCGCTCGATCCCGATCGAATAGACCTTTCTATATGCAGATTTTGTCTAGGAAACGAATGGAACAAGAACGAACGACCTATCTCTAATAGTTTTCGCGCTAGGACGAAATTATGGTAATTTTTTATAACAAAATTTTTCAAACTTTAAACTACCATATCTCCGGAACGGTAAGACTTAGGGACCTGCGGTTTGCTTTATTTTAATCAGCTCCTCGAGTACTATAGACCTACCGAGTTTGAACTCGCTAGTGCTATCGAAAGTATGCTATTTCGAAAAACTGACAAAATTTCTATGCTTTGAGGTAGAAATTCGTTTGGACAAAAAATTTTTTGCGTCCAATCGCGTTCAAAATATGCCTATCCGACTAATTTTGACCCGTAGATTCCAAATCTTCCATCCCCGACGCTGTATCTCTTACCGTTCTCGAGCCAAAGAAAACTTCGCCCGATTGCGTTCGAAATTGGCCCATCGGATAGGTCTCGACGAGTAGATTCCAAATATGGCATTATAAACGCTGTAGCTCCAACCGTTAGGGAGATATGGGCGATTTAAGTTTCCTTCGTCCAATCGCGTCCATTCATATACCAATCGACGCGTCTTGACGCGCTGATTTCAGCGGTATATAATTTGTTTGGATTATTTCAAACGGTTGCCGAGAAAGTGCAAAAACCGCAAAAAATAGCTAAAATCGCATACCCCTTTTTCACTAATACGGTACTAAGGACGTTCAATCCTACATCAATCGATGCGTCTTGACGAGGCGAATTCAACGGCGTGCGATTTTTTTACTTTACTCCGACGGTTGCCGAGAAAATCGCAAAAAACTGCAAAAAATCGCAAAAAATCACTAAATTACACCCTAACAGTAGATTTTTTCTAGTTACGACATTCTCTCTTACACCATTCGAAAGAGCGCATTTTTCTGCTTCAGAATGGTCTAAGGATCGTCTTTCTATCATTAATAGTTTAGGCGCTACGAGCGCTTGAAGTATGCCCGGTTTCGCCCTATATTCACCCTTATATTATAGGCCTTTTCCCTAACTTCGTAAGGCGTTTTCTCGAAATCTATGCGTTCCACGTCCGAACCGATATATTCTACGTAATTAGCGGCCCGAATATGTATATTCTAGGCCAAAATAACCGCGAAATTCGAACATGAATTTTTCGTCAAATATTCGAAAATTGCCTTATATACACCCTTACTTTAGCCCCTTTTCCCTAACTTCGAATGGCGTTTTCTCAAAAACTATGCGTTCTACGTTGGAACCGATATGTTTTGCGTAATTACCGGCCCAAATATGTATACTTTGACGCAAAATAATTTCGAAATTTGAACATGACTTTTTCGTCAAATGACCAATATATCGTTAAAAATCGTTAAGAAACGCGATTTACGATTTTGGCCAAATTTCAAATCGCTCTCACCACTTTATTTATCGCTCGATCCCGATCGAATAGACCTTTCTATATGCAGATTTTGTCTAGGAAACGAATGGAACAAGAACGAACGACCTATCTCTAATAGTTTTCGCGCTAGGACGAAATTATGGTAATTTTTTATAACAAAATTTTTCAAACTTTAAACTACCATATCTCCGGAACGGTAAGACTTAGGGACCTGCGGTTTGCTTTATTTTAATCAGCTCCTCGAGTACTATAGACCTACCGAGTTTGAACTCGCTAGTGCTATCGAAAGTATGCTATTTCGAAAAACTGACAAAATTTCTATGCTTTGAGGTAGAAATTCGTTTGGACAAAAATTTTTTGCGTCCAATCGCGTTCAAAATATGCCTATCCGACTAATTTTGACCCGTAGATTCCAAATCTTCCATCCCCGACGCTGTATCTCTTACCGTTCTCGAGCCAAAGAAAACTTCGCCCGATTGCGTTCGAAATTGGCCCATCGGATAGGTCTCGACGAGTAGATTCCAAATATGGCATTATAAACGCTGTAGCTCCAACCGTTAGGGAGATATGGGCGATTTAAGTTTCCTTCGTCCAATCGCGTCCATTCATATACCAATCGACGCGTCTTGACGCGCTGATTTCAGCGGTATATAATTTGTTTGGATTATTTCAAACGGTTGCCGAGAAAGTGCAAAAACCGCAAAAAATAGCTAAAATCGCATACCCCTTTTTCACTAATACGGTACTAAGGACGTTCAATCCTACATCAATCGATGCGTCTTGACGAGGCGAATTCAACGGCGTGCGATTTTTTTACTTTACTCCGACGGTTGCCGAGAAAATCGCAAAAAACTGCAAAAAATCGCAAAAAATCACTAAATTACACCCTAACAGTAGATTTTTTCTAGTTACGACATTCTCTCTTACACCATTCGAAAGAGCGCATTTTTCTGCTTCAGAATGGTCTAAGGATCGTCTTTCTATCATTAATAGTTTAGGCGCTACGAGCGCTTGAAGTATGCCCGGTTTCGCCCTATATTCACCCTTATATTATAGGCCTTTTCCCCTAACTTCGTAAGGCGTTTTCTCGAAATCTATGCGTTCCACGTCCGAACCGATATATTCTACGTAATTAGCGGCCCGAATATGTATATTCTAGACCAAAATAACCGCGAAATTCCAACATGAATTTTTCGTCGAATATTCGAAAGAAGCCTTATATATACCCCTATTTTAGCCCGTTTTTCCCCTAACTTCGTAAGGCGTTTTCTCGAAATCTATGCGTTCCACGTCCGAACCGATATATTCTACGTAATTAGCGGCCCGAATATGTATATTCTAGGCCAAAATAACCGCGAAATTCGAACATGAATTTTTCGTCAAATATTCGAAAATTGCCTTATATACACCCTTACTTTAGCCCCTTTTCCCTAACTTCGAATGGCGTTTTCTCAAAAACTATGCGTTCTACGTTGGAACCGATATGTTTTGCGTAATTACCGGCCCAAATATGTATACTTTGACGCAAAATAATTTCGAAATTTGAACATGACTTTTTCGTCAAATGACCAATATATCGTTAAAAATCGTTAAGAAACGCGATTTACGATTTTGGCCAAATTTCAAATCGCTCTCACCACTTTATTTATCGCTCGATCCCGATCGAATAGACCTTTCTATATGCAGATTTTGTCTAGGAAACGAATGGAACAAGAACGAACGACCTATCTCTAATAGTTTTCGCGCTAGGACGAAATTATGGTAATTTTTTATAACAAAATTTTTCAAACTTTAAACTACCATATCTCCGGAACGGTAAGACTTAGGGACCTGCGGTTTGCTTTATTTTAATCAGCTCCTCGAGTACTATAGACCTACCGAGTTTGAACTCGCTAGTGCTATCGAAAGTATGCTATTTCGAAAAACTGACAAAATTTCTATGCTTTGAGGTAGAAATTCGTTTGGACAAAAAATTTTTTGCGTCCAATCGCGTTCAAAATATGCCTATCCGACTAATTTTGACCCGTAGATTCCAAATCTTCCATCCCCGACGCTGTATCTCTTACCGTTCTCGAGCCAAAGAAAACTTCGCCCGATTGCGTTCGAAATTGGCCCATCGGATAGGTCTCGACGAGTAGATTCCAAATATGGCATTATAAACGCTGTAGCTCCAACCGTTAGGGAGATATGGGCGATTTAAGTTTCCTTCGTCCAATCGCGTCCATTCATATACCAATCGACGCGTCTTGACGCGCTGATTTCAGCGGTATATAATTTGTTTGGATTATTTCAAACGGTTGCCGAGAAAGTGCAAAAACCGCAAAAATAGCTAAAATCGCATACCCCTTTTTCACTAATACGGTACTAAGGACGTTCAATCCTACATCAATCGATGCGTCTTGACGAGGCGAATTCAACGGCGTGCGATTTTTTTACTTTACTCCGACGGTTGCCGAGAAAATCGCAAAAACTGCAAAAATCGCAAAAAATCACTAAATTACACCCTAACAGTAGATTTTTTCTAGTTACGACATTCTCTCTTACACCATTCGAAAGAGCGCATTTTTCTGCTTCAGAATGGTCTAAGGATCGTCTTTCTATCATTAATAGTTTAGGCGCTACGAGCGCTTGAAGTATGCCCGGTTTCGCCCTATATTCACCCTTATATTATAGGCCTTTTCCCCTAACTTCGTAAGGCGTTTTCTCGAAATCTATGCGTTCCACGTCCGAACCGATATATTCTACGTAATTAGCGGCCCGAATATGTATATTCTAGACCAAAATAACCGCGAAATTCCAACATGAATTTTTCGTCGAATATTCGAAAGAAGCCTTATATATACCCCTATTTTAGCCCGTTTTTCCCCTAACTTCGTAAGGCGTTTTCTCGAAATCTATGCGTTCCACGTCCGAACCGATATATTCTACGTAATTAGCGGCCCGAATATGTATATTCTAGGCCAAAATAACCGCGAAATTCGAACATGAATTTTTCGTCAAATATTCGAAAATTGCCTTATATACACCCTTACTTTAGCCCCTTTTCCCCTAACTTCGAATGGCGTTTTCTCAAAAACTATGCGTTCTACGTTGGAACCGATATGTTTTGCGTAATTACCGGCCCAAATATGTATACTTTGACGCAAAATAATTTCGAAATTTGAACATGACTTTTTCGTCAAATGACCAATATATCGTTAAAAATCGTTAAGAAACGCGATTTACGATTTTGGCCAAATTTCAAATCGCTCTCACCACTTTATTTATCGCTCGATCCCGATCGAATAGACCTTTCTATATGCAGATTTTGTCTAGGAAACGAATGGAACAAGAACGAACGACCTATCTCTAATAGTTTTCGCGCTAGGACGAAATTATGGTAATTTTTTATAACAAAATTTTTCAAACTTTAAACTACCATATCTCCGGAACGGTAAGACTTAGGGACCTGCGGTTTGCTTTATTTTAATCAGCTCCTCGAGTACTATAGACCTACCGAGTTTGAACTCGCTAGTGCTATCGAAAGTATGCTATTTCGAAAAACTGACAAAATTTCTATGCTTTGAGGTAGAAATTCGTTTGGACAAAAAATTTTTTGCGTCCAATCGCGTTCAAAATATGCCTATCCGACTAATTTTGACCCGTAGATTCCAAATCTTCCATCCCCGACGCTGTATCTCTTACCGTTCTCGAGCCAAAGAAAACTTCGCCCGATTGCGTTCGAAATTGGCCCATCGGATAGGTCTCGACGAGTAGATTCCAAATATGGCATTATAAACGCTGTAGCTCCAACCGTTAGGGAGATATGGGCGATTTAAGTTTCCTTCGTCCAATCGCGTCCATTCATATACCAATCGACGCGTCTTGACGCGCTGATTTCAGCGGTATATAATTTGTTTGGATTATTTCAAACGGTTGCCGAGAAAGTGCAAAAACCGCAAAAAATAGCTAAAATCGCATACCCCTTTTTCACTAATACGGTACTAAGGACGTTCAATCCTACATCAATCGATGCGTCTTGACGAGGCGAATTCAACGGCGTGCGATTTTTTTACTTTACTCCGACGGTTGCCGAGAAAATCGCAAAAAACTGCAAAAAATCGCAAAAAATCACTAAATTACACCCTAACAGTAGATTTTTTCTAGTTACGACATTCTCTCTTACACCATTCGAAAGAGCGCATTTTTCTGCTTCAGAATGGTCTAAGGATCGTCTTTCTATCATTAATAGTTTAGGCGCTACGAGCGCTTGAAGTATGCCCGGTTTCGCCCTATATTCACCCTTATATTATAGGCCTTTTCCCCTAACTTCGTAAGGCGTTTTCTCGAAATCTATGCGTTCCACGTCCGAACCGATATATTCTACGTAATTAGCGGCCCGAATATGTATATTCTAGACCAAAATAACCGCGAAATTCCAACATGAATTTTTCGTCGAATATTCGAAAGAAGCCTTATATATACCCCTATTTTAGCCCGTTTTTCCCCTAACTTCGTAAGGCGTTTTCTCGAAATCTATGCGTTCCACGTCCGAACCGATATATTCTACGTAATTAGCGGCCCGAATATGTATATTCTAGGCCAAAATAACCGCGAAATTCGAACATGAATTTTTCGTCAAATATTCGAAAATTGCCTTATATACACCCTTACTTTAGCCCCTTTTCCCCTAACTTCGAATGGCGTTTTCTCAAAAACTATGCGTTCTACGTTGGAACCGATATGTTTTGCGTAATTACCGGCCCAAATATGTATACTTTGACGCAAAATAATTTCGAAATTTGAACATGACTTTTTCGTCAAATGACCAATATATCGTTAAAAATCGTTAAGAAACGCGATTTACGATTTTGGCCAAATTTCAAATCGCTCTCACCACTTTATTTATCGCTCGATCCCGATCGAATAGACCTTTCTATATGCAGATTTTGTCTAGGAAACGAATGGAACAAGAACGAACGACCTATCTCTAATAGTTTTCGCGCTAGGACGAAATTATGGTAATTTTTTATAACAAAATTTTTCAAACTTTAAACTACCATATCTCCGGAACGGTAAGACTTAGGGACCTGCGGTTTGCTTTATTTTAATCAGCTCCTCGAGTACTATAGACCTACCGAGTTTGAACTCGCTAGTGCTATCGAAAGTATGCTATTTCGAAAAACTGACAAAATTTCTATGCTTTGAGGTAGAAATTCGTTTGGACAAAAATTTTTTGCGTCCAATCGCGTTCAAAATATGCCTATCCGACTAATTTTGACCCGTAGATTCCAAATCTTCCATCCCCGACGCTGTATCTCTTACCGTTCTCGAGCCAAAGAAAACTTCGCCCGATTGCGTTCGAAATTGGCCCATCGGATAGGTCTCGACGAGTAGATTCCAAATATGGCATTATAAACGCTGTAGCTCCAACCGTTAGGGAGATATGGGCGATTTAAGTTTCCTTCGTCCAATCGCGTCCATTCATATACCAATCGACGCGTCTTGACGCGCTGATTTCAGCGGTATATAATTTGTTTGGATTATTTCAAACGGTTGCCGAGAAAGTGCAAAAACCGCAAAAAATAGCTAAAATCGCATACCCCTTTTTCACTAATACGGTACTAAGGACGTTCAATCCTACATCAATCGATGCGTCTTGACGAGGCGAATTCAACGGCGTGCGATTTTTTACTTTACTCCGACGGTTGCCGAGAAAATCGCAAAAACTGCAAAAAATCGCAAAAAATCACTAAATTACACCCTAACAGTAGATTTTTTCTAGTTACGACATTCTCTCTTACACCATTCGAAAGAGCGCATTTTTCTGCTTCAGAATGGTCTAAGGATCGTCTTTCTATCATTAATAGTTTAGGCGCTACGAGCGCTTGAAGTATGCCCGGTTTCGCCCTATATTCACCCTTATATTATAGGCCTTTTCCCCTAACTTCGTAAGGCGTTTTCTCGAAATCTATGCGTTCCACGTCCGAACCGATATATTCTACGTAATTAGCGGCCCGAATATGTATATTCTAGACCAAAATAACCGCGAAATTCCAACATGAATTTTTCGTCGAATATTCGAAAGAAGCCTTATATATACCCCTATTTTAGCCCGTTTTTCCCCTAACTTCGTAAGGCGTTTTCTCGAAATCTATGCGTTCCACGTCCGAACCGATATATTCTACGTAATTAGCGGCCCGAATATGTATATTCTAGGCCAAAATAACCGCGAAATTCGAACATGAATTTTTCGTCAAATATTCGAAAATTGCCTTATATACACCCTTACTTTAGCCCCTTTTCCCCTAACTTCGAATGGCGTTTTCTCAAAAACTATGCGTTCTACGTTGGAACCGATATGTTTTGCGTAATTACCGGCCCAAATATGTATACTTTGACGCAAAATAATTTCGAAATTTGAACATGACTTTTTCGTCAAATGACCAATATATCGTTAAAAATCGTTAAGAAACGCGATTTACGATTTTGGCCAAATTTCAAATCGCTCTCACCACTTTATTTATCGCTCGATCCCGATCGAATAGACCTTTCTATATGCAGATTTTGTCTAGGAAACGAATGGAACAAGAACGAACGACCTATCTCTAATAGTTTTCGCGCTAGGACGAAATTATGGTAATTTTTTATAACAAAATTTTTCAAACTTTAAACTACCATATCTCCGGAACGGTAAGACTTAGGGACCTGCGGTTTGCTTTATTTTAATCAGCTCCTCGAGTACTATAGACCTACCGAGTTTGAACTCGCTAGTGCTATCGAAAGTATGCTATTTCGAAAAACTGACAAAATTTCTATGCTTTGAGGTAGAAATTCGTTTGGACAAAAAATTTTTTGCGTCCAATCGCGTTCAAAATATGCCTATCCGACTAATTTTGACCCGTAGATTCCAAATCTTCCATCCCCGACGCTGTATCTCTTACCGTTCTCGAGCCAAAGAAAACTTCGCCCGATTGCGTTCGAAATTGGCCCATCGGATAGGTCTCGACGAGTAGATTCCAAATATGGCATTATAAACGCTGTAGCTCCAACCGTTAGGGAGATATGGGCGATTTAAGTTTCCTTCGTCCAATCGCGTCCATTCATATACCAATCGACGCGTCTTGACGCGCTGATTTCAGCGGTATATAATTTGTTTGGATTATTTCAAACGGTTGCCGAGAAAGTGCAAAAAACCGCAAAAAATAGCTAAAATCGCATACCCCTTTTTCACTAATACGGTACTAAGGACGTTCAATCCTACATCAATCGATGCGTCTTGACGAGGCGAATTCAACGGCGTGCGATTTTTACTTTACTCCGACGGTTGCCGAGAAAATCGCAAAAAACTGCAAAAAAATCGCAAAAAATCACTAAATTACACCCTAACAGTAGATTTTTTCTAGTTACGACATTCTCTCTTACACCATTCGAAAGAGCGCATTTTTCTGCTTCAGAATGGTCTAAGGATCGTCTTTCTATCATTAATAGTTTAGGCGCTACGAGCGCTTGAAGTATGCCCGGTTTCGCCCTATATTCACCCTTATATTATAGGCCTTTTCCCTAACTTCGTAAGGCGTTTTCTCGAAATCTATGCGTTCCACGTCCGAACCGATATATTCTACGTAATTAGCGGCCCGAATATGTATATTCTAGACCAAAATAACCGCGAAATTCCAACATGAATTTTTCGTCGAATATTCGAAAGAAGCCTTATATATACCCCTATTTTAGCCCGTTTTCCCCTAACTTCGTAAGGCGTTTTCTCGAAATCTATGCGTTCCACGTCCGAACCGATATATTCTACGTAATTAGCGGCCCGAATATGTATATTCTAGGCCAAAATAACCGCGAAATTCGAACATGAATTTTTCGTCAAATATTCGAAAATTGCCTTATATACACCCTTACTTTAGCCCCTTTTCCCCTAACTTCGAATGGCGTTTTCTCAAAAACTATGCGTTCTACGTTGGAACCGATATGTTTTGCGTAATTACCGGCCCAAATATGTATACTTTGACGCAAAATAATTTCGAAATTTGAACATGACTTTTTCGTCAAATGACCAATATATCGTTAAAAATCGTTAAGAAACGCGATTTACGATTTTGGCCAAATTTCAAATCGCTCTCACCACTTTATTTATCGCTCGATCCCGATCGAATAGACCTTTCTATATGCAGATTTTGTCTAGGAAACGAATGGAACAAGAACGAACGACCTATCTCTAATAGTTTTCGCGCTAGGACGAAATTATGGTAATTTTTATAACAAAATTTTTCAAACTTTAAACTACCATATCTCCGGAACGGTAAGACTTAGGGACCTGCGGTTTGCTTTATTTTAATCAGCTCCTCGAGTACTATAGACCTACCGAGTTTGAACTCGCTAGTGCTATCGAAAGTATGCTATTTCGAAAAACTGACAAAATTTCTATGCTTTGAGGTAGAAATTCGTTTGGACAAAAAATTTTTTGCGTCCAATCGCGTTCAAAATATGCCTATCCGACTAATTTTGACCCGTAGATTCCAAATCTTCCATCCCCGACGCTGTATCTCTTACCGTTCTCGAGCCAAAGAAAACTTCGCCCGATTGCGTTCGAAATTGGCCCATCGGATAGGTCTCGACGAGTAGATTCCAAATATGGCATTATAAACGCTGTAGCTCCAACCGTTAGGGAGATATGGGCGATTTAAGTTTCCTTCGTCCAATCGCGTCCATTCATATACCAATCGACGCGTCTTGACGCGCTGATTTCAGCGGTATATAATTTGTTTGGATTATTTCAAACGGTTGCCGAGAAAGTGCAAAAAACCGCAAAAAATAGCTAAAATCGCATACCCCTTTTTCACTAATACGGTACTAAGGACGTTCAATCCTACATCAATCGATGCGTCTTGACGAGGCGAATTCAACGGCGTGCGATTTTTACTTTACTCCGACGGTTGCCGAGAAAATCGCAAAAAACTGCAAAAAAATCGCAAAAAATCACTAAATTACACCCTAACAGTAGATTTTTTCTAGTTACGACATTCTCTCTTACACCATTCGAAAGAGCGCATTTTTCTGCTTCAGAATGGTCTAAGGATCGTCTTTCTATCATTAATAGTTTAGGCGCTACGAGCGCTTGAAGTATGCCCGGTTTCGCCCTATATTCACCCTTATATTATAGGCCTTTTCCCCTAACTTCGTAAGGCGTTTTCTCGAAATCTATGCGTTCCACGTCCGAACCGATATATTCTACGTAATTAGCGGCCCGAATATGTATATTCTAGACCAAAATAACCGCGAAATTCCAACATGAATTTTTCGTCGAATATTCGAAAGAAGCCTTATATATACCCCTATTTTAGCCCGTTTTTCCCCTAACTTCGTAAGGCGTTTTCTCGAAATCTATGCGTTCCACGTCCGAACCGATATATTCTACGTAATTAGCGGCCCGAATATGTATATTCTAGGCCAAAATAACCGCGAAATTCGAACATGAATTTTTCGTCAAATATTCGAAAATTGCCTTATATACACCCTTACTTTAGCCCCTTTTCCCTAACTTCGAATGGCGTTTTCTCAAAAACTATGCGTTCTACGTTGGAACCGATATGTTTTGCGTAATTACCGGCCCAAATATGTATACTTTGACGCAAAATAATTTCGAAATTTGAACATGACTTTTTCGTCAAATGACCAATATATCGTTAAAAATCGTTAAGAAACGCGATTTACGATTTTGGCCAAATTTCAAATCGCTCTCACCACTTTATTTATCGCTCGATCCCGATCGAATAGACCTTTCTATATGCAGATTTTGTCTAGGAAACGAATGGAACAAGAACGAACGACCTATCTCTAATAGTTTTCGCGCTAGGACGAAATTATGGTAATTTTTATAACAAAATTTTTCAAACTTTAAACTACCATATCTCCGGAACGGTAAGACTTAGGGACCTGCGGTTTGCTTTATTTTAATCAGCTCCTCGAGTACTATAGACCTACCGAGTTTGAACTCGCTAGTGCTATCGAAAGTATGCTATTTCGAAAAACTGACAAAATTTCTATGCTTTGAGGTAGAAATTCGTTTGGACAAAAAATTTTTGCGTCCAATCGCGTTCAAAATATGCCTATCCGACTAATTTTGACCCGTAGATTCCAAATCTTCCATCCCCGACGCTGTATCTCTTACCGTTCTCGAGCCAAAGAAAACTTCGCCCGATTGCGTTCGAAATTGGCCCATCGGATAGGTCTCGACGAGTAGATTCCAAATATGGCATTATAAACGCTGTAGCTCCAACCGTTAGGGAGATATGGGCGATTTAAGTTTCCTTCGTCCAATCGCGTCCATTCATATACCAATCGACGCGTCTTGACGCGCTGATTTCAGCGGTATATAATTTGTTTGGATTATTTCAAACGGTTGCCGAGAAAGTGCAAAAAACCGCAAAAAATAGCTAAAATCGCATACCCCTTTTTCACTAATACGGTACTAAGGACGTTCAATCCTACATCAATCGATGCGTCTTGACGAGGCGAATTCAACGGCGTGCGATTTTTACTTTACTCCGACGGTTGCCGAGAAAATCGCAAAAAACTGCAAAAAAATCGCAAAAAATCACTAAATTACACCCTAACAGTAGATTTTTTCTAGTTACGACATTCTCTCTTACACCATTCGAAAGAGCGCATTTTTCTGCTTCAGAATGGTCTAAGGATCGTCTTTCTATCATTAATAGTTTAGGCGCTACGAGCGCTTGAAGTATGCCCGGTTTCGCCCTATATTCACCCTTATATTATAGGCCTTTTTCCCTAACTTCGTAAGGCGTTTTCTCGAAATCTATGCGTTCCACGTCCGAACCGATATATTCTACGTAATTAGCGGCCCGAATATGTATATTCTAGACCAAAATAACCGCGAAATTCCAACATGAATTTTTCGTCGAATATTCGAAAGAAGCCTTATATATACCCCTATTTTAGCCCGTTTTTCCCTAACTTCGTAAGGCGTTTTCTCGAAATCTATGCGTTCCACGTCCGAACCGATATATTCTACGTAAGCTCAAACTTAAGACAAACAAGATTATCCGGGACGGTATGGACTAAGAGATATACATTACAACACAGTGTATTACGAATTACTAAACTTTATTTAGACAATAGCGATCGTGTTTTCGAGAGCCAAAATTTAATAAAATGTAATACAATACAATATAATATAATATAATATATTAAATGTAGAAGACTCTCTATAAACGACCTAATTTATTTAGACAGCCTATCTTACTACGGCGGCGTTAGTTTGAAATTGAAATTCCTTAGGGGTAGAAAGGATAGACAACTTAGATGTGGGTAAAATCACAGAATATATAGAGCGGAAGGCGTGTCGGCAGCTTTGATGTTCATGGGGTCGATTTGAATGTCCTCGAAATAGATCAGAAGTTAGGTAACGCCATTTTGAAAATACGAAAAGTGCACAGGTGTTCGTATTAATTGAAAAATATTAGAGTTTTGGATATGTTAAAACATTAGTATTTGCTAAAAAGTTAAATCAGTAATACACAACAATAATCGTATATTTGAATTTTAATATGCACACACCATCCCAGAATAATAACATTAATGAAGCTAGCCAAATATAACACTGTCGTCGTATTTAAAACATGGTTCCCGGCCATGCCCATATAGAATTTACCACACGATTTTCTAACTTTGTCGCTTCTGTCTATTCTATGGTAAAATTAAGTTACTACTTCAGAGTAACAGGAGGAATCCAGATTTTTAACCACCAAGTGGGAGTGCGAATTTCATTGGTGGGCCTCGTAATATATTTTTCTACTGCTGCATTAAAATTTCGGGGTAAGTAAGGCGTAGTTATTAAGGTTCGACAAAGAAGTGGATGATAAGTTGTGTAAACCGAACTCAGGCTGTCCTTCCTCCGAATGTAAATGTTGCGTCTTGCAGGTAACTGGGGACGACCGGAAGATTGACGGCGATTTATATACACTACTTAACGATGACTTACCAATGGTAATATACGAGTGCATGGTAAGTTACCATGCACTCGTTTTGTTAACCTTAGTAGAGTTCCGATAGGATTACAGTTTTCTATGGTAGAAATTATATATGTATCCCGGTAAACATTGTTTAATTTTGCGGATAGTTTAAGTTGACAGGTCCGGGAATGTGGACATATTTCTGAGACAATTTCTGAGAATGCATGGGAAATGTTCACTATTGCCGGGAATACCAACTTGAACAATCCTCGAAAAAAATTGTTTACTGGTATGCAATGTTAAAGTTTTTACAGCTTACGTACGCGCACGCGCTTTGCACTAAACGGTCTGGGAAAATGCATACGCATCCGTTATTGTGATAGGACAATGCAAGACCCCATACCATACACAAACCGTGACTACGTGATGTTTGACTTGAAACCTCAAATAAGTAATGAGTACCTAGAGTTTGTTAATTTAAAAATATTTGAAAATGGTAGAATGAAATTTGTCCGACTCGTAAATTTCAGCAATCTTGGCTTTCGAATAATTTACTGGAGCTATTTTATAAAGTATTATTTACCACTTACCTTTTATATTTTTCCGCAAATAGAGTCGACTTCTACTATTTCATCTTAGTAGCACCTTCCAGGATGCACCGGTTTGGTACCGATTATTTGGCTATAAATCAAGAAATATTAATACTGTGAATGCAATTTAAGAAATGAAAAACTCACCTCAATAGGTAAAATATTACAAGAGCATGGCGAAAGTATGTAGTCGCACGTATTTATTCAACGCTCGAACCGGACGCAATACGCGCGATGCAGGTTGGCCACAATTTTAAAATTAGAAATGTTGTTTAGTTCCATTTGTTCAAGTTGGGCTTACTGGAAAGCGGATATTTGACATGGCGTCTGTCGAATTTGTCAAACAATCTTCAAACGGATTATGCCCCATTATTCCTCTATTAGATTTTTAGGTAAGAAGATTCCTCATAATTACTAAGAATTTCTTTAAAATTGTAACACAACCGAATTAATACCCGGTTTTATTCGTAGGATGCGCCTTCGCTAATAGGAAGCAAATAATGCAATGTACAGCCTGTTTATTTATTCAAAATGGTTATAGTGTTACTTAGATCGACCATAATTCTATATTTAGCGTATCTGGTGTTAAGCAGGGCAAGCCAATGCCCTAGGAAGTGCATATGCAAAAAGGGCAATGTGGGAAATGGACCTGAGTGGTTCAAAATACGTTGCGGTGATAAGGAAAAAGTTGGCAGTCTCGATGAAGTTAACTTAGATAGTTTTTATAATGAGGTTGTGCAATTGTAAGTATTTCCAATCATTTGCTCCCTCTCCGTTTGATAGTTAACTTTTTATAGGAATCTCTCTAATAATTTTTTAAAAGTTTTCATACCACAAGTGCAGTTGATTTCTCTACAGAAATTGTAAGTATCCTGCGATGCATTTAAGACAAGTTGAATGTCATGTTCTCTTTTGTTCCATTTAGAGATATTAGCAAGAATCACCTGACTGCCCTCGTAGAAAATCAATTCATGAAAGTGCCAAATTTACAGAAGATAGATGTATCGGAGAATAGCATTAAATATATCAGCATTCATGCTTTTACAGGCTTGAAACATTTGGAGAGGTTGAAGATGAACAATAATCACATAGTTGTGATTACAGAAGGAACATTCTTGCCTTTTAAACGTTTAAAAGCAACTGTAAGTTTATGTTAGTTTTAGCTTGATTATTATTAAGCAATAGAGTAAACATTTGTTATAACCAGGTTGTCCTAACCATCCTTCGTTTTCTACCGTTATTCTGTTTAACTTCACATATACAGGGTTAAGCATAGTTATTTTACATATACTATACCCAATGAACAGGTATAGTAACAACCCCGCCTATCTTTGCCGTGTTATTTAAACAGGTGATTGTCATTGCCTCTATTTGCATAGGGCTCTTTTTCACGCTTCCATTGCGCCAATAACGCGGCGATGGGGGGTCTGCGCTGTACTATATCTGCTCGCTAAATAGATTATGGAATATGTACAAATATTATTCAGTATTTAAATATTTTCAGAGACATATCAAATAATCCTTTAAATTGTGACTGCGATTTATTATGGGTATTGGACTGGGCGGAAGAAATTTCAGTAAAACTACTTTCGAATCCTCGTTGTGCTGTACCATCAATGTTCAAAGGGAAACTCATCCGAAAACTGAGGATGGGCATCGATGTAAATTGCATCCCGTCAGTCAACAACGTCGACATGCCCATAGTCGAATTAACTCCGAATTACAGTCAAATCGTTTTTGAAGGTGACACCCTTAAGTTAAACTGTAGAACTTCAACTATGTCGAACAATTACGAATCGGAGGATCGCATAGAATGGTTGTGGGATAACTCGAATCCAAAGCATTCTTTCACGAACGTATTCATCGAAGACGATTACTTTAACGACAATGGATTCCTCCGTAGCTCGTTGATTATCGATCGGTTAAGCAGGAATCATACGGGTGCCTGGAATTGTCGGTTGCTCTCCCCAAAGTACAATCAATCTAAAGGGATAACGATCGTGGTGATTTCGAACGAAACGAGTTATTGTCCGATAATAACGGTTACGAATAATAAGGGCACGTACGTTTGGCCCAAGACGATAGTAAATAATACGGTGACATTAGCGTGCGAATCGATACAACCGAATAATGAAATATCGAGGCAGAAAGCTTCGTATTTCTGTTCCGAGGATGGTAGTTGGAAAAATTTGAATACGAACGAGTGCGCTTACGTGTCGGAAACGACTAAAATCTTAGAACAATTCTCGAAAGTTAATTTAAGTCTCGCTAAAGGAAGCATATTGGAGAGCGCAAAGCATTTTAAGAATTATCTGGGTGATTTGAAAATTTTAAGGGATACGATGGATTTGGTGTTCGTCATTCGAACTATACAGAATTATTTAACATTTGTGCCGTTGGAAAAAGAATTGGGCGCTATCCTAATGGATGTTTCCAATATCGTGCTCACCTTACCAGAGAGTTTTATTATCGAAGCAAACAATGAAGATGATTCTTGTAATAAATTGGTCAAATCGTTGGAGAGGATCGGAAATTTTACACCATCGTTATTCACCCATAAGGTAAGCGTTGCTTTGTCCATTTATCTCCGGAGACCTACTGTTATATCAGATTCTATCTCGAATGACTTGATTTTCTCTAGTTAGTTGTAAAACAGAGGTAAAAATGTGAGCAGTGTCCCTTTCCAAAGACTTATAACCTTTGCTAAGGGTCTCGGAAGACTCTAAGAACTTCGGGGAAACATTCCTTTACTGTTCGACCCTGAAAACTTATAATAGCCTTCAATATAAGTTGGTGTTGCATTACAATTGTCCCAACGAAATCTCAGAAAATATCTTTCATTTAAGCAAATGCGGATCTAGCACGACTTTGACTTTTTAATTTTTTCTTTTTCAGTCGAACATCGCCTTAGAAATCTTTCCGGTGAAGCAAGAAACCTTCACAGGAATGACCTGCACTTGGTATACGAATCCGATGGATAGATCGGATAGGATGTTCTATTGTGTGACGACAAATCACTCGCGAGTATCATCAGCACAGGAAAAAGTTATCGAGGCTTCGATACAGATTCCACCGTCGCTTTTCTTTCATTTAAGGGAGCAAGATGTACTCTCCGAGTCGACGTCTCATGAAATTTTCGTATCGATGTTCTCCAATAGTAAATTGTTTCCGACCACAAATAACCAGAGGATTATATCGGATATCGTAGGAGTAAAGCTAGGTAAGACACTTATCGAGATATGTATATATATACAGAGATATCAACAACTCCTGTCCACCACGTCATTACTAAGTTAGACAACTCAAATAACAGCAGTTGGTAGTACACTATTGCTTTATGTAAAATATTACATAAACTGGATAAATGTTTTGTCCAATACATCGATATTGTTTAAATTTTCACTAACCACTGACAGCTTCCATAAGAGATACCTACAAAATAAGAAAACAATTTATTCTTTCATAATAAGTAATGAAATACGTTATCATACCTGAGCAGATGACTTCAGTAAAGATTTCGTAGAACTTTGCTCCATTCAATGTTGAATGTCATCAACAACATCTACACTTAGTACAACTGGCCTACTAATATATTTCCCTTTGTAAATGCAATGTTTATTTTCAAAACGTTCCACAAGTCTATTTTTATGGCTAGAAAATGTTTCGTATCAAATTTCCACATATTGCTCAATACAAGACTGCGTATGAGTATGTCCAAGTTCCATCTTCGTTTCGAGTACCGCTTCGAAAATGCTCCATCGGAATGAATGCGTCTTGTTGACTTGTAAACATTTTAAAATTTAACCCAAAATAATTATTTTTATTTTATGCCATATGATATTCTGCTTAGCTTACCTTACTCAGAAATGCCATGAAACGGCTGTATATTGAAAAGTAGTTCTATTACTTTAAATGTATAATAAAAATTATGGAGCGAAAATGTAAGGAATTACAGTAAAAATTGAGAATAACAATTGTACGCCTATGTCAAATACCATAAACCAATGAATATAGACATTTCCAGATTTTATAAAAATTACTGGTTAGCTGGTGGACAATCATTCTCGATAAGTCTGTAATTGTGTGGTGCTGCTAGTATGTTAGTATGATCCTAGTAATATATAAATATCATAAACCTATGAACACAAAAGTCCCCAGATTAAAAAAATTAGTGGTCATGTAGTGGACAATCATTCTCGATAAGTCTGTAATTGTGTGGTGAGGAGTTTACTGATGTGATATAATGTCAATATCAAACCCACCTTGCTTCTCATTACAGATGGTTTCACCATTAAGAACCTAACTGAGCCGATTTACATCATGCTACGAACACCGATGATACATTCCTACGAATCAACTCACCCAGTACCGGTTTGGTGGGACTCAACCGTCAATAACGGAACTGGAGGTTGGTCGACCGAAGGCTGCCTTTTCAACACCGAGCTCCAAGAAAACCTGGTATTCCAGTGTAAGCAATTGGGATATTATGGCTTAAAGCAAGATGTATCCGAATCCATTTACTCAATATCCGCAGCTAGATTCAAATTTAGTCACCCTGCGGTGTACATCGGAAGCTTCACGTTATTCCTATGCTTATTTCTATGCATTTTGACGTACCTCTTGTGCAGTTCGGGCATACAAATGCCCAAGAAAAGCAAGCATTCGCTCGTAAACACGTGGATCGCCATCGTGTTACTTTGCTTCTTTTACGTTTTCGGGATATATCAAACGGAGGATGTCAAATTGTGCCAAGCCATAGGTCTTATCCTGCACTATCTGACTCTTTCGTCCTTACTATGGATGTGCGTCGGGATCAATAGCATGTACAAGAGGTTGCGAAAAACGATCGGATGGAATTGCAAGATGACGAGTTACCATCCGATGAACCGATACAAAAACCCATATTGGGTTTATACTTCGTCGGATGGGGCGTAGCTTTGATCGTGTGCGGGATATCGGCGGCTGTTAACATGAAAGAATACTCATCAAGCACTCATTGCTTCCTAAGTTCCGAACCGGCGTTGAGCGCCCTCTACGTCCCATTTACAATTTTAGTTATAATCTTATGCGTTTTCTTCTTACTGGTGAGGTGTGCGATGTATAACATCGACACAGGCGGGCATCTAAGCGAATGCACTCAGGCGACGGAAAACGTCGATATCGACTTGTTAGAGCCGAGCTTCCCCCATGTCGATATCAGGAGTGTCCGTAGCATCTCCTCAAAAACCGGTTCCAGTGAAATCGAAGATCCGGAACACTCCCCGATCGTCCAATTAAAAGCCAGCGTGATATTCCTAGCACTTTACGTAACGACCTGGCTAAGTTGCGCCATCGCCACGATCCAACCGCAAAAATTGAAATCGTACGAGGATATTTTTGCATAGCTTACGCCGGATTCGCTATAATTTTCGGATCGTTCACCCTATTTTTCTATTGCATCGCTAGAAACGACGTCCGAACGTGCTGGATGGATTTCCATCGCGGTTTCAAAGGTAAAAGTTGCTTTCGATCCAGGAACGTATCGGATACCTCCCGTAATATGCCGCAGATACAAATACAACCGTTACCACCGATTCCCAACGAAGACATTCACGTGACGTCGAGGTCCAGCAGCAGGTCGTCCCATACGAAATCGAATTCTCACAATAGTAATATTTTAAAAGGGGCTGCCGATTTGAATCATCCCAGTTACGATTCGCCCGGTGGAGTTAAAATAAACAACGTTAATTTGGTGGTGTTACATCGACAGCAATATAGGAACGCGGTCGTTCCGAATCTCATCGAAAATCCCACGAATTCGGCCGAGATGTTCTATAATCCACATCAAAGTACGGTCGCGAGAAAATTCTTCCGGAAACAGAAACAGAATCTGATGAAACGCAACAATCTCCAAACGAAACGGGCCGATTTCAGCGATAACACGTCGGTGGCTTCCGTTCCGAAACAGATCAAGGATAATTCGAGTATCGATCAGAGCATCTTCGGTACGAATACGAAGGTGAACAACACGAATATACACGTGGAGAAAATCCGAAGGACCAAACATAAGAATCCTAACATCCTCCTAGATAGTTGCGAGGATATCGAACAGAACGAGAAAATGTTTAAGGATAAGAAACGGAGAGATCCCACTAAACAGCGGTATAAGAAAAAGCAAAATATTACCAGCGCGAAGTCGTCGATACGCGAGAATAACATGAGATCGGTTTCGCAACAGTGCACTTTAGAATACAGTTCGGAAACAATTTCGGATTCGATCCTCGATCAGAAAAGTCCTGAAAAATGCGTACAGGATGTGTTTCGAAGAGATAATAGTCCATCCGAGGCGAGGCAGATGGAAAACGCCCATTACGGCAGAATCGATGCGCCTCCGAAAAATAAACGATTAGATCGTTTATTGGATACGTTGTATGAACCGTCTGAGGCCAGCTTCAGCGTGGTGGATTCGACCAGTGAATTCTGCGAGGCCGTGCCGAGGATTTACGTCAATCCGTCTCACGATCTAGCGTTTCCGAAACGGGTACAGAGCAGGGCCAGTAGCGTTTCGGCGAGTGAAATCGACGAGCTCTATCAGGAGATACGAAGAGGGAACAAGTTTAAGCGCCGGCAAAATTACAGGTATGCCGGTATCGATAACGCGAATAGACAGGCCAGTCCGTGTTTTTCCGATTCGGAGATCACCTCGGGTGTTAGTGAGATCAAATTCCGACATAGGACTAACTTTTTGCCAGTCGAAACGACGATAAGTTCGAGTCTGCGGTCTGAAAACGGAAGAAATCGAAGATTTCTTTTTTGTAAGTGTTTGGAAAATGTGTTTTAGCATTTTGTTAAGGTTTTTTCGTTTTTGACCAAATTATTACTCAGTTGCTTCCTTATTGAGTAGTAAGATTGTGGGGAATTACGGTGTGGTGGTTCCTAAACTTAAATATAAAAAAAAACTGACTTAAGTAAATATTATGACCAGAGCGAGGCGTAATGAGGGAGGTGATCAGAGACATATCCCTACCACTACAGTAATAAGAAAGGAAGTATCAACAGTATCTCTTTCTAGCGCATGTAAATTTGGTAAGCTTATCGGCATTTTGTGCCCAATGACTAGTCTGGGCAAACAGCGGTAATTACAAATAAGTTACGACAGCCTACATATTGTACTGAGAATTTTGTTAATTTCTTAAACAAAATTGCACCGGCCTAGCTCTTAATTAATGATATAAAAAGCATAAATGATAACAAATTATATTTATAAATTTTGAGAAATATTTAACATAAAATCAAGATAATTACTTAGGGTCTCGATGCACATTTAATTTCTATGGATTCTTCGCCTTCTTAGATTCTATCTTCTCCGGTATGGCGAGGTTCTTTTATTCACTGGTACTTCGTAAAACCCTTTTATTCCAAATATATTAACGTCGTTAACCAAACAAACTTTTTATTTTTTTGGAAACCAGAACTACACTGCTTTATTTCTAAGTTGTCCACGAAAATTGTAATTCACCTTGACCTCAGTTCATCCAGGTATATTGCTGTGGTAGAAACCTGTATTGAATGTCAATGTATCCTTGGTTATTTCCAGTAATTTTTTATGAATTCTTGTAATGTAAAAAGTGTTGTATGTATGTGTCTGAATGTTAACAATGCTTTTCCGTCTATTAACCGATGCTTTTTATAATAATTAATAATTTTATTTCTAGTGACATTTGTTTCTCCCATTAAACGTCTCTGGCTGGAGTTAAAATAAGAAGCTAACAACCTTAGAGGAATATAATGCTCAAAAGGTGGTGGGCGTGGTGTCGAAAAGGTATAAATAGAACTCCAAAATAAGCCGTATGCCAATTGAAGACCATAACCCCAACATTAACTGTGAATTTTGATATATCGAATTGTAATAAATGATGAATTTTCTAATGGTAATTAACTCGAATATTACTATCCTACAATATACACAGAACTACTAGCATGCAGCGTATTGATTAGAGTGGGGAGTCGGCGATGTTGTCGCAACTTATTTCGTAATTGTACGCTGTTATTGTTGTTTGCCCAGACTACTAATGACGGATAGCTCTATATTACTCTTTCCCACGGAAACACAGGCGTGAGCTTTGCGCCCGGTTGCCGTAAGCTTCATGTTTGGGTACCTGGAAGAATTAAATGATTTTCATGAATAAATATAAACTTGTCGATATTATTCGCAATGTAAGACATTCGCTTCGAAGTTAAAAAATATCTGAACTATTATCTCTGTTTTTCCTTTGAGATCAATGCCGATCTCACCGGGAAGATTTTGTAAACTTTCAAAGTAGGGAGAGTAGGGATAGTTAAGCCACTTTTTATTTTTGATTATTTAAATGTTTATGTAACTGGATTAAACCAAGCTGAAAATGTGACGATAAACTTTCCTTTGTTCTCTATTAAATGAAGAAATTTGAATTTTGAAATATTAAAAATTGAAAAAACACTTTACAGAGAAGTTTACAGCATGGTTGAACTATCCCCGTGATGGGGACACTTGATCCAGGGGATGGGAAAACTTGATCTGGAAAATAAAAGTAACTTAGAAGTTATAAAAACATTTTTATTTAGGACATTATGTTAAACAGATTATTGTTTAAAACTTATATTGTAAGAAACGGAAAGTCATTCAAAACCAGTTTTGAAAATGATCGTTTTTGGTATTGATGATTGGGGGTCGAAGAATCATCAAAATTTGATCTTCATCAACAACCAAGATGTCAACTGGAAGCCAATTAAACTTAGAATCGGCAATTCTTCGGGCAAACTTAACTGTCAGTCCTTCCTCTTCTACGTTAGTAACAGTTTTCTTTCCCTCAAATTTGACTTACCAACCAGTCACCCATGCTTGGCTTCCTGCTCACAATCTCATTCTCGATGCCGCTCTAATCACTCTGTAATGATCAAACTCATACTATTTGTGAAGTAATTGTCAGAGTCTGTATCATCAGATTCTGATAATGTTCTTTTCCTTGATTACTCAGGGAAAAGCTGCCTTTTGACTTTTCTGTTTTAAAATAGATTTTTTCATTGACTTTTCCTTTTTTCTTGTTTTGCCAAAAGATTCTGTTCAATTATTAACTTCTCAGGAGTGAAAGTTAAACTTGTGGATTTAGCCCTTTTCCTGTCGCCTTTCGTCAAACGGCTTTTGGGTAAGGTCTTCTACAACTCCTGTAGAAACAATGGGTTCACTTGTAGAGGGCTCTGGGCCGTTCATCAATGCAGGACTTGAGGGGAAAAGACGACCTGTAGGCCTAAGACCACGTGTACCAGTTTCAGTTTCGTTGGTGCCTTCCCTTGGCATATTTAAAGAAACTTCAGCAGCTTTCACAGGTACACCTGACTCTGTCAGTGCCCTATCAGTCACATATGAGCTCAGGAATTCATCGTCAGTGAGAATATTTTCGTTTAGGGGAACTATACCAGTTATTTCAAAACCGTTATACTCACTGTATACAGTTCAGCCATGGGTCAAGTATCACCAACATGACGAGTGTCACGTGTATCCCCATCTTCACCATTTTCGTTTTAATGGCTATTTTCAGGTTATGCATGCTTCTATTCAAACTTCCATTTAACAAAAATAATTTTTAAACTGCAATAATTTTAGTCGGTAAGTCTATTTTTTATTGAAACAAAAGTGACATAAAACAAAAAATTGAAAACCACTTACCTAATTATTTACTTCAGAAAAGTTAAAAACAACAAACATACAACATAACTTCATACTTGCTTCAAGACAAGTGAGATTTTCTTCACACCAAAATAGTAGCCATCACTAAACAGTCCTGCCACATTTGTAAAGTTGAATTGACCTGGTTCAAGTATCTCCGCTCTCCCCTATAATCGTGATCTCCATATTCACAACTTTATTAGGCGGACGTAAAAATTAGTGGGGCTCAACCTCCCTGAAACTACCTCGCCCTGATTATGACTAGCAAATTAAAGAAAATCGTGCGTAGAGAATCGAATACGCAAAAACTGTTGGCTGTAAGGAAAATACTCATATTTAAATATACGTTTAGTTATAAAAAATCATGTTTGGAAAAATAGTCTTAAATCCTATATGCATAAATTAGGAGGAAAAGTCAGAAATTCTTTCTCTTCTCTCTCTCACTTTTTCTTGTTTCAATTTTCACAAATGTAGGGGTGAAACAGTTACATCGGCATTCTACTCTAAAATCGCCTGAATTGCGAATTTTTCAAAATTTGAAAGGGCTACTAGGCATCTAGGCTACTTGAATTGAACCCCTCCCTCCCCCTCCCCTCACCAAGATTCAAGAACTAACCATGTGGTAGTTCCGATCGTAGCTGGTTCAAGCGCTATCCACCACTACCAACATTTAAACAAATTTCGTATCTAGATTGTTTTTTTAAACTCGCACATGATTTCGTCAGATAGGCGCTTTTCTTCTATCTTTGTTCTTTCATTAGTCGTTTCTCCTTCGCACACGCACACACGTTCGCGTCTCCTCCCATCAGATGGCACCTCTTATTATTCTGACTCGACTTTACTTCAAATTCAACTTCAACTTATTTACCATCGGTTTCGAAATGAAATACTTTTTCTTTATACATTGTTTATTCAATTATAGAATTTTACCTTTTATTCAAATAAGCATCAAATCCGTAAAGAACTTTGCTCTTGTCGGCTGTTCCACGACAGGTTTCCTTTTTTCTTTATCGGAAGATTCTCTATTACATAAAACGATTTAAAGTATGTATAGATTTTGTTCTCTAATCTGTATTTTTCCAATTGATAGTGATTGTAGTTACTGACAATATGTCACATCGGTAAACTCCTCATCATGCAATTGTTTCATTAAATTTGGTGATACGTGTTTCGTCAGCAACGACGCAAGCATCTTCAAAACACCGTTAATTTCCAAGTGGAACATGAAATTTCATAGATTCTAGTCATGCAAACTCACTCCCACTTACGGTCTTACTTTTCTATTTACGAGGGGTGGGAATAATTCCGAGAATAAATCCCCACATTGTCGTCAACAGATAAATCTGCGTATCTCCACCCCGGAACAACTTACACACTCATGTAAAGTACCTGTTTAAAAATTGCACTCCCGCTTAAATGGATTTAAAATTTTAAATGTATTGGTATGTATCGTATCTAGATTGAATTTTGATAATATTTATGTTTACTTTTATTCCAATGATATTTAAGAAAAACATTCCCAATAATTTTAATTTAAATAATTTTAAATAATAGGTCGAAAAGTGCGGAGTGAGTAATGGGCCCAATATCTTGATTATATTTTAATGTTTAGACGACATGTAAGTATTTTTAGGTATGTGTATCGCATTTATGTACTTCTCGAGGTGAATTTACACATTTTATCAATTTTCAATTTTAATCTCGTGGCCCTTGTCGTAAATATGCTTTGTGACATTCGACGAAGCTATTCTCCCACGGCGGTAATGTGCCACATGCTCTTTGAATCCTGTAGCTCTTGTGCGTCTGAACTGTCCTATGTATGCTTTGTCTCATTCGCTACAATCAATTGGATAGATTTTCGACTATTGCTTCAAATTTATTTTATCTTTCGGATTTCCTAATAAATTCTTTGAACTGTTTTTAGATGCCGTACACGCCTTTATATTTTATTTTTCTAAGATATCACTAATAATTGAATTAAACAATTGGCGCGGTGAGGAGTTTACTGATGTGATATCGTGTCGGTATTTTTCCAGTTCCTGGCATTGTACATACAAGTTTGAAAGTTTGTTTAAAAAACTAAACTAAACTAAATACCGCTTACGACTTAGTTTGTTATGTTTAACCCTGAAAGCTGACCCAAAATCGAATCCGGATAATCGAGAATCTCTGGGTATTTAAGATAAGCGGGACAAGCGACGTTATACCGTAGTTTCTTTCATTCGGTGGTAATGGGAATATTTTGTGGACAAACGTGGTAATTGTTTCATTCACGTCAACACGCCATCTAAGCGAAATGTTTTCGTAAACAGTTCTTATCATTTAAACGCTAAAATCCCTACAGATTAAGATAGCTGATGCATATTTTATGAATGACTAAAGTAAGCTCATAATGATAGAGTATCTCGACGTTGCAAACAATAGAAGTTTATTTGATTATGTTTTCTAGACCGTTTCACAAATTAAGAATGATTTATGCTTATTATGGGACTTTCGCAATAAGTAAGTATTTGGACATTTCAGTTTTGTTTTTTACACCATTCTTCAAATTAAGAATGATCTAAAATAATTCCATAATAAAGCAAGTCGACGAGTTGAAAAAGAATTTATATTCTGGCCTGTATGGTTTACCTTCTTTTTTATTAGTAAGTGGCGAGGGCTATATAATTTTTTTAACTTTAAAATATATGAATAACGTAGATTTTATGAGTCTCGCTTAAATGTTGACAAAATCTTGCCATTATAACTATTTTATTCCGTAGGTTCCTTATTCCGCCCATTATGTTGAAGCATATGAGACTCCTTTCATTTATTATAGGAGTATTACTTCGTTTTGAAAAAATTATTAGATCTGAACATACTCACACGTACATACACCTTCCTGCAGAGATTTTTAGCCCATTCCTGCCTAATGGGTATTTAAATACCCAAAAAGTGAAGACAGACAAAAAATTCTAGCGCGAGCCAGATGAGAGATTATTGCTTCAACTTACGTTTTTATTTAGTAGTAGGGATTGATTGGCCTGGAAAAAATTAAAACAGTAAATTTTTTGGCTTTTTACCTTTAGTTTCCATACAGGTAAAATTGAGGGTTTTCCTTTGTCGGAAAATGCACAGAAAAAGTGTTGCCAAATACAGGACAATGCGAAAAACGATTAATGTATTTAAATACCCATGTCCTATTTTAGGTGTGTGAAGAAGTAATTTTTTTTTCGTTCGATGCAACTTCGACGGATCCCCAGGTAGATATTTAAAAATTTCTTCAAAATCGTACGAGCGGATTTATGGGCGGGAATTAATGGGTTAAAAGATATGTAATGTGCAACTTACAGTTCGTGGCCAAATTACTTGAGATACATATCCGATGGTCTTATAATAATAATAAAAAAAAACAGATGTCTATACAGTGTATCCCCAGATGGACTTCTTTTTAGAATGGCGCCCTGTTTGGTCTGAAAAGAATTTGAAGCACATTTTTACTTTTTAAAAATCAAGATCGTCATGACAATTGAGGAAAAAAATATTCTGAAGTAAAGTACCATTTCGGTCAATCATACGGCAAAATTTTATTAATAAAAGTTGTTCAGAATATGAAATTATGACAACATTATACAAAATTTGACTAATATTGGATCACTTTGATCTAATCGGTATTTGTTTTGTATTCCTACATTGTAACTACAGAAAAGCGAATATTCAATATGAGTCGTCAAAGGAAAAAAATTATTTCAGCTTTTTCGAATCAAGTATGTAATTCGAAAAAAATACATAACAATTACTCAATTTGAATTCCTCCACGATCGGTACATTTTAAAATTTTTGAATTTAATTAACGAAAACTCGCATAGTGCTTAAACAATTGAATTATCATTAATAACATAAAAGATAAATTGAATTATCATTATCTAAGATTAAAATTAAATCTTAAAAAAAATTGTTTCAAATCGATTGTGCCGATCGTAATACGTATAATAACACGTTTTTAGGACATTGGTGTATTGCTCTATGCGCATTCTACTTTCTTCAAAGTATATAGAGTTAGATCCGGTCTGCGGCCTGCATTTTACAGCTCAAAAAATCGCGAAGTCTGTGAGACGTTAGCCATGTCGACTGCGGTCAAATTGCGATCGCTGCTCTAACACAGAATGAACCCTCGACGCGAAGGAAAACCTGCTAAATGATGCAAGCATTGATTTAATTTTTAAAAAATGTTCTGTTGGGTTATGTATGCCCGCGAAATGTTGTTACTCTTGCAAAATTAAGGCGAGCAGATTCCATTGTTGTCGTTAAACGCGGCGTAACAGGTTTCCATTATGCGATTTCTTCTATGGCTTTTTCTTCATTTTGAATGATTTTTACCGTAATAAATCTGTTTCACGGTCAGATCTCTGTGGAGGTTCTCTTCTACGACCACATTTCCCCATCTTTGTGTAGAGGGGCTAGCCACTTCATTGTGGATGTTTGCTCGACTTTCAAATACATTGTGAAGCTGCTTTTTGTTCTGGGGTTAAATCCTTATTATTAAGAGATGGAAATACTTCTAATTTTTACTAAGGCCAAAACGTCTTATAAAAAGAGAGGGATAATAATTTAATTTTCACAATGGCGGCAATAATATACAACCAACTTTTTATGCAATTACAATGAATTGAGGAAAAATATCGATATGTCCTCTAAACTGTAAAGTTGCTAAATGTTGCACAAGTAAGAAGAATGAAGAATTTAATCGTTCTAAATCCTATTTCCGGCGTAATTTATTTTCTTGGTATACTCACCAATATAATCCCTTCACAATTGATTATGTTCAAAACTTGAAATATCGTTACAGTGGGCTGGGATTTCCGAGTAAAAGGGTGATTAATGAGATATTACAAGTAATTTGACCAGGAACTGTATATCGAAATATCTGTATTCATGTTCCTTATCTGTAGTACCTCCATTTACAGTTGTATGATAAGAATAATGTAAACCTTTCCCCAGATTAGTGGGAAACGAATTTAGTAAATACTCGTACAATATATTTCAGTCCTGCAATCTAATCGTGATGATTCAATGTGAAATGTATAAAAAGACTGATTTTCCAATGATATCGTAGGATTCTTGCTCTTAAAATTTGCTTAATTAAGTTACTGTTCCTTCTTGTTATTTGTAATTTGAGGATTCAGATTAAGAATGCAGTAGGTGGCGCTCTTAACCGAGGCACAATCGAAACATGACGAACTCTTGAGATAGATAAGGTGTCAAGTGCCATGCTGGAAACGCTGTGCTTTGTGCAATTTGGGCTTCGTTATTAGCCAATCAGATTGAAGAATTTCATGGCCATATCTATCCCCACACTGCATTCTTAACGTAAGCGAATATACATATGTGATTATTTATTCATTCTTATTGTTATGTGATCATGGATTTGGACCCGGGATTCAATTCAAAGAAATAGTCGTATAATCTGATTAATTATATAAATTTTTGATCAAAAAAAAAAAAAAATTACATTCGAATCAATGAAAGTCGTAAATTGTAACATCACTGGTAGTTGTACAGGTTTGTCGAATTGTAGTTTCTGTAAAATTTCGTACTTATTAGCACCTTAACTTTTTCTTTTATTTCTTTACTTCAACCTTCCGATGACGGTTCCGTTTTTTTTTTTTTTCTCTAGACTAAAAGTCTTTAGGAGGAAAGGGAAGATGTAATTACTACGAATGTTCGACGTATATTATTTTATTTTCTCAAAATCTTCGAAAATCACTCTACAAGAAGTAGTTTTAATACGAGATTTATCCGTTAAGTACTTCAGATAAGTCTTAACATCCTCGAAGGCGTATTGTGCCGATTCCGAAATCAATCCATACTCCCCTTTGTGATTCTTATGAACCCTAATATCGTCGATCAGTTCGATTTCTGAATTATCAAACGAGCCGTCGGTGTAAAATAGAATTATCGGTTTGTTGAGTATGGCGTACACTTTGGCGGCTAAGTTCTCTTGAGTCTCCAAAGATTTTCGAGTAAAGGCACGGGCGACGCCGGATCTGAGGCAATTCATTTTTGCGCTGAAAAGTAGAATAATTTTAAACGAATTATGATTGAAGATTAAACAGCAATTAGGTGTTTTATAAAAGTTGAAGTCACTTAAAAATTAATGTGACAAACAGAGATATTAAAAAGGAAGAAGAAAAACGCGGTCGATGGCGGAGTCTTACTTGAATTAAGGTTGAGATCAAAGGAACAAACTGGAAAGAGTAAACTTTTTCCAAACTTGAATTATGATCGGTTGTGAAACGAAAAAGGCAGTTCATTTGTTTTTGTATCACATTGATATTCCCGCGTAGTACGTTGATCTCAAACCAAATTAGGCTTAAGTTACTGCCTTGCGGAACGCTAGACGCCATTTGTTGGAACTTCTGTTGTTTTCAAATATTAAAATCTCCAAGGTACTTCGAAACCGCAGCCAACGAAGTGCGTTATATTAGTCCTTACGTGACGACGTCTCCGATTTTTTTTTGAATGCAGTTCTAATTGTACAGCCACAAACTGTACAAACTGTTTCTCCACTGGCACTTACGTTAAACGTCGTTCAACAAAAAAAAAAAAACAGCGTATACACCGTCGGTTCGCGGCGGCCAGTTCACTCACGGAACGTTTTGTTGTCGGGTCTTCAAGTTGTAATATGGAGGATGTTATAAGCACATGCCAACACATTTTGTAGAACATTAAAGTACCTAAACCGTCTAAACAATACTCTGGTTCGATGCCAAGAGAGCAGGTACAGAATTACGATTAGATCTCTCCATGAGAGAATATACCTCTTTGTTCGTGTACACCACCGTGGTCCGTGTACAGCGCAATTGGCGTGCAAGTAATCTTGACTATCCTGGACTATTTTCTCCCGGCAGTGAAACGTCTCTCGCGGCGAAGTGACAGAAAACTTAATACGTAAATATAAATATGTAAGAAATAATGTGATAATGAAACACCTACCTACTATATATATACTGGGTGTAACTGTGAAAATGATAAATTTATTAATATGGTAAAGTTGGTATGGTGTAGTTAACGTAATCAGCAAAAACAGCGGCAAATTACGCGAAACTTCTTTGCTTAATTTTAATAAATTTTTGCCCCCTACATTTTTACATTACGGTACTGTATTCCTCGTAGACGTTTATTGGAGAGGTAAGGGATTTTTAAAAGCCGAAATAAATAATCGGGCATTCAGTCAGTATTCGGGTATTCTGCAATGTAAGCAGATGGTTTCTTTGAAATGGCACCGACAGTAAATAGCCTATTATCGAGAAGTGAATAATGCTTCTCTGTCACTATTGCAGAAAAATGAACAGATGTTTTATTTCGCTGTCGTTGCGTGAAGTTGGCCTAAATTTGAAAATTTCGACGCTTTTTTATTGGTAATGATAAAAATGTTTCCTTTCAAAAAGATTTATTTATTAGTAAACAACGTACGACCAACAAAACAAAGAAAGTTTCACAAGAAATACATAACACTAGACCTGTTTGACAATAATATGTTTATGTGATTGTTGTGCAAAAATGTTTAAAATAAAATGATTAATAAACCGTAGATAACATATATGTACTGTGCAGGCAGTGTGAAAGAGAAAATCGTTATATGAGCTGTTCAATGTGTCCGTCATTTGTTTCGTTTATTACATTTATTAAGCAAATATTGAATATGTTGTAATTATTTGCCTTTGGGCAACATTTTTTACCATTTTCACAGTTACACCCTGTATAGGATTCTTAAAACGACACTTTCAAAGATTTCTCGAACCATAATAAGAAACAAATATTTAAAACAATAAGCATATAAAACACTTGCTAAACGGAAACAATAAATAAGGTTGACAGCAAGAGACGGATGTAGACATCGCCATATTTTTTGTAGGTATTTGCCATAAATGGTCTTTAAAAGTTCACTCTTAGTGGGAGCACTGATTTGTGCTTAAGAAATATCCTGTATGTACAATCGGCAAAAACGTAATGTCGTAGTCTCGATACAGGAAGTTTTGCTGATCTTTACCGACTCTACTGTACCTGGTAGCGAGTTTATGTGATTGTTTGACAAGGGCGACGGGATAAGGTTAAGTTGCATTGACGTGAGCGAGGTTATACGATTCAGATTTCGGTAACTGCATAGACAGACTACTGTTTAGAGGCGTCGTAAAGATAGCAGATAGAAATTCCCTTAAAATCAAATACTTATCAATTATAATGTGTTGTATTTGTAAACATTTTACAATACAATCTTTGACATTGTCAGTAATTTGAATCTCACAGAATCATATAATCTCGCTACAGGGTACAAGTTCGGTAAAGATCGGGAAGGCTCCCTGTAACAAGACTACGCTATTACTTTTATGGCCGATTGTACAGCAGAGTCTCGTTTATCCGAAATAAACGGGCCGACAGAACTTCGGAGAAGCGAAAGTGTCGGATAATAAAGTCTATTAAACCCCGACCTACGTTATATTTGAGTAAATTAAAACGTTATGTTTTTCATCTAATCAACAGGAACAGAACAAATTCAATACAAAGTAACATAACCGACAAATGAGTCATGGGCTAGACGCTCAATAAGCAGCACATTTCTCGTCACCGATGTATAGGAGTTGTGTTTTCCTTGTCGTAGAGACATCGGTTAAACGAGGCTCTACTGTGCCCCCTTTTGTATCTTTTGATATAGGGATGTTTCTGGTTTTTAAGTAGGCATTGCTGGGGTATGGATATCCATTTTGACTTGCCGATACGCAGCTTCAACTTTTCCTTTCCCTTTCCCTACTACCGTGCGTATACAGGATTTTTGACAACTTGGATGTCGAAGCATTTTATAAGCTTATATGGAGTGAAAACTAGTATAAATCAGAATGCACGACTCAGCGTTCGATTGAATTTACATCATGCAGCCGACACGACTTATCTTAATATCCACTTTACCTTGCTCAACATATGGACTGAATTTTCGTTTAAATAAGAAACATTGGCTTTGACTTCTTCATGTCTGTAGTAACCAATCAGTTCCTTCCGAAATTTCAAAACTTAATTTCGGCTTTCCTGTCATAGTAGGAGAAATTTTTCTCTAGAAAATTTTGTTCTATCTATTATGATTTTTCTTCGGTTGTAATATGATGCAGAAGTTGAGGAAACTTCGGTATGTGTGTGTATATTTTTGTTAGAGAGCCATTATCCGAAACCAGTAAGAATGAATGAACCACTATTAATTGTATCTCGAAATAAGTAAAGATCCCTTCTAGTGCATTCATCGCGATTTGAATCCTTGACATCGCAAAGTCAAGTGCTCTACACGCACTACTACACCAATTAGGGCTTGGACGAATATCTTCTGTTTTTAAACACGCAGGTCTCTGATACCGGATCACACCGATAAACTTCTCATCACACAATTTCTTACTAATTCCGGGACACGTGTTTCCCTGGCAATGATACGGGAATCTTCAAACCGTATGTTATTTAAATCTAATACATTTTTAAAACTGCCAAAGGAGACTGTATCCTCTTCTTACGACATATTTTCTGTCTTTTTAATCGTATATATAAAATATTTAGTAAGTAGAAAAGCATTATGATGTTTTCATGCCTTAATTTAGTGCTAACTTTAAGAACTATTGACCAATTATACTGTGTGCGGTTTAATTGTAGGATGCGATAATTGTACTTTTTGCACCGTTTGTCTAGTTTTAACTTGATTTAACAAACACTTACGTTTATGTCGATGATTATTTTCTTAACGATGCAATTAAACTAAACGATGACATAATCCGACATCGCACCCGGGAAATGGAACACGACGTTATTAACGATAAGATAACGACGTTATCGATGCTACCTACCTGTTGAAGAACATCGAAAGTTTTCGTGAAATAATGTTGACTTTAATTAATAATAATAATAACAATAAGAGTCTAATATAGCTTTGGCGTGCACTGTGTGATCTCTAAATCGTAAAGGATCTGTATGTAGCTGTATTGTTTGCTGGCCGAGAAACGTGTATAAGGCTTCCTTTTTTTTTTTAACAAAAACGACTTGTGTGTACACTGTATCCTAATAGTAATAATCATTGAGATTTTTTTAATTAATTTAATTAGGAGACTAGGAATAATGCGTGAAAAGTAGAGCTTCAAGCTCAAGTTTCATCTGAGGATGTTGCATAGATTCTTGATGCAGTACCCGGAGTGCACTGGAACCGCGTTTATATCCGCCCTCATTTATATCCTCCCGCACTTATATCTCGTTGTAGCTTTCACTTAACTACTGACTAACATGGACCAATCAGCCGTTGTATCTCTGTCAAAGGAGCCAATCAGCGCGTAGCGCGCCAATTTCCCCTCCGCTAGGTAGCAGCGGTGGGATGCATCCTCTCGGGAGGATATAAGTGAACATTTACGTTCTCGAGCGGCTGATATAAACGCGGTTCCAGTATAGTTTGAAGATATTGACACAACTCCTCGGTTTGAATGGGATCTACTTATCGCAATGTTCTCCGGTTGAAATTGTATAGACAGTACGAAGTTTCTTGGCGAAAGATTTTCAGAACTACACCAAACGATAGGCGATTGGAAAGTCAAAGACGAAGAATTTACGGAACCAGCAGTGATCTTAAATTCTTAGAAACGAGGAGCTCTATGAAGCTATCGGTGACGTCGACGTATCTAAACAATTGTTTTCCGCCATTTAATAATTGTACAAACACATGGTTTGCCAATGAAAACATACAGCCGATTCGTAAAGTAAGTTTTGGTTATTGATAAAAGCACCAATACACGAAGAGGTTTTTATTAAATACAACTTAAAGCTACTACTTTCGGCTATTTTTCTACATAGTTGCCATTAAGATTGAGACACTTTCCATAGCGATGAAGCAGTGTTTTAATGCACTCGTGGTAGAGCCTATGCTGTAACACTGTCCTGCAGCTCTTCATCGCTCTCAAACCGATTTTCACGAAATTTTTCTTCGATATTACCCAAAAGTTGGTCGTCCGCTTCGTTCTTTATCGTGGACATTAGTTACGGTACCATATTCTAATCACGCTGTCACTCGTGACATTTTCATCACAAACAGGACAAAGTTCACGATGAATCTCAGCAACTTTTATGTTGCAATCATTTTGAACGACCAAAATAGCACGAAAGAATTTCCCAACGATTCTCCCACTAGCACTGCCAGACTCATCTTGAACCAGAATACACCGCAGCGTTGCGATATTTCCACTCCTTTGCTCGCTAGATGGAAAAGGAACTTACCTTACGAATCGCCCTCGTAGTTGTGGTCAATATTGTGCTCCTTTTTAATCAAAGTAAATCAATCAAATAAATACCGTTTCTGAAAATTTTCCGCCGTGAAATTTCACACCGTCTATACATTGATATTATCAGCTTATACAGGACGTGCCGGATGAATTATCGAATAAAAGCTTTCGCTACAGGCATATCTATTTCATATTTAAGCAACTTAAACGAAAACGACCTCCTGTATATGCTACAAGCAACGGTAAAGGGAGACACGCCGAAGGAAAATAATCTCGTTCGATTAGGTTGTGATGAATACAATAATTTATTATATTAATTTTCTATTTCCGTTTTCAAATCGAAAAATCGACAAAAAAAATGATAAAGTATCATATGCATCGGTGACCGCTCCCTATACTGATATTAGCTGCTAAGTTTTAATTCTGTAAGTTCGAATCGATCGATATGATGGAAAAGTATATACGTACAACAATATATGAGACTGTTGAAACTAGTATTATTGAAATAACAAATTATATAAATATATGATATATTAAATGATAAATACGGAAAATATTTGTTAGATATATTTATAAATTGGCGCGAAAAATATGAATTATCGAATAAAATATATATTACATGCATTGATATGCGTTGTTTTTTTATTGATTCCATTCGTCTAAATTTACATAGATTTTATCAACTATACAGGGGCCACCAATAAAATCCGGAATTATTTATATTTAAATATCCCACCTCAATCGACTCCGGTAGTCACATAAATAACATATATAACACCTCACAATTACGAACCAAGTTACGACACCTACAGCATCGATTTAGTACTGATTAGATAAGGGAATGTCGTTACTTAGTACGCTGTTACCGTTGTTTGCGCAGACTACACACATTTCCAAGCAAATACAGAGTCAGCAACGGAAAAGCAGGTAACCAAAAAATTTTATTTGGCAACATTGATACTTTCATAGTGGTGGTTATGGATTTTATGAACCTGTTAAATATAATATATATTATATAATAAATAAAAATTGATTCGACCGAATGACAGATGAAGGCAAAAGTCAAATGCCAACTGATGAACGTAAAAATTTTCTATCTAGTGATATTTAAGGTTTGCTAAAAGAGTGGATGGCGTGTTATTATTGAATAATGTAAACCGGACTGACGCTGTCACTCTTCCGAATTTTATTATTCAATGATAAGTTAGCATTGAATAATAACATTTATAGAAGTGACAGCGTCTATACTACTTGATGATAACACGTTATCCACTCTTTTATCAAACCTTAGTGATATTTTACTATCAAATACCTTCAACTGGAAATTTCTTTAGCGTCGGCTGAGGTAACGTCCAGACCTTCCAACTGCTTCCAACCACCATCAACTTCTTAAATAAAGAATTACTGTTTATTAAACAATGATCTTAAAAGATGTCGTTTATTCCCCCATTTAATTTACTTACAATTAGTAAATGTTTACTATTTACCCCCAAACATTGCGCGATTACTAGCACTTTCCCAAGGAGATTTTGGGCTGTCAGTCCGAGCCTACGTAGGAATTGAAGTTGCACAGCAGGCTGCAATAGTTGGCGTTCTTGGTCGAGACACAATTAAAATAGGAAAAGTATCTCTTGCAAATAACGCTATGTCTTGAAGAATAGGATATTGACTGGGAACGTATAAAAATGTATTCAATATAACGATCACGACACGAACTAACAACTGTTAAGAAGGATACGAGGATACGCTGTGCTTTATATAAATTTGTCGTCGCTGTTAGTCAATCAAATTCAAAGAATTTATAACCTTATCTTTCTCCACCCTGCATTCTTAACGTAAACCACAGTATATAAAAAATACATCATTGTACCATGACGTAAACGAAGTATAGTTCGAAGTATCAACGAAGAACGGCGATAGTCGAAAACCTTCGCTCTGGACGTTCGTAGACCGAAATTAATCTTTTAATATCATGTCAAATTGTAAATTTACACTCTACGAAAAATGTGCTATAAATGAATAAAAATATGTAATTTTGTTTCTTCGTTCTTCCTGTATATTAATTTCCTACACCGGTATACGTGACACAATGCGTGTATTTTTTGTTTATTGATATTTATCTGTATTAAGTTCTTAAGTACTTAATCGATATCTATCTGAATATATGCCGTATTTCTTTCAAAATAATGAGTAATTAGTATTTTATATTTAGAACGACACTTATCTATGTACATCAATCAATGACTAGTGAATCTTTATTATCGTTTTTAATATCTTTACTATTTTGTCTAAATTTGTTATTCAGCACCGTTTCCTACGTAAAACCGATTTTATTTGTGATAAATAATTTAAAAAATACGTATTAAAAAAGGAGGGTAGGGGAAGCCCGATCGCCCGTTATTTAGTTTTTCCGAAAATAATTTCCACCATTCTTGAGACTATGTAATATACTTCAAATTATATTCCAAAAAAAAAAGATATCTGTGATAGTTTCCGAAATATTTACAAAAGTTGAAACATCTTGCAAATTTTTGGAGGGAGCTGTACTCCGAAATCGACGGATTCGAGCGTTAAAAAAATGCGTTTTTCCTATAGCAAGGTACTCTCTCAGTCTGTACAGTTTCATCGAAATCAGAATTACTCAGTTACCGGTGTTTCCTTGTTTAGTTCTTCAGTTTGTTAGAGGGCCATATGCAATTTTAATAACTCTGTAATTTCAACTCTCTTGAATATGGAATGGCGGATATAAGTTCGATTTAGAGAAGTTTGACTGTACATTTTTGTTGTTGTAATTTTCACGTCCTTACGAATGGTTTTGTTTAAAGAAATTCTCCATTTTGCCCGGATCTTAATGACGGACTCTTTATATAGCATGATTTTTCGTTGACCTACAAACGACCCGTCTTCCTCTCGTTCTTTTTCGCTTTCTTTGGTTTCTTCACGTCGTTTTCTTTTCTTTTCTTCCTGTTGGTTAATCCACCGAGGGTACCCTCCCATTCTTCGACATATATTCTTAGCTTAGCGCCATGAAACTTTCGTCTGTAGTATCTTGACCCATACCTATTTTAACCACGCCTTTCGTGAATCCGATATGATTGACCTTTCGATTGCTTCTCAAAGCGGTAATCGAATAAATCATATTCTGAAAGTGGTTGAAGCGAAGGGAACTCGGGATTCAGAAACGATTGGGGACTTTAACAATTTAATCAAAGTTGTTTGTGAAGCTTTTTTGGGTCTCGTTTTGAAGCGACACCGTTTTGGGCAGCTTTCTTCCAAAAATACATTGGATGGAGTTCGTTCATTCTTTTATCGCTGGAACTGGAGGTAATCGTGCCTTTTGAGCTTCTATTTTCGTTTTTAAATTTTGGTAGGACCAACTGTAATGTTGAATAATAAGTAAGAATACGGATTTAGTGGTTGAAATACGTGTTTGGAGATCTGATTAGACCATGGATTCTGCAACTTTTTCAACGTTTGAAATGTTTTTTTCTGTGCAAAATTTTCAATTGTTGACTTAAAAAATACGAATAAAAAGATTTTTGTCAAAAATTTGACTTGGGGTTACTCTAAGAGAATATCGATAGTAAGCACTATATCAGACTTACTAATAACCTGATAAGTAAACATGGATAGATCAACTTGAAACGCTTAACCTTCCTATACTCACGCATACGGTCTGTGAGACCGACTTATATAGTATAGTATACGTCTTTCATTTTGACGTGAGTATAGGAAGGTTAATCGTGAAATTCCTTACACTGCTCTAGCATATAAAGGAAAAGAGGAGACATTAACAATGACGAAGAAGTTTTTAGATCGAAGTCATTTCGGATGACCATTTATCAAAATTGTTATCCTTATCGGCGGTCGAAAATATATGTATGTGGTTTACTTAGTTTACTGTACCTCGCTATAAGCTATCTATAACTAACGATAATTTATGGTAACCGGTGGTTTTCATACTAAAATAAAGTATGAACGCAATTGCATTTTTATGTCATTTGGTTTTTCCAACATATACAAAACGAGTCTCATCAGTAGCCATGATAATTTTCTTCCAGCTTGAATAATTATCGTGACTAAAATTCCAAGGTTTTCACAGAATATATGCGACGTTTTCGTATGAGTAATTATATGACAAGTTGATAATTAATGGAAGTTGAGAGAAAATGGTTCTGTACTTGTACGTGCAACTGGAATGATACTGAAAGTCTTGGACTTTGGACGAAAGTAATGTTGAGAACATGGTTTGCTAAAACCAGGACTTTTCTTTTATCGATATATTTGATCTACATATTTAGACGTAGAACATGCTGAACATAGATTAATTGAGGGAAGAGATTAAAAAATGAAATTTTGTAGACTAAAATTACTGTAAAATGGAATAAATCTTGAGATAACAGTTTCCTAAGGTGAAGGATATCCTCTATCTGTTTTAAGTCAAAACATCATCAGCAGAGTTATTTTTGTTGAGGGAAACATATTAGAAGTGCAAATTTGTGGGAAAGTGTTAGTGAAGAGTGTATCGACGGAAGAAGTATTTACTACAGCATTTTCTAAGACGAAGAATTTTCTTTTAACCATATTTTTAACCTGCTTGGACTTAAAAGAAGGTGAATAAGTCAACCTGGTTGAAAAAACAGATTAGAAATGAAAATTTGTAGACTAGTGTTAGTGTCAAAAGAAGGAAATGTTGAGATAGCGGATCCATAAAGCGAAGAGTTTTCTCAACGATATTTTGTATCTTGTCTTGTCGCAAGATTATAAAAGTAGGCATTTTGGTTGAGCAAACAGATTAGAAACGCAAATTTGTGGGCTAGTGTTAGTGGAAAGTGTATCGATGGAAGAACCTATTGAAAACAGAATTCTCTAAGGAGAAGAATTGTTTTAACCATGTTTTTAACCTGCTTGGACTTAGAAGAATACGAAGTCAATCTGGTTGAAAAAACAGATTGAAAATGAAAATTTGTAGACTAGTGTTAGTGTCAAATGGAGGAACTTTTGAAATAACGGATTCTTAAAGCGGAGAATTCATTTTGACGGTATTTTGTAGCTATTTCGAGTTAGGAGATTAGGAAAAGAAGCCATTTTAGTTGAACGAACAGATTAGAAGCGCAAATTTGTGGGACTAGTGTTAGTGAAAAGTGTATCGATGGAAAAAGTATACCACAATTCCCTAAGGCGAAGAATTTTCTTCTTTGTAGACTTAGAAATACACGAGGAACTTAATTGAGGAAACCGATTAAAAATGAAAATTTCTTTACTACTGTTGGGGTAAAATATGTTGAGGTAACTATTTCCTAACGGAAAAGATGCCATTTTATATTTGATCTATTTAGACCAGTGATTTGAAAATGGTGGTCCGCAACAATCACCAAGATTTAACAAAAAAAAAAAACGTATTGCACTTAATAATTAATACAATTTCACTAAAAACGTACCCAATTTTCTGCATTGTAGATTCTCTAATAAGTATTAATGCGCGCGATAATTTCCAGTACATTAAAGGAAACTGGGAGAGGGGTCCGCCGATCTCAAGAAACCTCTTAGGGGGCTAACGACTATTATATAATTGGGAATCACTGATTTAGACGCGGAAGAACAGAAAAAATCAATTTGTTTAAGAAGACAGACAACATTAAGAAGTGAAATTTTGTCGACTATAGTGTTGGTGGAAATTATATCGGTAGAAGACGTTGGGAGTGCACTTTCTTAAGTGGTAGGAATTTTCTTGTAACGATAGTTTTGATCCCTTCAGACCTCGAAGAGCACTAACAGATATATTTAATCAAAGACATCGATTAAGTGTGAAGGTTTTATTTGGTAATTGGAAAGTGTGTCGATGATTGAAATAAGTTTTGAAAGCTAAGAATTTCTATAGTAGTTGTTTTGATCTACATATTTGGAAGATGAAATCCTTCCGTCCTTCCGGATCTTCTCGCCCTTTCAGCCGGCGGATGGGAGACGACAAAACGGTTAAGCGAACAAATTGACAGCGAGAAATTCTTAACGAATGTTGAAAGTGAAAAGTATCGCGTAATCTGTATATATAAAAAATGGATCGTGGTTTGTTCGGATGCTTAAAACTTGAAAACGACTGGACCAAATTGGATACTTCCTTTTGCGGGTTTGTTCGTAAATTGCTACGCGAAGGTTTAGGAAAAAAGAAAAGTCGAAAAAAATGTTGGGCAAAACGAAGTTTGTCGGGTCACCTAGTTATGAATAAAAGTAAACTTGTTAGGATGCAAAGTTTGTCTTGCTCTGTCTTCGAGAATGAAGATCTCCATATAAGGACAGCAAAAATGACTCACCACACGACGCTTCCAAAAGTTCTTCTTCGTTCTCTTATGAGTCCTTGCTCTAAATTCGTTTTAGTAACAACAATAACCTTTTAAATCGTACTAACAATGACGGCCATTCCCCAGTTGATGCTGATCCAAGCTCAAAATTATCACTTTTTTCGGTACGTCCTCAATTTCACAACGGCGACTTTGTACAATCAACACATTTATCTACGCGATAAGATCCACCATAATCAATAAGTGTAGATAAATAAATTTATTACATATTAAATATAAAACACGTACAACAATCTTTATAAATACACGATTCTAGCGCGTATAAAAAAAAATTAGTCGATCAAGGTGAAGAAAAAACCCAAGGAAATGTCAAAGCACTCGTCATTCTATCTCTTTGCCTTTTTTTTTTAATAAAATCGTTCCTTCACGCGATATTCGCATTACGATTGACGCACACAATCGTATCGATTTATTCAAGCGTACTGGCTATTATTGTTGTTGTTGTTATGGTGATGGTTTATGGGCATCGTTGACCTGTCGCTGTATCTCCAAGGCTTCTTGAGCGCCCACGACGTTCTGGTGCTCATCGGCGGCGCGCTGGCTTCGACCCGTCTTATCGACCTTTGCTGATAGGCCACGTCCCTCCTTCGCAACGCCTTGTTATTCTCCATCCGGATGAAGAGGAAGGAGAAGAGACCGACGAGCAGAAGCAAAACTATCAGTACGTAAAGGACGATATTCGCGACGTACCTGTCTAAGAGGAGGGAGACGCAAATGCCCGCGACAACGATGATTACTATCAGGAGGATGGTGACGATGAAGATGATGATGCTGCCTTTGCCTTCGCCTGCAAGAACGAATTCGTTATGCGAGATAAAAGGATTGGACGCGAGGTGAAGCGTCCTCGCGCAGTGTTACGTGTTACCTGTAAACCTGCTCTGCCTGTCCATCTCTGGTACGGCTGTTCGGATCACGTGTCGCTTTCGATGTGTATTTAAAATCACGTATTGTCGATTATTACGTGGTCGGTGGCGAAAATTATATGTGACTCACGTCGAATAATCGACTGCTACATCATCTCGATATGTTTAGCGCGTTTTCAACGTAACGTAATAACGAAGGAACTGAACGCTTTCAGCGGTCGGACGCGGATTGTAAACACGCTCCATAGATAAAACTGATTACACAACGCGCCGTGAATTAACCGTCGCGATAACGGGAATACATAAATATAAATCGCGCGACGAGTTTTCCCTTACTTTTTCTACACCCACCTTCGGAGACGCCACCTCATATCCAAAACGGATAAATCCGAGAGATTGTTGTTGTTTATTCCGTTGCGGTTATCGTCCCCTATAATTCCGAATAATCTCTTCGCTACGAATTGCGACTACGCGAATTCGCCTCTCGAAAAAAGTGAAAGTCCGTTGCCGAGGAGAACTGTAACCGCTCGAAGTCTACGACTCCGTTCGCACTGCATCGCTCCGTTTTGGGCAAATTATAATACAAGGTTGACACGGCGAAGAAAGCGCTTCGATGTTGCACGCTGAGGAAGGAGGTGGGATTAAAATCGTTAGATGCAAGTGAACTGGAACGCGGCGATTAATCCCGAGAGTGACGTTTCGATGTATTTATTTCACATTCTAGGTCGCGTAGTTCTTAGCGGTTGTTAGAATAGAAAGTCGACGTGAAGAAAAGAAAAACGGCAAAAATCGAAAGAAATTTAACGAAATGGACTCCTACTTACGGAAAGATACTGGACGATACTAGAAGAAATGCAATATGCAGTATAACTTATGTACAGGAAAGAAGAAGAAAGACTGGCGATACGAGCAAGACGCACAACCATTCCGGTTAGGACTGTTGGCTTCTAGAAATAGAATTCTTGGTAGCAATTTCCGCGAAAGTTAAAAGAAAGGGTTACAACTTCTCTCAACCACAAACAATAGCGATAAATTATCGAGAAATATCACTAAAAGTTGTCCTCCAAAATACTTCCGCAGACGTTGAAGCAAAAACGGACTTTACGTAAGGAAAGAGAAAGAAGGAGAGGACGAGGAAGTCTTCATGGTGGTCCTGTTGAATCTACCAATAAACAGAAGCCGAGGCAAAATAGGTTATGCGTAAAGAAACGGGAAGAAGAAGTTGATGAGGAAGTCTTCATGACATTCTTATCGAATCTACCAATGAATACAAGTCGACGGAAAATAAGCTATTCGTAAATAAAGAGGAAGAAGAAGACGACGAAGATGTCAACTTCCAAACCACACGTGCTGGTAGTGACATTATCGCCTTCCAACATTACAAGCAATCTACTGAGTAGTGAGAGCAAATTCAATTTCAACAGCAAACGTCTAACAGTAGCTATCATGACTTTATTACTCAACGATGAGTTATCATTGAATAATAAAACTCGTAGAAGTGACAGCGTGAGTCTGGTTCACACTACGTAATCATAACACGTCATCCACTCTTTTATTAAACCTCAATCATCAATACTTACCAGTGGATTAGTATCACTTAATACATTGAGTATGCAACCAAGTTTACACAGATATGTCCTCTAAACATATCGAATGTTCTGTATAATAATTAGAGTTGCTCATGTGATCCAAAATTGTGAAGATCGGAGTTATTCGCAGGCCTCCGGACTACACACACTCCACCTGTCCTTGCAAGGTACGTCCGGTCCCGATTAAAATCCGATCTTGACTAAAAACAACGTCTTATGGATCATATAACCAACTCTAATAATAATTGTACTGCTTGTACAGAGTGAGCAGCCGCAAGTGTCCCAAGTTGGCAATACAATAGACCCTAAATACGAACATTTTTGTTTTTAAAGATTTTCGACTTGTGTAATTTCTTTGTTTTGTCAGTTTTGTAATGCACGGTTCATATCTTGGCCACATTTGAATAGATGCTGTTACTGTTGAATCATCTGCTTTTATTGTTTTAGCGCATTTGCGAAGCGGTGTACCAACTAAAAAAATTATGTGGATATACTTGTGAGCTTAGTCTTGTATACGGTATGTATTTTTTAAATTGTCCAATCTTACAACTAACAACAAATCAGCGTCGCCAACTAAAAATTTCAGGTCACGTGGTGGACACTTACGATTACTTACTCTGTACTTCACGTCAATCAGTAGAGCAGGTAGAAGGTAAAGAACTCTGTTTTATCGACATTTGAATGACAGTTTAGATTTCTACTTTTTCGACAATTCCGTAACCAAATTATATTTTGACGTAAGTATATACGCTGATCTGCTGTCGAGTTATTAATTTTTCATTAATACTCTTTCATTTCGTTCGTATTAGCTTTAAGTCCCATTATTGACATGGTAATTTAGACGAAATAATCGTATTACTGCATCCTAATAAGTGCGTTATCCTCATCCTTCCAGGATGTACTCTCTCGACCGGCCGAAGAATTCGAAAATGATCAAACCTTGGAGGCCATGTGGGCGATGAAAGCTTTCGAACACGCCGAAATCTATTTCAATGTACATCACACGTATAGGAAGTGAATAGTTATTTTATTATTGTATTTTAGATACTATGTTCAGTAGATCCGAGGCTGTTAAAGCTGACTCCAGTAGATGACACGATATATAAAATATTCAGGGAGGAATTTCTCACGCTCGACGTACGCGTAATCAACGAAGATGAGCTGAAGAGTGCAAAAGGTAAGGCGAAATGGAGACCTTTCTGTGAAAGATTCAAGAAGATCGTCGAGGATTATAGTTATGGCACCTTGTTGAGAGCTGATGCCTCCAAAGATTATACCCAAGAGAATTCGATGCTTGTCACCAGGATACAGTTTTATGCTATCGAGTTAGCTAGGAATAGGGAGGGTGTTAATGATGATATACGATGGAAATTTAAGCCTAAGAAGGGAGATGATGGGAAGGAACAAATTTAGAATTAGAATCTTTTTTGTAATGCGCATCTACTTTCTTTTTTAATAAAGTAACTAAAATTTGGAGGTCTCTTATTGTCTGATTTGTCCAATGTGATAGAAACTATATTGAGCTCACGCTAACAATTCAATTAACAATCAAAATTGAAAGAAATTCCGGGATAAAAAATGTTATGTTAAACGAAGTAATAACCAGAGAGAATGTAGTCATGGTAGATTTAGCGTGAATGTAGGTCAGAACTACATAGCCATCTCAGATGTGACGATCAAAATTTAGGTTGGTAATAAATTGATTTTTAAAGCCATTAGTAGTTGAGATGTCGTTTGTGGCATTCTTGTGGTTTAGTTATGAATTATTTAGATATAGGAATCAGTTTTTCTCAAAAGAAATCGTAGTTTACCATCAATACATGCAATGCTGCCAACATAAATTCGTTACAATTGAGATGGATCACTTCCTATAAATTGCCATGTCAAAGATTAGATATGTTGGCCTTTGTGTAATTTGGACGTCGTTATTGACCAATCACATTCAAGAAGTTTGTAGTCCTATCTATCCCCACACTGCATTCTTAAGGCAAACAAAGTAAAGCTTCACTTTATATATTTCTGCTGTAAACAACGGAAGTCTATATTACAATGGATAATAATATAATGGATATAACCGCGAAACGTACGTCTACGGATGGCAAGAGAAGATCAAAATTTTGTAATTTACAATGGATAAAGACACAATCACGAAAAACGAGTTTAATGGCTGGTTTATATAACAAAATGCAGAATGAACTAAAATAAATGATTTGATTGACAAGCACTGGTTACTCAAAATTGGTACAAGAACTTCAAATACTGCTAACTAACCTAATCATTTTTGCTCACACTGTATAGGAATAATTGTATGTTATAGAGAATAGTTGGTTTTGGGTATTAAAGATGTGATGGCGGTTTTGGCATTGAAGTAAAAGCGGTGGACAGGGAGGAGAAGAGGAGGAGGAAGCGATTGGAAGAGATTTTTTTATCGTTTCTTTTTTCCTTAAACGTCCATTTTTAGGCACTACCGGCTATATCACGCTATCCGTGAGCCGCAGTGTTTTAGAATTGTTTCTAGATAACGAGGGAAAGAGGCAAAGAAATGAGGAGTATGCTGGAACTAACCCAAAATAGGAAAGAATGGAGAAGATGGGTAAATGAATAATAAGTATTGTGTACTATTGGATAATAAAGTTTATTATTATTATTTTGGGTATCTGATCATCTATTCAATGGGGGTACGAGGGAAATGGGGTTCTCTTTACTTCCCTCTACTTTTTAAACAAAAAATAATTATTTCTCGTGCGATTATCGAAAATTGTTGAATGTAAAGAGCGACATTAGCTTTGGAGGAAGAAAATGTACATCTTGTCTAATTTAATCAAACTTCAATCTCATCTCTTGATTGTATTAGGATATAAATTCAGTGGCAATCGTTAGCTCCAAGAACTTAAAGCCATTGGGATTGGGTACGCTGGGCACGAACACAGTTACAAAAAAAAGAAATTTGGAAAAAATCCAAACAACAAAGTTTTGGTTCCCTTAAGTAATCAATTCTTTTCAGACGAAAACTACTTTATTCTCAAAAAATTATATTTTTATATTGTTGTGCATTCCGAACACAATTTTTATTGCTATTCTATCAAATATTCGAAAAGTATATTCATTATTGTATGCTGCTCCATTTACATGCCAGAATGAATACTACAGTTGCAGTTGAGAAAATTTGCAATATACTTATATGGTGATGTCTTAAAATTGAAGAAGTGTCAATAATGATCCAGTTGGATTAGACGACTTTGACTTGTTCGATAATCCTCGTAATAGTAAACCTGTGAAATTTAATAATGAGGCTTTACAACCGTTGAGGCTGATCTAAAATTATGTATGACCATGGTTTGCTGGACGATTAATATCGATTTGGCTACTTTAGCTTTCTAGAGTTCAAAATACAGGAGCCTGAAGATCTGAATAATTTGTATTTAAATTTCTTCGACCGACAGATAGATCTTCAGGACGTATTTACAAGAAGCTGTGCTATAATTTACTCTTAGATTTCTTGGTAATTAGTAGAAAAGGTGGGTGCGCAGCTGAACTTCAAGGTTCTCTAAGGAGAACCCAAAGAAATGTTGAAAGCCATGGCTTAATTTCTTTGCGTTCTGAGGATGATCACTTGATGGTCGAATACGTAGTTGGAGTTTTTCAAAATTGGTGTGATGAGGTCAAACAAAAATATTTTAGATCTAAACTACAGATATTGCAACTTTCACCTTAGCAGAGGAGTTGATTTAGTGATGAATTTCTCGAAAAGTGCTGCATTATAAAATTATTGATTATTTATGGGTAAATCAGCGTGATTAGAATAGGAACTATTCGATTACTTTGGCAGTTTATCACATAATTTTACTGGGTCTGCTTTATTTAGGACAAAATCGTTCTTCTTTAAAGATAGTTAATGTTAACATAGCCATCAGCCACCAGCGTTGCTCTTTGATTTGAGGTGATAAAAACATCTTAAAAATTTAAGTATTTTTTAAAATTCCGACTTGTAACTTGTAGATTATCAAGTTTACCTTGTTCGTTCAAAAATATGTTATGCTGGTATGATAGTTTGCAGTTTCCACCACCGTACATAACATTCTCTTTGGATATTTTACATGTAATTTTATGTAAACAATAAAAAAAAGTTGGTTATTTTGAAAGCACTTTATTTTGGAGAGTAAGATATTTAAAAGAGTTGAGAAAATATTAACGACATTAGTCAACTCCCATATTCATACACTATACTTCAAAAATCATGAATGGCAGGATCACTTATCGTTTCCTCCGAATATTTTCCCTTTCCTCTCTCCTTAAGAATGGCAGCACGTCCTGCACTCTTTCGATTCAGCGTCTCCACCCTAGTTTTGTCCATCTTCAGTCTAACTATCATTACCTACGAGAAGAAACAGGAAAATTTTAAGTTAAATTTTACTTAAATGTACATTTATAAGTGATGGACATATTCCGAATCTGTATATATAAAAATGGATCGTGGTTTGTTCGCATGTTTAAAACTGGACCAAATTGGATACTTCCTTCTGCGGTTTGTTCGTAATTGCTAGGCGAAAGTTTAGAAAAAAAAAAAAGTCGAAAAAATTTTGACCAAAAGAAAGTTTGCCGGGTCACCTAGTTACGAACTAAATTTTACTAAAGAAAAAGTGGTACTTACGTTCGACGGATGAATTCCGACGTGAACGACGACTCCGTTGGCTTTCTCGCGTTGAATTCTCTCGATATAGATGACAAACCTTTTCCTGTAGACTTGGACGATCTTTCCGATTTGGTGACCCTTATAATGACCACGTGTCACCTTAATTTGGGATTGAAAATCACTTTTTTCTAAAAAAATTTAAACTCTGGTCGCGATTACTTACCATCACCTCGTCGCCTTTTTTACCGGCATGGTTTTAACGCCGTATTTTGCCCGTAGTTCTTTGGACAAAGGAGCCGACATAAGTCGATGCCTTACGTTGGACGGTGCCGTAAAGTGTCTTTTCCTATTTTTTCGTCTAGACGAGGAGACAAGATTATTAAATTTCATCTTGTTGCTCGGCTATGGTATCTAGAAAAAGGAAAAAAATTAAAAAGGCGCTTAAGACCATCCCGATTAAATAACAAAAAAAAAAATCAAATTTTTGTTATTATGTCGCAAATTTCTAAACAAATCATTCGTGCATTGAGATGGATTGAGATTCGTCACTATTAATTCTTAATGACTTAAGATTTATTGTTAGATACATTTTTACGTACTTTGCGAAATTGCAAATGGTAAAGCAAACTTATTCTAAACAGAAACAGATCGCAAAAGGGACCTCAGATAGTCGACATGGCTCTTTTATGTTGTTTGCAACGATAAAAAGATTAAAAAAAAAATTACAGATGGAATGCATTTCTGTCCTGTATTGGAAAGAAGTTTTAGACTTCAATATGAAATGGATTAATTCAGAGCGATTTTAGAATAATTTTGCGTACTTTAAAAGTTGAATTGTTTATGGTGTCGAACAAGAATATTGTTTTGATTAGATCGGGAATAAATATAAATAAAACTCTATAGTATTATAGAATACACAGGCTCCAAGTCCACTTTCTATGATTATTGCATCTGTTATGGTTATGGAAAAGGTGACTGACACATTGGAAGATTTAGAGTTTGTAACTGATATATTCCTATTGACAGAACATAATAAACATATGCAAAAGAAAATAAGCAAGCTTACTCAATATTCTGAAAAAGTAGGTTCCAAAATAAATACAAAGAAAAAGAAATTCTCAAAAACAATAGGCAACCTAACAATGATATAATGATGAATGAGAAAATAATAGAAAAGGTAGATAAATTTCCATACCTTGGGTCAGTTATGGAAAAGAAGGGAACAGGCAACATATTCGCACAAGGATAACCAAACCACAGCATACATTCAACTCCTTAAGGAATATTTGGCAAACAGGTGACATGTTGGAAACAACAAAAATCAAAATGTTCAACAGTTGGATTAAGAGGATAGTACTATATGGTGTAGAGACTTCGAAGTATGATGGGGCAACAAATGGACAACCACAAACCGTTGTTAATAAATCACTGACGAAGCTCTTGAAAATGCATTGGCCAAATAAAATAACAAACATTGAGTTGCGGGAAAGAACAAGACAGGTACAAATATCAGTTACAATCAGAAGGAAGAAGTGGAAATCGGTTGTCCATACTTTAAACAAAAAATAAAAAATATAGCCAGACAAGCTCTAGAATATCAGTCAAAAGGAACACGAAGCAGATGACGACCGGACAATAACTGGAGGAAAACAATTACAAGGGAATATAAAAAAATGGTTTAAGTTGGAATGATGTCAAACATAGAGGAATGGAGGAAACTAGTAGACAAGATTACAGAAGAATGAAACATGAAGCTCGAGGTGGTGAGGAAGAAGCCGCCATACCAGAGATACGAGCTCTTGGAGCCCTGGCTTTAGCTCGAGTAAGAGAAGCGGTCCTTAGAAAAAAATATGAAGAGAATTAGGTAATCAGCCATCCTACACTTCAGGCTAAGGAACGCAGAAGCATTTAGTACTCCAATAAGAGTAATAGAGATACAGAGAGGTAAAATACGCACTGCCTTTTGCATGGGTTAACTTGATAGCAAATTACTTCAGAAGAAATTTAGCTAGAAGCTTTGAAGTTGGCCCAAAGATCGCTACTAATTACCCTAACTAAACGAAATAAATCCGGTAATTGATCCAGTGGCCTTAACTCTCAATTAAACGCAACTTTTACAGCAAACAATTGGCCTCAAATGGTAAGCTAACAAGGAATTGACGGTGGTTGAAGTTATAACAAACTGAGAAACAGACTAAATTATATTCGAATATATATTAGGTATTCCTCAGGGCGTGGTAAATTCGTTTCCACTACTTTTGCGAACTAAAATAAATCGCTATTGAAACAGGGGTCGAAAAGGCGCCCACTCTTTGCAAAGACCCTCGTTAAATGGTCACCGGCGTTGTATACAACGAAAGATCAGGTGTGTGGTTCTTGAAACGTAGAATAACTCGTAAGATCTTGCGTATTATCACACATAGCTCATCCAATGCTTTTACGTAATTCATGTGGGTTGCCTACATTGCAGCTTTTTCCTCTTCTAACACATGATCGAACATTGGAATCTCCATTTGAAGCTGTTGCCGTTGCCAATTCTATTGTAAGGATGGGCTATCAGTATGACTTATCTGTGGTATTATTATTGACATTAAATGCTTCGTAAAGTCCTGGGTATTACTTATTAAGACGTTGAATACTACTTAATACGATGTATATTTCTGAAAACTTTCTAATAGGGCAAATCGCAACGACGTAAAAGGGCATCCCACTAAACAAGGCAACAATCAACATCATCAATCGCACATAGAACAGAATCAAAGACGACACCTCTACTAATTCTGGCAGGGCACAAATCCGTTGATAAAAAAATGATCGTTAATAAACCGACATTGCACGTGCCAATCGATGAATGTCGTTCAACGTAAAACACCCCCAACACGACTCGTTCAAAAACATCGGATGCCATAATCGAGCTGTCAGGGAACAGGTACGGCAATTCAATCAAATACGGAGTTAATGTCAGGTTGTTGTCCGGAATGTTGAATCAATAAAGAGGAAACAACTCCTCGCTGCTAAAATCTATCAACATTTAGTCCCCGTCGTAAGAAGAAAAAATTGCTTGTTTTAGTCGACGGGAGGGGGACGGGGTGGAATTCCTGAAGAAAGAAGCGCCCAGACCCAATCCTTTGTTTCCCATCGACTGTCTCCGAAAACAGAAGCAAGAAACGTCAGAATTCAATCGGGGGACTCTTCCAACAGCCTCGGACATGAACATTCTGACTGGCTGGTTTTTGAGTCAGTCTCAATTCGTTGGAAGCCTAGATTTTTGATCTCATCGTTGCGGAAAAGTAAATCACAAGCTTGCAATCTTCACTTTTCTTCGCTTGGCTGTTCCAAAATTCCGGCCAGCTTATTTTCCCAATCGTTTCCGCTTTGTTGGAAAACTTCGCCTTTGCTTCCGACATTTTGGAAACGAAGACTGTTTAGTTTTAAATATTTTCCAAGTGAAAACTGGTGGTCGTCCAATAATTTAAAATTAAAAAAATGTTGAGTAACTTGCTTTGGATTTTGTTAAAACCGTTCGTTTTAGCTACCGACATTTCGGACATGAAGGACGCAGAGTTTAAATTTTTCATCAGAACGAAGTTTGTTGTTATTTCACTCCATCAGATTCCAAAATTTTGGGTGATCGGCATTGAATTCATCCCCACTTTTCCGAAAGTTTTTGGCTTCGGCATAAGCTGTTCAGAAAGCAAAGTTTCGAATTTCCACCAAGAAGAACTTGGTGTTAGCTCAGCTTATTTTTGGTGTCTTTTTTTTTTTGTAGTCAGATCGAGCTCGGTTTTTCCTAATTTGTTGGGGTTGGAGGAATGAAATACAATCTTTAAGTGTTGGATAGAGAAAAGCCCTGACAGAGGGGAAGGTATTTGCAATCATGGATATCTGAACAATTTTTGCTTCTTATGATGGGAGTGAATGTCTCAAACAAGTTTTGGATCCTTCTTTCTAAAGTAAATTGCGAATAAGTGATTTACATTTCATGTTCATGAAGATATCGTGTTTGAAATACTGCTGTACTTAGTTGAGTACAACGGCAGAATTCACATAAAAATCTGGCAACGCTGTCATTGTAACGCTTGTAGAAATACGCAAGTATACATTTATACTTACTTCAAATTTCATATGTAGAAAGAGGATTTTGGCTTTAAAAACTGTTTAGCAGCTAGTTCCGCGGGAAATTGCTATACTTTTGACTTGTTGCGGAAAATCCGATGAAGGTTCTATTGATCCCTTAGGGTCAAGAGTAGTTAAGAAATTACTTTAGAAGATGGGAGTGATTGAACTTTACATACGAAGCATTCTTTGACAACTTTTTTACAAGCTATAATCTCTTGGCAGAACTCCAGAAACAAGGGTATCGTACGACGGGAACAATAAGAGAAAATAGAACAAAGAGGTGTCCTCTAAGGAGTACTAAGGGAATGAGAAAAGAAGATCGTGCCTCATGTGATTATAGATTTGATAAAGAGAATGAAATTCTCCTAGCGAAATGGAAAGACAACAGCATCTGCACAATTCCAAAAGTGTTTCAGACCTATAACAAGCATATGGGCGGAGGAGATGGATTGGATCAATCTCCTTCACTCTACAGGATTACAATTTGCAATGGTTCGAAATGGTGGTGCTTTCGACAAAGTTTTTTGATATAAGGTTTCCTTTTTGGGTGTTTTCATAGTTTGCAAATATGTGTTTGCACTTTAACTTAGTTATTTCTAATAAAAAGTTTTTTGCAGATCCTATATATCAAGAAATCGTAGTCATTAGTTATTTTGTTAATAGTTCCCGAATAAAAGACAAATGTTTATCTTTATATTTATCTAGTTATATTTTCACTGATGAAGGTATTTCGAGAAAACGTTTGTAAACGTTCTGAGAATATAACTATTATTTCAATCAATTGACGTAATTGTGGTAGAAAACTATCATATAAGATAAATATAGAGCAAGAAAATCGAGAAATCGGCGTGAAATTGAAATCAGAATATTAGAAGGTATCTTTTCGAAGCTAAATGTTTGATAAGACGGTGGAGAAAGAGAAAGCGTATACAGAGGTTCCAAAAGGGAGTAAGAGAAAAAAGCAATAAGAGAAAGAGGGAGAGGAAAATAAAATGAAGAAAAATGAATAACGAGAAAGTTCAAACGAACTTGTATGAAATGAAAATTAAAAGAAACCATTAAAACTTTTCAAAACTTATTGTTAGTGAAAATGCTACATAAGATAATTAGTAATTAGAATTGAATTTTTACAATTTTCAGTTTCATTTTTAGAAAATGAAAAAATCTTTTAATCTCCTTTCAAAACGTCATATCGAAAATATTTCTGACCACGAACTGTATCCTAAACTTGTCTCCCACCAAAGAAGCTGTAACAAACGGCCTTGGCTACCTCTTCGCCTTTCCTATCCGAAAGATACGAGTCCCGCTCGCATATTTCGCACGATATACCAACGATAAGTTTTCATAGCCGTACTGAAATTTCCAAGCGGCATATCCCCGGCGAGGCAGGCCAGTTTACCTTCACTAGGTCTTATGAACGGACGCTTTTTGTGATTCCATTCGAAGATGAACGGTCTGAAGAGGATATTTAATAATAAGGCAGGTGTCGCGATAAATCGTAAAGATCCTAAACAATAAAAAAGAAATACTTTTATTCGTATTTCCTGAAACATTTTTCTATCTCTTCGTACGCGTAACATATGTTCGCACATAAGTATAATGAACAAATCGCTTTGTAGACGGCGTCGACCTTCGCGAAAAAATGGGCGAGATCTATTACGACGACGGGTCAAAATATGTCGGCGGAGGATGGCAGGGTACCCTTGACCGCCCTCACGGAAGATGAGCAGATGATGAAAGAAACAGGTGAATAGTCGGGACGCTTTCGTTCGGACCCCGCTTTTATATATATATATATATCTTTTTTCGTATTTTATAGTATCTCGATTGGCTAAAGAACAAATTGCTCCGGTGGTGAGAGAAATGGAAGAGGCCGGTTACGTTAAATCGGAAATCCTCAACATGTTATTCGAGAACGGGGTGAGAATTGCTTTTTTTTTCGTATGTAGTAGAAAAACTCGCATGACTTATTATTATAGAACTCAACTAGATTCTGGACTAGCGCCAGATACGTATCTTGCATACATACTTTTGCTATTTCGTTCGAAAATCGGTGATGGTAGTGCGTCAAAAACCGGTCAAAGTTCGTTTGCTCGATTGGTCTTTACAAGATTCGCGTGATTACGTTTTATCTGTCGAGCTTAATTACCTTAAATAGAAGTTGATATGATTATTTACAATTCGTTCTGAGATGGGCCTATGTTAGATTTTAAACACGAACGCGTGAGATTGGATTGTTTGAGTTAGGGGGTAATTATCCTCTAATCTTATCGTTAAGTTTTAGGGACCCTATTTACCAAGAATGTGATTTAGAAGATGCAAAACATCATTGATGTGTTGTCGCGTGACTATTTTTATTACAATTTGAAATCAGTATTCAAGGATATTTAACACATTAAGGAAAAAATGAGTTTTTACCTTCTGCTGTTAGATTGCCAATTTTTGTTGAATTTTAGTAACATTTAATGATCTTAAATGTACATTAAAATCTTGACGGTCTTTTCTTCTTTATTTTATCTTCTTATATTTATATTATGTATATTATAATAATAATAAACTTATCTAAATTTATTTATTCCAAAACCGGTAAAAATACCTAATTACAGGAAATATGTTACAGTAACAGAGAGTGTGCAAGTACACAAAAATAGCTGTGGGAAAACTAAGGAACGAAATTCGAAAAAGAAAAAAACGCTGAGTTAGAAATTTTGGATTAGAAAATTAAATTAAAGAAATAAAACAATTGGATATGAAATTGAGATTTATTCTTTAGTTTTAAACGTTTAGTACGGGCCTGTTCATTTCGTCCAATTGCATTTTTTTTTTTGAGTAGAATTTCATCGTTCGATTTCTTTGAATAAAAAATATAGAGTGGAAGTCGTTCGTGTTTTTGTAAATTTTACTAAGGGCAGCAATGCGTTTCTTAGTGGTCTCATGGCAATAGCAAATTAATATGAAATGTCTGTTGTAAAAATGCTGTTTAAACTTAACGAAGTCTGAGTTAATTTATCAAAAAATATCTGCCATAAAACAAGATTTTACTTATTTCTTTGTACTGTAGTTGATCGGTGTCATAATCGGTGAATTCTTTGATTTTCTTGAATAAAATATCATTCCTTAATTGCTTGAAATAATGTCTTACATATAAATAGAACGTCGTTTATATAAATTTTACTAAGGACGACAATAACCTTGTAGGAATGTTACGGTGATAGGAAAGAGTCTAACCTTTTTGGTTGTAAAAATGTCAGTTATTTTAGGAATTTCTCGAGTTTACTTAGAACTTGTTTTAAAACTAACCAAGGCTGAGTTCGTACAGCAGTTGGTCGGTGTTGTAATCGAGGAATTTTTTGATATCTTTAAAAATTTAACTCCCTAATTGCCCAGAAAAGATTAAAATTTGGATGGAAAGAGTATCATTTTTGTTGTTGTAAATTTTACTAAGAACGACAATAACTTTTTTGAAAACTGCCAATTTCTATTGTAAAGAATGCTGTTTAAATTAGAAATTATTTCAATTTACTCTGAATATGCTCTAAATGTAATCAAGTCGGAGTTCCAGGGTTAATTCATCGAGAAATGCTTGTCTTAGGATGAAGTGTTTCCTATTGAAATGTACTGCAGTTGGAAGGTGTCGTAATCGAGGATTTTTTCTATTGTTGTGCAAATTTCATTCCTTAATTTCTTAACATAGTGGATGGGTGGAAAGAGGGTTATTCCTGTTCTTGTAAATTTGATTGAAAACGAAATTTATATTTCTTAAGAGTGTCACGGTGACAGCAAGTCAATATGAAATTCTCATTGCAAAGAATGCTGTTTTAATTAGAAATTCCTTTAGTTTACCTTGATCAGGTCTAAAAGTAATCAAGTCCGATTTCCAGGAGTTCATTCATCGAAAAATGTCTGCCTTAAGATGAAGTGCTCCTTGTTGGAAAGTACTTGTAGTTGGACGGTGTCGTAATCAACGATTTTCTTTATTGATGTCCCAATCCCATTCCTTAATTTCTTAAAAAGTTCAAAATTTGGATGGACAGAGCGTTATTCGTGTTCCTGTAAATTTTATTCAGAGCGACATTAATTTTTCTTAAGAGTGTTAGGGTGATAGAAAATTAATGTGGAAAACTCATTGGAAAGAATGCTGTTGAAATTAGAAATTCCTCCCGTTTACTTTGAATCTGCTCTGGAAGTAATAAAATCCGACTTCCAGGAGTTAATCCATCGAAAAATTTCTGTTTTTAGATGAAATGTTCCCTATTCCTTTGTATTACAGTTCGTCGGCATTGTAATCGACCAATTCTATGATTCCTTTTTTAATATCATTCTCCAATTTCCCAAGAAAGACTAAAATGTGAATGGACAAAGCACCATTCATGTTTTCGTAAATTTTATTAAGCACGACAATAAATTTTTTAGGGATGCCACGGTGATAGCAAATCGATGTTAAATTTTAATGCTAAAAATGCTGTTCCAGAAGTTCATTCATCTAGAAATTTCTGTCCTAAGATGAGGTGTTCTTTATCTGTTCGTACAGCAGTTGGTCGGTATTTTAGTCGAGAAATTTTTAGTTTTTTCTTTTTAATTCCATTCCTTAATTACCAAGAGAAGATGGAAAAAGAGTCATGCGTGTTCTTGTAAATTTTACTAAGAATAACAATAACTTCTTTGGATAACAAATCTATGTGAAGTTTCTATTGTAAAAGATTCTGCTTAAAGTAGAAATTCTTTTAGTTTACTTTGAATCTGACACAAATATCACATCGGTAAACTCCTCACCACACAATTGTTTATAATAAAATCGGTGACATGTGTTTCGCTAGCTCGAGGCAAGCATCTTCAACAACAGTATAAACCGAAGTGACAAATTTCTAACATTAAAAGTTCTAAAACATGCATTTTTACCCCACTTTTACCGTGACCATGTGTGTGCATGGACAAATATTTTTCCGCTCGGTGACGGCTAGGGCGCCTTTCACCCCATGTAAAAAAGTAAAAAGTGGCGTAAAAATGCATGTTTTAGAATTTTTAATGTTAGAAAAATGTCACTTCGGTTTATACGGTTGTTGAAGATGCTTGCTTCGGACTAGCGAAACACGTGTCACCGATTTTATTATAAATAATTCTGTGGTGAGGAGTTTACCGATGTGATATTTGTGTCAGTAAATTACACCACAGTCCTTGCAATCACCTTTATTACATTGAATCTGGTTTACAAGTAATCAAGTCTGACTTCCAGGAGTTAATTCATCGAAAAGTTTCTGCCTTAAGACGAAGTGTTCCCCAATTGTTTCTACTATACAGTTGGTCGGTGTCGTAATCGACGAATTCTTTAATTTTTTTAAAGTTTCAATCTTGAATTCCTTCAAAGAATTGAAATTCTAATGGAAAGTGAGATTTATTCGTGTTTTGGTATGTAAATGTATGTGTTAAGTTTTAGTATGGACGACATTAATTTTTTTGAGGAGTGTCACGGTGATAGCAAACTATGTGGAAATATTTATTGTACAAAATTCTGTTTAAATTAGAAATTTATCTAGTTTACTTGGAACTTGCTCTAAAAGAAATCAAGTCTGGTTTCCAGAAGTTAATTTATCGAAAAATTTCTGTCTGAAGATGAAGTGTTTTTATCTGTTCGTACAGTAGTTGGTCGGTGTTGTAATCCAGAACTTTTTAGAAAATTACCTTTCTTAATTCCCCACAAAATTGGGATGGAAAGAGGGTTTCTCGTGTTTTTGTAGATTTAACTAAGGATGACAATAATTTTTTTGAGGAGTGTTACGGTAATAGTAAATCGGGGTGAAATTTTTATTGTAAAAGATGCTGTTTAAATTAGAAACCTAGTTAAATTTGAACTTGCTCTGAAAGTAATCAACTCTGGTTTCTAAAAGCTGATTTATCGAAAAATTTCAGCTAAGACGAAATTTCGGTATTGGTTTGTATTGCAGTTGGTCTGTGTCGTAATCGACGAATTCCTTGATAAAGAAAAAGTCATTCCTTAATTCCAAAAAAAAAAGATTATATTTGGACAGAAAGAGCGTCATTCGTGCTTTTGTCCAGGACGACAATATCTTTTTAAGGGTACCATGGTTTTTGTAAACCAATATGAAACTTTTGTTATAAAAGAAACAAAATATAGTCGAATCTTCCAAGTCCACACTCCTATAACTCGACTTCTTCCCTAAAAGTTAGTCGAACTCTGAAGCGCTAGTATATTTCCCTTTGAAATATATGTCTATAATTTGATTTCTTAGTCGCAGTCTTTTTAAATCGAATTATTTCTGTGACACTGGCATTCAAAATACATGTCAGTTACTCTTTTAAGTCGAACATCAATGGCGCCCAACACGGTTTAGCGCTGACGCTTATATTAAGAACTATCCACTCAATTCATAAATGAAAAAAACGTTTTATTCGGTCAATATACATATATAATATCTCGTTAGAAATTGAAAGCAGTGTTCATGGTTCCGTACTTTTTCTGCATTTTTCAAATTTTTCAAATAGAAAAAAGACAACGATACATATTAATGATTTCGATTAGCCTTGACCTTACTGATGCATCAAGGTATTGCATATCATTCTGATTTAAAGGTTAAAAAGGTTTTTGACAATACGAACATTTTCATATTTTCGCCAGCTGCCTTATTTTTATTTAAATCTTGTTCAGAATATTTTCGGATTATCCGTTGTGTTTGTGCTGTAAAAATATACGTTCTTCATACATTAAATTAATTTTGCAATGACTTTCTCTAACTCAAACTGTCCCTAGTGGTTGTATTCTACGTCAGAAAGCAACACTGCAAACTGACACGTGTAATACCGGCTTGAATATCAAATCAATTGAAGCTGCGTCTGTAAGTTCACGTGGCCAAGCTCGTTTACAATAAGTAGTCCTATAGCAATTTCCTTTAATTGTTTAGGAATTTTCCCACAAGATCGTGTATAATTTATGAATCTGTATAATCTACAAATACGCATGGAAAACATAAATCATATTGCCGCGCGTGTAAAGGAGTCAACATTTCAAAATCTTATTTATTGTGCTGTCCGACAGAATGGGCCGACTTTTTCGAAAGATAAGGAATTGTGTCTGTTTCAAGTTCATATATAAAACCTTGACCACGTTATTTACCTTTTTCATATTTTTCGTTATAATTTATAGCAGAAATTCGCGCCTATACATTTATTACATTTATTCATGTTAGCTTGGTTAATATTGACTTTGCCGTCCCTCATTTAGAATAAATATTCTTATTAACGCATGTTTGGCGCAGAATGCATATTTAGATTTGTTTACTGCTTTGGTCCGTGTCAGGTGTAAATTTGAACATCAAATACGGGATTGATAATGATTGTTAGGACTGTGATGTAATATCACATATGACTGTGATACAATATCACATCGGTAAATTCCTCACCATACAATTATTTCATTAAATTCGATGACACGTGTTTCGCTAGCAACAGCTAGATCCTCGAACATTTTCTTGGATGTCTAAGAATCCTGTGGATGTTAAAATTCATTGTAAATGAAAATTTCAAAGTTTTACAGGGCCCTACAAAAATTCCGGGGCGTCTGGACATTTCGTCAGGTAATTCTTTCAATCAGTCATTTGAAAAGTACTTCTGAACGAGGAATCTAATGCTAATTTCAAATGTAACCTTGACAATGACCTTAAAAGTCACTCGAAGGTTCTTTTTACAAACAGAAACCTGATTTTTGAGTTCAGAAATGGATAGTGCGAAAAAATTTACGCCTAGATTAAAGGATTCGGTCGAGGTCGAATCATTTTTTCCGGAAAGAAATTGATTTACTTTCAGCATGACCAAGGAACAACGACGTGAACGTAGTAAATTCCCTTTGGGGTACTTGATTAGGGTGAATCTTCTTGCCACTCACGTCCCCTCGTCGCGATTCAATTTTTTAAACTCTTTTCCCTTGTATCTAATTGCTAAGCTAGTTAGATAAACTGATCAAGTCAAATTCAGTGCGAAAATTCACAGGATATGTTCAAACTGGAAATCTTGAGCTTCTTGACAAAACCGTATACAAGTTTGAGGTTAACATTAGATTCCTCGTTGAAATACATTTAAAGAGTGACCTTGACCTATTGAAAAAAGTATACCCGACGAAATATCCAGACGTCCTGGTACTTTCGTGACGCCCCTGTATATATGCATACTGTACATATAATAGCTACAAGCTCTCTAAAAGGATATTTACACGATCAAGTTCCAAATCAATCTCTGAATTGGAATGTTCAGTAAAGTAATAATCACCAGATTTACTAATACCTCTTTATACATTACGCTTGCTTTTCGGAAACGTAATGGATCATTAACGTAATACAACATAAACCCAATCGCCTACATATACATATTCGAATGCATATTTCTATGATAACGAGCGCGCACGTAAAGTAAAATAAATCTGTTTGGCGAACGAGATAATAGTGTTTGAAGGCCATCAAGGACAATTCAATAAGTTTATTATCTTGCATATCGTGCATGTGATCCACGAATAGGATATTGGTATAAAATTTATGCAATAAATTGATGGAGGCGATTGAATTGTAATTTCGATTTTGGTCCGGAGTCTTGCCGAATCTCGTTTTATTTCAAAAAATCTTTGTCCTTCATTCAACGAAATGAAAAATACATACTTAAACCAAACCGAATCATTATCTATGATTAATTGATCTTGTTTTTTTGTGCGGGAAATATTGATGTTGGAAAACATCATACGAGTACAAGGTTATCATCGTCACCGTTATGCGAGAGGAGTACGTAGAAGGATTGTAAACTTTGTACTTTCCATGCAAAAAAAGGGAATCGCCAAGAGGATGGATGTTGGGAAACAAGGCTCTGATCTTCGAGCTAGTAGCTTGTCACTGTTTATATTTGTCAAATTGAGCGATAAAGATGATAATGTAAGGAAATCTTCCATAAACTTAAATATTAGGAATTATTATTATTAAGCAGTTATCTTCTTTTTGCTTCTCAATTTAATTTGCAATTTGGACATTTTTCATTATAATCCCAATTTTCTCCAACTATCTATTTTCCGAATCCGTTCTCAAATGTACATACATATACGATCAAACAGTTGACATTAAACTCAATTGTACTTATTATTATCCCGTTACGTTTTGCGCGTAAAATACTCAACTACAATCGTCAAGAACTATACGTCATTGAATCTATTAAACGCATTTAATGATTCTTATTACAGCTTGATTTGGGTCTTTTTAGCCCTTTAGCTTAGCGTACCACATCGCCTGGGAAGTCCCGTGCCTAACAATAAACGACAGTTTTTTCCTAAAAATCGATATTATTCTTCAACATAGTTTCCTTCAAGAGCGATATAATCAGTTCAGTGCTTCTCCAACAGGTTTACGCCATTTTTATAGAACGATTTGTCTATGCTTTCAAAATAGGCCTCTGTTTCGTCGAAGACCTTTTCATCTAAGCCAAACTCTTTCTCTTGAGCATTTTTGAGGTTAGGGAAGTTGCTGGGGGCCAGGTTTGGCGAATGCGGGAGATGAAGCAATTCGAAGTTCAATTCACGCAATTTTTCCATCGTAACCAACAACTTGTAACACGGTGCATTTTTCTGCAATTTCCTTCCTCAATCGATTCGATAATACTGCATAATAATTGCTATTGATGGTTTTTCCTTTTCTCAAGGTAGTCGATGAATATTATACCATGCCCATCCCAAAATACGGATGTCATAACCTTGCGGCTGACTGTTGCATCTTAGGTCACATTGAGCGGTTTGCTTCTTTTGCTCTCTACTCAGCTGACTGCTGATTTGATTCCGGTGTCGATTGATGGATGTGTGTATGAACCATTGTTACATATCGTGGCAAAACATCCTGTTTATTACGCGTTAATAGCTCCAAACAGCTCTCTGAATCATCAACTCGTTGTTGTTTTTGGTCAGCTGTGAGCAAACGTGGCACCCATTTCGAACAGAGCTTTTTGATACGCAAACGTTCGAGCAAAATATTGCCCACACGTTCCATTGGTATCTTTACGATGTTAGCCAACTCACGCAACTTCACTGTACGATCATTCAAAATAATTATGTGGATTTTCTGTATGTTTCCAAGAGTAACTGCTTTATTAGGATGTCCACATTTAAATTCTACAAACCAACATTTGATCATTCTTTCGGATGGAGCAGACACCATAATACTTATCTAGCAATTGCCTTATATGTCCCCAATAAAAAACAATGTTTAATCAACATACAAAACTCCTTCTTTTCTTGTTGAAACCGCTGTAATAGAATGACTAATGGTCGAAATGTCATGAAATTTTGATATGTATCGTTTGAAGGATGGTACTTTCTAAAAATACAATTATTAGAATGCCCCTCAGTGGCTGAGTGGTAAAACTCGCGCTTCACAGTGCGAAGGGCCGGCGTTCGAGACCCGGTAGCGGCAGAGCGTAGCAGTTTAAAATCCTAAAAAGGGATCTGGACCTCTAATAAGCTGCGAAAATGAAGGAAATGCCACTGGGTGGGCCAGGAGCGGTACGGTATATGCGTGTACATATACGGCTCGGTGGCTCCGAACCCTTACACCGAAAGGTAGAAAGGGTAAAAGATTAAGAAGAAGAAGACAATTATTAGAGTCGCCATCTTTATATGAAGGCCCGGGATTTTCTAGACAACGTGGTATATGCTATCACTGTTATCGGTTGTTGCAGAATTCTTTCAGCTGTTGGCTTGGTTGTATTAGATTCTCTTCTACTGTTTGCTTCCTCTTCTCTCCCGCCCTCGATCTCACCCCCAGAAGTATCTACACTACTTCACTGTTTTCTCCTTAGTTCTATTGCTATCAATTCTTTCCAAGTGATCTAGCCGTTCTAATCTTCTTGATTTAATATATTTACAGATTGTTGGCCCTTCTTTTGCCGGCCGCCGCAAAATTTTTCTTTTTCTTCTTACGTCTCCAGTTTCGCTTGAGTTTCCTTGTTCATCACTTATGTTTCAGATCCGTATGTTAGTGTTGGTCTCATGATACTTGTATTTACCTAAATTCTGGTATTTTTCAAGATCTTGCTTGGGCCTCTTACACAGCTGTTACCTTCACTAATTCATATATCACTCTCCGTTGTGTCTTGATGTCTGTTAGTTATTGAAATTTGCACCTAAGAATTCTGTTTTGAATTCTTATTCGTATTCTTTAGAACTTGTGAGATTTGATGAAATTTCTTTAGGATTCGGAAAGATACAATAGTTAAACAATCTTACGATATTCTTTTATTCGCAATTGGTAACTTCCACGATTTTCAATTGGCTTCTCCATTAGCCCTTGAAGATGGGCCGAAACGATTAATTCTACAAACTTGAACAAGATGAAAGCGTAGATGATGCACTTGACTACGAAGCTGCTGGAACCTCATTACTATTATCTTAGGTTTTCCTTCTCTTCCCTACTTTACTACTGTATCAATGTATGTTACGAACAATAGTGGGCTTAAACTGTTCCTCCGATGTATGCCTTTTTCCTTTCAAAATGTTGTCTACTTTTTCCATTTATTCTTACTTGTTTTTCCATTTTCTTATATATACCTTTGTTGACCTCTATCGGTTTTCTATTCATGCTTAATATTACTAGGCTTTCCCACAGTTTTTCGAAGAATCGTATCGAATGGAGATTCCAGGTCGGCAAAGCAATAATAGTGGGCTTAAATTCTTCACATATTTTATACATTTTTTAATTAAGGAACTCTTGTCAAATTTTTCCATTTCTTATCTTTTCTTCCACTTTCCTGACAAACGCAAGGTATAAGTCTTTTCCTTGTTCTATTTTCCTGTTACTTTAGTCTGCCTGTTCTTCTTCAATTTGATTTCGATTTCACTCCTTAATTTCCTTACTGCGATTCTAGTCTACATCTTGAATAAGACTGAAGACAAACTAATTGCTCTATAATTCACACATTTTTAGCATTGCCATGTTTATAGATGGGCAATATTACATTTCTTTCCTAATGTTTTGGTACTTCGTTTCCTTCCCAAGCTTTGTTGAAGATATTAGCCAAATCCATTTTTGCATTTCCTCTTCTCGACATTGTATCATTTTCTGTTCCAATCCATCACTTCCATCCGACTTTGATGTTTCTATAATTTTTATAACCTTTTCTACTTCATCAAGTGATATGGTATTTGATTCTCTTTCTTCCTCATCATTAATTCCTGCTTCAGATTTTGTGTCGTCAGTTTCTTAGGGTCACCCTCCGAATTTTTCTATAAAGTATTCTTCGCCACACCATAATTCTAGGATGTACTCCTTTTCTGTTGGCTCTATCTTTATTCTTTATGTTTCGCATCTTTTTTCTCTTTTATTTACCTTCAGTTGGTCACTGTTTTTCAGAACTTCCTTTTGCACTCTCTGTAATCTGATTCCAATTCCCTTCCAGAGTGCTCCCAACTAACATTCTTTGCTTTCTTCTCCACTTCCTTTTTGTTCTATTCCTTTTCCCTCAATTTCTTTATCTTCTACATTTCCTGTTTGAATATATTTTTTCAAGTTGTCTGCTTTGCTTTTATACTTTATTTCACTTCCTGATTCCACCATCTTGTTTTCATTTTTTGACTTACTCTTTTTGCTCCACCTATTTCAATTGCTATGTTTGTCCCAGTATATTTAAATATTTTTCACACTCCTCCAAGTTCATTTCGTGCACTTATTCTCTTCAATTAGAACAGAAATACTTCTTGCCAAAATCATATTTAACTGAGTGGTGGAAGTATAGTGGTTTCAAGATTTCTTCACCTTTATAAAATTGGTTGCATAACCAATCGGTTAGTAATATTTCAAATAGTTACTAGGAAATGTTTTAGAGGTTAAATCGTATTCAAAAATTATGAACGAAGCCGCAATAAAATGTGCAGATTTTTACTAAAACAGTCCGGCAGTACGTGACTTGTAAACAGACATATTTGAAGATCCAGTATTATAAACACTAACTATTTATTTATTTACGTATGTTACTTGAATTTTAGTTGATGGGTATCGAAGTGGATAGCGATTATGGTGGCGCAGGCTGCAACTTTATGACTGCCATCCAAGTCGTTGAAGAAATCTCGAAGGTTTGTCCAGGCGTGGGTGCCCTGGTCGATATCCACAATACTTTGGTGAATCCCGTCATCAGTCATTATGGGAACAAAGAGCAGAAGGAGAAATATCTTTCACTACTTTCCACCAAAATGGTAAGTTCAACTTAATTATAGTAATTTTTGTTTCCTTGTTGGTAGTTGGTCGTTGATTTTATTCAATCTCTGTGATATTTCTTATCATTTTTTCTTTCTCATTCTTAGTTCCTATATGGAAGTATTTTGACAAATAATGATTTTTCTAAATAAGAGAACGATTTTTAGAAATGAAACGATACATTTTTCCAAAATTCAAGTCCTTGTCTTCCATCGAAAATCAAAAAGTACCAGCCCAAAATTTTTGCGTGTGTGCAAATTCCAGCAAACATGTACATATGTATACGTATAAACTTATTTAATCCGTTGACGTCTCACAATGTTAGAGTTAATTGAACATGGAATAACCGCCACTAAATTCTAGTTTTGCGCATTCATTGTCAGTTCACGAGATCGGTTCGCCACGCGCGCCGCTTGAAACGTTTAAAAATAGCATCGGAGGTGTGTTTTCTCCGATAATAACAATATTTATGCAGTAAACATGAACACACGAGATGATATTTTTAACTATCGTCCCCTAAGCCAAATGTATATCGCTTTCGTTCTCGTTTCTAAAATGTGACGTTAATTTAGGTCGAAGAGGCTTAGATACAGACGAATTTCGGCCAAAATAGTTTTAAACGTTTGAGAGAAAAAAATCGCTTTCCGATGTCTATTTTTAAGTTTCGTACGTGCTCGAATAGTTTCAAGGTTAATAAGTCAATTTTAGAATTAGATGTTAGATGACTTTTATATTAAATGCGTCAAGTATTTGTGCGATTGTTTTAATACGAGGATTGAGTTAAAACTGATCAAACTAACAAATGTGGTAATTTTTCCTGTAGTCAACCACATAACTAAACCTCTTAGTACAATTTGTTCTTATAGTGTGGAAACCTCCATTACTTTTTTGTTCCTGAGATAGCTTTAACGTTATTTTGTCTTGTTGGTTGACCTGTATATTTCGTTGGCATTAAAAATGCAGTGGTTAGGATAGATTGGGCTATATAATTCTTCTATCTGATTGGCTAATAACGACGCCCAAATTACACAAAGCGTCACCGCAACATGAAACAGACCATATTCAACAGTCTGGAACTCCTATCCATTCATCGAGTACTACGATTCAACCAATTGTCATGGCTGCAATATTACAGTGATTGAAACACGTCCCTGACGCAGTCAGCCGAGAATGTTTTCCAGAGGAATATCTTTAAATTAACGAACAATTACGGTTGCAAGAAAAAGGCGGGGGCCAGCTGTAGCTGCCTTCATCAGATGATGTGGTTGGTGGACATGTTCCGGCCCTAGTATGAGGTTCGCGGTTCTTAGTAGTACGATCTCATGATGGCAGCCGGGGTTGATTTCATCGTCCTTGCTATGGCAATGCAAATCACCTCTTGCTTTGTTTCACCACAAGTTTTATGGACTAGTCCTGGTTTAACTGTTTCTTTTGTTAACTTTTGCTTCAGAAAAAAGGTTCACATTCATCACGATTTGGGAATTTTAACTTTGATCATATTGCAATGATCCTCACCATGCATTTCTTGTTTTGATCGATTTAAGAACATAACAACCGAATTAATCAGCTATTAAACCATAAATGCAACGTGGACTTGGAAACCTGCGTTTGTAAAAACTTTTACATTCAGATGATGGTCTATTCTCAAAGACTATCCTCCTCCTCAGAAGATTGGTTGTCTGGCGGACTTCGTCTATTATTAATCGGGAAAGTTTTTAGTATCTCCAACCAGCATCATCAGGTTTGAAAATTGAACACAAATCGTTTGTAAAGTTTGTTCTTTTTGTTCTTTGTGTTAGAAGTAATCTTTTTGAAAGTTAATCTTTTATGGATGTTGTAATTCATTTATTCTTTCACCTTCCTGTGAATCTTCGTTCGCCTTCCGCTGTTGGGGTCGTTTATTATTTCTTTAGCAAATTAAAATTTTACTCCTGGTCCCTCCTTTATAGGTACTTTTTTCTGGCACAAATTACACGGGGAACTTATAAATGGAAATATTTACGAAGATGACTACCTACATTTTCTCCTATCTTGCTATATCTTTACTTTTAGCTTACGTACCATAAATAAAAAGTTACTTTTATTACTATGGCTTCTTCACATTTGTTCACGATAATCTTTCATATAGGTTGGAAGTTTCGCCATCACGGAACCATCATCAGGATCGGACGCGTTCGCCCTCAAAACGACGGCCAAAAAGGACGGCTCCGACTATCTAATTAACGGTTCCAAAATGTGGATCTCAAACTCAGATCTGTCCGGCGTATTTCTAGTATTTGCCAACGCAAATCCTTCGGCGGTAAGTACCTTTTGCCATCCACATCCAACATTCCAAAATAATTCACGATAAATTTCAGGGCTACAAGGGTATAACCTGCTTCATCGTCGATAGGGACACGCCCGGTTTCACCATACACAAACCCGAAAATAAACTGGGCATCATTTGCTCGGGAACTTGCATGCTTTCCTTCGACAACGTGAGGGTTCCCGAATCGAGTATTTTGGGCGAATTCGGACAGGGTTACAAGATATCGATTTCCGTCTTGAACGAGGGCAGGATAGGTATCGCGGCGCAAATGTTGGGGTGTGCGCAGGGTTGTTTTGATGCTACCATACCTTATACTTTGGAGAGACAGCAGTTTGGACAACCGATTTTTAAATTTCAGGTAAGCGTTTCTAGTCGATTGTTCTTTGCTCGTGTTCAAAAGTTTTTAAAGTTGAAATAGATCGGTATTAATTACGATATAGTCCAATCTCAAATAGCAATGACAAGAAATGAAAAGCTGAAAGTCATAGGAAGAGACTCGCCTATTTCCAATATGAAATCTATTTATTTCGAATCGTCAGATCCTGAGGGAGGAAGAAGGAAATGCGACGATTGGATGTTGGGTTTGATTCATAACAGAGATCGTCGACTTTAGGACGGTCACTTTAACTCTTCAAATCAACTTCATCAAATTTCTTCAAACTTCAAAATCTCTTTAGGCATCAACTTAGTGATATTCTCAATTAACATTACTCTATTCTTTCAGGGTATGCAACACCAAATAGCGCTGATCGCCACACAAATCGAAGCCGCTCGATTACTAACGTACAACGCTGCGAGGATGAAGGATACCGGAAAACCTTTCATCAAGGAAGCGGCCATGGCTAAATATTACGCGTCCGAAATCGCCCAACAGACGACGATTAAGTGCATCGATTGGATGGGCGGTGTCGGCTTCACGAAAGACTTTATTCAAGAGAAATTCTACAGGGATTGCAAAATCGGTGCCATCTACGAAGGTACTAATAATATCCAGTTGAACACAATTGCCAAACAGATCGAGAGGGAATTCTCCAAGTAAATGCTGACGTTTTAATATTTTTATACTTGTATAATTGTTGTAAAAAAGTTGAGATTAAACACGAAAAAAATTGTTGAAGGTTGCGGTGTGTTTTATTTAAAGAAATCTTGCGAAAGGACGAAGCAAACGTGGACTAAATTTATAGGAAAACCAAGATAGTGGTGCGTTGGATACCATCAACTTCATTCAAATTTCACAATTGAACATTAAGTGAAGTTTATGAGGTATGAGTATAAATTATTGCGCGGCATCTTTACTTTTAATCATATCCCACTCTTTGGGAATGGTATGTAATCATACCGAAACAATTGTTGGAGCAATCGGCTAGTGAAATTCAGCGAAGTGTGTTTTTATTTTTGGTTATTAATTATAGTACTGTGTTGTATTGAATTTTTTAAAATTTGTTTGAAGTAATTTTGTTCGATGGGATAGAGGCATATATTTCATGATTTTTCAAAAGTCGTACTTGATGTAGATCGGAATTATATAATTATATAATAATTTGTATTTCGGCAACTAAGTTGCCATCCTCGGTAGAAAACTGGGGGAATTCAGTATTATTAGCGATATCCCCAAAGACGAACACTACATACTGAAAGCCTGTCAACAGTGTTTTGGTGTGTTTCACTCCGGCAACTTCTTCTGATAGTTCGGTTCTGATAGTTCAATAAAGAATTTTAGACTTGTGTGAGTTGTGGTTTTAAGAGTCTCAATGAAAATTATCTGAGTATTCCGGTTTCTAGTCATTCTAATCGTTCTTGTAATTATTCCATTTTGACCTCCAGCTCGATCCTGACAGCATGATAAGGAATTCTAAACGTAAGTTGTACTTTCTTGAGCTAAACTCCTACCAAAAGGCGCAGAAGATTAACCTGAGACAGTGCTATGGCTTCAACAGTTAAAATAGCTAAGATGATAGCCAATCTTCTTAGCAGAAACGACACTTTTATCGTTTAAATTTGACACTCATATGTTTACTACATCCAGATCATATTCGGTTGAAAGAATTCGTTGCTGCAATTAATGTTTTGTTAATATTTATTCTTTTTACGTCCAATCTCCGTCGAATTATTTTAGTTATAGTCCAATTTCTTCAACCGGGAAGGCGTCGATCGGTTCTTCTTCTGAAAATTTCGCTATGGTTGCAGGTTGAGACATAAGAGGTGAAGAGGTGTCCTAAATTTACGAAATCTACACCTTCGGGGGATGCAAATTTTACGTCGGATTCGAAGACTTCCTGTCTGCATACAGGACAACGACTATTTATTTCACCCTAAATTTACACAAACATTGTGCCGATTTGAGGTCTTTTTGAAGTTTTGATATGATACCAAATTTATTTAACAATAAGTCGGAAGTATGGGCAATACTTGTTAGGATCTAGTAACACTGCATAAAAGAAAAATAATTCTGCGAAAATCAATTGCATTCGAGAATTTCGGAATTGAAGTTGTTGAGGTACAAGGAAATTAAGGCAAATAAAATTGGATAAAGCCTGGTCCTTCTTTAGACTTTAATCAGTTTAGGTGATAGTGCAAAACCATGTAGTAGAACAAGGAAATGACAAGACTTTGATCGAGCCGAACTTCTTGTTAGATTTAAAGCCAACTACAAGTCTTTTTGGTAATCTTAGCAGGTCGAGATATCACGTTCCGAAAATGCGATAATCTATTACTAACAACTACAAATTTTGAGGTAGACCGACGGAAACTGCAGAATATGAACGAAACAGAAACTAGAAACAGATAATTTTCATTCAGACGTTTTTCAGCTTTTGCTTTGGTTTTATGAGTCGGTTAATTAGCGCTTTTCTAAAGTCGAATGATTCACTGGCAAACGAACAGATTGGATAAGTAATAGTGGAGTGAAGTAGTTGTGGAAGATGTGAAAACAGAGACATGGAAGATCGACGATGTTGTCCTATTGTATCGTCTATCAGAAATCTGAAGAAGAAAAAGTGTTTACACGAACTAGCAAGTCGTACCATGGAACTTGATATGCAACCATGGAGTTGCAACTCGTCGTTTTTGCCAGAACTGCAAGGGAATGTGAAGAAAAAGAGGGCAGAGGCAGTAAAGCAAAATGTTTGTAAAAATGGACGGTTAAGTATCAAATGAACACATTACATATTAGTAGGAGTGGAGGAAAGTACTTAACGAGAACTGAAACCAGCGAAATATGTGGAAGAAATATGCAAAGATAATAAAGCCAATATTTTGAAAAATATATATTACAATGGATAACTGTCAAATGAACACATTGGAAAAATCCGACGTTTATTTGGTGTTCATTTAATAGTTTGCATTGCATAAAATATAGTACGTCAAATCGCGAAGAAAAGAACCAAATAACTGGTAGACATGTCTTTCTAGTGGTAGTTGTGGCTTAAGATGACATTTCAAGAATAGAAGACATACTGTTGTTAGCACTCTCGAATACAAGATGACTAAGGCTAGTTCTGATTTCTCTACGAATGAAATTCCTGGAGAAAAGAATGCAAATTCATATCTGGACTATAGATTCTATCAAACGCCGGAATACATAGAGGAATAAATTACAAAAACATCTCTTTAAGTCGTAGTGATTAAAAAGATATTTTAGGTCACTTTTAGGTCAGCAACTTATTTACTGCCTGTGTAAAGTTGGTCGCCTCAAAAACATGAAGCAAAACGGTTTTAATTTTGGCTCCACTATTTCTCAGACGCAATGGACTATTTCCACGTTTAGTTGTTTCCTTATAGTTTAACTATACATTAATTACATGGTATTCTTTCTTAAAAGTGAAATTCCTCTATAAACTGCTTCAAATCATTCAAAGTAATAAAATGAGATACATGACATAAGATAAATCGAAGTTTTGCTCTTAGTTTGAAAGAAAACGATAACAGCGATAGTTTATCATCTGCCTATTCGTAAATATGTACAAAATCGGCGTCACTTCAATAAAATTATGGCACAATTAAGCGATACATTTTCTGAAAGTTTATACGATAATTTTTAACTTACTTTGTAATTGCAAAACTTTACGAACATCTTAATAAAGTAGGAACGAATTCCGAATTTTGGTCGATTCTACAGCAATTCTTGCATATATTTATAAAGTTAATGGCAAAGTATTAGCGAAGCACGTAGAGAAATGATTGAATTTTTTTAATCGTCATAACTTCAATGATGGCGTATATTTCTTGTAGGTTGAAAATTGTGCTGTTGTGAAAGGTCAGCGGAACCTCCCGGAGTGGATACAAAAATTATATTTCCAGAGATAGATTTCATGAATGCAATCTTCTTTCTCCTTCGCATATTTCTGCAATTATGTCGAATTTTCTCAAAGAAGAACAGCTGGATACCTCTCAGGTCGTTTCAACCAAATCCAAATTCGTTCCTTACACAGAATTTGCAGCACAATTTCCGAGTTGAAATCGGCCAAATTTGACTAATTTTGCTCAGTGACTTCTTCGAAACAATCATCATCCACTGGATAAGAAGTAGTTGGTGTATCATAACATTTTTGCGTTTGACCAATAAAAAGTCTACGTTAGACCAATCTTCGTTTTTCCTTGTTAACTTTGCGATAGACTCTTTCCGGTGAATACTATTTATATCTACGAATGACAGTGATTGCAAGGACTCTGGTGTCTACATCGGTAAATTCCTCTTTCTCCTCCTCCTCACCAATCGGTTTACGGTTTTGATGATGCTTGCCTCGAGCTATTGAAACGCGTGTCTCCGAATTTATTTTTAAACAATTGATAGTGAAGTGGTATAGTGTCACTATCACCATGAACCATTGTTTTTAAAGAAGTGAACGGCTGAAGACTAGTAACCGTCGTTCTGTGGGAGTTGATCGGAATCCCTAAAGCAGGATATTTACAGTTCAGTCAGTCAGGTATTCAGGCCTTGTGGGAACTACTACTCCGCCTTCTCTAGTATTTTTCCTTGTCCTTCCAACTGCCTGTCCCCGCCTTCCTTATATCTTCCTTTTCCTCCCGTTGCTACTTCTTCCTTGGACGTCCTTGTCTTTTCTTTCCGCTTATTTCTTCTAGCCTAGTTCTCTGTCCAGTCATTCGAAGTTATTTTTTATCTTCCGTACATACCCCTCACCTTTTGATTTGTCCCCATTTCCATTCTGGTGTTTTACTGCTTCCAATGATATTCTCTAATACATTTCTTTTACAGGGTTTCTAATTTTATCCCTTACTGTTTCTTCAAGGTCCATATTTCGTTTGCGTATATTAGAACGGGTTATTGTTATTATTGTTTCATATGCTTTTAGTTTGTCCCTCTAGATATGTTTTTCCTTCTAGGCATAATGGCCAGTGATCTTACTGTCCACCTGAAGTCGCATGTATCTAGATAAAAGTTATAATCCTCGGAAGTGCAGATTTCCTCACCAACTATTGAGAAACTTTCAAACGGAGAACCAACCAGTACTTCTCCAGGTAGCTTGTGGTGCTTTAATGCCTCTAAGGATTTTCTTCTTGTTTATTCAGGGCTCTTATTTCGCTTGCATATAATGGATCTTATTACTGTTTTTATATGCTCGTAGCTTCCTCTAGGTGTTTTTCGCTTTAAGTATTCTTGCCAGTAATCCTACCAATCCTGCCATTGGTAAAGTTGGGTTTACTTAAAATTTATAGTCCTGGAAAGTGTAGATTTTTTATCCAACTATCGTGAAATTTTTAAACGGAGAACTGATCGTTATTCCTCCAGGTAGCTTAGCTAACTCATCATCAGACTTGTTCTATGTAACGTCTACTGCAAACTTTTGACTATGTTCCGTTATATCTGGAACGAATTTATATACTACGACCGATCTCAGAGGAGGTCGAGAAGTACGAAGTAATTGTGTCAATGTTGGTAACGCTGCTACTACTAAAGATAAGAAGAAATCTACGCTTTTGTCAGGCAGTTGGAAACTTATTTCCAATTTATATAAAGGAATCGGGCACCTTAGATGTATTCTTCTTCTTATTTCTATTTGCTTTTACTTTCTCTTCTTCTTCTTTTTCTTCTATTTCTTTCTCTTCTCCTGCTTCACTTTAAGTTTCAGACATCTGTGCCTGTTGTAATACCAAACGCTTCTACCCTGGTGTCGACAACTTACTGCCGGTCGCAAGTGTATTTAACGTTCATTTGAGAACGATTTACTAATTATCTGCTCAATCACACTTTGAGAATCAGTATTAGAAACTTGTTTCAAATTTATATAAAAGGCTCAGGGCACTCAGGCTGGGTTCACATACGGTAATACGTTTGCAGGATAAATCTTATCGAATAGAACGTACCGTGTGAACCAAGCTTCCTCTTCTTTCCTTTTCTTCTCTCTCTTTTTCCTGTTCCTCTTTGTTCTACATCTCTTCTTCTTCTTATTCAACTAAGGTTTTAGACATCTCTGTGCATTACGGTTCCAATCAATTTTATCTTGGGTTTGAGAATTTACTGGTTACTGCAAGTGTATTTATTTAACAACTTTCAGTTGAGAGCTGGTTACTCGTTATCTCAATCATCAGAGTTTAGAGATCAGAGCTTTTGTTAAATCGTAGGGCGCCGGCTTGCTCCTCCACCCCCGATCCAAATGCAACTTCACACATCAACAATTATTAATGTTTTGCTGAAAAGTTTCGATTTTGAATTTGGTGTGGTTCTTAGAAATCTTCGCCATATGTATATTCTGGCTTCAAACTTCTAATGTAACAAAACAACATTCGTTGCGAGGACTTCCTTTAACTTTGATTTCTTTACAAAGAAATCCGGACCATTAGCCGTTGCGTTGAATTCACGCAGGTAGTAGGTATGATGATAACTGATATCAGGAACGTATTTATATGTGTTTGCAAATCGGGATAAATCGGGAAAAAATCATATTTTACTAGACGTCGTCAGTGCACAGCTCAAATCTATTAGGCACCAGGGCAAATGGTCCTAAACTTGTTTCTTCTTACAGATATAACACGAGATTTAAAGATTGATTGCGGTTTTTTAAAGTATTCCTTTCTCCTATTCCTTCTTCTTAATCTTATTTTTTATTTTTCCTCATTCCTTCTTTTTTTTTGTTATTGTTCCTTTTTCCGTCTTCGTTCTCCTCATTATAGCTGAGGATTCTAAACACGTAAACATGGCAGCCAGCACCATCATTTCTGCGTAGAAATGCGATTTCACTTCAATCATCCACGTATGCGCGTCCAACTATTTAAGTACACGCTTTACGTCACGACTGGGGGCTTGTCTCTAAGCATGTTTTTCAACTGTTCTATATATAATACTCGCGCTTCGAATACGTATCATACATTGTATTTATGTACTTACTACATATTTACACAGCCGCGCATATCCAAAGCCTAAATCAGCGCATTTTTAACTTTTTCTGCCAGAAAAAATAATCTAAGGGACACCATACACAATCAGTTGCGTGTGTCCACTTTCGCGTAGCGCGCATATGGAATATAATTTATCTAGTTGCATATTTATTAGTCATTGTCACAAACAGAAATGATGTTTATTTAATATTTATCGTTTCGCCGATATAATCGAACGATAACCGTGGTAGAAGTCAACCGAATACTTCGATATAAATAAAGTGAAGCGTAAAATTTCCGTTAGTATACATCAGGACGTTATGCATTCATTAAACAAATTCCTCAATAAACAGGTGATTAAACGAAAATGTATAGAAGCAAAACTGCTTTCTAAACCTACATTGTATGTACGTATATGTTTCTAAATAGGTAACCGCGAGTTGTTCGAAATGGTTAAAATCCCTATCGACGACCTCGAACTTGTCGCAACAGAGCGAATCAATTAGGTTGCCTATCACCGAGTTGACTGAAGATGAAGCGATGATGAAAGAAACAGGTAATTTGAAATTGTAATTCGCGTAGTTATTTGGCATGAAAATATTTAATGGCGATCAATTTTTCTTTATAATTAGTGGCACGGTTGGCTAAGGAACAGATTGCTCCTTACGTGAAGGAGATGGAGGCTGAAGGTGCTATACGGAAATCGGTCTTGGATATGTTATTCAGCAATGGGGTATGATTCGTTTTTTTTTTTGTAGATTGGGATTAAAACTGAGAGTACAAACACGAAGCAAAACAGAAAAATTCGTAATACTTAGTAGATTTTAATGTGTAGTATGTACAGATCATTTATGGGATTAGCATCTATCCGACAAAAAAGTGTGTTGTGCGATAAAAAACAATAAAAAATACTCATAGTAATCATGATAATGCAAGTATATATATACAGCGTGTAACGGTGAAAATGGTTAATTTATTAATACGATAAAGCTGGTATGGTATAATTAACGTAATTAGCAAAAACAATGGCAAATCAGGCGAAAAGTTTTTGCTTAATTTTAATAAAATTTTGGCCCTCTACATTTTTACATTACGGTACTGTGTTCCTCGTAGACGTTTATTTGAGAGGTAAGAGATACCCGGACATTCAGTCGGTATTCGGGTATTCTGCAATGTAAGCAGATTGTTTCGTTGAAATAGCGCCGCCAGTAATTAGCATATTATCGACAAGTGAATAATGCTTCTCTGTCTCTGTCACTATTACAAAAATAAGCAGGCGTTTTATGTCGCTGTCGTTGCATGAACTTGACCTATATTTGAAAAGTTCGACGATCTTTTATTGGTAATAAAAATGTTTTCTTTCAAAAAGATTTATTTATTGGTAAATAATGTAAAGTCAAGAAAACAAAGAAAGTTTCACAAGAAATGCCTACCATTAGACCTCTTTGACAATAATATGTTTACGTGATTGCTGTGTAAAAATGTTTAAAGTAAAATGATGAATAAACCGTAGATAACATATATGTACTGAGCAAGCAGTGTGAAAAATTCGCCAATTTGAAGTAGACCGCTTATTAATAAATTATTTATGCTTACTCGATGAATGATCCGATTGTTAATCGTATTGGAAACTCGCTACAAACCGCCGGACTCAAAACTGTAATTATAAATATCTTGCGAACGGTACGTTTGGGGCCCTACGTTTATTAAGCAAATATTGAATATATTTTAATTATCTACCTTTAGATAACTTTTTAATCATTTACACAGTTACATCCTGTATATTCAGCACTGCAAGCCAAGAAGGCCAATGGCTTGGTTACAAATTCCTTTCCATTTTTGTGTATCTATTATTGTCCTACGCCAATCACTTATCCCAATCTCCCTTAAGTCTCTCTTCACCGCTTGCAGCCACCTAATGTGCGGTTTTCCGCTTCACCTTCTCCCCGATACTCCCCTCGTCAACACCTGATTCGCTGCCATCTCCTCCTCCAGATAAGCCAAGAAAATTTTTGAATTAAAACGGTTTCAAAGGATGCAGACACTTTCGAATAAATGGAGACCTGTTGAGCGAAAGGAATGACAAGGGATAATAAATAAATATTACAGGGGATCGCCAAAAATGATGGCCAAAAAGTACTACCGTTAGTTTTTATGAACAAAGTGGTAGTAGTAATAAATTGAAAATGTTTAAATATTTTCAATTTTACGTCGGGAATTTGCTTGAGTCCTGGTAAAATTAGAAAGAAGTCTCAAATTTAACGAGTAGAACGAAATAAAGTGAAAAAAAAACAATAAAACAAGGACACACAAGGAAAAAAATTAGGGAGAAGGAGAACGAAGAAACCTTTGAAGAACCGATATTTGAAACCTACAGTACATCGGCAAGAGGGAAGAGGTTTAGGTATGTATATTTGGATAGTCCATTAGGTAATCATAAGCATTTCCCAGACGACCAGGATGAAAGCGATTGGTACCGCAACAAGCACAGATACCTAAAACCCAAAGTGAAGAAGACAGGGAAGAGAAAGAAAAAGAATAATAGAAAGAAAAAGGAATAAAGAAATAAGAAGAAGAATAATAGAAAGAAAAGGCAAAAAAGAAATAATAAGAAGAATACACCTAAAGTGCCTAAATCTTTCACATCAATTAGAAACGAGATTCCAACTTGCTGATCAAAGTGTAGATTTCTCCTGATCTTTAGTAATGGCAGCGTTACCAACATTGTCGCAATTAGTTCAGATTTCTCGATCTCATTTGGGATGAACCTTCTTCCACACCTTTCGTATTGTATAAGTTCGACCAAATGATCGTTTCAGATACAACGAAACATCCTTTGAAAGTTCAAAAGTTTGCCGCAGACGTTCCCCCTCATTCTTTATTCAACAAAAAAAAAAAAAAAATTAGACGAATACTGTAGATTTGGTAATACGAATAAGAGAGGCTTTGGGAGTGCTTTCGGGTAAATAAACTTAAATTGATCGTTTATGTTAAAATCGATTTCTTAACTTCAGATTTTCTCTGCTAGTTTTGATAAAAATACCAACGCTTAGTTCGGTCTATACATTAATTTATCGTTGATTCTTCAGTTAATGGGTGTCGGAGTAGATCCCCAATACGGAGGAGCAGGAGCTTCGTTCATGGCTGCCGTTCAAGTAATCGAAGAGATATCGAAAGTGGATCCTGGGGTAGCCATTTTACCGGATATTCAGAACTCCCTGACTAATCCCATAATCGAGCATTTCGGAACTAAGGAACAGAAGGAGAAATACTTACCGCAGTTATGTACAAACATGGTAAGAACAATGTTTTGTCTTTTATCCATTATTCTTATATCGATGAAAGTTGAGCAAACTTCAATCAAGCGCTGCACTTCTTATTCAAAAGATTTTTATTTACCGCGATTTCGATGATCTATCGGGAAACACCTCAACTTTGATGTGCAGGACTAAATTCTGGATTTTGAGGTGTTTCACGATAGCTCTATAAGTTTGTTCCAATACACTACGAAACCAGTTTGTGAATCGTGGATGACATGCGCAAAGCAAATTGAAAACGCCAAATTTGTTCTGCGCATATGCCCGACGATCGGCAAACTGGTTTTGTGCTGTGTTAGAACGAACCTTATATCCATCTCTATCACTATTTTTTGGGATAGTGATGGACTTCGGCCAAATTAGTTTGAGTCATCTTATTGTGGCTAAAAATATTTCGGTCGAAATCTAAAATAATTAAAACTAACAATAATTTCTCTAATCTACGCAAATTGAAGCATACGCAAAAATTTTATATTTCTAGAGCAGTAGTTTCGCCCTGTCAGAAACATCATCCGGATCCGATGCTTTCGCCCTGAAAACCACAGCGAAAAAGGACGGCAGCGATTTCATTATCAACGGCTCCAAAATGTGGATATCCAACTCCGACGTGGCCGGAATCTTTTTGGTATTCGCCAACGCGAATCCGGCAGCAGTACGTCGTTTCAGTTTATTAAATCTAAACGAATTTACGTTAATGATCGATTTCCAAAGGGTTACAAGGGTATCACCTGCTTCATAGTCGAGAGGGACACTCCCGGTTTTACGATTCACAAGCCGGAAAAGAAATTGGGCTTATGCTGTTCGGGAACTTGCGCGTTGAGTTTCGATAACGTACGAGTTCCATCTTCAGCCGTATTAGGAGAGGTGGGTAACGGTTATAAGATATCGATATCGTTACTGAACGAGGGCAGGATTAATATCGCCGCGCAGATGTTGGGATTGGCGCAAGGTTGTTTCGAAGCCACGATACCTTATACGTTGGAAAGGCAGCAGTTTGGAAAACCTATTTTTAGTTTTCAGGTGAGCTTTTACCGCTAAACTGTGCCGGATCCTTTGTGCTGATTAAAAATTTATTCGCAAACGGCTCGGATTACTCGAAATCGGTTCTGATCAGTGAAAAATGATTCTGGTTTCAGTTAAAGTTGGAAACTTATTTGATCACTGTTAAATGGTTTTAATCACTTGGACGTACTTCTGGACGAATCAATGGCTTCGATCGGTTGAAAATGCTTCTGGTCATCTAAGAATGATTTATGATTAATTATTTGAAAATCAGATCAGTTTCTACCAGACCTATTCTTTCGTAGAAGTCACATGAGAGACGCTCTGTTTACTTGAGAATGAATATCTGGTCACTAGAAATTAGTTCTGATTAGTCGAGAATCGTTCTGATCGCTTGGAAATGCTTTTGCTCACTTGAACCTACTTCTGGGAAAGAAACATTTACAAGTTGCGATCCCTTGGAAGAGGTTCTGATCACTTTAGAATCTCTCGGGTCTCCTGAAAATGATTCTAGTCAGAGTTGTAAATAGTTTGGATTACAAAATGCTTTTGACTCCTACATTCTAGAAATGGATTTGGTCACTTTGGCCACCTTAGCGTGACGATGATCAGTTCAAAATAATTCCTTCTTGTCACGACCAGTTTCCAACTGCGTTATTTCCAACCAGTAGTCATTTTCTGATGGAATACACGCATTAGAAAGAATTTGGTTACTCAAAATTGATTGATTGTTAGTTCGAAACATATTTTGGATATTTAGAACTGACTATCATCCCTTGCAAAGGCTTTTATTCATCCAAGATTAACCCCAATCATTTGAAATGTGTTTTTCCTTCCAATGAAGGGGGTCTGATCACTTGAAGAGGAATTAGTGGGATCATTTGGAAATGCTGCTGGTTAGTTGAGAATGATGGCGCTCACCGTGAAATGTTATTAATCGCTTAGACATGTGGTCTTGGTCTTGTGGTCACTGAAAAACGATATTACTTACTTGGAGATGCTGCTGGCTAGTTCAGTATGACTCCTCTAACAGGAAAATGGTATGGATTACTTGGAAATGTTTCTAGTTTTTCTAAATTTGTCGTAGCAGCCCCTTTCTTGGTTATTCTACATGAAAATAAACTCGTCAAATAATTACCCTCATCAGGGCCATAAATCACATCATAAAGACAAAAGGTCTTGGTGAGATAATCTGGATTTGTCAACTAAATGCTTAAGAGCTTAATAGAGTCAAAGGTAAATATATCCCAAAGCATTTGGTAGACCATAACATATTGGCACCCAATAACACATTGGTATCCAATAAAGTCACATGAAAATCAACAACCGTATAGACATAATGGACGTGATCTGTTTGCAACCACTTACTACCAATCTTGTGCGTAGTTACTTATGTCCCTAATAACATTCGAAATGCACATCTGCTGCAAACCAGTACAAACGAAGGGATTCACAATGTTATCACCAAAATAGCTGATATCCCAGTGACTAGTACATATGTCCACATAAACCTCTGTCAATGCAATAAGCACTCGAAGTACTGGATATGAACCCATACCTCCCATAATATATGCTGGTGACTTTAATAGCCACCAGTCAGGCTGGAAATACCAAAACATTGATGAAAAAATTTGAGTTCTAGAATGTCCTCTGATCACTTAGAAACGTCATCCCAGACTGAACATTTTTCTCGTTGATGATAACCAGTTTCCACCAGAGCCACTTCTACCAGTCATTTTGAAGAAGTTCCAATAGTTTTGAGGATCGCTTGGTTCACTTGGAAATGGTTTCGATCAGCGGAAATGCTTCCGATCACTTGACAATTGTTCTAAACATTTGCAATTTGTCCGTTTTTTATCACAATCCATTTCCATCAGTTGAAAATAATTTGGGGAAGGTTCAGGTTATATGCGAATCGTTTGGGTCATTTGAAAATAGTTTGGATTTTTAACAAATGACCCAAATCATTTGAAAACCGTTCTTGAGCAATACCCAACTAATATTTAATGGGAAGAGGCTCTGATCACTTGAAAATACTTGGGTCACTTGCAAACCGTTAGAATTAGTTAAAACTACTTGGGAGTGCCTCGGTTATTTGAAAATGATTCTAGTTAGAGTGAAAATGACTTGACCCACTGCAAAACGGTTCCGACCATTTTGCGGTTTGGCCTTTGGAAATGGCTCTTATCACCGTCAAAGTTTCTTGGTCACCTGAGTATCACTTTAATCATACGAAATTTGTTTTTCTTTTTCTAATTTCTAGAAATTGGCTCCAGTTACTTAGGAAATGTCTTTTTCATCTGAAAATTAGCATAATTATTTGGAAAATGTTATTGTTTGTCATAGTCAATTTCCAACTAAAACCATCTTTAAGTAGCTACCACTTTCCAAAGACTTTGATTATACGAGTGACACATTAAGAAGTACCACTCGTTGGTTAAAAACGGCTTTGATTACTAGAAAATGGTTCTAATCACTTGGCAATGGTTTTGAGGTATTTGGAAATGGGTTTGGTCACGTGTTAGTGACTTTAGTCATTGGAAAATTGTGTTTCTGTCAGAGTTATTCGCGAGTAATAGTTATTTGAAGGATGGTATGCTAACTGGAGACCGCATCGAATAACTTAAAAGTAATTCTAACTACTCAAGAATGGTTCTAATCATATTGAAATGTTCTCGGTTCTTAGAAATGGCTCTGATAACAAAAAGTGGTTTTGATCACTTCAGAATGACTGTAGCAATCTGGTAATTGTTCCTTTTCTTGTGACGAGTAGTTTCCAAGAAATATCCATTAGAATGAGGTAATTTGAAATGTGTTCTGTTTAGCAGAAAATGCTTGTGTTCGGTTAATAAGTGTGTCCAATCACTCACAGATGAGCGCTTATTGGAAAGTGTTTATGACCACGTTAGACTGCTTCTGGTCATCCGAAAGTTATTCTACGCATTTGAAAATTGTTCTTGTCGGTCATCTGAGATCACTCGACAATGACTTGGAAACGGTTCTAACTATTTGAAAATGACTCTGATCATTTAAAAATACATTTGATCACCTATATAATCGTTTGATAATTGTCCTTCTGTGCTAGGCCCAGTTTCCATTATCTCCATTTCCAAATAGCAATCATTTGAAAGACGTAGTGATCACTTGAATATCCTTTTGGTCACTCGAGAAAGGACCTTTCTTTGTGAGAGTATAATTTTCTACTGCCAGGCATTTGGAAACGGTGTTGGGGTCCGCTACGATCGGATTTCGCAATAAACCATCTTTAGGCAGCAGTTATCTGAAGGAAAATTGTGACATGTTTTCCCACGATTAATTTCATTAAGTCATTCAAAATCTGTGGTGACAGCAGCAAGACGAATTACTGCTTAGAACAAAGTAGTCATGACAATGCACTCAACGACGAAGCTGACATTCAATATATACCATCATTTGATATTTTTTCCCGTTTTTCTTGAATTTCTAGGGAATGCAACACCAAATCGCCCAAACGGCAACCCAAATCGAAACCATTAGATTACTAACTTACAACGCAGCAAGATTGAAGGAAACCGGTAAACCGTTCGTCAAAGAAGCGGCTATGGCTAAATTTTACGCGGCCGAAGTCGCTCAGCAAGTAACCATCAAATGCATCGACTGGATGGGAGGTGTCGGTTTCACCAAAGACTTTATCCAAGAGAAATATTACAGGGACTGTAAGATCGGGAGTATCTACGAAGGAACGTACAATATGCAATTGAGCACGATCGCTAAACAGATCGAAAAGGAGTATAAGAGCTCGTAAATTGAATAAAATTTTTACGAAAAAGCAAAATCGTTTTATTTATGATAATGTAAAAGAAAAACACAATTTTCTTTCTTAAAACGACGGAGAAATTGGTTAGAAGTTCTTGGAATGGTGTATAAATAACGGCCCCGTTGCGCTAGTTTTGTTGATTTTGAAACAGGCCGTTTCGACTGAACTGGTCATGGGTGGCGGTCCGCAACTGAAGACCCCGATTTGTGCGGCCTAAAATGAAAAATTTTCGCTAGTAAATTTGTGTCAACGAAATCAAACAATTTTTGAAAAAAAAATCTAATTTTTGATAGTGATTGCAAGGATTGTGGTGTATTTACTGTCACCCTATCACATCGGTAAACTCCTCACCACAGAATTATTTAATAATAAATTCGGTGACACGTGCTTTGCTTGCACGATTATCAAAACCGTATAAAACCGATCTGAATAAATAATTTTCTTAAAGTTCTAAACGTGCATATTTACATACGTATACGATACATATACGTACAAATACAAATCTTCTAAATGGTGATAGCAGCCCCATTCAGTACTTCGCCTTGTTCAGTCTATTACAATTAAATACCTAAGTAATATCAGTCTTTGTAAGGCATATTTATCATTTTAAGTTTGTTCTGGAAATTAGCTAAATTAGTCATATAAAACGTCTAAAACTTATTCGAACCGGAATGCGACCTTTACCAAGTACTTTTTCTTACTTTCGCATGTTTGTAGAAATAACGTCTAAAATAAGTGCTAGCAAAACACGTATAACCGAATTTATTATTAAACAATTGTGTGGTGAGGAGTTTACTGATGCTATAGAGCAGGGCTCTCCAAACTTTTCAGCCTTGGGGCCATACTGATTACTTCAGTGAGTTTTCTGCGTATTATACTTGTCATTAAGCTTTACCTAGCAAGTAAATAAATCCGAGTTATTATCATTCTGTGTTTTTTTATTCAACTTATCACAACAATAATAAGCTATTAGTTGTCGCGGGCCGGATTTGGCCTGCGGGCCGTAGTTTGGAGACCCCTGCTATAGAATATCAATTCCTATTCTGACTGAAATTCGGACTTTAACGAACATAACGTATCCTTTACCTGCGAATGCAACGACTGTACAGTTTTAAAGAATTCGGGGAAATTGGGTCGACCGAAATGCGTGACCGCTCTCAAATTGGTGAAGAGGGATTTTTGAGATATCTTCTGATAATGACGCTCGCAGATGTACAGCAAGATCGTCCTCAGATCGAACTTCTCGTAGAATTGCGTGATGAATATGTGAGAGCTGACGATGCTGTTCTTGTCGTTATCTTCGAGTTTACCAAGGATATCCACCATCCATTCGAATTGCTTTTGCGTCCTCGATACCCAAATGAAGTAGACCTGAAAAGACATCATCGTTCGAAAATTATCAAATGAGAAGATCTATTATTTGTACGATGTATTATTTTTGCGTGCATCTGAAGTAGAAATATACATGAGCGTTTGTTGGGGAATTTTCGAGGACGATCTGGGGAACTTTTTGGGCAATCCCTTACCTTTTGACACTTGAATCTGTAGTTGATGTTGGATTTGAAAACGATGTCCTTTAATATGCTGGCGAATGGTGTCACGCCAATACCTCCTCCGACTAATATGGATACCTCGAATTGGTACCAATCCTGATGGCTTTCTCCGTAGGGTCCATCCAGATAAATCTATTTGCAAAATACAATTTCAAAAAATTGAGGTACCTCCTTTAAAATTAAGGGGGATGAAACAAACCTGTGGTAAAGATTTAGCTGTTAAGGCCTCGTCGTACAATTTCCTTATATGCTTCGTCCACGGGCCTACAGCTCTGATATGTACCGTGAGGGTGGACTCATCAGGACTGGACGATAACGTAAACGGATGATATTCATTCCCATTTAAGCCTAAGCAAGCAATTCGCACCCATTGTCCAGATTTGTAGACGAAACTTAAAGGTTTGATGAATTCCAACATTGTTACTTCTGGAGAAGATTATCCAAGAATAAACGAGATTGCAGATCTAGTGGCTAGGATGCTTTATTAATCGCGAACTGACGAGCCCTAATAAGGACGAAACTATAATCAACAGTTGCAGTCCGCGATGAATGAAGCATAATTTCTTTCACAATAGTTATTGACATATCCGATTTGTGCTTGCTTAGTAAGCCATAGCACAGCTACTTCGTGAACTGCGCAATAACGCACCTAATAAGGTCGTTTTATAGACCCATCCAGTTTCTTCCCCGAATTAATAAAATGACTAGTTTACCTGATGGCCATATCTTCGCTTTAATAACGGGAATTTGAATCTTCTTCCTTCTGACGCTCATCATGATGTCTAATATGAAAAGTATCAGAGGACCTAAGAAGAAATAATGGAAAAACGGCTCCTGAAAAGTAATCGTTTTCGAATTAGGTAAATTTCTTAATTCCTTTTTTGCAGCATAGATTCTTGACGTGTGTACGTACCTGGATCAACCTTCCAGCTCCATGTAGAACCATGAAGATGAAGAAAATGGGATACAAGCTGTGAGTGTACCAGAACCAGTTGTACAGTCGTCGACGCACGATCGATTGGGCAAAAAGGTATATTATTGCCATGAGCAGCGTTAAAATAATTCCGGTAAGTCCGGTAATAGTACCCCAAGCCCAATAGTGGAATTTTGCAATCTCGTGTGTTCTGCGAAACAGAGAGGAAATATAAGAAAGTGAGAAACCGATTAGCTGAAATATTATTTAAGCACGTCCAACTAAATTTTTCCGCATTCTTTAGGATTTTCACACCCAGAACTTCCTCAAGATAAACATTTTTACCACAATTTTCGGAAAGTGTGCTTTTCTTACAGGAAACGAAGCCCTAAGTTCCCCTTTTTGCCTCAAAGATAGAAAAGTTCTCAGATTTATTTAAAAGTTGCCTCAACATTCTCTTGAAAAAATTAAAATTTTTTTTTCGTTTTTGCTTTCTGAGCTTCTTTCGGAAACATCCTTAATTTCCTAGAAATTTTTCATTTTATCATTCTTGTCATCGTTTTCCCTTAGATTTCCTTAAAAATTATTTAAATAATAATAATAATAATAATAATAATAATGATAATAATTACTATTATTTAAATAATAATAATAATAATAATAATGATAATAATTACTATTATTTAAATAATAATAATAATAATAATAATTACTATTATTTAAATAATAATAATAATGATAATAATTACTATTATTATTATTATTACCGAAGATTCATAAAAAGAATGTCGACATGTCAAAATAACAAAAAGTACAATAAATACATTAATTTCAAAATCACAAAACACAAAACTTTATACAAAGAAATGCAGTGTATAACAATTTTTTTTCCAACAGATGCTGCTTCAGTCGTCTCTTGAAAACACTTATATTGGGAGATGACTTCATGGAGTCATCTAATGCATTGAAAAATTTACACCCTATATAGTAATAATTCCGAATTTCTGGTTAAATGTGTAAAACAATTCCTTTCCTTCCCAGAATGTGTCATTTTATATTTTTTCTTTGTTGGTTTGGGGATGACAAATACAAAATACAAAAAATTGCTAAGCTTTTGCCGCCGCGTGTTCTTTCAAAACTTACTTCCGATTTTTTCAGTTGTTTTGGAAGTACTTTTTTTCTTTAGATGATGATGATGATTATTAATATTACAATAGCCTCTTCTTCTTCTTCTTCTTCAGCACTTATTTTCGTTCCGTTTGAATCTTTTTGAAAGTTACACATTTTTCTTTTCTCCAAAGATGATTTTAAATTTCTTTCTTGCTGTCTTGAGAATAAGCAATTTTTTTCAGATGTTTGTTTGGGAAATGCCCTGGACTTTCCAGAAATTCCTAAAATTCGTAGAAAGATTACCCAACATTTGCTCTTCGTTATTCGTAGAACCGTTCGAAACCCCCTCAATTTATTATGTTTTGTTAAAGATTTGGAGAAGTTCGTTTTGCTCTGAAAAAAACGAAGTCTTAAACCTCTTCTTTTTGGTTTGAGGATTACAAACCGTATTCTGAAAAAGAATTTCGGTAGTTTCCCTCTGGCGCTTTCTTTGGGAGCCCTCCAAATTATCATAGCTAGGAAGTTTTCAGTACATTTCTTCTCGTCGTTTCCTACATATTTTTTCAAAGGTTCCCCGAGAATTAGAAAGTATCCTGGCAACATTTTTGGTGTAATTTTATTTTAGTTAGTTGTTTAGTTATCTGGAAGATTGGATTTTTTCCCGAAAGGTGTGGTAAGGGTAATTTTATTTATTTTATATATTATTTTAGCCACATTCTCCTTATTCTCATTTGTTATCTGGAGGACATAACAGTTTTCAGAATCTTCTAAAAGAACCTGGAGCTCTTCAAGAATCCCGTATAGCTTCTTAAGAAGGTTTAGGAAAAGTTGCTATCGCTTCTCTCGAGAAGTTCCATTTCATCCGCTTGAAAAGTTATTTATTATTATATTTTTGGACTTCGCCTCCTTTTCCTCAAGGAAGTGTAACTAGTGAACTAGAAGAAGGTTCCAGAATTTTTGAGTAACTCGCTGTGTTTTTGAGGGATTAAAAGTTTTTTAAGATTTAAAAATTTTCCAAGATTGTGAAACCTTTTATTTTATTTTTGTGGTTAAAAGACCTTGAACTTTTTAGTGAACCCTGAAGTAGTTCTTGTTAAATTTCTAGCAAAATCCGCTTTCGTGAATTGCAACTTTAAATTTCTTCTTCTTTATCTTAGGAATACACAAGTCTTCAAATTCAAAAAAAAAAATCGAAACTATTTGGACGAAAAATGGGAAGGAAAATTGAGTGGGCCTTGACAGGATTTTGTGTTGCCGGCTTTAAGTTGTGAGAATATCAGAATTTAGCCGTTAAATTTATCCATGATTTTTGATAAGGTCAACTTCAACTTTCGGCTTTTGATCGCAAATCCTCATCGATTTATTTTGCAATAACACCTCTGAACAGCTACACAGGCTGGACCACCGAAACCGGACGTTCTTGAAACGGCTAGTGCTTGCCCGATAGAAATGGTAAAGTGGTGCGATAAGTTGCAGTCAGTACCCTGACTCCGAAGCATTGAATTTCCCATCACTTGAACTTGGTTCATAATGAAGAGTGCATACTTGGGCAAATGTTGACAGTTAGAGAGGCAATATTGCGGAGTGTCAGTCGCTCTGAACTGCAAATCAACAATCGCACACTACAAAGGATTCTTCATGGGGAATTACGTTTTCATCTATACAACTTAGCAGGTGTGCGGGCAATGAATGAAATGATTACCCACAACGATTACGATTCGCGCCCACAATATTTGCACTTTATTAAGCAGGATGAATACATTATCTTTTCGTAAGCAAAGGAAACTTACTATTATCTCAACACCTTAGACGAATTGAAGAACGTAATTCATAAAAAATCGCCCTAATCGAGAAACCTGCTGGAGAGAGTAGGTGCTAATTTCCACGAGCACAATATGGGGTAAACGAAAATGGACATTAATTGCAAGATGCGATTTTTCACAAATAAATTCATTAAATGCTGTGTTCATGAATATTGTAGTATATTAAATGTCACTAGAAATACATTATGTTACAAGAATTCATATAAATTTACTGGAAATAACCAAGGATACATCGACGTCCAGTACAGGTTTCTATAACAGCGATATACCTCGATGAACTGGAGTCAAGGTGAATTAAAGTTTTTCGTTTCATGGACAATTTATAAACAAAGGAGTGTAGTCCTGGTTTCCAAAAAGAAATAAAAAGTTTGTTTGGTTAACGACGTATTAATTGACAATATAGATAAGTCAATAAAGAACTCTATAAATATATTTCGAATAAAAGGGTTTTAAAAAGAAGTACCAGTGAGAAAAAGAACTTCACCATACAGAAGAAGAAAGAGTTTATAAAAGAGAAGAATCCATAAAGCTGCATCAAGAGAAAGAAAGAGAGGAGATATAGGAAGTACCGTCAACGGAAAAGAAATTAAACTTACACACACACACACACTAGGTAAATTTTTTGATTTTATGTTCAATATTTCCCAAAATTTATAAATATAATTTGTTATAATTTATGCTTTTTATATCATTATTTACGAGCTAGACCGGTGCAATTTAGTTTAAGAAATTTAACTAAATTTTCAGTACATTATTATTCATTCAGTGAAACCTTTGTCCACCGAAAACTAACGCGATGATAATTACTTTAGGGAATATCCGGTTCCCTACCCTATTTTCCGTTTCGGATATGGGAGATTTGTAATATGAAGCTGAAGTTTAAATTTTTAAAACTTTGGCAAATTATTACTTACGGACGAAAATAGTTTCTAAAGAGGCAAGTTACATCATCGGCTGTTTGTGTAGAAATGTGGTAGAAATTGAAGGCGTGTCCAACAATGTGTAACACTGAAAATATCAAAAACAAACATTATAAATGCAACAACTTACACTACCTACAGCATAAATTTGCTGCATTTGTTGATGAAATATGGCTTAGATTTTCTATCTGAATCCTATTATTATTATGTATGAAATCTTACTCGTTGATATCAACGCCGCGTAAGCGATATATTTGTGGAACTCCACCATCGAATCCAAAGGCAAATATTTACTCATAAGAGTATCTCGCAGAAGGCACCACAAATTCCTGCACATGGTCACCAAAAGGGCCGAATAGGTGAACATCATTGCCGATGCGGCACCCCTCGTTACCGTAACACCATACCCGGCTATCCTCCTCAGACCACTGTGTTCAGCTTCGATCGAATAGTCTGAATAGATAAATATTATACGTGAATATATCGCTTGTGAATTTCTCCTAGAAAATTTCCGCTTACAATACGCTCTCTCGGCGAATACTGCTATCAAAACCAGCGTGAAGAGGCTCTTCCAGAAGAGATAGACGGAATTGTTTTCAATGTAGCGGATAGCGCTGGTGTAGAATGAAATTTTGGTCGAAACTACTTTTCGTACGGTTCGTGCTTGATCGTCGTCGATTTGTTTCGAAAAGTTGTTCGCACCTCCTTGGAAGCGAGCGTCCAACTCATCTTTGCTCCTAAAGAAAGTAAAGTTTAATTTCGAGATTGAATGCATTCTTCGCGGTTAATAGAATGTGGGGAACACAAAGAATGGAAAGATCCAGATTTACTAGTAAGGTGACTATATTTTCAACTTTCGTTCAGGGTTTAACGGTCGTATCGAGAAGTATAAACTTTTCTTAAAAATTTTCCGCGTATAATTGATTTCCGCCAGGCTTTGGGATTTTGCAACAAGCAACCAAACATTATTTTAAGAGCTTTGTCCAAGTTTTGCCAAAAGCGGAAGGTTCTAAGCTTCGCTAAAGGGAATTTGAGGAGAACATGAAAGGGTTTAACCCATTTGAAAAACTGCGAGATTCCACTTACGAGGGCTGTTTTTTCAACCTCCGATACGCTATGAAGTAAAGATTGATGATGATTTTATTACCAAAAGTAATGTACAATAAAGGTTTCTTCTCTACATAATCGCCGGGACGATTGAGGCATTTGTCATATCTGTGAACAAGCTTTGCAATACCCTCTTCATAAGATTTTGCCGCCAATGATTTGAAGCGAGTTGTGACGGTTTCTTTGAGCTCCTGATCAGTTTGGACGCGCTGCTCCCCAAGCCACTTCTTCAGTTCAGAAAAAAGATGGTCACTCGGCGCTAGGTCTGGATTATATGGTGGTTGTTTCAAAAATGTCCCATTCAAATTCAATCAAGGAGTCGTTGGGTTACACGAGTAGTGTGAGGACGGGCACTTTCATGGATCATAACAATTCCAGAAGTCAACATGCCTCTTTCTTTGTTTTGAATAGCTCTCCGTAAGCATCGCAAAGTTTCACAATATCAATCTGCGATCATTGTTGTCCCTGGTTGCATAAACTCCACAAGCAACACACCTTGTTAGTCCTTAAAAACAGTTCTCATAACCTTACGGTTGTTGATGGTGCGTTTGAATTTTGTGAGTTTCTTTGGATAACTTGCATCCATTGTTGTTTCGGGCCTGTCATATTGAACCCATGTCTCATCACCTGTCACTATGGATTCCAAAGAATCATCTCCATAAGTATTGTAACTATCAAGAAACGCCAAAGCTGCAGCCATTCGGAGAGTTTGGTGGTTGTCAGTTAACGTCTTAGTAGCTATAGAGTGTAGGGAAGATCTTGAAACTTCCGGAAATTTCGATTTTCCTTAACCACTGGGTCAACTTGTTGAACAAGTTCGTCTGTAGCGACAGACTTGTATCCTTGACATCCTTCATCATGCACATCAGTTCAGCCATCTTTAAACTTTAGACACCATTCACGAACAACACCATCACTCATAAAGCTGTCTTCATACACTCGACTCATTCTTCGATGAATTTCCGCTGTACTATTCCCTTCTGCCTGCCAGGAACAAATAACACTTTGCAATTCACACTTCGCGGGGGCATCAATAGAGACAGCCATGTTCACGTGACTGCAGTTCCCCATGAAATGGAGTGTTGGACTCGGCAGTCACAGAGCATGTGGAAGGCGAGATACACAGCCATGCCTGGCGCCACGCTCACCTGGTGCATGCCCGGTCTTCATACTGTGCGATCGGAGGTTGAAGAAAAAAAACAGCTCTCGAACATATGTCACTTACCAATACAAGTTCTCGATAGTTTCTCGCGCTTTATCGATGTATTTATCCTCTTTAACCCCTTTGAAACCCAACGTGGCCTTGTTCAGTTTCTGCACGTCATCTCCGACTAAAGCGAGGAAATCCTCGAAATTCAACTCGACCTGTAATCCACGTTTATTAGTCTAAACTTTTCCACGTGCTTATAAAGCCCACCTTGTTGTGAAGACCTGCTCTCTTCAGCATGTTCTTGATGGTAGTCGCCAATTCGATTTCGTCAACCGTACCCCCGACTGTATCTAGGAAAGATCTGTGGAAGAACAACTCTACAATTTGACCTTTCCTGTTACCTCCCAATTACCTTATCATGGCGACAAAGTCATCCTTCGTCAAATATCCCACCGCATCTATATCGTACATGTCGAACAACAACTTGGCCTTATCCACTTCGGTGCCGTTCGCGAAAATTATTAACAAATCGGTGAATTCCCTGAACGATATGAAACCATTCCGATCTTTATCGATCAGCAGGAACATCCTCTGGACGAATTCCGTTTCCGGATGCATTCCCAGCACGTCGGAGAATTCGTACATGGTGATCTCGAACTCGGCGATCTCCTTAAAATCGCGGTCTACCTTCAGGATCTCGTCCCTCGAATAGTTGATCTTGAAGGCTTGCGCGAACACCACCCTAAAGAACATGTCCAATTTCGCTTTGCGTTTGGCGTAGGTTTCGATCTCTTTCGCGTTCAATTTTTGCACCGTGCTTTCGGTGAATTCCGTTTGGTGTTCGGTCAAGAACATCTTCAGGGTGTTATTGAAGGTCGTCCGTAAGAAGTCGCTTTCGAATTCCATCACCTAGTGAAATATGAATAGTTTAATTAGTTAGTTTAGATGGGGAGTTCTCAAGGGCAGAATTTAGGTTCTGTGGAGTCTGTGAATCTCCCCGAGGACGCCGAATACGCCTTAATTTCGTAGGTGTCAGGGCAGTCCCCTAAGTTCATATCGCACGATGAGTGCAATACTATCATAACTTCGAAATTGCCACTTTTAAGTAAATGCAACTTGTAAATTACCGAAACATATTTCTTATTTGTTCGTAATTTATTAGAAAGAACGTTCCAAATTCGTTATCGGGAATTTATAAAGATGTGTAACTTAGTAATTTTTTAACTGCAAAAAGAAGAAATACATTTGGAAAGAAAGTAATTATAATTATATAGTTATATATATAATTATAATTTTATTCAACGTAATTACTTCAAATACGTAAATTTTTATAGAAGAAATTTTTCTTGCACAACTGCACAATAAGTCCATCAAAATTTCGTCTTACTGATGTCTTTTCATTATAGGCTTGTTTTAGTGATAACCTCGAAAATCTTAGATTTGCGTTATGAACAGGTCAGTGAAATTTCTCGCGAAGTCTCCTGTTCAAATCCCGTTTTATAGAAAATGCGACTCTCAAAATTTTGACTTGGATCCAGTTCACTTTGTTTCATCAGAAAGTTTCTTTCTATCCCAGAACTTAATGTCCTTATATCAAAGATATCGCTCTGTTGCACATTTCTTTCCAAGTGCTATGGTATTCATTAGCTAGGAATGTTGATATTTGTGTTTTTAAGCACACGTTTCTTCTCCTTTCCGATTGCGGAATGCTTGCTATCACCTTTGTGTGTGGCCGGTTGGGCACAACAATTCTCCCAATGGATTACATTGCTTTTTGAATGAGCATTTTCACCAATACTTTGTTGATAATTGTATACAAAACTTTCAATTTAATTGGAGCCTCTTTTCCCCAGAGTTTTATTCTATATATGTATATAACTCATTCCCCTTTTGTCACTAATATTGTAAATGGTAAAATTCATAGTTGCTAATTTACTAGCATAATAAAAATCGGAAGTCTGGGCGCATAGAGCAGATAAAACTGCTTGCATGTCGTAAACTGAGGTTGTTCTGTCTTTTAAAGAATCAGTAACATCTCGGATTTTTTATTCTCGGCATAATGATTTATTAATCATGTGATGATCTAAATCGTTCTGCATATGAGCTCTTTCCTCTAATGATGCATTTTTATAGGACGTACACAAGAAGCATTGATCCCTTTTAGGAGTCAAAAATCCGATGTGATATTCATAATTAAACCCTTTTACTTAAAAATAATATTTAACGTATTCCTTTCCTGAAGCTTTATATTTATCTACATTCTACATACCAGCAGTATAAAGTAGGTAAAGTTAAACCACCATCGATAAATTTTATAAGATAATGTGATTTCACAGTATTCAATGTGCTCTTTGATATAATTTCTCATAGTTTCACTGATTTCTTGGTTTTCATGTTTGCCCCTTTTATCTAATTCTAATTCCCCACAGTTATTTAGGTTATTTTTCTGGTTTTCTAGTCATCATTTCACTTATTGATAAGGTGATGTGAAACATTTTTGTACACACTTTAATCTGTTCATTTTCTATTTCAAAATAACATTCATAATTGCAGTTTCTAGTTCTTCTTGGGTATCTGTACGTAGGCACTATTTTCTTCATGTGCCTGATTAAGAATTCCCGTTGGCTGTTAATGTTGCCGAATTACAAAAAACTGAATTAAAAATATGAAAATTATAATATACTCTGTCGTTGTTGTACCGCTTATTCTCGCTTTGCATTGAAACGTACAACTTTCTTCACAGCCTCTTTCCAATGTTCTCACAGGAACTGTTTTTCCAACAGCATTAGCGCTTTCCCAATTTTTTCTCGTCTTTCCATGTCCCAGCTTTTCTAACACACTTCTTACTTCGAGCAGTTTGATTTTCTTCGTTATTCCTAGCGAATTTTTTAACTTCTTTTAATAAAACATCATAAATTTTAATAATTTAATGCTGACAATATTTCAATTATCACAGTTATCACTACTATAGTCATTATAATTTACCTCTTTTGTGAAGAAAAATATTTTATCAACAGTTCGGACAAAATCTTTACAAATACTAACAACGTCAAACAAAACGATAACAAATTCATAACACATTTTGGAAATTATAATCGTATTTTTGTTCATTGCATTTATATAGAAATGTAATAGTCTCACACCACGTAATATTGAAATCTGCTCTGGTGCTATATCAACATTGTATTTTTTCTACCAAAGTAGTATTTTCAGACTAAGTATGATTATATTTGTAGTTGATCCAAGACGATTCAGAAATTGCCCAAATTTTGATTTGAGATAGTATTGCACTCGTATTGCTGTTAATTTAAGCTTCATAGGCAGACTATGTGGGCAGCTGTTTCATCTACTTCGCTTCAGAATCTGCACTCAAGCTCATTGTTTGGCCTGATTTTGGTTGGGCAACCAACGTTTAGTAAAAACAACAGTTATGACCCTGAGTTGATTTCTCTTTCATTTTGGAAGCCTCATGGTCCCATTGCAACTCAAGCGCATTCTTCTGAAGTTCCGACATTGCACGGGCTTTGTCTGCTATTGCAATTAGGTGCACGCCCATATCCTAGCCCTTACACTGTATTTTACAATTTCGACAGCAAGTTTGGCTCCGGTGAGGGTAGCGCAATTACTCTCCCGACCAAAGTGGTCTACTTGTTCATTTCCTTCCATGCCTTAATGAGTTAATACCCAAATTAGATACACCCTATTACACTCGTAAAGCTTTTTTGGGGTTCGTTTACAGCCAAGCGAAGGTCGAACCCATTTTGGCCTCGGCCATCTGTCTAAATATTTATTTTCGCTCCTTTTCCTATCAGAGACCTATTTGTAACTCAAGCATCTCTTATCTCGGCAAAATGTTGGGCTAATTGCTCTTTCTGTGGAACAATGATTTTACATTGCCTTGAAAAATCGAAAACAGGGATTTCATCTCTCCTCAATGCAAGACGGCTGCATCCGTTTCCGGCCAGAACAAAGTGTGACAACGAGCCCAGCTTCTGCTAGTCCGCCTGCCCCATCATTTAGACCAATAGAAGCCTTCCGAGCCTCTACCACCAAAATTTAGAGGCTTAAGTGCCAGAATGGGCTGCAAAGTCTTGTCCTACAAGCATCACATATTTCCATACAGACTCAACATATTGTGCTGCCCATTGGTGGTTGGTAATCGAAGAACTGGCCACCAAACAAACGGGCCGTATGTAGTACTACTTGGCCTTATGACTATTCAAAACCAATATACTATTCGAGGTTGTACTCCACACGTACGTGGATAGACCTTCTTCCAGCTCAAAGACTTGCTGTGGTACCTGTCTACGACCCTGCCGATATGTCCTCTCCACGTCGACCATTTGTCCATCTAATGTAATCTTTGTATTACGGTTGTACTTACCAAATCGTGATCGTTCTGCGTCTTGATGATGGTATAATTTCCATCCTTCGTGATGAAGATGTTCAAAGATCTGTTCCTGGTGTGCAAATCTATTGCCCTCAGCAGCGTTCCTTTCCTGGATAACACTTGTAATTGCAACCTCTCGCCGTCGCATTTTAATAGAACCGGTCTGGAAGGCGTCTTAGGACCCACCCATTCGGAAGCTACATCAATCCAAATTTTGAATTTTACACCAACCAAAAAATCGTTCGGTCCTTACCTAAATGTATAATCTCAGTACCGTCTCCAGCAGTTTGCTGCAACCTCCTCGTAACTTTCAGTTCTTCGTTGTGCTTATGCTTTTCCTTAAGCACCATTAATGTGTATATGAGACCCACGGTTCCCACTACGAAGGCTCCGATACCGGTGAAGGTAAGAATGTAGGACACCTCGCTGTTGCTGAAGTAATCGTAGGTGGTACCTTGCTTGCATTCTTCCGCGAGTAGCTCTGCGTTGAGTTGTGGTAAATGGAAGCAGGTAGTTGGCCTATTGGGGAAGACACACGAGCTCTCTATAAAATTCTCCTCACATTTTGGAACTTGTTGTCTATCTATATTTAGGAAAAAGAAAAGAAAAGAAAATAATTGTTATATCGATTTGTTTCAATTATATAGGGTTTGGGTGAAGTTAAAGTTAGAACGGAAAGTTGTTGTTTAAAAAACTAATGTCGACGCCATTCTTTAAAAGCGCTATAGAGGAATACAGAGAATGAGGAAGTTCAATATTTGGTATGCCCGGTTTGTCGCACGTTATACAGATAACGAAGTTATCATACAGTAGTAACATGCAAAAAGTAGAACCGGCAATGAAAGAACAATCACGGAGTCGGCGGAAAGGCATCATTTGATGAATTGTTCCCCTTTGGGATGTGGTTCTCGTGCTCATTGACTTGAATGTCAATTTGGATTATAGTAACCATTGGAATGAGCGAGATAAACTCTTATCTGATGCCTCATTGACAATCTGCTGATAACTTCTCCATCATCAGGGCTCCATGATATCGGTATTGGCGAAGAATCACTTCTTGTCCCAGGTTGCTTCAATACGGCAACGCCAAACCACGTGGCGTTGTTGCGAGGAAGAAATAAAAATCTGTCGGTTCAATTTACGATCACGTCCACAATCTGCAAGGTCCTTAAGCCAAGAAGTTACTCCTCCGTTTAAGGTTGTTAATCGCCCTTTCCTCGGATTTATCCAACAGAAGAGAGAACATTTAGGCTGATAATAAACCTGTGTAAGTTGTATCCATGTTCCGGATTCCTCAATGAACACTTCTCGGTTCAAAGTGCACCTACGTTTCTTCCTCGAATTTGCCCGCAGAAACGCATAATTTGTCCGAAAATTACTGATTACAAGAAATTCTCAAGGATCATCTCTGTTAGCTCAGAGTCCTTCGTTGCCTTTCCCTCTTGGATTTGCTCCAATCAAGACAGACGCTGATAATAAATCTGTGTTTGTTGTATTGTTTGTAGTTCAAGGGTTTTTTCGGTTGTCTTTAATATTTGATGGAAAGAAACAAGGGCAGCACTAATTCTATACGTAAATATTAATCCTTTGATAAATAATCTAAGTAGGGATGTTTTACGTAGGCAACACGTAACTCTGTCCACCTTTAAACATTAATTATTGTATTATAAGAATGTGCGCATGTGCGTTCAAAGTCCATGGTGAAGTCTTTTATCATATGCATGTTTTAAGTCTATAGTTCAAACCACTTGTTACGAGTACAACATCCCTGCAGTTTGACGTTTGGCGTTTGACTTCGTGAAAAGGAACAAAATAGCAGAAATAATGGGGAATTTGGAATACCAGCGAAGCTTAGAAGATTAATAGACATGACAATAAAACGGATACTTGCAATGTAAAAGTCAAAGGAAAAACGTCAGAGGATTTCGTAGTTAGTACAGGATTAAGGCAGGGAGGGGGTCCACTTTCAACTGTACTTTTTAATATTATATTGGAGAAAATTGTTAGACAGCAAGTTAAACAGGAATGGACACATGTCGTCATCAATTAGTAGACTATGCATACGATCTGGTTATTATAGCGAGAAGTGAAAAAGAACTTAAACAAATTACAAAGAGATTGGTATAGGAGGTGCATCAACTAGGACTGCAAATACAGGAGACGAACATTAAATTGTAAGGGTTGAAAGAATTAATGAAGAGAACGCCGAACTTTGGATAATTTCACAACTGGGATAATTTAAGTTTGAAGAAATGAATGAATTAATTTAAGTAGGAGAAAGAATATTGAGCAAATACGAGGAAATGAAAGAAGTTACCATTTATTATGATCAAAGTACTTTTTATGGAATACGAAATTGAGAATTTAGAAGACAATAATAAGGCAGACAGCATTATATGGATTGGATGTAGGACATGGCTGTTGAATGAAAACGTAAAAGAAACATCAAGGAGATGGAAAAAAGATACTCCGAAGAATTTTGGGTGGGGAAGAAAATAGGAACAGGATACTTAAAAAGGACGAATAAGGAAATCTACGACAGCTATAAGGAACCACAATTGGATGAAGTAATAATAATAATAATAGTAACTTTATGTTGAGGAGGTTGGTGTGTCTGGGGTACGTAGAAAGAATGGAGGAAGATCGAACAGTGAAGGAAATGGCGTGGAATAAAAGAAAAAGGGAAAATACAAGAAGACGATGGAGAGAAGCGGTAATAGAAGGTTTGCGGGATAATGGAATAAAAGAATGGAAAAAGAAAGCCAAAAATGGAATGACTTGGAAAGAAACAACGCTCTGATCCTGAAAGGCCTGCACAAAGCTGTGATATAATTCAAATGAAAAAGTTGAATTCCATAAATTGAAAGAATAGGTATATATACATCTTCGTCCATTATTCATTTTTCCTTTTACTCCACTACACAGTCAAAAGGATTAAAACCAGAGGTCACCTGTTGGCTCAAGTTCTTCGTTGTTTTTACCTCAGACTTATCCAAATCAACAGAGTCAACAAAGTATCTTTAAGCTAATGGTATTGGGCCGTATTTGTGGTATCTACGTTCAAATTCATGATTAGCAACGTTCCTCAGGGTACACTTGATACAAAACGTTTGCTTGTTTTCTATCATTTCTACAAAGGAACAGCAACCATCCAAGTAATTTGTTCGAATGGTAAGGTCAGAGGTGTTTGCTGTAGATAAAGATGCACAACTCTACAATGAACATCGTAATTTCAGCTTGGCTTGGAACATCCATAAAAGGGTTTACAGGATTTTTAAAAAATATTCTTTTAAATTTCGGACGATTCGAACTGCTAACAAATTCACACTAATTGCCTCGCCCTTATGTTTGAAAGATGTCCAATAAATCGATTTTCAAAGTTTCTACGTTTTTTTTTGTTGCTAAATGGGCAATAATGGCTTCGTCATTGTGCTCGAGAAATGTAAACAAATAAATAAAATTTTTATAATATTTCAGATGTTACCTTTTGCCAAACTTTACAGAAAGTTTGAATAAAGTTTTGGATGTCGATAATTGTAGTTCATTCTACAAATTTGCTATATCGCCGTTTAGAAATCCCTTACTCGTAAATCTTGTAGAAATCGAAGTTCAGGCCTTATAAACTTTGAGTTCGGCCTTTTCGAGGGGATTCGCTTCTTCATTCCGTTCGTAGATCTGTTTCACGAATTAATTGGAAATGTTTGATTCTACTTCCTTTTTAATATCTCGGATCTGACTATTCAAACAATTGAAAATCATTTATAAGGATAATAGAAATGTAATTTCAAAAATAGATGAAGATTAGACAGTTAAGGAATTGATGCTTCGCTAAAAGGTTTCAAAGTATATAAAATGAGGTTGTGACATTTGTGCACTAAATTAGTTAGTCCTTATGGCAAAACACGGTATACGGCGACTGTATTTTTCAGGATATTAAAACTTTTTCGATCAATCGGATGCTTATCCCTTAAAATGCAATGTGCAGGACGAATTCTGTTTGAAACGGGTGGCATTTTAAGGTATGCTTTAAAAGCAAAATTCCCACCTGTCGGAACTCTAAACACCTCCGGTTGGATATCGTCGTAGTCCAGTTTGGTGACGGCCATGATAACGTCGTATAACTTTAATTTCTTTATTCTATCAATTTCTTCTCCGGTGAATAATCTGTAAACGAAAAGTACTATTTAAAGCTAGATACGACAGGGTTTGTTCTCGGAAAGTAATGATTTCTAATGTGTGTGAGGAAAATTGAAGTTAAACAAACATTTTGACTAAAAGTGAGCCAACGCAAAGGAGCTCCAAATGGATAAATCTGGTTGCTTTTAGATCCTTGGAGGAACAGTTCGGAAACGTGAACTCAGCAAAAACTTTTAACAATATAATTCATCCATTCGAGAAGAAACTCGACAATATTTAACGTATAGGTGTTCTAGACTATTTAGGAGTTATCTTTACCCACTTGTTTGTCAAAGAATAGCTTGGAAATCTCAATAAAAACGTTTTAAATTTACGAAAATGTTCAACCAAGCTCCGACAGGATATGAAAGAAATTTTGAAAGTAAAAGCTTCACAAATAGTTTATAAAAAATTTTCAACAGAATGTTGCTGTTGTTATAAGACATAATCATGGGCGTAGAACCGTTAAGAAATACCGAACTTACTTGTTATTCCTATTTTCGTACCAAAATCTATCTCCCGTTCGTATTCGTTTGAACTGATCCACTATGACCGTCTTGAATAATTCGCCGGGACCATCGTCCGTCTCCAGAATGCCACCCACCCAAGGATCTATGATGTTCACGTTCTTTCCATATAATTCCGATAAGTTTGATCTTACCTGAAAATCAATATGATAAAAATAAAAATAATTCTTCTTCTCCAAAAGATACATAAAAGGAGTGGCGTAGTCATTGCTTGGAATATTTTCGTAGACTAATTTATTCGTAAATAGCGATCGTGTTTTCGAGAGCCAAAATTTAATAAAATATAATACAATACAATATAATATAATATAATATATTAAATGTAGAAGACTCTCTATAAACGACCTAATAATAAAATTAGGTTCGTTAATGGGCAGTTAACAAGTAACCGTGCAAAAGCCTACAAAGTAAGCACAATTTGCATATGCCAATAATACTGTAGGAAATGTTGACTATGTCAATCGCAAAACGCATCACCTGGAAATGTTCACTGTGTCACTCGCAGAACGATATACTGTACTGACGAGTCCTAATGAGGACGAAACTAATTAGTCGCAGTTGCGTTTTGCGATTGACATAGTCAACATTTCCTACAGGATTATTGGCATATGCAAATTGTGCTTACTTTGTAGGCTTTTGCACGGTTACTTGTTAACTGCCCATTAACGAACCTAATTTTATTATTAGGTCGTTTATAGAGAGTCTTCTACATTTAATATATTATATTATATTATATTGTATTGTATTATATTTTATTAATTTATTCGTGTTATTTAATTAAATATCACGATATATGTATATCGTCACCTTTAATTATACTTATGTTATATAACAGTGTTCTACCACAGTTAGGTCAATTAAACAAGACTGACTAAAATAATAGTTATATTCTTAGAACGGTTACAAACGTTTCCGGAACACCTTCATCAGTGAAAATATAACTAGATAATTGTATAAACAAACATTTGTTTTTTATTCTGGAACTATCAACAAAATAACTAATGACTAGGATTTCTTGGTTTATAATATAACCTCTTTTTACAGATCCTATATATCAAGAAATCCTAGTCATTAGTTATTTTGTTGATAGTTACCGAATAAAAAAGAAATATTTGTTTATAGATTTATCTAGTTATATTTTCACCGATGAAGGTGTTCCGAAAACGTTTGTCCACGTTCTGACACTATAACTACTATTTCAATCACTCTTGTTTAATTGACCTAATTGCGAAAACTATCATATAAGACTAAGTACTACAGGTACTACAGGTTTGTTGAAAAGTTTTGAAAGCAAAAATGAAAGAATGTGCATTTTTTAATGAAATTAGTTCTTTTATTCAGTGTAATCTCCCTCAACTTCAACACACTTATTCCAACGATTCTCCAATAATTTTGTACCATCTCTGTAATGATTTTCCGGAAGCTCTGCAAAATATAGTTCCACGGCTGCAATGGCTTCTTCATCCGACGAAAAACGCTTCCACGAAGAAATTGTTTGGAATTTCTGAAGAGGTAATAGTCGGAGGGAGCCAAATCTGGCGAATACGGTGGGTGTTCAAGCAACTCGTACTGTAATTCATTCAATTTAGCCATCATCAAAACATTTGTGTGAACACGTGAATTGTCTTGATGAAAAATGATTGTTTTCTTCCGTAAGCCGGGTCTTTTTCACGAACTGATCCAAAAGGTTGCAATAATATTGAGAGTTAATTGTTTTACCTCTTTGAAGATAACCAATCAACAAAAGCCCTTTTACATCCCAGAAAACTGATGCCATAACCTTCTTTGCTTATCGTTCTAACTTGACTTGTTTTGGAGCTGAACAACCAGCTTCAGTCCACTGTGAACGTTCTTGTTTCAGTTTAGAATCGTGGTGGTAGATCCAAGTCTCGTTCATAGTTATAAAACGACGCACAGATTCGGTTTTATTCTGCTTAAAACCATTCAAATTACGCTGAGAAATTTGTTTTTGATTCAGTTTTTGTTGAATTGTTAACGAATGCGCCACTAACTTTCCGAATAGCTTCTGCATATGTAATTCTTCGTGTAAAATATGGAGTACTCGTTCATCCAAGATGCCTATGGTGTCAGCAATTTCACGCTTAGTCAAACTTGTATCTTTACAAACTATATTATATACTCGCTCAATGATTTTTGGTATTGTTGCACTTTTTGGACGTCCACTACGTGGTCCATCTTGAACGCTTGTACGACCACGTTTAAACCCTAAAACCCATCGATGCACATTTGGAAATGAAGGAGCAGATTCTTTTAACACTTTCACCATTTGTGTATGAATTTCGGTTACTGATAAACCTTCCAAAACAAAGAATTTTATCACCGCACGATGTGCGGTTTTTTCCATCCTAGCAGAATACACTGACACGTCAACTTCAAATGGCTTGTAAATAAAGAAGGAATTGCCAGATCGAAATGAACTTTTGTGTGTGTCCAAATGGAAGATCAAATATTAAAATGGCGTATAAATTTTAATTCCTCCGCTGGTTAATAGGCGTCGCTTTCAAAACTTTTCAACCAACCTGTAAATATCAATATATACCTCCTCAGACGCAAATCGAAAATGGTTAAAGTCCTTAATCCTCTCCAATCCATAAGCCTCTCTGGCCGTATTAAAGTCGGGTAAACCGTGATCTCTGGCGCGCTGTATGTTCACCGCCATCAGATCTCTTCGAGGAAATTCCAACGGCCCGAAAACGTTCCCTCTCAAATCCTCGACGATCTTGTGGTCTTCCCTCTCGCACAATTGCACCGCCATTCCCATCAGCACCCGATCGATATCGACCAGTTCTTTGGATGCGTTGCTGTAGACGGTAAGTATAGCGTCTTGAGGTCTCCAAAAGGCGTTGCAAGTCCTGACGGCGGCTCTATTCCAACTTGTTATGGTCGTGTTACAACCGTTGCGGCCATAATCTCGGAGGTACACGCCCGGTACCACCAACGTGTGCCCGAATCGAAAGGCGGCCGCCTGAAAGAACTGATCGATTTGAGGATTAACGCTGGGATCGTAACCTTCGTATCGGGGAAAGGGTCCGTTCAGCCAGGTCGGTAACCACTCATCGTAAACCACGTGTTGATACGTGCCGATTACCCACTTTCTTGCTTCGTTGAACACTTTCTCCGATGTCCAATCTCGGTGATTTCTCCTAATGGCTTCCGCTAAATAGTTGTGCCAACGAAACCATAGGACTCCGAACGTCAGCAGGAAGGTGTTCTCGTTTCCGCGTGGATTTCCCAGTTCTATAACGTAGGAAGATCGCAGATTGGCAGCCAAAAACTTGAGAATGGGGCTGGAAATACTTACTAAAGAATCTATTTACGTTAGCGGTCTCGTGTATGTCGATCCAGTGGCCGTGATGAAACGGCGGCGGCGGATTGGCCATCGGTAGTCTGTCCGTATTGTATTCGGGAAACAATCCGCCGTGGGAGTGAGCTAAACGTCCATCCGGATCGATTGTTCCATTGGCGTACGTCCTCAACCGATCGCTCCATTGCTTCGTCACCCCGTACATCAATCCCCCATCGAAAAATGGGGTAATTTCGTTCAGCTGTTGGCGTGGATTGTTCGGGGAATAACCCGTTCTTTGATCGTAACGCGTTCGTAGAAGGGGCATTTCGGAATGTTGTGCGCTATAGGGGTGATTGTCCGGGATTGGGATGTTGAAATATTCTGGGGGACAAGCCGCTCTCTGTGCGTCTAAAATTTCTTCGACGACTTGTTGACCTGATAGGCAGAAGAAACCGTATTACAAAGTAGGTTGAGTTGGTAGATTAACATATCGACTGCCATGGCTATCATATTTGATAGCCAGTGATGTTTCCGTTGAGGCTTTGGCTATCAAATATGATAGTCATAATGTATCCACATGTTAGGCCATAGCCATCAAAAATTTATCACTTAGACGCAAAACTGGTTCCTCTGCAATGTGCTCAAATATGATAGTCATGATCCGTGCTGAAAGCTTGTATTTAAGTTTCACGTTTCATTTTTGATGACCAGGCAAAAATTCATCATTGCCATTAAAAATTTAGCCGGATTAAGAAAATATCTCTTTTACTACAATATTGGATACTTCATATTACGGGAAGAAAATTATGGTGTCCCCCTGGTGAACATTAGCAAAATTGTTTGGGCAGTCGATGTGTTAAGGATGTGTTTGAGGAGGTTACAAATGTGATATAGTGTCACTTCGTCAGTTGTAAGTAGTTTTAACACCGATTTACAAATGACCTAGAGTTTAGAAATTATGCATTAAAACGACTGAATTGTGCAAATATTTGGTAGGTAATAGTAAACAACATTACCGTGTTTATCTAAGACGTCCAGGTGGTCTCGACTTGAATGAGTTAAATTAAATAAGCGAGAATTATCGCTTGGATGTTTGCTTATTGAATTATTAAACGGACGTTTATTAATCCGAAAATCTACAACTGGATATATGGGAAACAGGAAGTTGATTTTGTTTATGTACATCTGTGTGTATCTACTTATACATACATTGCGGTCGTGTTGTACTGTAAAATCTAAATTGTGTTATCTAGAGGAGGTATTCCCCATTTGAAATATGAAAAACTTGATTAGTATAGGGAAATAAATCAAGAATCATTTCAATAAAATTTGGTCGGTTGAATCGAATGATTATTTCGGTCACTACCACTTGAGATACTTTTCCAAGATAGACCGCGGATGACGACTGCAGATTTTGAATATTGCAACTGAAATTTGGGAGGATATAGTATGGGAATGTGTGGACGTGCTTCGTTCAAGGATGAAACATCTAAGAAAGACTGCAATAAAGTCGGCCGAAGTAAGTAACGTTCTCTTCCAAACCTTATAACCTCTACAAGAGATCTACGGCTATTGATTTGGGGTATATTACAAAAGGTTTTGTGAATATCGAAGTAATCTGGAAGCACATTTTACCGAGCGTCGAACTATCCAATCTACAATTTACAAGACTCCGCAAATCGTACAATACCCAACTAAGCTGGTTCGGACACCTTACTTGCTTGGGAAACGATAATGTAGTCAAGATTATATAGCAAACGGATACTGAGGGTAGGAAGGTCATTTAGGAATTTTTGAAATTATATATTAGATATTGACGACTAGTATCTTGTTGGTAATCTAACTTACCAAAAAATACCAAAAGTGCGTTTTTTCCCGTTTTGGACTGTGATCCTGCGGGACCGAATAGCAAACCCTGGCTTAAATCGAAGGGATTTGGTCGATCCTGTCCAGATGGTGCGTACGTCCCGTCCTCGTAAGCTGCTGGCCAACGTCTAAGTAAGTGACCATCTGTGGAAATAGGAAAAAGATTGGTTATATGGTACGCTCATACTTTAACGTGTAGCTGTATAAATTGGCAAAAATTTCGTTTCCGATTGTAAAGTAACAAAAAGTACAGAATGTACTTTTATTGGTGGAAAAATGAAAGACCTAAACCGATTTCATTGTGAATTGATGTATTCTTCGAAATTACATCGAATATTACGTACGTTTTTGATAAAACTTCACGATCTAGCTTGGATTTTGTGGCCCAAACTCTCTTAGTGAGAGGTTGGCGATACGGTTAAAACTTTTCGTTAGGTGAAACTTACCTATTGCACCCATATCTGGCTTATCCAAATTATTATACCATCCGTCATAGCCAGGTAGCTCCGCTTCCGTACTCCTGACATTAGCTGGATTTGACGTGTTCCAACCGCCCAACAACCAATCTCCAAGACGAATACGTGCATCCTTTAAATACTCCCCAAATAAGATTGAATTGGTTCTGTTGTCTACCTGCGGAGTGCGTGGTCTTTGTGTTGGCGGTGGTGTTGGAGGTACGGCTGTCGGCAGATATTAAACTTATTAATTATTCAGTACGTGCCTTTCAACGTTGGGGCTAACTTTTTACCAAATCTTACAAGCACATTCAACAGTTCATACGAGAGTGCTTCAACAAAACTGTTTTAGAGATTGGAGGGTGTCATGATAGAATGATAATGAAATAACGTGAAGATATTAATTAAGCCTCTACAGTTTGAATCCCCTACCGGTCCAAAGTGTCTGAAATATTAGGAGAAATTCTTCTTAAACACAACGCATAACTTAAAAGACAAATTTAAGATTTATACATAGCTGTAAATCTTAAATTTGTTTTTGGTTGACCTAGAAAGTGGTGCAGGTAATCTAAAAAATAAGTATCTACGTCACGATGTATTTTGTAGTATATTAAAAGTCACACTTAATGTTGGAGTACTATTTATACCTTTTCGACACCACGCCCACCACCTTTTGAGCATTTTATTACCCTACGGGTGTTAGCTGCTTATTTTTTTATTAACTCTAGTCAGAGACGTTTAATGGGAGAAACAAATGTCACTAGAAATAAAATTATTAATTATTATAAAAAGCATCGATTAATAGACAGTAAAGCATTGTTAACATTCAGAAACATACATACAATACTTTTACATTACAAGAATTCATAAAAAATTACTGGCAATAACCAAGGATACATCGACATTCAATACAGGTTTCTATAACAGCGATATACCTGGATGAACTGGAGTCAAGGTGAATTACAATTTTCGTTTCGTGCACAACTTAGAAATAAAGCAGTGTAGACCTGGTTTCCAAAAGAAATAAAAAGTGTGTTTGGTTAACGACGGAGAAAATTGACAAGATAGATAAGTCAACATATACGTCAATAAATATATTTGGAATAAAAGGGTTTTAAGAACAAGAAAAGAACCTCACCATACCGGAGAAGATAGAATCTAAGAAGGGGAAGAATCCATAGAAATTAAAGGTGCATCGAGAATAGAAGTTAAGAGAGGAGATATAGGAAGAACCATCATCGAAAAAGAAATTACACTCACACACACACAACGCTAGGTAATTATCTTGATTCTATGTTAAATATTTCTCAAAATTTATAAATATAATTTGTCATAACTTATGTTTTTTATATCATTAATTAAGAGCTAGGCCGGTGCAATTTTCTTCAAGAAATTTAACTAAATTCTCAGTACAATATGATACATTTACTTAAACATAGCATTAAGACCATTTACGCCCCATTCCCCCCACCAAAATTTTCCAAGTTTTGCACTCGGACAAAAGACAAGCTTGACACGCTTTCATCTAAAGACGTATACACCACGTTCATGTGGTTAAGTATAGAGCGTTCTTCATAGCTTATGCATGAAATTATAACAGAAGAAAGTTCAAACAAAATAAAACAAAATTTGTAAGAGAAAATATTTTTTAACTATTGTAGGATAGCCAAAATTAATTTTTGAAGTTCCGCAAGGAACCGTTACATTACCGCTGAGATTACATATGTTTATTAATTAGACGCAAAAATGTAAACGCCAGTATAAATCGGACCACGTCTTTAGCAAGGCAAAGAGGAAATAACGATATGACGTGTATGTACGTGTGAGTACCATCATACTTTCGAGTCTTCTAAGTCCGTATTTAGAAGTCTGTTAAGTTAAATAACTCGAATACAATAGCCATCGGAGTTATTTGATGTAACAGATTTTTCCATACGGCTTTACAAAGAAATACTGGCAAGTCCGTGTTACTGCGTGCACCGATTTGGGGCAATTTCCTTCCAAATAAGAATTAGCGGACTGTACAGCGCCCTAAACTCAAATGAAAAACTATAAAAGATATCAAACAAAAAAATTATGCCAAGACATAAACTGTTTCGCATGCTCTTAAAGGTGGTGTAAATATTTTCCATAAAACAAATATATGTTTATGGAAACCACCCTTCACTCCCTTTTAATAGAGAAGATATTTCACTCTAAACTTCTGGCTTTCTGGTTCCACTACTGGTTCTTATACAATGCACCGATTGCTTCAACATTCTTGGATGTGAAGGGCACCTACAATATCGCCCTTCAATAACCCGGGCGTTTTCATTGTTCGTATGTCCACAGATTCTATTGAGATTTCGGCAGCTTCGTATTTGAACGGAAAAGAAGCTAAGATAAGGTTTAAGTTGTTAAACCCTATAATAAGGGGGAGGAGGGAAGGTGAGAGGTTGTTTCCATATATTTGTTATAGGGAAAATATTTACGGCATAATCTTGTCTTAACTTCTTTTTTTATATCTATAACAGTCTAAATTTCGTATTAACGTTTTTGGATATCTCTTATCTATTATTTCCGAATTATTGAGTCCAACAGCGTGGTGTTGAGCATAGGGCCCTGTACATCTCGTTAGTGTGAGATTGGTCAGCCAGCAAAGCTACCGTCATTTTTACACTACATCGATCTATAAAACTACAAAATTTCGTTTTAAATCAGTGGGACACACTTATCAGTGTCTCCTTCTTAGACGAAGGAAATATAAGCGCTAGTAAAATTCGTACGATACGTTGAGCAAGGTCAAGTGAATATTTGGATAAGATGTGTGCTTTTAATTTCACGATCACCTCGTCAAACGACGAATGCGAACTATATTTGTAATTATCCAATTTTTTTAATCATTGTTTTCCTTTTACATCCATAGACCTACTTTTACCTCATACAATCTCATAAATGAATTTAACGCATAAGTTGTGAAAAGTCGCTCAGCTATGTGTCGTCTCAAAGAACTTGACTGTTGACTCAGGAAATTTTATTTTCTCTTTGCAGTATACAGCAGATAATATTTTCTCTTTTTCTATATTCACCACAACATTCGCGAGGCTACCAAAATTCAGTAACGTTCACACATTTGAAATCGTTGGGGTAGTTACCCCCTTTTCGTTTCCTTGTTCACTTGAAAATCATTACTGTTGTTCCAGCCCTCCATTGGTTAGCGTCTAATGAACCGTTGTATTCTGTCCTATGTGTTTTCCTATTCTTAATTCGTCCTTCAGCTTCCTTTACTCCCTGAAGCAGACACTTTTACTACTGGCGAAAGGGTTTTAAAAGTTTGTTTTTGATATACACCCTCTGTCCCAAAAGTAACCGCAATAGTTCGAAATAAAGCACGCTATGTATGTTATGTCCACAAAAATCATTGTATTTATTCGAAATATTCTCCATGTGCTACAATACATCGATTTGCACGGTCAACGAGTGCTTCAAACGACTTTTTCATGTCGATCTCTGGGATGGCCTTTAGGATGCCGGTCGTCGATCTTTGAATGGCGTCTACGGATGCATAACGAACTCCTTTCTGCTTCAAATGAAGACGAGGGAACAGGAAATAATCGCATGGGGACAGATCTGGCGAATACGGTGGGTGCTGTATCGAATATATTTCATTTTTCGCCAAAAATCGGTGACAATCGTTGCTCGATGACACGGTGCGTTATCGTGCAGTAATCTCCAGCTGCCTGGCTCGCGATATTCGGGCCGAACACGACGAATGCGACCCAGCAAACGCCTCATAACATCGAGGTAATATACACCATTAACCGTTGAGCCGTATGGAACGAACTCCTTATGGATAATTCCCTTCGAATCGTAGAATGAAATCAGCATTGACTTGATTTTCGACTTCTCCATTCGTGATTTTTTCGGATTTCCTTCTTCTGGTGACCTCCACTCTGCGCTTTGACGTTTGCTTTCTGGTTCGTATTGAAAGCACCACGTCTCGTCACCAGTCACAATCGTTTTCAAGAAGTTTTCATCTGCACGGGCTCGTGCAATAATGTCTTTGGAGTGTTCGATTCGAAGCGTTTTTTGGTCGTCGGTCAATTTGTGCGGAACAAACTTCGCATTGACTTTCTTCAAACCAAGGGTTTCAGTCAAAATGCGCTGAATAGTTGTTTTAGGGATGCCAAGCTCCATTTCCATAAATCTCACTGACGATTTCTTCGAAATTTTCACAAATTCGCGCACTTTTTCCACATTTGCCTCGGCCAAAGTTGTCGAAGGACGACCGGCTCTTTCGTCATCGTTAACATCTTCTGCCTTTACGAAATCGTCGATGCCACTCGAATACTTGCCTCTTCGACAAACAATCGTCGCCATAAACAATTTGCAGCATTTCATACGTCTCGGTTGCAGTTTTTCCAAATTTAAAACAAAACTTAATATTGACTCGTTGTTCGTGATTCATTTTCTGACCGTTTACGAAAAACACTCTCACAGGATGCGTGATGTATCAGCTGACTATGCACCAAATGTCATGAAAATTTGTCAGGTTGGTAAGGAAGAGTCCCACTACAATAATCAATCAACTATCAAGAGATGGCGCCACTGGTTTCTGATTTATAGACGCATTGCGGTTACTTTTGGGACAGAGGGTGTATTATGAGCATTTTTAGAATTATTTTTTATTCTTTATCTATTTCATTTATTCTAGTTTTATACTTCTACACAATTTTCATATTATATTTATTTTATCAATGCCGGAAACAGCTTCGTTCCAATTAAGTTCATATTTGACGAATTTTAGTGCTACCACACCATGATTGTAAGGATTGCGGTGGAGTACAACCGACAACTAAATTGTATCTTGAGAATCACTAATTATGCGGTGCGAAGTTACGATCGATTAGATGTTTGATAAAAGTTTAAGTGAATTGGACGCTCCTAATCGAATTTCTTATACTGACGCGACTAAAACGCATATTTCCCCTGATGGAATACCATTTTAGCATCGTAACGCGAAATGCTTAAATATTTTCTACCGAAATTCGGCGACGTCCAGCACAAGTGTTAATTGGACGCGCAAATACATTTTCCCATCCGTGCATTAACTTTGTCGTTTCGAAGAACAATAGCGGACGATTGCAGGAATAAAAATCGACAATGTATGGTACCTATATACGTATACGTACAATACGTGATGCTGCACAACGGACTTTCCACGCCTATTCTTCGGCATACGATAAACAAATATTTTTAAACTTACGTTTTGCTGGTGTTGCTGGTGCTGCTGGTGGTGGTGCCGGTTGTCCTTGAGCTCGCGCGATGGATGACGCGATCGCGATCGTCAAGATTAAGACGTTCATTAGCAACATCTTTCGCGTATTTTAGCACATAATTTACGTGGAAATAAGATATAACTCAATCGATGGCGAACTGCACGCACGGATGACATGTAATGAGCGCTCGATTCCCTAATCGCGGGATTTTTAGCGGAAGGAAATCGGTTATCACGTTACGTGATAACGTTTGTCCGTGACTAAGAAAAACCGTAAAGAGGAAAACGAAAAATAAATATGACATTATGTATATCGCGCTATCAATTTTTGTTTGTATTAAAAATACATCGATCGAAAAGGGAATATGTAGTTAATCTGTCATTGTAGATGGTCAATACTTACGGTATGCATGTAAAGCAATAACTTATTGCCGGAATAAAGAAGGATAACTTCTAGGAGAAATAACAGATAAACTGCGGAGATGGACAGAACATCTTGAAGACCTGATAAATGAAGATGGATAAAAAGAAGCGGAGACGAACTCCGAAGAAACAGAAAAACCAACAGAACAGGAGATAAGAGAAGTAAGAGGAGACCTAAAAGAAAAAGCGCAGGAGGCAGCGGAATCCCAGCCGAAATATTAAAAGAAGGGGGAGATAATCTCCGGTAAAGATTATGCTAATCTTGATAGCACGGGATGAAGAGAAAATGCCGGGGCAGAAGAGCAATAAACTAATATGTCCCATATATATAAAAAAGGAGATTGGACGCCCTGCGAAAATTATAGAAAGGTAGCACTCCTAGAAGTCGTGTACAAAGCCTTAACAAAGATAATCCGAAACAGGTTACAAAGATATGAAAATCAATTGATAGAAGAATACGAAGGCATTTTCAGGCGAGGAAAAACTACTACAGAACAAATTTTTACGCTAATATTTATACAAAAGAATAGCCACGAACAAAACCTGGGGTTACATTTGCTATTCGTCGACTTTAAGGGGGCTTACGACTCCATGTAACGAAATAAATTATACGTAGCAATGAAAACATTAGGAATACCAAATCAACTTTTCCAAAACGCGATTTTTAGAACTATATCCAATTATACAAGTTAAAGGAAATATGGGCAATATGATTCATTATGGAATATTAATATATTTGTCTAGGCATTTACATTCTTATTATTTATTGGAACAAAGTGATCGCGAAAGTACTGCAAAAGAAGAATTTTTAGATGGACTGAAATAAAAGCTCTGGAAATGGATAAAAAGAATGGCGCAAGTTTGTGCACAACCTATAGAGTGCTATCCCGAGACCTCACAGTGTAAAGGAAAATGATTATATATATTATTTGTTGTAACCTATTATTAAATGCTTTTCTAAATTACAAATTTTAAAAGATTACTTCCTATCGTTTCGTATGTAGAAAAACTACGTTCCACATCTATATATTACATTGGTATCAATGGTTCCAAAATCATCCGAATAAATGCTTGTGTGAGCCTTTAAGACGTTATATAAAGTTTTTTTCAAAACTTTATCCAGTTTTTTAGAAATTATTTTATCCATTGGATCTTAGAATTTCCCAATATTTTTCCGTAACTAACTCTTCTATTAATTCTACCGAATCGGAAAATAAAACTTTTTCTTTTCAAGTTTTAAAATTGAATCCACAACATTATCTTATATCGGCTGTTGATGTAGATTAAATGTTGATTTATTTGTAAGTTATTTTACATTTTATTGGTCTCTTTATCGAGGACAATGAACCTTTAGTAAATTGTGTCAATACATTTTCTATTTCATTAAAATGCTTGAAATAAAACAAAGCAGCCTGAAGCCATGTGCCGCAGCGTGTGACTATAGACCTAGACATTTGGACAGATACATTTTTACAATCTAAACATTTAAACATTATTTGTTTTATTAACATCGAATCTTATTACAGGATTTAGTTACGGATATTGTTAAAAAGCTGTGAAAAGGAAGTTGGATTTGGGTGCCAATAAAATTTCTGTTGTGCAACAGTTATTGCTGTTAGATGTTAATTACAGCTTTATCATTGGTTTAGTGACAATCTCGTCGATGACGATATATTGGACATGGGTTTCCTTTCAGCTGAAGCTTGGTTCCATTTAACAGGCTGAAAACCTTCATACAATATATTTCATGAAACAGCGTTGCATCCTCTGAAAGTTGGAGTGTGGGTTGCTATTTACAGAAGAGGAATAATAGGTCTAATTCGTTTTGAAGAAACTTTTAATGCAAATGTTTATTTCTACAAGAAATGCAAGCCTATGAATTAGATAACGACCATCTCACTTGATTGTGAGATTTCGTAGATCTTGTCCTTCCTCCTCATCTATCTTCCTCTTATAGGTATGGCGGCATTTTGAGAAGGAAAATTTCTTTAACGGAGGCTGCACAGACTGATTTTGAGTGTCATTGTATTATATCAGGTGACCCAAATAATCGATGGACGTCAGGAGATTATGACAAATTTGTAGCAAATTAATGGCGTACATTTTATGAACATAATTCTTCTTAGATCAATCGTCTTCTACCTATTTAAACTTTTTTGATACTACGCACACCACCTTTCAAGCATTTTATTACCCTACGGATGTTTGCTTCTTATTTTAACTCCAGCCTGAGACGTTTAATAAGAGAAAAAATGTAACTAGAAATAAACTTATTAATTATTATGAAAAGCATCGATTAAAAGATATGTAAAAGCGTTGTAAACATTCAGACACATACATACAACACTTTCACATTACAAGAATTCCTAATAACTACTGGATATAAATAACCAAGGAAACATCGACATTCAATACAGGTTTCTAGAACGCTCTTATGCCTTGGATGAACTGAAGTCATGGTGAATTAAAGTTTGCGTTTCGTGGATAACGGAGAAATAATGTAGTGTAGTCCTGGTCACCGGAAAAAAAAAATAAAAAGTTTGTTTGGTTGACGATGAAGAAAATTGACAGGATAAATAAATATATTTTGGACTAAAAGGGGTCTTAAAAGGAAGTACCAGTGAATAGAAAGAACCTCACCATACCGGAGAAGAAAGATTTAAAAACAGGGAAGAATCCATAGAAGATAGAACTGCATCGAAGAAGGAATTCAAGAGGGGTGACATAGGAAGAACCATCATCGAATAAAAGAAATTACACTCACACACACAACACTAGGTAATTATCTTGAATTTATGTTAAATATTTCTCAAAATTAATAAATATAATTTGTTATAATTTATGCTTTTTATATCATTAAGTAAGAGCTAGGCCGATGCAATTTTTGTTTAAGAAATTAGCTAGATTCTCAGTACAATATGCTAGGTTTGCTTCTTGTTTTCTGAAAAGATAAGAAAGTAAATAGAAGTAATAAAACCGGATTTTCTAAGGAGGGTAGGCGGAAAATCCAAACAAAAGCATATACGAAATGAGAAACGAGCGTTTAGACAGAATACAATCCAGACAACTACGGTGGTACAGTCACGTCATGAGAAAGGAAGAGGATCAGTAACTAGAACTAGAACTAGAAAGATATGTAAATTACATAACAACAAAATAGGAGGAGAAGAGAAGCAGATTAGCTGTAAAATTGAAGAAGTAATGAGGGAGAAGATCATAGAAAAAGAAGAATGGAGTTGTTCGGATGAGTTATGGGATGCAACAAAGAAGTGGAAGTCCAAGTGTTTTGACGAACGCACTTTTGGGTAATATCGAAAAGAAGATTCGTGAGAATTTGCGATTTACAATCACGGAACTGAGTGCTCTATTCCCTCAAATTACGTACAGTTTTGTACGAGGTTGTTACTAAATATTTACACTACCATAAATATTGTGCACGGTGGGTGCCAAAACTTCTTGCCGAGGACAATAAAACAAAGAGAATGGGATCGGCACTAACTTCTCTGACACGTTACGATGTTCAAAGTGGTGATTTCCTCGGGCATATCGTAACAGGTGATGAGACTTGGGTCGCCTATGCCAGTGTTGAGACGAAAACACAGTTAATGCGATGGGATCGCTCTAATTCGCCCACGAGGAAACCTTTAAAGTGCCGTCAAACATTTTCTGCGACAAAAGTCATGGTCATTGTCTCTTCGTTCCAAAGGTGTTCTTCTTGTAGACTTTCTGGAACGAGGAGCTATAATAAACTCTGAAGTTTATTCCAAAACTTTTCAGAAGTTCAGAAGAGTTATTCAGAACAATCGTGTTGATCAGTTTTAAGTGGGAAGTGTTTGAATATCCTCCCCACAACGCTAATTTGTCCCCTAACTTGAAGAAATGGCTTGTATCACAATGGTTTCAGAGCGATGAAGAGCTACAAGCGAGTGTTACAGCATGTCTTAATTCACAGAATGAAGAGGGCATTAAAAAACTGGTTCATTGCTATGACAAACGTCTCAATCTTAATGGCAACTATGTAGAAAAATAGCTGAAAGTAGTAGCTTCAAGTTGTATATAATAAAGGACTTCTTCAGGTGTTTTTTAATATTTAAACGGAACTTACTTTACGATTCGCCCTCTATGTGTCTGTTTGTTACCTTTTAACAACTAAAATCCTTGATTAATTAAAAATATTCCCAAAACAAAGCAAAAATGGACCGTCAAAATATTTAAACGAATCAAAAGAGGAGCCTTCATTATTAGAAAATTGTCCATTTGGTGTTTGTTACATGTTTAAAATACGTGGATTTTATCCGGACAAAATTTCATGCGCGCGAAGCACCGATTCAAAGCTAGTTTATAAATAAAGGTGCAAAGTTTTACATCACTACTTTGTCAAAGTATCAAAAAATTGTGCAGATGGACGTCCTTACGTTATCTTTTAGCATCCCATCTACGTTTGGAGCAAGATCAATTCCCGTTACACGAAGTGTATGCTTTTAAAATTTAATAGAGGATGCTCGTAATTGCGTACGTGCTGAAACGTATATGCGCTAATTGGACGAGAAACACAGAACCAGAACCTGAACTTAGATTCCTGTACTGGCATTACCGTTACAAAATTCTGTTTATGGTTGTAGTCGCAAGAACCATTCACGGGTAGAATATGGATGAATGTTTATTGCGCCGTTCGTGATTGTCACGAAAGTGCATGATAGATTCGTATTTATTTGAGAAATTAGTAGGATACATCTATGACTAAGAGCGTAGCTATTTATTTAGGATGTTATTTGGAGATTTTGTTTGCGTTGGAACAAGGAAAATATAATTGTCATCGAGAATTTCACTTGCAACAATGATGATGACTCGAAGGTGCACGTTCGTCAATATTTTGGTTGAATATCTTCCTTGTATTTAATAAGTGTATTACTTCCATTTTATTCCAGAATTTGGAATCGTTTAAAAAATTATTTTTAAATGCACAGTTTGCAACTCGCAGTAGTTTCCTTCTTTAAACGTAAATATTTCCAGGTGACAGGATAATTCGCGTAGAATGCATTTGGAAGATTACAAACGAATTTTTTGTTGGAAACGCATGACGATTCAAAACAAGTTTCGGCCCTATTTTCATATTCGGGCAATTCCATTGCCTACCAATGTCTTGATGTTGTTGGTTTGAGTTTTGTCGAATATTCGTTTCTAGTTGTTCCTTGAAGTCCTCTTTAGCTTAGCTGTGAGTATTAATAATGAAGAGATTAAAAATCATGTCTCTGTCCTCGATCTCCTCAAAAAATATTTCAGAAGATTAATATTTAATTTAAAAATTTCATTGATAATTGGCAATCGGTACCATCGTTGATCTCCTTCTGATGTTATCCATTTAAAAAAGCCAAGGTACGTTCTTAATGGGCTTCTTTGATAAGTCTGTAGTATGGGTAACGGTATGAAAGATAATCGTAAGGATAATAATACTCCGGATCCTTCCTTCTAACCTCGGACAAAAGATCTGATGTTGGTGGCAGTTTCCAAGTCCTTTTCTGGAAGGACGACAGGGGCGTCTGTAGTCGGCGTTGTTATTTCTGGCGATTTCGATGCTACGGTAGTTTCGAGTCCCTTATCGATTCGCATCAATATTTTGAATGAGGTAGTTGATGACGACGAGGGGGATGAAGAAGGTTACCTGTAATTAAAATCTTTATCCACTTAAAGATATTCTGTTGTTAGTCGTGTATGCAGTAGGATATCAATCCGTTGTAATATTTCTGCAATCTCCCAGAAAATGTATGTATATATCTATATATATAATTTCCTTATTTGTGTGTTCCTCTTTTTGCCTATCCAGAGCTTTTTGAAGCCCGCTGATGGACTAGAAAGCTGAAAATTGCCATGCATATAGCAAAACGCATAGGCCAAATCCTAACGTAGCCGGATTTTTGATTTTTGGCTTGTGGGCCGAGAATTAAGATGAGAAAGGGGCGTGGCAAAATTCAATTTTTTTACATTTTAGCTTATATTTTCTTTTTCTTCCTGCCTGGCAGGGACAGGCTTAACAGCTAGTGTGTAATAAATTCCGTTTAGAATGACGTATTTACTTATGTACCATTTTGCATAATGTCTTGTAAATTTGTTAAGTAAATGCAGATATTTGAAAATAACACACTTGCAGTCCAGCAATTTTCTTCTTATAGGGATCCAATGTTCTTGTCTAATACAAAAATTCTTGTACAATGAGTGTATATTTTTCTTAGAATGTTGCTACGTTTTAAAAATTATATTTAACCTTTTCGATAACTTTCTGTAGGGAACCCTGTATATTGCCATCTTCTGTCTAATATATTGTCATGTATGATAGGGCGCGGTTTACAGATCAAATCGCTGATGAGTTAAAACAGATTGAAAGAGGAAGGAAGCTTGGTCAATCACTCCAAAAACGTTTTCTGCCAGAAACTTGGTAGAAAACGTGAGATTAATATATTTTGTATCTTTTTGTTTGTATATTTGTATCCTTTTTGTCTTTTATGTGAATGATAATGCCCTCGTTTCTTTTGGAAGTTTATTAAAATAAAATGTAGGGGACTCTCCATGAACGATCTAATAAATTAGGTTCGTTAATGGGCAGTTAACAAGTAACCGTGCAGAAGCTTACAAAGTAAGCACAATTTGCATATGCCAATAATCCTGTAGGAAATTTTGACTAAGATCTTTGAATAAAAATCTAAACTTTAATAAATCCCACGCCTGTCATCACTGATCTACGCTTTTTTTTAATAACAATCGATATCGACATATTTTCATTTACCTAAGATTTCCTCTAAGCCGGTTTAGTCCTCTTTTTTTGCACCTCATCCTTAATGGTCAAATATTCCATCAGAAATAGATTATGAATTGCAGGAGGGTAGCGATGTAATGAAAAATTAATGTGAGTTTCTTTGACTAATTAAAAAGTTGTCTATTAAGTTGAATTATTAAAATCTCTTCGGATTCCAAATATGTAAATAACAGAACCCATTTGTATTGATTGATAGTGGTGCTCGTCAGGAAACAGCACTTGAGTAGCTTACTATTACAGCCGGAAATCAATTCCGCGTGTCTACTTTCACAGGTTGAGTGAACTTAGGGTTCCCAACATGTACCGGTAAATTCCAAACCATACTAAAGAATTGGACAACGGACGATGGTAAATGTGGAGATAAAACCCAGAAAATGTCGGTCCGAATTGATACCTAATGTTATAATGAAAACTTTTGGGTTATTACCCATAGGGATGCAGAAGAATTCTCGAGTATATTCTTCTGTTAGCCTCACTAAAACGTCATTTACCCCGTAATCTTCATGAATTGTGAGAACGAGAACGATACAGGGTTAAAAATATAATCCCTGACCTGAAGAAGAAAACAGAGAGCTACACGTACGTCATTTGGGGAAACACAGACGAGGTGAAGAATCATTAGGTGTACTTGTCAGAGGCATATTTCTATTCTTCTTATTTACTATCTACATCGTCTTCTTTCTTCGTTGGGGCTGTAAATATTACAAAATAATGAACCCTGGTTACCGAAGGGAATGAAAATAAATACACACAATTATCTGACTTGGACCTAAGAAGTCCAAAAGGATGCATGTAGCAATAGCCTCGCAGAAATATTTATAGAGATAAAAGGAAAAAATCGTTGATTTTGTTAGCAGAAACGCAATTGACTTGAAATTTTGTAGAACCAATGTTTATTGGAAAGAAACCTAATATTCTTATTCATTTATATTTCGAATCTAAATGCATTTTTATTTAGAGCGAAAAGTTAGATACAGTCTTTAAGCAGTTGCTTGTATAAGACACAACAAGGAAAGATTTAAAAATATCATGCCTGAAATTGGTACAAAAGTGTAAAACTATGTAGAAATGGGCCATGTGAGCATGTAAAATTAAAAATGTTTGTAATATTCCCACAAAAGTACAAAAAGCTTTTCTTCACACTAGTCGCCCATCACAGTACTATAGAACAGGCAAACAACGCAATAGCAGGTCTCTTCTGGCGTAGGCTCTTTGCCGATTGGAAACTTATTTCTAATACGAGCAAAACTGGGGTTACTTGTCTCGATCTAAATAACAAGCAAGGTCATATAATAACAATAAAATAATATAATAAATAAAAGCCCATTTCAACAATAACTTGCTATGTGTCAACCTACACCCAAAATACCAAGATGTCAGTTTGCATCGAATACTATCTATTAACCTTCTTAAAAGATATCTAGAGAACACTATAGCCAAAATAAACACTCGAAACAAGCTAAATCTTCAACCATCAGAACACCAATTCAATTCACTGTATTTGATATCCAAGCATTGTTCTCTGGCATGGTTGAATAGTTGATACGTGAAAAGGTGGACAGTAAGTTTAACGTAACTATGAAGATAATCGTGCAAATATGGAACTTTCGGCGTGTCTTCAATAAATTATCTAATGTTGTAACTAGATCGTGGGAAATTACCGCCTAGAAAACAACTACTACGCGAACAGAATCCCCGGTAGTTGTATTGTTGTTGTTGTATTGTATTTAGGAAGAAAATTGTGCCCCAAATTACAATGTATCATGTTACTCCACAAATCATGATCTAAATACAATGCAATGACCGTTAATGTTTCTGTCCGGGTAGTAGTCGTCCTGTAGGCGAGAATTGCCCACCTAATTACAAAGTTCGGCAACACAATTCAATAGAGTTTCGCACCACAATCAGACATATAATTTCTTATACAATTTTTGATGGTAAATCCAAATCTGGCCGCTGAATTGTTTTAGCACGTTAGGATTTTGAGATATCCTAACCTCAAAGCGTAAAGAATACTGTTTTCGGTAATATTTGAGGGGATTTCTTAATAACTTCCGTTTATTGTTTGTTACCATTCATTCTCTTCAAAACCCATTTCCGTTTGTTTCGACTCGGCATTAGAGTTCGTTCCAAAAATTTCTTTTTCTTTCCTAGTTTTTGTAACAACTTTCTACAACGACGACAGAGACGTTTGCAGTCAGGGTTGTTATTTCTGGTGATTTCAATGCTACGGTAGTTTCGAGTCCCTCATCGATCGGATTTGCTTGAATATTTTGAACTAGGCAGTTGATGACGACGAGGGCGAAGAAGAATTTAATTTGAAGAAAAGTTACGTTTGGTACTATAGAGCTCTAACTCCTCGATATCGCTAAGAAATATGAAAATTGGTTAGGCTGACACTCTAGCAAGAGCAATTGAAAAAATTAGTGAAATTAAGCGCCCCTCGTATTATGCCATTATTTCGCATAAATATGCTTGTCATTTATTAGGTTATTAGTTTTCGCTTGAATGATCGTTACTTCCACCAGATTTCAAGTTAATATATCTCAGACAACTTTAATTTAAAGTAATTTTGAAGCTTCTAAGATCATCCTGTGTTGAGATGAAATGTGGGAGAAGGAGGAGGGAGGGGTTTGTCCCTTTTTTGTTTATCCGTGTATAACGATAAAATATTTTTGTTATGTATGGTACTAACTTTGGAAGAAATTTTCAGATCGGCTTCTTCAGTTTGGAAGGACAAAGGAGCTCTCGTCAACAAAGAGCAGAATAAATTCCAATCCTACAAAACATTGCGAAGAAATTTCGTATACAATCATCATTCTTTCCCATTTTTTAACAATAATTATTAAAGCAAACATTTAATTACAATCGCAATTGTAATCTTGAAGACGTCACGTACGGTAACCGCAATTCGTATATTTCATTCCCATTCTTTTTTTTTTTTAAACAAATGATTCAATATATTCCCGGTATAATGACATCGTTCCTTTATTCTCTACGATTCTAACGAGCTCCCGAAGCTCCTGTTAAAGCGTAAAAGCGGTAGCTAATTGATTGCATAAACGGAAACGTTAAACGGCAGAATTTGGGAAGAAGAATACTAATCGAATTCGTCTTAAAACGATCGCTTTGTCACAGGTTTTTGTTTACATTAGAACGTTAGTTAAACGTATATAACACCCGGTATTCTATCTCTCGTGTCATACAGTATCAGACGTCCGCTCCAAATAGAACTATTTTAAAAGAACAGGAAGTGGTTTGTTACCGTTTTCATATTTCGTCGTTGGTGAGATGGAGTTCGGATTAAAAATGCGGTAAGTCCAAACGATATAAATATTTTACGTAAACATTTATGTTTTTATGCTCGTTATCGGATTAAGGTTAGGCATGTTTTTACCGTTTCCGGTTTAAATATTGAAATATTTACAATTAATTTTTGCTATTCTCGACGTTCTAAAGAAGAACAAAATAAAAACGTCCAAACATGTTTCTCCTGGGAAAAATTACATTTTAAGCAAATATCTCATTACTTGTTTCGATTTCTTTTGGTAATCAAATCAAACGCTTTTGGACTTGGTCTAAAAGCTGCTGGTGCAACATACCTTAATCAGGACGAACCCAATCCTTGTAGCATTTTTAACTACTTTTCTTTGCCGAAAATTTGTTCCCTCCCAAATTCGTGTTTTCCAGCCAAATTAAGCACTCCACCTGTGATCAATTGACTGCTAGTTAAATTGGTTTTGTCATAAAAACCGGTGCTAACATGATGAAGTTCCGTTTGCAATCTTTGCACAATTTCACTAATGTATTCATTTGCTCTCGCTAGGGTATCAGCCTAAGCCATTTTCATATTTCTTGGCGATCTAGGGCTCTGTAGTACGAAACGTAACTGTCCTTTACATGATAAATATTTTAATTATAGGTAATATTCTTCGTCGCCTTCGTCACCATCAACTGCTTGATTCAAAATGTTCAAGCGAATCCGATTGATAACGAACTCGAAACTACGGTCGAATCGAAATCACCAGAAATAACAACCCCGCCTACAGACGTCCCTGTCGTCGTTCCAGAAACGGAACTTTCCAGTGACGAAGAAGACATGGAAACCGCTAACAGCATGGTCTTCAGACCTTTGTTCGTTTATAGGAGGCAACAAGCGGAAAGACGGAGGATTTACGAGGAGGAACAGAAACCGGTGAGGAGGAAGGATCCGGAGTATTATCCTTACGGTTATCCTTCATACGGTTACCCGTACTACAGACCTATCAAGAGGAAGAAGCCCGTTCATAAAGAACCTGAATTTCCGGCCTTTATTTTAAACGAAGAACATCCAAGGAGGAAAAACTATGATATTGCCTATTGCCAATTGCCAATGAAATTTTTAAGTTAACTATTAAATCTTTATTTCTTTTTATGTATGAATATAGCCAGTAGTATTTATTCGATTAATGAAGTATTGGTAGAATTCTTTTTACTTATTTATGTATTTATTTAATAATTATCGAGTTTTATTTTTTTTTACGTTTAATAAATATTCAAGCAGAATTTTCTTGACTTATTTACAGTCATCATTAGCACCTTTATTGATGTAAATAAGATGCAAAATCGAACTTGCGTAATTACGACCTCTGCTCTGGGGAACATTGTTGAAAGTGCTGGTAACGATTTACGCGCTTATGAATAATGTAACTGGCGGTAAAAATATTTGCATTATACGAGGGCGATTCGTAAAGTAAGTTCCGTTTCCGCCTAGCGAGCAGAGGAGTGGGGATATCCGCGCGATCGCAACGCTGCGGTTCAATGCGAGTCTGGCAGTGCTAGTGCGGGAATCACTCGGACATTTTTTCGTATTATTAGGCCAAGCTTCAGAATGTTTTACAACCTTCCTAAATACACATAAACGATAATCTTCACTTGGGACTCACCAATTACTCTAATTTTTGCTATATACTTGTTCCTTTAGGTACACGTACGAAATTAATCTAAATTGAATTTTGAGTTTAGATAATTGAAACTCTTCATGGCAGTGATGTATATCATTGCACCATTGATATCAATTTATTTTAACGGTGTCACCTCTTCATGATGGATTATGACAATATTCTAAATTTTGAGAACGACATTTAGGGGTGTTATATTAATTTAATATTTATACGCAAGAACGGAGAACCAATGCCTTTCCACGTCTCTGGTTTCTGCAGTAGTTACGTGTGGTGTTGACGGAATATGTTCCTAATAGGGGTACGTTATTGCTCCATTGTTCTTACCAAACCAACTTTGTGATGAGAAAAATGATATATTCCTTCAATTTTTTTAGTAGGTTTCGTCCCAAAACTTTAAAATCTATTGTAATGTACGCGATGATGAATTTTTTATCCCAGGATTGTCAATTTACTTTGTAGGTTTACCCATAATTTGCCCAGAAAGGTATTTACGATTAGCTTCTGTACATTTTTTCGGACTTTCGTCGTTGGTGGTAATGCCAGATACGTCTCTTTAGTTTTAATGCGTGTTTAATCGAAGTTTCAGTATTCTTGAAGAGACCACATGGAGACGTCGATATCAGATTCAATACAGGACAAGTTTCTGCCATTCGACTTCAAAATTCCTGTAATTTTATATTCATACGGCTACTTTACATGAGAATCTATGTACATATTTTGTTGATTACAACTAAAACTTACAACATTTACTTATTTTGGTCGTACTAAGGAAATTCCGAACATCAATTGTGGGTACACTTTGCTTAAGGAACACATCTTTTGAATATTTAGTTGTCATTTTTAACACTGGACGAATTAAATTTTGACATAATTCTAAATCTGTATATATAGAAATGGATCGTAGTTTGTTCGGATGCTTAAAACTTGGAAACGATCGGACCAAATTTGATACTTCCTTCTGCGGATTTGTTCGTAATTGTTACGCCAAGGTTTAGGAACAAGGAAAAGTCGAAACAAATTTTGGGCAAAACGAAGTCTGCCGGGGCACCTAGTTAAATACAAAAACCTTTGTCGTTTGACTTACAAAGCAACATACGTTTTTGTTTGATTTTGAATGTTGCTCTCCTCGTACAATTTCTGACGCCTGATACGAGCTAGTATCACGCAATCCGCTTCTGATGCTTTCGCTTTTTAAAATTTAACGAAGAGCTTATAAACCTCATTACCGAATTTGACATATTTCTTGGTGGAATTAATAATAGGAGAAATATCAGTTGGTAACATTTGTATACAAGAGCAACTTACAAAAGAATATAAAATTGAATTTCAAACATTTTCTTGTGATGGTTTTTATGAATTTATAGGCGGTTTAAATCCAGGGAGAGAGAGGGTGCCAAAGGAAAGGAAGAGGGGAAATATCCTACCATTATAAGAAAAAGGGGATGTCAGAGCCTACCCAAACTACAACATTAATGAGTGTGTTAACAATGACAATAGAAAAACTAGCTGAAAAAAGAATAAGGTAAGTTTGACCTATAAAATGAATACTTGCTTGAATGCAAAATTTCCTGTTCTTTTGATTTTCGAAGTTAAAAATAGAAACTTCCATTAAGGAAAACAGAAAGACCTTAAAATAACCTTGAAATGTTATTTTATGGTCAAATTTAAGGTCACCATTGAATTTCTCGTTGAAAATTATAGTTTGGACCCTTGTGCTTTTGTAATGGGTCATTCCCAGCAAAACACTTAGATATCTCCATACGTTTTGGTACACCCGATGTAAGTACAAAGTATTTCTGCATACCTCACGCTTAAATCTTGCCACATATTAGCTAGCACTCCTCCCCATCTTCACTTTGATCATTGGCATCTGTTGCTGCTACTTGGAGTTGAGACTAAGACTTAAGGGCCAGAGCAAAAGTTTTGCATATCAGCGATTTGCGCCTTGGTAGTTCGATCTTTATCAGTTGTTTTTATCCCGGTCATTATATTTTATAACAACGTATTTTAGTCCTTTGTATTTCGATTTCCGGAGAAGGTAAATGCGCCCCTGACTACATTGGACAACAAAATTTCGTTCTTTGTTTGTTACAAGAATGTAAATAGCTGAATTTTCTAGCATTTTTGACGCAAATTTCAAATACGTACATAACTGGCTTTTTCCATCTGGTATATTCTTTTTTGTAAATGATTACCATTTTTTGTTATAGGAAAAAAGCATTGGGACAATATATAAAAGAAAAAAATTGTTCGTTGTGCAGTGCTTTATAGTTAGACATCGTTGGTGATACTTTATTCCCCAGTTTTCTACCGAGGATGGCAACTTAGTTGCCCAAAATATGTACGTATCTTGAATTATTTTCGAAACGTTTGGTAATGGTAATTTCATTTCTTTTACATATTATTTTAACTACAGTTTCCCTTTCTCTAATTGACAGTAGCACAACAATATTATATCTGCAAATTCTGTACGCCGTAAATATGTCCCTTATTGATGGTCTGATGTACTTGGCTGCTTTCAGGTTTTAGCAGTAGTCAGCCCGCACTCTTCGGGTCCATTTCCCTACTACCGTGTTTATATGGTTTCTTGATGAAAGCGTTCTCCATGTTGATCACTTGCAGCTCCAACATTGGTAGGGAAAAATCCAGATAAGAATCTAAGAAGTGGATCTTGACTGGCATACTACATCCAAGTGCTTTAGAATCTAAGAAGTGGATTTTGACTGACATCCAAGTGCTTTATAGTTTTGAAGAAGTTCAGTTATAAGTTCCTCGTAGTTGTCTCCTTATTATTTGCAACCTTCTTAGGGATTTCCACGCAGCTACTTCCTGTACAAACTGTCTTTAATTTCAATATCATTCATTAGGTCCAGTTCCATCACGATCCAATGTTTTAACGAAATTTTTTTATTAAGTGAAATAAATTACAGTTGGTTTAACACTTAACTGCTGCAATAAAAATGAAAGGAAATAGGAAAAGGATTACGAATTATCTTCATATTCCGAACCAGTGCCCGAGAATACATATGAATTAGCAAACACTGAAGATGTAAGAAAATCATTGTTGACTACTGTTATTAAATCATCATGGGAAAGAGCTTTTTGATGATGCCGACGTCAATTCCATGCACTCCGCGCACTCGTTTTTGTCTGTAATAGGGCTACCCTTGTTTCTCGTTTAGTTGCTCATGAAACCGTAAAAATCCGGAAATTTGGTATTAGCGTGTATTCTTGTGTTTCGGATTACGCGACTTGAATTTTTATTTCGAGGATTGCCAAATTACTATCTAGATTTTCCCGCAATTAGGATTAGCTGCTGAACATCTGCAGATTTTCGCCGTTGATGTTAATGGTGGAAAGGTATCTTCAGGTTTAAAAATCCGGAAATTTGCATTAGTGTGTATTCTTGTGTTTTGTAGTATGTGACTTTGTTACGGATTCCTTCAAAATTCCCTCATTTATGTTCTTATACATTTCCGATAGCAGAACACAATTAGCACCGGTTGCACTTAATTTTTCCACGATAGTTCAGACTCGGAAAGTACATATTTCTAAGGTTTTGCAACTTTAATTTCTGATACTTCATACATTACATTTTTCTCTTAAGATTTGACTAATTAGATTCATCACCAATTTATCCCAAAAATCACCGTATACATTTACGAACCAATACTTTTAAAAATAGCATCTTGTTCCATTTCCGTCAGATAATTTTTAAACTAAACAACATCACGTTCACAGTTAGATCTTTTGGACCTGATCTTTTAGACCGCAATCTACGCACTTTGAAGGCAAATGATTCAAAGCATTCCGGGTATAATGACTTTGTTTTATCTTTTACCCGTGGTATTAATAATTAATGTTTCGGCTCCCGTAATTGCGGTAGGCTAATTGATAGAGTAAGAGGAAATATTATACAACCGTGTTCGGGCGAAATACAGAAGAAATTCTTCTTAAAATGATATCGGTATGGGTTGTCATCGGGTTTGTTTACATTAGGGAGTTTACACTTCACGTATAAAACACCTCGTTTTTGTGTCTTGGGGGTCAGAAACTTCTTTACTTTTGTGGGACGACGTACAATCGTAATCTGGTAAAAGGGGTTATTGTTGAGTTACCGGTATTTAAAACAATGGCGATTAAATATGCGGTGAGTGTTCCGAACTTTTTCTAATTTTATTTCGAATTCTATGTAAACTGGATGTTTGGCTTTTAGTTCCCTTTATTTTTTTCTTATTATTTTAAAGATAACTTAGCCTTTTCTGATTTTATTTTGAATTTTGTGTAAATTGGTTGTTTGGCTGCAAGTTCCTTTTATTCTTTTCTCATTGTTTTAAAGATAACTTAAAAATATTATTGTTGTTTTCTCGTTTCCTCGATTATTGCGATATATACTTGGTATAATTGTACCTAGTTCTAGATTCCAGAGCTTTCTTAATCGTTATTATTGTACATTTTCTAATTTCTTACTCTCCTCTCTTAGTCGCAACGTTCGCCTGGTCCATATGCTTGCTCCAAAATTTTCTGCCTAAATTCTTACTTTAACCTCTTCTGTAATCAACAGTACTTCCCAAATTTTGCAGAATGACCGAACAGCTTTTCCTAAAGTTACCAAATTTAATCGATAATTCTCGTACAAATGTCTTTAGAATTGAACACCCTTACTCCTAAATTCCTAAATTTGTTTTCTTTTCACTTGGTTCTCTTAATGCCTCTTAATGTTGAGGAAGCTCGACTTTGTTCTTGGAAGTATATCAAATTTAGTCGAAATGCTTGTTCAAATTTTTTTACTTCTATCCTCTTAATAATCTTTGGTGCTGAAGAGGTTAATATTATCTTCCACAACATCTCCAAGATTATTGAACAACCTTCTATAAAATTAATAAATATGATCAACAACTTTTCCTAAAGCCTTTTCAAGTCCACATCTTTATTGCAAAACTATTCAACTTTAATGACGTTTTCCTAAGTTTTTACTTTTACCCTCTTAATGCTCTTTAGTCTTGAAGATGTCAATATTATCTTCCACAAATTTGATCTTGAAATTGGACATTTTTACCCTGAAATTCCTAACTTTGTTTTCCTTGCTTGGGATTTTCTTAATATCACTTACTATTGAGGAAGCCAACATTGTAGTTACAAATTTGCTCAACATACCTGTTAAAAATTTCCAAAATAGTTAGTATTTTTCTCCAAATTATAAAAAATTAGTCCACATCTTTGCTGCAAAATTTCTCAAATTTAATGACGTCTTTCAAATTTTTTACTTCGATTCCCTTAATAATCTTTAGTGCTGAGGAAGTTCATATTATTTTGGATGAAATTTCCAAGATTATTAGACAGGTTTTTCTAAAGTTGGCAAAATTAATCGACAGCTTTTTCAAAATTTTTTAGAATTGGGAATCTTTACTTCATAATACCACTTACCAAATATAATTGACAGCCCTCAATATAAAATTTCTAAAATTAGTCGAAATTGCCTTCCAAGGTAATCAAAACTATTCGACATCTTTTCCCCAGATTTTGGAGAGTTTAGAAATTTGGTCCATGGTTCAAGAACTCTCAAAATGAATAGGACGTTTCATTATTTGCTCTCTTTACGTTCTTGACATCCGTTGGTGTTGAGAGCGTTTAGAACCTTTACTACAAAGTATCTTTTTCCAAAGATCTCGGTAGATAGATATCCCTGTTAAAGAATTCCATTAAAGAATTGGTCCACATCGTAAAAATGGATTGATTTTTTTTCTTATTTTCTACCATTACGCTCTTGATATTCTTTAGTGTTAAAGCGGTTGACGCCCCTAATGACAAAATTTTTGAAATTGACATATTTTCCCCAAGCTTTCAAGACCAAAATATGCTTACTTTTTTCTACCAAAAATTTCTAAAATTGTGGGAAATTCCCATTTCGAATATATCTAAAATTGATGGGCAATCTGTTTCCCTCATTTGCGCCTCAAACATTTTTAAAAAGCGTGATGGTCTCCACCAACCTCGCTACAAATTTGCCAAAATCAATACTGAACTTAGTAGTATGTGTCCTCACCCAAATATTTCCTTGTTACACTAAACGTTGGTTGATTCTACAATTGTATCTACAATTAGCTTCAATAGCTAACACTGATTGTAAGATAGATTGAACACTCATGAAGCTATATTTAACTTCATGAGTGTTAAATCTAGTTTACAATCAGTGAAAACGACATTCATCGTTTTTCGTATGTGGTAATGCCTTTCTTTACTTAAGACTAAGACCTAGTTTCCTTCCTTTTTTAAAAAATCTACGAAATTTTTGTATCCTTTCCGATTCGAAACGGTGTATGTGCTAGGTACACTGAACTCGAATTCTAGATCAGAATAAGGTCATAAGATGTTTGGCAAATAAACATCTTTTTTTTCTACTAATGTTTATAGATTCAATTATGATGTTATTTTAAAACAAACTGGGCTATTTTAAAGATATACTTTCATATTTAGCACTTCAATCTTTTGCTGGTTTCATATGGACTTTTATCAGGAAGGTTAGTTTTGTTCTAATTACCCTCAATTAATTACTTTGCACGTAATTTTTTTCCTTTTTCGAAAATTTGAAATTGGTTAGTAACTATAATACTATCTATTAGTATTATAATTGATAGCCAAATGTTTAAAAATCTCGGTCTTAGGTTAGGTAGGTTTCCGGTTCTGGATATTGCAATTCAGTCCGAGCATTGGGGTCCACGACAAAGTCAAAGTTTAGGCCAAATCTTTGAAGAGTTATGACTATAATTTTCCAAAATTTTTTTCTGCAAAGAGTCCTTTTTATTTCTTCACTTATGAACTATTTTAGTTTGCTAGGTATCTGCAACGACCTGTTCTAGACGCTTTTTGTCCGAATCGCCTTCGGCTTCTTGATCGGTTCCGGAATCCTCGATCTTGTCAACGACGATTGCCTCAAAAGTGGTTTTCTCCTCCTTAACGCTACCAGCTTTCATTTTGCGTTTGCCTACTCGGAGAGACGTTTCTTGTCTTCTAACCAATTCTATTCTTTGGTGGAATTTTCAACTTTGCCAACAGTTCTGGGTGCACTTTAATACTTGTGCTAATCGAATCCACTAGAGTCTGGCTTATCGGACGTAAACCGGCAAGCAGAACTTTGGATAAGCGAAAATGACGGATAATAGAGATGAATTACGAAAAAGCTTATTTAACGTCAAACTATGTTTATAATTTTAGACATTAAACACCAAAATATCAGTTTTTGCTGTTTTAATCAATTCCTCATAATCTCGCTCTACTTGAACCTAAATTTATACTACTCATCCAACGTAATGCAAGGTAAATCATATTCATTCTAAACCATCGCCATAAAATCATTTCTACATCATTACAATTTTTATATTTTCGATTGTATTCGTTACAGATACATCTATTCCTTATCCTCATCACCACCGAAGCGTACCTAAACCAACCTGCAGAAGCAACTCCAATCGATACTAAACCAGACGTAGAAGTTACATCAATATCACCCGAATTACCTCAAAATGAAATCGAAGCAAGTCCAAATCTTACTCCAGATGCTAAATCTGACGACGAAGATGAAATTTTAGAAACGGCCGACTTCGTTTTTAGGCCCTTATTCGTCTATAGACAGCAACAGGAAAAAAGGCAAAGGCTTCGCGAGAACAGGAGAAAAGCAAACCGTAGGAAGGATACGAAGGAACCTTGCGTTTCTCACCCTCCCCGCTACCCCTTTTACAGGCCGATTAGAAGGCCTGTTGATAGAATAGATAGGTTTCCGGCGGTATTCTAGATTTCTGCAGATAGTGGTTCCTCGACTGATTATTAGGTTAATAGATTAAGAGAAAGACCGATGATGGGAGAAATACATTTCTGTGTGAAACAGACCGGAAATTATCTGATTTTTAGGTACCACCCTCGAAGGTAATTTATTTTAGTGACACTGACAACTTCTTGTTATTTTGACTCTAAGCTAAGTTGTTCATTTTTGTAGAATAGGACTTGCTCGAGTTATTTCTATTAGCTTCTTACTGGTATAGCTACTTAAATATTTTCACTCATTCAATACTTTACAAAATTGATCAGAAAGCTACGAAAATTCTTTAAGAAAGTTGAATGGACTCATTGATACCTTACCCCTGTGCTTCTTGTTTATTATTTATATATGCACACGATATCTTGTTTAATTATTTATTTATTTATGACAATTTGAAATGTAATACTTATTCAATAAATAGCAAGTTTATGTAAAACCTTTTAATTGTCGATTCGGACGTTTCTATAAGTAAGTATGGATTGGTTGTCTTTCTGGATTCTTTTCCCGCATTACTTGTTTGTTCCTTCGAGGGCAGTTATCACACCACCACAATTTAATCAGAAGAACTGTTCGTTTTTTGACGAACAAGGTGGGAGGATACACGTGGAAGCTATCTCTCGATCCTATATTTCTTTCCATCTTAAAAGATTGTATGCTTTTCTAAAATGTTTTTGAATTTGCGTGGTACTTGCTACTCGTTCTTCGTACCTAGCGTGGTCGCATGGTCGATTAAGTTGTTCAACTACGATGCCGACAGTAAGCATTCAAAACTGCACGCCACGAAGTATCTCCGTTCGGTGTGAGGAAGGGGTAATAATGAATAGTCTGGACAAACAGCGGTAATTGCGAAATAAGCTACATATGCACAGAACTATTCGCATACAGCGTACTGACGAGAGTGGAGGAGTCAGCTACGCTGTCGTAACTTATTTCGTAATTGTACGCCGTTACCGCTGTTTGCCCATCCTAATAATGAGGTTATACAATGCAGCACAACAGAGTGTATTATTATAGAAAGGATTGGTGTGCGGTAACCGGGTGTAAGAGCAAAGATACGGGATCGTTGATGCTTACTATTCTTTTTCTTCTTCATCCTTTCCTTCTGCTTTTTCCTCTTCTTCTTCTTTCTATTTCCTCTTATTATTATTATTTTTTTCTTTCATTTGTTGCTGTATAGTGGATATGGGACGGGATTGAATCAACTCACGTAATCCTTCATTCCTATCTTCAACATTTTCTAACTATTGTTGATATCATCAGAATGACTCCTTCTTATATGTTGTATATGTATGTGTGGAGCAATATCCAAAGTTTCGCGGTGGTCTAAGGAGATTTTGGTGATAATCCTCGTTACAGAGATTACAACTAGCACTGGAAAAGTACACTGGGATACAGCAATAACTAAAGACAACCGACAAATTTCAAGATTCGCGCTTCAAGAAAAAAAGCTGTGAAGTAAAAATACGACGATATACATATATCCGAAATAACGCCATGAAGATGTCGAGGAGATTGCTGAACTAATTCGAATTTTCGCAAGGGGATTTAGGAACTTTAAGAAACTTGATCTAAAACTAACGTAATGTATATACATACTTCTCGTGTTTGTTTCAAATCGAATTCTGAATTTTCGATCCCGCGTTGACTCCAATGTTATTGGTGCCGTTTTGTCTTGGTAGTCTCTTTTAGTCGCATACTGGAATTGGACTTTTACATTTTACCTTATTAACCACCAAGGCAACAAAGGTGGACTTGATGAAGCGTTTAATAAAACAGAACGGTGAAGATTTTTGATTCAACAAAATACAAAACTGTGGAGTAGATGCTGTTGAAATCACTTGAAGGGGTATTATTGTTGCTTTTCTATTAGATTGGCAAGCTATTTGTCTTATTGTTAGTCACTCTTAACCTAGAGACAGACGCGGTTAAGAGCCCACCATCTTGGACACAGATGCTTCTGAGGAACTAGTTTTGATCCACTACAAGCATTTCATTTTCCCAACAGCACACATATCTGTAAGGCATTCACTTCTCTGCCACTTGGAGAAGTACCCGATCGAGGATTATCAAAAATATTTAGCCAAAGGCTATATCAAAGAATAGATGAGTAGAAGAAGGAACGCCAGGTAATAAAATACTTCCTAGGTTAGGAATACAAAAAAGCATACATTAATGCTTTTTCAAAGACTTCATTACAAATATCAATCGAGTAAAAGCCATGTAATAATGAGAAAACATCTACAAATTTTGTCAATGCCCTTTCGGTGCTGCCAAATACGTCTTCCTAAAATGTCGCGCCACCTGCTCAAACATATACGCCTTGGATGCCGGGAACCAATCCAAGAGATACCACCATTTCGCCCGTTCCAAAATCAATATCTTGCAGACGAACCGCGTCTTATACGAGCGATTGTGCTGGGACTCGTACAAACCTTGGACTTCCCCGAAAGACTTCCCGGCCGTCAAAATCAACTGCTCGATCTCGTTATTACCGTGCTTATCGTAGACGATCACTTCGCCCTCTTGTATGAAGTACATACAACCGTCTATGTCACCCTTTTCGACTATGTACATGCCGGGCATGAAAAGGCAAAGATCGAGATGTACTACCAGCTGTCGGATAAAGTCGACGTGCGTCTTCTTGAAGAGGAAATGGGTTTCGATGCACTTCCTGTAGAGTTCACCCATAATGTCCTGTTTGAGGTACGACGGGGAATCGTTGACGAGTTGTGGCACCCATGAACCTTGAGATCGCGTCCAGAGCATGACGTAGTATTTCCAGATTTGGGATCTTAGCATTAGGGAGAGGCTAGTCGCCTGAAAAGAGAAAAATGTAGTTGAAGCTATATATATATATATATATATATATATACTGACCAGCAAAAAATTAGGTCACTTTGAAATTGTGATGTTTTATATTTATAAATGTAAATCATTGTACTAGTAGGTGCTGAGTCATGCGTTTTCGGAGAAATGTTATCTGGCATACATATTGTTAACAAGTAGAAAGCGTACGCATGCGTGCATTTGTTATAACGCAGAAAGTTGGAATATTGGTGCGCATGCGTACATTAGTCTTGAGTTCCTGACAAACAAAGATGTATAGAATTAAGCAGTCGAATAATAACTATTCTGTAAAGGTGCAAATAAAGAGTTGAGTTATTAAAATATTGCAGTTCATTTCCATGGTACTCTGGTTCCATCCATACTTCACGACATAACACATATGTGTTATTTATCATGTAGTGCCACGGTATTTATGATTTTTATGAAATAATGCGCATTAGCTTTAACTAGAAACACATTGCGTAATCTATTTTTCAGTTTAGCATTGATTTCTCTCTACAAAACCTATAGGTTGCATGGTTTAGTGTTTGTAGTATTTATTTAACAGGGCATAATGCCTTTAGGTCCCATGATTATAGCAAGAATTGTAATGCTGATATAATATGGTCGACGACAACGTGAAACTGCAAGAATTATTGGTAAAAGCCGATGTGCTGTATTATGTGTTTGAGGAGCCTAATAATCAGAAAAGTAGGATCCGAACAAAAAACAGTCACCACCTCCAGAGATGACCGTCTTTTGGTGTCTGCCAGTTTCCGGAATAGGACAGCTTCTGCGGTTTCGCTGCGTAATCAACTCTGGGAAGCTAGACATGTGAATGTTAATGAATGGACCGTTAGAAGAAGGATTCGTGCTGCTCGATTGTCTTACCGAAAGATGGCTATAGGTCCGCCATTGCAAGATTGACGTTTGCCCGAAATCACTTGGCATGGAATAATGAGAAGTGGAGCAAGATTCTGTTTTTAGATAAGTCGCGTTTCTGTCTCAATGGGTCAGACGGACGTCGACGAATATCAAGGAAGCCAGGAGAAAGATATGCTGCAGTTTGTATTGATGAGCGACTTCCATTTGGCGGTGGGTCGCTTATAGTTTTGTCTTGCAACAGAATGGCTTCGTGACAGCTGAAGGTACCTTACCAAAGTTCTAGAAGATCGTTTCATGCCTTTAATGCTCATCATGAGCGAGTATGGTATTTTCATGCAAGACCACACGCAGGGAGAGTTGTTATGGAATATCTGGATGAGGTGGGTATTAGAAAATTTGATTAGCCACCACTGAGTCTGCAGGTAGACATGAATCACATTGAACTTATTTGGGACGAGTTGGGCTGACGTATCCGAAGACATATACCGGTTCCAAGAACTGCCTAGGAGTTGAAACAGCTTTTATTGAATGGGTATATATATGTTTTTAAGGGGTGTGGTCACTAGCTCTCTGAATTGATGCTCAATGGGTTGTTGGAGGATAAGCACCATTAGGTTGGTGTCCTCGATAAAACCTATCACCTTAATGTTAATGAGCATCGTTTTTATCTCTTCCCTTTCACTCCGAATTCTTGACACCTGTCAAGTCGCCGGGTCTATTCGACTCTGTCTCAGCCTGCATTGAGCAGTCCTGGGATGTTTTTACTTTTAACCCTAGATCTTTCCTTTTCTAATTTCTACTCGCTAATTCAATTTTGGAGAACTTAAGCGAGGTACGCAGAGGCTCAGATGTTAATAGAATCATCAGTTGTGATGTTGATAGAGTTGATGAAAGTGGCTTGAAAATCATGAAACATGAATTAAAATTTGCCTATTGACCTTCGAAATAGAAGGTGAATGCGATTAAGTTTATACAGAAAAGCATTTCCTGAAATCTCCTAACGCATCCAATCAACCAATCAAATTGATTAAATTCATCACCTAATAGCAATCCAGACACGACGGGCTTTTTCCCATCGTTTAAACCTGCTCACCTTAGCATATTGCAGTACATGTTCCGCCTCCGTCGCGTACTTCGCCATCACGAGTTTGTCCAACAGCAGCATGCTCGCGAATCCAATCGTGAGCGACAGCTGGGTGAATTGCGCAATGCACACCATGAGAATGGCCGCGATCAGCTGTGTGCTGCTCGTTGGGATGGTGGATCGAAGCCCAGTACCGCTAAAAATGTTAATGACGTACTGAGTGGCGATCGTGAAAGCGGAAATGGTGTCGTTGGTTTTCCGGAAAACGACCTTCTCGTGGCTGATGTATTCGTTATACATGCACACCTCATCGATACACGCTACCCTCCACCTTTAAAAGAAGAAAATGTCAAAAAATTATTAGAATTAGCATAGAATGAGAATGAGCTGTTCAACTTTCGGACGTCACTTTGCTCGCGTCCTCGGGATTGTCGTGATAATGGCGATATCAAATCTATTTCGATTTTTCCCGATTGCCAATATGTTTGGATGTATTGGGAAATTATTTAAAACGGTTTTAAGTTCAATAATCGAAATGAATTTGACAAGGTTCTTGTCAAGGTGGAAGCTGATAAGGTGCTCCGGGGTTTCTGCACTAAAGGGACAACTGGGCCAGTGGTATTTATATCGATATTTGTGGGAATTACAATGCACTCCTTAATCTTGTCTGTATCTCTCTAAAACAACAGGCATTACTTCATTTGGAGCTATTTGTAATTGTGAGAGGTTCAATAATTGTTAAGATAAAATTTTCTCAAACAACGTCGTGTTTTCGGGCTTCCGCCATTTCTTCGTAAATACCTGTTTCTTCATTACTAGTTAGGCGTAGATATAATGAACGACTTTATCTACAAATATGCAAATCACCACTCCTAGGCTTGTCGTTGTTTGTCTGGTAGAGGTGATCCAGTTACCCCAAATAAATTCAAAACAGCGGTAAATGGTTCTTCCCATTGAAAGGGTCCAGTTAGCCCAATAATATCTAACAATTAAAAATAAACTACCATGTAGCCTAATATACAATTTCTTTTTACTTTGATAAAACCTAGTTACATTAAGTTCTGTGATGTACTCAAGATTTCTTGTCCGTATAAGATATTTCTTCTTGTGATAAAAACAATTGTGACACTTATTCTATCCAAGAAAGTGAAGAAGACCACCTCGAAAGCTCTTCATAGTATGAGGATGAAAATAGAATTACACTTGCACCTGGTGAGTTTTGCATCGCTAAAGTTTTTGGCAAAACGGAGAAAAGCTTCAGATTATACGTAGCAAAAGTTTTACAAAAAGGAGGACGAAGACTACATGGTTACTTTTTATAAAAGGCATTCTCAGGCAATGCAATTCAAAGAAACCGATCAAGAATTCAATATTAGAGACTTTGATATTCTACGAAAATTTCCACAACCGGTAACAAGTAGTTCCGCTCGATTTAGTAATGTGATCTAACTATCTGGAGTACAAATAAGTATTCGCCGTTTGACAAATAATGGGCCCAGCAGTAAGCTATGGTTGAAATTGGTTTGGACATCGGGCAACACCATAACCTAAAAATATTAGCGATTCTGTATCAGCATTACATAATAAGCGCCATTTGCGGGAACTTTTGATTTACTTCTTTAATTTGAAGGAATCTGCAGGTGAGGCGCATCGATTGCGTGCAGAAGCATATGGTGAGGCTGTCTTAAGTGAGGGAAGTTGTCCCGTAAGTGGTTTCATAAGTTTAAGAACGGCGAGTTTGACGTCGAAAACAAAGAAGCGGGAGACCGAAAGTGAACGAAGACGCGGAATTGGAAGCATTATTGGAGGAGCATTTCTGCCAAATGCAAGAAGAAGCTGCACTTACATCAGGAGTGACTCCACAAGCAATTTCACATCGATTAAAATCGTTAGGAATGATTCAAAAGCAAGGTAATTGGGTTTCATATGAACTGAAGCCGAGAAACGTTGAATGCCTATTTTGCACATGTGATATGCTGCTTGCCAAGCATAAATGAAAAGGTTTCTTGCATCGTACAGTCCCTGGTGTTCAAAAATGGACCCACTACGATAACCCAAACAGGAAGACATCATGGGGACCACGTGGCCATGCTGCAACATCGGCAGCTAAGCCGAATATTTATGGGCAAAAACTATTGTTTTGTATTTGGTGGGATCAACTTGGTGTCGTGTATTATGAGTTTCTGCAACCGAACGAAACCATTACTGGGGCTCTTTGTCGAACACAATTGATGAGATTGAGCCGATCACTCAAGGAAAAACGCCTCCACTATTTCAAATATGACAGAATTATTCTCCTGCATGATAATCTTCGTCAACGTGTTGTGGTGTCGGTCAAAATCTACTTGGAAACATTCAATTGGGAAGTCCTACCCCACCCGCCCTACCCGCCGGACATTGCCCCTTCCGATTACCACTTGTTCCGATCGATGGCACATGGGCTGTCTGAACAGCATTTCACATCACATAAAGATACCAAAAATTGGGTCGATTCGTGGATAGCCTCAAAAGATGAAGCGTTTTTCCGACGCGGTATTTGCATGCTGCCAGAAGGATGGGAAAAAGTAGTGGCTAGCGATCGACAATATTTTGAATAAAACATAAGATAACCATTCTTTTACAATAAATGCCTAATTTTTGATAAAAACCGGTGGAGTAGTAGTTTTACTTCCAATAACATCCACTGCAGTTCTCTAAAGTTTTTCTAAGTTTCTCGTGAGACTGCAAAGTACTTATTTTCAAGATCGCTTAAAGTCAATTTCTTTTGGTCGGTTCGAAAACTATTTCAAAAGCTGTATATTTTAGCTCTAAAAGATGTATATATAACGATAAAATACTAATTGTTTACAATTTTAAGAGCTCAGGCATGTGTAATCTTTTTTAAATGTGAATTTTTTAAAGTGAAGAACCAGCAGGTTTGCAGGCTTGAAATTATGAATACCACATATTCTATACGGTAGTTAAGATTTGTCGAAGAACTTTCTTGTAAATTCTTTTGTTATTGTTGCTTTCTTGAAGATCAAAAAAGGCGGTAAAACCATTGTCATTTTGCTATTCCTTAATTGAGGTTACATTCCACAACAAACAAGGAATTTACAAAAACGCTCGTCGATAAGTTATAGCTGTAGTAACGAATGCACGGTGTTTGAATAAAAGGTAAAATTCTATAATTGAATAAACAATGTATAAAGAGAAAGTATTTCGTCTAGAAACCGATGCTAAGTAAGTTGAAGTTGAATTTGAAGTAAATTCGAGTCCGAATAATAAGAGCGCCATCTGATGAAGGGAGACGCAAATGTGTGTGTGTGTGCGAGCGAGAAGGAACTAATGAAAGAAGAAGGATACAAGAAAAGCGTCTATCTGACGACTACAAGCGTCTTACTTTTTCCCAGCTAACTCTCGCCGCAGAACCTCCTCGAAAGAGCTTCGCTGTAGTAGCTAAGCTGTAGAACTCCTTAACATTGTAAAAAGTTAGTATTTTATCGTTACACGCACTGCCTTTGAAGGTCAGATACACCATTTTCAAAATAGTTTTGGAACCAATAAAAAAATTTAAGTTTAAACGATCTTGAAAGAAAATACCTTACAACTTTAACGTATAAAGACTCAAATAGTAATTGTAAAACTGTTTGTAATTAATTTATTTCTTTTTTATAATTTTTTGAAATTTCACGGTGAGAAATGATTGTAATTTCTTGGTAAGAAAGGGGTTACTTTAAATAAATGTATAAATATATTCTTTCTCGGATTATTTGGATTTCTTTATTTGTCCTTTTCTTAAAACGCCCTTATTAGGGTACTGATACCACGTCCCGAATGTGTAAATCGAACAATTGTTGATATGAACATTTTTTGCAAATGTTGAATGTATAACAATAGGCTCGCTTAGACCAGATATTTTCTCCTGTGCCCTTACAAAATATAGGCTGGGGTGCTCCAGTCACCCCAAATTCATGGGGAAGTGGGCCAATAGGACAAAAGGAATTCTATATAAAAATATATAATTATGAAAACACACCTTAAATGGTATGTAATATTCTGGTGTGTTTGTTGCCAAAATATCATGAAACATTTTGCAGTCAGAAACTGCTCGTTACTCGTCCTAAATTACAGTTTTATGAAGGTAACTGGAGGTGATGTAAAATCATGACCCAGTTATCCCGAAGCACCTCCATACACTTCCGTAAAAGATCAGGTGCATATTATGACCTGTAATATTCTCAAAATTTACTAAAAACGCGTTCTGCTTTTTCGACTTTTAGCTTTACCAACTTTTCAAAAAATGTCATCGATACTTACCATAACAAAATCATCAAGTTCAACATCAGCAATAAAGTATACATCAGATAGCTCCATCGTAGATTCTTACTGACGATCAGCGTATTCTTACAGTTATTGTAATACTTGATCATAAACAGGAATCTAAACGTCCGATTCAGCCAAAGATATCGGTACAACTCGTCATCGTTCATGAACGATCCGATGACCTCAAACGGTAAGCAAGTGAACAAATCCAACCAGAATCCGGTCGCCGATTTGATGTAACGCTTCCAAATCGACGAGAACACCTTCACTTGTACCCCCGATTCCGGATCCACGTACGATAATCGAAATCCGATGAAGATCTTAACGGCGAAGATGATATCGATGAAATGCATGTAGAAATAATAATTGATTATATCGTAGTCGCCTACTCTTACGATCAACGACGACGTGAAGAGGGAGGAAATTGTTGCGACGTGTACGTTGACGATGTAACTATACGTTTGATACCAGATGTTATCCATGCTGATCAAGAAATGCTTAATGGTGTTGATGATGCCACCTTTAACGTCTTCGATCTGGTCGAATTCGTGGATGGCGCAAGCGCTCGACATGGCGGTAGGTAGGATGTATTCAGTGTTTAGAAACATGGCCCTCCTCAGTTTACGTTTTATCTGCGGAAAACTGGCGATAACTCGGTTGAAGCGCGTGCATTCGATCGCGAGGAGATCGACGTGGATGACCGCCTTTGCGCAGATCGTTTGCCTCGTCATGCCGTGGAGCTTCAAGCAACCGAAGATTCCGCCGGGAGTAAGCGTGCAGAGTTTATCATTGGCGACGGAGATTTCTACCGTACCTGACCAAGAAGAAAAGTGCAAATAAGATAAAGGAGATTGTGGCTAAAATAAAATATAAAATAAGTAAAATTACCCTTACCACACCTTTCAGAAAAAATCCAGATACGTATTTCGACAACTAAGTTCCCATCCTCAGTGGAAAACTGGGGGAATGCAGTATCACTAGCCGGATTCGCTACTGATAGCTTTTCAAAAACTTCGTCAAGGCAATGGATAAAACTGGATCTGGTTTTCTTTATTTGTAAATGATGCTAACATCAAGGAGGGGATTTTTGTAGGCCTCCAAATAAGAGCTTTGATTGCTGATGAATTTTTCAAATAGCAGCTAAGCCAAGCTAAGGAGATCGCATGGAAGTCATTAAAAATGTAGTTAGATGTTCTTTTAGGAAACTTATATGATAGAGATCTACCACTAATAGGTCAATAAAACAAATCTTCGAATTATCATGACATTGTTTGTGAACTAGACCACAGACCACAGACCACAGACCACAGACCTACAAAAATTTGGATGTAGAATGTCCCACAAGGTGCATTTTTGGACTCCAACTTGGATTTCTCTCCTTTCGGTGCAGTAAGTGGTGAACACGGGGAGCAGTTTCATGAAGATATCTCCGCCATGGAAAAGAGGTACCAGAGAAAATGGAACGGACATATGCTTGCTAATTACTGTTGGGCATTGAAAAGAGACGTTATGTCAAGTACCGAAGACAGTCATAAATAGTTACGTTTTAGCTAAGTATCGCGAAGTAAAATTAAGAATTTTTTCATAATTAAACTGTGCTTCACAGAAAAACTGTACGTGATTAATACTATTCGGTTTGGTTTTGTTCCCTAGTGTATTAGATGTTTATACGCTTTGTAGACTTCAAATCTTTTCGAAAGCATTATAGAAAATTTGTAAATTACAATCTAAAACAATCAGCACTAACCTTTATACACGATGTAAATCGTCTTTCCCACATCGTTACACCGTATTATGCAGGCGTCCTTTTTGAAATGCAATTCCTCAAACTCCGCGCTGATAAACCTGATCGCATTCGCTTCTAGGCCCTTGAAGATTTCGCACAACCTCAATGTCTTGGAATAAAGATAGTGGGAAAAATCGGCGGTCAAAACGGGATGAAACGAACGCAAAATGGAGGTGGACGTGTAACCTTTGGTCCTCTTCCAGATGTACTCGTAGTGGGAGACGATCTCGTTTACTAAATTATTGCTAACGTAGTTTTGCTTGGCGAAATTCAAAAAGATCTTCATGTTGTGTTGGTAATGCACCAGCATGGTATTACCTCCAATCTAAAATGGCAACATCGATTATACGAAGATGCTTTCACGCAGCAGGTGATTTTCTGGCTTACTCTGGAACTGGTGATTTTGGCCAGCACGAACCATCTGACCGCGAACAGCGCGAAAGCCATCACCATCATTAAAATGATTTCTTCCTTGTTACGGAACGTGTACAGGCTAACGACACAACTGGCGAAAATCGACAGCACGGCGTAGTAACTCACCAAGGTATTGGTGTAGCTTTTGATATCATCCAGTAGCAGTTCGTCGCTTTCGATCCAAGAATCGTTGGGACAAATTATCGCCGTGTAATTGTCTTCTCCGGTGCAAGACAGCGCGAGTAGAAACAGCGCTAAAACGGCCAATACGACGAAAACCAACAAGACGTATTTGACGATATAGAACAGAATCGCCCTCCCTTCCTTCGACCGTTTCTCCATGTATGTGATCCCGTTGAAGATCCGATAAAACAGCAATGGTCTCGTTATGTTGGCCATCAGCAGCAGGGAATGATGTTGGAGCTTATGGCCGAACATCTGGTGAACCTGAAGCTCGCCGAATGGGAATATGGCAATGAAGTCCAGGAGGAGAGACGTTTTGACGTAATTGAGGCTCGTATACAGTGGATGGGTGACCAGTATACCGTCTTTGTTATAGTAGCAAGTGTGCAGTTTGATGTAGAAATCTACCAGCCCGACGAGGCCGAAAACTCTCTCCAGCGGGTGATGTAGCTTGAGGACCAAGGTGAACTTCATGAAGAAGACGACGTAGATGACTTGCGTGAAGGATATTAGACATCGAAAAATTTCCCACGTTATATATTTCGATTTTGTCGGAATGAAGGTGTGTCTCAGCATGATGTGCCTGAGGATCTTCCATTTACCTGTAAAGATTTTTTTGGTAAGAAGTTGATAAGTCCTAGGCCTCCTGACAGTTTCTTTAGAAGCCCTTTTAGGAATATGGGAAAGTCTGCGTAGACTTTCCTGGTCGGTGTTAAGGTTCTAAGATACTTTTTTCAAGATCAGTTGAACTAATTTTTGTTTTATTGGTTTCAAAATTATTTTGAAAATTGTATATCTAACCTTTAAAAGTAATGTTTGTAACGATAAAATACTAGTTTTACAATGTTAAGAGCTTCTACGGCTTTCATTTTTCTTCAATCATAAGTGAAGGAGCAGTAAGTTTACGGACTCGAAATTTTGCATACCGTGTATCCGTTACGATACCTATGTCTTATCGGCGAGTTTTTTCGTAATTTCCTTGTTTGTTGTTGAATTTAACCTCAATTAAGGAATAGAAAAATGATCGTGGGCTTACCGTAATTTTTGGACTTCAAGAAAGGAACGATAACAAAACCAAAAAATTAACTTTAAGCGATCTTGAAAATAACTACCTTACAGCCATAATGATAGGAATTTTTGCACCCTGTTACTATTTGATATCGCGGCTTTGTTCTTCATATAACCAGCTCCATCAGGAGATCAGTTTCGTTATTCCCGAAGAAGCTAGAAATATAAGGCGAAATGTCGACATTAAATAATGGCGAGGCACTAACGTGGACGTACTGGAACGATGCGTGGTATTGTAGTGGGTATCACGCATTAAATAAGCGTATTGTGGCCGCTTCTTCGCAATGAAGACATACACTCCATTTGAATAGCGATTGTATGGGCCATCCGCCGAATCAGAATGCCTGAGCAGTTTTGGCAGACGCTCTATCCATTCGATCACGCCGACTATCATGGAATACTGATAGAAGTGTAAAATTCGAAATAAGCTTTTACCAATATTGGAACAGTTTTAGTTTTAAGAATCTTTCTCTTTAAGAAGGTAGAAGCACAGACACCAAAACGCGTGGCAAGTAGTGAGACACGGCAGAACTCAGTAACCCAATAACAAGTTCCTACCACGGACACCGGCCATTCAAGCCAAGAAGGATATAAAATCCAAGTGGTTATAGATAATGATAATATAAATGATTAATGACATTCAAATGTTTGTCGACAACACTACATCAACCTCACCTAATACGTCGAAAGTTTTCTCGAAAAGTAAAGCGTCCTCCTTAATCCCAACTTCCTCGTTCGTTTCGTACGTAAAAAAGTCTCCGACTTCTTTCGATTTAATTTTTGCCATCATCTCCGGCAGTTTACCCTTCTGCCTCGTCAACACGATCTCGTTCTCGTTCATGTGTTTGTCCAAAACTAGCTTAAGATCGTGATAAAAATCCAACGAACGTTTCAAATGCACCACCAACTCTCTGTGAGGGATGGTTATCATTTCGACGAAGGTAACGGCGGTCACTTTCAAGAACGTGCGAATTTCCATCAGCATTTCCATCAACGGGAAGCAATCGCCGGTGGTCAGAATCGTACAGGTCCGATGGTATTTGTCGGTCGGTATTTCCGATTCGGCCTGGCAATAACCGCGGAGGATGAAGTTCAGGTCGGTGCAGACGGTGCTTTCGCGCATGATGATCGTCCCGGGAGGAAGGATGCTGGCTTTTGCCAGTTTGGCCACCACCGCGATGGTGGAGTCTTCGCAGTGTATGAAGAAGGGGCTCAATTTCATACAGTGTATGACGCGTTGGATGAAGACCTTATCGATGAGGTGACTGGGGAGATCCGATAGGATTCCTTTTGGTCCAGAAATTTCGTGCCTGAGGAAGCGAAGAATTATATCTAGTTATTGGGTAATTTAGTTTAACGACCACAGCTTTTCTATTTGACTTACCTATCGTTGTATTGCCATTGACACTGGATCGTGGTGTATATCAGATCCCTCATATTATTCGGTATGCTCTTCCTCATCAAAAAGTGCTTCAAACCCTTCAGATACAGCTGATACTCGTTGTTGGCCCTCAATTGTAAAACGGCGCAAGCTCCCAATTGGGCGAAGCAAAAGCTGAACAGATAATAACCGAGTAGAACGATCAGGTGCTCTATCATCATATCCTTTACGCTGTAGGAGTGATTATCATTCCAAGTCAAACTGATGAGGATAGAAGACACATAATCGAAACTTGCGATGAATGGTGAGATTTCAAGCGAATCGTTCGATTTCAGAATCGCTACCAGATATCGATTGTAGTGGTACCAACCTATTCTCTCGCATTTATTATAACAGGTGTGCAGATAATGGAAGCAGCTGAGGAAGTATAGGAAGAAAATGAAGAGGAACGAAAACTTGATCAGGCGAATCCTGATGTAGCTTCGCCATACGTTCAATTCGGCCAGCACGATTAATCGGAAAAGGCGATAAATTTTCAGAACGCGATTCATATGCATCAGGATCTCCATTTGGGGATCGGTACTGGTGAGAAATCCGAAGAATTCCAACGGGATCGAAGCGGAAATATCGATTAGGATGTTAGTTTGTTTCATCCTATAGATGACAATTTCTTGCACTTTCGAAATTAAACGTCCGGAAACTTTAACAGCCGTGGAGAATTCGATATACAAGCCGGTAATGTATATGACGTCCAGCATGTACAACAAACCCCTTTCCTGAATGCTCATCGATCGCTTAAATACGGCCAGGTAAGGTATCATAATCGATTGTATTATGGCCGAAAAGAGGAGGATGTAATCGCAAGCCGCTCGGAAACTGCTCGACGGCTCTAAAACGAAGGGACATTTGGAATTCAAACATATGGCGGCCACCTTCAACTCCACGTCATCGCTTAACGCGTACAAATTGAGGAATTTGGAGACGTGATGAGGGACGATGTACTTCTGTTTATCTTCCGAATTCTTCTTCGTATGTTTGCTAGTATGAGAAATGTTCCTCCATTGCGTCTTAATCCACTTGATCGAGGTGCGTTTCTGTTCTTTGTGCTTCAATTTTAGGAGTTCGGGATGTTGCATCTTGCGCGCCAGACGGAGCCTTTCGTTGATTCTCAAGTGAAGGACGCGTTTCTCCAACTGGTACTTCGTCAATAGTCTGTGGAGTTGTCTCATATCTAAGGTTTGGATTTCGCAGTAGCTGGCGCAACGGATGTTGACGTTGCTGTAAGTGCCGATAAGACAGCACATTTCGCTGAGTACGGTACCGCCTGAGAAACTCATGACCGGGGAGTCCTGATCTTCTTGGGATAGAATCTGGAGCAATCGAAATTATCATGAGAACTTTTTAAGGACATGTTTCGATCTAAAGGTGTTTCGATGATCTCCAAAGCAAAGATTCGAAATGAACATGAGGATTTTCGAATTTTAAGTCAGTTATAGGGAAATGTTGTCAGGGTTAGCCCTTTGTCTAGGTCTTGGTTTTGATCAGCAACGGCAGCAATTTCCGAGCATGGCAAACTTCTTTCAGCGACATTGAATTTTTCGTGAATTTTGGGCGTGAAAGCTAAACATGTACTGTGTACTCAGTGACTTGGAAATGATGATAAAAATCAAAAAACATCAGTGCATGCGTGATCAGAATGTGAAGCGAGAACATCCAATCGTCAAGTTAAGCATTGTGAATGTATCGGGTGGTTCATGTTTGAAAATCAACCGAGGGAAGAATTCAATCCCGTAACGTGTTTGGTTGTGGTGGGAGGCAATGCGACAATGGCGCTTGTGCTCAAGGTTCGACCATTTGTGTAGTAAGGCTTGGTCCATCTTGATTTTGTGCGTTAAGACGCGATTATCAGTTCGGGCCGATGTCGGACAATGATATCGGATTACGATCCCTAAAACCCTGCAACAAATCACAATGTAATGCGTGGTCACCCGCCCAAGAAAGCGCAGAACAAGCCCTCTTAGGACAAAGATATAGAGTTTTGCTTCATCTTTGCTTAGCCTTTGCGAAAATATAACGACAAGCTATTTCATTTTCAGAATAGTAAATTACAAAATTGTGATCTTCTCTTGCCATCCATATACATATGTACGTTTCACGGTTATACCGATCGTCAATACGGCTTTGCAAGAGCTGTAAGTTCGTATACAAATTTTATGTATATATAGTCTGAATATTGATGTTATGAATTCTCTCATTATGCACGCATTACGACTTTTTGCAGTTATTTTTGTACGAATATCAATTTTCGGAATAGTGTACTATTCAATATTAATATGCCATTTTCTTGTGAAATTTTCTGAATCGAATAAGACAGAAAAATGCTACAAATTCGGCTTTGTAGTTCGTTACATTAATTTTTGTACATCATTTTCAATCATTCCAGCACAAATTTAATCGATTTTCAGCTACGAGCCAAAGGGATTTCTCTTTTCATTTTTTCCCCCAATCAATTTGCGATGTTCAGAGAATATGTTCCTTTCTCCCAGATCTGTCCAACGATGTGCTTGGATTGACCAAATTCTTTTTAAACGGAAGTCATGAGCAAAAGTTAAAAGGGTAGCCAATCCTCACAACATTCCCCTAAACATTTATTGATCTAAAACTAGGTGGATGACGTTCTCCAAAATGTATAATAACAAGGCGCGAGGGGTATGGTCCACAAAGTCGAATGTAAGGGAATCCAAATCTTTGCCCTCACACCCGTTTGACGTGCAGTAATCCATTCGGAAATGGCACGGAGTGATGTGATGGGCATTACGGATGAGACAATTGCCATTATTGCCTGTTTCACGATGGAGGAAGGTACTTCATATTTAATAACCGAGCTGAACAAAAACCAGGCTAGAAAACCTGGAACTTGAATTATAAGTCGTCTAGTACTAAACCGGGTCTCTTTCAACGTAAAGATTTTCAAATTACTGCGACTCACCTGAACGACTCCGGAGACGATATACACCATTCTGGTCTTCAACTCGTTCAACTTATACAAGTACTCTCCGGGCATAAAATAGTGACATTCCATTGACAGGGACAAATTCCTAATAAACGGCAGATCCATATCGGCGAACAGTTGCGAATGCATCAGGAAGTACCAGAACGCGTCCAGCGTGCATTGTCTCTGCAGACTTTTGGGAAGTATGTAAAACAATTTCGGCAGTTTTCTACGACCGAGTCGTTTCTCCCACAGGATGTTGTAGGCGTCAATGATGTGGGACTTCACGCTGGTTTCGACGCTCCAATTGTCCAGCATCCTCGTGACGACCTGAAGTCGATAGGAAAATTCGAATTGGTCGCTGATTTTCTTGATGTAAGCGGTAATCAACTCGCCGAAATAGATCATGATGTGCAAGAGATAACCGATGACCATCGTCGATACGACGTAACTGGCTTCGAATATGTTGTGAGCACGGACGACACCTAGTCAACAGATTTAAGAGACGAAAGCTCATTAATAAGGGGTCTAATTAGATTGGGACAGGAAATAGGTCACTTACAGGAAAGAAGATGACGAGAAGGAGAACAAGAAGAAGAAAGGAATAAGAAGGAAAAGGGGAACCAGAAAGACGAAGATGTCAGTTTCCCAAAATACGTTCAGAAGAAGAATCACTAAGTATATGGAAGGAACGCTGTGCGTCTATTTATGTCTAAAGAAAGTTAATTAGATTAAAACAGGCTGTAGACTAACATAGAAAAAAAAAAAGAATAAGAAAAAGGGGAAACACAGAGAAGAACTTATCATTTATTTGAACTAGATTCATAGGAAAGAAGATCGTTAGGAAAGTGGGGAAAATGTTGCGATCTACGTCCGAAAAGACTTAATAACATTGTAAAAGATCAAAGTTACTTACATGAAAGAACAAGAAGAAAATGAAGAGCAGGAAATGGGAAAATAAGAAGAAATCATTCTACTAAATCAGATTCAGAAAAAGGGAAGTCGTTAGGAATTAGGAGAATGCTGAACATCGACTTCTAAAGAGACTTATGCTTATGTACGTGAGCGAAGAAGAAAACGAAGAAAAAATCATACCTGCCGAATTGTGCGCCAAGCAATTTCCAATCGTCGTGTACGAGATGACGAACCACGATGACAACGAATTATTATTGAACTGGTGATACTTGAGGCACTGGGTCCAAGTCTCGCCTATATCGTAGTTCCTCAAATTGAACCAGACACCGCAAACGCACATGGTGTACAAGGAGAAGACGATAAACTGCTTCACTGTGAATAGAACGATGTGGTTCAGGCCTGGTTCGTTGCTGGTGTTGTGGAAGAAGTACGCCACAGTCACTAATCGGCCGATCACTTTGAATCTCGTGTAGTCGGTGGCAAGGTTTTCCGTCGAAATTTGAGATTTGCTCTGCAATAGGTAGTAGACCTCGTAGTACGGTAGGAGTGTGAGGATGTCGATTACCACAATGCCTAGCGGTTTAGGGAGGTAGACTTGAGTTTTTCGATATATCATGTATCTGTAAATATAGAAAAAGATGTAATTTTAATGCTTTCTTTAGAACTTTTTTTGGCAAAGTTTAAACGACCATCAAGTATATTTATGAGCAAAATGATTGCCTTCTAGTAATTATAATCGTAATCATTTATATCTTACAAATTATTGCCGTTTCTCGGTTGTAGTGATGACCACATAAATTCAGATCGCCCTTTCAAGAAGTTTTTCATCTCAGTTCTTATCGTTTATCTAAATCTGCGTGTATTCGTAGTTTTAGATCGTACACGCTTCACTTTCTTTTTCACAAACTTCATCACGTTATGTTTCCTCCTCATTTCCTTTTTGTAATCCGATGTGCTTTGGCAAATTTAAGCGAGATTAACTTTGTTGCATTTTCTTAAGAACATTAGTATATTTTTGTGTATTTCATCTTACGTTTCATTCTTCCGTTTTCGATTTATAATCAGTTCAGAAATGACTATTATTTCGTTATTACTGGAGGGCGGTATAAGAAATGATGATTTGATTTTGCGGCTGTTAAATTTTCTAAGCATTTCCAGTTACAGGAACTAAATTCAAAAACATATCAGTTGAGTACCTATTTTGATCGAAGTTACATGAATTTATGGGTAACTATTAAATTAGTTAACTAGAAAGAAGATCCACGGCGTGACATGGAGAGCACGAAATGGAGAATATACAAACCAAATAGATCGTATCGTGGTCGAAGAAAAAGATGAGCGAAATGTCACCAACGTGAGAACACACGAAAACGAGATTGGAATTCAAATCACTTCCTCGTAGAAATGACAGTAAAGCGGTAGATCCCAAAGCAAATCCCATCGGGATAAGGGCCAAATAATTAAAAATAAACTCTCTCTTTCTCTCTCTCGGCTTTCTCCGTTCTCAGATTCCAATATTCGCTGTCTGCCCAATCGTCCTCGTCTAATTCCTTATCTTCTACATCTTGTTATGTGTGTTTTCCATTTTACGACCGGGCATCCTCTTCTTCTCCTTTCTTTCGGTGACCAGCTTAGGATTTTCTTCGGCAATCTCTTCTGCTCCATGCTTTATTTTCTACTCTGCAGATTAGAAAGAATAAACTCGAACATGTAATTGATGAAGATAAGGTGAAAACGTACGAAGACCTAATAACGAAAAGCCTAGCCAACGCAGACAGGAATGAGAAAATGCAAATAATGACGGAGAAAGTTTCATAAACGTTGAAAAAGACGATGTATAACACCAAGCGAACTACAACGAAGACAGAGTCGTGCGATGATGAGAGTAAGATGGAGGCGGAAGAAACGATTAAGAATGGAAATGTACGAACATCTAACGGGCTTATATAGAGCTTCTATAGAAATGAAAACTACTTCACACAGTCGCACTGATGAGCGGTATGACCGCGAAGCGCACGTCTGCGAATAGTGAAAGTAGTTTTCTAATTAAGCACAAGAATGGAAATGTTGAAAGTGAATCACGAGAGAATGGGGAGAATTTTGGCAAACAGACAAAAGATTGTGTAAAGAGGAGGAAAAGAATTATAATAACGAAAAGTTAGGAGAGTTGGAAAGAACATTACTTAAGGATACCAAACAATAATGATTGGATTGAAAAGCAAAAACGTTGATTATAGGTGAGCAGAAGATAGCAGCAATGTGGAAGCAACAGTTTGTGCACTGGGCTATAAACCTGAAGAATTAACATTCGTTCTGTTCGCGCCATATTTTGATCCTGCAATCTGCATAATGGAACAGGAAACGAGATTGATCGAACTTTGTTTCCGCGTCAGGATTCTAGTGCTCACAATAAGTGCTAGTGGCATAGCACTCTTAACGCTTCACAGCTGTCAAAATTTAGCCATTGCAAAGTTCGTTATGTTGTGCGTTTGTTGCGCATGAATAACAACAAAATCGTTCGTAAATATAAGTTGTATGGATCTCATCTAGCATCAATCCGTGGCTAACGAGATAGACCGCCAACGGCACGACATAACAGTTGACGATTTTTAACTATTGTTTGATAAAAGAGTGGATGACATTAAATTTCGCAGAAGTAAGGGCGTCAGTCCGGTTTACATTACTAAATTATAACACGTCATCCATTACTTTATCAAACCTTACTTCTAGCCTTATTTCACAAAATCTCTCATAAAACCTCAATGCCATTCTAGATCAGTGGAACACGCCTTCAACCCTTCTATCTCAGTAAATAGACTGCTGCAATAGCGTAGTTTTCTTGGTTTTCCCTTCTTTTACGTACGTACGCAGACTGTAGCCAGTTTGAATCTAATTAAGTCTCCTCAGAAGTGAATGTCCAGCGTTGAGCGATTTACCTTCTTCTGAATCTATTTCAGTAAGCTGGTTTCTTCTTCTTTTCTCTATTTACTCTTTCTGCATTTCTCCTTGCTGGATAGTATACAGCCTCTTACAATGCAATTAACTTTCTTCTAATGTAGACGCCCGCAGTAATCTCTTCATTTCTCTAATGATTTTCAGGGAAATGTGTTTCTTCTCCTCTCTGTTTCCTTTTTCTGTGGTTCCTTTTTTCTTTTTCATACAGGTAGGCTAGAGTCCATTTAGATCTAATCAACATCCTTTAAATATAGCTCAACATTTCTCCGATCCCTTTAAAGATCTTCGTTCTGAACCTATAAAAGCGACATCTTCTTTTCTCGGGTCTTTTCTCTCTTATGGTTTTCCTTCTGAACCTATTTTAGAAAAATTACATCTTATTCTCTCTGGTACGTCTCTTCCTTCTTGTTCTTTTCCTTCTTACCCTATTTTAGATAAATAACATCTTCTTCTATCTGGTACGTTATCTCCTTCTTGCTCTCTTCGTTCTGAACCTATTTTTAGAAAAACGACATCTTATTCTTTCTGGTACGTCTTTTACTTCTTGTTCTTTTCCTTCTGAACCTACTTTAGACAAATGACATCTTCTCCTATCTGGTACGTCTTTCCTTTCTTGTTCTTTTCCTTCTTCTCTTTTTTCTATTCCTCTCTTTCTCGATCGTCTTCTTCTTTTCATGTAGGTGACTTATTGCCTGTTTCCATCTAATTAAGTTTCTTCCTAACGATTTTTCTTCTTTTGAATATGTTCGCTCGGTGTTGTATATGCGAGGAGCATTCTCTAAGCCTGTTACATCGTAGCGATGATGGTCATCAGTGACTTCTTGTTCATCCTGATCTATTTCGTCGACCTGATCACCGCTTACTCATTCCGTGAAACCTCGCTCACTTAACATTAGATTGTCATAAATTGCCAACTACATCGGTCACATAATAATCCTGCGTCCCGTGGTCCCATTACCCCGTTGGGCGTGACGTCTTGCATCTGATGAAATTTCCTATTAAGACTCAATTCCTTGTATCGATAAGAATAGCCCATATCACGGCAACCACCAATTTATTTAAACAATTGCGTTTCTTACCAAAACAACTATTTTCAACAATTTCCCTTTCGAGCGAAAATTCCAGTATAACAAAAATTGGATGTAATCCAGCGGAAGAAGAAGCTAAAATGAAAGAAACTTACCGATGCATCAACAGCAGTACGACATTGGCGAAATAGAAGATCTCTAAAATGTAGTACGTCGTACTGAACCAGCTGTGCAGCTCCATCCCCGTGAAGAACATGCGGTAGAAGACCAGCAGGCAATTGATTACGATGGTCACGACGATCAGCAATTTCCAGAAGAAGTTCTGAGGCAGGAAGATGATGTTCCTCCAGTTTCCCGCCTCCTGGAAGTACTCGATCATCTCCGACGCCGATCCGTCCTCCTTTATCGAGATTTTCACCTTGCCGATGCTGGTCTTGCTGCTTTTCGTTTCCATTTCTTCGACGACGAGGACGTACGTACGTGAAATGGAGCTCGTTTTCGTGTCTAGGTCTAGATCGCCGCTTGACGTTGACTGGTGGTGTTTTATTTACGTTTTCAGGAACTACCGAGATTTGAAAATGTTTAGGTGACGGTATCCAAGGCGATATTTACTGACGAATATGGAAATTGACCTACTCTATCTGCGATTGACGGGTAAAAATATTAGCAGGAATTAAGGGTTTTAATTTTTGTTTCTATCCTTCGATCACAGGAAGATGTAGGGGTCATTCCTTGTCCAACTATTCGAATGGTATATCGTTCTGTAAAAAATAGAAATCCAGATACAAAATTGTTAAAAATGTATCTAACAATAAGAATAAAATCTGAAATTTGGCACTACATGTCACACTATGACTGCAATACTATTATAACTTAAAAATTGTAAATTTTACGTAAATGCAACTTGTAAATTACTGAAACATATTTTTATTAAAAAATTGACTGTGGAAGCCCTTACTTCGTTATTGATACACATGAAAACTAGTACTTTGTTTTTATATCACTTATTTAACGAGACACAACGTGACTATTGCTTCGACATGGACAAAGTACTAGTTTTTCTGTGTATCGATATCTTTTATTTGTGGGTAATTTGTTAGAAAGAATGTTTCAATATAGTTATCTGAAATTTATAGAGATGTGTAACCGAGTAATTAAAACTGCAATCTAATGGTAATTCTATTTGAATTAGATATATTTATGATCTAAGATACTGCTGCATTCTTTTAAACGAAGAATTTTTTAAAAATTCTGATTCAAAACCAAACCGTTACAAATGACAAAAACTTTTCTATTTCAATATTTCAATAAACAAAATGATTTACTTTCTTTAACTAGGAAAAGATCTAATACATTTTGGAAAGAATGTAATTGCAATTTTATTCAACATTATTATTTTAAATATATACATTTTTATAGAAGGAATGGTTTTATTAAATTTTTCTTGTACAACTGCACAAGTTCATCAAATTTCGTCTTACCGATGCCCAGTTTCTCATTATAAGCTTACTTTAGTGGTAATCTCGAAATTTGTGAAATCTTTGCAGATTTGTGTTTTGAACGAGTCATTGGAATTTCTTAAAAGTTCTCGGTTTTATAGTAAATACTGACGAGATGTTGCTGTTCGACTTTAAAAATCTTGATTTGGATCAACGGAAACAAGGTATGTTTCCGTCAGAAATGAAAGATAAGTTTGTTCCTCAGGATTTTATGTTTTTAAATCAAATATTGTCAAATTGCTTGCAGGTCACTACAACTACAACTAAGGATGTTCTGTATTTTAAAGAATCAGCAACATCTTGGATTTTTTGTGTATCTATCTAATTCCAATTCCCCATATAGATTTAGCTAATTTTTTGCTGTTCCAGTCATCGTTCCACTAATTGATAAAGTGCTGTGAAAATTTCTTTTACACACTTTTACCTCTTAATTTCCTATTTCAAAATGATATTCATAATTGTAGTTTCTATTTCCCCTTGGGTATCTGTACTCCCTGTTAGGCACAATTTCCAAAACCGCTTTAAAATATTCTGTCGTTGTTGTTCGCTTATTTTTGTTTTGCATTGAAACTTACAACTTCTTTCACAACTTCTTTTCCAATGTTATCGCAGAAACTACTTTACCAACAGCATTAACGTAAGCTCCTCCATGATTAACCTTAATTTCTTTTACGTTTCGTTCCCAGCTTTAATAACAACTCTTCTTGCTGACCAGATGTAATCGTGGGAACAAAATGAGAAAAGCGAGCAAATAAGGGATGAAGATGGTGAAATTGGTAAGGACGACAAAAAGAAGAATCAGAAAATCCAACTTATCATTATCAAGTTAAAATATCAAAGTATCCGTTGAAATATTTATTATTATTTTTCACAAACATTTGTATAACAAGGAGAGGTAGATTCAAAATTTTTCGGAATGACAATCAAAACCAAATTAATTTGATTCAAGTTATATATCATTTTTCAATCTGATCTCCTCGAGGCTCAAGAAACTTGGTCCAACGTTTTTCTAGCTTCTCGATTCCCTCCCGGAAGTAACTTTCTTCGAGGTTCCCAAAATAATCGTTTACAGCCTCTATCAGTTCTTAAGTCGACCAAAATTTGTTCACACTCAGAAATGTTTTGAGTTTTGGGAACAAGTTTGACGGAGCCAAATCAGGCGTATATGGCGGACTTCCGGATACCGAAGGACCTAGAAGCTCAATTCTGTCAATTTTTGCTGAACGATTGCACTTGAATGAGCGGCCGTATTGTCGTGGTGAAACAACACTTTTTCCTTAACTATCTCCGGTCGTTTTCTCCTGAATTACTGGTTTCATTGTATCCAAAATTTCTCTGTAATATTGATCAGTAACAGTTTTGTCTTTTTCAAGATCACCAATTAGCGACATTACTTTTGCGTCGGTAAACAACCGACGCCATCACCTTTCCAAGCCAAATGAATAGACGAACGATTTCCGGTGTGCAATCCACTGTTTTGATTGTATATTTGTTTCCGGTATGCGGTGTGTAGTAATGAAATCCAGGTCTCATCCATGGTTACGAATCGTGTCTTGAAATCCGTTGGATTTTTCGTAAACACTTCCAAACAATCGGCTGAAGTTCGAGCTCGAAGGCGTTTTTGTTCCGAATTGAGCAAATGCGGCACCCATATTGTAGATAGGCTTTTTAAACCCAATTTATTATGTAAAATGCGAACTACTTCTTTACAAGAGATGCCCAGGGCTTCCTAGAGGTGCTGAATCCTCGAGAACGGCGTCTTACTTTGATTTGATTTCTGTTGCAGTTGCATTTGTTGACCGCTCAAACTTTGTTTTCATCCATAATTGAAAACAGAAAAAGTACTTGACTAAAAAGCTTTTTAAAACCAGGCTATTTGACAGATAAATTTTTACTTTTGCAGTCAATTCATATGAAAAAGTTGCCAACACAACGACGTAAGGTATTTGGAAATATTGCAACCTTCTAGCGACGATTCCGAAAACTTGTCAATTCACCCTCGTAAACACGATATTGCAAAGACATCTATTATATTAACATTTTCTTTTGAAAGTTGTGCACATTAGATACTTTTACATCACTCAGTTTACATGCTTAGATATGTGATGAATGTGATGATGTGACTATTATAGCTTCTCACAATTCTTTCGTTTTACTTGAAGTCCATTAAGTCAAATTGTACTATAACGACGACGTAAGATAACAGTGCGCCAAACATCTGAAACAAAAAGAACAATTTGAGAGGCACATGCAATATGCAATGTTGTTATAAATAATAATAGTGATGAAGAATAAATAACTGTGATGATTATGGAAACTTATCGCAGAGCAATTTTGTTATTATTTTGTTCCTTTTAGATTTTCAAGAAACTTTAAGGAATATTAAAACACATTTAGAGATATCTATGGTATTTTTATGGAAGCGCTTGCTCATAGGAAGCCTATGGAAAACTTTTTACCGTATAGACTAGCTCCAAATCTACAGACAACAATCCGGCGGGTCGTATGTCGTATTTCGAAGTCAGTATTTGTAATGCAAAGAGTTGCGCCTGAAACACTAATTATTCAATCTTCTTTCCAACAATTTACGATAATTTCAAATTTACATTCTTCATACAACGGATACATTTGCAGCTAATATCATACTTTTGGAAACTGCGTTTCATCCTGTTGGCCTAAGAACGTTTGTGCACAATTTATTTATTACTATAATTTAATGGTAAAAGCTTAAGTTATCCACTTACGCTATTAACGCACAGATATGAAGATAACACGATCCCAGGGAACGGTAACAAGCCTTCTATTAACCACAATATCGACATACCGAGTGAATATTGAAAGAATTTGGTATTTTTGCTATGGTAACATCGGGAAAGAATGAACTGGATATGTAAAGTGTACGTCAACCAGATGTCGACGATGAAAGTCAAGATACATGACGATAGCACCGCGAGTAGGCGATTTACCAAATTGCATAAATCTATATATACATCTTTTGGCAGTATTCCACCAGGGAAGTCTCTTTGTCTTTCCTGGATATCAACTTTTCGTAGTGTTTATGAAGTGGTTCGAAATACTCTCGAGCTATCAACAAGTAAATTTAATATTCCAACTTGGCGACGTTCAGCGTTGCCGCCCTCCAGTTCGCCGCAAATCTCTCGATGATTTCCCGAATTGTTTTATTTTTGTTTATTGTTAGAAGGATACTACAGGCACGCATAGTAATTGTTAATGCTGGTACAAATACGCTGACGTGTTTAGCCAATCGGTAGTTTATTTGCATCCCAATAACTTGTGACTTCTTTTCAAGATCAGATATCGATTTCCATACTTCGGTATTGTCCCCATTTATACGTATCCTTCTGATGTTAACGGCGACTGTCTTTGCGATGTAGGTCATAGAGTACAGGTTACCTGTAATTTTTCCGAAAGTTCTCCTACTTTGGATCTGAGAAAATGTAAACCATATCTCATACACGCAGAGCATTATTTCGAAAACGGTATAAACGTAGCGGTATTTATTGCGTCCTCCGACTGCTTTAAAATCGGGAAATGCAACTAATGCAAGGAGTTTACGTAGAAATGTGAACGAGGAAAATATACTTTTGGTCATGTTGGACTATGTAGAATGTAAGTGTAGAATGTTAGGAAGTGCCCGAGCTCAGGATTCAATTATTATATATCTAGAATTTTATGTCGTAAACGCGCATCATAAATTACGATAGGAGGTAAGGGACTTAATGATATTTACGATGTAACTTCTCATTTTGATACTTAAATGATATATTATGCATTATTCGGTTATCAATTAAGGATCTGCGGGAACAAAATGAGAAAATGTAACAAACAACAGGCGAGAACAGCAAATCGGAGATTGTTAAAAAAGAACGAGAGGAACAAAAGAGGTTTGAGGTGCGTGGAGACCTAGAATGAGAATTGGATAGAAGCAAAAATAACGTTTATGGGTTGGGTGAGCCCACCCTGTAAAGTAAAATTTTTTACAAGAATACATTGAATTTTAGATTCGTGGTCCAAATTCTTCCTTGGGTTTTGTTGATCAAAGTTGGGAACCTAAATAAGTAAGCCGAAATCGATGAGAATATAAAATCGCAAAAGCTATTAGAAAAGAAAAACAGGACACAGAACTTATTGAAAGATGCGGTGTTGAAATCGACGTGAAGAGAAAGAAGGGGAAATCTTGTTTTGTGTTTGTCTCTGAAGGGAAAATTTCTTCTTAAGAAAGTATTTCATTGGAAGTTGATACTCTGGGTTTAACTAAACTAAGACTTACATTTTGCTTTTACAGCAATTTGGGACGGAACCCACGTTACGACGATGATGAGACGTAGAAACTCAAATAGTTCAGAAGGAATATAGCGACATAAGTAGCATTGGATTAACAGGTAATCTTGAGAAAAAAATAATAGCGACGGGGATGAAATATTTGGGAAGAATGGCGAGAGAAACATAAGACACAAGCGTAGAAACGAGTAACTAAGAAATTATCTAAACCGGAGAGTGATTAGCGAAATAATGGAGGAAAAACAACTGAAATGGTACGGTCACATTGGAAGGATGAAAAGTGACGGATTGACAAAATATATCTTGGGATGGAGAAAGGAAAGTGGTGAAGACCTAGGAAAGACATGGAATAAGAAACAACTGGGGGAAAGAAGGAGGAACAATCGATGAAATAAAAAATGCAAATAGGAACAAGGGGAAGAAGTGGAAAGAAACTCCACTCCAGTCGACGCTGTGAACAATAGGACTTAACACAAAGAGGAAGACGAAGAAACGCGTCAATGTACGAAAACTTCAAGGATTCAACTTACCACATAAACCAGTTTCAAATCGATGCAAAAGAATCCGACCGGTCGTATTTCCCAGTCCTGGTGGAGTACTTGCAAAGCAAAAAGTTGAACCTAAAATGTGTATCATTTATTTCTCCTCGATACTTTCTGCACTAATATCAAAACGTACAGTCTTCATGCAACGAGTATTTTTACATTCGACGTTGTACTTTTGAAAGCTGCGCTTGATCCTATTTCCCTAAAAGTGACTGTAAACGAATTTCGGTTTCATAAATATTGCATAAACTTACGCTATTCCAGCACAGATAAGAAGATACGATGATCAAGCTGAGCGACAGCGAATTCTCTACCACCCAGAAAATTGCCAATCGATGTCTTACCTGCCAGGACGAGTTATTATTGGTTTTGTAGAACTGAGAAATGAGGACTTGGACGCTCAAGGTTAATGTTAGCCAGGATTCAGCGATGGAAGCGAAAACGCACGGCCAGAGTGTTTTTAGCGTATTATCCACCGCATCACACACATTTATATATTTCTTTTGATAGGTCTTCATCGACGAAACATCCCCTCCAGAGATCGAAATTTCATAAGATTTACAAAGATATTCGAAATATTGTCGATATAACATCAAATAGATCACGTATTCTATTTTGACGATGGTTGCGATCGTTTCCGCCAAGTTTTGAGCGTAAAAATTAAACTTATCCGAATTCGTAAGTTTATGATTTCCGGAAGTTACGTGTAGAAACCCACCGTAGTTTCGAAAGATGATTAAGAATGCCGGCCCAATAACGCTAAAGTACTTAATTAATTGGTAATTTATTTTTATAGCGATGCTTTCCTCGAGATCCTTTAGACATTTCCACGTTTCTGCGACGTCTCCCCATCGACAAATTCTTCTGATGTTGATGGCGATTATTTTCCAGAGGTATGTCAAGAAATACAAGTGCAGAGCAATTGTTCCCATATTACTTCTCGTATAAGCGTCGGTTATAAACATTTGCGTTATTACGAGCGCTACGAGAATCACATCGAAAACGGTATAAGCGTAGCGGCGTTTGTTGCGAATTACAGGTAATATTGGACCGTCCAAATCGAAATCGATAAATCCGATTAACGTTAAGATTTTATGTAAGAAAGCGAGCGCGGAAAAGGTGTTTCCGACCATGTTGTTCGAGCAGAATATGTCGGAGTGTTTGGAAAATTCAGCTTAAATTTCAATTATTGAAATTCATAGTTTTGTGATACAAACAAACTAAAGTCAGACGTAAACAAGTTGATGCCGTTTGTTAAGTCATTTTTCATTTTAATATATGCTTCATGTATTACATTTCTTGTACATTGTTCGATTACTGGATAACTAAAAAAAGGGTGTATACATGAGAAGGATGATGAAATTATGAAATTAACGTATTCATTGCGATGAGGAAGTACAGTTTTGGGCGTTCCCGGGTGTGCTACATCTGTTACTCTCATAGTAAGATTAAGACATGCCTTTAACGCCGAAACTGCATTGAATAGAGGACAGCTATAAAACGAAATTTGAGTCAAAACAGGCAAGCCTTTTAGTTTTTAGTCTTCAAATTAGTCAATTTCTCGCATTCATTTTGCGATTGCAATAATCTTGAAAAAAACTAGATATTATAGTTAAACTTTACTTTCAGGTCGTTGCTCCAACCCCAGTTGCTGGTGAATTAATCTATGTTTTGGTGTGAAAAGAGCGCCTTTTCCCTCAAATTTTACGTACAGCTGCAGGACAGTGTTACAGCATGGCTTAATTCACAGGTTCTATGAAAAGGGCATTAAAAAACTGGTTCATGGCTATGACAAATGTCTCAATCTTAGTGGTAACTATGCAGAAAAACAGCTGAAAGTAGGGTACCTTTAAGTTATGTATAATAGAAATCTCTTCATGTATTGGTGTTTTTTCAATAACCAAACGGAACTTATGCAACGAATCGCCCTCGTAGGTAACGAAATCCACAAAGCAACTTCTATGTACTCACATGCTTCGTTTTAACTTGAATATGTTGTGCATTTTATCTTGAATTATTATTAGCTAACACAAGAACCTACAAGAATTATAATATTAATACTTTCCATTCCAAGATACGGCAATATGATCGGTCGAATGTTCCAGTGACGTTAACACGCTATCTGAACAGTGGAGAAACGATAGAACCTGTACTACAAGAGATGTGCTTAATCATTAAAATCACAGTGAAAGCTAACTGCGATAGAAACAAACGGATAAATTCAGATATTATCCAAGGAATGAGTATGAGATTACAAGTGTGTCCGTCAAAATTTGCTAAAAAAGCTCCTAAAATGGCGTCTGGAAGAAAATGTACTTCATGCATCGCGGATGACTGCGGCTGAAATTGTGCCTTCGGAAAATACGATTGATCTGTTTCATCTAAAACTATATCTTAGAGACTAACAATCATTTTACGGCTTAGTTACTCTATTGAGGTGGAACTAAGCGGGCACTGTGATAATCATAAAGTTCAAAGAATATAAGGACACCTAAAGTGTAAAAAGTTTCAAATATTTATTGTAAAAAACCACAACAATATTGCTTCGCAATAGTATAGCTTCATCAGGTGGATGAATGATCTTGCATCGTAACATCGCCGAATTCAATTCCGATTAGGAGAAGTATTTGCCAAGATGTCATTCTATTGAATCTTCTCAGGACACTATTAACTTTTTCATAAGCAGCGATTAAATGTCCCAATTTATCAACGTTTTTGCTTTGATGAAATTCATCTTCCCCATTCCTTAAGACATTTTTGACTAGCAGAGTAATAATGGCTTCGAACATGTTTTCTATTATCAAAATCATCCCGTAATATATAGCGATCGAGAGAGCCTGGACAATATTCAAATACATACCGCATAATGCGAATATTAGGTGGAAGTCTAGTCCGTATTTAATTACAACAAAGTACGATATGACCTCGTATAATCCAGCTAGTACGAAATATACCCCAACAATCGTGCATCGTCTTTTCATGGCGGTGTAGCATAAGTTCGAGCCTAGCCTGCGTAATTCCTGATCTATTTGATATAAATTCGTGAATGTTCTCGTTATTTGAAAGCTACTCGCTAAAATTATGTATATTTTAGACATCAATAGGTATTTGCATTTCGCTGATCCAGAAATGGAAAACGGTATTATTCCTATTAATTTTCCAGCCAGATATGTCGGATAAATTACGTCGAAAACGTCTTCGGACATTGCAGCACCGTGGTTGGGTTACTTATCATCAGAAGGATGGAAACGTATGTTTGTATCGGACGCACCAATATACTTAATTAATCGATAATTATTACGACCAAACGTAGGATCATTAATTACAATTAGATATGGCCAAAATCGGTTTAATCCCATCTGGTATTCGTCTGTACGGAGTTGCGAGTGGCGTCGCAGAACACATTCTGTCGGTACATCCCTTTGTTCTAGTTGTAGCAGGATATTCGTGTTGTGTATTTCCATTTCATAAACTTGCCGACGTCGCTTGAAAAACCTGAGCTCTTGATTGCGCATTTACAAAAACCTGTGTCGTGGTTTCCGAACTGTGGAGGAAATTGGGTTTATTGTTTCTTTTGCAATGTGGAACTATACAGTACTGGTGCAAATCAATGCCGTGCCCATTTAAACAGTGAAAGACATAAACAAAAGAAAAAGGCAGTTTATCGTACTTGAAATTTTTACAGAAGTTTATTTGTTTTGTTTTGTTAAGTGGGTGTGACATTCCGAAATACGTGGTCGGCAACCAACATTTTAAAGCGCTTTAGGAGGTATTTACCGTACATAGAAGTTGGTAGAAGCAAATTTAAAATCTACACTAAAAACTAAAACACCATGGTTTACAATGGATGAGACAACGAGTCTTTCGTGTCGTACCTCCTACGCAGAAGCTGTTATTAACAAACAAAACGCCCACAAAAGCTTGGAGTTGAACTCAACCAAGTACGTAGGTTAGAAATGGTTGGAGCTTCCTATATGCTAAATATGAATATCTATCGAGCCAGTTAATATCTCTATTTTATGAGATCAATAGATTGTGAAAATCTTTCAGCAAAAGCGCGATCGTAGCCTCTGAAGTGTCTGGTGTAGCAATCATCGTGCCGAAATCAATGGTCATCAGCGTTTCCGAATAGGAACAAGAAGAAATTTTCAGGCATTTATCTATGGCGCTAGGTATTTAAGGTTTCTTTCTCGTCGTCTTTGGCATAGCTACTCAACCTGAAGAACTGTTAGTGGATTTTGGTGTATTCAGAAATCGATTATAACTCCGTGTTGCTCATAATTTCATTAAAGACATAAACGGATACAGGTATATCTTAAGCACCGAAAGCAATTTGACAGTTTTCTTAGGCTTTCGAAATCCGTCTATTTCCATCCCAAAAGCCGAAAAAATTTTAATAATAAAGGCCACATAATATTCTGCCATCCAAACGCTGGAGAATTTGATTCCAAGGTACCAGAAGATTGCATTTCAGCCGGCACAGGATTTGCAAATTCTGGCATTACACTAGACTGCATGCAAGCCCTGCAAAATATTTTTTGGGGTGATTTTCAAGTAATTTAACTACGAGTAACTGGATCCTACAGTTTCAAGCTTGAAATTAATGAAGTTGGGAACATGGAAATGGAAGGAATAGGCAATAACATAGGAGGAAGAGATTGAAACAGGGGAAGTGAAAATGGCGTGCAGTTTCCATTTCCCCAAAACTTCTATTTTAGGTGTCATTTTTATTGAAGCATAATCTTTAGGATCGCGTTATACGAACTAAACCGGGGAAAGGGGTGGTGAAGAAAAGTATTACAGAAATATATTCACAGAACTATTTATTGGTTATACAAGTATACATTATTTTATGTGAGTCAGTACAGGCACTTAGATTTAATATTTTTTTAAATAAAATTGTAGTAGCTATTATGTGGGTTCAGTTAAGTATGGTGTTAAGTGTGGCGGAATCTGTTTGGTACAATATGGATGCATATGTAATTATTGCCGACAAAATCTGTAACAGGAAAGAGAAGCTACTCTTTATTAGTTATTAGCCATAGGTGATTGTGCTATAGTTTTAATTTAAAAGTTATTCAATTGTTTAGTTGAAGCTAAGCGGTTTAGTGAAAATCATGCATGTACTTACAACGATTTATAATAACAGAATTAGTTAGTTCTAAAGGTGTCGAAATTGTTTTTGTAATAAATATCAACTAAATGTATATATATATATTTCGTGACCTTTTTATACTTATCTTATATGATAGATCTCTACCACTAATAGGTCAATAAAACAAGGCTGGTTTGAACGATAGTTATATTTTCAGAACGTTTACAAACGTTTTCTGAATACTTTCTTCAGTGAAAATATAACTAGATAAATATATAAACAAACATTTGTTTTTATTTGGGAACTATCAACAAAATGACTAATGACTAGGATTTCTTGATATAGAGGATGTGTAACCAACTTATATATATATATAAATTATAAAAACTAAATTAATGTGTAAACATACATGCAAATTAAGTAAAACCTTATATCAAAAAATCTTTGTCGAAACCTTAACAATTCTGTTCAAGGACTAGGGAAAACCCAAATTTAAAAACCTAGCCAAAGGTTTCCTTCTTAAGAAATGCAAATGTCATTTTAACAAATTGCTATATACATTACTTAAATTTTGAATATCAGTTCTGAAATTAATCGTTTTAGTGTCTTTTTGTATATTTATCATTTCATATATTAGTCTTTTTTATAATTATTCTCTGTTTTTAATATAATTGTGTTTTCAATATCAAGAAATCCTAGTCATTAGTCATTTTGTTGATAGCTCCCAAATAACAAACAAATGTTTGTTTATATATTTATCTAGTTATATTTTCACTGAAGAAGGTATTCCGAAAACGTTTGTAAACGTTCTGAAAATATAACTATCGTTCAAACCAGCCTTGTTTTATTGACCTATTAGTGGTAGAGATCTATTATTTAAGATAAATATCAACGGAAAAGTTTGATAGTCTCTAATGATATTTCGACTATTAAGGCGTAAAGATCAACGTTGCTATTACTTTACCTACCGAAACCAACACAGACAAATCGACGTCGAAGAAACCCGCCGCCGTAATTTCGATGTTATCGTGAAGCAGTTGAATTGCAAAACCATTCGCCTGAAAATAAATATATAAGCATACCACAATATATTATAGATTCATCATTTCATACGGTGACGAATATTTACCCACCTTCTTACCAATTAGTGTCCCATTTCCGCGATTTATTATTTCGTATAAGATTCGATTTAAACTTGCTTTCTGCAAAACAAGGGAAAAAATTGACAGTAATGTTAAGATAATGATTAAGATTTTGCAGTATGTTGAGGATAAAATGTTTGCTAAAAAATCATTGTTTTATGACTTATGTGTGGATGAGCGTCATCTTACTGAAATACAGTATTAGTCTGATGATTTTCTGTCCAACAAATCTCTTGTGTTAAAGTGCGCTTTTAATGGAGTTTGGTATTATTATGAAGCGAAAGTTAAGAAAACAAGATAAGAGCAAAATGGAATTAAACAGATACGTCTTGGACTTCCAAAAAGTATCAATTGCAACAAACGAGTGAAAGTAAACTATACTCGGCGTTAAGATATTTTCACATTTTTCGTAGTTCGAAAAATAAGAAGACTACTATAATGACGAAGTGAAACTATTTTAAAATCTATATGTCAACTGCTGTTGAAACGCTTGTAACTGTTTTGCCTTTTTCAAGATAATCTATTAGTAAAGTTCCTTTTGCGTTCCAAGAAACCGATGCCATCACCTTTCCAACCGAGTGATTAGTCTTTGTCCTCTTCGGAACCGATTCACTGCGTGCGATCTACTGTTTTGAATGCATTCTTGTTTTTGGTGTGTAGTAATGAAATCCAGGTCTCATCAATTGTCACGAATCGTCTCTTGAAATCCGTTGAATCCCTCGTAAATTCTTGCAAACAATCGATTGAGGTTCGAGCTCAAATGCGTTTCTGCTCCGAATTGAACATTTTACAACGCAAAATATTCCATGTTTTACAATCCGTTGAATTCATATGCGGGCAGTGTACCTATTCAGTATGGACAACATTCCTAACTTACCTTACTTTTGCACTGGTGCGCCACGTCCAGTATGATTTTAAGTTTCAGCAAGTTTTTGATGAAAATCGTGACGAGGCCTAGAATAATCGTCAACATATACGTGTAACGAGTAAATACTATCACCAAGAAAACCACTTGCATCGTAACATCGCCGAATTCAATTCCGATTAGGAGAAGTATTTGCCAAGATGTCATTCTATTGAATCTTCTCAGGACACTATTAACTTTTTCATAAGCAGCGATTAATTGTCCCAATTTATCAACGTTTTTGCTTTGATGAAATTCATGTTCCCCATTCCTTAAGACATTTTTGACTAGCAGAGTAATAATGGCTTCGAACATGTTTTCTATTATCAAAATCACCCCGTAATATATAGCGATCGAGAGAGCCTGGACAATATTCAAATACATACCGCATAATGCGAATATTAGGTGGAAGTCTAGTTCGTATTTAAACGCAATAAAGTACGACGCAAGCTCGTATAATCCAGCTATTACGAAATATATCCCAACAATCGTGCATCGTCTTTTCATGGCGGTGTAGCGTAAGTTCGAGCCTAGCCTGCGTAGTTCCTGATCTACTTGATATAAATTCCTGAACGTTTTCATTATAGCTTCCTTATAAACGATTTTATCGACGACGTTGACGAAAAGAAATGCGTAGAATAATACTATTGAGAAAAGGAGAGCTGCAACGAACATAATCGTAGGCATAACCGTATATTCGGATATCATAAAGGTGAAACTCCATGTCATGACTCCTACAAGGATTATTTGAAAGCTACTCGCTAAAATTATGTATATTTTAGACATCAATAGGTATTTGCATTTCGCTGATCCAGAAATGGAAAACGGTATTATTCCTATTAATTTTCCAGCCAGATATGTCGGATAAATTACGTCGAAAACGTCTTCGGACATTGCAGCACCGTGGTTGGGTTACTTATCATCAGAAGGATATAAACGTATGTTTGTATCGGACGCACCAATATACTTAATTAATCGATAATTATTACGACCAAACGTAGGATCATTAATTACAATTAGATATGGCCAAAATCGATTTAATCCCATCTGGTATTCGTCTGTACGGAGTTGCGAGTGGCGTCGCAGAACACATGCTGTCGGTACATCCCTTTTTGTTCTAGTTGTAACAGGATATTCGTGTTGTGTATTTCCATTTCATAAACTTGCCGACGTCGCTTGAAAAACCTGAGCTCTTTATTGCGCATTTACAAAAACCTGTGTCGTGGTTTCCGAACTGTGGAGGAAATTGGGTTTATTGTTTCTTTTGCAATGTGGAACTATACAGTACTGGTGCAAATCAATGCCGTGCCCATTTAAACAGTGAAAGACATAAACAAAAGAAAAAAGGCAGTTTATCGTACTTGAAATTTTTACAGAAGTTTATTTATTCTGTTTTGTTAAGTGGGTGTGACATTCCGAAATACGTGGTCGGCAACCAACATTTTAAAGCGCTTTAGGAGGTATTTACCGTACATAGAAGTTGGTAGAAGCAAATTTAAAATCTACACTAAAAGCTAAAACACCATGGTTTACAATGGATGAGACAACGAGTCTTTCGTGTCATACCTCCTACGCAGAAGCAGTTATTAACAAACAAAACGCCCACAAAAGCTTGGAGTTGAACTCAACCAAGTACGTACGTTAGAAATGGTTGGAGCTTCCTATATGCTAAATATGAATATCTATCGAGCCAGTTAATATCTCTATTCTATCTATAGATCAATGGATTGTGAAAATCTTTCAGCAAAAGGGCGATCGTAGCCTCTGAAGTGTCAGGTGTAGCAATGATCGTGCCGAAATCAATGGTCATCAGCGTTTCCGAATAGGAACAAGAAGAAATTTTCAGGCATTTATCTATGGCGCTAGGTATTTAAGGTTTCTTTCTCGTCGTCTTTGGCATAGCTACTCAACCTGAAGAACTGTTAGTGGATTTTGGTGTATTCAGAAATCGATTATAACTCCGTGTTGCTCATAATTTCATTAAAGACATAAACTGATACATGTATATCTTAAGCACCGAAAGCAATTTGACAGTTTTCTTAGGCTTTTGAAATCCGTCTATTTCCATCCCAAAAGCCGAAGAAATGTTAATAATAAAGGCCACATAATATTCTGCCATCCAAACGCTGGAGAATTTGATTCCAAGGTACCAGAAGATTGCATTTCAGCCGGCGCAGGATTTGCAAATTCTGGCATTACACTAGACTGCATGCAAGCCCTGCAAAATATTTTTGAGGTGATTTTCAAGTAATTTAACTACGAGTAATTGGATCCTACAGTTTCAAGCTTGAAATTAATGAAGGTGGGAACATGGAAATGGAAGGAATAGGCAATAACATAGGAGGAAGAGATTGAAACAGGGGAAGTGGAAACGGCGTGCAATTTCCATTTCCCCAAAACCTCTATTTTAGGTGTCATTTTTATTGAAGCATAATCTTTAGGATCGCGTTATACGAACTAAACCGGGGAAAGGGGTGGTGAAGAAAAGTATTACAGAAATATATTCACAGAACTATTTATTGGTTATACAAGTATACATTATTTTATGTGAGTCAGTACAGGCACTTAGATCTAATATTTTTTTAAATAAAATTGTAGTAGCTATTATGTGGGTTCAGTTAAGTATGGTGTTAAGTGTGGCGGAATCCGTTTGGTACAATATGGATGCATATGTAATTATTGCCGACAAAATCTGTAACAGGAAAGAGAAGCTATTCTTTATTAGTTATTAGCCATAGGTGATTGTGCTATAGTTTTAATTTAAAAGTTATTCAATTGTTTAGTTGAAGCTAAGCGGTTTAGTGAAGATCTTGCATGTACTTACAACGATTTATAATAACAGAATTAATTCGTTTTAAAGGTGTCGTAATTGTTTTTGTAATAAATATCAACGGAAAAGTTTGATAGTGTCTAATGATATTTCGACTATTAAGGCGTAAAGATCAACGTTGCTATTACTTTACCTACCGAAACCAACACCGACAAATCGACGTCGAAGAAACCTGCCGCCGTAATTTCGATGTTATCGTGAAGCAGTTGAATTGCAAAACCATTCGCCTGAAAATAAATACATAAGCATACCACAATATATTATAGATTCATCATTTCATACGGTGACGAATATTTACCCACCTTCTTACCAATTTGTGTCCCATTTCCGCGATTTATTATTTCGTATAAGATTCGATTTAGACTTGCTTTCTGCAAAACAAGGGAAAAAATTGAGAGTAATGTTAAGATAATGACTCAGATTTTGCAGTATGTTGAGGATAAAATGTTTGCTAAAAAATCATTGTTTTATGACTTATGTGTGGATGAACGTCATCTTACTGAAATACAGTATTAGTCTGATGATTTTCTGTCCAACAAATCTCTTGTGTTAAAGTGCGCTTTTAATGGAGTTTGGTATTATTATGAAGCGAAAGTTAAGAAAACAAGATAAGAGCAAAATGGAATTAACAGATACGTCTTGGACTTCCAAAGAGTATCAATTGCAACAAACGAGTGAAAGTAAACTATACTCGGCGTTAAGATATTTTCACATTTTTCGTAGTTCGAAAAATAAGAAGACTACTATAATGACGAAGTAAAATTATTTTAAAATCTATATGTCAACTGCTGTTGAAACGCTTGTAACTGTTTTGCCTTTTTCAAGATAACCTATTAGGAAAATTCTTTTGCGTTCCAAGAAACCGATGCCATCAACTTTGCAACCAATTCACGATTCACTGCGTGCGATCCACTGTTTTGATTGCATTCTTGTTTTTGGTGTGTAGTAATGAAATTCAGGTCTCATCAATGGTCATAAATCGTCTCTTGAAATCCGTTGGATTCCTCGTAAATTCTTGCAAACAATCGATTGAGGTTCGAGCTCGAATGGATTTCTGTTCCGAATTAAGCGTTTTACAACGCAAAATATTCTGTTTTACAATCCGTTGGATTTATATGCGGGGAGTGTACCTATTCAATATGTACAACATTCCTAACTTACCTTACTTTTGCACTGGTGCGCCACGTCCAGTATGATTTTAAGTTTCAGCAAGTTTTTGATGAAAATCGTGACGAGACCTAGAATAATCGTCAACATATACGTGTAACGCGTAAATACTATCACCAAGAAAACCACTTGCATCGTAACATCGCCGAATTCAATTCCGATTAGGAGAAGTATTTGCCAAGATGTCATTCTATTGAATCTCCTCAGGACATTATTGACTTTTTCATAAGCAGCGATTAATTGCCCCAATTTATCAAGGTTTTTGCTTTGATGAAATCCGTCTTCCCCATTCCTTAAGACATTTTTGACTAGCAGAGTAATAATGGCTTCGAACATGTTCTTTGTTATCAAAATCACCCCATAATATATTGCGATCGAGACAGCCTGGACAACATTTAAATACATACCGCACAATGCGAATACAAGGTGGAAGTCTAGTCCGTATTTAATTACAACAAAGTACGATATGACCTCGTATAATCCAGCTAGTACGAAATATACCCCAACAATCGTGCATCGTCTTTTCATGGCGGTGTAGCATAAGTTCGAGCCTAGCCTGCGTAATTCCTGATCTACTTGATATAAATTCGTGAATGTTCTCGTTATAGCTTCCTTGTAAACGATTTTATCGACGACGTTGACGGAAATAAATACGTAGAATAAAACTATCGAAAAAAGGAGAGCTGAAAAGAATAGAATCGTAGCCATGGCCCTAAATTCTGACATCATAAAGGTGAAACTCCATGTCATGACTCCTACAAGGATTACCTGAAAGCTACTCGCTAAAATTATGTATCTTTTAGATATGGATAGATATTTGGATTGCGCTGATCCAGAAATGGAAAATGGTATTATTCCTATTAATTTCGCAGCCAAATATATCGGATAAATTACGTCGAAAACGTCTTCGGACATTGTAGTACTACGGTTAAGTCAGTTATCGTCTAAAGGATGGAAACGTATGTTTGTATCGGACTCACCAATATACTTAATTAATCGATAATTAGTACGACAACGTGTAGGATAATTAATTAGAATTAGGTTTGGCCAAAATCGGTTCAATTCCATATGCGACTCGTCCGTACGGAATGGGAGTGGAGACGCGAAAGATATGGTGTCGGTACGTCGCTTTTTATTCTAGTTGTAACAGAGTTTTCTTGTTGTGTATTTCACATTTCGTAAACTTATTAATGTCGCGTGGAAAGGCTATGTGCAGAAATTCCTTATTGCGTACCTACAAAGATCTGTGTCCTGGTTTCACCATTGTGGAGGAAATCGGATATACTATTTCTTTTGCAATGTGGAACTGTACAGTAACTAACTTGGATTGTTTCTTCTGAGTTTCAGATGGTAAAGTTTTAATCACTTAAACGCAATAATACATGGAGCAACGTTTCGCTATTAATTATATAGCATCATCAGACAGATGTACTGAGAGTTAATTTTAGGAAACAAATATAACTAGTTACGGTCCATTCAACTTTATTATTGCGAGTTTGAAAATTTTTTAAAATTCATGAAGGCGGGGGTGTAAAACGAACGAAAAATTCTAGCTACGATAACGCTGTTGAATAATGTATCCAATTTTATGTAAATCGATCTTCAAAATTCCACAAATCCTAAGAAATCATGATATCAAGACAAAAGGTACTGTACGGTTTTACGCGTTGTAGTGACAAGGTTGATGTCAAGAATCTATAAATAAAAACAATGGTTCACGTCAATATATTTCACCAAAGGAGTGCTTCTATCCGATAAACTAAAGCTACATTGGTGTACCCACGTACATGGCGACTTGCGTCGAATGGCATATAGCAAACTATTTGGAAACCACACCCAAAATAATTCAAAAGAAAAATATAAATGTGCCTCTATAAAGCCACGTACTCACTAAATGGAGTAAATAATAAAGCATAGTTGGCATATGCACTTTGTTCCTGATTTCCAGGCTATTGCACAGCTTACTTGGAAAGTTGTCTAACAAACGTACCTAATTTAGTAGATTGTTTTATAGAGAGTTATTTACATTTTTCTTTGAGGAAATCAGTACCCAGCATTGAATTCTATCGTTATTTGGGCAAGTATGATTATCGTTTTTTGTATGCAATTTGTTGAAATACGTATCTGGGACCTTTTGAAATGTGGACTATTTGTGGTAATTAAAAGAATAAAAGGAATGATAAAATTGGAAGTAAACGAAGAGTATTATATATTTATGACATCTATTTAAACAACTCCCTTCTACAATTTTTACTAATAGTACAAGCTTTTGTAGATTTAACCAGTTTAGATATTGATCAACAGGTCTTCCATATTCTTCGAGTCGGATAGATATAAAATAGACGCATAAGTAATTACCGCTGACAAAATCTGTAATAAAGAAAGTTAGTCATTAGGATCAAGTCATCGCCTTAAATTGATTATTTGAATTTGAATAAATTTGATAATTTGAATTCTTTTTCAACACCGACTTGGATATTACGAAATATATGTTTGCACGACACTAATTGTTATTTTCAATGGAAAAAGCACAAAATCATACTTGTGGAGTTCGATCTTTTAAAAGGTGCGCTAATCGAATTTCACGTGTGACGTTATCCTTTTTGCTTATCGAAATTTTCGGAAGTCTCCAAATAGGTGTGTCTGAGAACCATTTTGTGTGAATTCATGCTGAGCAAACGACGCGACGTCCTTACTTGTTTTAGCCTTTTTTTTTTAGATCTCTCTTACACGGGCACGGGATTAATCTTTTAAAATATAAAACGCGGAGATATTTCTGGAAGTGGAATTTATAAGTCAAATTTGGTTTAGGATATCGCTACAGTTTGATAGTGATTGCAAAGAGTGTGATGTAGTATTATTGACACGACATCACATCGGTTTTACACCTCACGATTAAATTCGGTGACACGTGCTTCGCTAACACCGAGGCTTAAATTTTCAATGTTTGTCCATGCAAACTAAATCTCCCCCAGTACAACTTGGGGGCGCATTTTTCTACATATGGGGTAGTCCAGAGAGGAATGAACTTTGGAAAACTTAAACTTAAAAATAAAAAGTACTTTTATATTAGAAGCAATTTTCTACGATTTAATGATAACTAAATGGAATTTTATTTTTAGAAATAACGTTTTCCAAATTACGTCCTTTGCGATGACGACTCTCTTCCAAGCTGGAACGAAAATTTTGGAAAACTGTCTTCGGGGTTCCTTTCAAAATGGACACCATTTCTTGCTGAATAGTCAGCTTCAATTACTGCAACGTTGTCGGATTTTTGGAGTACACCTTTCTTTCCAGGTGTCCCCATAAAAAGTCTGCCAGAGTCAGATCGGGGCACCCTGCGAGGAGGGGAGCCAGAAGCTGTCACCCCTACGTGAAAGCAGTTTTTGAGGAAACATCCCACGTGGAGCCTCTTCCTGCTGAAACCATCTGTGCCTGTTGAAGTCTCGCGTTTTTTCCAACTTTAAAGCCAGAAAATTTCCGGTGCGACAATGATTCCATCTTCCGATTCCAGTCCAAACCGTTACTTTCGGCGAGTGAAGTGGTCTCTGGTGTTTAAGACGAAGATCCTCTGGGGTTCAATACCGGTAGTTTTGTTGATTCACGAATCCGTTGACATGAAAATTAGAGCTCCATCAAAGAAGAGGATGTTATTGAAGTCAATGAAGGTATCGAGCATTTTATTTGCAAAACTGCAATTCAAAGCTTATTGCCTTCAGTTCCTGTACTAGCTGAACTTTATAGGGATCAAAAGGACTGCCATCGCTGTTTAACAGATTCATATTTTTACGTACATGTATCGTTTCGTACGCGTCCAGTTCTCGAGACGAATTTATACATTCTACTCACTACTAAGTTTTCGATTTTAATGTAGTATCGCTGAATCTATTGAGAATAAGAAAATTAGACTGTGAAAAACAATCACACTGTGTTTATTTAGAGTAACTTTTTATCTGTCCTTTGACGTTTAGTTGTTGAAGTTACGTTCGGTATAACTCAGATACTTATTTGTTTATTTTTTTAATCAATTGAAATAAAATTCAATCAACCAAAGAGAACTTTCAAGTCATAATTTACTACTATTTTCCTATGAGTGCGAAGAGAGTGTAGATTCAGTTTGTAGTACACAAGCACCTTCCTTGGCTACAATTTACCGATAGCATAAGTAATTCGAACGCGAAAGGAATTCTGGTCAGCATTAAAAAGGAGCAGCATATCCTCCTACGGCTGTTAACGACAAAAACATTGCTGCTGTTAAAAGAATAATTGAAGAGGACAATAAAACCACTTATGCGGTACTAGAGCATCAACTCAAGATTGAATCTTCAGCTGTTAAAGCTATCATACACCATTACCTGCGTTTAAGAAATGTGGCAAGTCGTTTTGTGCCGCATCACATTTCTGATTTCCAAAAATCAGAGCATGTGAGAATTTGCCATGAAACTTTAAATTTATTAAATAATGGCGGGCACTAAATTGTTTGTCTACTAAAATGCCTCCAATCTCGACAACTCCAAAACGCCGGAAATTCTTGGTTTTGATGCATCAGTACTTGGAGTTACTATCTTTCCGTTCCTAGTTATTCCTGCCTCTGTCTACTCTGCTTGTTGGTAGCAAAACAAGTGTCACTGGATTTTATTAAATAATTGTGTGGTGAGGAGTTGTAATATAGCGTCAGCGTCGTTAATCGAATTGTATGTTTTAGGTACTTCAATTCAGCATGAATCTAATCCGCTAGAAGTCAGCCACCTTACGAAGACCTTATGTACTTACCGAAACAAGTACGGATAAATTCACTTTGAAGAAACCAGCTGCCGTAATTTCGATTTTCTCGTGGAGCATTTGTAAAGCAAAACCGTGTACCTTGCATATAAAAACATAAAACAAACAATCATATATTTTCTATCGTCTGGAATCTAGGATCTGCATGTTTTGTACATTTTAGAGAATTACCTTGCTCTTCCATTCCATTCCATTTTCTTCATTTAATAGTTTGAACAATATTCGTTTGAAATCAGCTTCCTGCCAAGTAAATCAAAATAAATTTCCAAAAATATATTCGTAAAGCATCCAATTCGATTTAATTACCTTGGTCTCGCATCGATGAGCTGCAAGCAGTATCATTCCCAGTTTCAATACGTGTTTGAGAAAAAGCGAAAGGGTCCATATAATAATAATAAAGATATTTTTAGAAAACAGCAACGATACTATTATACCCAGAAACTGCATAGTTATTTCGGAAAAACTAAGTCCGACGAGGAAAAGAATTTGCCAGGATATGGTGTCGTTAAATCGCGTTAAAGTGTCGGTTAGATCTTGGAAGTTTCCGCATAACTTTTCCAGCGCTCGAACATCTTTATGTCGCGATATTTCAGATAAGAGTGAAGCGGTGGATTCGAACATGTTTTGCGCAAGCAAAATCACCGCGTAGTATATGGAAACCGACGTAACTTGCGCGATGTTAACGTAAAAGCTGCAAGAGACGAAGAGCAGTTGGCAGTGGCATCCTTTCTTGAAGAACATGGCATACCATGCCGTTTCGTACACGGCGATGAGTATGGAAAATATCAGAAAGAACAAGCAGTGCTTTTTCATGGTAGCGTAATGCTTCGTCGATCCTAGCTTTCGCAATTCCTGATCGATTCGATACAAATTAGTGTATACTTCCTTTATAGCTTCCGGGTAAATGAGTTTACTGCTGGTATTGGTGACTAGAAACAAATGGTCGAATATCACCACCATAGTCAAAGCCAGGCGGATCAAAGTCGATAATAAGGTCATATTACTGGAGAGTACCACGAAGTAGCTGCAAGTTGTTATAATCCCGATGATTGCTTGAAACACACTCGCTGTAAATAAGTACACTTTAGATGTTGTTAGGTATTTGCGGCGTTCTGGTCCAGAAATGTTAAACGGAATAATTCCGAGTAACTTTCCTGTCAGATATAAAGGATACATTAGGCGAAACATGTCTTCGGCCATTATAGCACCACAATACGCGTAGTTTGCAATACGAGTGCAACGAGTTAGTTTTAGTTTTTGTTTGTATCGAATAATTCAATTTCGTCTAACGTGGTCGATAGTTATGAAAACATGAAAAATGTTGACGGCAGTTCAAGCATGTCCGTGCACTGCTCTTTTAGTAATTGGAATTGATGCACAGTCTGTTCCAATTTGGGAAGAATTATCGACCTTTTAAGTAATTGAAATTTTGTAGTTAATAATGGAGCAAACGATTTAAATGTTCCGATTCATTTGTATAAAAAAAGTCCATGTTATGCAGCAATTAGGGCATACAATGCCCTATTGGGACGAAATATTACTACTCAAGACAAATTCATTCATTAAAAATTAATAATCCCTTCACACAGTTCCGGTATCCTATTAAGCAATTTTATTCAAGTTCCTGAAGAAAGAAATTTTGTTCCATTCTGTTTGCAAAATATTTGACGTGTCCAGTCGAACTAGGATAAACTTTTCTGAGGTTCCCATCGAGATCATCCCATAAGATGTCGATGGGGTTGAAACCAGGGGACTTTGGTGACCAAACCATAACGTTAAGCGTTCCCTCAGCTGATAATTTGTCCAAGTATTCCTCTGCATAGCTTCAAAGAGTGCCTCGGGTCATCGACGTGCTGAAACGTGAATCCGTATCGAAAAATACGCAGTTTGAATGGCAACATTTCATTTTCAAGATATCCCAGTACCACTCTTTTCTCATGGTTCCTTGGATTCTGCAAATATTGCCGATTCTGATTCTGATCTGATTCAATAAGGTTTTCCAAAATTCAAGATAATTTGAGGGCAAGCAAAATTGTCGCTCCAAGATATTGATGTCTAGGAGCTATAGCCCATTGGCTGGATTGGCTCTGTCCTCAAAAGAACGAGCGATAATTTGTCAACTGGCTGTTGGCACCTCCACGTGACGGTGTAGGATTGTTCATCAAAATAAGGCAAACAGGTCTTCGAGCTAAAATTCAATAATAACCACTTTTTGGGATGTAAGAAGAGCTTTATTGGTGTAGTGCATGAAATTTGGATTTACAATTAGTGGTGAAAGATATAAAATACATAAGTATACCCTCAGCACATCTTTCGCGAATAATTCCAGATACGTATTTCGGCAACTAAGTGGAAGACTGAGCGAATTCAGTGCCACTGGCGATATACGGCTAATGCCCAAAACGAAGACCACACAACGACGATTGTATAAATCTAAAGCATTGCACAATGAACATTACACACTGAACGCCCGGGCGAAACACACCAAAATTCTGTTTACACAGCGCATTCCGTGTGCGATGTTCATTGTGTCGTGCTTTAGAGTTTTACAGTGCTCGTTGTGTGGTCTTCGTCTTGGGCGTTAGCCGTATATCGCTAGTGATACTGAATTTTCCCAGCTTTTCACCGAGGATGGCAACTTAGTTGCCAAAATACATATCTGGGATTATTTCCGAAAGGATTGATAAAGATAATTTTATTTATTTTATATATTATTTTAGCTACACTCTCCTTAATCTTATTTGCAATTACCGGTGAAGTTTATGGGAAAAGAAATTTGTAATTTGAAGCAGACCTTACAAGAAACGAAGTGAAATGATCTTCACGGAAACTACAATTATCAAAATATAAATGGGATATTGTGTAAACCTCAAACTGGATTTAATTCGATGATGTCAAATCCTTGTGATCTAAGCGGTAAATCCTAGGTTTTTCTCTCCCTCGTTATCCATAAACAAATTTTATGCGAGGAAAGCTGGAACCAAGCGGGATCACGATTTGAGTTGATACCGAGACGATCGATAAATTTTAGAAATAAAGGACATGAGCTAAATTTAATGAAGAGGAAGACTACGACTCGACGAGCATTTAACCAAGTACAGCAACGACTGAAAATGTTTCAGTAGAATTAAATACAGGAAAATAAATTCTGAAACAGTAATAAAGTGACTTATTATCCTTTTCCATTCTACAAATTTCCGCTTCCCCCAAAAATACCAAAGAGAAATTTTAGGCAAAGGCTATCTAAAAAATACGACGAGATATAGACAGAAATTTGTCTATTCTACCCAAACATGCGGACGGTGATTGGCATTGCAGTGAAGCTACTACATTCCTGTTGGTGAAGAAGAAATATTTGCCACTCGGTTACGTAAACGAGACTTATTGTAGGCGAACGTTTTCCGTTTGTACATAAATAAATGTTTATCAGCACTGGTTTTTATTATCTGTGATAATAGTAGTAAATGCTATCATTCCTAAAGGAATACAGAGCATCTATTGAGATATCTCTGTGACTATGAAATGAAGAAGAATCATATTTAAACTAACTAAGAATTTAACTAACTAAGAGAATTTGCATATTTCCAACGAATCTATTGCAAGAAAGTTTCAAATTTCGCATTCAATTGAGAGCTTTCAATCGCTCTGTTTTGTCACTTTTAATTGACTGAATTTGATAAATGAATCTGATTCACTAAAACAGGGAATGCAGTAAGGATTCTGCTATTCGCGAACGGATAGGAAAGGATTCCAGTTAAACGTGAAACCTATGGGTAATCTAGTTACAGCCTCGACAGGCGCATTTTTGGAAAGTTAGAGATAAAATATTTCACTCCTTTCAAACGAATCCATCACCAGATACTCTTAAACATCTCATACATGAATTGATTATCAATAATCCATCTAAATTTTATTCAGGTTGTTGTTATTGGTAAATAACCTTATATGATAGATCTCTACCACTAATAGGTCAATAAAACAAGGCTATCGTTCAAACCAGCCTTGTTTTATTGACCTATTAGTGGTAGAAGATCTATCATATAAGATAAGTATAAAAAGGTCACGAAATATATATATATATATACATTTAATTGGTAAATAACGTAGAGATGGCAACAGCCAATTGGAAAATAATCGACTCGTTCTTTTGAAGACATGGCTATTTTAACCAATGGGCTGTAAATCCTGGACGTCAGTATTTTGGGGCGGCAATTTTGTGCCTCTTGGGACGACAATTTTGCTTGCTCTCAAATCAATTTGACTTCTGTAAAATTTCATTGGCCCACCTGCTCCTCGCCCCGCTTTCCTTCTCATGTGCTTCCTTGTGAAGAGAGGGGCATTATTGTTTGTAATAATACGATTAGGCTAGACTTTCAGCTACTCATGTCTTTATATGTAAATATACAGAGTGAACAGACAGAAATATTCAACCTTGGCAGTACTTATAGCCCTAAACATCAATATTTCTTTTTCTGCCAGTTTTAACCCTATATTTTCCTTGTCGCTCCAGTATTGTTATTCGTAATTTATTTGATGCTCCAGGGTTGATTATACAATAAATAAGGAGTTTTATAATTATTGACTGAAGACAGGGTATTAATATCCTCAGTTAAGTCTTGTCTATTGTTATTGATATAACTATACCTAAGCATTATATCGACCTTATCAGGATAAAGAAGTAGAACGCATTTTCCAAATTAATCCAGTAGATTTAATCAAATTAGACATACATGTATATGTACATAAGTGAGGAGGTAATTAGCTTGTTTTCGTAGAAACAATACAGAAACAATGTTAGTTGAGTGGCTGCTTCTAAAATGGGTGCAAGGCGCAACGACATCTTCACGATTTATTTCCCAATGTACCTGATCAAGTTCCTTTTCGGTCATGCACCTTACTACTTCATCGTCGATAAGGCGGACAATCGAAGTCTCACCCGAAGCAATCTTTATCTGGTAATTTCAACGGCAATTCAACTATCCATGATCTGTTATATGATTTTCGTCTTCGGGGATTCCCATCGAACGACGCATACCGCTTCGATACTCTACGAGGTGGTTTTCGTTGTCATAGTTAACTCAGCCTTTTACGCGATCATCACTCAGCTCGTCTTAGGTAAAATTTACGTTTCCCGTTTCCTTAAAAATTTGAACCAACTGAATACAATCCACGCGATATTGAATATAGGCTTCCAAGCCGATTTATCGTATAAAATACTAGGATTCATATCCATTGTTCCCTTCATAGTGACTTGTATCGCCGGTTATTCACACGCCTTCATTGTTACTTCCATGTTCACCTCGATGGATCTTCAAAGTATAATCTTGTACGTTTCGCTCGTATATACCTTATCTTCGATTCATATCATAAACAGCGAGTTCTTCGCTACCACCTTGATTTTCTACAGTATTTTACGCGGTTTTAGACGGCTTCTCGTACTGCGTTATCTGACATTATCACAGAAAACCTTTCTAAATGGCATTGACGAAGAAACGTACGTGAATGCTCTGAAGGAGTTGTGCGCAATTCATCAGCAACTCTGCAAAATCTCGAGGAGGTTCAATACGGGAATATCGATTCAATTACTGGTGGTGTTCGTGTTCTACTACGCCCAACTTTGCCTGAATGTATTTGGATGGGTGCTAGTTTTCTTCGGTGGATCCTCACCTTCACAGTATATGGCAGGATACGTCTTTCTGTGCGGGGAAACCGTTTTAAAGTTGGGTAGTAGTATTGTATCTTCGAGTTTGTGCATGAATGAGGTATGGTTCCTGTGTGCTTTTTATGTTTATTTAATTTAATTTTTGCAGATGCATCAATTGGCGAAGGTGCTGTTCAAGATGTCCACCGTAAGGAGTGCTAATTTAAGGAGAGAGGTAACAATCTTTTAATTATTCATTGCTAATTGCTTTGAGAGATGTCGCAGAAGGACATGTCCTCGGAAAATTTTAATAACGTTATTGCTATACTCGCTTAAGCTATAGAATTGAAATGTTTGCATTTGACACAAATGTTTCTGAATAATTGGTGAAGAGGCGCGATAACATCTGTTGTCATCGAGTATAATTGATTTGAATTAAATTGATCTTATTATGACCGCGCAGGGCTAAGTAATGAAAACTAACCGCGACGATGTCCTGGAAATTTCCAGTACCCTTGCAACTTTGGAAATGGGCGAATCAACCGGTGACATCTTCACGGCATACTTTCCAGTCTATCTGATCGCGTTCGTTTGCGGTTACGCACCGTACTTCATTCGACGTGGACGAAATCATCGATACTTGGCACGGAGCAATGTTTATCTGGTTCTATCGACGACTATTCAGATATCTACGCTGTATTATATGTGGATGACGTGGCTGCCGTTGTTGCAACGCACTTATACCGGATCGATATTGTACGAAATCACGTACCTAACGTTCTTCTATTTATCCTTCTTGGGAATATCGTGCCAAGTGGTTCTAAGCAAGGTCTACATTTGCCGTTTCATCGAAAACTTTAACCGCCTAAATGAACTTCAAACGGAATTAAATCGAGATTTCGATATTAAGTTTTCGTGGAAAAAATAGGTTTCCTATCAATCCTGCCGGTAATCCTAGCTGGTGTTGGCGAAAATTATCATGGGCTTAGTATAAATACGGCCGTTGCTTCATCCACTTCTTCGATAGTTCTACTTGTTCTATCCTCCGGATACTTCCTGTCTACGTCCGAAGTGGTAAGTGGTGACTTGCGCGCTCTCACTCTTATTTTCTACAGTGCCTTCCGCGGTGTTAGAAAATTCCTAATTCGAAATCACCTATCGTTACCATCACACGTTTTTCTAAACGAGCCCGATGAATTATCCTGCGTGACCGCCTTAAAAAGATTAAGCTGCGTCCATCAGGAACTTTGCGAAATATTGAGTGCCTTCAATAGAATTACATCAATTCAATTGCTCTTCGTTTTTGCAATCAGTTACTGTTTCCTGTGTCTCTGGACGTTCGTGTTGGTATTGTCTCTCTTCAGTACTCATATGTATTCGCGAATCGGACCCGGAATTATCATGGTGTGTGCGATAACTTTATTAAAATTGGGAACCACCATTATATCCTCGAGTTTATGCATCGGCGAGGTATTTCTTAGATTATATTTATTTTTACTTTCCCTCGAATCTAAATTATTGAATTTGTAGATGAGTCGATTGAAGAAAGTGTTGTATAAAATGTCGACTTTAAGGAGCGTTAAACTAAGGAAGGAGGTAAATATGATGCATTACAAGTATTTGTTACTAGTGGTCCTAAACTCGATATGAATTAGAGGACGATATCGAAGCAAAAGCAATTGGATTGAACAACATCATTCAACATCAATTTATGTACAAGGCTTTTATTTGAGAATAATTCTTAAATTAGTAAAACTATCACAAATCGTTGAAATGCGTTGATTTTGGTTTGGAGGGGGACTTTCACACCCTCCCCCAACCCTTCTCAGGAAAATTAGCACAAGGTTGCTACTATGAATTTCAGTGAAACCTTTGTTCGTGGAAAATTTATTTAAGCCTTTTTATAACGGATACTTTGTGCGGTAATTCCTCGATAGGCAAAACTCCCTTCTTATCTTATCTTGCAATTAATCCTTTTCCGGAAAATTCTCCTGTACCTAGTTTAGAATTGTATATGGCGGTGATAATTTACGAGGCAAATAAAGAAAGGCTAACGAAAACGAAAACAACATCACAACAAACATCTGCCTACGAAATGATCGGTAAATTGGCGTAAATTAGAAGACAAGGGAACAAAGAACAAGTAGTTTAACGGGAATAAACCAAATAGGATGTTCACGGAATCGGTATTTTAAGTACAGTTTGATAGACATTTTTGACCTGTAACAAATTTCCTTAGATAATATGTATTTAGTAAACACCAATTTGGACAATTCTACTTCTGTTGATTAAACTTGCTAGTTATGACTTCACATCGTAACGAATTAGCCCTCAGACAAAAAGTTGAAGTGATTACTATTTCTAAGAAGAACAAATGTGGTGTACGACAAGTGGCAGAAGGTTTCTAAAACATATGTGACCATGAAGGCAGAAAAAGAAATTTTTAAAAATTGGAACAGCAACGGCAACGATCTGTGCAAGAGGACCTTATGTCATGGTACTGCCACATTAGACCAGTCATTGTTTTAATGGTTTTGTCGGGCATGTGGAAAAAACATTTCCGTTTCTGGACCCATGATCCAAGAAAAAGCAAAACAAGTGGCAGAAGAATTAAATTTTGACAACTTTAAGGCTCCCAATGGATGGCTGGAAAATTTTAGAAACAGGCACAATATTTCTTATAAAACAATTTCAGTAGCAAGCTGCAAGCGTTTCCGAAGAAACCATAGAAACATGGATAGAAAAAATTGCAAGAATTGCGTCAAACTATGCACCACAGGATATTCGGAAATAGTGATCTATTTTCGAGAGCCAAAATTTTAATAATATAAAATGTAGTTAATGGGCAGTTACAAGTAACCGTGCAAAAGCTTACAAAGACAGACAGACAGACTACAAATACTCTTCGTATCTTAAAAATTACAAACTGAACATGATCGAATCTTGCTACTTCTTTGATATCACTGAAAAGGAGGTGGAAGCAGTTATTAACGATTTAAAGAATCAAGACAGTACAGATATATATGGCTGGTCCACGAACTTCTTAAAGAAAATAAAACACTCAGTGACGGAACGTTTAACCATCATATTTAACAAATGTATTAAGGAAGGTATTTTCCCAGAAGTATTAAAACTGGCAAAAGTGATACCGATACACAAGAAAGGTAATAGGGATACACCTGAAAACTATCGACCTATATCTTTATTGCCTGTATTTTCGAAAGTCTTTGAGAAACTTATTAAAACAAGGTTAGTTGATTTCTTTGAGAAAAGAGGTATTTTTGCTAGGTTCCAACACGGATATAGACAAAACAGGTCTACAACAACAGCAATATTGAGTGTCTTAGAAGATATAATAGAAGGTTGTGATAATAGTGAGATGGTGGAATTAACATGTTGTAACCTCACAAAGGATTTCGACACAATACACCATCCCATACTGTTAAGGAAGCTCGAATATTATGGCACTAGAGGAACGCCATTAAATCTTCAGACCTCATATTTAACTGGCAGAAATCAGGTCGTATATTGGCAGGGATCTACTTCTGAGAGCAGATCTATTACACAAGGCGTCCCACAAGGCTCAGTGTTAGGGCCCATACTTTTTATCACCTCCATAAACGATTTAATGCACAACATATCAGCAGACGGAGGATGCCTATACGCAGACGATACTTCGTTTTTGATGCGGGGTGCAAATGACGTGCTGGTGAGGGAGGCAACGCAAAGGTAGATGGACAGGGCTTTTATCACACCTTAGTAATCATTCATTGTCTCCATTTCAGTGGTGTGACAACGATTGAAATTCATCGCCAGTTGAGTGAGACATGCGGTGATGGTGTCATGGATGTATCAAATATGCGTTCGTGAATGCGATAGTTCGAAGAAGGTAGAAATTTGTGCGACAACAAACCAAGACAATCTCGACCTCGTACCAGTTAGTCTGACGACATGATCGAGCGAATGGTGTTACGTTTTTCCTCTTTTCTTTGCGCATACATCGATTTCTGTCATTCCTCGCTGATTGATTATCGATTTCCATCCTCTCATGGTTCGCGAGAAGTATTTTTCCACAATATCCACAAATGTGTCGAGACTTGAAACGATAATCTCTCGAAGAAAACACTTCGTGGAGCAAACGTCTAAATTGCGCCAAGGTCTTACACCGAAAGCGCTCGAATAATACGTCAACCGGAAAAAGTATCGTAAATTCACTCCAAAACAGGCATGAAGGCTCCCTCTATCCGTGAGGATGGAAATCGATAATCAATCGATAGCGTGGAACGACAGAAATTGATGTACGTCCGAAGAAAAGAAAAAAGTAATAGTAGAGAAAGTTGTTTCGGAGGATATCCGAATGAGTGTTGAACACATCGCCTCCAAAGTTGGCATTTCCGTGGGATCTACACACACAATCCTGCATGTAGACCTGAAAATCCTAAAAGTGTCCTTCAGGTGGGTACCACGAATGTTGACGGATAACTATAAGGCTGCGCGCAAGACATGTTCCCAGACAATGATGACGCGTAATGCTGACATGAATGGGACTTTCTTTTCATCGATTATAATAATGGATGAGACATGGATGTCGTTTCTAAACCCTAAAATGAAGCGCCAGTCAGCTCAATGGAAGCACACAGACTTACCGCCACCAAAAAGTTTTCGGGTAAGCGCCAGTGCTGAAAAATGATTGTGGCAATTTTTTGGAACAGGGATGGCGTAATCCTTACTCATTGTATTCCAAAAGGCACTACGGTGGCGGATGCACCTTACCAAGATGCTTTGAAGAACAGGCTCTCTCCAGCATTGCGTGAAAAACGGCCAGAAAAGGCTGCACCTCCTCTCTTTCACCGAAACAACGCTTCAGCACATCGGGCAAACGCGACGCTGCAGTTTCTTCTTGACAACAACTTTCAAATAATTTCTCATTGCTCTCTACTTATCTCACCTGTCTCCTAGCGACTTTCGGGTGTTACCAACGATGAAAGACACTCTTTGTAGTCGCACTAGCCGTGCCCCCATTGCATCAGCGATTTTCCAGTGGTCAAATCAGACTTCTAAAGAAACGTTCGCAGCGGCCATGGAATCACGGCGTCGACGTTGTGAAAGATGTGTATGGCTGCAGGTAGTATACGATTAGTTTGTTAGACAAAAAATTGGAGGTGTTATAACTTGAATGCACCTCGTATAGTTGACACATTGACGTGGTGGAAAAGTTTGGTGGTGCGAAAGTTTGTCTTCCTTCGATAAATGCTGAAGTTGAACCTGAGAAGACAAGACACAGAATCTGCCTATGATGACCGTAGGATAATTTTCCACAACTAAACCAGTGGACCAGGACTCCAAAAGGGGAGACCTAGAGCAACGTGTTAAAACCTTCTGCGGCTACCCAGCGCAAGCTGAGAAAAACCGGAACCGCTGTTCAGCGAAAATGGAGATAAAAAACATTTCCGTGGGCAAGGTATAAGGTTTTATTGAAGACACCGACCTAATGACGTAAACTAGCAAGGGGCACAATACCCCATTGAGGTTGAGTATAGTGGGCTAGGGACCACACGCTTCAGCAAGAAGACGTACAGCCACTGTAAGAAAATTGTCTCAAATTTTGAAAATTCTTTATAAAAGATGTATTATTATTCCTTCAGAATAACATTAAAAATGTTCATATCCGATGCCTCAAAGACATAAGGATACAGAAGAAAAATGTTGATAACCCTTGATTTATTGCTTCACGTCTTATAGATCAGTTGTTATCGTCGTACGCGTCGTTCTTCCTATTCGCAACGACTTTTCAATTTTTATTGGGGACAACGTATTGTTAATATTTAGAATTACATATTGAACATGTGTCGCAATGTCGAACGTTAGGTGGGCAATAACCGTATTAAAATTTCTCGAAGTCGGGAATAAACACTGAAACCTGAAAATCTTTGCCCAAGGAGTCCAATTTGCTATCTCCCTTCACGCGCAGTATTAATGCAAAAGCTAGAAGTCAGCTATCGAGAAACCTATTGAAGTCTTCCACCAATAAAAACGTGCACGTACCTCGAATGGTTTAGTTGCTTCACTTGCATCTGGTGCCAAATGTATGGACCATTCATGTAGGAGATATCCAGATGTAGAAGGCCAGACTAGGAGGGAGCGCCTTTTATAGGCAATTTCTCGTGGCTCTGCGTGTGGTGACTTCGATAAATTCCTCAGAAGCAAACCAACGAGCGGGGACTCCGAAAGGAGAAATTGGTAAGAGGTAGAAACTTTTCGGGGCTGCTCGACGTAAGCTGAGAAAGAGCCGATTTAAAGCGGCAATGGAACCCATGCTCAGTGTGAAAAGATGTGGCAAAACTGGTCGTAGCGAGGACCTAAACTGGCTGGCAAAAGAGAGAGGGGGAAGGGGGGCACAATAAGCCACTAAGCTTCAGTGCAGTGTACGAAGAACCATATCCTCAAGGGAAAAAATGTTGTAAAGAAAATTAATTCTAGAGATTTTTGTTCTTTTTTATTACAAGCCCCTTACCTTAGGTGCTTAGGCATTTTAGCTCGATTTTCAGATTTGTATCGTAACTGGTGGCACATGCTCTTGCGTACTATTATTCTTGTAATTTCCGTCTTTTGTGTCTAAACAACCGGGGATCCTTGCAGCCCTAAATGTTTGTCCTCGTTATATCGTATAAGGCCCTATTTGTTTTGCTGCTAAGACTAGGTCCAAAGTAAGAAAATTACGTTCGTTTGAAGCGCCTGACTATAATTTTAATAACCGAATGATACACCACACCGACACGATGCAATTCTTAATTTTCACCCACTCTTTTTCATTTCAGATAAACAACTTTTCCCTTCAACTATTCCACGATAGAATAGAAATTACCGCTGCTGGATTCTTCGTGGTGGACGCAAAAATTATATTTTCGGTAATGTGTATTCATCCTCCTCCTTTCTTTTCAGACCACTTTAAGAACGGTAATCATATGTTTCTTCGTTACAGATTGTGGCTGCTATTACTATGCATACAATCATTCTGGTGCAGTTCGATCCGAAGGTGAACGTCTTCGGAGATTGGAGAATACGTTGAAGTGGCACTCGGCTTATATTAGTTGCTTGAAGTTTGACATTTCTAATCGCAGATGCTTTAATACAGTGGTGTAATATAGAAGTTGTTAGTTACGATGATTTCAATATATATTATTTAAGTTTAATAAAGCGTCTAACAATAAGTTTATTTGAAAATAGTTTCAATGGGGCAAAGTGATGAATAAACATCTGTCTTGGGTAAGATGAGAGGAAGATGAAAGTTTATTACAATTTTTCCTAATTTTAAAGAAGAAGGACTACGCAAAAGATGAAAGTATCAAGTGATTAGGTATTTAAGCGTGATTAATAATGATTGTAATTGTTAAGAAGATAGGAAACGTTTATTGTACAAAAATTGTGTTAAGATTCATTCGTTGTAAACATTTATCTAAATTTGCCATCTGTCTGATCAATAAAGGTCATTATTATTATTATTATTATTATTATTATTATTATTATTATTATTTGAAGGTGTAACAAAAATTATGGTATATTTCTACGGGCACGTTTCAAGATTAGTGAACAGACGTCGGAAAATATTTCAGTATTATTGTGATTGTAGGTTCCAACAGTAGTTTGTATAGTTTCTAATCTATTGCACGGATTGCCTATCATAAGAACGCTCGATGTTGGAGAAAGCGAAACAAGAAGAATTAGGAATCCCAGCTTGACTTGGGGAATTTTACAAGTCGTGTCCAGGAATTCCGATACCATCACGATCTGTTATAACGGATGGGGAACGTGGCTTGATGCAGTTTTATATTAAAGCCAGCATTACGACAAAGTGCAGAATGTAGTTTTACCCTTAAACCCACAAAGTGCGAACATAATTAAAGAAAGTTAACAACAGTTTAAGAAATCCCTAATTGCAGCAACAGTTGATTCTACAGGCCAACAAGTAGTTGAAAAATTCTTTTCCGTTTCGCGGAAAAATGCTGATTACTTTGTTAAAGTTTCTGGTATGTTTGCGAGTGGTATTCATCGATGTTTAAACTTTTCAAATCTTACCTCGATTGATACTGAACATTCTTTTCGTATAGAAAACTAGTTTCACAAAGATAAGAGAGTTAAAATTACAAATGAATAAAAAATAGAACATCTATACAACTCTGCAATAAACGACCTATAACTGAGGTTCGTTTGTTAGGTTACACGGAAAGTTGTACAATGACTGCACTCCACGACTACTATTACTACTACTATTCTTTTATTTATTCTTTTTGTACATATTTTTAGCGATAGACGCTGAAATTGATCATAATCGACCAAATAAAAGCTACCTGACTCTTCGAATTTACAACAGGCCTGGAGATTGCTCGTCCTCCTTGCGTCCATCAAATCGGTTTTTGTAACACCATTAAATTTCCGGCGACAGTAGATAGCCTACATTTATGCGAGTAAAAGTTGATCATAATTTAACATTATGTAGTAATAGAAGCTCAGAGTTGCTTCCTTTTGTAGCGCTCACGTATTCGTCGCGTGTTGGCCAACTCTATTCATAATACAATAGCCGGTTCTCTAATAATTACGTTAGATCCTTATTGACAAACAAATAAATACTTTTTTGACTTTATTTCACCTAAAATCACACAAACCGGAGGAAATACATGAAATAAAAGAATTGGTACATAACTATTTGAAGTACATAACATCGAATTGTATGATGATTACAATATAGGAGGTGAGGATGCCGAAAATCTGAAAAATAAAAATATATTTTTCAATTCTAATCAAAATTAATTTAATAACAGATATATATTCATCATCAATTTAAGAGTAGTAGCAAGTTAGGTCAACTGTTTGCAATGCATTCCTGGGAGTAGAACGCGTAGCTTCGATAATTAAGCAGATGGATGGAATTGTATTAGGTTCAGTTCTTAGACTGTTTAGATAATGAACAGGCGACTCCCGAGATCTCTCTGTGATGATAATTTCAGCTTAATTTTGTGACAGTTGTCAGAAATAAAGAAATATCTAAGGGTGAGGTATGCAATGTTGGTTGAGATCTGACACTTAAATTTTAACAAACTAGATGCTTTTATTTGAAGTAGTTTCTGATGAAATTAACTCAAATTTTGCGCTAAAGTCAAAGTAGATGAATTATTTGGAAAACTTGTATCACTCTGTAAAACGGTATTGCGTCAAAAGGACGCGCGACATTTGGATATGGATATTTGGGCGCTAGACATTTGGACGCACAGTACTTTTCATTTACGCTTCACCAGTTCAGTTTATGTGGTTGTTGCGGCCATTGTCCTGTTGCATTATTTTAAGCAAATTATGGCGGATTTTGATACGTTTGCGTGTTACAAATTGCAAAATTGCAACAGCAACATGTCATGTTTTAAATGAACAGTATTTTAATCACCGCATTAATTAGGAAGACTTTAGATTTTAACGCAGGGTCATTAGGAAATAAATTGTAAAATTTAAATGACATGGCATGAATAAATCACTAAATGCTAACTGGGCAGTGTCATTAGTAAGAGAATCGTTAAATTCCCGTAACTGCATTAAGAAGAATGGAGAATGAAGCCAAGCAGACTTCTAGCTTAAGACATTAAAAAAAAATTACGTTCGGCCTATGTCAAGGAAAGTTGGTAATAAATATAAGAAGGATTGTAATTGTAATCATCTTGTAGGTAAATTAATGTTTACTACTACTACTACTACCACTAGAAGTTATTAGAGTTTATATCAGGAGGGTTATTGGAATAGTACGTGAAGATACAGTGAAGATTCCGATTTCGTCCTACATTTGCGATAATTAGTGGTTGTCGCTTTTGTACCAGGGGCAAACATTGCTGCAGCATACGAAGAATTACTTGACAGCAATTTTTATACGAAAAATGAGAAGGAACTGTAACCCGTGACTAATTACTTTGAAGATGCGTGGATAGGCCATTTGGATAGGAGAATGATATTCAGGCAGCCATTATTTTCATCGAATATTTGGATTTGTTATTCAATGGTGGAGGAACACAAATAATGCTGTTGAAGGATAGCACACGACAGTTTCCTTTCTGTGCTTAATATTGTGCATCCTTGTATCTGGAAATTCATAAATGCCTTGAAAAAGGAAGATAAATAAATTTAAAATAGAGCGGTACATCGTTTTCCGCTGTCAAAAAGATATGTAAATACACTGCAAAAGGAATTAACACAATCGTTTCCGAGTACGGCAACAGACCAATTCTTATTCACTATTTACGAGGAATTGTTGAAAAGTTCCACTTGCAAATTTAAAGCCTGGCGCTATTATCAAATTGAAATATCGAACAAAAATTCAGCAAGTATAACAAAAATTCAGAGGAGGAGATTTAAGAACAAGGAAGGTGGTCGCTACCACCACATAAACTTTCCAAACACGCCAGTATTTTTACTGCCAGTCCTAAGCCTGGATGATGTGAGAAGGAAAGTTATTATGCGTACCAGATGTACAAGTAAGAAATGGCGATTCTTATTCTCAATTCGGAAGAATGATAGAAAGTGCTTTATTCAAAGTATGCTCCATCGGTTGTTATACATTTTTCCCATCTTTCGGGCAATTTGTGAATACCACGCCTGGGTCTACCAATGATTTTTTGCAAAATGTCACATATGTTTTCGAGCTTTTCCATTTGCCTGTCGTTCGACTCCTATGGTACCCATCTACCGGTCTTCTGAATCTTTCCCATCTCTCGTAGCCGATTGGAAACAGCTTGTTGACTAACGCCCAATTGATCAGGAAGTAGTTTTTGTGTTTGCGAATCATCTTCGTCCACAATGCTTGCAATTCCACATCCTTGCATTTTTTGGCGGTGTTTCATCTGGCTTGTCTGTAACATCGAAGTCACCTCTTTTCAAGCGCCAAAACCTTGGTTCACTATAAGCTTACCATAAGCTTCTCGAAGTAATGGGTATGATTCAGCAGCAGTTTTGTTCAAATGAAGACAAGAAATTGATGCTGTCCGCGAATGCTCTTTATTCGGTATAAACTTCAACATATTGAACACAACAACACAACACTATGCACACACTTTTCCAATTTGATAACACAACAAAATGGCGCAGTGTTTAGTACAAACTACATTAGTGACCAATTTGTTGTCTGAAATCCGAATTTCATACTTGTACACTTGGTACAATTGTCCCGCTTCCAATTGCTTCGCACGTTCAAATTTCTGCGTCCAAATATCCGCATCCTTTTGACGTGTATCCATGTAAAACTGTACAAAGAACATGATGATATTATTGAAGTTGGATAACGAATTGCTCAAGATTTCAACAGAGGTCAGTACAGCAATTCAAAGGTGGCCAAAGTCAGATTTTTGTCCGTTGATAATTTCAGCTCGCTCTTAAAAACTATGAGGAAATACAATGAAGTCTACTTGACAAAGTTGAAATCACAGATTTTCCCTACCATACTAATGTAGGAAACGCCAACATCGTATTTCTACCACTAAGTTCTCATCTGCAGTAGAATTCAATGTTGCATGATACCTACTATGAATACTGTACGATGACTTTGAATCACTGCACAGTAAACCGCTGTACAGATCAATATTGCCTAAGACTTGCCAACAAGATCATCGTATTTCCTCAACCAAGTTGTCATCTTCAGTGGAATTCAATGTTCCATAATATTTGCTATGAATATCTTGCGATGGGCTTTAAATCAGTGCGCAATAAACCGCCGTAGAGATAAATATCGACGAGGACTTGCCAAGAAATTTCTTGTCAGAAGGAGGGTCCCTTTAAGAAGTTTGGGCACCGCAGCTCTAAAGTGACGGTAGAAGTTGACTTCGGTGAAAAAAATAAACTACATAGATCCGTTTTTAACTCGAGGTATATTGGCGAAATGCAAAGCTGTTCAATTTGTCTCCAACTATTTCGGATATTGATGTTTGTACATGTGAGAGGGATTCGATATGAATTCTCTCACAATGCACGTATTACGCATTTTTTACAGTTATTTTTCTACAGAAGTGGACAACTTGCGTTGCCACAGCCTCCTGCAGTAACTGCAGTCGCGCTCTTCGGCTACCCGCCGTGGGAAAATTGCAAATTACAATGATGTTTCAATGATGCAAGAATGTTCTGAACATTGATGTTTGTACAAACATCAATGTTCAGACGATATATACATAAAATTTGTATACGAAATTACAGCTCTTGCAAAGCAGTACTGACGAGCGGTATAACCGTGAAACGTACGTCTACGGATGGCAAGAGAAGATCAAAATTTTGTAATTTACTATTTCGGATGTAAGGTTCCGTTTTGAATTAGGACGAAGTGTTCTATGATATATTTTCTTGTAGGATAGGCGAGAATAAAGAATTCAACCAGAAGTCACGCCCCAAATCTGATTATTATGGAATTTTAGTTATTACAGTTACTTACCATATAAGCCAAACCTAAATCGATAGTGAATAATCCGGCCGGAGCAATTTTGAAATCTTCATGCAAAATTTGAAGCGAAAATAGTTGTATCTGCGACAAGAATATGTTAGGTATAACGGAATTTATATTACGTCAACAAGCTCACGTTCTTCATATACGCCGAATCCTTCCCGGTGGTATCCAGATTCCTCAAAGTATCCTTAATTTTATTTGCCTAAAATTAAAAACAAAAATTAAAACTAATAGTATTATTCTTATGCTGAATTTATTAAATTCGATTGAGTTGCAGTCGTAGTCGCAATCACACTACGTTTTCAAATCTGCGCGGTAGACGGCACTGTAAAATTCCTACGCGTCTGCCTTCTCTACTCGGAAAATTACGCGCCAGCTATCATGGAGACTCCACTTGCTCCTACCGCCGATTGCGAAGTTCGTGCTTTATTCGCTTTTTACGGCAAAAAAAAAAAAATTTTGCGGTGTGCACCGTAAAGACGTTATGTGAAGGTCAATGGTTTCTCGCTGGCGTCACTTATTCATTGAAGGGAGAACAACGTTATACTATGAACAACGAAGCCTCCGACTCTTCGTTGTTCTCCCTTCAATGAATAATTGACGCCAGCAAGAAACCATAGGCCTTGATATAACGCCTTCACTGCATAATCGACGATGAATTCCAGTCGCTCTTTTATTTTTGTTGTAAAAGAAAAACGAACAGTACGAACTTCGCAGTCGGCGGTGGGAGCAAGTGGAGTCAATATGGTTGCTGGTGCGTGACTCAGTGCTGTCAGTACGCCCAGACAAAAGTTCTCTACGATTCCTCGACTATTTCCGCCTACCGCGCAGATTTTAGAAACTAGTGTAACTTACTTCAGAGACGTATTTTCACGTTTCTGTTGGGATTATTAAACTATATTTCAAGTCAGAACTAATTTATAAAATAAATAACATTATGTGTCAACAGTGTTTTGGTGTGTTTCGCGCGTTCAGTGTGTGATGCTCACTGTGCAGTGCTTTAGTGTTGTACAGTGTTCATTGTGTAGTGTTCGTCTTGGGAATTAGCCGGATTTGTTGCTGATACTAAATTCCCCAAGTTTTTTACTGAGGATGACAACTTAGTTGCTGAAATACGCATCTAAATTTTTTAGAAGGGTATTGGTAAGGGTAGTTTTATTTATTTTATATGTTATTTTAGGCATTGTTTCCTTATTCGCGTTAAAACCAATTTAAATAAAACTACAAGTAAACTTTTCTAGATATCTGATCTATCAAGCAACTATTCTTTTCTTTTTTGATGATAATAACTTGTTTCCATTATAAATGGAGGATTATGCTTAGTTCGCGTTCTAAACAATAACTGCGTGTTCCAATTTCGTTTGACTGGGAATTCATCAGTATGGTGCACTTAACTATTTGGAGAGGAAAAAACGCGTTTGCTCCTCTCTGGATCTGATTGGAAGATGGTTTAGAGATCTTGAAGAGAATTCCAACAGACAGAGCTGGAATAGGATGTATTCACTTACTTTCTTCGTGCATATATAAGACGATATCAAAATACTAAGCAGCGTCAAACTTTGGTCTACACACATCAACGTAGCGAATTTGGTATCGAAGAACCAAGCCACCGTATTTTTACTGTGGTAAAGTCTAGATAGCATTCCTTGAACATGCAACGCTAATATGTACACCGATTCGCACAGTATTACCATCAAAGGAACAGTTAACATTCGCAATATTTCATCGCTCAAATCACACAAGGCGGTGTACGTCCTCTGTAAACTTTTGTGGTACACCAAATTCTCGCCCAAAGTCGACTCACAGTAAACTTTCGAAAGTTTCCCGAAATACTGTTGAAGTATCAGGAGGTAAACTAAATATTCCACTTTCGTAGCAACCAACGGGAGATCCTTCACCATTTCTAAACTCACTAAAATATGCTCGCGCGCGGTAAAGTCTTCGAAACAATACTTGCAAACGACGAATTCCGAAATTCTAACGCAAACGATGAATGTCATCATGAAGTATCCGAAAAATCGAATTGCGGTTAGATCCAAATTTATGTTGATATCGAGGAAATCCTTCTCCAAGCAATGTAGATTTTTCCAAATATTGACTATCGGTTTGCCATAAATGAATCTTCTTGTATTAATTGTTGCGTACTTAATTAAACACAGTGCCAGATACATGTTGAATATCTCTTTGGCGAAGTCTCTGTTGTAGGAATTGTCATAAACCCCGAAAAATTCTACCAAAACTATAATAACGGTATCTAGCGCTAAATACCAATTGGAATTTGATTTCGTTTCGACTACTACTTTTTTGTCGATCTTGAAATTAACCAATCCCAGAATTTGGAGGAGTTTGTATAACGGTTTCAAATCAGAAAGGATCTTCTCAGCCATATCGGCGAGGATGAATGACACGGTACATTTAACGACTGGTTGTAAAAATGTCGGAGTAATCGTACAGAAGTAAGACATAATTAAATTATTTTAATGGAATGGCGTGCCTATGTTCAACTTATCGAATAACGATAAGCAAATTGTACGCATCGTCTCAATTTAATTTCATTCGCGAGTTGCATGGTGTGTTCCCATTAGATGAGGTAATGTATGTCGATGGGCCAAGGTTACAAATACAAAAAGCTTCGAACACGAACATTACTTATTTTAAGCTGTAGGAAGATATTTGAATGTTATTCTATTGTTCTCTTAGAGAGCTTAAGATTGTTGTTGCCCCCTCGCGCAGGCTGCGCAAGAACTCTAAGGCGTGAAACTGAGTCCTTGTGACTCCCGAAAATACGAAATAGAATGGAACATGGTGTTTAGACAGCAAGTGTCTGTCAGGTTATCTTCGAAAGAATCTTTTAACAAGCAGAAACGGATCCGATTAACACAGCGTAAAAATGCGAGTCAATGGTTAATTTCCAGAGAAAGGTGACTGATGGTAACGTCAAAACATGGGTCGTTATAGCATTACAACAGTACTACTAGTCCATTCACGATTAACACTGTAGTAAGATCAGATGATGAGCAATCCACTGCATTACTATTTCATATTCTCCTGGATAAAGCGACCAAAGAAACGTCAGAAGAAGCACGGACCAAGTAAAACAAATAAAAGTTGGTACATATTGTAACGCACCTCGGTGGGTTCTTTCGTTTAACAGATGAACGGGCGAAAGGTACTTACTTTTGTCCAGAACTGTAGAAGTTCAGAAGTGCCCCTGGAACCAACGTGGTTTTTGTTGGTAACCGTGTGAATCAACGAATATTACAGTCGATGAGTGCGATACAATAAAAGAGAGGAATCAAAACGATTCCACATTAACCACGGGGTAGCTTGTAAGTTGAAGAAGCCAGGTAGTAAAACGCTTCTAGAGTACAACGCTTACAGTCTATCAAATATAAGATAGTACTTCAAGGTCAGGTGCAAAATGCAAGTTTCCACAGCGCACCTCATTTACCTAGTGGTTGTGATCGTTTGAGCATCGAGTGTAGTTGCAATCTTAACACGTTGAGTGCCGTGTGCACCGCCGGCGGTACACACAACTTTGATTAGAGTGCCACGTGTACCGCCGGCTGTCACATTTTTCACGATTTTCACAAATTAATTTTTTATCACAAACATTTTAATTTTAAACTGTTATTATATATTGGCACCCTATAAATATATTTTTATTTTGTATGAAGGCACTCAACGTATTAAATTGGGTTGCACCTCGTCGGGAAGTCAGTAGTCCGTTCGTGGAAACTTACATTTTGCACTTGACCCTGAAGTACGTTCCTATATTTGACTTACTGTACTTCGGTGAATCAACGACAAATTCAAATTGGGGAAATTATTCATTAGAAAGTACTGACTGAAGTAGAATGAAAACCAGAACTTTATAACAAAAAATTATTTAATTTTGAACAGACAATATTACAATTTAAAAGGAAGAGCAATGTAGCAATCATTAACTAACAACGTTTATCGAAGTAATCATCAAAGATAGATGAAAGGGATGCAAATATACTTCGCAAAGAAATATCAATAGAAGTAGATAGTAAATTAATGAATCTAATATCAATAGAAATTATGAAAACAAAGTAACCAGTGGATCTGCAATGCGATGAAATATATTAAAATTGTAGATTTTAAGGAAGTACTGGCTGTACAAGGTTAGGACAAAAGTGAAAAGATGGAGAAACTCCTGGGGATTGCAGCCAAGGGTTAGTTCAAATAAAACGCTCCCTTTCTAAACTTCACGTGTTAAAAGAGCTTCGACATGTGTAACATTCGGTCGTCGAACAACATGTAAATATTAAATTTTATTATTCGACGACCGAATGTTACACATGTCAAAGCTCTTCTTAACACGTGAAGTTTTCCTGAAACTTGGTGGGCTGTGTAACAAACGAGTTCTCAATAGTTTTGTGATTTGGAAGGAATTTTTGGAAATTTCAAAATTTTGGAAACTTTGGAAATTTTTAAAATATTAAATTTTTAATTTTGTTACATCTCCATTGGTGATGGTTTTCTTCTATTCTGTTTGATGCTGTATTGCTATTTCTCGGTTCTTATGTGACTCTCTGAAGATGAATTTAATATAATTCAAAAGCTTAGAGTTTTAAAATGAGAGCGTATTATTTGAACTCACCCCTGGCTGCGATCCCCAGAAGTTTTACCATCATTTCACTTTCGTGCTATTGAAATTATAAATCAAATTAATACAAACCAAAATGTTGTTTATTACTTGTAAAGATTTTAAACATTTCGAACACAGGCTAAGGAATGTAAAATAAAATGTTTACAATAATGTTTGGAGAACTACTAATTACATTGATGAAAGTGACAATGATGAACGAGTCAACAAAATAACGGTGTATTTAATAACAGACTTCATAGACAGGTAAAATAATCTGTAAAAGTATGTGCGGTACCGATTATCTAAACTGATACAGATTGGAAATTCAATGAGAACGCGATCTAGAATGAAAAACTCTATAGAATCCACGGCACCTTAAAAGACAGGAAACGACAAGGATGGCGTGGTCGGGAATAGAAAGTCACCTACAACACAACTCGAAGAAAATGCAATCTTAGAAACTACGAATACGAAGAGGTCGAATAATCCCAGCACGTACATGTGCTCAAGAGGTACACGGAATGTGATTAATGCAGTTATCTACTTTACCGTAAACTCTTAGAGATTGCATCACACGTGAATTCAACTAATACTTGAACGACAAACATGATTTTAACACGGCGCCGAAGATGGAAAACGTTGGGAGCGGTACAGTAAAAAAAAACAAAAGATCGAGGACTGGTTAGCGCGAGCTTTTATAATCACGGTTTAGACTATCCTCGTGACGTGTTCGGTGAGAAAATGCAAGAAACTTTTCAAACAAACATCGACTTTTAAGTGCTACGATTTCTTTTACATGGAGCGAGCTAAACTTTCATGTTCATGAACAACTTTACGACCTGAAATTATTGATTATTGATTGATATTTCAAACATATCTAAGTATGATTCTCATTTGTCACAAGTCATTAAACGTTTAAGTAAACAACTAGCTTAAGATCTCAGACAAAGATGAAAAATATCACGGTTTGCTGGAGTACTCAGCGGAAAGCGAATATTATATATATGTATATGTTTTGTTTTGTGTTAGTTTTGTTTTGTGCTAATTTTCTTTTTTGACCATCTCTGTTAGTACTGTACTTATTTGTATAATACTAATAATAAGTTTATTGTCCTGTTAGTGGATGTAATATCTGTTGGGCAATAAAGTTATGATTATTATTATTATTATTCCTATACTAATTTATCTTTCGGATTATTTCTGTCGCTTTCTAGATCTTGACCTATTCTCGATTTATGTATACTGCTAATGATTGAAATGCTGTTGATTGAAAAATATTGCTCTATTTTACTTACATTTTTATAACATATATGTGATGGCACCAAGATACAAAGCAGAATCATGAAGCCTTCACAGCACCAAATTATAGCATATTTAAAGTCGAAGAACCAAGCTTTAGTGTTTGTGCTATCGTAGAGCCGTGAGAATAGACCGTGTAATTGAATCGTCAACACGAACACGCAATGGCCGATTTCTGCCATTATAGGAAACACCGATATGCGTAAGATATCGTCTTTTAAATCAGACAAAAGGGAATATTTCTTCTGTAAGCGCTTGAGATATGTCACGTCGGCCTTCATTTCTTCAAAGAGTTTGGATAAATTTTCGAAATATCTTTGAAGGATGAGTATATAAATTATATACTCTACAACTGCAACTGTTAAGGTTAAATCGTACACCGATTCGATAACAAATAAAATATTTGCACTTAGAGAGTAATTTCCAAAGAAAAATCTGCGGACGATCAGATCGATACATTTCATACAGGCAGAAATGATCACGACGGAATATCCCACGAATTCAGCAAAGGCAAAATCGACATCTACATCCATCGAAAAGAAATCGGTTTCTAGATGTTGGAGGCTTTTCCAAATTCCAGCAATATTCTTCCAATACACTAATCTCCTTACATTGATTGCTGTATATTTGAAGAGATAGAGTATCCGATTCACACTGTATATCTGCTTAGCGAAGCCTTCGTCGTAGTAATTCAGGTAGACACTACCGGATTCTATTAGGATTATTATGATCAGATCTGCCAATGTGAATGCGTAGTTATTGGATTTCGATTCGACAATTGTGTCCTCGTTGAGTTTAAAATTCAATAGACCTAAGACTTTTTAATAATTTATATAAAGGTGTTAAAGTCGAAAGCGTTCTTCCGGTCATGTTAAGGAAAGTCAACGACGGATGACGTTCGAAGACTATTCGAAAAGTCGTTTAAATAGGTTGTAGATCGATAGATAGGCACTTAGATAATTTTTATTTCTTTGTATAACGTATGCATGTCCATTACATTTGCATATTAAGACAGTCAACAATAGTAGATATAATAAATTGTTTTGGCTGCATACTTTTATTTCTGACGCAACAAGGTTACATGAATGTTTAAAATGTTGACCTTGTACTGACCGGATGATGTTGATGAACTTCTTTGCAGAGGGTTGAAAAGATGGACACTCTTTCTTTTATTCCTTCGTTGGTATCGGAGATCATTACTACTTGACACCCGACTCTTATTTTATACAAAATTTTATACGTACCTGTTGTGGCCGAAAAATAAAGCGTGCCATTACACTGGTTAACAAAGTAAAACTTTTATTGCTGTCACACAACGTGAATAGGATATTTCACGCTGAATTCAAATATGCAAAGGACTTTGTCCTATCGGCCTTAATTTGCGTAACAAGGAAACACCCAAGAAAAGCTTTGTATCAAAGCATCTTTGTCGAAACCTTAACAATTCAGTCAATCAAAAACCTAGCCAAAGGTTTCCTTCTTAAGAAGGATATAAGGTATTTGTGGGTGTTTCCATAGTTTGAATGTATGTATTTGCATATTAAATCAGTTATTTATAATATAATTTTTTACAGATCCGATGTATCCAGAAATCCTAGTCATTAGTTATTTTGTTGACAGTTCCCGAATAAAAAACAACTGTTTGTTTATATATTTATCTAGTTATATTTTCACCGATGATAAATACGAGAGTATAACTATTAATTCAATCACTTTCGTTTAATTGATCTAATTGTGGTAGAAAGCTATAATATAAGATAAATACTTTAACAACGCAACATACATTACTGACGTTCCTATAACACATATACGATCGTAGAAAAATGCAAGTCAGACTCAGAACTCTCAGAACAGAGACCACAGTATGGAGTATTTGGCATCAAAGAACCAAGCGTTGGTATTTGTGCTATGGTGCGCTATGGTCGCGATAATAAAGCTTGAACCTGGCTAGCAAGTATACACACAGCTCCACCTATTACAATTACAGGGAACACTACCGAACACAATCATCCTTCAAGCTGCATAAAACCATGTGTTTCTTTTGCAGGTGTGTGAGCAAAACCAGATGGCCTTCCCGTTCTCGATAGAGTGTGGATAAATTTTCGAAATACTGCTGGAGAATCATCAGATAAACCATATATTCCACTGTTATAATTAGTAATGGCAGTTCGTTCATCAGTTTAAAGCCAAATTCTATTCCGGTGTACAGATTCCGGCAACCTCCTATGTATATAACCGTCTCGTAACTTCTCATACTAATTAACAAGATTATTACAGTAAATCCGAAAAACTTGATGATAGTAAAATCAACTTTCACACCCATTGGAACGTTTCGCGTTTCCAAATTCCAGTAACGGTTTTTTCCGTGGATTAATCTTCTAATACAAACTGCGGTAAACTTAAAGAACACAAATATCAAATATATATTATATATTTGCCTGGCGATTGTTTGATCGGAGTTTAAGTGAGCTCCATTGATTTCAATACTACTGTAACAATTACATCCAAGATGACGTATCCATAGTTGATCAAAATTAAGTAGCCCTAAGATCTTTAATAGCTTGTATAAAAGATGTCGTGCCGAAATAGTACTTGCAGTCATCTTTAACCTTCCTATACTCACGCATACGGTCTGTAAAACCGACTTATATAGTATAGTATACGTCTTTCATTTTGACGTGAGTATAGGAAGGTTAAGTAAGTCTACGGCGAAGAGGATTCGAAGGTACTCTTTGAGAATGCATGAGTGATGGGCGTGGATCAATAGAGTGGTATTCAGTTCATTTAATTTAATGGCGTGTAGTGAACACGTTACAATTATCGACAACAAAACGGAAATAAATAAGTTCAATATCTTTCCTTTTATGGATTATCCAAGACGCGTCAAAGCTACAGATAGAAATTTGAATAGAATATATCTATCGAAAGATCTGAAGATTGATTTGAACTGAAATAAATTAGCCCCTATTCTTAACACAAAAATTTTGAAAGGCATCAAACACGTATTTCGATCAAAAAGTGGTCATCTTCAGCGCATAAACCAAAGGAAAGAAATCGACAGATCGACGTTGTTTTCGTTTAGCGTTTCCCATTGGGGAATGACCATTTCGTCAACATCAAAAACATGTTTGGAGGTTTCCAACGTCGATGCTGCGAGAGTAAGGGTTAATTTATTTTATTAAGTTTTCTGTACAAGGTTAAACATCCCTCCCTCAACTCCTCATACCAGCTGTATTGTAGCGATTGACTCGGAATGTCGCAGTAGAAGAAAAATGACTAACGACCGGTGTTGTTAGGCGGGCTAACAGTGGATCAGTCCAAAAAGTCCAAAAAACTTCCTCAGTGCTTGAAGATTACTGTCCACACTGTTCTCACATATTCAGTTAGTCTCCAGCAGCGTTTAAACGGGGGAAGTTGATGTTACCATTTCAAGTCGATCATCCGCAGCGTTCGCTGAAGAAATAGTTACTGCCGTACGAAAGCGATTGCAGAAAGAGCGACTTGTGTGATATCATTAGTTGGAGGAATCTTTGAACATGCTACAAATAAAATTCTCACCATTCTACACAATCACATTAGACTAGCGAATGTTTTTTGGTTGGTTTGTTGGTACCCCACTACCTTGATAGAGGACAGATGACGTTTCTGGATGTAAAGAAATGCTTTAAAAAGATTTAAAGTGGCCAATGTTGCTGTGTGTGTAACATTGCTACAAATTATGAGTGTCGACTTTATTATTTCGATGTTCCAAGCAAATCGGGGAATGAGATATTGATGTTTGGAAATAAGGGTGCATCTGTTGCAGTAGTAAAGAAGAGAGGAATTGGAAGAAAAGACGTGATAATTAGCCTGGATAACAGCGTACAATTACCAAATAAGTTACGGCAGCATCGCCGACTTCCCACTCTAGTCAATACGTTGTACGCGAGTAGTTCTGTGTATGCATAGGCCGTCGTAACTTATTTCGTAATTACCGTTGGTGCCCAGACTAGTGAGAATACTTAAATTATGACACGAATGCAGTATGTAATTACAACATCAAATCTGATAAATTCACAATAAAATCAGGATTAAAATCAGGAGGGTGCTTTGAGTACAACATTATTTGGATTATACCTACACAATTCTACAGACATAAACGAGATCGTCCAAAAAGTGTAGACTGAAAGGTAAAAAACTAAACGTGGACTATAGCAATTTACGAAAAACAGATATTTGAAAAGGAGTATTTGTCGGTGATATAGTCCTTATTGCAGAAATTAGAGAAAGTATACAAAGTTTGTTCCAACACAGCACAGAATCAGTTTGTAGATCGTCGGGCACATGCGCAGAGCAAGTTTGGTATTCCAAATTTGCTTTGCGCGTATACCCGACGATTCACAAACTGGTTTTCTGGTTTGTTGGAATGAACCTGTAGAAACTATAATTGTGGAATAAAGTACGCGATGAACGTGGAATGAAAATAAATAAGCAAACAATTAAAGTAATGGCGATAGGTGAAGAAAAAGTAAATAAGAATATAGCGTTGGATGGAATAGACACAGAACAGGTCAAAGTATTTCCAATAATTATGTGTCGGGATAAACTAAAACAGTACAGAAGACATTCAGATTAACAGGAGAGCTCAGAAAACACCACACTTGCAGTATTAGGTGATAAGTAAAACATTAATTTGCAGAAAATAAATTAGATGCAAAAATTTAAAGTGTTTCAAGCAATTTATAGAGCTCATTACGACTTCCGCGCACGCGTGATAGTTTTAACAAAAAAAAAATACTAATAGACAAAGTATTACTGCTAATAAATACTGGAATTAAAGAAATTTAGAGGTAGGCTGCAATAAATGCAAGTAAAAGTCGGGAGACATCCGTCTTGAACGTACCTAGTAGCTTGCCACCAGGGTTGACTCAGCTAATGCTACAAGGTTAATTCAGCCTAGATCACTACTAAAGATATTGACAAGGTAGGGCAATCTTTAATTCTCGTACTTGAGGGATGTAACCGGTAGGGTTTGTAGGTCAAGTTATAAGGGTGGTTTGCTAGTGTTAATGTATATTAGTTATTAAATACACTCTACAATTTCCATGAGAAGTGAAAGAAAACTGTCCAAATTCGTACACTTAAATCAGGAGATTGAATAAAAATAAATTTTCCCCTTGGAACTGAAGGTATGCTGCAACATATATATGCAGCATACGTCCAGTTTATAATTTCTTTTACATTATATCTAATGACTTTAATAAATCGATATAAAACTTGTTATGTATTCTAGTTCATCGAAACATAGGGCGACACCTGTACACGGTAGCTAAAATTTAAAAGGCAAAAAGGACCCAAAAACCTTCTCGGTTGTACCGAGAGGAAAAGGCAGGTCATTCGCATCCGATACGTAAGTGAGGTCGGACTTAGAAATTAAATTAGCAAATACGCGTGTCGCCCCTGAACAGCCCCTAAGTGTTCTATCAGTTTTGTAATAAAATTCAAGAAAAAGTGTACAAGGCGTGAGTTTTCTTTCGAGAATCCCCAACAACTTCAAAGAATAGGAAGGTAGAACATGTACATAACTCTCCAGTGTATGACCTACATTGAGGTTCATTTGCTAGGCACTCTCACAGAAAGTTGTGCAACGGCTGCATTGCAGTCTACATAGCATATACCAATAATTATCACGGCGGGGATTGTGCTTTGTTAATTGCAGATTGCAACCTTGGACTAGTTTCATACTTATTACTCTTTTAAGTATGATACCATGGACACCTCAAGAGAATGGACAGTTAAAGATAAGTTAAAAGAATATGGGAAGCAAAAACGACGATGAAAATCAAAGGGAAGAAATAAAGAGACCTGAAACGATGTGATAAGCAAAATATAGGATAAAGAGGACTGACATGGAATGAGGGATGAACAATAGCGAGAAATAAGAAGGACTGGAAGAAATTGATATATGGTTAGAATTAGATAAAAAATTGCCTATACACCTAGCAAGTAATAGCGGTTTCTGATTACATATATATATATATATATATGTAAATGTGATAAACCAAAATTATTTCCGTGATAATTATTGCCATATATAATTGCACAACTTTCTGTGAAAGTTGCCCATCGATTGAAGCTGAGTGTAGGTCATTCATTGGGAAGTTATGTAGATGTTTTATTTTTCTATTCCTCGTAATTGTAACTCTCTCAAGTATCTTTTGAAACTAGTCTGAAAGTCTCAGTTATAAGAATTTTAAAATTACAGCGCACGGGCTAAATAATTAGAATCAAGCTATGATTATTTAAACGATAAGGCCGGACTTAAACAAAATTAGATCATTTGTTTGCGTTCAGGCAGACTTCCAGAAAGGCTTTCTCGCTGATTACACGGTCAAAGGACATTAAATTCGTAAGTACTAAACTAAAGCTTTTCATAAAGAAACGAGTTTGGATGGTGATTTCAGAATTGGTTCTTGACCACTGAAGTTACTACGGTATCTACACTTTAATTTTAATAAGAAGGGACACTTTAGTTGTGTGTGCTTGCTAAATTTGGAACGTTATGCTCCCTGCCGGTAGGTCCGGCCGGGAGCACCGGTCACCGGCCTTCTATAAGCCCCTAAGAAACGGTGTAGGTAAAATGTACGGCTTTTAGCAATTATTCTCGAAATTCGCAGTTCAAATGCGAGTGCACCGTTCAAATTACGGTAGGAATAAAAAGGTACCTCGGATAGGGCGAAGAAACGTTGTAGTTAAGATGAAATAAGAAAGGAAGTCGACAAAAGGAAACGAAGAAGAACTTTCTAAGCTCAAGGAAAAGATCATGTCGATAATTGCTGTATACCAGTAACCTACCTACATTGAGAGATACGGCCTCTCAAAACTCTATCAGTGAGTTATAAGCAACAAGCATGCATTTGTGAATTGGACCAAACAATGGAGGATTAAATTCAAAGAATTTAAATTGACCCAAATAAATTTTACTAATAAGAGGCTTACAGAACTACTTCCACTAGGCATCAATGGAACCAAAGTACCATACTGAAACAATGCCAAATATTTTGGCATAAATGCTTGATGCTAAAGAGAGATGAAATGGAAGGAGCGTGTTAAAAAGAAAAGAACCGGATTAAACATAAAATGTAAGCAATATTATTGGTTTGTGGGGCGAAATTCCAGACCCTCAATTCCAAATAAGATTGCAATCTATAATCAGGTCTTCAAACCGGTGTGGCGTTATGGTATTCAGCTTTGGCGCTGTGCTAAGTATTCAAACATCAAACGCGTCCAAACATTTCAGAATAAAATACTACGAAATATAGTGAATGCCCCCTGGTACATTTATAACAGCGATTTACATAGAGTTCTCTTGATGCCAACAGTGAAGGAGATAGTTATATTTAGTTGGAGTGGGTATCACGGTTAACTCGAGGAAGCACCTATCTTGATAAACAAATTTGGAACAAAAAGTATAAATTCTTTTGAATTGTGCAATAAATTCCCTACGAATGATTTAACAGGGCGAAAGCAATTGGGCATTCGAGCATTGAGACAAAATTACCATAGAGGACACAATTTGATTCTCAACCATATTAACTACGGGCTATATTATTAACTTACCTTCTTGTAACACACATACGAAGGTATCAAAATACAAAAAAGACTGATAAAACTTTCCAGGCACCACATCGCAGCATACCTAGATTCAAAGAACCAAGCCTTGATATTTCTACTACCATATTGCTTTGCTAAAAATGCTTGGAACTCAATCGCTAGTGTATGTGCAGATTCGACTATTATTATGATTATGGGAACCACTAGCACGCGCAGGATATCATCCTTCAAATTGCACAAAGCAAAGTATTCCTTCCGTAAGTGCTTGAAGTACGACAGATCCCCTTCCATCGATTGTCGGAAAAGTTTGGAGAAATTTTCGAAATATTGTTGAAGGATCAGGTAGTAAACCATAAACTCCACTTTCATTACCACTAACGGTAGATCTTTCAACAAGTCCATTGCGAATAAGACAGTGCCAATTTGATCGGAAGTCGTCTCCAATAGTATATACGTAATAAACAAGAAGCTCCTAAGGACGATGAAGAGTATCATCACGCAGTGTCCCAACAATCCGATCAGGGTAAAATGTACTTTTACACCGACGTGAAGGAAATTCATCTCTAGATTTTGAAGAGTCTTCCAGATTTCAACGATAGTATTTCCACAAGACAGTCTTCTTATGTTAATTGCCATAAATTTGAAGAAGAAAATGCACAAGAACGCGTAGAATACCTGCTTGGCAAAGTCTCGATCGAAGGAAGCCTGACTCGCGCCGCATCCTTGCATTAGGATTATGATGATCACATCGATTACTATGAATTTGTGATTATTGGATTTTGTTTCAATGATTGTTTCTTCGTCGATGCTAAAACTAATTAGTCCGAAAAATTTTAATAATCGATATAAAGGTTTAAGGGTTGAAACTGTACTTCCGGCCATACTTCAAAGAGACGACTGAGGAGAAATGCTGGCGCAGTTGGAATTGGGTGTTAACTGATAGGGAAGTGATCGATTAATTTAATTTAATGTAATTATTTATCATTAGCAATGTCAACACACAGACCGTGCTCTTTCAATATGTTTTGGCTGACGCACTCCGCAGGTATCGATTCTACAGGTTTAAATGGAAAGAGTAGAAAGGTAGAACGTCTGCATAACTCTCCAACGAATGACCTACACTGATGTTCATTTGCTAGGCACAGAAAGTTGTGCAACGGCTGCGTTGCAGTCTACATTACCGTGAGAATTATTGGCACATGCAATGTAGTCCATTGCACAACTTTCTGTGAGACTTGTCTAGATTACGTTAGATTAGATTACTTGAGGTGGAACTGATGCCTGTTCCACTGCGACCTTTTCCAGATCTATTGTGGTCCTCATGCCTCCTTAGAGTACGCCCTCTAGCTTTATTCCTTTAATTAGACTTAACAGCTTTGAGAGCGGTTCTTCCGGATATACGTGCATTTTTAAAACGGACTTGAAGCCCCTGCTCCGTAATGCTGTTATATGCCTCCATAATAGAGTCCTGGACTGCCTTAAAGCTTTGCCGGCTCCATCTGGGTGGCTGGATAGTCGTTGCATACTACCGCGATCCTCTTCAAGCAGCCTCTTTGAAGGTTAAACGTTCTGGCTCCTTGCCTTTCGGAAGACCTGCGGGAGTACTGCCCTCCAACCTCGCCTTTTGACTTCCCTCCTTTCTTTACGTTTAGTAGCCTCCGGCATCTGTTGAGGCCTAACTTCCTTATCTAGACTAAACCTGGCCCCTTTGCGCATGTCTAGTGAAGTTGGCCTTGATTATGGCTCTTTTAGCCTGTATGTAACCTTGGCCCTGTTTCACAAGTTTTGCACTTTAGCCTTGGAAATTCTAGATAGCGTAGTTGTACGAAGAGTAGCTAGAGGAGTGTCTGTCCGCCCGATCAGAGCCCCGCTTGATCGGGTAAGAGAAGTGTTGCCTCGTACCCCCGGGGAACGTTCAATACCGCACACCCCTGCGGCCACGCAACTCTGGGCACGTTACCTTACACCTTAGTTTGGGTTTTAGCTTGGGTACCTCGTGAGCGCTAAATTTCCGAACTCACCTGTTAAACTTGTTAACAGTGAGCCCCTGAGGCGGAGACTCGCCTAAAAAATGAGTCTCAGTGTAGGTCGTTCATTCTAGAGTTATGTAGAGTGTCAAGTGTCTGTTGAAACTAGTCTCTCAAATGGAAGATATAACGTGCGATAGTTATAATAAAATTTTCCACAAAGTATTTCTAACTTACGCTTCGGAGGCATAAACTAGAACAGATGATAACGTACAGGATCGCCGTCAAAGAATGCACCGCCCAAGGTATCGAAAATCCGGAATGGAAAATCCAAACGTTGGTGTTATTGCTTTCGTACACTTTGGACACCAAGTTGTGACAATGCATCAACAAGGTGAAGGTTGCTTCGCCGATGGCGATTATGATCGGGAAACCAACACGCTTCTAAAATAATTTCCTTCAAATCGGACCGCTCCTTATATTTCTTCTGTAATTGCAAAATCTTGCTCATACTCCCTTGATAATCCAACACGGTCTTCTCGTAGAGTTCGGAAAATTTACCCAAAAATACGTGAAGGATCAGGATGTAGGTGACGTATTCTGCTCTCATGATAACCATCGGTATATCGAGCGTAGTAAAAACGATTACGGAATAAACATCGAACGCTGTCAGTTGCTGAATCACCATGGATGTGGTTGTAGCGTTGAATACGATTCGGCTAAGACAAACGATCACAATCACTACTATTCCGATATAGTTGAAAGGCGAATAGTTCGGAATAACTCCGAATCGACAAAATTCTTCTTCCAAAACCAAGAAACGCTTTCCAAATTCGAATTATCTTTGGATCCTTGTACTTTACTTTTCTCATAATTATTATGGACATTTTAAGGACGAAGCATACCAGATATAAATTGATTACCATTTTCGCGAAAGGCCTTTTCGTATAGGAGTTTTTGCATTGGTGTTAATAGAATTATGGAAAGTATCAGTACCGTATCGAGTAATACGAGCGCACATGCTTTCCCATTATTTTCGCGTAGCCTTAGCTGTTTGTTTCGATCGATTTCGAAGTTAATTAAGCCGAAGAATTTCAATAAAATGTTTAAAGGTTTGAGAGCTAAAATTATGCTCTTCCTGATCATGTTGCGCTAGTACGTTAGAAATAAATTGGATCAATGCCTAGAAGCCTTCAAAAGCGTGCGTATTTGTTCATGTAATGTAATTAGTATAAGGAGGAGGAGAGGATAGTCATTAGGAATAATATTAGAAGTAATTTGAACGGACATGTGTAGTTATTATTTTGAGTAAATTATGTTTAGACAATTTTTCTTACCTTCATCACACCGCATTCTTTCAGGTACGTACATCAATAACTATAGTTTGTTTAATAAGGGCTTGTGACAAAACTAAGAAAATTCTGGAAATAAGTAGATTGTATATGTAAAAGCTGTAGTGTATGAAAAGGGAGCAATTCACCTAGTAAAAGGTTCAATAGGCAAATACAGCGTTTGGACCCTTTTTCGACCAGAATCTGAAAAGGGAACCAAATACTTAATTCGAATTTGGGGCCGTTCTATTGGTTCAGAGCATATCTAATAGGTTTCTGAGGTTTCTGCAACCCATGGATGGCGTTGGAATTCAAACATCCAGCTTTAATGATAGCGTTTGAATTTCCTTTTCAACAATTTCTAAGCCTTGAAAGCTGCTGAAACTTATACACATCTCCTTTAGTTGGGATTAAGTTCAAGAATACACTTTTGGAGAACGTTTCCAAGGGAGATCCGACGTCCAATCTTTTTCGACTTTTCTTTCATCTTCGGTGCTTTGTGAAGTACAAGAAGTAAATACCAAGAAGAAGATGAAGAAATATCTTTTTATAAGCATGGTAGGACCACAGGGTTCAATGGGCTATACTCCCAAGATACTAGTCTTTTGGGGTGGCGATTTTGGGCCTCTCGGGGCAGGATTGTAAGGATTATAAGTAAAATCCACATGTTTATGGTGCTCCCTAAGCATACATCTAAAGACAGTTAGCGTCTGATATTAAAGCTAAGAACATCCGCCGAGTTCCATGCTACGAGGAAGTTTTTTGACAAACATTTCCCGATCAACCCAGAGGACTACAAATCCAGGTTCCATTCGAGGACGCAAAGGTCCTCACTCGTGCCAATAAGCCTTCCAATTCTCGAGGTTGATGGCCGCCTAAATATAAAGTCAAGCCTCATTATAGGAGATGCCATTGTTCTGATAGAACTAGAGTTTTCTATTATGTCAAAATTGTCTTTTCTCGAATAGAAATGAAGGAATACTTTGTATTTATTACTAAAATGACAATCAATTGCGATGGCTAGCATCCACGCATCTCTACCAACAAAGTCAGATATAGATATATGTGACCATTATTATTACTATTATGATTATTTGATTGATTTAGAAAGCAAATCAAAAAAGCGTTACCAAACCCCGAGACAAAGGAATATCACCCTGTGATTGTTAAAATTAAACTCTTAATCCTTTTCTTCTTCTCCTTGTCGACTCCTTTTCACCCATTTCCTCCATTCTCCTTCCTTCCCTCGCTTATAATTTCATCTCTTCCGATGTTTTCCCTTTGTCTCTTCCAATTTTCTTTCTATCTGATCAACCCATTGCCTTCGCGTAGTTTCTTTCATTTCTCTGTCTATGTTATCTCCTTTGCTACTCTTTCTGGATCCATCTTTGCTACATCTCCATACCAGCTTCGTCGTTGCTTTCTGGTTCCATCTTCAAGAACAATTGTAATACACGTTTCAATACTGTGGGATGTTCGCCCTCAATTTTCACCACATTCATTAAATATTTTCGGATAATCGCAGTGAAACAAACAGAAATCTATACTGCAAATATCAGTACCCTATTTAACCGGCTGGAATTCACAAAGCATACCAAACAAAGGTCACCTTTGGAATTTGATTGTTCTCAATTCTACGATTGATATTTTTGAGCAATTTTGGCGTTCATTCTCAATAGTTTCTCAAAGGAAAGATGTTTTAGATTTGCTTATCATTCCACTTACTAAATATTCTGCCATGAAATTAAAAAGAATTTAGAATGAAAATATTACTATCGGAAGTAATCCCTCAAGCACCCTGCACCATAAAGTCGAGAAGAATCGAACCTAAACTTCATGAAAGTTCAAAATTGGAACTGGCATTGCGATCCCGTCGATTCACAAGAGAATTTAGGCTCGGACATGAAAGCTATATAAGGAAGGTTGTCGAAGATCTTAGGGGCAAAAAGTTAGAGAAAGCAACGTGATTCGGAAAAGGGATATGAACATTCTGAAGGATTTCAGCGAGTGATTCATTACTGTTGTTAATTTAGGCCTTTACTAAAATTGTAGTAAATCAGTCCAAGGAACATCTTCACGTAAAATTCCCATTTTTTTACAAAATTTGTCTTTTTTAACGTTCACTGTAAACAAACTACTCGGTCAACTTCCAAGCTGCCACTGCCTTTACAATAGCAAATGTCAAATTTTACGAAAATAGTAACGACACAAGTCAACAGCCGAAAATGGTGCTTGTTTGTAAAAACATAAAAGGCGTGCCTTGTATTTGAAAACTTTCAATGAGCTATATTTTATTTTAGTAAACTAAAATAACCTTAGAAATATGGCGCTACACCCAACCCCTCCAGCTACTTCAACTTCTTCTTAATTATTTCTTATACTCTTTCAAGTATCGAATCTACCCCCACTTTCAAAATCTTAACACATTACTAGAAAGCAGAATCACGAATGCTGGATAAAGGTAGACAGATAGAAGTTTTGGAGCAGTTTTTATAGGTCCAACATTATCTGTTCGCAAAGCATCTGCTGCTGGATTTTCCAGAATCAGTGCTGAAAGTGCTTAAATTTCATAGAAGTGTTCCCGTACAAGATGCCAGACGTCTAAGAATTACCTAAGAATGACTATGACGGGCGAGTACAATTTTGTGAAGAGCTAATCGCTGCATATTCCGAAATTATTGAAAAACATTTGTTTAAGCAAGGAGTGCATGTTTCGTGAGTGAAATGGTCAATAAGCATACTTTGAACTACTGGTCAGATGACAGTCCACATCTACTTCGGGAAGAACGTACACATCAACTGAAAGTTAACGTGGGCCCGGACTTTCTGGGAGATCTAGTCATCGTCCCTTTCTTTATTCAACGAAATTTGAGCACAGAAGTCTGTTTAGAGTTATTGCAAAACACAGTCGTACCCCTTATTTTATGTCTTACGCCCAATGTGAACAACCACTTAACGTACAGAGGATAGAGAACCAGTAAGATATATATGAAGACGTGCGCTTGCTTGAAGACTTCATTTATTTTAAACAGAATGAAGCACCATTTAACTACTTAGCATCCGTTCAATGATTTCTACACGACAGATTTCCTCGCTAATGAAATGACAGGAATGATCAGTGAGGATATCAAAAGGCTAAAACATAACGTATGATAGAAATAAATAAATAAATCGGTAATCATTTGAAGCATTTTAGTTTTGTATCCGAAGAGGTTGCACGACAAGGTCACAAGGCATACTGGTTGCAATTGGTTATCTTTGAAATTTAATCAATACCTATTGCGACTAGCCCAGACTGAAGTAGAGATGAATCGGCAATATGGGAAGGATAGGAGACAACAGGTGGACTAAGATATTAGTTAAATGGAGATCTAGGAAAAAGGCAATAAAGGAAGACCATTAACTAGCTTGGACGAATGACATAAAAAGGCAGGGAATTTGATCCAAAAGCCCAAAACAGAGGAAACTCGATATTTCAGAATAGACTTATGTCCTGCAGTTGACATAGAAAAAATCTGGGAAGGATGAAGAAGAATTTTTATTTTGCGCTCGCAAGTTTAAACTTCGCTAAAAATGCACTTCTTAGAGCAAGGGTCAACTAAAGTATTCATGAGTGTACCGTTCCACCTTCTTCCATTGGGTGTGAGTTGTCAAAATATACATTGTCAGGAACCCAAATTGTAGGGTAAAGGTAAAATCAAGTTAATCAAGATAATTAATAAGCAAAAAATTAACAAGTTTACTTAGCTTGATCTCACGATACCAAATCCTGGACGACTCTAACTGTATTTTTAATCTTCCAATGGAAACTTAGCAAGTTTTACCTCCTAAAGATTTTAAAGAGAAAACTCACCTTCCTTTGACACATATAGGACCTCCAACATATCTGCGACATAAATATGAAGCACTCGATGACCCAAGCCATCGAAAGTTCGAATCTGAAGAACCAAGAAGTCGATTTGTGATTATTGTAGATCCTCAATACTATGTTATGAGTGTGTATCAATAACATAAGCATGATCTGCCCGATCGTCAGAGTTGCAGGTAGAGCAAATTTCCGGCACATAAGAGTAATAGTTTCGCATACAGTTACGTAACACTTGACCACACCTTTGAATCTTCGGTAACATCCTTTAACATCCTTAGATATTTTCTGATTTCGGTTCCATGCTTTCAAAGCCTCGTCGATTTTGCCCAAATAGCCGCTCATCAAAGAAATTAGGAATAAATACTCTTGTATGCAAGCCAAGTACGATACGTCGATGATATACAGACAGTTGAGACAGATGAAGCTGTTGTAAGTGATGATACCATTCCAGTACAAGTAGCAGTTACATGATAATCGAATGATCAACATAAAATTGATAATTACCAGGGCTACATACAACAATGCCGGCTTGTAATATATTATTCCATGCTCGTTACACAAGTCGACGGTTTTTCAAGTCCATCCACATCGAATAAATATTTCGGGCGAGAAGAACGCTCCTTAACACTCTCGCGATTAATTTCAAGAAGAAAATTCCCAGAAATATCAGCGCTAAAGCTTGCGAAACTTGAGATTCCTTCCTGATCTCGTCGAAAGCAGTGAAGTAAAGGGTCGGTATCACTATGACTATCTCAAGAAAGGATATTAACGTTACGTTAAATGTGGTATACACTATATTGTTGTCTTCGTCGAAATAAAACGGTGCTAAACCAATTATCCGCAAGCAGAAACACAGCGGTTTTAATTTGAGGAGGATGTTCCCCTCCATTTTATGATTTTGGAAATGTTTGCCGATCTAATAGGGCTATTATGTCCTTATAGAACTGTGTGGTTGCAAAGTTATTAAACGAATGTGTTGTTATCGTGGCGATGCCCTTACATGTATTGATCGTTTCCTCATTCAATTAATATTGTTTATTATTGGAAATTAATGAAGACAAGAAGACAAGACAAGGGATTATGGCGTACAAAATTTAATTAAAGTCGAAGAAATAAATGATGTGTGTTATTCAATTTACTGAAAGTACAAATTTGATAACTAGATCCCGGAAAGTTTAGAAAGATTGGTAAAAGGAAACATCATGATCACAGATGAACGGTCGAATTCGGCTTAATACGATTCGTCCAGCGCTTGCGACGTATGTTGCTGGCGTAATTGAGAGAGGCCAACCTCCCCACGTTTTCCGTGCTCTAGTGATTATATTTTCATCTTCTTGATTGGAAATGTGATGTTCTTAAAGGTGAAATTTGATCGCAAAGGTGATTGTTTGGACTTTCAATTTTTCATTAAGAAGTGGTGTACTGGAGCGGTGTGGCTGCCAAACTAACTTCTAATTTAAGTGGGGGGTAGGGGAGAAAGGGGATAACGTAAATTAGGTTATGTGATTGCAAGGGAGATGTCATACTTTGAATTCCTCATTACTTTAATATAGTAGTAGTTCAATAAGTTTCGGTGTTCGATAAGAGATCGCGCTATTAGATTCGCCGTTTTATTTTTCTAAAAATGGGGATTGGTTGTATGATTAAATTTTTCAAGTTGCAGAGGTCGTGCTGTTAGATTCTAGACTATTTGGTGGCGGGGTGGTAGATCAGCATGTTTCACAATTATTGTGCAGGGATTTCCAAATGATAACAACCATTATTTATAAAGCATAGACCAATATTATTCGTTATAACCAAACCCCGGAAAGTTCAGGTACTGTGCCAAGAAAACTAACCCCACCACTATTGAGCACTCCGCCACCAAGCCTATACGGTGAATTGGGATGGGAGTTGGTATAAAGGCTCCTTAATCGTCAAGAGTTTGTCGACGTACGTTGCTGACGTAATAGGTGGTGATCAACCTCCCTTAACTTTCCTGAGTCTATCGATAACTTACACTAGAACTGTCATTAACATTATTAGATAGCGTCAAATACATCTCACTTACCTTTCGTTGACAGATATAGGACGTCGCACATATCTGTCCCATTAATATCAAACACTCGTTCAACCAAGTAACTGAAAGTTCGTACTTGAAGAACCAAGTATCCGACTCGACATTCTTGTAGAACCTCGACAATATATTATGAACGTGTATCAAGAACATAAGGATAATCTCCCCCAAAGACAAGACGGCTGGTAAGGCGAAATTTCTACAAATCTGGGTGCTAGTTTCGCATACTGCGATGTAGCACTTCCTCAGCTGCTTCAATCTTTCAATACGTGTCTCCACGTTCCCAATAACTTCCGAATCTTGTTTTAGATTCTTCAGGGCTTCCTCGATCTCACCGAAATAACCTCCCATCAGAAAGATTAAGAACAAATATTCATGTATCGCAATTAAGTACGGTACATCAATTACATACAAGCAACTTACACAAGCGTATGTGCTATAGGTTACCACACCGCTCTGTAACATGTAATAATTGAAACCCAATCGTACGATTAAAGTCACAATAATGGCAGCGACGGCTACATACAACGGCCACAATTTATAGAATCTAACTTTGTAATTTTCGCACAGATCGATTGTTTCCTTCAATCTAATCCATATCGAATATGCATATCGAGCTAGAAACAAGCTCCTAGCAATCCTCGCGATGAATTTCAAGAAGAAGACTCCGAGCAGGAACAATGTTAGGAATCGCGATACTTGAGATTCGTTCAGGATCTCGTCGAAGGCCGTGTAGTAGATGCTTGGTAGCACAACGAGTATTTCAAGAAATGATACTAGTTTGATATAAAAGGTAGAATATACCATATTGTTATCTTTATCGAAATAAAATGGCGCTAATCCCGCCATTCGCAAGCAAAAACACAGCGGTTTTAATCTGACGAAAATACTCTGCTCCATTTTTGTCTTCTTGGAAACTTATTTTGAGCTATATGTAAGTGTTAGAAGTTATGCGGCTGTAGTTATACTAACTAATTGTGTTGTTTGGTAATGTGGCATCGATCGCTTCGTTACAATTGACTTCGTATATAGTTAAGTGCCTATTGAGTAATGCCTAGGTATTATTGAAATATAAAAAGCAAGAAGTGAAGTACGAGGTGATCAAAAAGTAAGAGGAAATGCCCACCAACACTACCTCGTTCAGACACCATTTTGCGATTTGAAATATACACAAATTTGATGGAATTTCGTGTAAGAAATTTAAGAAAATGTCAGTTCCTACGGACTACGCTAACAAAATGTTAAAATATGTTTTAGCACATCGAATTATGAATATATTCAAGGGGTACCATCTGTATTGAAAAAGGAAATAACTTAATTGTCGAAATGTGTGATGCTATCTTAAATTATATCCCGATGAAATCTTTCACCTCGCTCTTCACTTACAGCTTCTAAGTTGCCAGGAAAGTAACTGAAATGAGAATGAAGAAAGTGAAGTTTGAGGCGCATGAAGGAACCTAAACTTTGGAAATTTTGGAGCATATCACTTATTCCTTTGGGCAAACGTTGCACAACCACGTCCGAATCCTCATCACTGTGTGTTATAAATTTGCTGCACTAGCCGTTTTAGCATTATAATTATATAATCTAAACCTGTAAACCCCCACACCTTTTAGACTAAACATTTTTGTATAAATGTAAGAACTTTATATTCCACGTCATCATTCGTCCACCTGATGAAGCTATAGTATAGCGAAACAATATTGTAGTGGTTTTCACAATAAATATTTGAAACTTTATTTCTTATATAATTATGCTTTTGATACGTACTCGTGGCTTATTGTTAGTGGTGAAGATCTAAAATAATCAAAACTTTAATTTTTTCGTTTTTCAGATAGAGTGACTTTAATTTGCGTTCCCCGCGTTGAGAATGACAACACTTTCGCTTATTGGAATCTTTTTTACCCCTTCTTAGAATCGCGCTTCTGCTATAAAGAAACACAATCGGCATAAGCTTTCCTCAGGTGAGTTCTATCAGAAAATTTCCATCCTTATTTCAGCATAATAAAATTGTTGTATAGTATTTAAGTTATATGATAGTTCTCTACCACAATTAGGTCAATCGAACAAGACTGGTTCAAATGATAGTTATATTGTCAGAACGTTTACAAACGTTTTCGGAACACCTAAACAGATGCTTGTTTATACATTTACCTAGTTATATTTTCACTGAAGAAGGTGGTCCTGAAACGTTTGTAAACGTTCTGAAAATATAACTTCATTTGATCGAGTCTTATTTAATTGACCTAATTGCGGTAGAGAACTATCATATAAGATAACTATAAAAAGGGCCACGAAATATTATATATATATAGTATTTAAGCAAAACAAGATTAGAATTTTACAGTAGTTTCCTTTATCCTCTTAAATGAACTAGAATTACAACAATAGTCACTGCGAACATAAGTAACGCTAAGTGCACTGTTAATCTCTGGCGTTGGGTATAAATCTAAGCATTAATTGCGGTTGCAGTAGTCATAAATGATTTGTGTTGCACTTTCTCAAAAGCGAACATGTTGAGATAAAATAGTAATATCCATAAATTCAATTTAGTAACAGCACCAAACTTGTCCAGCCCATTTTCCTTTTACAGTTTTTATTTACTTAAAATACATAATGTCGAATTGTATAATTATGACGATGTAGGAAGCTAAAGTACCGAAAACCTGAAACATAAATTTCAAGTAAATTTTGGATTCATGTACATAAGCGAAAATATTAGATTTATTCGAAAACTAACGGGGAAACCTGCTTTATATTCTACTGAAAAGATATATCAAGTATACAATACATTCTTGTCCTTCTAATTACCACTATAACATTTATATGTCCCCACTATTATCGCTTTACTTACCACATAGATCAAACTCAAATCGATTGTGAAGAGTCCAGCTGGAGATATTTTAAAATCTTCGTGCAGTATTTGCAAGGAAAATAGTCTAATCTGAAATGAAGGGAGGACTTGAATTGAAAAGTTTGATAGTTGAAATATTTGATGCAGTTTTCGTTCATTAAAATGTAAACCTTACACTCACTGTCAGATATTTCATCATTAAAGAAATAAAGATTGTTAGTCCGTTTTCCGAATATGCGGGATATTGATTGGCGTTTAAAATAAAATAAATAAAAAATTGTTATCTCTTGCAGCTTGTAAAATTTATCTCTAATTAATAATTAATAAATAAAAAAGGCTTTCACTTCGATTCTACGAGGGCGATTCGTAAAGTAACTTCCGTTTCCGCCGCAATACGGATATCGTAGCGCTGCGGTGTAGTCTGGTTCACTGCGAATCTGGCAGTGCTAGTGAGAGAATCGTTTAAAATTGCTGCTGGAATTGGAAATCCCGCCGACTGTGAACTGCGTGCTGTAATCCGCTTTCTATGTGCAAAGAACTTGAAGGCCGCTGAGATTCATTGTGAACTTTATCCTGTGTATGGTGAAAATGTCACGAGTGACAGTGCGGCTAGGAGATGGTGCGGTATGTTTCGAGAAGGACGAACTAATGTTCATGATGAAGAACGGAGTGAAAGACCAACTGTTGTGACGGACGAACTTTTTGGGTAAAGCCGAAGAAAAAGTTCGTGAAAATCGACGAATTACAATCACAACGGTTTGAGAGCGATGAAGAAGTGCAGGACATTGTTACAGCATGGCTTGATTCACAAGCAGCAGAGTTCTATGAAGAGGGCATTAGGAAGGCAGGTTCATCGCTGTGACAAATGTCTCCAATCCTACTGGCAAGTATGTAGAAAGATAACTGAAAATAGTTTTATCTGATAAAAACTTCTTCATGTAATGATGCCTCGGAACTTACTTTACAAATCGGTCCCGTATACGCTAAGTGCGGTTTGAAGTTGTCTCTTAATTACAGAGAGTGCTTACATTTTGTAAGGTGGCTGGGCTTTGGCCTGTGGTATCCAAACTTCTCAAGGTATGCTTAATGTTTTCTGCCTGTAACAAAAATAAATAGGATGAATCCGAAATGCTTCCTGAAAAAGCTCGAATTCTTGAATATGATGACCTTGAAATATAATAATAGTAACAATAATATTAACATGGTCTTAAAGGCGATATTTCGCCCAATAACAGATGATTTACTCCATTTTGTCAACAACTGGCGCCAAATAAGCTCATCGCCAGCAGCAAGCAAGTTGTGGATTGCATTTATAACCGCTTCATTATCTCTTTTGCGATTCTGCTCCTAAATCATGTCTAATACGTTCAATATTGGGAAACACGCAATTCTACACAAAATTCGGAACTTTGACGAATTGTTTACTAACGATGGTTATTCTTTGTGGCACGTACTTGTACATACATAGTACCTGACATAACAGATTAATCCTATATTCGTTCGAAAATGGGTTTTCTTATTCCTGCCATCAAATACTATGCTAAACAACTAACTAAAAGGTTCTTATTACGTCAAAGGTTTATCACTGAGGAATGGTAAATGAGCAGAAAACATCAAACATCAAATTTCGATGTATGTACAAAGCGCGTGCGATGTCCGGAAGCGGTAGAAGTGACGCGTTGGATTGGGCGAAGCACTATCCGTGGCGCCTCCACCGAAGTTGGATGTTACGTTTGTCCCGCCATTTAATGATGCTGCTAACATTATTATTTTGACTCCGTAAATTCCAAAACTTATGCACTTCAGAATCCTATAGGAACATTATTTTAAACTAATAATGCAATATTTTCCGTTGTAAGTTTGCTAGATGCTGCCAATCAGACTACGCAACACAAATAATCGAAATTAATGTTGCATTTTGCAACACCACGCAACGAAGGGTTCAGGAATTCAGGGAAAATCACAAAACCTGATTGCTTCTTTCTATTGCATCTAGGAATTTAATTGGGAGTTACAGTGAAATACTTACGCCTTTCTTACATAAAGCTGATGGTACCACAATACAAAGCAGGTATATGAGGGTGTATCCAATCACAGTTAGAGCTTTAGCAGCGGTGAATGCAGAAATCGTAGTGTTGCTGCTGTGATAAATTCTCGAGATCAAATAGAAGCTATTATTTCCCACCCCTATCATATTACTAGCGAAAACATAAATCAACATCCAGCGATTGATGAACAAATAATTTCTAATTAGACCACACAATTTGGAGTACCTTCTCATCGATTCGCGACGAACATTTTCCATGCGGATCCGTAGACGAATACCTTCAAAATATTCTCGACAAATTAATAACATAATAAGGTACTCTATATATACGGGAAGGAAATGCACGTAATACAAAAATGCAAGCGAAAACACAATAGTTTGAAGTAAATTTTGACTATAATCCGTAATATTGTCGATAAAATTATGAATGAGAATGGGAACAGTAATCGCTACGAATACTATTCCGATGTACTTCCAAACGCGGTATCTCAGATTGCCACCCAAAACCGTAAATCCGTCCTCGAGATCGATCAGTTCGAGCCATATCCGCGACAGTTTCTTTTCGCTCAATCTTTTACAAATTCCGGCTGCTACTTGTAGTATTTGGGCTGTTAAGTAAACGTAGAACAGCTTATTTTCGATCACCATTGCGTCTCTTTGGAGGGCAAAGAATAAAATCAGATACGATATATCGAAGATTGTGTATACTTTAGCGGGCATCCTAGTCTCGGTTGTTCTTCTTCTAATGGGATCGAAATTTAAGGAGACGAATCCGCTGAATTTAAGTAGTCTGGCTACGAATTGTAGGGACGAGCACAATTCTTTGGACATGTTGATGGCACTGAATTCAATGACGTTTTGAGGATGGGACAGTTTAATGTAAAGACATCGAAGTTATAATAATTGTAAAGTACTCCTTATATTTTTACTACTCGTTCATCATTTATCGATACAAATTGATAGCATAATATGCCACGTAAGTGATTTTTTGCGGCCATATGTTCTCATGGCAGTTAAATTAATGGATACAACTTTAGGTTTTTTAATATAATTTTTATCACTGCGAAAAACAGTGAATTAAATTATAAAATCAATATCTAAACGTCATTAGTATTCGTAATTCTACCAGTATGAATATAATGATGAACAAATCGTTAAAGAAAGGACATAGATGCTTTCGTCTGACGTACTCCCCGTGAAAGAAAAATTCGACAAATGGAACAGCCACATCAATCGAAAGCTTCCAAACGCTATCTTTTACAAAATTGTCTTTTAAAACGTTCACTATTTAAACGAAATTCAAAATTTAGAAATCCATTAGTTTTATTGAAGATAGAATTTAAATCACCCATCGAGGTAAAAGTCATCTTTTGCAATGTGCTGCCGTCATTCTACTGGAACTTGCGGTTTAGTACCTGTCCACAAAGAGTTATTGATGTTCGCTTTTGAATTATTTTCATATCCTTTTGTTTCAGAAAGTGTTACATAATGGAAAATTATATTACCGAGATGCCCACACCGGCATTGTTTTGTAATTGTCGATGGCAAATCCTCATTTTTTATGACGTTTTGGCATATCTCTCAATTTCAATATTCATTTTTATCGTAAGATATACGACAAATGAAACTGCCGGTTTATATTTAATCAAATCAACCGTTGAAGTAAACAAAATCCCGATCTTTTAGTTGCTAGTTAAACTACCTTCTCCAGCAAGTTCTAGATAATTCGTAACTAATTATACTTACACTTTTGGCACACAATACGGACGGTACGACGAGCGTGACTAAAAGGATTAAGCTGATTCCGAGTCTTACAGATGCTTCAGTGTCGTTCAAAAAAATTGTGAAGTGTTTCTACTTTTATATAGTTTCGAAATCAGATAGAAACAATTTATTGTCACTTTCAACAAGGAGTTGACCCAAATATATACTATCATGCAACGATTAATAGATAGAAATTTCTGTATCAAAGAACAAATGTTGAAGTATCTTTCCATCACTTTCCCAGATACACTCTCCGTGCGAATACGTGCGCTAATACTTTCCAGGCATTCTCGACAAACCAGCAGTATAATGAGGTATTCTATAGTAACTAACATATATACCGTATTATAGGAAAATTTAAAAATCATCGTTAAAAGTTCCTGGTATGAATTGAAGTGAAGATTTTGTAATATAACCTCGACAAGGCAAATTCTCAGCAAAATCGTCAGATATATTAGCGCTGTTCCGATACTTTTCAAAATCTTAAATGCCAGGTTGCTGTCAAAGATAGTATAATTGTCTTCAAAATCGATTAGGTCAATAAGTATGGCCGACAAATGTTTACCAGAAAATCGTTTAATGGCTACTGCAATACTCTTTATAATACAACTGAGCAAATCTGTGTACAGTAACACCCTTTCAAAGGGTATTGCGGTAGCCCGATGCTTGCCCATCAAATATAAAAGTGTATAGCCTATATCAATAATTGCGTATGCTTTACAAGAAATTCTCGTATTGATTACCGACTTTGAGGTCCAATCGATGTCGAAAGAAATCAAACCTAGCAATTTTAGTAGGTTACATAGATATTTCAGAGTTAACTTCAATTCTTTCGACATGTCGTCTAAGTTGCAACTACTGCTACTATGGGAATGAACAAAGTTCGAGCAATTCCCTAATTGGAAAATATTGGAATTGCATTAATGCAATTATCTATTGATTAAACAAATGAAATAGTATTAAAGGTGAGTTTTTCTTGGTTCATAACAATTATGCATAATTTGATGGTGATGCGTTTGCAACAACAGCGTTTGTATCGATTTTAAAAATGAAAAAATGAAACGACTAAAACTTTTAAATACCCTCTCTTCTACAACTCAATTAGAGGACAGATTAGAAATTAATAGCCCTATTTTCAGAGCATTAAAATTTACGTTTTCTTCAGTGAAGAAATAACATACGGATGATTTGTCATATACATATGACAGGAGGCAAATTTTGAAGTGTTCTTAATAGGAGTTTTCTTTTATATCCTTTTATCGTTGAAGTAGCTCTGGTTCCATCGCCGCTTCGATTCGAATTATTTTCAGCTTGCGCCCAGCAACGACGGAAAGTGTTTTCGCTTTTGCCCTAGGTTTCTCCTTTCGGACTAGCTGGTTTACTGCTGGAACATCAATGAAGGTCACCATACGCAAAACCCCAGAAAATGCGCATGAAAAGATATACTTATTGACACGTGGTGCACCCTCTGGGTCTCCTCGGCATGGATGCCCAGCCCCTGGTTCCATCGAGAACACATAAGCTTTACCATCAATTTAAGGTGTCAATCTTAGATATTAAACGAAAGCTATTCGTTGTAAACTACGGCAGCAATTGTGTGGTAACGATTAGTCGATAGACACTTTCTGAATAGCAAATACAATTTTAATTAGGGAATAAACATCAGAGTATGTAATATAATCATTACAGCACACGCCACAAGGAAATACTTACACTTTTCAGATGTAAATGTGTCGAAACGATCGCCAATATGAAAGATATCGCGTGCTGCACAATCAAGATTTACGAGTACTCATACCTGAAAAACCCAAAACCTACTAATTTTCCCGGCATATGCTTTCGATATCAGATTGTACTCGTAGATAGTAATAAACACCTGGTCTTCAACCAGCGCAACAACAATGGATAATTGTCATATATCGATCATCATACCACAAACATCGCCGATGGAATCATATCCCGAACTTATCATCTTGACATATTCCGCTTCAGTCTTTTCTTGAACCACATATTTCTTATTCAACATTCCCGAGAACGCATTATCGATTTTAAGTAAATACTGGCGTAAAATCACACATGTCTGATTAGAGTGATTAGTAAGGCAGCCTGTTAAATGTCAGATTTATGGTAAATACCATCTAGTTTAAAATTTAGATACTTAAAAAATTTGCAAGTTTTTATAAACGTTGTAGATACGCATACTCGAACTTACCGACTACAACCTATTCAAGCAAAAAACAGTGATTGACGAGGAACTGGACGGCTGAAATCTTTAATGTTTTTCCTGATAAGGCAAAACGATCTATAAGCTGAATTAGATATGTTCTGGTTAATTTACCTTCAAGGACTCAATCTAGACCTTTCACAGATTACTTCAGAGACAAAGGACGTTATTAATGTTGTACGATAACAACATACAGTTTAGTTATGCGGTAAACGACACATTGCAACTTTGGTATACATTTAGTATATGTGACCCGGTCTATGAAAAGGTGGCTTATGACTCAAAAACAAAATTGCGAGAAATCAACTGTTAAAGATAAACAATGCATTTCGTCAGTTTTGAGGAAAAAAACTGTGTACGGTTGTTGTTGTTAAAATGTCATTTATTTCCAATTTCTCCTTTTCCACTCTAGGAAATTTTGACGTGAATACCTATAATGTCTGTCGATGAAGAATTTTGCGAGGTTTTTAAAAAATATTTTGGTGAAGATGAAGATGAAGAGAATGATGATGATTCTTTCGATGATGTTGGTATCAATTACGATGAGGAACTACAATCATTATTTCAAGCTGAAGATCAAATGGAAGTGGAACAAATTTTTTCAACAATGGACTTGTCTACTATAGATAACAAAGAAAACAAATTGATAAATAAATTTATTTCGCAAGATTGCTGTAATAACAAATGCCAAAAAATGATACCGCGAAAGATAATAGAAAATGCAAGAAACAACTATCTAGAATTATCAAAACATGAACTTGATTTAGTTATGCTGAGCCATATCGAATCAGCAATAATGTGCAGAGACAAACTTGGAGATGCCTACACAAGAATGACGACATGGAGGGAACATGAAAGGCAAAAAGGTAAAGATGTTGAAAGGCATAAATTGATGTTCACTTTTTATCACTTACCTGTTTGCCGCTCATTTTTCCTTTTTGTGCATGCGTGTGGAAGAAAACGTTTTGAAAATTTACTTCGACATTTTCATACACATGGTGCCATAACACGGGTACATGCGCTAGCAAATAAACCATCTACACATCGGAGAGCGTTTCAACCATCTGATATCCAAAAAGCTGTCAAATTTATTCAGTATACAGCCGATCTATTCTCTATCTATATCTATATCTCTTTCACTGCCAGGACGTTTACCCAAATTCAAAGATTATCGTGTAATGAAGTTACCATCTAATGAGACAAAGGCCTCAGTTTATCGAAAATACATTGCTTCACTCGGTGATGATGAACTGAAGATGAGTATTTGTTCCTTTCGACGCATATGGGCCAAATACATATCTTATGTTACAGTAATGAAACCAGCGAATGATCTCTGTGATTACTGTCGTAGTAAGTAAGCCATTGTTTACTTCTTTTTAAGTTGTATCCATTGTAATTAAAATTTTCGTTTTCTTCAATAGTGAACACAAGCACCTCCACAAAGCTCGAAATCAACGTGCATACTAACAAAAATGGTGTAACAATACTGATGATACTGTAAAGGTCTTATCATTTGATTTCGCCTAAACTATTCATTATCCAGTGAGTCCTCAACAACCGGGTACAACTTACTTCAAGGCAACAAAGAAGTGCGCAGTCTTTGGAATTACAGATGAGAAAGGAAAAATACAGGTTAGTATTTCATTGTAGAAATTCAAATCACTTGCTTTGAAAGTATCTTGACTATTTTTTTCGATACTATAATTACATGATAGATGAGGAACATGATATTGGCAAAGGTCCAAACACCGTTGTGAGCATCCTGCATTATCACTTGGAAACGTATTGCAAAAATGTCTAAACAATTGTCCTTTTCTGTGATAACTGCGTTGGGCAGAACAAAAATAATGTTATGTTATCATATCTGCAATGGCGGTTGGTTCGAGGACTCAACACAACGATTTTATTGAATTTCCTTTGGACAGGACATACCAAGCTCGCCCGGGATCGCTTCTTCGGTATTTTCAAGGCCAAGTATGCTGTTACTAATATTGATACGTATGAAGATTTACTGCAGTGCGTCGTACAATCGTCACCAGGTGGCCATAATACATCTGTATCGTCGAAAAATGTCATTTGGTATGAATGGGACAGTTATTTTAAACCATTCTACAACCCATTTGTTGGTATTACACAATTCCACCATTTTATAATGGACAAAAACTCTTTAAAAACCAAAAAATTTGCTGACAGCGAGGATGTTGAATCATTTCAACTATCATTGATCCCAGTAGATGTCAACATGCCCGAAATTATCCAACCAGTTGGTTTATCTCTGCAGCGTCAGTGGTACATTTATCAGAATCTCAGAAGCCTGGTTTCAGATCCCATGAATGCTTATTTTTTGGGTCCATTGCCATCGAAAAAATGCCATCAAAAAATCTGAAGATGCTTTACCAGCCACAAAAGTGGCATCGAAGGAACCCAAGGCTTCATCCTCATAACCTAAACCGAAGAAACCTGTGGCTTCATTGTCCAAAAAGAAACCGAAGAAACCTGTAGCTTCATCGTCAAATCAAATTCAACTCCAATAAAAGGTCAGGAAAACGTAACTTCAAAGGTTTCAACAAGGATGGCGACGAAGAAAACTACTTAATATTGCTAAATAAATATTTTTGTGCAAAATAGGTTTTTTTTTTTTTGGTAAAAACATTTTTGTAGCGTTCAATCCTTTTTTTTTTATTTTCAATTCCATGTATTATCTTCATTCTCGATTTTCAATAAAATTCTGTTTTTCTTTCATTTGTGCTCTTCTTTCTCTACATTTTTAGTACACTTCCAAGCAAGTTAGGACTTTCTGCTTTTCACCATGTAAAAGAGAGTCTCAAAAACTATCCGAACCAAAAAAAGTGAAAAATAATTTTTTGAGTCATAAGCCACCTTTTCATAGACCGGGTCACATATGTTTATTTGTTGAACACCATGCAACAATTCACGCAAATTTGTGCCAGACGTGGCTATGTTACATATAAGTTATTCTTATTTTAGGTTATAAACCCAATCGAACTGACGGTTCGAAATATTGAAGTAAATAACATCGAGATCTTTTAGTCCCTAGCTAAACGAGCTTCTCCAGCAAGTTTTAGATAATTAGTAACTAACTATACTTACACTTTTGGCGCACAGTATGCACGGTACGACAACAGTGGCTAATGGGATTAAGCTGATTCCGAGTTTTAGAGATGCTTCAGTGACGTTCAAGAAAAATTTCGAAGTATTTCTACTTTTATATAGTTTCGAAATCAGATAGAAACAATTCACTGTCATTTTAAAAAGGAGTTCGCCCAAATATGTATTATCATGCAATGATTAATAGATAAAAATTTCCGTATTAAGTTACAAATCTTCATATATCTCTCCATCACTTTTGCAGATACACTCTCCGTGCGGATACGTGCGCTAATGCTTTCTAGGTATTCTCGACAAATCAGCAGTATAACAAGGTATTCTATAGTAACCAATGTATATACCGTATTATAGGAAAATTCCAAAACGACCGTTAAAAGTTTCTGGTATGAATTTGGGTAAACATTCTGTAATATAATCACGAAAAGGTAAAATCTCAGTAAAACCGTCAGATATATTAGCGCTGTTCCGGTACTTTTAAAAATCTTAAATGCTGGATTGCTGTCAAAGATTGTATAATTGTCTTCAAAATCGATTAGATCAATAAGCATGGACGACATATGTTTACCAGAAAATCGTTTGGTGGCTAGTGCAATGTTCTGCATAATAGCAATAAGCAAATCTGCGCACATCAACATTTCTTCAAAGCCTATTGCAGTAGGTCGGTGCTCGCCGATCAAATATAAAAGTGCACAGCATATGTCAATAATTGCGTATACTTCACAACGCACTCTCGTATTGATTACCGATTTTGAGGTCCAATCGATGTCGAAAGAAATCAAACCTAGCAATTTCAGTAATTTACACAGATAATTCAAAGTTAACTTCAATTCTTTTGACATATTGTCTCAGTTGCAGCTGCAGTTACTACGAGAATGAACAAAGTTCGAGCAGTTTTGAGTAATTAAAAAATTATTGGAATTGCATTAATGTTATTGTTTACTGATAGAACGAATGAAGTGGTATTAAATGTGAATTCTTAATAGCTGGTAACACTTATGCTTAATTAGATGGTGATGCGTTTGCAACAGTAGGCTAGCAACGTTACCATTGTATCGATTTTGAATTGAAATGGTATCGAAATGCGATTAATAAGGATGTAGAAAACTTTTAAATGTTCTCTCCTCTAACGCTCATATGTTAATTAAAATCAAAAATTCAGAACATGATGAAGATATAAGTAAATACGAACGATTTGTCGTATATGGCAGGGAGCAAATTTTTAATCGAGCGCAAAATATTTCACCAAGCATCGTTTATGGACAGCTTGCTTTGTGGCAAGTTGCAAGATTAATAAACTGACAATGTTCGTCGAATCAATCTTTCACAGGAATAGAAGCCAATCACGACCACTTGGTTACTACCTACACCTTCCACATTAAAATCTTTGAAATAATTACATGGCAAAATGAGTCACGACTTGTATTTACACTCTAATACCGTCGGAAAGTTAAAAACGGTCAGAAAGATCGTTCTTCGATAGTAATTTGGAAATGTTTGTTGTGTCTGACTGAAATTAATCGGTTTACACACGTTCACACGCCAATTTAATATTGTGTGCATAATTTTGTAAAATATTTATTTCTAAAAACAAGATCTTATACACAATATCTACATTGAATGGATATGTATTACTGTCAGTGTTAACACGGCGAGTGTTCGTTCAAGTCTTAATCTTGATGGGTGAATAGTATATGTATATAGATCCCCAGAAGTTTGACCACCTTTTACTTTTGTCTTAACGTTGTACAGCCAGTACTTCCTTAAAATGTATATAGAATATTTTAAAGGGAGGATAATAATGTACCAAATAGAAAAAAGCTGTCTTCCAGAGGTTGCATGTCGGAGCAAGTATAAACTGACCCAAAAGTTCGGGCAAGCGGCCGTAGAAAACGTAAATGTACATTGGTCAATACCTACGCTTTACTAAAGAGATGTCGTAATTTCTTGCTTGTGACGCAACAGTGTTCTTAATTAACGAATTAACGAATTTTCTTCTATATCATTTTTTCGTGAACAATATACAAAATAAGCATCAAGGTATGTAAACCAATCGTTACAGCACACGCCACAACAAAATACTTACACTTTTCAGAAGCAAATGTGACGAAACGATCACCAAGCCGAAAGATATAGCATGCTGCACAATCAAGATGGTCGAGTACTCATACCTGAAGAACCAAAAACTGCTAATTTTTCCAGCATACGCTTTCGATATCAGATTGTGTCCGTGGATGGTAATGAACACCAAGTCTTCAACCAGTGCAACAGCAATGGAAAGCTGCAATGTCTCGATGATCTTACCACAAACATCGCAGATGGAATAATATCCCGAGCTTATCATCCTGATATATTCAGCTTCAGTCTTTTTTTGAATCACATATTTCTTATTCAGCATTCGCGAGAACGCCGTACCGATTTTAAGGAAATACTCGCGTAAAATCAGGCAATAATTCAAATATTCAGCGCATATGATGATGGTGGGAAATTCCACGACGCAGCACATCACTACCATGACACAGGTGAAACTTATGAAGCTCGGACTACGACGATTTGTTTCTAGCGTGGCGAAATATGTGATCTTCAATAACGAAATTATGGTGATATAGAGCAAGGTATAAAATTTTACGTAGGCGACATCGAAACGTACGCCGTACTTGAAGTAGGGTTTCTCGTTAATGGTTAATCGCCTCCATATGTTCAAAAGCTCCTTTTTATAAAACCATCTCCTGATATTCCAAGCTACCATCTTTGCGAATCTAAAGAACAGAAGTAGGGCGTGCACTATGATGATCCAGGTCGAATTGAAATATGTAAAAGTGCCTGCTAGGGTGTGAATGATTCCTCCAACTGAGAGGGACACTATCAGCACAGAGTCGACTATCGTACAAAATATTCTTTTTCTGGGATTAAGTTCTTTAACCCTGTTTTTAGAATCGAATGTCAGAGGGGATAAACCGGTCATTTGTAATAAGAACAAGATTGGCTTGAGTGCCGTCGCGATCTTATCTGGTGACTTTGCCATAGTCGATGGTCTAAGTGAAATGAGTTGAGGGTGATATCAATTGCTTTTGAAAGTAGGTTAGCGATACAATCTATACGCACGAGGGCATCATATTGTTGAGGTACAATTAAAGTAACGCGATGTGATACGTTAATGTGTTATAACAAACAATTCCAAGAATAGGCGATAGCCCGGAGGGATTGATTTTCGCTTCCCCTGTCATGGGAGCAATTAGTAATATTTGACGGGGTAAGAGTTTCAATATAAATTACACACCGTGGGAGTTGTCGTAGAATACGCGCTATATTCTTAATTGGACTCGCAGTTAGTTATGATTGGTTTTCATAACTACAAACGTACAAATGTTTCCATCAAGGAAGGTATTCTCACAAAGCAAGGGTAGGTTACTAACTCGACAGATATTATCTTTATTTTATTAGCAGTCATCGATAATACATAGTACGTGCTTACACACGAAATTAATTTTGCAAGTGCTTCTGAAGAAATTCTACCGTGTCCAGTGGCCCGCAACAATTCACTTTGTATCCTCTATAAAATTGCGATACACACCCGCATTCGGATCGAACTGCACCAATACAACCGTATACGTTGCTGTGGCAGCTAGTATCTGAAAAGTAAAAGAAAAGATATAATATAATTAACAAGATAATTGTAAAAACTGCTGGTAAACGAAAATTATGAATTTTATTGGGAAATAATTATCCCATATCATTGGAACAGTTGTAGTCAAGAAACTACCAATAAGTATGCCACTTCCTTACAACATATTTCAACAGATTTGTGCATGCTTGTCGCTGATAGGTATGAAAAAACCCTTTGATGCACATTCAGTTAGTTCCTTCGACATATATGAAAATTCCGAAGGCTCTGCAAAGTTCCTACTTTGCGAGGACTCCACGTCTTCTAGACGACGCGACGCTCCACTGCTAGGCAGAATTTAGAAATGCAGAGGTTCATTGTTCTGCGAGAACATCTGGGGAAAATTCTGAAGGTCGCGTGGGAGAGGGCTCACACCAAGGACAAACCTTGCATTCAGATCTAGGTGGATCCCCAAGATCGACTGCTTCTTCATGTGAAGATTAGTCGCGTGGCAGATTTCTTTTGCATCGGCTGAGGTAACGTTCAGCTATTATAACGACCATCAACTTTCGAAATGAAGTAAACTAAATTTTTATTTATACACCCCCTCCCCCAACGTGCGCGTTTACAGCAGTTCTCCAATGAGATAATAGGGTTTAAAGGCATTGAACCTGATCCCAGCTTAAGAATCTAAATACCACAGAAACTCGGTTAGTTCCTAAATAGTCATCTTCTTGCTTAGTGATGATGAGTTGTTATATGAATTCTGACGAATACTGTTGTGGGAATCATTACGATTTAGCCGAATCGGGGGTTGGAGCTCCACAAAACAGTGCGAATGTTGACGCATCTGACGAGAAGTGGCTTTATTTATTGGTGTTAATTATGATTTTACGACTACAACATCGCTTTCTGGAGATTGGGGATATTTGACGACGATGCGGACAAGGTTGGACCGCTCGGAGACGATCCGTATCTTGCACGATTGAAGAAATTGCAACTTAAATGCATTTCAGCTTCGAAGTAAATTTGCTGCTCTTACCGGCCGGCTTGTGCCAATAAATAATCATAAGAAATCGACTACATGCGAACTGTATACACGAAGACCAGTGCTATATCTTTCATTTAGTGGAGACCACCAAAATGTGACTAGGCATTCACCGAACCGAAAACCTGATGATCGAAGCCAGGTTCTGGCCTATGATAAATCACCGATTTACGTTTTAAGGCTGATTTGGTATGCGTCTCTGAATCTGAAATAAACCACAATTTGTGGGAAAAGATGTAAATACCTCAAATTACAACCTACGAACATAATGATAAAATGGAAATGCTAGAAGTTAAAGAAGCGATTACAAACAACTAAACAATGGTATTTATACGATACTTTCGCGTAAATAACTTCGTCGTTGTCCAAGCTGCACACGAATGTTTTGTTCTCGAAATACTTACGAGTAACTTACCGAAAAAATCAATTTCATGTCGATGGAGAAAAATCCGGCGGCAGTGATTTGATAGTTTTCGTGTAGCATTTGTAAGGAAAGCATGTGGATCTGAAATAAAATCGTTGTTGAGAATTCTACGCTGTTTCTATGGCAGAATGTACATCCACATCGTTTATTTAATTATTAAATTCAAAATGAATATTGTTTATCAACCGATTGTGCATTTTAATGAAGTAGTTTAAGAATGTTCCTGCATTTAGTTCATATATTTCGTTTGTTCATAATTTTTGATATGAGAAGAAGAATCAAAAAACATTTGGTGCGTTTTCAATGGAAGAAAAAGAAATGTTTCGTGACGAGACTCGAACCAGCGATCTCGTGAGTATCGCACCAAAACGCTATCTACTAGGCCACAAGTCCAGTTGACAATCGTATTATATCTAGTGGATTTAACTGGTGGGTGAAACTTCAACGTCGATTATCTCGGTAATGTATGAACGTTGCGTCGAACTACTTCAAAATATTCTTATTTAAGGTCCAAACTACACGTACTATAAATATCAAAAATTACAAAAAATTCGATTACCTTGCCTTCTCCTTGACAAAACGGAGTAAAATAGAGTAGCATACATAGTATTACATACGTTTCCCTAATTCATGAACAGAATTAATGATAATAATAACAATAATTTTACATTTAACTGATACAATTCTTTATGAAATAAAATGTATATTTACGTATACCACTTGTAGTAGACCTACGGTGCTTGACGTGAGAGATGAGCTTCTAAATAAAGAAACAAAATCAAACTGCATAAATGGCACCGAAGGATTCTTAGAGGAATATAGATAGGCATGGAAAAAGGTGAAAACTGATGAAGAAGAAGAACATATACTGCAGAAATACAAAGACTGGCTCGACCAAATAGCTGGAATGAAAGAAGAAATAATCTCTACAGCACTATTAAATACATAGGCAGATATAAGGAGAAAAAGAGGACGACCACGCAGGTCAAGTGCACTGAGGGTGTGATAGAATGAAATGGATGAGTTCCATTGAAGTTCCGGGCCTTTAAGGATTATTGTGATGTCACGTATATACGTATAATTGACTAAATAGTGGTAAAGCAGATAATTGCGGATTAATTGAATACACTTCTTCAGAAGTATTTATATATTTATCTAGTTATATTTTCACTGAAGAAGGTGTTCCGAAAATGTTTGTAAACGTTCAGAAAATATAACTATCGTTCAAACCAGCCTTGTTTTGTCGCAGCTAGATGTTCTTCCGGGGCTCGACAGGAAAATGGTCAATTTCCATGCTATTCTAGACTTCAGATGAAACATTGTCTGGATGTTCAAAATTACGCTTTTACAATTCTATATCTATTGTTTCATTCTTTGAATTAAGATGCTCAGCGGCGCCATACGCATTTCTACTCTATTATAGGCACTACGGCCTCGGGTATTGGTTGCAAGGTAATTGGCATCAAGATTATATTTTTAAAATAGTCTACAGCGCTGGCTATGACTTGGGGGTAACATGAATTCTCATCTGGGCCGCCGTCATAAGTGGAAATGAACATCGGTTTTAGTAAATTTAAGTTTTTCACAAGTTGCTCGAAAATTAGAACTTGATGAGTCTTTTCAAGAGCATCAGTCTTAGCTTGTAAAGTTTGATAAGTAAGATAAGAATGTAGAGTGTTATGAGATCTCTTCTTTTGAACTCGAGATAAAAAATAACCGACAGCAATAAACAACAAAACTTGTACTTTGCAAAACAAAGCATGGCATGTATGCGTCGCTGATTTATCATTTCGCACTAATCAATTTTCCAGGTGATAAGAATTTTTTATTAGCTTTGTGTTTAGCATAGTAGTTGATTGCAAGAATCGAAAAATCTATTTTTCGAAGTATTTAAAAGATACATGCGATGAAGGGTCAATTATCGAATTATTCGTATTAGGAGTGGGTTCCTAAATTAGTATAGTAACAATAGGAATACTTTCAGTGCATTTTATGCATGTGTGTCATCAATTTTCAAACATGGTAGAAATAAATGAGTAAACTTAGAAGTTCAGTACCTCTTTCCGTAATTCCATGTCTTGGATTCTGCACATTGCTTTCATCGACACGTTTCTGAAGATGACCACCTGAAAATAATAAAAAGGAGTTAGCAATTACATACCTCGACACCATAAAGTATAAAGAGACGGATTAACCAATGCTAGCTAATAAGAAATTAGGTGTTAGCTTATTTCTTCGCGTCCAGTAGTCCCTATATCCATAATAGCAAAAAGTTTTGCAACTAAGGACTCGCAACTCAAATAAGATATATTTCACTCTTTTCAAACCAATTTGAATAGCTTCAAATACGTATTTCTACAACTACGTTGTCATCCTCAGTGGAAAAAATGTAAGAGAAAGGAATCATCGCTGGTAAATTTTTATCAATCAAGGTGTCCTTAATTCGTCTTTCTAAGATGGAAAATAAGTTGTCGAAAGACTTGTTTGAAGTATATTTATATATATTGATGCGGCAATTTCGTTTGAAAACTTACACAAAAACTGGATAAGAAAATGTTAATGAAAATAATACTAGTTGATCAGGATCAGTCACTTCAAAGTCTTTAACAGCTAATATTGGACTAACTTACACAATTTATTTCTATCTAATGACCCAAGGAGCTTCGAAAATGATCTATACTAATTCTGATTACGATATTGAAAATTGTAACAATCAGATGATTTTTCCTCTTGCATTATTTAAACTTGTTTAGATCATCAAACATAAACAGGATTAAAACGATTTTTACCTCTTTGAGATACAATTCCGTCATTGCCGTGTACAATCCAAACACGATAAATGCGTGCATTGTGCCAGCCAGCGCCCTTGATAGATTAGGGAAATAATTTTCAGATGGTTTATTGGTAATGATCGAGGATAATAGGGACCACGTCCAGAACAGTTGAAATACCGTCAAACTGAGCAGAGATGCAAATCGAATCAAAATTAAAGGCCCAAATAAATAATTTATGCATTTGATACAATTGAACAATTTCCGGTACGTTTCGGCAACGACTCTCACATATTTAGTTCCCTTGACTTGCACTATTTTAGTCCAATACTGTGGATCACAAATGTTCGAATTCAGTTGAACTAATATCAGTCTAACCATGCCAATTTGCATCATGTATTGTCCTATGGTGGACTGTTCGAGCAAGCATGTGTATACCGATAGGATACCAATACAGAAATCTTGAAATGTCAATGAGTTTCCTCTGGGTATCCATAATAATAACAATGAAAATATGGCGAAGTTTGCAGTATTGGAAATTAAAATAATTCTATACATCCTCCTGATGTTTCCGTGGTCCAAATTTGTCCCAATTTTTTCCAACGTGGTTGTAATATCCATTAGTTTGTTCACTAAATCTATCATTATGCTGTTGTTGACTTTAGCCGTTGCCATATTTAGCGAATAATGCAAACAAACCGTAGAATTACAGATCACAAGTGCAGTTGCTCCCATGAGAGAGTAGTCAAACGGGAACCTCTTTACAATAATATAAAAGACACGCAGCGAATAGCTGATAAAAAGGAAGTGAAATATTCCAAATATAGTCAGGTGATAAATGTTGGGTCTGAGATAAGTACTTTCGTTGGACTTTGCGAAAGTATAGGACAAGTGCCCCATACATTTCCAGAATTTCAGGAACGGCTTCATCGTTTCTAACATTGGACTCGTGTTATTTGCGCTTCTACTAAGAATGTAAAGTCTGATACTAAAGCGTTTGCGTTTAATCCAGTACCTCTATGCACTTATCAAAATTAAATTTAAATATCGAACTACATACATATGAATAACTGACTAACGTGAACTTCATATCAATAAAGTTAGTGGATTGGAAAAAGTAGGGCACATTTATCAAACGTTCCGCAAAAAGTAATTTCCAGGATATTGTTTGTTGACTGGAAATTTTGTTTATTCGATTTTACCACCAAGTTTGGTCGACATGTTTATAATATGTAAGTACAAAAAGGTTTAGGCAAATGCCGATGATCTCATCATCTTGGTAAATGAGAGGCAATTGTGTAAGTCGCCTCGTACATGATGCAGTTAACCATAAGGATCGTCGAAGGGATAGTGTTTAAGTGAGGGAGAGTCAGTTAATCCTGACCAAACCACAGTATTTGGATTTATACCTGGAAGAAATCTTAGAGCCATCAAGGGTCTCAAAATATATGCACGTGACTTGCTAGCAGACGAAAAAGTCATGAAGTACTTGACTTTTGAGTCGCTTTGAAGTCGCTTTCGACAACCAGTTGAGATTTCGAAACCATTTGGGGTACTCGACAACCTAAGCAGGGAAATACCAAAAAGGACGTGAGGATTTAAGCGTGTTCGGTACTTTTTTCAAAATCGGCTTTCTATCATTAACAGTTTAGGCGCTACGAGCGCTTGAAGTTTGCCCATTTTCGCCCTATATTCACCCTTATATTCAATCTATTTAATCCGTGTTGTCCGAATTTAGTAAGTAATACATACTTTTATGAGATCATCCTGGAACATTTCCTTTAAATAAAGTAACTCCTCTCACAATCAGTAACGATTGCAATATGATATAAAACGAAATTTTCGATGTGATTAGGTTGACATAAGTTTTAGCTCGATGAGCATGAACTGAGGAAAAAATGACACGTACAAACATACCTTACCATATTTAACCATTCTCGGTTGGTACGTAGAATTTTAATGCCCGATCAATTGAATTGGGGAGTCAGGTTTGAACAAACTGTTACACTGCGTACCATAAAAGCAGGAGACAAATCGGAAAAGATATTGAATTTTTGCCAGAGCACTACCAACTTGGCAAACATCTTTTCACCATAGGCTTAGTAGACGACCTAATCTGTAAAGCTCATTGGGAAAATGAAGGAACATCCTCTGCGAATGTCATGGATTGAGTACTGTGACTTACACACTTTGCATCGTTGTAGCCAGAAGAGATAGGCGAACTTCACATATGTAAGTAAAGTGGTGGGTTTTACCGAGGACAGCAATCTAATGAAGTAGACTGGCTAAGGTGCACAGTAAATCGTCGACAGAGCAATACAGTAAGCTAAAAACCATGATGATAAGAAAATGAAATAAGCATTGTTAAATGCTGTCAATTGATTGCAAATTATACTGTTGGTTAAAAGCATTTGTCTTGACTCATGTTGACCCAGAAGGTTAGGTTTTCCGATCACATTTTTAACGTACAAGATAAATTGCCAATCAATCTCGTTGATTTTCTTGAGAAATCCATATCCAAAGGAGGATGCTAACACATCACCCAATAAGTTCGTAAGATGACTAGTAAAGCAACAACTCTTAGTCAAAACTAAACTTTACGTACTCCTTCAAGACTTCTTTCCAACGCTTCCCTAACATTTCGATGCCCTTTTTGTAGAACGATTTATCTTTCACCTCAAAATACCCTTCAGCTTCGGCAATGACTTCTTCATTGGCGCCAAACCTCTTTCCTTGGAGCATTCCTCCCAGGACTGCAATCAGGCAGTAGTCCCTGCGAGCCAGAGAATGCGGTGAGTGGGGAAGCAATTTCAAGTACAATTCGTGCAATTTTGCCATTGTTGCGATTGGCTTGTGACACGGTGAAGGAGCAAATTTTTCTCTATATAGGGTCGCCTTTTCCTCATTTCTTCCTTTGAAATGCACCAATAGCACCATATGACATTCAGTATTGATAGATCTTCCTTGCTCAAGGTAATCGATGAATAAGATACCGTGTGTATCTTAAAATACGGAGACCAAGATCTTACCAGCTGACATTTGCGTTTTTGATCGCTTTGAACGGCTTTCATCCTTTGCTCACCACTCAGCCGAGTGCCGATTTAACTCTATAGTGTAGTAATGAATCCATGTTTTATCCAATGTCACATACCGCGTGGAACAAAATCTCTGAATCGTCGAGGCGTTGTTGTTTTTGATCGACTGTAAGGAATCGCGATACCCATTTCAAACAAAGCTTTCTCATGCCTAAATGGTCATGCAAAATGGTGAATACCCTGCGTTTTGATATCTTTAAGATGTCAGCTATCTCACGCAACTTAAATTTACAATCCACCAAAACCATTTGGTGGACTCTTTTATGTTTTCTGGAACAACTGCCGAATTTGGGCGACCAAAGGATTGAGCATCATTGGTGTTTATCCGGCCGCCTTCAAAATCAGCAAACCACTTCTATCTCTTCTCTTTTCTCTCACGATTTGTTTCGATGGAGGAGAGTCCCAATAACACTTGTCAAGCCAATGCTTTGCTTGAACCGTATTTTTTCCCACTAACAAGCAATGCTTTATGAAAACACGAAATTCAGATTTTTCCATTGTTGACATGATGAAAATGACAAAAGTAACGTTACTAAAACCACTATAATTTGTGAACTAACCGCCCAATTGTCGTAGAACACGTATCGTTTGAAGGTTGGCACTTCCTAGGAATCATATAAGACTGGTACCATTTATAAGCCATCCTACGAACTTATTGAGCGGTGTGTAATTGACGTGTTATCATTAAGTACGGTAAACCGGACTGACGTCCTTGCAGGTAAGTGAAGACGAAGACCGGTTTACACTACTTAGTGATAACACGTCATAAACTCCTTTCTTACACCTTAGTTATTACCTTATCCCCAAATTTACTATTGATATTTAAATCAGACAGCTTCCAAAGCATTTTCTTGCTGTTTAAATTATATCATGATCCTTGCCGAATTGCTTTTAGCAAGAAATAGCATTCTTACCTGTTTCAAATACAATTGCGTTGTCATGACATATACACCAACTTCAGCAATAGAATACAATGCACCAATTGTTATAATCAATATAGTAGAACGTTCATTAATCACCGACCAAGTGGTCCAAAAATCAAATATCTGGAGCACGCACCTAGAAAATAAAGATGCAAATCGTAGCAAAAGCAGTACACCAAACATCGAATTCAGATGATTGACGCATTGAAATAGTCTCGTATAAGTTTCCATTAAAGCTTTTAAGTTTTCTCTTTCGCTCTCTTGCACAATACGAGTTATATATATTTCTGAACTATCCATTATGCCTTCCATATTACAATTTAACTGGTGCAGAATGCGATCGAGGATGGTAATTATCGCAACATATTCTCCAAGGCTACATTGTTCGAGCAGTATTAAATATATTATTAGTATTATTACGATACCGTTGTAAATGTTCGAAGTTGCAAAGCTTTTTCCTACCGTTACCCAAGATATAATAAATAAGAGAAAGGACAGATTTGCTGCGTTGAATGCTGCAACACTTCGGCACATAATTCTAATCCTGGATGTATCAAAATAGGGTCCAATTGTATCTAGCGTTGTTGCTATGTCTGCTAATGTGTTTATCAATTTCAAAATTCCACCATTATAAAATCTAGACGTGAATATGTTCGCTGTAAAGTACACACACTGCAATGTAACATGGACGCAAAGCACAGCACGCATCATTAGAGACACTGTAGAGATTGAGTACTTCATTATGTTGTAATGGGCGCACATTAAAAGACAGATACAAAAGATTTGAAATGCTCCAATTTTGAAGATATGGAGATTGTTCGGTTTCATCCAGTTGTTTCCATGGCAACTTTCCATTTTATAAGACAAGAAACCCAACCATTTCCACCACTTTAAAAATGGGTTTAATATATCGATAACATTCACAGTACGCATTGTCTACCACACTAAAGTTTGAATAGGAATGTTATGACCATGTTTACTTTAATCTACATCGTTTATATCATGTAATTATAGATATTGCCTTCCTAATGTATTTAGTAGACATACAATAGTTAAGGGTAAAATATACAAAGGCAAGCAGATTAACTTAATTCATTAGAATACATTAATTAATATAATTAGGGTGTAAGATCAGAAATGTTAGGAACTTGTGCGAAGGAGTGCCAGTTAGTTTCGAAGGTAATTTTATTTTGAATATTTATTACTTCGCCTCCAATCAATCGACTAGGGGACGAGTTATACTGCGGTAAGTTTATTAGAAAATATTGTGACTCTTAGATAAGATTGATTCACTCCCTTTAAGTCCATTTGCTCTATTCAAAGAATAATCTAGATCACTCCCTACACAATGTCCTTGAAATGTGCGTTTATTGGGCAGCTCACAAAGTAATTCTGCAATGGCTGCAATTAAGCAAGCACAGATTGTATATGTCAATAGTTATTATGTTTGATTAATTATTTGCATATCCAAGTTGTTCTTGCTTAGCCGGCCATTGCACAGCTACCTTTGTGAGTTGCCCAATTGAAAAGTTTCTAGCGGGTCATTTACTTTCTTCTTTGAATCAATATTTTTCGTAAATAGTTTTCTATTCTCCCATTCGCCACAATATGCGATGTTACCGGGTATCTCAATATCTGCTCAGTTCGGGAGGTGGAGCCACAATCTCGGTTACAGCTATCGCCTTAAGTAACCCACATCTAAAAGTTTGCCGTGTTTTATTAATCACGGACTGGCCATTAGCCTATCAATCTTTATCACCTATCAAGAAACAATCGCGGTATACCTTAGGGTGGGGGGTAGCTAAACTAGCGTGAGATGGTAACGTTGTCTGTCAAGAAACAATGAAAATAATTACATCTTGATGATTACTTCTCCTGCTTTGAAGGGATGGTGCGAGGTGATGGTCAGGAGAACGATTCACGGATTGATTTGACTTATCTGTTTATTATAATCATAAGCACTACAAAGAATTTTACGTTTATTTCTAAAGAATGTATAATTTGGTTTATGTATCATACTTGTTTTATTGAACTCACATAGAACTGCTTGAATGAATTGAGGAACTGACTTGTAACTGATTGGTGATTACAACGTTCAGTTAAATATTTCTAGTGATATCTTGACCCATTTTGATGTATATATGAGAAATGCATTTTTTAACCGATGTAGATGTAATGGGTACATGATTTCTTAGATGGTAAAATCTACAATGAATTGACTAGCACTTAATATAATTTAAAAAGTTTGCTCGTCTTGAAATGCGATTATATACAATAAAATGAAAGGAGTAAAATAATCTGACTTTGGTACAGGCCGAAACACATCTTATTGTATTAGCATGCTTGGACTTGAGAATCCAGAGAAAAGTTTGAATTGATCGAATTCATTATGAAAGAAGCAGCGCCTCAAAGTGAAAAATTAGACGGTTTGTCTCCAATAATTGTACATAGATCGTGCATAGTTTGTGAGGGGCCGATTTTTGAAAGAAGATGTCAGTACCACCATCCATTTATATAAGTGGAAAATTTATGGAATACAGATGTATTTTCAAGACAAGAAAATACATACATATGTAAATATGTTAAATATTATATGTAGTATCTTTGTTTGGAAGTATTTAAAAGATAAGTATATAGGCCACGATACACATATATACAATTTCGAAATACTACTAAAGTAATATTACTTGCAAGTACTATTAAAGTAAAGGAAATATTGGAACAAGGATCATAAAACATTATAGAACGTTATCAATGTGTTTTCCAACAGTATAGATCAGCTACAGATCAGACATTTTTGCTCAAATAAACACCAGCATATTGTTACGAGTGTGATAGATTTTAAACCGGGATATAAGCCAATCAACTGAGAAAGTATGCTAAGTGTTCTAGGAAAATTTTACGAAATTAATCAGACAAGTTAAGGTGATGCTACTAGAAGGTATGAATGTAATCAGTGTGGATGAAGGAGAAAACAATTTATTTGAGATCTGGAGCGAATTAGGACAAGTGATCAATTATCGGCACCACTTGTTAATTTAATAATAGAAGAAATTATCAGAATGGCGAAATCAACAACAGAGGACACTATCGAACAAAAGTGGTCAATGTTTGGAATATATGCACGGCGTAGTTGTATTAGCAATGAAGCAAAAGGAACTAGATAAAGTAATTGCACAACTGTTTGAAACAGCAAAAGAGACGGACTTTAAAATTAATGACGAAAAATCGAATACATGCAGTTAGTGAACAAACATTAAAATACCCAATCGAAAATACAAGCAGTACAACAGAGAATATGAGGAGAACAACAATTAAAGAGACAAACAGCTTGTATTTACGACCACAGATGAAACAACAAGTATAAAGAAGAAGCCAAACTAGATTTTAGACAATCAGTGCATTTTAGACTAAGGATAGATATGCTTTACAGCTTTATATACTGACTTAAAACGTGTTTGAAAAAGTTCAAAATGTCCGTCAGAAATTATCTTATAGAACGGCAAAAAACTGACATTTTGTCATATCTGTATATCAAGATCAGTTAGACCAATTTAATAGCTTTTCCACCTTCCCTATCTCTTGCCTTCTGTTGCCAATTCTATATATGTCTTTCTCTAATATCTTGTTACGTCGTGTATTAGCGCCACCGTATCCAATTATTGAACTGAACTGAATCCCGAAAGGGAGAAATCTTAGTAAGGTAAGATATTATTTTGGAAACAAAGAGGATGTATAATTACTAATCTTAAGACAAACATTATTATAGAGCAGTGAAACATGAACTAGGAATAAAAGAGAGCAGAATAAAATTTAAATGTGGAAAGGAAAAATACTTTGAAAAATCTACAGAGGAAACGGCGGACAGGAACGCAGATAAAAGCAGGAAATTTACCAACTTTTCAACGAAACTAGAGTATTTACTATGGCTAAGGTACCTCGTAGGGGATAAAGAGTGCTCGGAAAAACAACATTCGAACTCACCACAAGAGACCAGGAAAGGGGGAAGGTCGGAAGAAGAAGGCGAGGCAGAATCCGTGATTGAAGATTGTTAAGTTTTTTTTTCCTTTCTTCGCGCGTTTCTCGATTTCTGTGGTTTTGTTCGTGGCCAATTCTATGCGGTCGACATCCCTATGTTATCGTTTTCGATTCTCACGGATAGAGGGAGCCTTCATGCCTGTTTCGGAGCGAAATCACTATACGTTTTCCGATTGACGTATTATTCGGGGGCTTTCGGTGTAAGACCTTGATGCAGTTCGGACGTTTGTTCCTTGAAGGGCTCTCCTCGAGAGTTTATCGTTTGAAATCTCGGTACATTTGTGGATATTATGGAAAAATACTGCTCGTTATAGTTGCCTAATTTTGGGATTGGATCGCCGAACGGGTGAATAGTGTTGATTGAAGATTGGAGGAGCTGATTAATTCGGCATTCGCGTATTTTTTATTTATCACTAAATTCGTAAATTAGCGAAGTATTTATAAATTCCGAGTAAATATTTAATTATAGGGAGAGGTTCTCGCAAATCTGCTTTATCAATCATTTTATTTAAGTAGACTTAGTGAAACCATTATAAACGATAGCGTTGACCAAAGCAATCAGTAGACGTAGATGTATAGCGATTTGAATATCTTGTCGAATTGGACCTGATAATGTTGCTTTCCGTTGACTACTCAATGATTATTAAAAACTCGTTAACTCTCATGGTTCGCTTGTTTTCTTTTTTGCCTGTGGTTGTTATCTTTAATGCTGTAAATCATTTCCCAACCGCATTACTTGAATAACTTCGTAGATTCCTGTTTATCCAGGGCTTGACAGGCTAATTGTAAAACAGGTGGCGTCTTTAATATGCAGCTCTTTGGGTTTACTAAATCCACTCCCTCGCGAGTAGCTGGCTGGCACCCTGAGTGATAGCAAGCTTCCTTCATGGGGCGAAATCGGTAAACTTTCTGTTGCGGTTTTAAAATTAAGATTTCTCCCTTTCGGGATTCAGTTCAGTTCAGTAATTGGATACAGTGGCGGTAATACACGACGTAACAAGATATTAGAGAAAGGCATATATAGGATTGGTAACAGAGGGCAAGGGGTAGGGAAGGTGGAAAAGGTATTAAATTAGAGATCTAACTGATCTTGATATATAGATATGACAAATGTCAGTTTTCTGCCGTTTTTAAGATAATTTCTGACGAACATTTTGAACTTCTTCAAACACGTTTTAAGTCAGTATATAAAGCTGCAAAGCATATCTCCTACAACCGAATCTCAATCTACAATAACAAGAAAGTTACCCGTGTAATCCCACTCGATCTGGGACCCACTTGTAAATATCGATTCCATAAACATCTTCCAAGTTTATTTAGATAATCGCGAATTTACATAAACTTACCTCGTTCAGGTACAATTCAGTTGATATTATATATAATCCAAGCTCTAGAATGGAATACAACATGCCGCCCAATAATGCTGGTATGAAGAGCAATTCATTGCTAGAGAATCCGAACGAGATTCTAGACAGTGTGGACCACAAAGTGAATATCTGAAGGACGAAAAAGTTGAATATCGCCGCGAACTCAAGCAAGATTAGTAAACCAAACACTGAGTTGACGCAATTAACGCATTGAAACAGTTCGCCGTGTTTTCTTGCAAGCGTTCTTATATATTCAATCTCACTATCCTTAGCAATTCCGCCCCAATTTCTAGATTTACCTGCTAAGTCGCTAATCTTTGAATTTAGTCGCTTGAAAATTTGCTTGATAATAGTAATCAGTACAATATACATCCCTACGGTAGACTGTTCCAGAAATGATATATACATTACTCCAGCAGTATTACAAAGCTTCAAGACGGTGGTCTGCATCATTTGCGAGGTCCATATCGACTCAAGTGCAAGGATACACGTATTTATAATAGTGATGGTTGCGATAGTTCTGCACGTGCTCCTGACGTATTCGTGTTTTGAAGTCGTTCCCATTTCCTTCAATGTCACTGCGATATCCACTACCTTGTTCAATAAATGTATTATTTTGTCGTTCTTTAATTTAAACACCGCCATATTTATCGAAGAATGAATAAAAAATACGAAGTTATAAGTAGTAAATGTGAGCAATTCCATAAGGGGTGCGTGAAATGATCTTTCCTCTATCGATACACAAAAGACAGCCAGCGGTAAGAAAACTAGAGAAAATTGAAGTATCCCAAATATAATTCGGTGGTAATTATTTGGTTTGATGTAAATATTTCCGTCGCTCTCTTCATATGTATGGGATAAGAAACCGAAACACTTCCAAAATCTCAAAAGAGGCTTCATTATTGCCAACGTAGCACTCATTATACGCACTGTTACTTTATGTAGAGTATGAAGTTTAATGTATAACGGCGTTTGGCTTTGATCCTCGTATTTACTACACATGTATGCACTCTCGTAAATGAAATTACAAACACCAAATTCTCAAATTATATATATGTACCTACATATATATATGAACGATGTAAAGTTAATATCAATAAAAGTAGTAATTGGAGTGAACTTCCTTATACTCTAAGAAATTCCAGAGGGTATTCTATTTTTAAATTTTATATAACTTCTGCATCGTTAGTCAAAACGGTATATATTGATTTAACTCGAATGGTTTGAGTCAATCGATTGCAAATAATGCATCCTTTTAAGAAATATCCACGAACATTTTCAATTGAGTAAAGCGCCTCCTCTCAGTAACGAATTCATTTGATATAAACCGACATTTTCGAAGTAACCAGTTTCATGCACAGTGACAAACTTCGACTTCGCCCATATTAACTATTCTTTGCAACTTCGCAAAAGTTTTTGAAATGGGTATTTACAAACCTCTTTACAATTACGGAAGAAATCGCTTGTCTACCGCACAGCATGGCTTCATGCAAGGTCGATCAACGGTTACTAACCTGTTTACTATGACTCAATACATTGCCAAAGGAATTGACATGGGTTCTCAGACCGATGTGTTGTATACTAACTTTTCTAAAGCCTTCGACAGACTAAACCATGACATCCTGCTGAATAAGTTATCGCGAATTGATATATCACATAGTCTTCTCAAATTATTTAGGTCTTATTTTACGCAGCGTCAACAATTTGTTATATTTAATGGTTTCTGATCTAACACCATAACAGTAACATCGGGTGTGCCTCAAGGATCGATACTTGGACCCTTATTCTTTAACATCTTTATCAATGATATCACAGAGTCATTGGATGTTGGTTGCCTCTTGTATGCGGATGACATGAAAATGTTTTCCTATATTGACAATGCGCATGATTGCTCAAAATTACAAGCCAACCTTGATAAAGTAAGTGAATGGTGTATTTCAAATGACCTGCCTCTTAACATTGATAAATGTTCCGTCATGACTTATACGACGAACACCGATTTCTTCAATTACGATTATTGTGCTAACGGTAATGTCCTCCAAAGGCTTGACACTATTTGTGACCTTGGGGTTACCTTTGATTGCAAACTATCCTTCAACAATCACATTGCCTCGATAACGTCTCAAGCTCTGAAAAGCCTGGGCTTTATCATTCGTCACACTCGAGAATTCAGTAACTGCTCCACTATTATTAATTTATACTATGCCTTTGTGCGTTCTAGACTCGAATATGCGTCTCTTGTATGGAATCCCGTATACATCATGCATTTCAATGCCCTTGAAAAAATGCAGCGGCGTTTTCTTAAGTATTTATGTTTTAAAGTCGATGGTCGCTATCCCGACATGGGTACTCCACAAGCGTACTACTTGCAGCGTTTCTCACTTACAAGTTTGAAGGCTAGAAGAATATCCTCGTCCTTAATATTTTTGTCTAACGTGCTTAATGGTAAAATTGATTCCCCTGAAATTCTTCAGCAACTTTTCCTACACACTCCTCGTGTCTCTGCTCGTATGACACATACTTTTTATTTACCTACGTCGCGCACCAACATCCTCAGATATTCACCTCTTTACTGGATGTCTAATAATTGTAATGAATATCCTTCCATTGACATATTCAGCAGCAGTACCCGCGGCATTAGAGCTACTATTTGTTTGTAGTGGTCATCCCTGTAAGTGACAGAAGTATTAACTTCATGCCTTCACTCCTTTTTTCTTTTCCGTTTAATTTATCTGTAATTTGAAATTTTTGTATTATTTTGTATTATTTGTATTTCCTTATTTTCAATTGCCCATTGTACATTTTTATGTTGGTTCCTGATCTGTAAATAGACATGTCTGTTGATCAGTGTCTAGCTCATTTGGCGATTTTCGGTTTGTAGATAGAATTTTAATAATCGATACACTAGATTGGGCGATCAAGTGGGAAGGAATTTTTGCACCACTTGCTATGGGAAAGCTTTGTTTCTGTATTTCAACTATAATTCGAATTATAGTTTCAAATTATACCACACACACATAAGAAGTCTTAAAATAAAATATACTCATTGTGTATGTGAGAATCTGCAATAATAATAATAATAATGATCACAATAGCAACTGTATTTCTTATAACAATGCCAAAGACAAATACACACGTCATAGATAATTTTGTATATCACAATTTGTAACAGAAAACCTAATACAATTACAATTGAATAAAAGGTGATAAAAGGACTAGTTTTTTGCAATTGTTAATCAATCAGCACGCGTTAGGTACTACTTGTACTAGTGTATAATTTTTATAGTCATCAAAATGTTAGCCTGCTCGTTAAAAATAAAGTTCTTACCTGTTTGAGGTACAATTCCGTTACTATGGCGTATATTCCTAGTTCCGTAATCGAGTACACTGCACCAATTGCCATAAGCAACATATTAGATTGATTATAAATCACAGACCACAAGGACCAAAAGATAAATATCTGTACCACGGTCACTGAGAATATAGATGCAACTCGAAACAAAAGCAACAGACCAAATATCGAGTTCAGACAACGGGTGCAATCAAACAACTTCTTATAGGTTCTTGCTACAATTCTCAAGTCGGTATTGGTGTCTCTTTTCACGATTCGTGTTAAATTCATCGAGCTACCTACTAGGCCATCGATGTTGGAAGTTAATTGGTGAACGATGCATTTGATGACTGTAATTAAGGCGACATACTCCCCAGCGTATATTGTTGCAAAATTATCGCATACAACATTATAATGCTGTTGTAAGTGCTCCAGTCGGCCCTTTCTATCGATATCCAAAAGTTGATAAGTAAATATAGGAATATGTTTGTCAGGTTGTAGGCGAAAGCAATCCCGCATACCCCTTTAGTCTTCGAAGTTTCGAATCCATCCAGTGTATTTACCATATCTGACAATTCGTTCATCAAATCCACAATCCTGTCATTCTTGATTTTAGATATCACGATCGTGGTCGATAGTTGCGCCCATTGCAGCACGGAATGGACGTAAAACGCAATGATTGTCATAAGGGGTGCCGTAGAGTTTGTGGCTTCTAAAGTGTAAAGCTGGACCTGTAATATGACGCAGATGAAAACTAACTGAAATATTCCGGCCACAATTAGATGACTTTTATTTGGTTTTAGGCGATTATTTCCGTTGTAATTTTCAATTTTATAAGAGAACAAGCCAAAGAGTTTCCAGCATTTCAAAAGGCATTCTAACGTTTCTGCGATAGCCATGGTTATGCACTTTCCATTGCAGTCCGAGTTTCAATGCTCCGTTGATCATTTCCTCATATGTTAGCGTATACGTGGAGTTATTAGAACAATTACGGATATTAACTTCTTAATCTACTTACTTGGCATGGCACTGTTGTTGATAAATTACAGAAGTGCGTGAACTAATGTAATTGAAATCGAAAAGTGTACAGTTGCGACCAGAGAAATTAGCCGGATTAGGTCACAAAGCAAGTTAGTGAAATTCTTCTTCAGTGAGTAACTTAAGTAGTCATCGCCATCGATCCGTTTACTCATTTAAAATTCTATAAAATCTTGGTGTCGTATGTCTTTATTTCTTCGTGGAAACCATTTCTTTGCCCGCTGCCTTCTTAATTCGATAAGAAGAACAAAACCTCAATTATTATTGACTCTAACTATATTTCTTGGACAGTGAGTAATGAGCAAAATTCTCCTTCAATATTAAATCCAACGGCACTTTATCTCAAAAATTATGATGTAAAGCTATTGCATTTTTGCAGTAATAGATTCCAGACGCCTTAAAACCTCCTTCTCTCCAGACGACAGCATGTTAGAAAGCAGACCCCGAAGGTGGTAGAATTTTGTTATACAAATTGCATTCTGATTAGTATATTGAACTAGCGCTGTACAATTCGGTGATAAATGAACATCACCTGCAAAGGGTGTGTCACGAATCTCGTATCTTTGGTCTCACACCCGGTTGACACGCACCATTCCATTCTGAATGAGCATCATATACCTCTTTATTACCCTTTGTTCACAATGGGCACTTACCGAATCGCCTGAGTTTTGAATGTAGATCACCGGTATCACAATTAATCGCGGTCAAACGCCTTAACCGTTAGAGTACGCCGGCTGTTCTTGCGAATATTGTTTATTCGTGAAATGCATCAATTTAATTAATATTAGAAGAACAGGAAATAAATTTCAATGAACCCTAATTTTAGACACAATTTATCTTGGAATGGTATCTTTTTCTTAACTTTAATGAAAGCATTGCCAAACCAAATCATTCCAAATCATTGTAAATCATCGACCATAGAAACCAAAAGGTGAGAATATCTGTACTACTGTCACTTAGAATGTAGATGCAACTTGAAGCAAAAGTAACGGACCAAATATCAAATGCAGATGATGGGTACGGCACAATAGCTCGTTATAGATTTTCGCTGTGGTACTCTAATATTCAACTATATCCTCTGAGTTACCTATTACGCCATCGATATTGGATGTTAATTGGTACACAATGTTTTTGATGGTGGTAATTAACACGACACATTCTTCCAACACATATTTTTCTAGCACTATTATGGCAGACATTCCAAAATGTATAGTATCATGTTGTTACCATCCAAGAGTTGATGAATAGTAAGAGAGGAATGTTTGGTTGAAGACCATTACCTAATCTTCGAAGTTTTGATTCCACCGAGTGTGTTTACCGTATCTGATTCGTTCGTTCGTTTACCAAATCTAAAAATTCCGTCATTATGGATCACGATTTCAGTTAGATTGCAGCACGGCATGGACACAAAGCGAACGATACTACTGACTGACATTTTTACCACGTAAAATTGTATGCAAAAATTGTAACAAAACACAAATAAAGACGTATGGCAAAATTATGTGATTTGTAATTTATAATTTTATTAGAATAGAAGCCCAACCATTTCCAACATTTCAAAAGTTCTTCACACTTTTTACTGCAGTCTAAACTGTAATACTCTGATGCTTATTCCCTCATACGTACAGTTACCTAACTAGTGCGATCACGAATATTAAATTTTCGAATTTATATACTTACATACTTACTTAAAATAATATATAATTTTTCAATATAATTGCCTCGAAGCTCAACACACTTGCTCCAACGTTTCTGTAGCTACTCGATTTCCTCCCGGAAGTGACTTTCCTCGAGGTTCCCAAAATAATCGTTTACAGCATGTCTTAGTTCTTCATTTGACCAAAATCCTTTTCCACCAAGAAATGTTTTGAATTTCGAAAACAGGTAGAAGTCTGGCGGAGCAAAATCAGACAAATACGGTGGGCGCGGAAGAATTCTGTCGACGTTTGCTGAACAATTGCACTTGAATGAGCGGGCGTATTGTCGCTTTCTGACCCATTCCCGATCACTTTTTCTGAATTGCTGCTTTCAATTTGTCGAAAAATGTTGTGCAACATTGGATTCAATGGCCCTTGCCTTCTTTGGAACCGATCCATGCATCTTTATAGTGATGAATCCAGGTCTCATACATGGTCACGAATCTCGTCTCTCGAAACTCGTTGCATTCCTTCCGAATTGAGCAAATGCGGCACCCATCTTGCAGAGAGCTTTTCTAAACCTAATTCGTTATGAAAAATATGAACTTATCGTTCGTAAGAGATGGCCACAGCTTTCTCAATTTTACACACTTTTATTCGGCGATCTGCCGAAACCATGTCATATGTCTTTCCACAATTTCTGGCGCGATAGCCGTTTTTGAAGGTCCTGAACGTGGTTCATCACTTACATGCATGCGGCCACGCTTAAATTCCGAAATCCAAAAACTCAAAGTGGAAAGTGAACGCTATGAATCCTTAAGGACGACATCTAACCTTGATTTGATTTCCGTTGCGGCTTTTGCTGCACAAAATAGAAAAAATTTGATAACCGCTCAAACTTGGCTTTTATCCATAATTGAAAACAAAAATGTACTTGACTTAAATGTTTGCCAAAAGGAGACTAATTGACAGATCCATTTAACATTTGCAATCAATTGATATGAAGGCGTTGCCAACACAACGACATAAAAAAATAGCAATGTCCTAGCACCGATTCTGAAAACTTGTTAATCTACCCTCGTAGCTTGCAGTTGTTGTTAATAAAATATACAAATGCTTATGAACTAACGCAATTGAAAGCTACATAAATCTGTAAGTATAAGTAGGGTGTAAGATCAGTCATATAGGGAAGTTTTGTGTCATAAGCAATTTTTATCGGTTTCACTAGTAATAACGAGTCATTTACCATCCAGAAAATCGAATGGAATGTTGAGCATATTACAGTAAATTTATTAGTGGACGGTTTCGCTTACTGTAAGCCGTATACATTCACAAGTTCATTATTTATTAGTAGTTATTCATGTAATCGTGGTGATCGACATAAGTGCAAGTAGTATGTTTTACTTTAAATTAGCGATTTCTTTTTGTAGACAGTATTATAAAGAATCAAATTCAGAACTAATTGACATTATATCATAAAATGTATCTACGTAGATGCGATTTTCAATTGAAAAATCAAGGACTTCACGTAATTAATGTAATGTAATTAACTTTAGCACAGCAAGCACTGTACTATGGAATTCTAATGAAATTAATACGTATATTAATTCCAAAATATACAAATGCCTCGGCGTTAGAAATTGTCCAAAACAGAATGGAACCAGTTCATCAAAATCTATTGTTGACATCTTGGTTGGTATACTTGGTTATTTCCAGTAATTTTTTATGAATTCTTGTAATGTAAAAAGTGTTCTATGTATGTATCTGAATGTTAACAATGCTTTTCTGTCTATTAACCGGTGCTTTTTATAATAATTAATAATTTTATTTCTAGTGACATTTGTTGCTCCCATCAAACGTCTCTGGCTGGAGTTAAAATAAGAAGCTAACACCCGTAGGGTAATAAAATGCCTAAAAGGTGGTGGGCATGGTGTCGAAGAGGTGTAAATAGAACCCCAAAATAAACCGTATGACAGTTGAAGACCATAACCCCAACATTAACTGTGAATTTTGATATATTGAATTGTAATAAATTAATTTTCTAATGGTAATTAACCATTCGAGTATTACTATACTACAATAACCACGATCCTTATGAGAAATCTCTTTACTGCAAGTGGGATGCTTACCTGCTTTAGATATAATTCCGTTATGGTCGCAAACACACCAATTTCAGTGGCGAAATATATTGCAGCAATGGCCGAAATCATCGCAGTAGAAAAATCATAAGCAGACCATGTCGTCCAAATCGTGAATATTTCAAGGACGGTCATGGAAAATAGAGATGCAACTCGCAGCAGAACCAGTATGCCAAATATCGAATTCAGACGATCGACGCATTCCAATAATTTTCTATACGTTTCCGCCATGGTCTTTAAATTTGGAACTTTCTTACCTCGCACCATTCGAGTGAAGTTTAGCGGAGTACACGTTAAGCCGTCGATATTGGAATTCAATTGATGCAAGATGCATTTGATGATTGTAACTAAAATGACGTATTGTCCGACGATACATTGTTCCAATAGAAATTGATATAGTACAAGGATAATCTTGTAAGCATCCCACATTAGATAGGACATAAATGATGCGAGCGACAAGTTTATTGCGTTGAAACTCAAAACAATTCTAGAGGCATCTCTGATCTTCGACGTGTCAAAACCAAATTCCCCTTCATTTAGTGTTGCTACTATGTTCGATAATATGTTTATCACTTCCAAAATTCTACCATTAGCAAATTTTGACATTATAATGGTGGTCGATAAATGTATAGATTGCACCACAATATGAACATAAAGCGCAGCAACCAGCATAAGAGAGTCTTCAAAGGATGCGTCCATTATAAATATGTAACTCGTGTAGAATGAATAAAGATGAAAAGGTATTTGTAGTATTCCAAATGTATAGAGATGGAGATTGTTGGGTTTCATGCGAGTATTTGCGTTGGAGTTTTCAATTTTGTAAGACAGAAAACCTAAGCATTCCCAACATTTCAGAAGCGGTTTCAACATTTGTATGATAGCCATAGTATGTACCTCTTGGCACAGTCTGCGTTGTAATGCTTCCTTCGTATGCATAGGTATAATTATGGATATTGACTAGCTAACTTATTTACTTACCATGCAACTGTTATCGATGACATGTAATGTAATTTGAACCGCGGCGGATGATAGATTAATAAATACGTATGAGTATAGATGTTTAGAGCAAGTTTGTAAATGCGCAGCGCGGAAAGTTATCAACGACATGAGCTTTATTTGGATCAATAGATACAATATTTGAGCCAAATATAAAGTTTCCTTTCTTCAGAAATTGATCCAATTTTAAATTAAATTGTGTGGTGTTCGTTTTGGGCGTTAGCCCGAATTGCTGGAGATACTTAATTTCTGCTACTTTCCACTGAGGATGACAACTTAGTTGCCGAAATACGTATCTGGAATTATTTCCGAAAGGTATGGTAAGGATAATTTTATTTTTTATGTATTATTTTGACCACGGTCTCCTTATTCTTATTTGCAATTTCTGCTGTATTGCTTGAGTCTTGTTTGCTGTTGCCAATCGTACCCCCAAACCAACTTCGTATCCTCTTTTAGAATCGTTTGAGCTTATTTGAATACTGAGCAGTGTCTTCCCAATATCTTAGAAATGAACGTTGACGGAACTAAGCTTCTGTTGTCCGTTGAGGCCAAACTTCCTTATCTGGGTTAACCTGGCCCCTTTGTGCATGTCTATTGAAGTTGGTCTTGATTACGGGTCTTCTTGCCTGTATGTAATCCTAGTCTTGTTTCACAAGCTTTATGACTTTAGCTTTGGAAATACCAGATAGCTTACCTGCACGAATCTCCCCGTCGGACATCAAGTCCACTTCCTCTACTATTAACCATTACAGCTTCGTGTAATGCCTTTTGGTAGATGGCCGTTACTCAACGTTGCCTTCCTGGCTTACTTTCCTCGTGGATGGTTCCTGCCTTACGGCTTTAGAACCTTTTACATGTTCTTAACATTAAAGACCGCACTCCTCCGCTGCCATCACGCATTTCTAGGCACGTTACCTTACAGCTTAATTTGGGTTTTACTCGGGTACCTCGGGAGCGCTACATTCCCGTACTGTGAGCCCCTGATGGGTGAGTAATGATAATTCATATTTACAACTGTCGTCGAAGAAAATAAAATTTCAAAATACGTCCCGTTGAAGTTTTACAATTTATTAATCATTTGATGACACAAACACCAAGTAAGTCAGAAATAATTCTAACCGATTTATAACAAATTATCGTGCATATATTCCCGGAATACTCCAGCGTTGGGGTTGAATTGCATCAGGACAATGGTGTACATGGTGATCGCAGAAACTATCTGAAACAAAAAATTAATCTACATGTGATTTTAAGATTAAAATATCCGAAAATGTGGCTTTCACCTTTCAACAACAAGTGGCATGCTTTCTGCATGCATTCTGCTTTAGAGACTCATATAGGCAGTCACCTAATTAAGAAAATCTTATTTGAATCCACTCTTATATCAGGAAACGGCAATAAAACAGGATGTTGGGTATGATGTCCTTGGAGTCGACCTCCCCGATGAGTAGGTAGTTATAGGATAAGATTGGTGAATGACTTATTCTAGTCAATAATAGGCACGTTAACCGTTACAAAACGATCCAATGCAATGATATGTCGATGAGGAGAAACGATCATTTGGATGAAATTCGAAAAATATTATCCCGACTCTCGATACTTCCTAGTTATAATATTTATCTCCTGAATACGTAAGTGTAATGGTATTTATGTATCGATCCTCGTTACAGTGGATGAGCACGTATCTAGAGCAACGCGTTACGCGACAAGTTGGAGAGGAGATCGGGTGGGAGTCGCTTCATGATATCGAAATATTTTCTGCCCTACCATAGTTATGATTTTTGACATACCGTTATTTTTAACCCCGGACTTAAATGTTCTCATCGACTTTTACCCGCACCAAAAATTCAGACTTCTTTTCGCGGTCATTCACTTTAGCGATGAGGATAAAATCGCATTTTACTTTTGTGTGATCTCGATCTCCATTAAAACTTCTCATTCTTAATCTTTGACCCCTTTTCTACCTTTCGCTATAAGGTTCGGAGTTACCGCGCAGTATACACATGTATACCGTACCGCTCCCGGTCCGTCCAGAAGTATTTCCTTACTTTTGCAACATATTAGTGATAAGAGACCCATTTTGTTTATTTCTACTGAAACTACAAGATATTGCAAACTGCCACGGTCGAGGTGCACGACTGATTCGCCAATTGATCGCGAAAGAGGAGAAAAACGTGAACATAACTATTGATTGTCGAAATGAAAAATCTCGACCTAAATCGCACCAGATTCTCAATGGATGCAAATTTCAAGCCAAACAAAGATAGACAGAGAGATTTTAATATTAAAGAAGAAAGCCAACTAAGACGAAAGGATATTTGTATAATAAATCAGAAGAAGCTAATGAAGCATCTATAAGAAGATGAGGTGCATATGTATCTAGATTCAAACACTTAGAAGGATCGATTTTTTTTTGTTATATGCATGTATATATATTAATTGGATATTCTTCCCATGTTAACCTTTATAGGGTTTTTTACCTGTTGGTCTAAATAATAATAAACAAAAAGAAAATAAAGGTAACTACAGCGGGAAGAAGAAAGGAAGCCAAAGCTAAAGTTAGATTTATAAAAGTAGAAGTGAAAGGTTACATTACGGACGGAAAGAGGCAAAAAATAACAGAAGCGAAAAAGCATAAAGAATAACACGTTGACGACTTAAACAAGGACAAGAAGAATGAGGAAGCTGCAGGAAGCAGAGAGCTAATATTTTTTCACGATGTACGTATGCTAAGATTCTCGAATCCGAAGCGAAGTCGATAAGAGAAAAGTACCGTGCTTACTAGGCTCGAAAAACTGGGAACTACCTTGGAGGCATCCAAACTAAGACAAATAATTAATGAAAAAAAAACCACAAAATTTTTCAATACCGGACCTATTTCAAACAGGATAAGCAAGGAAAGGAAATGAAAACAAATGGGAGAAACGCGCAGAAAAGATCTGGAAAAGTCAAGATGTAGAAACAAAACGAAAACGTAAGGAATACAATGGATGAGATACGGCTCGAAGATGAAATAAAGAAAAATATTAACGGAAGTAATAATAAGAAGTCCCCCCGCGGGTTCGGCTTACAATTAGCACTGATTACCGACTTTTATGGCGAGTAGTCCAGTGCTACACCATTTGAGCCCTGCTTAACCTTAGTAGCTTTAGTACACGAAGTAGGCACTTAACTGAAGAATAGTAAATAACAAAGGTAGCAGTAGACGAAAAGCCAACCAGGAGAAACTAGTAAAAGGAGATATGACGAAATTCGAAACAGTGCGACAAAGAAGTAAAGGGTCAGCATCGAGTATGGCGATACATCTTGAGCATGAAAGGGGAAACGGCGAGGAAGAATAAGAACAAAATAATAAATGCGATTTGCAGAGTGGAAGCCATTCGAACTAAGCGAAGAGCGGATAACCTGTAGAAATTGCGGATATGAAAACACAAGAAGTATAGCGGTAGTCCAATCGATGAGACATATCTTATGGTTCAAAATGTAACGAACAGTAAAAAGTGGCAAAAAATGAGAATATTAAATGGCAACAACAAATAAAGCGATCACTCAACTGGATCTGGTGAGCTGATGATACTGGGCTTATTCGAAATAAGATGGACAGGACAGGGAAAAAACACAAACGGGAAAAACACGCAGCGAAGACCTGGAAAATGAAGATGTAGAAACAGAACGGACTCGTGCAGTTGAAAGGATAACAACATACATCTCAACGATTAAAGCGAGGTTCTCAATATTTTGTATTGAAGACGATTGAAATCTGATAATTTTCTGAAGAATTGTGTTAAACTCAGGATTCTTTTGCAGATGATTGGTATTAGTTATTTTAACACTTACTGATGCCACCAGTTTCATATTGATGACGAAGAATCCTGCGATTTTGATCTCGTAATCCTCGTGCGCTATCTGCAAGCTGATGATGTTGATCTACAAAAGAAAATTCCGTCAGAGAGTTGAAAGAAACAATTGAAAACATTACCTCTTTCCTTAATTCTTCCACTTTTACTTGGTTGACGGCTTTAAATAACACCGTTTTTAGCGCCGAAACCTGCAAAAATCGGAATACGTTATGCATGAAATTATTAAAATTACAATCAAGGGAAGGCGCTAGTGATATAAATGGGTTTCTGTATTGCCACTAGCGTCTTTGCCTTGCACGAAAATAATCCATTAATATCCCGTAATTTCACATCATTTCATACTCCAGCAAATCAGTGTAAAACTAGTTTCAAAAGATGCTTAAGAGAGTTACAATTACAAAGAATAGAAAACATCGACATACATAACTCTCTAATGAATGACCTACACTGAGGTTCATTTGCTAGACAATTCCCACCGAAAATTTTACGTTGCACATGTGAATAATTGTCACGAAAGGAATTGTGCTCTGTTAATCGTAGACTGCAACTCTAAACTAGTTTCGTCCTTCCATCCATTCCGCGATTAGCAAAGCAATCTTCAGCACTAGGTGTTACAAGAGTTCATCACATTAAATGATGACGAGTAACAAATAGAAAACTAGTTTCAAAAGATACATGAAAGTGTTACAATTACAAAGAACAGAAAAATATAACAGTTACATAACTCTCCAATGAATGACCTACGCTGAGCTTCATTTGTTGTTGAAAGTTAATCGAGGAATGCTGTAACGTACTGAAAAGTCCTAATAAAAACGAAACTACTCTACAGTGCAGCCATTGCACAACTTTCTGTGAGAGTTGGTTAACAAATGAACCTCATTGTAGGTCATTCATTGGTGAGTTATGTAGTTGTTCTATTTTTCTCCAGTAAATAAAGCGCAAAAATCAATGCAAGCTTCCATTTAAATTTCATCGTTTTACTTCTACTCATTAATTCCTTACCTCTTTATAATACATCTCACACGCTAATACGAAACTTCCGATTATTATCGTAACGTACACAAAAACAAATAAAGAATATGCAGCCATGTGATTATATGCGGAGAACAAGCCGGAAGTCGTCACGCAATTAAATGCGATTATTATAATCCATGAGAAACTCGTCGCAAACAGGAGAAGCATCCTGGTCGATGTGGTTCGATTAAAGTCCCTTAGCACGGCGAAGATATCCTGATAAATGCTCGATACCATTTTCAAGTTCTCAACTTCTCTTTTTATCATCATTTCGTCATTGGGAACTTCGTAAGTAAACTTCTTAAGGAAATTGGTATTTACAGCGTACAGAATATCCTTAGCGATGAAGAGCGTGTTCAAGAACTTGCTGGTTAAGCAAGCGTGTGCCAGAAAAATGAACGAAAAAATAAACGAGGAATATAGACAAAATAGCACGTTTCCAATCGAATTGTAATCCACGTAGGTGGCTACGATGAAGTGCGCTAGTGAAAGGATTAGGTAAAGGCTTAAAATACCGATCCAACGATTTCCTAGGACGTATTTCGCGTTGATATCCATTTTTCTAAGGTCTCTTTCGATCGCACAGAGTTGATTTAGAACTTTCAACGTTCTGTTGTTATATACCTTACTCAAGATACACTCCATCAAAACAAATGACAGATCGAACGATACGTGTACCAAGCAAGCTAACTTTTCTAATACAGACGGTATTCCCATAAGGTTTGCCAAGGCTGCTGTTTCTAATTCTACCAGTATTACCGATATAATCGTATGAATGATTGAGTAGATGACTAGCATCAGCTTGGATCTTTTTGAGAAAATCAGTTTGTGCCCATCTTCGATCTCGTAGAACATAAAACCGGTACATCGTTGAAATTTGAAGAGCGTTGCTTGACCGTCGAAGAAATTTCTGCCTTCGTCGACCATCACCAATTGAATTTAATGGCAAATAAAGTAGTATTCCGTTCAGAACTCAATCAACTTAATTGTGTGTATTATCATTGCATGACTAGTGCCATTGAATTTAAGGTCCCTATGTAATAACGGCGCATATCAATTCCATCTGTGAATATCTACGTGTAAACGGTTTCATTGTGTGTTTTATTTAGAATTGGAATGATATTACATAAATTATCATTTCATCCCTTTAGGCAGGGGGATATAAAATACGTGGGTTATGCTTGTCCGTTTAGTAGATTATGTCTATCTATCCCGTTCGGACTATCCCAAATATTTCCAAGAAAAAATCAACTTCGACAAATTCTAATAACAATAGCAATGATAATAGTATAAACCCTCTTGCATTTCCTTCACAAAGCAGGAACAAGAAGAACAATGTTACTATCTCATCTAGGGAGCCAATAATAAGAACTCTGAAGCGAGCCAACAATAGGAAGTCTGAAGCGAAGCCGGTAAGCAAAAATTATGTATGCTAAAATAAAAAAAACTACGTGGTAGTAAACCTGGTAACCTGGTAAGTCGGAACTATTGTAGGGGTTTCTAAACTAACACAAACCGGTAAAATTTGAGATTTTGTTAGTTTCAAAAATGACAAGCGGCGAATCTTGTGGAAACGGACCCGGTCACAGAAATTGTCCAGCACGTCAGGTGTTGGAGTAACCTTACATTAAATGATCAAAAAATTGCTATTTTGAACGCACTTATGAATTTATTTAGGAGAAACGGACCTGTTTTTATATTTCTTGAAAACGCCATCGTTTAGTTCTAGTCTTCAGCTTTAAAATCCATTGTCGACTGTCGCTGTACGATTTTTCTTAGATGAGATATGCAAGTTTGAATTTATAATACTGGTCACGTGTATTAGGGATCTAATTAACCATTGCCACGACAAAGAGGTAAAGGGAAGTATCGGAAATGGAAATAAATTTTGACCACGAAAGAGAGAAGAATGACGGAAACCAATCACAGGGTAATAACCGAGTACCAGACACGGGGAGAGATCAAAATTCAATTGGGATGAACGAGAAAAGGATAATCTGGTCAGAAACAGAAGGGAATTACCAAAGATGAGATGAATGTGGGAAGAATAGTAAAAAATATATCCAAAGAGGGAGTATTAAATGGCAACAAGGAATGTGACAAAGATTTAACTAAATCTGTTGATCTCAGAAATAAGATGATGGGGGAATAAATGCGAAAATGCGGCAAGCGATAGTTGTAATATCTATCGCCGATGAACGAGAGAAGAATAGTAACGAACTGACGCAGCAAAGAATCAACTAGACTAAAACAAATAGAATAAAATCGAGATCCGTTGGAAACGACACGACGAACAAGCGAAGAAAATGTAGTAAAGTAGAACAGAGGAGGCACATCTTGAAAATCAAAGACGGAAGATAATAAAGAAAATAGGTAAAAATAGAACAATAAATGACAGTCGATCAGGGGAAACAAATAGAAGAATATATTACTTGTAGGAGTCATGGAGAATAGAATGAATGGAGTACATACAGTCGTCTAATCATTCTTTTTACACACGTCATCTATTTTTATCCGGACGAATCAAATCGGTACTCCTAGTTCAAGTTAAGTACTATATACATAATGTATTGAAATAATCTGCACTTCTCTGATTGATTAACGTAGTAGTTTACATATAACTTCTGTGTCAGACATACGTACTTGAATATTCGATACCGATAAATAAGGATAGTTAGATTAAGCGGCGATCTTTGCTTGTGTCATTCAACAGTAACGTATGTAAAAAGATTCAGTAGACCAACTGTATGTTGGTGTTTTTCGTTGTAGATTATGCAGGAGTGAATGTCAAAAAGAATTAAGATTTGGTAATAAATGGGAAATACATGAGGCAAACCAAAGTAGAAGAAAAGTAGAAATGGCAGCGTACCTATTATATCTGCACAATGAAAATTGGAAGAATAGTAAATGAAAAACAATTAAACATAAGTACAAAAATTTATGGAGATGAAAGAGAGTCAGAGGCAATACAATGGAATCTATAAAATAACAAAATTATAGTAGAAAATGTATACACCCTTTTAGATACAAGATAAGAAAATAATTTTGAAATTAAAGGAAAATGTACGAAACGACTTACACATTTAGTAGGAGACAAACTGGGAAAAGAACAAGCAGCCTATAGAAAAGGGAAACAAACGAACGATAATATCCACATAATTAAAAACATCATAGAACGTAAAATTGAGAGAGGGGAGGGAATCTACTTCAATTTCATAGACTTGCGAGCAGCCCTCGATACAGTAGATAGAGGGAGTATAGATATCTGTCTAGAGAAACTAGAGGTTCCCAGAAAAATGCGCCAAATAATCAATAGTCTATATTGTCAGGTTAGGGAGGATAGTACAAGTGAATGGAAAAAGATCAGCAGATTTTGAAATGCAAGTAGGAATAAAACAAGGAGACAGCTTAAGTCCATTAATATTTATTATAGTAATGGACAGAATCCTGCAAAATACGAGGAAACGCACCGAAACTGTGAAGACACTGTTAGGATATAACAGACTGGAACCTGTAGCTGTGGATGCATTACTGTACGCCGATGATCTGGCACTAATAGCTGACAGTTATGTGAAAATGGAAAAATTAACAAAAATATGGACGGAAGAAATAGAAAAGATGAAGATGGAAATAAACGTAGAAAAAGCAAACTAATGGTGATAAATAATAAAGAGCCAGCCAGTAATCTAATAATTAAAATAAACGATAAACAAGAAGAAATTGTCGACGCATACGAATATTTAGGTACTATTATATCGAAGGATGGAAAAATTGATCTAGACATAGCAAAAAGAAGACGGAAAGCCACAAACATATACTACGCTCTGAATCAAACCATCTTTGGAAAAAAGAAATAGAACCCAAGATCAAACAGATAGTATACAATGCAGTGGTAGCCCCCACAATAATATACGCAAGTGAGTCCTGGACAATACAGCAAAAACACGAAAGCAAAATAACAGCTATGGAAATGAAATTTTTGAGAAAGATCGTGGGGAAAACAAAAATGGACAGAATAGAAAACGAACAGATAAGGAATATGATAAATCAAGAAGATATACTACAAAGAATTGAAAAATGTCAACTGAATTGGTACGGCCACATAATTAGAATGGAACAAAAGAGCTTAACAAAGAAAATAATAGAAGCCAAAAATAACGGGAGAAGAAAAAAGGGAAGACCAAGGAAAAAATGGATTGACAGAGTCAACGAATTAGGACGAAAGCGAGGGAAGACCATAGCAGAAATGAGAAGAATGAGTACAGACCGGACACGATGGAAAGAATGGATTAAATCGTCGTAAGATCCAAAAATAATCCGACGCTGAAAGGCATAAGGATTGACGAGAAGAAGAAGAAGAAGAAGAAGGAAAATGTTTTTATTTATGAAAATAATTTTATTCCGTAATCCAAAGCAAGTTTTTAAACCAATTGTATGGTAGACTAGAATTTGCAAAGTAAACATGTAATTTGAATTAAATATTGTTTTGTAAAATTATCAACTTACCATTTTACCGCACAATTTGCAGTATTCCGTTTCCTCGTTCAAAAGTAACTCTGGAGAGGTCTTGATCCAGGAGGCTACTAAATCGCTTTTCACTTTGGCATTTTTAGATAACCCTCGGTAACACTTCACTTTTTTCAATGTTTGTTAATGATGAAAATTTTTAAATGATAAACGCTGAAACGTATACACCCTCTACCTAATTATTTTTAACCAATCAGAACTCACCTTTATTCGTTTAATTTCCGATTTTTATTCTTAGAAACCGTAACAAAATAACTTTTGCTCTTCGGTATAGAACATGATATTTCGTTTGGAAGTTTAAAAGTAATTAACAATTTTTTGGAAAAAGCGTTAATCACTATTTAAGTATAATATTTATTTTATTACATTTAACGAAACATCGGTAACCGTACAACCTAAGTTTCCCAGAAAATCGTCTACTATATATTTTTTTAAAAACAGCTCGATTTCCAAACGGAAAAATATGTCGAATATTTTCAAATATGTTAAAATATTCGAAATATGTGGAGAAAAGCCAAAATATTCTAAATACGTGAAAAATTAAATTAGTGTTAAACGCTTTTATTATAAACGATCTTAGAGCGTTCAATTGTCACGTAGATAATTATCGATATGCAAAAACATATAATCCGGTCTCTGCTGATGATAACTAGCAACAAAACATTCTGCTACGGCAACGGAAGATGTGGAAGCGTGTTAAGTTAAATTTGATTGTTTCCTATTAAATATGAGGAATCCACAAGAAATTTATTATACCTGACTATCTCGGATTGTTTAACAGATTTAGTGATACTGTTGGTATGATATCGCAGCGAAATGATATAATTCCTAATTGTTTCAAATCCCCAAATGTTTCCGATTCACAGAAATCCTTTATCCAAAGACTCCTCAGCTAATTAAATTGATTTTTAACGTTTCAAGTTGTAAGGATTCGAAAAACGCGTTTCCTAATCTCGAAAGTTTTGTAGAAATTACGGGATTTTAATTCAGCATTACACACCAACAAAGAATTTATATCTAATCTATAATTACCTGTTTATAATAGATTTCGCAGACGAAACCGAAAGTCCCAAAAACTATTGAACTGTAGATCATAACAGACAAAGAATAAGCGGTAATATGGTGATATTTCGAAGCAAAGCCGGAAGCGGCGATTATCGTCACGAAATTAAACACGTGAACGGTATTCCACCAGAAATACAACGCCAAAAGGAGCAGCAATCTGATCGAAATGATGTCGTTGAAGCGCCTCAACAATGCGAAAACGTCTTGGTAAATTTTTGAGATCCTCTTCAAGTTATCGAGTTCTCCCCTTATAATTATTTCATCGACAACTTCACTCATTCGAATTAGCTTCTCGATGTAATTGCGCTTTATAGCCTTCAGCATGTCTCTTACGATGAAGAACGTGTTCATGAATTCAGCGGCTAGGAAGATGTGTGTTAAACAAACAAACGAAAATAAAAGTGATCTGTACAGACTAGAAACTAGATTTCCAACTGCCATATAATCCACGATAACAATTGTGGCGGAATGCATGATTAAAATAACCAAATAGAAACTCAAAATGGAAATCCAACGATTTTTCAAGACATACTCGACTTCAATGCCCATTCCTTTCAGATCTTCCTCAATTTTACAAAAGTCATTTAACATTCCCAAGGTTTTCTTATTATTCACCTTGCTCAAGGTCCATTCCATGAGATTAAAGGCAAAATCCAGTAATAAATACAACATCGCCCCTAGTTTCTCCAATATCGACGGTAACTCCAAGAAAATTCCCAACGATGTCATGTACAGCTTCCCTAATTTGATCAATAAAATCGTGTGGAGTATGGAGTAGATGATAAGAATTAGCTTGGATTTGGTGGAAAAAATCAGTTCGTTCCCGTCTACGATCTCGTAGAATATGAAACCAAAATATCGTTGAAATTTCAAAAAAGTTCCAATGTTATCGAACAAATTTGGATCTAGTTGGTTTCTTAGGTCCATTTCGAACTTAACACTGCTGAAGAAAGGTAAATACTACGTTCCATACGTACGCGATCAAATTGTTTCTGTGGCAATCGCATTTGAATTTTCATTAAATGGAAAGTCGTTCATTTAATCTTAGTAATGATTGATGAGCAAATACGGGTAATGTTTTGTATGGCAATGGAATGATTAGGCACTTCAGCTATATAAGTACATTTCCATAATATAGCAAAGTAATTTCTATTATCTAAAGTTACCTATATTTAGATGTTCTCGTGGGTATTTTACTCACCCTCAGGAAATTTTATCTTTCAACTTTGGTATAGTGGTGAGGCTAACGCAAAAATTTTGCCATAATTGTTGGGAAAACGGATTTTAGTATTTTGCCGGCCGTGCTAACAACTTCTACAGATGTAATCCAAAGACACCCGATGACGACCGTGAAAGCAAGTATTCGAAGTTATGAAGACAAGTTATGAAAGACAAACAATCAAGCCCTTGCTAACATTTATCGAGGTTGAACTCCATCTGAGGATCAGATTTGCGAAAATAGTTGTGGATAGGAGAAAGAACTTCAAACTTAAGCATTATAAGGTTGGTCCTTTCCACCATAGTATTTTTAAACAAAGACTGCCATCTATGCGTCAGGTTGGGCACTTCCGTTCAGTTTTGCGCCTATCGACTGCATCACATTAGACAATTTCGAAAACTTATATTTAACGTTGAATTCATATTGTTTCGGCCGTTAGAGTTTCTGCGTCGTTAATAGTGACCTCTCTCGCTCCAACTTTTGCCGTAGATGGCGTCCCTCTTTCATAAAGTTGTAATACCCCTTACTCGTCCTACTTCGTAACGTTGAATTGAACAGATCGGTTTCCGTAATTAAGTTTATTCCTTTTCGCTTTTGAATCTCCTTTCGAGGATATACACGGAAATTCGCCGCTGGGAAGTGTATACTATCGTTGAATTTAGAAATTTCCCCAAGTTTTGCTGTTCAAACTAATCGTCTACGTTGTTCTTCCCTCGATTGAAGGTGAGTCTTTTTGTTTTGTTATGCCGTTAGTTCCCTCCTGTACCCAAATGAGTACAGCGGATACTAATGGGTTCATTTCGATGCCATAATTTCTCTTTCACGTTGTTATAGGGAACTAGCGTGAACAAGTAGAGGCTGGTATAACTAGTGCGAGAAAACCCGCCATCTTGGATAACTTCTGTCCGATACCGAATACTACGCCGTACTAAAGTCGACAACAGAAAACCATGTACATCATGCCAAGTTCCGCTTATATTTTTGTATCGTTGAGGTTTTGGGAGAAATTCCCTAGAATCTTGTGGTTAATTGAAAGTTAGGAAATTGGGGTTTGTGTGCAAGTATACAGGGGTTTCCTTACTTTTGTAAACATTAAATTATTGTAGCACTTTTAGGGGAGGGGATTTGCTTTCAAGTAAAAAGGGTCTTCTTTTCGTTAAGCTCGCGAGAGAGAGGCCAAAAGTGACGATACCGAAAACTGTAACAATATAATTTTTAATAATGCGTCCTATTAAAATTCTACAATTTATTAGTTCTGTGATACGACAAGCTATATGTCACTCTATAAAATACCACTACATCTATATTCGATTTACAACAAATGGTCGTGCATATATTCACGGAAAACTCCAGCGTTCGGGTTGAATTGCATTAGCATTACGGTGTACGTGGTGATTGCTGATACCACCTGTAAGAAAGCGAAATTGTTGTAGGGACAATTTGAAAATGTTACACAAAAATGGCAAGAGCTCAAACCTACCAACGCTTGCGATTCAAAAAACTTTGATTTTTGTAAATTCTAGACGCGTTGAGATTGAACTTTGATAATTGTTATAGAAGTAGCATAAAAGGAAAATTTTCGCGTTTGTTGTACTTACGGATGCCACCAGCTTCATGTCGATGAGGAAAAGTCCTGCGGCTTTAATCTTGTACTCCTCGTGGGACATCTGCAGACTAATGCTGTTGATCTAGAATCGAGTTTCCGTCAAAGATTTGAGAAAAGATTGATGAGGAAACAACAAAGGAACACATATGCACATAGGTATTACCTCTTTCCGTAATGCTTCCACTTTCACCTTGTTAACAGCGCTAAACAGAACTACTTTCAGGCCCGAAACCTGTAAAAATTGTGACTTGTTAAGGATGACAACTACTATGCCGATTGGGCCAGAGACGTTTAATGGGAGAAAAGCATGGAACTAGAAATAAAATTATTAATTATTATAAAAAGCATCGATTAAAAGATAGAAAAGAATTGTAAACGTTCAGACACATACATACAACACTATCACATTATAAGAGTTCATAATAACTACTGGATAAATAACCAAGGATACATCGACATTCAATACAGGTTTCTATAACAATCTTATATCTTGGATTAACTTTGTCATGGTGAATTGAATTCGTGGAGAACGGAGAAATAATGTAGTGTAGTCCTGGTTTCCGAAATAAAGAAAAAGTTGTTTGGTTGACGACGAAGAAAATTTGACAAGATAGATAAGTCAACAAAAAGTTTATAAATATATTTGGACTAAAAGGGTTTTAAGAGGAAGTACCAGAGAATAAAAGAACCTCACCACACAGGAGAAGAACGAATTTAAAAAAGGGAAGAATCCATAGAAAATAGAGCCACACCGAAAAAAGATGTTAAGAGAGGAAAGAATCCATAGAAAATAGAGCTGCATTGAAGAAGGAATTCAAGAAAGGAGGTATACCGTACCGTTCCTGGCCCGTCCAGTAGCATTTGCTTACTATTTTCGCAACATAGAGGTAACAGAGCCATTTTAGGAGTTTAAACTGCTAGAAATGGGATAGCTTCTTGAAAAATGGACAAGTTCTTACTCTTGTTGTAGGCATTGTCATCAATAAAACTATAGAATGAATATAGTGAAAAAATCAGAAAGATATTGCAAGTAAAATCTATAAAAAAAATTTAATATAAAAGATACAATTAGGTTAAGTGAGACCACGGCGTAATAATGCGAGAATCAAGAGAAGTGAGGGAGATATAGGAGACCAAAATCATAAAGATTGGAGGAAATAGACCGAAAAGACGTGGCACGGGCAGGTCGTATGATCGTTTCCAAATACAAATACCAAATTGAAATGTGCAGTAAGTATATATATATATATATAAGTCGCGTCACTCAGAGTCCGGGCCAGTCTTCAAGTGACAGCAATACGATCAACATCGGCAAGCAGCCCTGAAGATGTCCCTTGCAATATTGGACGAAACGTCGGCACCCACGCCAAACCAGACACGGTAGAAATTGATGGGAATTGCAGCTAAGGATAAGATGATAAATAAAAGACTCTCTTTTGGTAACTCGAAGCTTTCGAATTGTTTTAATTCTTTATCGGAGAGTTCCCCATGAGAGCTGAGAAAACAGCTTGTCAGTAACTAAATTTTCTGACACTACTCTGTTTAGTTGCAGATAAGTTCTCATGGAGAACTCTCCGATGAAGAATTAAAACAATTCGAAAGCTTCGAGTTACCAAAAGAGAGTCTTTTATTCCTCATCTTATCCTTGGCTGCAATCCCCATTAATTTCTACCAACACTTAAGTCCCTTTTGAATATGATATACATTTGCTTGCTCTACCAGCCTCCACTTAATATAGTTGGATTGTGTTCTGGCTTAATACACTTTTCTATCTACCATTTTTAATTGACCATCCCTGGGCAAGATTTTCATTTCTACTAGAAGATTACTCTTTTCTATTCCTATTTATTTAATTATAACGTCTGTACCAGAGTTCCTTCTTCTTTTCTGTAAAATTATGTTAGTAACCATCACCATTGTTCCACACAAGGGGCAATGCTCTACTCTTCTAAAGGAAAGTCCTTACGTCCACTTGAGAACGTTGGATTTTACTCTGATTCAGTAAATTTTCCTATATACCATTTACAATTGACCTTCTCTGGGCAAGGTTGTCACTTCTACTATAAGATTACCTCTTTTCCTTCCTCAGAGAAGCAATTCCGATTCACGTGATAACCGCAGACCACACTTAAGCAATCCGAGACATACTGGCCGTGAAATCAGCCAGAGTCAGTTAGAAATAAGAACTAAATCGTTTTTATGGGTCTAATAGGGTTCACCTAGTTTGGGTATAAGCTTGTTTAGGCATTGAAGACAACGGAAGATCAGATGAGTTAGCTCTAGGAAGCAGTAGCACCACCCTCGCAGATTTTGGATGCTTTTGGAATTGCCAAATCCACTGTAAAGACGAGGGGCTATTCCGGTTCGAATGGCACAGCAGCAGACAAGGTTGAAGCAATCCAGGATCTTCATTGAACTACCCTGGAGTTGGAATAAAACCATAAAGGACAGATTATCAATATTATTTGCCGCGAATCAGAAACCGAGCTTCGGGCATGTTCGATATAGTATAGTAGGTAGGTTTCCAGAAGAAATGTACATATCCACTCGAGATTTTATGGTTTACACTCCTCCAAGTGTCAGTTTACCATTCCCAGTTAAATATTAAATTTTCAGTTAGTAAGGGTAACATACTTTTGTCCATGCTCTATGGAAATTAATATCTGATGCGTAAATAATTATTCGTAGATGCGCTATATTTAGCAATTGTAGAATGCGCATGTCAATGTATATGTATATATTATTTATTAAAATAGTAGATGTATTTGCATCTGGCTGGAAGCATTTCCAAAGATTTTATAGGAAGGCGAATTATTTTTAGTATAAAAAGCAAACATAAATTATTTATAAGAGAACAAAATAATATACAGCGGAGTTTATATGGTGTTAACTCCGTTAAAATTTATTTCATAAAAAGGCTGATTATCTATTAAAAATTACATTATTAGAAACGACAAATTGTATGGTTCTTTGCGTATCGTAGTTCAGTTCAGCCAGATTCAGTTCGATCGCGTCCACTTGCGCTTATATACTAATTCAATTGTCAATTTGATTTTGTTTTTAGAGTTAGGAATGTGTTAAGGCCAATTCAATACGATTACTTGAAATTGATTTTAGTTACTATTATTATTTTATGACAAGATAATTTTGGTTTTAATAATACCCAATCATTAACGTAACAGTAAATTTATTTCATTTTAATGAGTAAAAATTATAACGTCATTTACATAGGCCAAATCCACGGCCAATCCATAACAATTTCTTGCGCCTGTAACTCTCGAGATACAACGACAAATCAATGAATTAGGAAAAAGCAATATCTGTAGATCAAAACTAAGATAAGTTTTAACAATTACACTTTTGTTCCTCAGGGTGCTATTTTCTTCTTCAAAGATGACGTGGCGGTTTGGTTGTCAAAATAACGTATACCAAGGGCAAGAACTATTTCATCTGCTTCTTCGTCTTTTGCTTTTATGACGATATTCTGTACTCTATTGTAAGCTAGGTTAGAGTTCTTAACGTAGGTGTTCAAAATTTTCTTGCAGTTTCCCTATTTTGGTTTTCCCTGCCATTCAAATCAATGATCGTTTATCCTGCTTATTTGATTGTCTCCCTCTTCTTTTCATTCATGTTGCCACTTGTTCGAGTTTACCTTCATTCCCTATTCCATCTCGTATCATCTCGGCTCGTTTATTATTATTTTCTTTAAATAAATCACTGCTCTTATAACTTTTCAGCGATAATTACAAAGAAAAAGAAAGGAGAAAACCATAAAAGAATTTCTATACGTCACTAAATACCGTTATATATTTTCTAAAATTCGATACTCCACCTAAACGCAATCTTCGTCGCTGGATTGTGACGCGTAATTGAGCTGCTCGCTCCACCAATCCCTAATTTCGTTGGAGGCGTTGGATATTTTCGGTAGAGACGTTTTGTTGTTGAAGACTTCCCTTTGAATGCGATTTATCTGCTCGCTTCCCGTCGGTAATTTATTCTTCTTCTTCGTGGAGAGCCTCTCCTTTTCGGTACGAGCTGCCGGGTCTGACAGGGTGGGAGCTAGGTATTTCCTACCGGAAGCGCTACCGATACTATCCGATCTGGGTAAGTTGAATATATGCTTTCTTGCTGCGGCTTCAACGTCCTAAAGAAAACAGAGATAATCAGGGAGTGTCCAGATGTATGGATTGAATGAAAAATTTATTACTAAGCTCGAATTAGAGTTTGTTTGGATAACCTTTAAGTATACCTTCAGGATCTTCAACAACAATAATTTTGAGGTATAGCAATCACACTTTCAGAAATACATATTGAACGAAATGACAGAGGCGTACACAAATGAGTTGGTTTATCGCGTCGATGACATAATATATACTTCTGAAAGTGTGACTGCTATACTAAAGCTTTATAAAGAAGCATGGTCTGCAAATGATGGCATCAAGGACCTCCGATCTTTACTTTCACACCCGAATACTGCATACCAATCATTTCTGAAATGGCACGTAATAATGTGGTGGGCATCACATGTTAGACAACCGCCATTATTACAATTCCTTGTTCACAATGAACGCAGGTTAACATGATTGAGTGGATCATTCACCGAACTGACTAAGCTTTGAACGCAAGCCAGAGGCGCGGCAAATGATCGCGGCCAAAAGCTTTAATCGTTAGACCACGCCGACTCACCTTCAGGACTATTCAGGCAAATTCAGGAGATCGAAGCGCTTAAGATGTAGCAAACACGTGGCTAAAGTAACTTGAACATAGAACAGCAGAACACGAGAAAATTCAAGTGAAGTGAAAAAGGATGACTAGGAGGATGCATTCCATTTTGAATATCATCATCAGCTGCAAACGTCAATTGCTGGACATAGACTTTTCCTTAAATAAGAAGAGTTTAGGTATATTTTTACCACGCTGTTCAACACTGATTAGTAGATAATCAAGGGGAGCATGATATTTCGTTCTGGTTCTAGGTTAAGCCGTTATCAAGCTGTGAGTCGGTCGTCAAAACCTTGTTGGTTGGCTGATAGAGTAGCCCCGATGATCTCTGGGTTTGCACAGGGAACTATAACAGATGCTTTCTTAGGATTTCAAACTGTTACGCTCCACTGCGACCGGGATTCGATTTCCAGACCCTCCCATTGTAAGGCGCGTACTCTATTACTTGACTACTAAGCTAGTAATACTCGATATACTCAGGTTAAATCCCGCATTGATAATACAAATACCTATGTTAAAAATTTTAATGAAGTTTAGGAGCAAGAAGGACTGGTAATGCGTGTCCAATGAAGAACATTATACCACATTTTCTACCCAAATACCCATAAAATTCTCAAAATTACACAGGTGATATTTAACACTGGTTATAACCTTTTCCATCGGATATTACACATGAAAATATCGTCTCAGAAAAATTGAAATTCAATTATCGGCGATATTCGTGAAGTTGGGTAATATTGTAAACTTCCGAACAACTTTGCTACATTCTGATATGGAATATCTCGGAAATACATTACACATCCTGAAAAAGTTGTTGCTAATGCTACCCCTGCCAATCCTGTCAACGTGAACGTCTTCTTTCTCAGAAACTTACGCTCAAAGAAGGTCAAAAGAAGTAAGTAAGTAAGAAAATGGCAGACGTATACACAGTACGGTTTACAAAATTAAGAAAACGCCACTAGAGAAGCCATCGATAGACAAAATGAGCAATACATACAGCACCTCAACAAAACCAAGAGATCCACAAATCAAAAGATGGCGCAAAAGCAAGACGTTCACTTCCCAAGAGATGGAGTTCACTAGACTAGACAACACAAAGTCTAAGAAGAAAAAAATGGAGACCTTGGAATAGAACTTCGTTACTTCTTCTGCTTGAAATTATCGAGAAGCGGGCGACGCCAAGACATATATTGACATAACAATCAAAAGTTGCAATTTTGACCTAAAGCCAGTTTACAGGCAAGAATGTCCTAAAGATGTACCAGAAGATAATACTAGAAACGTCGACTAAAGCTATGAATATGAATAAACTCGAGGCGAAATATTTTTAAAAACTTACTGTTTTTTCCGTTTCGACCGGTTCATTAACTGGTGTTCCTACTTTTTCTTCCTCCTTGTCTTTATCCGGTATTGCAGTGGCGGTGATTGTTTCGTTAGTAGCCCTTAATCCAGCTATTAAGCTATTTTGTTGCTTCTAGAAAAAACCATGGAAAAGGAGTAAGTGCAAGTAATTAGAATGTAATACAGTCAATCAGGTTTTTATGAGGGAAATGGCTCCAAAAGTGAAAGGTTTTGCAAATAATAATTAATATAAAGATAATAACAATGCGAACAATATTGTGTTTTACTGAAAATAAACAAGAGCCCGTGGTAAATCTCGTATGCAAGGATGTTCAGGAACACGTACTTATATATTCTTGAAGGAGATCAAAAATCTGTGAAACTTTTGGAATTCCTGTTATATCTGAGAACACCAAGTACTAAAAAGCAGTGCTGGGTCTTTCAGGATTTGATGATGAAAATGTAGGAAATGACGTATAGACATGGAGAAATCAAAAGTATGTTTGCTAAGACCAACTGAGGGTACTGTTAATATTCGAGCTTCATCATCAAAATACAGTGATTTATAGGTGTGAATTGGCACAGCCACCAGCCACCAATATCAACCTAAAAGTACTAGTGAAGATACGAAATTTGCAATAGAATAAGATGCAAAGTTATTTATTCAAGGTCATCGATTCTCGTTCGATCGGGGAGGTTGGTAGATCAGTATTTTGGGGACTTCGTCTTGTTTTTCATTACTGCGCTTGTTTCCTGGCAAATCCTCGATTTCTCATCCTGCATTTTTAATGAGATGTGTGTGAGACGTTTCGAGTTTCGATGGTTATCGACGCTGGTTGACTAAGATGGTTCTTGAAAAATTAAGACCCCAAAACAACGAGACGAATAAAACATAACAAAAGGCATACCGCAAACGGAGTATCACTCTATAATGTGAAACGGGCGCCTCGCCATGCAAAACGACGATAATCATCGAACAAATCCCACCAGCGTTATGGAGCATCATACATGATAAATGTTACAAACTGTAAAGCATCTTTTCTATTCTATTGGCGCCAATATACAATAGACAAAAGAATTTTGGAGTCGGAATTTCACATAATTGATTTTAAAAGATATGCCACTGCTTGCGAAGGTAATCCCTTCACAACCAAACTGGTTATCCAATCCCACCTTACGGACTTCTCGTTATTCCGGTTTTTGATGGAAGCTTGGATTTCCTCGGAGATATCTAAGTTAAAGACCTACATTACCATCCACCATTTCCTCCACTCCGTTTTGATGGCCCTCCTCCCCACCATCATCTGTGCCAGCAACGCTACCATAAACATCTTCCAAGTGTTTTGGATGTACCTTCTTCTGTGAAGGAAGGCCCGATCTGTAAGCAGGTTCATTTGTAGGGTTTTAACTTGTGTTTCTCAGACCTTCCAAGGGGAAACTTCTTATGTGTTGAAGAAACACTCTTGTCGTTCCAGATTTTCTGATGGTACTCTGTCAGTGCTGGTCAAACCTGTCCAACAAAATTTGGTTTACAATTGTCGTTGGGAGATATCGATGCTGGTGTATGCCCGAAGAAATTTGCTGGAAGTACTGGAAGAACTATCATATCAGTTTGCGTTTACACAATTTCAGTATATTAATGGTTGTGGGAGCCGCTATGAATATGATTGTATATTTCATTGAAATGCGACAGAAACTAACCATATCCTAATAAATACTGCGCCAAATCATCAGCATTGACTGCTCTAAAGCTACTGGCAGGACAAAAATCCGTCAGTAGAGAGAAGATTGATCAAAGAAAATTTGGCACGTCTCACACACGATTTCTTTAAAAATGCCGGATGCCTGAAGAAGAAGTTCCCATATTTCCGACCTGATATCCCCCGATTAAATGAAAATCTATAACGTTAAGTAAATAACTTGTCAACATTAAAATATCACTGATTACTCTGAAAGTTGGTGGAGAAGAAATGGGTGCTAAACTTTCTTCTTCTTCTTCTTGTTCTTCTCCTTCTTAATCTTTTAGCCTTTTTAACTTTTGGTGTAAGGTTTGCTAAACCTACTACCCGATTAAATTCTCGAGCAAGGGATGACGGGAATACAAACGATAACGATGCAGAACAGATCACAGGAAGTATGGCGAAAAATCATATTTAACTCTCACGAACATTTCCTTTCATCATCTCACCAATTTTAACAGCTTTAAATACATTGAATGAAATTATTTTAAGACGAGCCATACATCGACGCGTTTCACCAACTTTTGTAGGAACTGATTTTTCCGGAGCTTTCCGTTCTATACTACGCACAATTTAAATAATTCTCTGGTGCTTCTTAACACAACTTCACTCTATTTCGGCATGCAAATTTTCTCATTAGTTATCTTACGTTAGTGGATCGAATTTTCTTCAAACATCCTTCCAACCAAGTCCTAATCGTTTGCTTCGCAACTTCCTCCTCGATAACGTACTCAAATTCCTCCCTAGCTAGCAATTCCTCCAATTGGAGGGCTTTCCTAATATCCACGGATCGATAAGACAGCATGCTAAAATAAGAAATTGCGTTAATTTCCAATTCAAGTTTTTCGCCCACGATTTGAGTTACTTGATGACGTCGTGAAACGTTACGTCCTCTCCGTTATGCAACCTTTCCAATTCGTAACACATATGCTTGAAAAGCAACCTATCTCTTTGCGGATCCACTTCCAGGCGACCTTTCAACAATCGCAAAATAAACTTCACTCTTTTCACCGGGATGACGCCCCTTTGATGGATATCGACGACGTTCCAGGTATTTTGGAAGTTCCTGATGTCGGCGTAAGAAAGCAGGGCGTCTTCCTCATTGGAATAAAATAAGGAAAAGTTCTCCATAATGATGGCTGAAACGATAGGAATGATATTTACAGATATGTCAGATTAGAAAACAGCTAAAACGATAGGAATGATATTTAAAGATATTTCAGATTAGAAAACAGTGCTTACCCACGAGTAAATTTAGGACAATGTAGGTTATAATGACGTAAAATGTGCAGAAATATATCAAGGATCCCGTAAAATTTCCACAATCGGTTTCCCAATAATTAGCGGCCGGGGTACAATAAGGCGGTTGTATCATACAATCATGCATGATTTTGTTCCAATCTTCTCCGGTGACGATTCGGAAGAGCATTGCCACCCCCGTCACGGGTGATTCGAAATTTGCCCTCCGTCCGATGCCCTCTCCATATTTGACGGTTCCGAAGAGAATCGTGCCGGCTAAAGCGTAGAAGAATACCAATAGGAACATGCCGAAGATGATGAAGAAGCTCTTGCAAACGGACACTCCGACGGTCAGCATTAGCATCTTCAAGGTGGCGTGTTTACCGGTGATTGTGAAGAATCTCAGTATTACGACCATAAATCCGATGAAGTATGAGGGATCGTTCTGAAAAGGATTATATTTAACACTTTATTATGATGATTTTGCCGTTTACAAATGCAATGTTTTCAAATCTGGAAATATTGCGTTAGGACAGTCGGTAAAACAGTGTTGTGTTTTGATAATAGGAATGAAAGGTAAATCACTGATTACTGCATTTTAACATTAATCATATCAAAGAATTTTGAACACCCTCGAAATGTCGAATCCGGCTCATCTTCCTTACCATACCAAATTCCATCTAAGGAAGTAAAACTGTTGGGGGTTTTGTCCCCTACTGGTTGTCTCTGAAATCTGTGGTTGGGAACAAAGTAGAGGCTTGGATTAGTCGGATGTTACGTTCCACACCTAACCTCCATATCTGTATTTCATATCTAATAATAAGAACATCCCTAAATTCAACTGAAATTTGGGTTTCATTCAAAGAATTAAATTACTGTAGATTTTGAGACATCCTTACGAAGAAAAACAAGGATTACCTTGAACATAATGTGTATAAAAATCCATACGACGCCTAAAACCGTTACAAACAAGTCGTATCTGTTCCTTCTGGACTGTAGATAACCTCTGGGGGTGAAGGCGATGTTCTTCATCACCACTTCGCCTACAAAAACCAACGTGCAGAATATCCCAACGGTGGCGAGGATTTCAGTATGGCTTTCGTCTTTATTCCATTTCTACATGGATAAGAAGTCAAATATCATCATCGTTGCACTCATGTTAATCGAATTAAATATAAGCTACTTACGGTTACACTCAACAGCGAACTATTAACCAGCACCATTATCGCGACACATCTTTTGAATTTTATATTTTGCGTAATATCATAAATGAACGCCCTAAACTTCTTCCCATCTGGTCTAGGAGGTAAGTGCAGGGGTTGAGCGATCTTTAATCGTTTCTTCAGATCACACCTGCAAAGTCATCGCCTTCGTTGTACAAGAATATCAAATTTGCGTACATAACTGAAAATACCATCTCCTCTGGTCGACTGTCAGAAGAGCCGTCCCTTTATTTTCCGAGTAATTAGCAATGACAACGCCCACGAACAAAGTCAAGCCTATCATGCAACCCAAGAAGATGTAAATGTGAATGTATATAGCGTGAACCTGGAAGAAGTCTTTGATAAAAACGCTTGCATTAGGGAATACAATTTGGAGTAATTACTGGTCCCAGAGCTTTGATTAGGACGTCACGGACATCCAACCAGCCTTTGAAAGACAAAACTTCGAATAGGGCTAGCATGGCGTCGCCGATGTTGTCGAAGTTGAAACGTCTAGGATTTGCCCTATAAATCCAATATTAAAGTCAAGGTAAGCTCAAAATTGCATTTTTAAAAAATCAAGCTAGATCTCATCATGATCCAAGCTTACTATAGGAAGCGTAAGAAGCGTTGCAAAACTCACCAAACTCTAGGTACCAACATGGATGGATACGATTCGTTTTCTCCCGGCTGCAACTTCATCTTGGTGACAAAAACTCGTCTCATGAAAACTCCCACGCAATCTTCCCGTTTCAAGATTGTGGGATCGTTGCATCTCGCTAACCTTCCACCGTACAGTTGAACACCGTAACTCGCAAAAACGAACATTAGCAGAATTAATAACGTTGATACCTAAGAGGAAAGCGCGTTAACTAAAACGTTCTTCTCATAGTTGGGATTGTGGGAGCAAACTCGGGGTATGAAACGACTGTTGAGTTTTTGGAATTTTGGAACGACCATCGAGAAGACTTCATTAATATCTTCGGAGATGTTGTACACACGTGCAAAACTTTTTTAAATTTGATATGATAGTAATTTTGTAATAAGACGAAGACAATTACACTGGCTGGATCGAAATTCCCTGTCGCCGATCAAGTTTTGAGAAAATCCACCACACTTGATAATGAATTTTGGACAAGATAACAGTTCCTTAAAAACTACTTTCGAAACAGTGCTACCTAGGAAAAATAGGCCGTCTTTAGAATAAATTTTGAAAAAGTCTTCTGGAAAGAAAGCTTCTCAGAAGTAATTTTTAGGAAAGTGGCTTCTCAAAAGTAGTTTTTGGACAAGCGGTAATTTTCAAAAATATCTCTGTTTTTTCATATATTTATCCCAATTCCTAAATCCCCTTCGTCAACGATCGCCATTTTAACACCACATACACACCAACAAAATTTCCTTGAATCCCCTACACAATTCATAGACGACTTTTCTCATATGAGGCACTAAGGTGAAAATCCTCAAAGGTCTCAGACAGCGAAGGATCATCAAGAGCTGCGCGCTCGAATTGGGCGGTACTTTCTTCGGCATCCAACACAGGAAAACCAAGCTCACCTTCGAAGCAAAACTTATAGCCTTTCATTCTTTTCGGGTCGATTATTCCAACTTACCAAATATATAAAAACATCTAGCACAGCCGCCACATCTTTAATGTAAGCTTTGGGAGTAAAGAACAACCCGTCGGCTAAAATTTTCAACGCCAATTCTATGCTCATGCATATCACGAAGCAATATTCCGCAATTTGAAGCGTTACGTGCTCCATGACTCTGTAATATGGTGTCTCGAACATCATCGAGAGGCAAGAGAGGGTAGTCATGGTTATCATAACCCAGTCTAGGTATGTTACCAATCCTAAGAAATTGCTGGAAAAAATTGGTTTTTGGGTAGTTTCGTGACGAAGAAAGACGAGGAGGGAGCAGTTTCAGAATCTTACTTACTGCAAGCTCTTGTATTGGACTTTCCGTTCCTTTCCGGTGAGAGGATCCTTCAGCCTGGCGTCGTATCGACCGTACACTATCAACTGGCAGATTTTTCGAAATTTGCTTTCCCTAGGAACAGCGAATAGAGGCGTGTCAAAGAATGGATGATTCTCCCTTAGATCTTCTTCCCTCTGATTCCTGTCAGAAAGTTCACATATAAAAATGAAAAGGAAAGGAAACGCTTGCTAAATTGTTGACAAGTTTTGTTGCAGTATCAGTAGATAATGTTACAATTGTCGAAAGCATAGTTGACGTCTCGTTGGTTATGCTGCCAGCTTCCTTCAGAAGCTATCCAAGGACTGATGATCAATCAAATATTTGCAAAAGAATATTCCTACATTTCACAACGATTATTTGAGAAGTTTTTGCTTATTAAGGCAACGCCCAGAAACAGAACATTGACTAGGACCTGGATGAACGAAATTTGAAGACTTCGTCGTGAAAATAATTGGAAACCACATACCGTTATTGAGACAGTTGCCAGTGAGGCAGGACAAAGATTGAATAGCAACCCAGGAAATCTAACATCTCTTCCGTTTGCTTCCAACCATCCTACACTGTATAGAGACCCAATAACTATCGCCTTGAAAAAAATCTCTGTACAGTTGTGTGGGAGAAGATACTGCTATGAAGTCCTCTCAAACTACAACCAATAAAATAGTACACAGATGAAGCTTGAAACAGCTGAATGAACAAGGACAACGAACGTCGTACCAAATTCTCCGAGCGAATCGTAACGGATCCCAAGTGGGAGTGCACCGTTATGGGAATAGGTTTGTTCGTCGAGTAAATTGGAAACCTTTGGCAACTAATATTCAATGCGCATGCCCGACTGGAAACAATTGCAAATTTGTCCTTAAATTAATGCCCTACGAACATAAAAGAGAAGAAGGAATGCGTAATGTGTCCTGAAGATGGCGCAAAACTCAGTTTTTGTAGCTCTTTTGAAGCATTATTTATCTAAATGTAGTAAGCATGTGGAGGAAACAGGAAAAACGACACATATTAACAAATGAATATCATCAAACGTACAGATGTGGTACAGATCATGGAATGGATCACCACAGATTAACAACTAATATGGAAGTCAACATTACTAAAGTTGGCGCTTGCCATTGCGCATGTCACAAACCAAAAATTTTCAATTCTGTAAGAAATTATTCTGACGGTTGCCAATCGGTTGGAAATTCAATAAAATTCACCCTGCGAACGCCGGATTTCTAGTCATCAGTTTGTAATTTTACTCTACGAACACAAATATATAAATACGCATGCGTCTGACGGTTGCTGATAGTTGCTGATTGCTTTACGAACAAACCTTATATGTGGCCATGTAAACCTCAAGAGAACCTACAGGATTCAGAAGAATTCGAGCCCTGAACTGACGGACCAGCAATTCAACCTACTCCCTAATTTCTAGACTATGATCGAAGAGGCAAGCGCAATGAATTATCAGTCAAGAACGTCTCATGGAATACAGAGATAAGAATTTATAAGACCAACAACGCTGTATGGACGCGAGAGATGGACAGTTAATCTGACAACAAAAGACAAAATTCATGAACTATATAAAGAACCTCAAATCGGCATGTTGATGAAAGCAAGGAGACTGCAGTGGCTAGGCCATATACGATAGAAAGGATGGAAAAGGACAAAACAGTGAAGAAAATAGCGTGAAAGATACTGCAGGATACTAAAAAGAAAGGAGAGCCAAAGAAGGGATGGAGAGAGGTGGTATTTAGACGACCTAAGAAAGAAACAAATTACAGACTAAAGAAATAAAGCGAAGAATCGAAATCTGTGGAAGAGATTAACAAAACTTTAGACTTCAGTGGCCTCCAAATAGGATTGGATACAGGATATAGACATATATGTGTATACACCGCCTTCCATAACTTATGCATCAAATTAAAACTGAAGAAACTTCAAACAAAGTAAAACAAAGTCTAGACTGGGAGGGACACAAGAAACTTTATACTTTGGGTAATTGAAACAAGACACATTGCCAATGGATAGCAGTTTGCGCCGCAATAGAAGGCAATAAAATGGGTTTGAAAAGCATCAGCGTCACCATTTAAAGGACCCAAGCTTTCTTTTGGGCCATGTAAGCATTTCTTTGGTGAAATGGTGGGGGAGGGGCAGCGAAACAGGGAAAAGTACCGGCTTAGCCTCCCTGAGCTGAGAAAGGGTAAATGTCATCTCGAAAATTATGGCCGAAAGATGTCAATCATAAGAGCTATCAGCCTCAATAAAAATAAATTAAGAATCCAGACGGGTATCATGTTCAGGCACTGTACACTGAATAAACACCTACATAGGATCTGTCTAGTGAATAGCACTACTTCTAGATTTTGGAAGGAGGCATCTGAAGCTTCGCAGCAAATTCTAAAATAGTACTACAAAATGTATCTCTTAGGATCCAGCCACGTGCCCACGAGACCGAGGATAAGAATCTACCATCCCTGAATCTACTCAGGATTTTTGAGTTTCTTTTGGCATCCAAACTTGAGGAAAGTATAGGAAGTATAGGTTGAGCTAACCTCAACACGGCAATACTAAGGACGAATGATACATACTCCACGATGGGACGACGAGCATTAGTCGCCCGTTTGAATACTAATAATAATACCGTTACCACACACCGTCTCATCTCAGCTTGTTGCCTCTTAGCTTGTAAAAGTTTGATATCCAAATCGTGCGGTCTCGCTCTCGCGGATGTAACTCGATTCACGCCGATATCACCATTTTCCATCAGATGCTCGTAAGTCTGTTTCAATTTTATTGATCCGCTTCGAACGCTTCTTCGAATTGAACGCGATCCAAATCTGTAATTATTGAAAATATTAGACAAGAAAATCTCAGAATAACACTGTTTGATTTGCACTTTGGATACGTAACTGTTTCATACTGTTGATCGTTCCTTGCGGCTTCAAAGGACCTTTACTTCCCGGGACTGGAATCATCGAGGAATCGCCTAGCATCAATCGTTGGTTGTTGGAGTCACTGGCAAAATAGGAGAAACTCAAGATGGAATGGATTACGTCATTGTCTTTAGGTTTTATAAATTGTACATAAGAGCTAATCCGGGAAGTTTCACGTATAAATTCATAAATTCGATGATGGTTGCAAAGATTCTGATATAGTGCTCTCTTGACTACGGTTGAAATTATTGCCAATCTTTATATTTACCTGATATTTGATTAAATTTCATTACAAAATCGCTGAATCATTCCTGAATATGCATTTCACTTGTAATCAAACGCTATGGTTTCAAAAATCCAGTGTTCTCGGTTCTAATTTTAGTTTTTTGAGAATTTATCGACTCTTTTTCGCCAACTTGGCCATATTGCCAAATAACTCTCAACCGGTTAAATGGTCGCTTTCTTAAGCAGAAAACGGCCATACTTCTCAGTTGCTGATTACTGAATGTACGTAGTACTATTAGCAGATTTAAGCTTTTACTTTACTTTACTTTTACTTTCTTGTGAGTTTCTACTGTTTGTATCGCCTCATGCTTCGAGGGAGTAAAGCGTATCAAGAGACATTTTCTCCAATTTCGATGAGGTTGTAAAGCCCTTTCGATATTTTTTGCCAGTCTGATACCTGAATGGACTGAGGGACAGAATAGATCATTTACCAACGCTAATGACCTTTAGAAATCCCCCATGGTCGAGAGGCCAAATTAAAGTAGAAACTGTGTTTCACAATCGTTAAAGGACACCACGATCCTCTATATTTCACGTCACAGTTTTTCGCTGTAAACGTACTACGTAAACCGATAATGCTCTAAACACTTTTAATTACCGAACGATTGGTGCCCATAAATCAAGGTAAAAACACCTGACACCATTTTGAGCATTTTTCGCAAATTAACCTTTTGCTCAGTGTTAGGGTGTCCAACGCTGAGCATGACCGATAGTTTTCTGCAGTCAGCGGATCTTCTATCTAGGAGATATTTTGACAAGTTTTCTGCTTTCTAACTCTCTTTTGCCCGGTGTTAACTCTGTTTTGGTTTCCTGTTTGAACGGGCGAAAAGAAACACCTGGCAGAGACTAGCATCTCCAGCAGTCCTCCCTAAAATTCGGTTGAAGATGCTGGCGACGTGGTCAGCGAAACACATAATCCGGAATGAATCAACCGTTCTTGGTGCGAAGCTTACCGGTACGGTCAAATGCTGGGAAAATCTGAAGATTGGAAATAATCTCTAAGGTAGTCAAAAGATCCTCTTCAAAGGAATATGTAATTGCGTTTAGTTTCAAGATTTTTGAAGCAAATTCTGGTTGGAAATTTATGAATATTTCAAGAAGATATAAGAAATCATAGTAAATTATATTTCCCTATTTGGGCTATTCTTACTTAATTATATGTGCTATCGACGTCTTCTTCAATTTGGAGTTCACGACTCTCACTTTAGGTAAATTATTTAGAATTTTGAGCGGCTTCTGTTTACGATATATGATCTTGGTGTCGAAGACCTCTTCCGAAATCTTCTTGACGCTATTCTCGGAATTTTCGTCGTCTTCAGTTTCGTAAACGAACTGCCTCATGAAACTCTCCCTTACCTGCGAAACAGAATATCGAGAAGAAATAATAAAAGATAAACGAACAGAAAATAAGGAGAAAATCCTAATTTAACTGATGGAAAACATATTCTAATCTGCTTTACGAATGGTGTTAAAATTGTAATGTTCTAGACCATTGCTTACATTTTCTGAAGATGGTTCACTATAACTACTAAGAAATTAGGTTATAGTTAATGAAGAAATCAGCAATGCTTTAAGATTAACAAAGCAAGGAACGGGAAGAATGAAGGAGGAAATCCATACAATTGACCAGATAACTACAAAATTCAGAAAGCCGAAGAATGCAACCAGAAGATGGTAGTAATAATAATACTGCCAATGCCGCCAATTATTTTGCAAATCTAATCTGTATTTTTCGTTATATTCATTTGTGTTATAATTTGGAATTTTTCTTCCGCTTCTTCTTCTCCTACCTTTCTCCCTCCTTCCTGTTTTTCTTCATATCCTATGTCATCTCCCTTCTTCTTCTTACCCTAGGAGATTTCCGTATTTTCTTGTTGTTTTCCTTAATACATTATATGACCAGAGGTTGATAACATTTTTACAGATAAATTAATTTTTATATTAATATTTAATATTGTTAAGATATATGCTGCGAAGTCCATCGTTTTGTCAACAAATGTGTCGTTAATATCGGGTTAGTTCAGATAAAATTGTCTAGTGCCCAAATTTTATAGGAACAATTCTAAAGACGACTATAGATTATCTAATGAAGTCTCAGAAAACCAGAGGGCCAAAAATGATGGAAATCGTGAAATAAGCACGATCAAGATATTAACATACTATGGTATGATACCTGGGTAGTAGTAATCACAAGAACTAAACAAATTCATATAATTTCTGGACACATTGGAAATTATGAAGGCTTCTGTCCATTATTTGAAAGAATTTGTGATGATGTGGCTTGGTCCACTGGGGTTCATAAAAGCCTCTACATAATTGATTTAATCTATTAGAAAAATTAATGAGAATGTGGCTTAGCACATTGTAGTTTATCAAAACCTCTATACAGTAGGTTCACTGATCTACTTGAAGGGATTGGCAAGGATGTGGCCTGGTACACTGCGGATTATAAAAATTTATGCAAAATTGGAGAGAATTGACGGGAACGTGGCTTACTACAGTAAAGTTTACCTCTATACAACGAATTAAAGTACTTGAAAATGTTGGTGAAGTATGAGGGTTAGCGCACTAGACCTTACAAAAACCTCCACACAATCGATCTAATCTACGCGAACGAATTGATGAGGATGTGGCTTACCTTCGGAAGATTGAAATCCGAAGGCACTTTATGCAAAGTAACCATTAAAGGACTATCGGGAAACTTTTCGAAAATCCTCAATCGAAACGGTAACGTCTCCTTAATTTCGGCACTTTGTTCCCTATACTTCAATTGCTTCAGTTTCTTGATATCCTCGTCCAATTCGAGATTGTCCAAAATCACGGCTACGAACAAGCTCAACACAATCTATAAATTATCAATTTTTTCCTCGTTATTTTCAAGAACGACTTATGCAAACTTCACGTACCAAAGTGACGAACAAATGGTACAAGATAAAATACAAGGCGACTAGCGGTGCTAAAGTGGGTTGCGTCCGCCACATGGTTTCGTCCATGACTTCCACCCAAGCTTCTTGGGTTAGGATTTGGAACATGGACATGAAGGCTTCGGTGAAACTCTCGAATTTGGTGAAATCGCACAGGAAGCAGAATAGTTGCATCGATATGCTGGACGAAATGATCAGCAAGCACATGGTGAAGATAATCAGGCTGCCCAGTTTTTTTCCGGGGCCGAAAATCTTATAAACGAAGTCTTCTAGTAGCGGGGATGCTTTGATAAGGCGGACGACTCTGAGAACCTGGAAATTTGGCGTAATCAAATCTAAAAGGATTCGGTATAAATGCATCGTGTTGGAAAGAGGAAATAGCTCTTACCATGATCACATCAATGTGATTCCTTTGAATACGTATTTCCACAATTAAATTGTCATCCTCAATGGAGCAAAAACAAGAAAAAGTGGAAGTGTCATCTATGGATTTTGCTGACCACAGTTTTTAAAAGAACAAGTCGCATCATTTCCTTCCATTTTGTTCTCTCCAAGAGATGGAGGCAACTGCGGGAAGCAAAGTCCAGTAAATACTAACTCAGCCGATAGGCTTATATACTCGCAAAGCCAGTAAACAATAGGTTTCTCCGTTGAGGATTACAATATCACTGTCTAAATCGTATTTCGACGAATCGAAATCGATGCGGCAACAGTACCAACCGTTTTATATATTTTATTCGGACGTCTCATTCTGATAAATACCTGAAAATATGTGAACCCAGTCATATAAAACTGCGGTATAATATGGATGGTGGTTCCAATCGACAGTAACAGCTCGAATTTGTGGATGGAATGCTTCCAATATCCTCTCCAACCTAAACACCACATCTTAAAGACAGTCTCCAAATTTAACAATATCGTGAACCCGACTTCGATGTAATAGTATTTTTCATAGAAAACGCTTCTCGGTCTTTCATCGTGTTTGAAATGCATCGTCGCGGTCACGATACCATTGGCCAATATGATACACATCACCAACAGTCGAAAATAGGGTGATCTCAGTATCGTGTAGCAGATATTCGGAGCCAAACCGCCGTGCTTATTTTCGTCTAAAGTTACAAGTTTCCATCCTCTATCATCTCCGGTTAATATCTAAAAAAATATATATATATATATATATATATATATATATATATATATATATTAATATTTGAACTTGCAGTTCCCTCGGTTCATAATTGGCCGGAAATTACTAAATCTAAATGATTACTTGAGAAGCTGTACTGCTCTGGATATGACCTCTGACTCCCCACATTTGTTGGAATTGCACTCTGATTTCATTGAAGGTTTCAGTTATGACGGCGATGAAAACGTTCTTCACCAACCAAGCCAGGAAGAAGATCATGGTGCTGAAATATAGGACGGCTCTCCATCCTGGTAAGGAATCTATAGCCCTGTACATGATGAAAACCCATCCTTCTTGGGAAGCTGCTTGATAAACGGTGAAGAAACTTGTAACTGTGTAAGCAAAAGTTAGTTAGGAGCTTCAGATTTCGGGCTTTTTGAAGTCAATACCAAATTCGTCGAAACCATTGAAACCCATGGTATACCTCGATAGCTCCAATTTCATACACTTCATCCCAGGCGGGCATTGATATCCCGAATTAGGTTCTAAGGAGCAGAACGTATCCGGTATTGCTAAATTATTTATCGTTATGTATCTGGAAGTTAGAAAATTTTTCCCAGGCTCGAGGGTACGTCTTCAAAGCCGAAACTTACGTCGGATCGGTAGTATTCAGGACGCAATGGTTCTTCAATTCGCCGAAGAATTGCACGCCTAAAAGTCCGTATAAGGACATAAAGAATAAAAAGAATAAAGTTACGTTGTAGATCTGTTGACTCGAACGCCTAAAATTGTTTTCGTTAGACTGTTGTTCTAATTGGCACGATGATTGTTAAGGACTTACTTGAAAATTTGGTTTATTCGAGATTTCGGCATCGAGAATTTTAGGAATACCCGTAGGAAGCGTATCATGATTAAAGGTCTTGGCACCCTTAATATCGACAAGTAACTAAATCGGGGGACGATGCTTAGCATTTCGAAAATTTGAAGGATGACCGATATCCAAAGGAAGAATACCATGCTTGCGTCGAATTGGCACCAGTGATCTTTCAAGTATGGCTTTTCTCCCTGGAAATCGATTAGATTATTTTAGAACGAAAGTTGTAAGGATGTTAGATTGAGGTTTTAGATCCCAAAAGATATGTTACTACTTTACTTGGCATCATCTTTGCTAAAGTCCAAAGAAATTGATGACGATATGTGTATATTGTATGTTGTTGTTAGCACACCATTTTTTGAGTTTCCCTTTTTTAAATTTTAATTTTTAATTTTTAAGTAACTTAATTCATATGAACGGATTCTAAAGGAGTCTCCAACACCTCCGTATGAAGTGAAATTATGTAAGACGTAAGCTCCTTTTCACCTATGGAATCAAGTAACTGGGTAATGGAAGGAAAATAGATTGTAATTTTCAATGGGGGCCAAAATACCTTGGAAAATGACAGACTACTAATGAGGTAAGTTTGTTAGCCACCTTTCCAGGAAAGCTGTGTAATAGCCTGTAAAATAATTAATATGACAACATATAGTTTGTGCTTATTCTGCAAGCTATTACACAGTTTTCTTAGAGAGCTGTGTACCAAACAAATCTTATTAAACCTCGCTTCAGAGACTCCTTTAGATGTCTCCTTAATTTATTATGCATCTCGCTGAAAATAGATTTCTATTTATTTTCTTAATAGTCTTCGACAAATCTGTGACATATTGATCTATTGGATTTGATAGCATATAAGAGTAGCTTACGAATGTTCTAATGGCATTTGCGCTTCAATTATCTTGTAAATGTCTTGGAGGAAATTAAGATCGGATTAGACAAATAATTTAGGAAAAGTTGGCAGTAACTCAGTTCGTGTAGCACCAGATTGCAGGCCCGAAAATATGGCCATAGCATCGAAGCATGTTTTGGGACTGTGTAATTCAACACTTGGAGCAGCTTAAAGTATGAGATTGGTAGGCACAGAGCTTTCGATTCTCTAATCGATGGCTTAGAAATTTGTAATCCGTACTAACCTAAACTTAAAACCATTGAGTTGTAATAATTTATAGTCACAATCCTATTGCTTTATTGTCCTTAGAAAATGAAATATTTTGCGTAAGTTTTGAGCTTGTCGCACCCCTCTCCCTCACTCTGGTTACTGTATATACAAACCCTTAAACATAAATCGACCTATGAATAATTAGCCAATCATTCACTTCTAATTGTTGTCCCACCAATTTCGTTTTTATTTACTTAGAACAAGAGAAACCATATACCTGCTAGTTCTGATCGAATCGAAATTTTCAAACGTCGAAATTATGAGTGATGAGGATGATGACACAGATGGATTTGGTGGAGATTCTTGGAATAGAAATGAAATGGAACATCAAGAAGTAGAAGATACTAACTCATCAGAAGAATTAAGGGGAGAAATGTGCAGGAGGATATGGAACAAGACGTTGTGGAAATAAGAACTGAATTAAGAAGTCCAATAAAGATTACTGATGACCAAGCATAGAAGAAACCAGTACGTAAAGAACGCCAAAAGGTACTCAAACCAGATCAGCAGGTATGAATTGAAAATTTTATGGATAAGAATAATTTAATACAAAAGAAACGGAACACCAAGAAGTAGAACAGATAGAAAATATTAAGTCATCAGAAGAATTAGGAGGAGAAATGTGCAGGAGGATATGGAACAAGACGTTGTGGAAACAGGAACTAAATTAAGAAGTCCAATAAAGATAACTGATGATCAAGCACAGAAGAAACCAGTACGTAAAGATCGCCAAAAGTAACTTAACCAGATCAGGAGGTACAAATTGAAAACTTTATGAATGAGAATAATTTAATACAAAACAAACCGATTGTTTGGGTGAAAATGTAGGTTATATATCCCCTCAAGTTATGTGGCAGGTATAAAGTCATCCTGAACATGTGATTGAATGGAGAGTCCAACGCATTCTTATTGCAAAAATAACTGTGTTCCAGCTTATAGTTGAAAACACAAAATTTACATGCAGTTTAAAAGCAAAGTATATTCTTGTTTGCAACAATGGAGGAAATCAAAACTTTTGCAGGTATATCCAAGAATTATTTCAAATAATATTGAAGAAAATCTTGAGAATAATGTAATACTTTGAAAAGTACGACCATTATACGACGACGTCAGAAAAAGATGCAGATCTCGAAACTAACTCTTGTATAGATGAGCAAACGGTTCCCTCAAAAGTGGGTTGAACCTCAAGCCGTATTTAAGAAAATAAGCCCAACAAATGGAGGATGAAACGTATAGCTCTACGTTGACTAACTGATATATGCTATGACTTTTTATCGAACTCTTATTGCAGAAATGACGCCTGATCATGCAGACATTTGTACAGGTTGACTTATACAGGTTTATTACTTCACCATTTTCATCTGGTATTATGACAGTTAGGAAGGAAGGAGGATGTGGATCTTTTGAGGAAGTTATCAACAAAGATAGCGCTACAGTAACTAAACGATTCGAGAATAAAAGTGCAATCATGGCATCAAATTATAAAGGAGTTTTAGGCACTTGCAAACATTGGGATAAATGCCAGAAGATACGTACATAACTTCCAAGACCAGAATTTAGAAAAGACTTTATTAACTAAATGGGTGGGGTAGATAAACTTGAGTTTCATATTACATTGTACCGTACATTTATTAGATAACGAAAATGGACGTCACGCGTGTTCATTCACGCAATTGATATATATTTTGCAAATTTGTGATCAGAATAGAAAACAAGCCTTTTCTAATAGGAATTTTCAAAGGGAATGTTTTGGATTCACTAGAATTTGGGGTTTATGTTACTAAGGGCCTAATAAAAGCCAATAAAATACAAGTTAAACAAAAAGGACGTCTTCCATTGGGCTTGTAACTCCTGTCCGTCAAGTCCGTTTACAAATTTTGTTTCTAGAACATTTAGACCAATTAGTAATACCGGTTTTGACCAAAGAAGATATTTTCCCGATTTTGATTTAAATGTAAAGGTCAGACTCACATCACTTGTATCAACTGCAATGTGCATTTATGTTTAAATAAAAATTGTTTTTTGAATTATCATGTGAAACGGAACAATAAAAATTTGTGACTTCCAGAGCAATCACTCCCCTTGCCTTGCTCTTTATTTTCACCTTTCACTCGTCTTGTATTCATTTGTACATAAGTTGTAACTCAAAAATCGGCAACTCAAAAAATTTACACTATCAAAATGTCAGAAAGTCGTTGTTTTGATAGTAGCAAATTTCAATTTTTTTTGTTTTTTTTTAGAGGCAAAAAAATATAATCGAATAAGTTGATCTTGACCCAATTATACGTAGGATTTAGTTCGGTTTTCGTCTTTACCTTCAAAATTCCTCTTATATGCATCTTCGCTATCATTTCGGCCGTAAACAAAAAGGTAACCAATATATCACATCCGAACGTTATGTATTGCATGGGTGGGATTTTTTCGAAAGTTTTCGGAGTATTGCAGCTTACCGACGCCAAGCTTATTAAAGCGCACATCCTCATCATACGACGTACCCATCTCTGAAAGTATTTTTCCCATTTTTCAAATCTATCCTTTTTGGTTGTCTATCTTTACCTTGTTCACCCATTCGATATCGGCGCTTTCGTTAAAAGCCTCGTCCGGTCCGTAATCCGCCAGGGCCGGTTCGCCTTTAAACTTTGTTTCCGGCCCAGCATCATCTTCACGGCGACGTAATTAAACCTAATTTGGCACAGGTATTTGTTTAGAATTGACGCTCTAAAACGTATTAAGAAAAAGGATAATTAGAAAAGATTAAATTTAAACGTATTAGAAGATGGGGGAAGTACTTGTCTATCACATTTTCGTAGTCCTTAATTTTGCTTGATAAATGCACCTTGGTGCATCCGAAATCCAGAATCACGACGGACTGAAACGAACGACTGGAGACATCACGTCGGGAGGAAATCAATAATCTAAGCGCTGCCAACTTCCCTCTGATCTATCTATGCGATGGGGCGGTTCTATCCCGTAACGTAAACGTTCTCACCCCGAAAAAGTTACTGTACAGTCCGAGATCGTAACTACCTGTTTCCTGTTTTTTCACTTTGAAAAAAATGGAATAAAATATCTTCATCCTTTGGATAAAATAACTTAAATTCCTTGTGATGATATTCTTCGTTGTTCTGCTTCGTCTATCTTAGAAAACGAAGAAAAGTAAGTTTCACCTGATTTTGTGAACAAAGAAGAACGACTACGACCCTATGTCCTATTTGTTGATTGGCCCGTCACACCAATTGTAGTGAACGCTTTTTATACCCTCCCGAAACTTTTTTCAATTCTGTTTCGTTTCTGCTCACGTAATCGTTTATTACTTAACTTCTGCCTTTCGTTTTACTAACTGCTTGTTGTCCCACTTCATTCCGCGAAGGAACAGGGCCAGATTCTGCTTTTACATCCCTTCTATTGGGTTTTTTCCAGGTCAAAAATTTTAGCTTGGCATTTCCTCACCCTCTTAAGAAGTTGGTATCTATTCTGTTTTAGTTTCTGCTCCATTGCAATGTACTTTTCTCCTTCTACTTTTGATAAGTTTCGCTTGTTCTTCCAGCACATATTTTCGATTTGAATTTTAATTGTAGCTTCTTTTTTGGGTGAAGAAAAATCTTGCTTAATCATTATTATCCGACCGAGAACACATAGCTTTTCCGACCTCGTAGAAGAAAATAGAAAAAATAATTAATCTATTTTAAAAAATTCATAAATAACTTAATCTATAGCACGCAAAAGTATAAAGTTGAAACAGTCTCAGTTTAACAACAGTTTACTAACTGCCTGTTGTCCTATTTTATTCCAACAACGAAAAGGATTAGATTCTGCTTTTACACCCCTTCTATGAGGGTTTTTTCGAGTATACACATTTTTAACTTGACATTTCTTCATCCCCTCCAGAAGCTGGTACCTTGCTTCCTTTTGTTCCTGCTCAGTTGACTATACTCCTAATATTTTGTTATTTCGGCTATTAACTAATTTCCTCCTTCTACTTTTGAAGTATCGCTTATTCTACTTCGTTTTGGAGACACAGGAATCATCTCTGTTAGTTAGTTCTTTTTGTTAGTTACCTTATAACGCAAATTTAGTTAGAACTTCCTCATGTTAGCACTCTATCCAGTTTTTTTCTGTTTTCTGCTCACTTGACCGCATCTTCTGCTATTCCTTCGATAACAAATAGCCTGGTTTTGAAAAAAGGTGAAATAAAAGAATTTCTGATGATACTAGAGGATTTTCTGGTGGATTGGTAGGGGGTTTGGCTCGGATTCAGACACACCAATCATCCCTTCCGTCATTTCTACTGTTTATCCAGCTACAAACATTTTAGCTACCAGTTCTTCGTCTTCCCCAGAACCTTCTATTATTCACTTTCCTGTAGTTTGTAGTCACGTGACCGCGCCAGGATTGATGTATTGCACCATTTCTATATTTGCGTTTTCTTTAGTCTGCTGTGGTCATTTATGCTTGTTCAACTTTATTGCCAGACGAAGAGCACTAGCTCCGTCTCTGTTCTCTTATTATGTTGATTGCGCCGTGACACAAGTTATGAATAATACTTCTTTATCTTTCCTTGCAGTTCTTTGTTGTTGTTACTCACCTCATCAGGTTTCGTCTGTTGGAATCTACTTGATTTGGATGCTTCTACTTGCGCTGCTTCATTTCCTTGATGAAGAAGGCCACCTCTATTCCTTTGTCCTTCCTGTTGATTATGCTTCCACGCAAATTGTAGCTAGAACTTTCTCATTCACTGCAGAGGCTTTCCTACTTCCTTTTCATGCCAACTTTGTTGACAACCGGGTATATGTTATATTCCTCTATTTCTCTTTCTTCTTCTTCTTCTTACACCCTGTTTAACGGTGAAGTGTCGATAGCAATGAATACATCGGTATGTACTTTGCGTGTCTATTTTGTTCCATTTCTTCTTTTTATATTGATCGCTCTCTCTACACCATTTTTTGATACCCCTATCATTCAATTGCAGCCAACTTACGTGGGCGATTCGTAAAGTAAGCTGCCCTTGGTTAATAAAAGAAACATTAATACATAAAGGGGTTTATATTATATACAACTTAAAGCTACTACTTTTAGCTATATAGTTCCCATTGAGATTGAGACATTTATCACAGCGATGAACCAGTTTTTAAGACCCTCTTGATAGAACTCTGTCGCGTGTTAATTAAGCCATGCTGTAACCTAAATGTTCAGTAACAATCTCGTACAAAACTGTACGTGAAATTTGAGGAAGAAAAAGCACTCGGTTCTGTGATTGTGGATCACCGATTTTCATGAATTTTCTCTTCGACATTATGCAAAACTTCGTCCGTCACAAGAGTTAGTCTTTTACTCCGTTGCTCATCATGGACATCAATTTGTCCTTCTCGAAGCATACGGTACTATCTTTTAAACATACTGTCTCTCATAAACAGAACAAAGTTCAAGATGAATCTCAGCAGCCTTCGTGTTCTTCACACACAGAAATTGGATAACAGCACGCGGTTCAGAGTCGACGAGATTTTCAATTACAACAGCCATTTTGAACGACCAAAATAGCACGAAAGAATGTTCGAATGATTCTTCTACTAGCACTGCCAGACTCACATGAACCAAACTACACCGCAGGACTGCGATCACGGCCATATCTTCTCTTCTTCTGCTCACGAGGCGGAAACGAAACTCAGAAACTGCAGAATCTCTTTCGGGTGAAATCACATTTTGTAGCGTTTTTTCTTTTCTGTCATATGCTTTATACCTCCTCTTCTGAAGAATTTTTACGTTTATAATTTATAAACATTCTTCCAACTCCGAGATGGGTAAGAATTTACCAAGATTTATATTGTCCTAAGCATTGGATAGTTGGCATTAGGCTTTTTTCGTCTTATGAATGCAGCATGCGTTGACCAAACTGTTAGGATCTATGATCCTTAATGGAATTGCAGATTAGAAGGTACAACTAATTTACTCCAAAATGTTGCAATTTAACGGCACTCATTGATATAAGAAAGGTTGGAACCAAAATACTTCTAATATTTGAGACAACATTTTAAATTAAAAGTTTCGCGAAAACTTTAAATTACACGTTTTTATTCTAATCTTGACAGAAAATTGAAACAATAATTAATAAACACAGTAATTAGCATCCTTCGTGTTGTTGACGATCCAATTCACGTAATGCGATATCTTGCTGTAGACTCCGGGTGCTCCAATACCGCATTTAATTCCCCACGAAACCAAACCTGAAATATGAGAAATAGAATCAATTTTAGCAAATAATTTTGGAGCCAATTTCTGAAATAATAAAGATCAGAAACTTTTTGCTTATGGTATGCCTCGCACCAGGAAAAGGAGTAAAAGAAGGAGTCAGTTTGGTAGTGAAACACAATGTAGGCGGATCGAACCATTGGAAAAGACTGTGGATTAAATGCATATGTTAACGAAAACGATCATTGCCACATCTAATTCGGAGAGGATTCAACTATGCCATCATCTTCAGTGGATGAAACGAGGAGTTTCACGTATTGACTGCAATATGATGGAGTGAAACTATACGTAATGTTCGCTATGCAGTAATCAGCATAATTTCGCTGTACCCTGTACATGTTATTCGCTGCGTTTGTTACTTTTCCATTGAAAATGACAATTTAGTCGTCAAACAAACTAACGTGGCTAAGATCAAGGCCGTTTTATCAGAATCAAAAGACATACCTACTAATTCGTACTTCGGAGCAGTAGTATTCGATTTTGAATTATAAAACAACGGTCCACCACTGTCACCCTAAAATTTAAAAATCAAGCACCTACATCTATCACACCCGATTTGATTTTTACGCACTTACTTGACATGAATCTTTACCATCCGAATAAGCACACAGCATCAACTTGTCGTTGTAATGCTTCGATATGCTCGAGTTTCTGCAATAATCGTCGCTCATCACCGTCAGTTTGGCCTTCTGCAAGAGATTCGAAGCTATACCCGATTTGAGCTTACCCCAGCCCAAAACGCTCACGGTCAAATGAGTGTATTTCGATTCTTGAAGGGAATAACTACTTGTCATCTTGGTCGCAAATCTCGATTTTAAAAATAATACTATTTTACCTGGATTTGGCAAGCATATCGGAACGGTATCGACATCGACCCTCCTGTCCAATTTGATCAAAGCAACGTCTTTTCGTTCTCTAGGACCTGAAGGATTATCATCGAAGGTTATCACTTTGGCCGGACTGTATTTGCTTCCTTTGGACTTGGTACGGTGAGTAGTGTGGAGATACACGCTGAAGTTTAGTCCGTTTGCCCTGCAGGAATGGAGGAGGAAAAGGCTGGATAAGAGAGATGTGCAACAAGTACGTACTCTTTCATGCAATGATCAGCTGTTAAAACGTATAAATCGTTTATGATCACGCCACCGCAAAAGTAAGGTTTATGTAATTGTATGTAGACCATCCATGGATATTGCGTGGTAAGAACGGTTTCTCCTCCTATTATCCTCTTTTTCAAAATGTCTTTCTCGCCACATCCTAATTTAACAAAATGCGCTTCAATAATAGTAATCTTTATTGTCATTGGTGCGGAAAAATTGACAGTATCAAGTATAGAAACGCGTAAAGCTAACGATGCTCAGGTCGAAGCGCTACATGGTGCATTGTCCAATAGTTAAATACCAATTACGGGACAAATAAAAGAAACAAATCAAAATAGAAAAATTAACGTAATTGGTCAATGTCATTCCAAAATCTATAACAATAATACAACTCAACGCATTTACAGATGGTTGTAAGCAGCGACTTCTGAAGCAGGTTCGTCCTTGCGCTTGGAAGGAAGAATGTTGACGCAGAGAGTGATGATATGCTAGACATATTTTTTAGATTACCAAGAAGGCTAGATGCATCAAAAATGCCAGAAAGCACCTTCCAAATAAAGCAACAAAGTATTTTCTAAACTTTGCTAGGTTCGGTAACTGCATGAGTTTTCATTTTCAATACATAAAAAGTGCATGGCCGTTGTTTAACATGGCAGTTAAAAGAACGCATTTCCCAACCTTACAAAATATATACATAGATATATAAGTTTAACTTAGCAGTTTCCTGTATGCGATGTAATCTTTAGTAGTTGGTTACTAGCGTTCGTTACTGATAGAGATAATGTACCATAGCTCTGCCAGGATTGGAAAATATTAAGGATTTCAACGAAGCAGCGTCCCCTTCTCGTTCAGACTTCAATCTCTTTTTCTCCTTAAGTGAAGATCCGTTGCTCAGCTTGTACCCATTGCCGTCAACACTTAACCGTTTAAGAGGGTGTAATAAGAAAAAGATAAAGAGAGGTACAACATACCCCACGTTGTCAACAAAGTTGACATGAAAAGGAAATGGGAAAGCTTCTGGAGAAAACGAGAAAGTTCTAGCTACTATTTGCATGGAAGCATGTTCAACAGGAAGCAGGTAGGAACAGAGGCGGTCTTCGTCGTCAAGAAAATGAAACAATGCAAGTAGAAGCGTCCAGATCAGGCAGACTCCAACAGGCGAAACGTGTCGAAGTGAATAAGGTCAACAAAGAGCTGCTAGCCCTTGTTAGAAAAGCTGAACCAGAAAGTTCTAGCTACAATTTGCGTGATAGGAAAATCAACAGGAAGGATATAAGAACAGGGATGGCCTTCCTCGTCAAGGAAATGAAACAATGCAAGTAAATCATCCAAATCAGGTGGACTCTAACAGACAAAACGTGGTGAAGTGAATAAAATCGCGGTCATGTGGCTAGAAGCGACAGAAAAGTGAATAATAGAAAGTTCTGTGGGGGATGAAGAACTGCTAGCTAAAATTGTAGCAGGATAAACAGGAAAAATGATGGAAGAACATGATTGATGTATCTCAAGCATATTTGAAACTTCCTTATTCCACCTTCTTCAAAACAAGGACTTCCTTGGATATTTGTTATCCGCGGGAATAGTTGAAGATGTTGTCAAATGAGCAGAAAAGAAGAAAAACCGGAAAGAGTGTTTGAAGCGGAGGAGTGAATGCTAACTAAAATTTGCTTGGTAAGATAACGAACAGAAAAGAACTAAGGCGCAGGTGGTTCCTTTCTCTCTACAACGAAGTAGAATAACTGATACTTTTCAAAAGTATTAGGAGGGAAGTCGAAAATACAATATGTAGAGTGTAGTTAACAGCACAGAAACTAAAAAGGCACAGATTACAACTTCTGGAAAGAGTGAAGAAATGCCAAGCTAAACTTGATGTACTGGAAAAGGAACTAATAGAAGTGATGTAAAGGCAGAACCTGGTCCTCTTCATTGGCGGAATGAAGTAGGAGAACAAACAGTTAGTAGAACGAAAGGCAGAAGTTATGTACGTATGTTACGTGAGCAGAAACTAAACTGAAGAAAGCTTTCGGAGGGTATAAACAAGCGTTAGCTACAATTGCTTTGATGGTATAATCAACAGGCAAGGCATATGATCGGAGCCGGTCTCGCATAAAAGAATTATGTTTTCTAATTGACTTTTCAAAGAGATATCTAATTTTTCCATTCACTTTACTTAGTAAACGAAATCCTTACTCATCGCCCCCAAGAATGCGTGGTTGGAACAACTTTCCCAAGGAGATAAAAGAGTTTAAGGCTTTAAGTCCGACGCAAGTTAAAAATTTACAGCACGATCGGAATTTGGCAAGATTGTTTCAAACTATTCTCTTGCGTGCTGTAGATTAAATTATTTATCAATTTTTTAAATAGATTAATTATTTCTTCTATTTCTTGTGCGTGGCCAGAAAAGCTGTCTTCTCGGCCGGATAATAATTATTAGGTAAGATTTTTCTTCGCCCAAAACAGAAGCTAAAATTAAAATTCAAATCGCAAATACGTACTGCAATCGACACATAATGCTTGCTTTCCAAAACTAACCAAAACTATTGTCACATAAACCAATATTTTCTCCAACAAACTGGCATACATCGCGTGTAAATCGTTAAAGTGATCTTATCAGTTTTATTCATGCCCATTTAATTGCGAAATTTATGACTGAGAAGGTAATAAAAAATTGGGTAATAAAAGGCTTTTTCTCTTTTATATGAAAATATGCTTTTCTTCTTTTTTGTTTTTATTCGTATATTTTGATGAGTAGGTAATTATTGAATACTGACATTTTACGTATATTTTAGCAAAATATTTCCCGAAGACCAACTTTAACTTTTTAGAAGTAAATGCTAGTATTAAATTTCGTAAATGCTAGCCAAATGGAATTTCGATACGATTTCGATATGGCGATCTTATAGAAATCGAAACGTGCAGATGGTGGTAAGGTTTTGGGCTCTCTGGAAGACCTTAGTGTGTGAGACAAATCGTGTCCTTGCCTTTGTTTGTTCCTTCCTGTATTTTCTTACTCCTCCCCATATCCTAACCACACATCTGGCACATCTGACCAGAGATGCAAATTTATAGCCAACACCTTCAAATGACTTGACTTCGATATGGAGGTGGCACAAATCTAATAGATGATGCTCATGCTTCACTTGAAGTTGATGGTGATGACGATGCGGTGATATTAAGATATCAAGTATCTTTCTTACGGGCTTCATTGAACACCCTGCTCCTAGATATGTGTCAGTTACATTAAAGGTTACGAATGTTTCTATGCTCATGGACTAAGAATACTTTGAAGGGGTGAAGAGTGTTGATTTAGTTTACAGACTAAACTAATTAGGGAAGAAAAAGCATCTTTTTATACATATTTATTAATGAACACATAAATAATCTATTGAGCGACGAATCTTCGTTTGAGGAGGGGTCGAAATATTTCGAAGATTTCCCAAAGATTTCATTCGATATCCGTCCCAACTTAAAGTTGTGGATCCTTGAAAATAACTCTGATGACGACGCTACCATTAGAGAATTCGTTTTCTGATTTCAACCCAATTACTTCCAAGATGGAAAAATCGCAGAAAATGTGTCGCAAATCAAGACTCCTTCCTTACAGTTGCTATTAAGTAAGGTTAGTATCTCTGACGGTAGCACGAACGATGATCCAAGCGTTTTAGGAGGATACGACTTCTGATAGTAGCTGATAGTAGTCAAGTCGATTTGGGTTCTGATTCTAAACGAGTTGTTTCCAAGATCAAGAAATCGCGAAAAATCAAATTGTAATTCTTTATATCTCGCTCAAAATTTATAGTAGCAATTTTCAAAAATTAAGCGAGTTATGTACCTTTGCACATTCATCGATTTAGAAACCGTTCCTAAATGACAAGGAAACGATTAATTTTCTTTCAGACGAACATGAATATCCCAATTTATTCTTGCCACTTGGCCCCAATTGGTTAAGATTGGATTAAATATCCCTAAAAATCGTCTGAAGACAATTTGAACCCACAGAGGAGATACGAAGTGGTTAGATCAAATACTGATTTTGAACAATGCTTCGTTTATTTATTATAAAACTTTCCCAATAGCCCAATAACTTTGTTCGTAATATACTAAAGAAACAAAGATATATGAAGTAACATCTCAACTTTATTCATTCGACAATAACAAACACTGCACGAATTGGTTCTTCCATCTTTTGAAATAGAGAATGTCATTCCCCATTCCCGCGATCGACTTTGGTCTGCGCCTTATGTTTCTTGTGTGGTTCCTTTCCATGCTTATTTTTCCATTTGCGATGCTTGTTCATAATGTTAATTATAATATTAATTGGGTAATGATGGGGATGTTGTGGCGCTAATATCGGTCTTGGTGGCGGTAATATATCTTCCCCTGTAATTTTTATTTTAAATTTATGAAATACTTACTAATTACTAATCGATCATTTCAGAACAGAAATCCTAAATCTTCGAATCCAAATGAATTTCTTTCCGAATCCTCCAGAGCGAGTTAGTTCTGGAGGATTCGGGCACGCACGTAAAGCATTAAAGATCTTAAAATAGCAAATTACATGGTGGTGGAGAATCCGGTACGGGTTCCCATGGCGTCACAGGATATTCATCCCAATTACCAGAGCTATTTTGTGCAGGAATAGTAAAGTCAGTGTTCGTAGGAGAAGTCTGGGTGACGGTCGTCGTGGAGCTAGGCTGAGGTGACGTTGACGTATGATCACTTTGACGCATCTTCTCTTTTAGCCAATCTAAGAAATGCGTTACATCTGTATAAATCCCCAGAGTGTTCGGTAAGGCGCACTCGAAACCAAAGGAAGTGATACCTGTAGGATTGGCAAAATTATTGTAATTTCATAAATCGAACGATTTGTAGACCTTACCTAGGAGGGAAAAACGTCCGGGTGGATCAGCAATGACTAATGGACCTCCACTATCGCCCTGTTCGAAAACATACAGTTCCAAATTCGTTGTATAAAATTATAATTAATGACACACCTGACAGGCATCTACACCGCCTTCCAAGTACCCAGCGCAAAACGCGTGCTGCAATTTCTCCCCATCTTCTCCATTCTTCTTCAACATTTGTTTACATATATCGTCGTTATAAATCAGAATTCTAGCTTCGCGCATCGAGCACGTGGCTTTCTGCGAGTTGTATCTTAGATCGCCCAATCCGGAAACGTACCCTTCGTTCGGTCTTGTGCGACTATTCATAGCTAAAAAACAAAGTGTAATGTTCCATTGATCCTCGATAATTGTCTTAACGACACAAATTTACCTTTATCCGGTAAACAACACGGTTGGTAACCTTTCGCTTCCTGCTTCAATTTTACTAGGGCGATATCGAAATAGGGATCCATCTTTACGTATCTTTCATGAACATAAACTTTGGCCACTTTGAATTCCTTCTGGGTGGATTCGTGGCGACAAACGTTGTAGACGCCCAAGGTAGGTTTTAAGGCTTGCTCGAGCGTCATGTGTCCCAATCTATCGCGCAGAAAATTATTAGAAAACAATATCGGAAAGGTATTATTCTTAACAGTCAGTTTTACATCAAGGATTGCCAGTGAGACTTGAAAAAGGACCAAGTTTAACTGTAAGCGGTTTGGCGGCTTAGTACCTACGTTTCTATGCGAAAACAATATAACGTGCTCTTGTTTTAATTTGATGCGTACAGTGTGAAAAACCCTGTATAATGTGAGTAGTAGACACGACACCTTCTTGCGATATTCTTATTATTTCTAGGAGTTTTAAAAATTGTTTCAGCTCGTAAAACATCTGCTATGGTAGCTGCGAAGGGAACTTGACCCATTTATCCTATTATTTTTTTTAAAATTTATTGTAAGATAGCCGCAATGTCGTCTTTTCATTGTTACGGCCAATTTATTAGAGCGTTCCGGTTTGTTAATTTTGACCTCTCGCTTCAACTTTTGAGGTGTAGATGGCGCGCCGCTTCCCGAGTTTTGATACAACTCGCGCCTTTTGGATGCACGTGAATAAGCTATTTCGTTCTCGCTTTAAAATCTCGTTTGTCGAGGATCTGCACGCGAATTCGACTCTGGGAAGTTTAATACTATCGTTGTGTGAATCTAGAAGTTACGCTTCTCCGATTCTTCCTGTTCGAACTATCGGCCACGTTGTACGTTTGGTTTTCTCTGTATTGGAGGCGAGTTTTTCTTTGTGTTAATTAGGATCCCGTCCTTTTCTCTTTCACGTTGTTGTAGGGCGCTAGTTGGAGCTAGTATATGCTAGGTTGAGCTAAGATTATTTGAGACCATCTAAGAATATTAAAATCATCTAAGAATTATCGTAGAAGCTGGATGGACGTTGACTTCCTTTTACCTAGTACCGACTTAGCTTTATATCGCCCACTTAGTCTTAAATTTGCTGTGTCCGGCTGGATTCTCGACTTTTCAACTCCGAGTGCGAGAAATCCGCCATTTTTGACAGCTTCCGTCTCGACAGCGACTACAACGCCGTACGAGTCTTGGCAACCGGAACCACGTTAAGCTAAGTCACGTCTTTATTTAAGTTCTTGGGAAAAAATCACCTTTAATTATTTAATTAATTTAGATTTCGTAAGTCTGGGATTTGGTTTCAATTAAGAAGGGATTTCTTATTTTTGCTATTTTACTGTTAACAATTTAGCTAGATATTCGTTGAACGAAACATTCAAGTCTCTTTAGTATTTCAAGGAGGATCGGGTTTAATTGTCACTTGCACATATTTTTCTAATTACTTTCTGCTAAAGCTGTAATGGGTCTGTGAAGTCTCTGGAATCCCAACAGTTTCCAAGAGCTTTGTAAGCATTATTTAATTACAATATGAAGCTAGTTTATTTGAATTTTATTGAGACCCTAGGGTGTTGTCGGTGACTAATAAAGTGCTGTTCAACGTTATTCTCTCGCCTCAATTTATTTTTATTTCTTTTATTTCCTTTTTAAATAAAATTTTCGAGTAACTATGCTAGTCGCTTCACGGCCGAAGGCAGTTCGGATGACCTCGTTTCACTTACCAACCAAGCTGGAGGGTCTTTCTGACTCCAGAAACTTAGATGCGATCCAGTGTTATAATAGGAGAGTGGCACTTTGTTACTTTGTTTCCATTGAGCTAGTACGCCCTGGATTTCCATCTTTATAACCTACCAAGAGGGTTACTGGAATGGCAACGACTAATTCCCATATCGTTCAGGTTTCCGACTTTCTTTTTATTATTATTAATTTTTTTCTCTTTGGCCACAATTCAGCACCAAAAGTTTTGAAGCCAATAACATCACGTCGCTCGGTGTGCGTAGAGAAACACGGGTGACGTATATATACGTCATACGATACGAATGTGTTAATATGCAATTAAATCGTACTTACGAGACAGCTTTGAAAAATGGTTGGTAACAATGGGCTGCGGTTACGATAAATTTAGGGAAATCAACGTGCCGCCGCAGAATACATCATCACCCTGCTTGAGAGCCGTGTACCAAGAATATTTATAGTATCCGATATCGTAACCTCCGACGATTTTTCCGGTCGAATATGATCCTATGGGATGACCACATTCTTCTCGTTGATCTACAGAGATTTGTATGATAAGCACCCACACAAATTATTATTCTACCGTGTGCTTGTTTGGCCTCAAAATTTTACATTACTTCTATTATTTCCTTTACTTACTTTAATGCTGAAGAAACTATAGAAAGATTTTCAGAATTTCATTAAATCGTCAAAATTTCGCTCTAACTATTGTACAATTTTCTTTACCACCAATTGTTTACTACCAAATTTTAATGCAATAGATCTCAGACTAAGGTTTTTCTGATTCCCCTCTGTTTGGCTTGCCGAAATGTCCAAAATATTCTTTAATCGATTTCTTTCAGCACCGCCCGGCTAATACAAGCACAAAGTAGCTTAAAGGTGACTTACCTCTCCTCGTATTCACATCGAGAACCCAAAGAAAGCAAACGATAATTTGTAACAAGAAATGAAATGAATTTGCCATGTTTTAAGACTAAAGCAATTTATCGCAACGTTATTATCGACTAGAGCGAGGTATCTAGTTGAAATATTTAAACTATCACAACCTGGAACGTCGTTCAAGGCGTCACACTTTTTATTGTTTATACGTGCCTCACCTGAAACTGTAAGTGTATTTTTATGTTTAAAATTGAGGAAATGCGTACACGTCATAGTGAATGAAATAAAATAACTATAATAGTTACTAAAAATTGTTGTAAAGAATCGGCAAAATATAAAACACAAAGGTATGCTTTTACCATTTATTCTTGGGTTATGTCTAGAATGTCATTTCTTATAAGAAAAATGCCCTAATCGTATATTTCCAGTATTCTACCGGTTCAAGAAAAACCCTTTATCTATTATACTCCCGTAAGATGTTCCTGAGAGGACATACCGATTGAGTTTGATATCAAAATACCTCCTTTTGATCAGACCTTTGTAACTTAGCCAGCTCTGGTAATTCAGTAATGTGTTTTTCAAAACTCAAATCCCTGAAGAACATTTGGGTATCAAGTGTATCCTAGTCTATATTCATAAGCCAATGCAAATATCGACTTTGTAAATTAATCATCGAAATTCTTTATTTGCAGATATATTTCAATATTTTTATCTCCTGGTAACTACTACTTCAAAGCATTTTCTCGCAAACCTTTCAGCGCTAAATTAGTTCTAATTTTATCCCTCTTCGTTGTAAGCTCTTCAGATAATAAACTTGGATCTCCATAGTTCACAAAAAGCGATAGGTGACAAATTCGGTTAATATCGAAGTAATCCAGTTACAAAAGCATTACCATTCAGGTCTTTAAAGCTGTAAGGTACTTGTTTTCAAGATCGCTTAAAGTTAATTTTTTCTTTTTTTTTTTTTGGTTCCTTTGAAAACTATTTTGAAAGCCATACATTTTCTTTGGATACAAATCTCAAAATATTTATTAATAAATTATAATTATAATATATATTTAATTTAAATAAATTATTAGCACTCCAAAAATGATAGGAACTAACTAGAAGTTCGCCATATTTTCAATCTGGAATGGAGGGGATATGTCCCAAACATTGTTGTTGTGGAAAATCTACTGAAAGATGATGGGTGAATAATCACCTAAAATGAGTGTCAGTGTAGGAATAGGTACGTAACAGGCCCATGATATTTTATGCGAACGTTGGAGCGTGCACAAGGTTTTAACCTTTTGATTACCAAGGCTGTTTGGAACAGGAACTCGAATGATCCAACAAATGCCGCCAACTTGAAGAACTTTTAGTAAGTTACGATGACCAATCCTTGCATACCTTACTTAAATCCTGAAACCAAAAATCGGTCGAAAGAATGGCACAAATCAGAAGAAGGGCCTCCGCCTAAAGCACATATAATTTCTTCGGGGATTGCGAGGGGATTTTTTTATGACTTATAAAAGGAAAAAATAATACGCAAAGCCGACGTGAACAGAAACTTAAAAGTTGATAAAAGACAGGTAGTAGCGTCTGCCGATGACGCATTAATAATAGTTTACTCAAAGAAGAAGTTAATAACAGCTAGGCAAAGAAGCACAAACAATCGGATTAGAGATCAACGAAGGGAAAATCAATATAAAGTTTGAAAAAGAAGTAGACAATACAGAAGAATATCTATCAGTTCAAAACTACAAATTTGAAATAGTCAGTGTATTCATTTACTTAAGAACTACGGTGGAAACGAAAGGGAAAAAAGGAACCCAGGAAAGAATAACAGAAAAGAAAATCCGGTGTATGGGATAAATGGAAAATTGCTCAAATGGAAGAAAATAGGCACAAGAACTAAAATTAAGATATACGAAACATTCATAAGACCTGTAATTACGTACGCAGTGTCAACGACTGTACTGGACAAAAAGAGGAGAGCAATGCTCGGACCAAATAGAAAATTAGTTCATTGGAGAGTTGTGTATATGTTCCACTTCTCTATTCTTACTCGGACCAAACGTAACATGAGACGGAGAAAAACGACTAAGGATAAACCAGGTAATAGAAGACGAGGTAAACGGAGAAAATGTGGTAAGATTTATGAAATCACTTCGATTGGAATCGATGGGGCACATAATGAGAAAAACACTCACCGAGATGACAAAGAAAATAACTAAATGGGTCCCACTGCGGCAAAGAAGTAAGAGAAGACCGAGGAGAAGATGGTTGTATGACGTGGAAGAGGACATGAGGGTAGCGAAAATAATAAACTGGAAATTTACTTGCACGAAACAAAAGGAATTACGGGAAATAACGCGGGCAGCCATGGCACATGACAAGCTGTGGCATAAATGGGAGAGAGAACATAATCATAATATAATAATACATTGTGAAAGGATAGATGACCACATATTTGCCCAGTTTAATGGTAACCTATCGAAAGGTACTACAATTAAAATGGAATATTATTCTAATCTCAAGTGTAGGCTTCCGCGGTCGAAATCACAATGTCTAACTTGGTTTCCGGGTTGGAACCGCGTCTGGTTTGGCGTGGGTGCCGACGTTTCGTCCACTATTGCAAGGGACATCTTCAGGGCTGCTTGCCGATGTTGATCGTATTGCTGTCACTTGAAGACTGACCCGGACTCTGAGTGGCGCGACTAATATAGGGAGGAGGGCGGGGTGGTCGTACCGCTGTTAGAACGCGGCGTGGAAGCAGAAGTTTGTGGCACGACGTGAGTGGGAAGGGATTCAATTTTACCGTGGAGAAGTCAATGACACCAAACTTCTGTCACGTGAATCTCATTTTTTCCCTAGAAAATTCCGTGACTCTATCGACATTTACAAACATCCACATAATCTAAACAGAGATGGGCGTTATTTGCTACATTCATCTTGGCATTCTCTTCTCCACGGTAAAATTGAACCCCCTCCCACTCACGTTGTGCCACAAACTTCTGCTTCCACGCCGCGTTCTAACAGTGGTACGACCCCCACCCTCCTCCCTATATTAGTCGCGCCACTCAGAGTCCGGGTCAGTCTTCAAGTGACAGCAATACGATCAACATCGGCAAGCAGCTCTGAAGATCTCCCTTGCAATAGTGGACGAAACGTTGGCACCCACGCCAAACCAGACGCGGTTCCAACACGGAAACCAAGTTAGACATTATTCTAATCTTTTATTTGGGATATTAGGGCATGTGTTTGGCAAGAAACGGCCTGAAAAATTAACAATGCCAGATCTCATACCCCATGAAGAACGAAGGATGTTTTAAATGAAGGTTTGGTTCCTAGTGATTTTTGATTAAGTAAATTTGAAACTCACACAACGCGGTGAAAGAGTTCTTTGAGGACGATTTAGGAAAATTAATTTCACGTTGGGACAAGTGTATGCAATTAAATGGAGATTATATATTTTGATAGAAATTGACGAAAGTCCTAGAACGTTGGAAACATCCGTCGTATGTGCGTATTTTGTTGTAATATTGACAACCTTCTTTTTCCCTGAAATCTACAACATTTGAAGCATGATTTCTTTGAATATATGACATATTTCGGGTTGATAATAAAGGAGACTCCTTCTTTCCTTTTATCACTTTCGGAATGTTGTTTTATTAAAAGAATATTTGTTTCTTGGGATTTGTATCCTACAAATTATTCTTCTTCTAATTGTGATGCCATCCGTTGATTATCAATTCTCAAATAGCCCCTTAATTAAACAAAAAAAAAATTGGTAACGAGTATGATTCTGGGCATTCATGGCATTGATATCCCAATACCTCAATGAATATGTCTCACACAGAGACACTTGACAACAGAAGGACGTATATAAAAGCTGCACCTCAGGCTACTTTCGATATTCCCTGCCAAGATAAGAATTGAGAAGTAGTTGAAATATCAATATCTGAAACACGAGGAACTACTTCGAGCCTCAAGTGATGTCAGGTAGAGAGGAAACGAGTGGAAAAGTTAGTGGATTTGGATGATACTTACCTTATCTCAATGAAGACCCCAACATCATTAGAGTAGTGAAAGATGCCATATGTACAACATGCTCCGAGAAGGGAAACCCCCAGCATGTTCTTCTTAGATTATAGTTTTGAAGTCTGTTCTGAGGGGGTGAGAAACTACAATCTAATAAGAATTAACAACGCTGAGAACGGTTGAAGAATCGCAGCACGTTCTTTCTGAAAGTCAAAGGCTGATTGATATGGCACTCAAGCATTTAATTGATCAATTGCCGATATCCAAACGGTTAAGGTTAATGTAACGGCGGGACAAACAAATCTTCTCTGAGCTAGTGAAGAAATGGAGTAAGCCAGTGACGATTAAGTGCCATACATTTACAAGTAATTAAGAAAATCTGTTAGAATGTGCAGGTTATTTTAATCTAAATTAGATTGTCCTGTCCACTATTAAGCTTCTATTTTCCCCTCAATCGATACATCTTTTCGGATATGGAACTCGATATATCAATGTGCGGTCTCACTCCTATGAGTTTATTAATTTATCTTTTCAAACGACCTGTAAATTCATTACTAACCACCTCCTCATCTCTTCAGATTATTCGTGCAATTTATGTGATAGTAGAAGTCTCCCTTTCGGTAACTAATTAGAAAGAGTTTAAGTTTTTCGTTGAAAACCTGAAGAAGAGAAAAGAAAATTTCGCAAATGAATGGAATTCTGGCGCCACTTCTTCTTCGTCTGTAACCAGAAGCCGGATTTAGAATTCTACAGTCAGGACCATTTGTCGTGGTGTTGAATTTACGCAGGTGGTATGCCCTTCTTACGCGTAGCGATTGGCCAAAACACAACTGGTACCAGGGCTGTATTTAGAACGCTTTGAAACAGTACCTTCACCAAAACCATTTTTTCACGATATCCTGTCATTTCTTTACTTTCTTTTGCCTTTTTAGATTTTCACACATCGAGCGTGTAAATACACAGCGAATGCTTCACACATTCGTTATCCTCAAAAGTTATTGGAAGAGGTTACGTGCTGCCCTTGGATGCCAAGAAGCTCCAAGAAACAGGAACTGAAAAGGGTAAAAAGAAAAGCGAATCATGTCCTCTTTTGTGCTTTATTTGTTTCTCTTTCAAACGTTTATCAATACAATGTTACTTAATGCCATCAGTCAGAGACCTAATCTATAAATAGGTAAACTTATATGCGAGCGGCGCAATGCCACATCATCTCTTGAAATATTTTGTACCACTTAGTATAGTCCAACACTGCGATAGAAAATAGAAAAATGGAAAACGCAAAGAACAAGGGGAAAAAATAAATTAGAAGCGCTTCTTCGTAAATAATCCTGCGTAGATAGTTTGAGACCGGCGCGAGGTAATATGTTATATGGAGCAGCAAAATTAATTTTTCACCTACATACATACATACATAAGTCAAAACGAAAAACATATCTATCAATAACGAACGACTATTTATCCTTATCGCTCTCCTCCTTTATCGTCCCGTTCGCAAGATTACCATTTATAAAGAAGTTATCGTACATTCCGTTGGATACGTTCGATTTTTTCGCTTTCTTCTCCGATTTGGCATCGCCGTTGAATAAGTTGTGATTTTCATCGACCATCAGGTTCTGATTCTTTTCGCCCGAACTGTTATCGTTTATATCTTTCGGGTGATGTTCGTCTTCGAAGCAGTACTTGTGGGTACCGTCTCCGCTTCTTAACACTCGACGATGGATCATATCGTCGGGGGTGGTTTTTAGATCGTAAGCCACTCCAATCCAAGAGAGAACGTCGATGATGAAGGTGGTAAAGCTGAAGGACGTACCGTATTCGGCGGCCCTGTAGTCCCACGGGAAAGCGTGATGGTAATTGTGCCATCCCTCGCCGACGGTGAGGAAGGATACGAAGAAGCTTTCGACTGCTAACATCGTTCTGAAAATTGATTCAATTTATATAAGTGTTGGTCATAGCTAGATTAATACAAGGCGGAAGTTGGGAGAGAACGATTTGAGACCATAGGTATAGTAAGAAAAACAAATTAACATTGTAGTAATAGGAAGGATTAGGATGATACTGTGGAAGCTGTGCGTTATCAAACTCATTCAAATTTTGTTTGTGTTGTAGTAAATGCTTTCTTGACAATTCTATCCTTTTTCCTCCCAAAATCCAGAATTACCGGTAAAAGAGTTTATAACAAAAATTTAAGGAAGGAATAACTCATGTAATATGAAGATGACGAGTGGTTGGCAAAACTTCGGTTTAAGAAATTGTTTTTCGATAATAAAACTGTTTCTACCCTTATGTATGAGAAATATAAGAAAAAAAAAGTGTACACTTACTTGTCGTACGGTTTGGTTCCGTAGAAATGGGCTGCGCTATTGACCAACCATGTAATGTGGAGCAATATGACGTATCTTGAAAAATAGCAAATCAGAAGCGAATTCCAGTACCTCTCGTCCCAGAACCAAACTGGAATCGTCACTGGTAAAGCGAGCGCAAAAAGGAGGTATAAGGGCTTGTAGAAGCTGAAACACAAGTTTTAATTGATATAAACATGTTAAGATCAAATTTGTTCAAATTTTACTGTAATCTAGTGTGGTGAATTTTGTGCTGCATACACACATAGCTGCATGCGATTGTTATATAATAAAAGTTCATAGCGCGATCTCTTTCTCTCTAAAGGTAACCCACTATTAGCAACAAGGATAGAAACGTACAAGGAAGCCTACTGTTTGTAGGAGGTGACGCTTCGCGTTGATAGTAACCGACCTCTCGAGTTAGGCATCCAAGCTAGTTATGATAAACGTCGATTTTTCAATTTCTTCTGACTTATTTTAATTAAAGAGGGAAAGAAGAAATTGATACGGAGCGATACTCAAACGCTCTCTTTGTCTAGCTGCAATCGGTTATTAAATCATAAAAGCTAATAATGCGATCCTTCTCTAACTGACGACGAATCATTAACAGCGACAAAGGTAGCAACGTTCACGTCAGCGTACTCCTCGGTTCCAAGACAGAAGGGAACGCTTTGCGGTAAAAATAATCGATGCTTAGGAGTTAGGCACGCCAGCTAGTTACGTGTATACCATAAACGCTAATCTTGCATCTTCGTCTGAATTTTAAGTAAATACGGAAGGAAAATGTCGATGAGAGGTGACAGTAGAACGCTATCTTCATCTGGCTGCATATAAAAGCTAATAGCGCATCTCTCCCGCTCTCTCACTCTCTCTCTTTAGTGGCAAATCACTACCATTAGATAGAAACAATCAAAGAAACCTATTGTTTGCTTCGCGTTCATAATAATCGAACTTTCGAGGTGGTCATCCCAGCTAGTTGTAATAAATGAGGATCTAGCATCTTCTTTTGACTAATTCAATTAAAGAAAGAAAGAAGATATTGATACGAAGTGATACTAGAACGCTCTCTTCGTTGAGCTGCGATCGGTTGTTATATAATAAAAATTGATATCGCGGTCTCTCTTTAAGTAACAGCAAATCATTATCAGCGACAAAGATGGGAACGATCAAGTCAGTCTACATCTCTTTTCCAAGACAGAAAGCAATGCTTCACGGCCAAAGTAAACAGAATTTTGAAGTTAGACACCCCAGATAGTTGTGTGTGTGTCATAAATGCTGATCGTGCATTTTCTTTTGAAGGAGAGAAAATGTTGATGCGAGGTGACAGTAAAACGCTATATTCATCTAGCTGCATTTGATTCGTATATAATAAAATCTGATAGCGTTGTCTCTTTCCAGTTAACGGCATCATTTTATTTCTTGTTAGAATGAAAGAACACAAGATATATATAATAAAGTGTTATATTTGCATTACTGAGTTTAACTATGCTGCATTTGCATGTAACAAAGTTTCCTTATGTTTGCTTACACGAATCGAAGACTTTTTAATAGTACAGACAATGCTTACTATCTATTCGTAACTTGGTGCTATTACTAATCATTTTCCCTGTGAAAATCTGATTGATTCTTAAAAATTTCTTCGATGAGATCAAAAATTTGCATTTAAGATTGCCATATTTTTCCAAACCATACTCATTACATATTGATCTTCGATGGATTTTCGTGGATTCTTGCGACTGGTGTTAATCAGTTCCTTCGGGTTTTGTCGTAAGTCATTATTTAATATCGATATTTGCTCGTTCATATTGCCAACCCTTTCAATGTCAATATTCCTGAAGAAGCCAAAAGTACGAAAAGCAAAAGCTCGATGCAAAGTACCGTGACGAAAAACACCAAAGCAGTTTCTAGTTATTGTCGGTGTCGTCAATGTTTCGTCATTATTTACTATCGATATTTTCCTGTTCGTATTGCCAACGTCTTCAATGACAATATTCCTGAGGAAGCCAAAAGTATGAAGAGCGAAACGCCATTTTCAAATATTGTGATGATAAAAACAAACGAAGTTTCTACTTTTTGTTGATATCATCAGTATTGTTAGTCAATTGTTTCGGGTTTTGTCGTACGTCATTATTTAATGTCGGTGTTTCCCTGTTCATATTGTCAACTTCTTCAACGTCAATATTCCTGAACGTTTGGACCTACGAAGAGTGAAACTCCGGTATCAAATATCGTGACAGCGAAACACGAATAAAATTTCTACTTATTCTTTATGTCGTCAGTGTTGTTAGTCATTTCTTTCGAGTTTTGTCGTGCGTCATTATTTCAATGTCAGTGTATTTCTGTATATATATATATATTTCGTGACCTTTTATACTTATCTTATATGATAGATCTCTACCACTAATAGGTCAATAAAACAAGGCTGGTTTGAACGATAGTTATATTTTCATTATAAATTCATATTTTATGAAAAAATCATAGAACGAGAAACATGTGGGATAAATATCATGAATTAAGAAGACTATAAATAAGAAACAATTCGAGATTATAGAACGATTAAAAAGCAACTAAAAAAGTTTATCGAGAACTAAGGAAGACGAGGATGGAATTCAAACAGAGTAGTATGTAACACCAAAAGCACATTAAGAAATATTAGATCGATAAGCTGAGGATTTATAAGAGACATTTTAATAACGTCGTAGGGCACAAATTATAAGGGAAAATACTGTACGAAGAGAACAATGCTGAAATGCCTGGTCCATTGGTGACCAGCACTAAACGAGTGAAGTATAGGGGAAAATAAAAATTTATATAAGAGCACGAAAGAAGCAATTTATTACTAAGAAAAGGGTTATGACTATGCTTCGACAAACGCGCGTCTTATTCGCTGAAAGAACAGTCCAGATGCAGCGAACAAGACAAAGCAGACATCTGAAATTCGTATAGGTACATCTCCTCCTTCGGCTAACACGCGTCTTGTTCCCTGTATATAGATTGTTCTTTCAGTGAGTAAGGCGCGCGTTTGTCGACGTTTAGTTATGACCACAAGAAGTATTCGTTTCTTCGCTCATCGATTCAGATAATGAAGAGTATTTCCAGGCCATAAAAGTCATCAATAAGAGCAAGCTAACTGGTACCAAAAGTTGCCCAAGAATTACGCAGTGACGAATCATTACAACACAATAGAATCTTTGTTCCTTTAACGATGAAAATTGATCTAAGGCAAATATTAACCGACAGAACAAATTTTCCTTCTGGTATTACGCGTTCTTCAAGGCTCAATTCTGCAACCGCCACCATTAACGTATTGACCCCTTAGCTCATTGAATTGCCGTTTTCCCTCTTTATTATCTAAATTATTTGTGCAATCCGGTAAACATTGGCGAAAGGAATTATCACAAGCGGACAGCATCAGATCGTCTGTGTTTGTCGTATTAATTTTAACGGCAATTAGGATCGTACAGCGACAATGCGCTTTGATCTGTGCTGTTAAATTCGAGTAAACCTCATAAAAGTTAATTAATAGCGCAAATACGCAATACACGTAATACGATCGAAAATTTAAATAAGAAACGACATGAATATTCATGCTTTCTAATGGCGGATGGTTATTTAATCGTTTCTATTGTTGTCGATTTTGTGACAAATCGTCGCGCAATTCGTGACATAACCCTTTCTTACTCATCGAATTAGGGTAGCGCTCGGATTTGTTAAGAAAAGAATTAAGGAACCGAGACGTTATTGGTAGATAGCTTCCTCTTGTCCTAGTTCGAATACGGAAACTCTAACAGACATAAACATTTAAATATCGAAGGTCGAACTTCCTCAATGGTCTAATTAAAAGAAAAAGACCGAAATATCAATCAATTTGGGCAAGATCACTTATATTTTACATAATTTCGATAATTGCGGCTAGCCGACAGGAATAAATATTCGACTATTACATCAACGACGACATTCCAGTTCGTTCAACTCCTTCAAACACGAGTGGGTCCACGAATTTCGATTGCTACCACTAGTAGGTGCATACCATGAGCAGACGGTGTAAACGCGAGTATTAAATACGTAAACGAAAGAAATAGATGACTAACTGACCCAAATGTCGGTAACTATACGCCTCTCAATTCGGACGCCGACCGGCCTCAACCAGCATCAATAGCTAATAACGACGTTATATAAAGCATCTTTTCTCTCATAACTGCTGCTACAACTACGTGCATACGTGCTACGGGTAATTTATAGAAACAAAAATTGTTCTGTTTACGTAACGAGTAGGTCGAATCGTTCTCCGAAATTTGAAACAACGCCGGCGACGAGTAATGCAAGACGTCGAAGCGATGATTATAAACGGGATGATGATTAAATAAATAACGGTCCGGTCAATTTGGTAATTCTTAATTAATAAGTAATATGTTTATTCATGAAGGTTTTTGAATAAAAATAATTAATTTGGGGGTTACATAATCATATATATGCATATTAATCGGGCTTAAGAAACTGTTTACGGTAGATAAGAACGAGCTTATTTACCAAAGTTTTTCTGAAATTATTTCGTAAATCATGTAGGCAAACAAACATATTTGTTTGGCCGAAATATCGTGTGGTATTTATTTAGTTAGATAATTTTTCAACATATGAACTTGCAAATTAAGTAATGGGGCCGACTTTTTTCCCTTGTTTTATTCCAAAAAAAAAATTAGAATTCAACATTGTCCTCTTCAAAGTAACTACTAAGAGAATCGACACAGCGCTGGATACGATTCCTCCACACCTTACAGCAATGCTGAAACTTGGATACTGGAATAGTCTTCTGCTGGTCGACTACAGCCGTTTGAGTGCTGTCCAGTGCCCAAAAGCGACCTTCGTGGAAGTGTTGGGAAGCGGAAAAAGTCACAAGGACTGAATTCGGGTGAATCAGGAGACTGAGGAGTTACATGAATATTCTTACTGCCCAAGAAACGGTACATTGTAATTGCTGTGTTTCGAGCCGCATTATCGTGGTGCAACACCCACCTCTTTTTCTTGTCATCACATAATAAATAGGCTCCGTAACAGAGGGCTCTAATCAGATATATATGCAAAAAGTTCTCTGAGTGAGTAGTCAATTCATTTTTTAAAATCAAAAGAGTGACAAACGTTTCGAATATGTTCTCCTCATTTTCAATATCGAAACGCCAGCAATAAAAGGCTAAAATTACAACCAAATCAAAGGGAACAAGGTGATGGTGAAAGAAAAAAGGGCAAAAAGGAAGCCTAGTCTTACCCGTTAATTCCAACCACGAAAGGAAATCGAATTGTCACCCACATCACTACTCAAACTTCCCAATGAAAAGATTCAACGTTTTGTTTAATAATTGTAATAATTTAATTTAATCACAATAAAAATTTTTTTAAACCCTTTTGAATGATTTCTTTTCCAAAATGGAACCCAAAGTCTCTCAGTCGTACGAAAACATGTCGACCGGTGAAACACATGGCAAAAAACCACAAAATCCGAACCAAGCGAGACGCAGGAGGAAAGAGAGAGAGAATTTGATTGTAAGTTTGGCCCTTTTGTTCTTAGCATTTCGACGTCTATCACATTCTTTTATCCTTTGACTTTATATAAATAAATTGACTCTTCAGTCAGGGAATTTTTCTCGTCGGTGGAAGAATCTACATTATCATAACTGTCAACTTCTGTCAACTTCGCTCCGGACGGGGCAAACTTTGTCTTTTTCGCAAGTGCCTTCTTTGAAACACCTAGGCCCTTAATAAAATACTGGCTCCGTAGGTCTGCTGAAGTTTTGGAAAAGTCTCCGTTGCACTGTGTTCAAGTGTCAAGCAAAACACGATCGCACAGCTTTGCTCAAAATTCGTGCCACTCAGAGCGCACAAGTAAAACCATCGTCACGAACAAATCACGTGACCGCAGCAAGTTCCAACTCGTACTGATGGTGTATCACATGTTCACCTGCCCTTCCTCCAAGTCTCGCGTTAAAAGTGTTGCCTGATCGACCACTAGGCTACCAGTCTCATTACATTATTAAAATACCTCGTACAAAGCGGCTACAAATTCAAAATTGCTCCCAATGAAAACAGCCATTTCTCCGCTTGACAAGTACTGAATACTACGGACTAGTTTTGAGGTGTAGTAATTATTATGATTATATTAACAATTGGAGCTAGCTAGTACATGAGGACACTTAATAGTTCACAAAATCAAAGTCGCGACCCGCTGGGCATCGTTTATTTTGCCAATCCTCTCGTTAACCTACCCAATTATTTAATATAACCCCTCTCCCAAGGGGGCCAGGAACCACAACTCTACAACAAAATTATACATCGCAAATCTTCGTTCTAACAAAGCAGTGCACCATGTGAAAGTCTAAAGGTTGGCTCTCAATCAAATAAAGGTAATGTTGAGCATTTTTAGGCCGTATGCAGAAGTATTACGGTTAAGTCTTCAGCAATGATTCATTGCTTTTAGCTTGAGGCTTATAATCTAGATATTTGACCATTTTAGTTTTCTTTGTCACTATTGTTTGTTCGTTCCAATATCTTCTAGTTTCTATTCACATGTTCATGCTATGTATGTCTTAGAATTCTCTTACTTCTTCGCTTTCCATGATATCGTTTTTTACCTAGTATTATCATATTCTTCATTTCTAACTTGCTCCTATCTCGTAGATATAAGAGGTAAGTAGAATTTAAATTAGAAGTGCACAATGAAATATCCTCCAACAATATGAAATGCCAAAATGATGTACTTATGTCCTACCTCGAATAGGACAGATTATATAAATGATCGACGTTCAATAAGAAATATAATTTTAAAAATTCCAATAAGAATCCAATACGACACAAATTAGAATTAAACAGAAGTTTAATCGAACACGTTGTAAAGGTGAATTAACGGAATTTCAGTGTAGGAATGAAACCCACAACTTAGAAATCTGTTGTTAGACGCAGTGAAACACGAGAAACAGAGCAATTGCTATAAAGATAAGATATAAGAAGCGTTAATGAATCGAGTAGAAAGTAAAGATATAAAAAACAATAAAAAGTGGAAACTATAAACCGGTAGAGAACGACAATGGAGATAAAAGTGGCACGAGCACATTTCCAGGATCGGCGGCGATTGAAAAAGTTATCGACAGATCGAGCACGTGAAAAAAAAAAACGATTAAGGTAAGAGAATAAGATGGAATGGTATACAGGGTTTATCATAACTATTGAGTGAAATTTATGTACAAGATTATACGAGGTAAAAGTAAATCAATGAGTGTAAACGAAAAACGATTGGGTACATGAAAGTGTAGTTTTAGAACCACTGCAATACGTGTTGTCGAATGATATTTAAAAAGGGCACGGGCCATCGGACTCTCGGGCGTGGTTTGGTTTCCGTACCTAGAAAAATTTCACATTCAAAGTTTGCTAAAATTTAAATTTGAAATTTGTAAATCCAAAAACTAACGGAGACACATAGGACAAAACTACAATGCAAGATGCTATAAAAACTATCCAGAGTCAACGATTGAGATGATTGAAAACTTCCAACATATTTAATGTTCTACCAATAACAAGATTAAAAATTAACACAAGGTCATTAAAGAATTACAAAAGAGCTTTTTGGAATCACTCGCGATGACTTACGACGTTTGGTTGAGGATTAGGCAGAAGTCACTAATGTGCAGGCATTGTGTTAGAAAAAGTATTAAACAGGCAGGACGAGACTGGCTTTGAGGTTTCGAAAGGTATCACCTGATATTACTTAAGAAAACACGAAACACATCGTTAGATCTGGCTATGCTTTTTTAATTTTGATAAATCAGTCACAGCGAAATTTTTATCAATATACGGTGAAGTTATAGACAAAAAATTACGCCGGAAAAAAAGTATAATGTTCATGTAAAAGGAGTGTTAACACTTGAAAATCCACCAAAACTATTTGCAAGTAAGGAAGAAAAACAAATGAGTAGTGCTGTTGGTGTTGAACCAAGAATTGATGTAACGCCTTTTTGCTGTCCAATTGCTATTGGAAATTACGTTCTTCTGGCATTTATATTCCAAAGGAAAAGTTGGAAGCAAGATCTACTGCCAGGAGCTCCGACAGATTGCTTGGGCTTTTCTCAACAATTTTGGGTTAGACGATTGATAATATTTTTGTGAATGCACCATTTTCAAAAGTTCGAACGTACAACCATTGAGGCTCCTGCGTTATTCATCATAAATGGACACGCAAACCATAAAACCGTGCAGTTTTGGCAAAGAATGTCAAAGAAAATGACGTAGTGCTGTTGGCTGTTCATTGTAATTATAGAATGCAACCTCTTGATGTGTCTTTCTTTGCATTACTATAAGGTCATATATCAATCATGGTCTCAAATACTAGTGATCGACCTTTTCCTTGTAACATACTAAATAAATTGTTACGGCCATTTGTTACAGTTTTCTGTATTGTTACTTGCGGCCTCTCTCACTTCAACGTTTGACGTGTAGATGGTATCCAGTGTTCGTAATTTTCGATTCAACAACATTCAATACGGCATTCTGCTTGTAATGTTGAGTTGGCTAGGTAATTACGTTTTCGCTTTTAAGTCTCGTTGTCGAGGATATACACGGAAATTCGACTCTGAGAAATGTACTATACCGTTATATGAATCTGCAAGTTTCGCTTCCCTAATTTTGCTGTTCGAAGTAATCGTGCACGTTTGTATTGGCGTTTCCCTCATTTGGAGGTGAGTCTTTCCTTTTTGGTAATTACAATGTCGTTATTCTTCTCTTTCGCGTTCTTATAGGGAACTATTGTAAGCTAGTATATGCTAGTAGAGTACTAGTATAGGATTAGTAGGAAGTTAAGATTTACGTTTGAGATCTTCTGGGAACTACCGTAGGAGCTAGAAGCAGACTTAGTCTTCAGTTTGTTGTGTCCGGCTGGATTTCCGACATTTTTACACCAAATTCGAGAAATCCCGCCATCTTGGATAGCTTCCGTCACGATACTGATTACCACGCCATACGAAGTTTGACAACCGGAAATACGTTACGTTAAGTGACGCTTTTATTTATATTTTTGGCTCGTTGGGTTTTGTCAAAGTTTTCCTAGAATTTTTGGTAAATTTATTCTTACTTTTGGAAACATTCAATTCTTTTAGTATTTTAATGGGGGAAGGGAGAGATTAGATTGATTTTCGGATAATTTAATAATATATTTGTTGAAGGAAACAATTAATTCTTTTATCAGTTTAAAAGGGGATCACAGTTACTTGCCACTTGCATATATTATTGTTCTAATTACATTCTGCTAAAGCTCTAATGTTCCAACCGTTACCAAGAGTGTGTAAACCTTAGATAAGAAGCTAGCTTAATTGAATTTAATTTAATCGTTTCAACTCAAGTGACAAATATAGTGCTGTTAAACGTCATTCTCTAGCCTCAATCCTTTTTTTTTTATTTCTTTCATGTTATTTTTAAGTAGAGTGTTCAAGTAGTTTTGCTGGTCGCTTCACGACAGGATAAAGATCCAGAACGTAGACGGTTTGGATAACCTCGTATTACCTATGACAGAAGCTGGAGGGTCTCTCTGCGTCAAGACACTCAGATGTGCTCCAGTTCTATAATAGTAGAGTGGCGCCTTGTTACTAATAAATTCTCGAACTTTAATCTACACCGTTTCCATTGGGCTAGCACGGCCTGAATCGCCATCTGCATCACCAACGAGGTGGATGGTTCGAACTGTAACGTCGAACTTCCGTATTGGTCACGTTTCTGACTTCTCCGTTTATCATTTTAATTTAACCAAAAAGTTTTACAAGCCAGAACAAAATTCTGACTGATTTTCTCCAAATATTTGTTTGCATGTCAAGTACAATAGATCATGCAAAGTCGTCAGAAATTATCCAACCAGTTACGTCAATAATGGAACTTGTTCCGAATGAAGTACCTGATAGAAAAGGTGGGCAAAACGTGGCAATGTTCGTTAGAAATGAAGACGACTTTGTTCTGCTAAAAAATTGCACCACATGCCATCCAAATTCGACTAAAAATCCAGGAAAACCCATGTACCTTGAACTAGTGGTCACTATATGGCAGATATTGAGCAAGCACATGTGGAAAAAGCCAAACCATCCAGTATGGTAAGTGAAAGAATAGATCCAAAACGATGCGTTTGAAGAAGTTATACTAGAAACAAAAATTTTTATTCGTAACGCTTCACAATAAGATATACAATTTTACCTCTTGCTTCAGACCAGTTGATTTATTCTTATTTTCGAGGATTTGGAATTAAATTTTATTTGCAAAATAAGCCTTGTTGTAGGTCTTTGTGTTAGTTTAAGAGAAATATGTAATACTTAAGTTTCTTCGTTTTTCATCATGGTGTACCATTTTACTCACACCCATTGGGGTAAAATGAATATGTTATCTCTGTTTATGTACACTTTCCTTGAAAAATTCAACTTAACGAATTTTTTTGCTTTTATCTAATAAAAGTCCGTTAAAGGTGCTATTCAGGAAATGATTCACTTTTATTTATTATGCACTGTAGGCTTTGGAGGCTCTAAATAAACTTATCTATGACACCCCTTCACAGACTTCTGTGGTTTCCATTTTTCCAAGTCTTCTTCCGCCACCGTTTTCTCATCTTCTTATTCCTCTTTTGTCCTATCGGTCTCCTAAACAGTACCTGTTTCGCTATGCTCTCCTGCTGCATCTTTCCAACGTGTTCGAACCATCTTAATGTTTGAGCCTTTATGGTATACATATTGTTATTCTTGGCTCGCTAAATAGTGTGCATATCTCTTGGCTCGGACTTCTTTGCCATCTCTCTTCCATATTTTTTCCTCCCAAGATTCTGCTTGATGCTTCTCGTTCCCACCTGCGCCCTCCGTTAGCACCCACACATCGCTTACACAGGTCATCGTTGGCCTGCATATTCTTTATACTTGGTACTTCTTTATACATGCTTCGATTTCATTAATGTATTTAAGGTCTCATACTTTTAGTTTGCTTTGGCCATTCTGGCTATTATCTCTTGTTCTTCTTACCGCTCTCTCCCTACTTGTACTCCCAAATACACAAATTCAGTAACTCCTTCAGAGTCATACTTTCTTCCGTTTCCGTCCACTAAATGTCAATCTTCTCGCTGGTTCTTTCTCTTGACCTCCTATTAGCATGTATTTTATCTTTTGTTCATTGACTTCCAACGCAAATTCTTTTGTTTATTTCGTTAGTTTCTTCGTGCTGTTCTTCAGTTGCTTCTCGGATTTCGCTATTGGAACCATATCATTTGCAAAAGCAATACGTTGATGATAATTTTGAAATATAGTATCTTCTCTCTTCAGACCGCTGATCCTCATTTACTGCCTTCATAACAAAGTTAAAAATCGTTGTCGATACTGGGTCTTTTTACCTAACGCCTTTTATGACTTTAAATTCTTCAGATCTCATTCCGTTCCATAGTATCTCGTTTTTTGTTTCCTCTAGTGTGATTTCTGTTAATCTTACTTGCTTTCTTGGCACATCTAGTTGTAAAGCCCGTTTTACATTACCATATTAATTTGTACGTAAAAATTTAATACTATTTTATACTATAATATAAAGCACTGTACCATTTTTCTGTGCAAAATCATTGTATGAAATTAGAACCTGTACTATTTCAATACTTTTTACTTGCGCCTGCTCACTAGTCTGCATTGCACGTATTCCAATCTAACCTCATTTTCTTATGTTTACGTCTTGTCCAGTCCCGTTAAAGTATAAAATTAACGTTGGTTTGTACATTATACTGTGGTCGTGTCAGCAAATCTTCGTTTTACTAAAAGTATTAGTTATTAGCTATGCAAAAAATTTATCTTTTTGGAGGTTATGAGAAATATTTCTAAATACTGTGTGATACTGGTGTACAATTTGAAATGAGGATGTAGCTTGGCACAGAATCATAAGCCGAATTTTTGTACTAGTTCATAATACATATGTAATAGCTCTGACCAATGATGGAGTCTAGATTCATACAATAATCTTGTACAAAAGACTAGTAAAGCGTTTTACTTTGTACTATAAAATAGTATTCAATTGTTTGGTACAATTTAATATGATAATGTGAAACGAACTTAACATTTCACTTTTATAAATGTTTCTCTTACAAAAACAGATATAGCAGTTTAACTAACAATAAGTTGTATGCCACTTTTGGCCACTCTCTTCGAAATACTTTTCTCATGAACCTTAATTTTCGGTCTTATACAGCTTAATTTAAGGTTTTATATGAGTTAATGTTGGCTCAATCTGACTCACAAATTACTTATGTGTAACTTCTTTTTTAATTTAAGGGTTATTTGTTATCCGTAACTAACCGAATTCGTTCCTGAAAGTTTCATTACCTGGCAATTCAAACAAACCTACAACGATTCATATTGTAATTCACCCTTGCTCTACGTTTTATCCAATGTATTTGCTTATTTGCTTCGAATTCCACTTCTTACGTTTCCACATTACTTTAAATTTATCCCTAAACTTAAAAAAATCGACAACAACGATTTCGAAATACCCATTTATATTTTTGTTTTCTACAAAGCGCAGCTCACCGTAGAGAAGGTCAATAATCCAATCAGTTCCACTTTCTTCTCCAACAAAAAGGCGGATTAAATCTAGATAGTTTCGCCGGTAGTTTCGGAAATAGAGCATTCTTCACGGTCCCACCTATGTAATTCGTCCGCGAAAACGCCGTTCTCGGTGAAATCATTATTCAAAACGAAACTAATACGAATTTAGTCCGTTCATAGCGATTACCCAAGCTTATAAACGGGCACAGGTCGTAATCGGTATCCGCAATTATTTCGAATAGGTAATTTTCGTCTGTGTCGAGGTCTTTACGGACGAAACCGGAGAATAATTGTGATGTATACATACATACATATATGTAATTAGTAGGATGCCGAATTTGAAGAAAGTTTTTGTGTAAGTTTATATAATCGTCTCGATACGGAGATCGAGGGCACCGAATAATAATGAATAAGTAGGGCACAATTAGATGTAATAGTCGCTTTTGGATTTTCAGATGTAAATCGTTATTTAAACGTATCATGATGTTGTATCATTTCTTGTCTAGCGTCTATAAGATGTTAGAATAGAAAGTAATCAACTGCATTGAATAGTTAGGCTGTGATATAAATAGGAACAAAGATGAAACCGCAATTATTCTGATAGCAACTACTGGTAATTAATTGAGGATTAACGTTTCTCGGATTGATAATCGTCCAAGATTGTTCGAATTCCTTTAAGAAAATTTTCGAGATAAAGAGTCCCATCTGGAAATATTCTTCTCCTTTTCCGATCTAAGCATCTGGACCTACTTATTCGATATTCATGGTACATATCATTTATTCTCCGAGAAAATTAATTCGAGCGAATCAAATTGATGAAAGCATTTTAAAAGTGAGAGGAAGCCAAAATCCTCACAGCTTATCTACTCTCTATGCTTCTTTCTCTACTTTTCTAAGCAGAAATAAAGCGATCTCAACATACGTGGCGTCTACTCGCCTCTAACACCATTAATTTAATAAGAAAAAACGCGCTCCGACCGCAATCTCCGATGCTTTCTTTGCCTTGATTGGATAATTAAAAGGCGGAATCGCGTAGCTACACGTTCGTATGTATGTCAGCGCACGTTTATTACTATTACGATAGATATATAATGATTGATGATGGATATTAGAGAGCAAGTGCCGTTATACGTACGTTTCCATGACTCTCTGTATGTATATGGACGTTGGCGGTCGGTGATTCTGCCACGACGTTCAACACAACAAAAATACGTTTTCCATTTCCGTCGAAAGCTCGCCGATTAAAGTTCCTTGCCATGCAAAAACGAAGATATTCGCCGAAGCAGTGAAATTGACACAGAATCCGATAAATGGTCGCGCCAATTACGATTGATTTCACTGAAGTGGGAACTATGTACGCGTTTCACCCCACACGTTCGCCTATTTGAATGAAAGTCGACGCTCGGAGGCTGACTTTGACCCGAAGACCCCGTGGGACTACGCTAAAGGTCGTTCTTTGTTATGTTGAGGATGACCTACTATAATAACATGATGATTATTTTACTTTGTAGGTGTTGCAAGTAAAAATTATGACTTGTGTACGGATTCTGACGAAATGTATTAAAGCATTTCGTAAGTTTCATCTCAAAACGAAGTAGTTTCCAAATGATTTCTATTGGAACCAAGATAAGGATCACGCCCAATCTATTGCCAATACGTTATTACCATATATGTTAGTAGTAACGTACTAGCAACAAACCATGCTATCGACAAATGTCAACAATAAAACTATTTTGTGCTTTCAGTTTAAGGAAAAATTTATGTTATGTGTAAGCAGCATCTTATCGTATGTTCAAAACTAAGGACTGTAAGGAGAGATATGTACCTCAGCATCTACTCGCTATGCAGTGAAGCACTACCAACATACCCATCCGTTTGACAAATTTCAATAATACAACTATTTTGTACTTTAAGTTTAAACAAAAGTTTCTGTTATGTTTTCGATAACCAGCATCTCATCTTACGTTCAAAATTAGAGAGATATGTACCTCAGCATCTATTGGCCATATAGTAAAGCACTACCAGCGGAACCATTCAACCGAACATATTTCAAGGATAGAACTATTTTGTGCTTTAGCTTTAAGGAAAAGTTTCTGTTATGTTTTTGATAACCAGGATCTTATATTATGTTCTAAACTTAGGACTGTAACGAGAGATACGTACCTCAGCATCTACTCGCTGCATGGCGAAGTACTATCAACATAACCATCCGATTGACAAATTTCAGGAATAGAACTATTTTGTGGTTTAAATTTAAGGAAAAGTTTCTGATATGTTTTTGACAACCAGCATCTTATCATGCTGTTGACAAATTGACAAGAATGAAACTATTTTTAGAATAAGTTTAATGAAAAGTTTCTGTTATTTGATTTTATTTTATTTATTTATTTGCCCAACAGAACATTACATTGCAATTGCAGGAGAACTCGTTTTTATAATAACTAAAATTTAACATAGATCAAAATTAAATTGAATTAAATCATGTATAAAAATATAATAAAGATAGAAGGCAGAAATATAAATAATGCATGGTAATCAAGCAACATATATGTAGAAGATATTTATAAAGCATATCTATTGCAGTGTGCGTTTATGATATGCTTAAATGAAGGTAACGAGTTCAAATAAATATCTGCATAGGAAGATATCTGATTGTAATTGCAGGGAATCAGATAGATAGGTGATTTTATCATTAAATTGGTTCTGGGAAAGGGAAGATAGAAAGTTGAAGAGGGACGAGTGAAAAATTGTGGCACCAGGAAACTAAATAAAAATAGAATCTCCGAACAGTCGACTTCATTGTGAAGAAGTTTGTGAACGAAATTAAGGCTGAAGAAGAAGCGTTTGAAGGAGAGGGAAGGTACTAGAAAACGGGAAATCAGTACGGAATGTACTCTCGAAGGGTACACGCCATCTACTTTGTACCACAGGAATTTGATAAATCTCCGCTGAACAAGCTCCAATATATATTTTTGAGTTCTATAATGGGGATACCAGAACAATCCAGCATATTCCAACTTCGTCCTCACCAACGTAAGGTGTAGCGTATTCAATACTGTAATATTTGTAAAGGATCGACAGTTCCGAATCCAGAATCCTAAAGCCTGCATAGTCTGCCCCGTCACGTTGTTAAAATGAATATTGAAATTTAGCTCTGCATCAAATGTTACTCCCAAATCCCAGTCACATCAGCAAGCATATATATGTAGTTAGTGGGAGTGAGTCTTTTGGTATAAGTGAGTACTTCGCATTTACTAAGGTTCAGAGGTAGGCTGTTAATTCTACACCATTGTTGTATATTGTCCAAGTCCATTTACAACAAAACACAATCGCTAGAATTGGTGATCGTACGATACAACTTCATGGCATCTGCAAAAAGAAGCTTATCGGATGCAATATTGTCAACCAGATCATCAATGAAGGTGATGAAAAGAAGTGGTCCCAGGTTTGAGTCCTGCGGAACTCCAGGAGTGACTATATAAGGCGAAGAAGTGTATCCATTACAAAATACACGTTGAGATCTATTGCACAGGTAAGAGGTCAAAAGAACCCTTATAGGTTCCCTAAATCCAACGTTTTTGAACCTAATTAGCAAAGTATCATGATCTACTCTGTCAAACGCCTTGGCAAAGTTTGTATATATAGCGTCAACTTAAAACCCAGCATCCGAAGCATTAGTTACAGTCTGTGTAAAGACAGTTAGGTTAGAAATAGTAGACCTTTTTCCATAAAACCATGTTGATATGGAGAAATTGAGCGTCTGATTAGGGGATAGATTTTAATATATATAGCCGTTTCAAAAATTTTTGCAAAGTTGCATAGGATAGCAATGGGTCTATAATTACTTATATCTGAACAATGGCCCGACTTCAAAACAGAAACAATTCTGGTAGCCTTCCAAGAAGTAGGAAATGTGAACGTTGCAAGAGCTAAATTAAATATTTTTGCTAGTGGTGCAACTAGAACATTCCCACAGTCTCTGACCAAAAAAGCAGGAATCTGATCATCCCCAGGAGTAAATCTATCTTTAAGCCTACGAATGCTACGCCGAATGTCGTCCTCGGACAAATGATGGAGATGAATGGGTAGGGAGTAAGCAGATGTATCTTCAACGTCACCAGATACAGATGACGTAATGTAGACGTTTTTGAAATAGTCAGCAAAGGCGTGAACAATAGCCTGGGGATCACCAAAATCACCACCCGAAAACTGCATCCTACCAGAATGCGACCACTCCTCCTCTTCATAATCATAATCTTATCTTATGTCCTAAACTAAAGACTGCAGCAAGAAATATGTACCTCAGCATCTAATATCCATACAGTAAGATACTACCAGCAGGAACATCGACAAATTACAAGAATGAAATTATTTTGAGAATAAAGTTTCCGTTATTTTTTTCATAGCCAGCATCTTATCGTATCTTGTAAACTAAGAACTGCAAAGAGATATATATGTACATCTCAGCATCTAGTAGCTATATAGTAAAGTACAACCAACGGAACCATCCGATTGACAAATTTCAATAATAAAAGTATTTTGTGCTTTAAATTTAAGGTAAAGTTTTTGTTGTTTTTGATAACCTACATCTTATATAATTTACAAAGCAAAAAGTCTTCATTTCTTTGGTGAATTTAGGCATCTTCGAGCTCTAACGAAGGCAATTTGTGACCCTTACTTTGGTTACTTTCGAAAAGTTAAGGAAACTATTAGATCTAAATCTGATTTATGCAGTTTTCTTCGGAGTGAGCGGGAAACAATAATTTTTCCGCAGTTTCCTGAGCTTCCAGGATTTTTCTCAGTTGTCCCTTGCCTTCACATCGACTTCGGAAGTTGAAGTTCTGATATATTTGTCTTTGTTGTCGAATAGGCACACTGCTGAAGATGATATTATCCTCAGTTTTATCGCTAAAGGCTGCAGGTATGTCTTAGCGAAACGCCTTACAAAGAGCTTTTATCTTGCACTGGGCACAGGTGTTTTTCCCTTCGTTTGAAAAATGGATTGTTCGCTATCCTTAAGAAGGGTGACCAGGTCAATGTCTAGAACTTCCGTCCCATTTCAATAATTTATAACTTTGCTAAAACATTTGAGCAGGATTTGCGCACCCACATTTACTCCCACATAAAATCTTTTATTTCTCCCAATTAACATAGTTTTGTTGAGATGAAATCCATCATTTCTCAATGTATGTGCAAGCTGCTGGAGTACAGGTTGATGTAATTTATACTAAGGTCTTCCTCATTCGGATTTTTACCGCTACTTCGTCGATTCATCACATCAGATTTGGAAAATCGAATTAACTAGTTTTCTACAATGGACCCGGCTCCTACGATTTTACATCTATTTCTGGCGCTCCACAGGGATCAAATCTTGATCGATTGCTCTTTATAATATTTACTAATGATCTTCTAGAAACTTTAACCTCTCCTGTTCTAGCATATGCAGATGACTGATGAAAATTCAAATTCTCATGAGAACTTTTCTTCAAAATAATTTATCAATGATTGCTAACTGGTGTGAATTTAACAAATTAAAATTAAATTTGGACAAGTACCCCACAATATTTTTTACCAGAAGGATATTAGTGTAAGCGACATTTTGCTATGTAGTAGAGTTTAATATCTCCAGAGTCTCTTTAATGAGGTACCTTGGTGTAACTTTTTACGCATAAATAAACTTTACAGGTCTTATTGAGCAAGTACGATTGTCGGGGAGCAGCTTAAAATTTAAGGGAAAGTTTATGTTCTGTTTTTGATAACAGATGTTGGTATCTCATTTTCTTCTTCAAAACTCTCTCTTATCGAAAACTGGACAAAACTGTATGAAAACATGAAATTTCACTCATCAAATCGGTCCATTCACATCGACATCTGTTAAGTTCGTGCCGGGTATAAATTACAGAAACAGTACTTACAACTTCTGGAACATGACGATAAAATCGGCTTCCAAATCGGACATATCTATCGTCTTGCCTTTGGTAATAACGGCGGGATGCTTCCTGCTCATCAGCCAGCCCATGTGTGAGAAGAAGAATCCTCTGTTGGCGTTGTGAGGATCTGCATCCGAATCGCTGTATTTGTGATGTAATCGATGGTCTCGGACCCAGATATACATGCAGTTCTATAACAAAAAAGAAACAAAAAATTACCAAGATATTCGAGATATGGTACTACGGTACTTTTCTTAGGTGAGCTGGTTGATCTATCGCTTGTAAGTAATGCATAATGATAATAATAATTAAGGTTCGACAAGCACGTGTCTTGTTCACTGTATAAAGGCTGTTCAGTCAGCGAACAACACGCGCATTTGGCGAACCGTGATAATAACTAACGCCATGTATTAGGTATTATTGGACGCAATTTTGCGTCCGCCGTCGTCTTACTAATCATATGTGCTGTGACATTCCCTATTTCGCTATTGTCATTCTTGCAAGCATGTTCTGATGTAGTCATACATAAAATATACGAAGTCAGACAATTAAATAACGAGGCTTCTTCAACTTCAATTTCAATGCAATTACTAGACCTTTTATGTATGCGTGGTGCAACTTTTACCAATTGCTTTAGTATTATCCAATATATTAACTTCTAAGATTTTTGTGGCGGTTATCCTCAGTAGCAGAAATGAGTGACGTAAGAAAAGAGCAACGAATCAACATCAAATTTCCCGTAAAATTAGGTGAAAAAATAGTCGAAATTTTACAAAAGTTGTAAGCGAAAAATATCTATCAAGAGCACGCGTTTACGAATGGGTGAACCGTTTTAACAATGGCCGAGAATCCATTGATGACGATGTGAGAAAAGGCGCATCAAAAAGCACCCGCAGATTACAATGTGGAGTGTTTGGGTGGATGTGTAAACAGCAATCGTCGGTTACCGCCTCGCATGTTATCAGTAGAGTTGCTCAATTCCAATAGTACTACAACTATCTGAAACGACTGTACTTAAATAGTAACATAGCGCTATACGAATACATAATACATAGTAGTTTCAATGTATAGTATGAATCCATCTGTATTCGTATAGGACAATGTTACTATTCAAGTACAGTCGTTTCAGATAGTTGAAGTACTATTGACCCAAATTTAGCATTTCTAGTTTTTAACAGAATGCAGCATTCATAAAGAAACAATTGGAATCACGTTGCGTGAGGATTTAGAGATGAGAAAACTGTGCTCACTCACGACCAAAAAGCACAGCGTTTGACGATGTACGAAGAAATGCTGCAGCGCTTTGACGCATAGAGGCGAGACTGGTCAGAAACGATCGTGACTGGAGATGAATCGTGGGTCTTCCAGTATGATCCTTCCAGACAAAAGAGCAGAGCAGTCGGTGGATGAAGAAAGAAGAATCGTGATCAACGAAGGCCAGAATGTTAAAATTGCAAATTAAAACAATGCTTATCACTTTCTTCGATATCCGAGGTGCAAATCATCGGGAATTTGAACCTTCTGCTCAAAAAGTCAATTCTGCTTTTTACTTTGAAGGTTTGGACCGTTTGGAAGCGGGGATGGAAGGAACATGGTCCCTACCTAACGGCAACGTGTCGTCGTATTCAGCGTTAATTATTCGAGAGTTTCTGCAAGAACCCTCCATACAGCCCTAACCTTGCATTATTCGACTTCTTCCACTTCACTAAAATGAAAAGTCGGATTGATAGGAAGGACTTCAGGAGACCCAAACAACCTCGACGCGTGCAATTAAGAAAATAACTGCAGAGGAGTACCGAGGGAGTTAGGTCTCTTGCAAACAGTGTACTAAATCTTGCATCAAAATCAACTCCACATTATTGGCAATTTCAGAAGTTCAAATGCTAATTAACAACTGTTTGATAATTTGTTTAGGTATAATTCATCGTGCACTATATACTCCAGTCTTCTGACAGTAGTGACACAAACTAACAAGTTTTTACGGAATTTGTTATTTAGTTAGTTTGATGGTATAGTCTGACGAAGGCACTGTGTCTGTGATACAAACGTTCCAATTTTTTGTTAAATATACTTCACTATATTTACTCTACGAGTTTTATTCGTTAGTGTTATGGATTTTCACCAAGTAAAAGCCAGTTCTACTCAGTTTACGAATTATTTATCCACACACAAATGCTTTTTCGTGGTGAATTAAATAAAATCTCTCCTTGATCTCTATGCCGTGAAAGGGATCCGGTGATTACTCAAATGAGGGCATTGCTTCAGCAAAAAAGGAAAATAAATACCGCAAAAGTTTGGGAAATATTGCACTACTGCATGACGAAACAGAACTTCCTCACAATTCGCGGTTGTCAAGGCAATTCGAATATGAATACAAAAATTGTAAGTCACTGTGGAAATCGCCATGTTACCAAAAACTTTAGAAATAACTTTCAAGATCTCTACCTTCAAACCTACAATCAAAGTTGAGACGGGAGAAGCTGACTCATTAGAGGATTTCTTTCTAACTGTTCAAATGTTTGTGCCCTTAATCTCGTATCGGTAATGGCACTTATAAGGCTTCGGGCGTTGTGGAATATAACTAAAAAAAAAAAAAAACTTCTTATCAGCGAAGTAAACAGAGAAAAATTGACCAAGTAAGCATCTCCAGACTTATTCGATTAAATCAAGAATGAAGACATTAAATGTAATAATGATAGTGATACTTGTTTTCTGCTATCGAAACACGTATCACCGAATTTAATGAAACAATTGTGTCGTGAAGAGTATACTGATGTGATATTATTATTATTAAGCTACGAAATTGAAGCTCTTCTCATGCTTTCGATACTCATTATAATCCTATTTAAAAGTGAATTAGTCCTTATTGTCCTCTATTTTATAGTGCTTGATCCGTTTTTGCTTTGTACCTGATTTTTTCCATTTCTTCCTGTTTGGCATCTGCTTCTTCCACTGTTCTATTTTTATCTCCCCGATGTTCTCCTCCACTTCCACTTTCTATTTTCTTTTCGGCTCTCCTTTGGGTTTGTTATTCTTCGGATAGCATTTTGTGAGAGTTCTGATGGCTGAGACCTTTCGTATTGATTTTATAATTCTTACAATGTTTTCCAGTTTCTACTTCCTCAATTTCGTGGTTCATTAATTGTTTGTACTCATCTTAGGAGATCCTCATATCGTTTTCACCATCTTTCTTTCAAGAATTTTAAACTTTTCTTCTTCTGCCGCTGATAATGTCATCGTTTCTGCCGCATATGCTACTATCGGTCTTATGATGGTCTTATAAATTCGTAACTTTATCTTCTTACTTAACTTCTTATCTTTTAGCATGATTTTATTGTGGTAGAAGGCTTGTACCCCTTATCTTGTTTTCCATTCTTTCTGTTTGCTCCCAAATATTGAATAGTTTCTACTTCTTTAAATATGCCGATATGATATGGTGTCGTTAAATTTAATAGGATTTCGTGATCTCATTCTTCAGTTAATCTCGCAAGTATAATTGTTTCTTATAACAAACACGTAAACATTCCAGTGGGGATTCGTTATGAAATAAACGATAAGAATTCGGGAAATAAAACTTTATAATTTGCTGTTAGTTACCCATACTTATTAAGGACAAAAATGAGCGCCCAACCTAAAAGTTAAAGTCTAGACTTCAATTTCATTCGGACCTTATTGAATTATTTCCAACCTTTCTTTTAACTTTTCCTTTTACGCATTCTTAACGTTTCTCCGGACGCAATTCAAATTATCGTCGTGGAAGACCGGTAATTTAATCCAAACGAAGTAACGATAATCATCAAATCCGAAGGACAGTTACTAATTGTAAGTGAAAGCAGCGTGACCTATCCAATGCCAAAGCGCATCTGTATTAGAATACAAAAAGGAAAGATCCTTTCTTTAGGAAAGGTAATTTTCTTCTGCAGTTAAATTTAATTTTTATAAGAAATGAAAAACTTTCAATCGAACTAAAACGTGGTTCTTCTCACGTATGCCGGAGATAATTTCAAAATTCTCGACAGATCTTATCTTCGCTGCCATCGCGCGATGGTTACGTTTGTAAAAATGTCTGTTTTGCAATATCAAAAAATGAAAAATATTAATTAACGCCGCTTTCTTTCTTACATAAGAAGCTGTGCCTTTAGCTGGCTATATTTAAATAAATAAATGCCTTACACAATTTTTCTTAAAGCAAATCAAAATAGTTGATATATGTATTCAATAATAATTGCAAAATAAGTGCTATTGGTTACAATTTCGAAATAGGTCATTTATTAGTATAAAGTGAAAACTTAGATGTAACAAAGCGAAACTTTTACGTATCATCATTCTGACTGTGATGTATTTCGACTTGATACTAGAAACGTCGGTTCAACGTAACTCTCTTCCGTTACATGGGAAACTAAATTTGACAGCGACATAAGAACGATTACCGGTAAATGTATACAATTTTCAATGACGAATGGAAATGAGAAAACACGGTAATAAGTAGAGAAAATCCAACATTAGAACATCCGATACTTCGCAAACATGCATGCATCATACACTAGATTAGAACAAATAGATACGTTTAAATATCTAATAAATGATTATAGCCGAAGAAAGAAAACTCACTTCGTCCAAAATCAGATTGTAAAGTAGGGAACTCAGTGCGCATCCTTGCTTTAAACCTTCTAAACTTCTTCCCTCCACGTCTTTCTTGGGCTTCCCCTTTCTTCCAATTTCTCTCAAACCTCAAATATCTGTTTTACTAGTTTATTCTCATCTCCTCTCATTATAGTTCCAGCCATCTCAGCTGTCCTTGTCCTATAGTTGTCTCAATTAGGTCTATTTCCAGTTTTTCTCTGAATACTTGATTCCTTACTTTATCTTTCCTCGATTTGTCTTTCACTTTCCTCAGAAATCTCATCTCAGTACTCGTTAATTTACTTTTCTATATTTGTGATAGTATCCATGATTCGGATGTATGGTTTATTACCCCTATCTTTATCTATCTACTTGTGCGAGTTGTTCTTCTTCTATTTTTATGTTATATTTACTACTCTTTTCCGATTATCATTGTTTTAGATTTCTCTTTGTTTATTTTCATCACGAGAGATATTTATATTTTCTTGTACTTCTTTCAGTCCGTCCGTTTCTACAATTATTTCTATATCAGTATGTCATTTCTATACATCTGAGCTTCCTACATTGCACTTTCTCAGTTGTTCTCCGCATTTTTCATTACTTCGTCCAAAATTACATTGAAAAGTAGAGGAGTCTACATCTTTGCTTTAAACGTGTTTTGCTGACAAGGGTACCTGATCTTTCGTTTCTTACTCTTGCATAATTTTCAGTTTCTTCGTATAAGCTTTGTACATTGTATTAGGTCTTCTTTGATTTTTCTTTGCTGTGATATTCTCCACATCTGCCTTCTTCTTACTCTATCAAGGGCTTTCTTCATGTCTATAACACATAGACGTATTTGCCTTCCCATCTGATATTTGTCTGAGTATGAATATCTGGTCGTTTGCTCTTCTTTCTCTCCAAAATCCACTTTGACTTTTTCTAGTGTTTCTTCCAGTTTTTCCAGTATTTCGCGTATATCTTTCCTATCGCACCGACCAAAGTTGTTCCTTTGTAGTTTGAGCAAATTTTGGTGTCCCCTTTCTATAGATCAGCACGATTTGCCAGTTTGATGGCAGTTCTTCTGTTCTTGCCTGATTGTAAGTCATAATGTCAAGAAGTTCTTGTTATATCTCCTCATTCATGTTCTTGCACATTTCCACAGTGATGTCGTCATGTCCTGTTGCTTATCGAGCATTTACTTTATTTATTGCTCCAATTAGTTTTTCTTATGTTATTTCTTTATTCTTCTCTTGTCTTTCTTACGTTCTCTGGTGTTCGATGTTCTGTTGTTGTTTAGCGTTTAGTGCTGCTTTGTTTTGATCTAACAATTTTGCAAATATTCTCTCCATCTTTACATTATCCTTACTTCTTCCGTGACTACTAATCCGTCTATGTTTTTTACGTCTATTAGTGAGTTTATTTTTGATTTTACTTTTATTTGGCGTAATAATTCCTATTAGTCAGTCTAATGGTAGTTTTCTTTTTGTTCTTGCCTGATTCATAATATCAACAAGTTCTTATCATCACTCCTTATTGTTGTTCTTGTACCTTTCGCCAGTTATGTCGTCATGTCCTAGTGCTTTCCCAGTCTTCTATTTATTTGAGTAGTTTTTTTTTAGCATTAGTTCTTCTTGTGTTATTTGTTTACCCTTTCTTGTCTTTCTTGTGTTTTCTGATATTCGATGTTCCGTTGTGTCTGTCTAATGGTAATTTTCTTTTGTAGTAGTAATTATAATAGTAGATTCATAATATGAAGAAATCCTTGTCATCTTTCCTTATTCTTGTTCTTGCACATTTGCCCAGTTATGTCGTCATGTCCTAGTGCTTTTCCACTATTCATTTTATTTATTGCTTCCATTAGTTTTTCTTGTGTTACTTGTTCACCCTTTTCTTGTCTTTTTGTGTTTTCTGATATTCAATGTTCTGTTATGTCACGTCTGGTGCTCCAATTCGTTCAAATAATTTCTCCACCTTTCCATTATCCTTACTTCTTCCATGATTATTATTCCGTCTTCGTTCTTTATGTTTACTAATGTGTTTATTTTGGATTTTCTTATGTACTTATGCAAGGGTATTATAAAACATTTCCTGATTTTGGTTAATTTATTTCCAAACCGCACGCTCTATCCTTATTGTTTTGAACCACCTCTTTGGCTTCTATTCGCTTTTCCTTATACTTATCGTAGTTTGATCCTTCTCCTATTTACTTGGTAGTTTTCCATAGTTGTTTCTTCTATTTCCTCTGACCACTACGCTACCCGTTGTCTAGGTTTATTGCTTACTTTTGTTACGCCACAGTTTTTTCGCTGCGATTATTAGGCTTTGTTTATAATCCACCCACCTTTCTTCTATACTTTGACAGTTCGCATTAGTTGTTTTATATTTTTGATATTTTTCTTTTTTCTTCTAAATAAAATTAATTCGATTTAAAATTCCTGTTTTTGTCCTTAATCTCTCCGGTAGCAGTTTCACACTGTTTGTTATTACAATTGCATTTGCCTTCAAGGTTTTTACATAGTCGGACGAAATACTTTGTATATATATCTTGCGTATCAAAATCAGAAGCTTCAATTATCGCGTTTATATTTTAAAAAAATTTATTTTCGATGGTGAGCTCACCATCGAAAATAAATGCCGCTCAAAACTTATACAAAACTTTCTTTTCTGGTTCTCTCTACGTCTTACGCGTCAGAAGCTTCAAAGCCAATATGTGTATGTATTTCTATAGAAGTTTTCGATTTTTATTTGGCTGAATTTATGCCAAACATTTGCCGCTGGCTGCATACTTTTATAGAGATTTTTTTACGAAATGTATGAAAAGTTGCTTTAAACTATTCAACAGATGTTTTCACAAGTCGACTCGGTTTTTATTAATTAATTGATAGATAATGTTTCTTGTCAATCGAAATATCACCTCAGTCTGCAATTAGAGACTTTAGGATGTTCGTTTCTAATCTACTAGCAATAGAATTTATTAAAGAATTGTATGTATTGTGCATTGGGTACCGCTCTAATTGTGCTGGTTCACTCCAATTATTGCATCTAACTTGATTTTCGTTTGGGTAAATTGATTTAAAATGTGTACTAATTTAATAACACTGGTAATTACGATTTTAGATAGCGAGTAGAAAGTCATCATCATCGCAATTACTTAGAAAGTAATAAACTTTATTGGAAGTGTTGACTTTTGCTACAATATTTAATACCAAGCCGTCAATTTATAATTTACAACTACCGAAAATTGACGACACCATCAATTGATTCATCGAAAATTTACGATCAGGAAAAAATTAAATATTCCCATAAAAACGTGAACCTGAAATCATAAAAAAAATTCTTTTATCTTTATGACACATCCTCAAACACCACAAGTTTTCACGTTTTTTATTGCCACCGGATTATATACATACGACACGCAATAAAAGCTCAACGACTAATGATTGTATATTAATTTAACAAGATCCTATTACCATAAATGTCGTAAATTATCGCGTAATTCGATGGTAAAACCAATAGAGCTTTCACAACAATCCACTCGTTCTGTCGGCTATTTTCTATCGGCGGACTTTAACGACGTAATCTACTTGATAGACCGCGTAGAGATAAATTTTTGAATTAATTAGCGAAAACAGAAATGTTAATGTCCAGGTGAAGTAAATGAATGTACGTTCACCGGGCGAGGTGTTCTTTTTGGCACGTGCGTACATGCCTGTCATTTAAATATTGTTTTATCTATTTTTGCGAGTAAAACGCTAAAAATTTATTATCGGTTGTGATTATTGTCACTTAGGATTAGTTACTCTCGACTTTCAATTTATTGATGTTAAAGCAGTTTATTGATTCGGCAATCAATAAAGTTCGTGAGGTTTTTGACGGTAAAATTTTTGCAAACTCGGGTTACTAAAGTAATTACCAATATACTCAATGATCCTTTGCCAACGTCACACCAATTTTTCTCAGCCAGAATACTGGAAATCTACGGATTTTGAATCAAAAAATTAACTTCATTAATTACATCATCTTGTGTATTAAACTTCCTACGTCTCACACAGTTGCCAAGAGATAAAGTAAGATGGTGATCATTTGGCGAAATATCCGAAGAATAAGGAGGGTGTGATAATACTTCCAAACAAGTTCAGATTTTCTTTTCGAGAATTACTCTTGTGGTATTACATCTAGCATTCCTGTAGGAATAAAACCTTTTCTTCGATTGATAAATTGTGAGCTGTTTCTGGAGGAGTGCTGCTTGCATTCGCTGAAACTGTTCACAATCAACCGCAGCAGTAATGGTCTGATCCATTTCCAAACACTGCTTATGGACAATTCCGGTTGCTGTCTACTAGACACACAATAAAATCTTCTTCGCGCTCAAAGAAGCCTTTGGTATTTGTGGTGATGGATCAGCTGGTTCCTGGATTACTTTTCTTTTATGAGATCTAGCATTGTCCTGCAGGAATAGCAGTCTTTTAAAATCAGTGATGTTCAGACCAATTTCCGAAAACTGATAGTTCGGTAATTCCAGTTGCTGCCTACTAAACACACAATGACATGTTTTTCAGGCGCAAAACAGCCTTGGTGTGTATGGTTGTGGATGATATGGTTCCTGGATTACCCTTCTATTATGAGGTCTAACATTGTCCTGCAGGAACAGCACCTTTCTCGAACTACTGATGTTCTGACCCATTTCCAAAAACTCATAGTCAACAATACCGGGTGCTGTCTACTAAACACATAATAAAATCTTTCTTCGGGGACAAAGAAGCGTTTGGTGTGTATGGTGATGGACCAGTCGGTGACAACGAATGATGCAAACGCTTGAAATTGCACCATAATATTCACTTCTCATCGCAAATTAATAACCGACCAAGAAAAGGTGGATCTTCATTGCGTGCAAAATTTGCCCAAAAAAGTTGTAAACCAACCTAATTTCTTATCATTTGACAATCTATATAGGACTCATTTGCTTCACTTCCAAGTCTTTCCCGGCTGGTGAGTGAACAAACAGTTTCGTCGCTCACATCGAAAGTCCCTGCAAGTTCAAGGCACGTTGTATTAGAATTTGTCTCCGCAATGACTGCGAAGGTCTTCGTTATTAATGATGATTGATGGATGTGCTTCATCGATCAAGTTGAAATCTTCCGAAGAAAACTTTTTGACGACGTAATTTGTTATTATTTGTGAATTCATATGAGGCTAAATTTGCTTAACTTCCATGTCTTTCCTAGTTTGTGAGGGAACAAACGGGTCCATCCCTCATATCGAACGTTTCTGTAAGTTTGAGGCACGTTGTGTTAGAATTTGTATGCACAATAGCTGCGAGATCTTCGTTATTAATGATGATTGGTGGATGTGCTTCATCGATCAAGTTGAAATGTCCCAAAGAAAACTTTTTTGACGACGTAATTTGTTATTATTTATGAATTCATATGAGGCTAAATTTGCTTAACTTCCATGCCTTTCCTAGCTGGTGAGGAAACAAACAGTTCCATCCCTCATATCGAATGTTTCTGTAAGTTTGACGCACGTTAGAATTTGTATCCACAATGGCTGGGAGGTCTTTGTTGTTAATGATCTTTACTCGGCGTGCCTCATCGGTCAAGTCGAAATATCCCGAAGAAAACTTTTTGGCCCACTTCTGAGCTGTTCGGTTGCTTACAGCATCGCGTCGCCTCTGTTGCTGTGGTATCGAGTTTCTACTCATAAAAGGAACAACCTCGAACAAATGTTTTGTTCGTTGCCTTTTTAAATTATTTCAAAACAAATAGGAATCAAGTAATTGACAGTAGTTTGTATGTATGGAATGACGACAGATAAGTACTAAAGCAAACGTATTGAATGGAACCGCACTAAATTTCTTGATTACCTGATCAATATCGATTCCATAAAAAAATCGCTGTCTACACGGTGTTAAAAATAAAATCTCCAGACAAATCGTATCCCATTCGTTACGTCAACGTTGGTTCCTATTACAACATCAGGAAAATATACATATGTACGTACTACATACATAAGATGTGGTTCTCTTTTAATAAAAAAGAAGAAAAAAGAAAACGGAATTCGCCATACATGCAACTATCACTTCGACACGAAGATTTAACTCGTTACTTAGATTTGCGCGACGTAACCTACGTCAATAGTCCAATAAATAAATGCAGAAATCTATTAGCATGATTTCTCGTCTACGTGCCAGCGATCACGTAGGAAAATTCCGAAGGCACCTGCGAATTTTCTACCTTAAAAAGCAACCTGGTGTATGCGGGGTAAATGAATAATGGAAAGCTTTCGTTTCTTATGTGTTCATAGTAAAATTTATTTTAAACGGATTATGGAAATCAAAAGAAAAGGGAATGTTACCTATGCAGTGTGAGTTCCATTTTAGGAGAATTTTTCGAGAAGTTCTAAAAATTTAGAACAATTTGCGGTTGCGTTTGCACCGAGTGAAATTCGACCCGGATTGCGAAGGCGCGAGCTCGTTAAGGAAGAAACTAATTTTTAACGTTTTACATTTGAGCTTTCTTAATTCTGATTGCTCACCAATGCTTTGAACGGCTCAAATTGCAATTATTAACAAAGGAACAAGAACGTTCCCATTACGATATATTGTAATAAAAGTTTTACGTTTCAATAAATTTCTATACTCATATGATTGCTTATGCAAACTTATAATCAGTAAGTACGTGGTGTATGACACAATCCCTGTTTCTACACTTCTAATTTGTGCCTATTTAAAATAGGAAAGTGAAGATATGTTTTGGACCAATTACCAATTATAATGAAGAAATCTACGTAGTATACGCGTCGCAAATGTTTTCCCCACTTATTGTATGTGTGATGTAAAAGTAAGTTATGAATTTAAAATTATTTCATGTAGTTGCATCAAGGGATCGAGTAATAAGGGTCTCTCCTGTTTGGATTAGAAGAAATAATAATAAATATTTTGATAAAGATTATTAAGAATATTAAGTAAATTACAGGAACTGATACAACAATCATCACATTAATTTGGACACCAGAGAACAGGCATTTCGACCGCTAGGAAGTAAACTTGCTTAAGAGCTGTGCTATTTGAAGTGTGTGGGTCATGTTTCACTTCCTTTGTATGTTCTCCGAGGATGACAACCCAGTCGCCAAAATGGGAATTTCAAGTTACTCAAATCGGTGTGGTAAACGTGCAAATGTAAAATTTAATTGTAAAATTTTAGTTGCCGAAAACATTGATTTCAACATGTGTCCAGTTATAACCTTCTTCCTGTTTTTCGTTAGATCCTTAGTGACATTTCAGGTTTCGGATTGGGGTTCCGGTTCTTCTCCTGTCCATTTCTTCCACCCTATCTTGTCTCCGGAAAGTCTCTTTAGATCCTCTAGGGTGTTTCTTTCTTCCCATACTTTTCGATCTAGTCCATCCATTTTCTTCTAGGTCTTCCTTTTATTATTTTTCTAGGTCCTCATATTTGAAATATTTTCTTTGCCACTCTGTCTCGATTTATCTTCACCACATGCCCGCACCAGTTTAATTGCTTGGTTTTGATTTTTTCTAGAATTGGTTTCTGGTTTACTACATTCCGAGTTTCATCGTTTCTTATTCTGTACAGTCTGGTTACTCCTGTTATCTTTCTAATACGTTTCATCCCCAATGCATTGATCTTTATCTCTTGTCTTTTGTTTATCGTCCGGTTTTCACTTGCGCATGTCAGGGTTGGTACTGCAATTATGTTCTGCTATCTGCAGATTTACGTTCTTGCCTCTTTCTTTGTGTCTTATATTGCCTTGTTGAGTGGGATTTTTGTAAGTTTCTTTCCTCTATTTGCTATTTCCGCATCCAATCTTCCAGCATTACTCACGCTACCGCGATATCCATAAGTCGTTACTTGTTGTATTGCTTTTCTCTTAGATTTTATCTGTTTGCTTTTTGTTGATTATCATTAATTTTGATTTCTCTGTATTTATTTTCCATTCTCTCGTTTTCTATCTCTTCTGTCCACAAGCTCAGCAGCTTTTACATCTTGGTCTGGGAGTTATCAGTACCACATCGTCTGCGTAGAGGAGATCACTTACTTCCACCGGTTCGAGGTTTTTATATCATATAACAGTACTGAGTCTTTCCTCCCTTTTGCCTTATTTTGTTTGTGACATGGTCCACTATGATTATAATAGGCTTTAGATATTTTCTTGTTTTATTGCTTTGTTTATTTGGAAACCTTCCGATACTTCTCCATCTAATTGTACCATTACTTTCAACTTTACATATGTGGAATCTTATGGTTTCTATTAACTTTCTCGGTACTTTCAGTTCTATGCTATTCAATGTTTCCTCTGTTATTTCCGTGTTAAAAGCTGCCCTTAGATCTATAAAGATCAGGAACAGCTCTTCTCCCTCTTCCATCCTCCTTTCTATGAGTGCTCTTAATATGTATAAGTTGTCGTTCGTTTATCTTCCTGGTCTAAATGGCGTTTGTGTGGCTTCAAGCTTTTCTTCTAGGTATTCTTCCAATCTTTTCTCTAGTGTCGTCGTATATAGCTTGCAACCAGTTTGGACCAGACGGATTGCTCTGTAGTTGTCACATTATTTTTGTTCCCCCTTTTTATCAGATTTTTCTTCCAACTGTGAAGGATTCTCTGGGACTCCCATGCCTCTTTAATTATGTTCTATAACTATTTTCTTCCTTTTTCTCCTATCCATTTGATCATCTCTGACAATATTTCATCTTCGGCCCCAGCTTCTCCATTTTCATAGGTTCCTGCTACATTTTCCTTGTCTCTGGAGTGCAGGATATTCATTTCCCCCTTGTTTGTTCTGAACTCCTGTGTTCCTTTACATTTTCTGCGTAGTATTTCTCCCAAACCTGTAGTATTTCCTTTTTCCCGGCTTTATCTACTTTCATTTATTTTGTATCGCTTTATTTTTAACTTTATGATCTTCACCTAATTCCCTCCCGAATTCTATCCAGGTATCTCTCTTTGGCTCTTTATTGCTTGATTTACTTCTCGCCTTTTACGTTATGTTCCTCCCTGTGGCCTTGCGTATTTGCAGGTAAGAGGGTTTCCACGCTATTTTCTTTTGTTTTATTAGATACTTAACTTCATTGTTCTAGCATTACGTTCCTCCTTTTTAGTTGCTTAGTGTACTATCCCTAAGTTTACCTATCTTTCCTCCATGTTCCGTATATGTTTCTTGTTTTCCAGTAATGTGAGTTTCTTGTCTATCTCGTTGGTATTTCTCTCGCAGCTCTTCGTTTTTAGATTGCTTGTTCTAATTATTTTTGTCTAATGTTTGCCTGTTACTAATCTATGGTTTCATCCTATTCTTGCTTCGTTCTTGTTTTGATGTGTTTTAGTCTTTGTGATAGGTCCTCCTTTCCCGCTACAGTTTGCAATCCAACTGTTTCAGATTAATATGGACTGTTTCGATCCAATAGGAAGAAGAACAATATTCAATTTGCTTTATAAGTTTTACAGCCTATTGATCATAATCTTCACTAACGTATCCATGTCTTCAAGAAAATATTCACCGGCTATACTTTGCTAAGGTTGGAATGTTTGTGGATTCTAGATTCCTAACGAATCGCTTGTCGTATTAAACGCATTTCGATCATTACTGCGTCGAAAGAGGTTTTGTGATAGTAATCAGATTAGATAGGAACAAAATTGCACCGCGGACTACTTTTACGGACACATTTCTTCCCCGAGTTGTAATCAAAAGGCACGCGATTCCTTACTCCATCCTCAAATACAAATTTTTGGGGCTATTAACTACGAATAAAATTCAATTTTGATGTAACTTTCCGTTACAACTGTCAAAATTACAAAAAGGTTCCAAGTTGAAAGTTTGATTTCATCTTCTGATTCATCAAAAACCCTCCTTAAAAGGATATAGCAAGCTTCGATATAGAAAGGAGGAGACACAATACAGGGAGATATAATTATAATACAGCAATTATTTCACCGTAATAACGTAACTTTCTCCCGATAACTATTTCGTAGCAGACCTATACCACATATCTGCAAATATAATAACGGAAATTATCGATGAATCTACTTGTTCTATTTGTACCGTTCGAAGTGCCTGCAGCCGCGACGGTTGTATTAATAACCTTGCCCCATTAATACGAGAACGTCGGTTCTTCGAGTCGTGCGAGTTTTCTGGACGTTTAAAACTAGCTTTCATAATTGTAAACGAACGCAATTCTATCTATCCTGGAATGTGATTGCATATCATGTGCGGTCGACGAGGTTAGTTAGCGAAATCTTGAATATAAGTTGAATAAGAAATAACATTGGCCTTACCCTTGAGTGTAAAAGATATTGACGCGGATTAAGAAGAAGAAATATCATCGACTTTCTCGCAGCAGTAGAATAAGCAATGAAATGTTTGGACGCGCGTGTTGTGGCAAATTAAATCTGGATTGTTCCGTCAATTAACTTAGAGGCAATTGGAAGTTATTTATAGCACACCATTCAAAGCATTTTATAGTTGCGATGAAGGTCGGAATATCTATACATCATAAACTGGAGAGAAGAAACGTTAATTCTAGTTCATCAACGTTTCTTCTCCCTCCAAATTACAATTTCTTGCCATAAACGTGATGGATTTCATAAACTGCGTCAAGGTCTGGTGATAAAATCAAGATAATAATTCGTAATTAAATGAAAGGCGATTGACCCTATACTGCTTCCAAAGATAATCGACAATGGTACATACATAAATTTCTCTCCAACGGAGTGAAAATTCATTTTTACCACCTGGAATGGACGATTAGTTAAATGGACAAAACGACCCAATTTCCAATAACATTATTTTTCTAAACATCGAAAGAGATGACACCTATTCTCCCGCAATAATGATAATTCGATGCAGCTGAAATTTAGTTTCTAATGCACGTGCTGTCGTAAATGAAGCTGGGGGTATCGATACTACAACAACTTCTGTCATTATCATTAATTCAGAACCATTTGGGCATTATTTTCAGTATACCAGTCAAACTCTTCGTATTCTACTACTTCGATTGTAAAGAAGAAATTATAATTACAGTTAATAAATTGCGATTTCTTTTTTGCCAGTTTTTTTCATGTATCCTGGCATACTTAAATGTGTTTGACTCCTATTATCGACAAGATCGATGCTTGACTGTAATTCTGCACGTACATTTCTCTCGAACGAAGTGAAAATTCATTTAAAGTTGAATGTTAGATGGACAGAACGACCTAATTTCGAATATTACTATTTCATCTGAAAATTTCTCAAACTCTTACATTTACTTTTAAACAAACAATAAAATCGGCTAATGCAGGATTTAGTATCTGAGGATGAGTTAAATGGACAAAACGACCCGATTTCCAATAACATTATTTTTCTAAACATCGAAAGAGGTGACATCTATTTCCCCGCAATAATAATAATTTAAAGCAGCTGGAATTTAGTTTCCAATGCACGTGCTATCGTAAATGAAGCTGGGCGGGCTTCGATACCACAGTTGACCTTTTGTCATTAATTCAGAACCAATTGGGAATTATTTTCAGTAAACTAGTCAAACTCTTCAGATATTACCAGCTCAGATCGTAAAGGAGAAATTGCAATTACAGTTAAAAAACTACGATTTCTTTTCTTGCCAACTTTTCTTTCATCTACTTTGGCATACTTAAGTGTGCTTGACTTCATACGCCGCGTCGAAGCCTGCTACTAACTTGGAAACAACAATTTGCGTTTCTGTTACGACAAGATCAATGTTTGACTGTAATTTTGCACGTAAATTTCGAAGTGAAAATTGTCAAATGGACAGAAAGACCTAATTTTCAATATTACTATTTTATCTGAAAATTTCTTGTATTCTTACATTTACTTTTAGTATTCAAAATTTATATACGAAACTTACATCTCCCGCAAAGCCGTTCTGATGATCGGTATAACCTTGAAATGAGTATACCGATGGTGAGGATAGCAAACTTTTCTATTTACTTCTAGACAAAGAATAGGATGGACAATGCTGAATTTACTATCTGACACAAAAAATGAAAATTTGTAGTATAGAAACTAACAATTGGATACTGTTTATTGTAAACCAATTCCAGTAATTCATAATGACCATCAGATACTCCCCAAAGAGACTTACTGAGTTTGGTCTGAGCGAAGTATCTCTCAAAATTATACGCTCATATTTAACACACTGCAATTTCTTTGCGTACCGCAATGTCCTTAGATCCTTTGACTTCGTCGCCAACTCCGCAGTGCCTCATGGGTCTAACATGTGACCATTGTTCTCTCTAATGTATTGGCCTGCGCAGACGACACAACATTTTCTCTACCATTGATGCTTTTCAGGTGAACGTTTCAGGACGATCCTGCTGTGATTGGAGAGTGGTGCAAGAAGAACAGATTACATCTCAATGCACATGAAAGTCGTTCTGTGCGTTATACCAGAAAGACCGAATTGATTACCACATTTCAGGCGAATACTTTTAAGAACTTAGGGAACCTCTATTTGACCGACGCCTTACTTTTGAGCCTCATGTCGGTCAACCGTGTTTATCCGCCTCCCGTTCACTTGCCTTTGTATTGAGAAATGCCAGAAACTTTCATGAGATGATCACAATCAAGATAGTTGTATTACTCGTTAGTAAGAAGCGAATTGAAGTACGTTAGCATTTTTTGGTCTCCGGACTATCGCTGTCATCAATTGAAATTGGAGAGGATTCAACGTGAGTACTTCACATATAACTAGTGCGTGTTCGAAGCGTAACATTGGTATGTACGATCTGCTTGATTTACACGATATGGAGAGCTGAGAAATGTTTTGTGCTGTTCGCTGAACAGCTGATACACAAACGGAACTAATTGTCCCACCTTGTTGTCGTGTATACCGTTCAACGCGCCTAGGTATTCTTCGCGTCTTGCTGTTACAATTTAATTACTTGAGTATCAATCGAACGTGATGTACCTGTCACTCATCTATCGAATATGGACTTGTACGATCGTCTGTATAAAGGATGTTTTTCGATTGCGCTCGTTAACATATATCTTGTATACGTACATACATACGCAAGTAGCCTAGAGATTTGATTTTCGTTCTATTTGTGTCTCTAGTGATGTTACACCGTTAAGCAGAATGATGTTTGTGTATTTAAAGTTGTTCTTTCAATCGTAAAAAGGATTATAATAATTATAATTAATCAATCAGTATCCTTTTAACTATACTCTACAATTTATACTTTAGAATTTCACATCTTGACAGAATTTCCACTTATCTGATCTCATGATTTCATATCGTACATCGATATCTGGTAATAAGTTGGAGAAAGCAATTCGCGACTACGTAAAAAAATGACTGACAACGTATCTAAATTGGCAAACAACAATCGTAATTGTACCTACTAAACTTGCTGGAACTCTCCCACAAGGAATGACAATCGTCTTCGACGCGAAGAGTCGAAAATCAATTCAGAAAACAAAATTAAAAAAAAAAGTAAGTCATAGGCCACATGCGAACATCCGCCTTAGAAACTAAAAATACCACTTTGAGATTTACGCTGCAACTTATCAATTCATTGTTTAATCGAGGAAAATTATCGGTGATTAAGTACGTATAGAGTGATAGAGAAAGAAACAAAAGATCATGGCAACAATTTGGAGAACAAATGGAAAGCGCGTATAAAGAGAACCAGAAGCTTTTCTTCGGTGCAATTAGATGCCTGAGACAGAAAGGACCAGGGCGATATTAAATATAAGGGACAAGGAAGGAAATATCATAGAAGAAGAAGACAAAATTATCGACAGATCTTTTAGAAGAGGGGCACACAAGGCCCGAAACTCTAGCGCACGAAATAGAAATAATACAAACAGATAAATGTCAAGTAAGTAAGGAAAGCGATAGGAGAATTAAAATTGGGGAAAGCACCTGGACACGATGGGATCATCGCAGATATGATAAAAAACGGTGCCGGAGATGGTCATACAAGAACTTACGAGGATTATGAACAAGATAATGGTAGACAGTGCACCAAGGGATTGGAAGGTGAGAAAGGCTAAAACGGACATGGCTGGAGAGCATGAGAGGTGCATTGAGTAAAAGAGGAGTATCGTGGGAAAAAGCAGAACAAGCCATACCAGATAGAAATTAGTAGTTATTTACTGTTAAGTATTTAAAAAATTAAATTAGCGTTGGTAGATAATAGCTGCGTATGTGTGCAACGTAGACCATAAAATTACACCATGAATAGATGAATTCTAAATGTGAATTTGATTGGCTCGTTAGTGACCCGTTGGGCATACGACGGTTGGCTTTATATATTATTTACACCCGAAGAAGTGGCTATGAATCGCTGAACTTTTGAAAGAAATTTAATGACTTGATGGCAGTGACATTGTTTCGAACTGATTGTTCATTGCTCACAAGGAAATGAATGAGTTGGAAATGCCGGATAAGTCGATGAGACTAATAAAAATGAATATAAATAACACAAGATGAAGTTTACTTGGTAGGGAGTTAAATCAGAGCAATTTGAGATAAACAGAGGACTTAGATAAGACGATCTACTATCCACGGTGTTGTTTAAGCTGGTATTGGAAACAATAGGAGAAGAAGTCGGATGAAAACAAAAAAGCAAAAATATTTTGCAAAGTACAGCTTTCACGGACGATCTTACAGTAATAACAAAGGGAAAGAGAGAGCCTCAAGAGTGATAAAGTGTATAACACGTAAAGCTCAAAAATTTGGAAGGAAATTAATCAAGAAAAGACAAAATATATGGTAATGGGTAGCCCTCAAAAGGTAGTTTACCGATATCTAACGATATAAATACAAAAGAATACGTACATACATTGCAAAGAGTCAAGCGCTTTATTTACCTTGGTGCGAAAATAGAAGAAAAAGGACATGAAGAACAGGAAATATGAGACAAAAATCACGTTAAAAACATCAAAATTTGTGTCATGACTAAGGTTCGACAAACGAGTGCATGATCAGTTGTGTAAACCGGACTGATCCTGTCACCCCTGGGAGTTTTAATGTCGTGCCTTGCACGTAAGGGGAGATAAGCGAAGGAGTTACCGCGTCGGTCCGGTTTACACCACTTAATGATACCTTATCATGCGAATCCTAGTCATGACTGATTAATGAGTCTGTTGGAATATAATCTTTTGCTATTGAAGGGCCCAAAACCGTAGATTCTCTGGCCCTATCAATAGACAAGGTTTTATATCATAATTGTTTGTGATCTACACTTTCATACTCGAGATTATTTCATTAGCATCAATTTTCTAGTAGAAATAGTGAGAATACATTGGTTCTGCTTTTATAATTTGAACATGAAACATGAAACTAGAAGAAATACCAAAAAGATAGAAGTAGTATTTTGAAGAAACACTCATCATAGAAAAACAAATATAAAGATAAAAAATGTCCAACAGGTAGTAAAGGTACACGTCAGCGGGGGATTTACTATCCAAATAGAGGAAATAGCTGAGGCTGTGAAAAGATTAAAAGGAGGAAAAGCTGCGGGACATGATGGTATAAGTACTGAGAATCTGGGAAGAGATGGATTAGAAGAAGTAACAGAACCGCTCAAAAAGGTATGGAATGATGAAAAATACCAAAAGACTGGGAACTAGGGATACCGATGCAAGTCTACAAAAAAGGAGATTAAAGGGATTGCACAAAGTACAAAGGAATAACCATGACCTATTAGCTAAGTTATGTGAAAGGATACTAGGAAGAAGTTTAGAGAAAACAACGGGAATGCAACTGGAAGATTCCCAATGTGGTTTGAGGAAAGGAAGAGGAGTGCAACACCACATAATTACGATTAAACAACTGATAGGGAAATATACCAGTGAACAGATATTAGTGGCCTCCATCGACCCACATACAGCCTTTGATAGCATACCTAAGCGATTAGTGTGGAACAGCCCGGAATTGCTGTAAAGAGGAATTGACAATAAATTACGAAACTAATTATTCACAGTAATTCACAGTCGGGGGAGTTCACTACCAATGAAGGTACCCCAGACAAGGGGAGATGCTTAGTCCAGCATTGTTTAGTGTAGTCCTAGATTATGTAATGATGGAAGTAAAAGGAAAAACTAAGAAGGTAAAAGTGGGATACCGAATCTTGAGATCAGTAAAGATAGCGGAAAGTGCATTTGCAGATGATCTGGTGATTTATACAAAAAATGAGCAGGGCATGCAGAATAATATTGATTCAAGGTCAAAAGCATTAATGTACAGAAATTTAAGAATAAATGTTAAAGAGACAAAAGTGATGGTGATAGGAAAGCATGACATAAACACCTCTATAACAATATATGGGAAAAAATCTTGAACAAGTGGATACATATACATATTTAGGAGTGAAGATTCAAACAAAAACCGGGAAAATTGATGCAGAGATAAGTGATCGACTGGTAAGCACAGCAAATGTATATTACTCCTTGAACAATACATTTGTTAGGAAAAAGAAATATCTGGGAAAACAAAAATGGCAGTCTACAAAACAATCTTCAAAGCAACGTATGGATGTGAAAGCTGGGTAGTAACAAATCAAGTGGCAAATAAAATACAAGCAATTGAGATGAAATATTTAAGAGGGGTAAGCGGGATAACGAGACTAGATAAGTGAGGGAAGAGTTAGACGTGGAGCCTGTAGCGAACTCAATCAAACGACAACAACTGAAATGGTTTGGACAACTAGTAAGGATGGATGAGGGAGGAACACCGGATACAGTATGGCAGGCAAAATCATTGCAGAGAAGAAAGAGAGGAAGACCAAGGAAGACGTGGTACAAAGCAATGGTGGGTAACCCTCGAGAAAGGGGTTGAAGCTGGAATGAAGGAAGAACACTAGCAAGAGGTAAGAAGAAATGGGCGAGAGTGTTATGTAGTTAAGACAAATGAACTTTTTATATGAGTATGTAATCAACATTAACCTTAACACCTAACCTAATTTCCAAATCTTCCGAAAATGCAAGATTTTTATTTCTGTTATGAAGCCACTAACCAAATCACTTTGAGAATCGGCAAGGAATCCTTATTTGTAACATCTTCCATATACAACTTCTTTTCTCCTATTTCTCATTTAATTAAATTCGTCGACCAATTAAAAAACAGTATTTTAATGTCAAGTGCAATTCACACAATAATTGCGGCGCGCGTTTATTATACAATCGAATTTGCTAACAAGCACGCTCGTTCCTTCGTTTATTCGTTTATTCGTTCCTTTTCTATGTCTGATCGCTCCGCATCGACGCAAGCACGTAGAAAGTACACGTCTGAATTAGATAGTGAAATTACATAATGAAATTTTCGGTGGAGCAATGGGCTAGCGCGTATGAGCTTAGATACCACTAATGTAAGAGTTAAGTTGACATTTACTTTTGAAGAAGTAGGAAATGCAATCAATAGATACGTACGTCGATACGCAACTGGGCACATAAACTTAGCAATGTATGTATGTAGGTTACTAGCTCAGAAAATTAAAGTAGTAGGTATGTAATTTTTGAACCTGGATAAACATGACACAAATCGCAAGTATCCTATTGAAATGTTAGAATGCGTTAATGAGTATGTTAAATAGAGAAAAAGTCAAGTGGATTACGATTGCTTTTGCCATTCTGGTCGATTACGATTATCGAGTGCGTAAAACCTTGAATCGACGCTTAAGAATTCGCAATTTGTTTACCTATCACTCTTCAAATGAAAACGATATGTCACGGCGAATACCTGTTTTGATAACCAAGTTACCATCTTCAATGAGACGGCACAATAAACGCTCAATAAATCTGGACTAATCTTTGTTCTACAAACCGCGCTTTACCTGTCTTTACGTCAAGGGCGAAATGCCCCATAAAATAAGTGTGAACTAAAGTACGTATGTAATGTTTCATTGTTTGCATCTCTCCACTGAGTATGGCGACGGAGTTATCGAAATCTGTATCGAGAAATATCCAAATTGATGTGACATGACATGGACCGCATTGTAACTCGTTACAAATGAAGATTTTCTTGGTTTTGCCTATTCTCTTCAATCAGTAAGATCAGAAGTTTCAATAAAACTGATAAATAATTTCCGTAAAGCATCTGTGATCTTTTAGAGAATTCTTTCAAATTAAAGTGTATACTTTGAGAATCGCTAAATCAACATGGCGATACGCGATTAAGCACAAATAAATCTACAATCTATGTACTGTTACACCCAAACAAATTGGCCGGTGCGACGTCATTAAATATCTACTTGGTCACAGTCTCAGTTCGTGAAACGATGTTAATCGTGACAATTTCGCCACGTCAATTATGAGATACATTGGCAAAGCTAAGGTAAAGCTCCAGTACGTGAGACTGTGACCGAACGAATGTTTGGTGATATCGCATCAGTCAATTATTTTGACCGTGACTGTAGATTGTATCAAGCAACGTATTCACGTTTTGAGGTTTCGAATTGGTTAAATTTTTGTTTAGATGAAACACCCACTTGGTCACAGTCTTAGTTTGTGAAATAATATACACATTGTCAATTATAACAATATCTTATATGATAGATCTCTACCACTAATAGGTCAATAAAACAAGGCTGGTTTGAACGATAGTTATATTTTCAGAACGTTTACAAACGTTTTCGGAATACCTTCTTCAGTGAAAATATAACTAGATAAATATATAAACAAACATTTGTTTTTTATTTGGGAACTATCAACAAAATGACTAATGACTAGGATTTCTTGATATACAGGATGTGTAACAAACTTTTATATATATATAAATTATAAAAACTAAATTAATGTGTAAACATACATGCAAATTAAGTAAAACCCTATATCAAAAATCTTTGTCGAAACCTTAACAATTCTGTTCAAGGACTAGGAAAACCCAAATTTAAAAACCTAGCCAAAGGTTTCCTTCTTAAGAAATGCAGATGTCATTTTAACAAATTGCTATATACATTACTTAAATTTTGAATATCGGTTCTGAAATTAATAGTTTTAGTGTCTTTTTGTATATTTATCATTTCATATATTAGTCTTTTTTTATAATTATTCTCTGTTTTTAATATAATTAGTGTTTTCAAAATCAAAGTAATGCCCAAGATCTTTGTAATGCTTTGTTACAGCGGTCATTGCACCAAAATCATTATTTAAAGAATACTTATGGCTATACAACCTTTTCTTTAAATATTGTTTCGTCTGACCGATGTAACAACCATCACAGTCTTTACAGTTTATTTTATAAACTACATTACTTTGATTTTGTTTAATTATTTTAGATTTAAATTTGGGTTTTCCCTAGTCCTTGAACAGAATTGTTAAGGTTTCGACAAAGATTTTTTGATATAGGGTTTTACTTAATTTGCATGTATGTTTACACATTAATTTAGTTTTTATAATTTATATATATATAAAAGTTTGTTACACATCCTCTATATCAAGAAATCCTAGTCATTAGTCATTTTGTTGATAGTTCCCAAATAAAAACAAATGTTTGTTTATATATTTATCTAGTTATATTTTCACTGAAGAAGGTATTCCGAAAACGTTTGTAAACGTTCTGAAAATATAACTATCGTTCAAACCAGCCTTGTTTTATTGACCTATTAGTGGTAGAGATCTATCATATAAGATAAGTATAAAAGGTCACGAAATATATATATATATATATACATTTTATTATAACAATATGTGATTTTGAGGGACATTGTCAAAACTAACTGAAGATTCCCGTACCTGAGACTGTGACCGAGCGAATGTTTGGTGGTATCGCATCAGTCAATGCCTTTAACCGTGACTGTAGATTGTATCCAGCACCGTATTCATGGTTTGAGATATCAAATTGGTTAAATTTCAGTTTTGATTCAACACGCCCTTGGTCACAGTCTCAGTTTGTGAATTAATATTCACATTGTCAATCGTGACAATTTTACGTCGTCGAATGTGAGATTATGAGGTAAACTGTCAAAGCTAGGCGAAGATTCCAGTACCTGAGACTGTGACCAATGAGTGTTTGATGACTGTACATTGTATCAAGCACCGTAATCATAATTTGGGGCTTCAAATTGGTTAAATTTCAGTTCTGATTAAACGCCCATTGATCACAGTCATAGTTTATAAAATAATATTGCTATTGTCAATAGTCACAATTTTCCAACGTCAAATAAGAAATTATCTGTTCTTCACTATCAAAGCTAGGCGAGGATTTCAGTACCTGAGGGTGTGATCGACCAAATGTTTGGTGACATCGTATCCGTCAATTTTTCTGACCGTGACTGTATTAAGCAACGTATTTATGCTTTGTTGTTTCAAATTAATTTTAATAAAATAAGGATAAAAGAGAACTCACCTGTCCTGCTACAGTTTGTAGAAGTATGAGCCCAAGTCTCAGGATGAATCTAGCTTTGAAAGCTTTGTGGGCGTATAAGCGATGAGCTCCTATAGTAACTCCTTCCCCTGAGGCAAGTATCAGCACGCCCGCTGCAAGAAATGTTGAAATTAGAATTTCCATATCTACATCTCGAAGCAAATAAAGCGAATAGAATACTTTTTCGAGATTGGAGGTACAAAGGTAACCTAAGGCATTTCCAAGAAAGGACGTGACTTACACAACTTTATTTAAAATGACAAGTTGTTATATACCACTACCAGTTTCTGGGTCAAATGAAACACACATTTAATTATTTCACCTGGTATTTCATTAGATGTAATACTTAGGAGACCTAGAAAGTGGTGGAGGTAACCGAAAAGAAAGCTATTGAAATCAGTCACGAAATATATATATATACGTTTACCTAAAGTTATTCTTCGCCCCACAATAGGAAGAACTTTGTGGCAAGCTTTGGCATGAATATTACATCGAAGAAAATGAGGGGATTTGAATAAAACTTCCTTTTCATTGGCAGTGCAAAACTGCCAGCAATATTTTTGTTAGATAGTCTGCACAATTTTATTTGCAAAATTTATCACAAAAAGATGGAAATAGTTCGCAGTACGTTCTGATCTCAATATTTGTATGAATTCGTAGAAATCCAAGGCTTTATAATCCAAAAATCTCAGGGATTACGATAACGGCTTATGGAGAAATTTGAAGAATTATTATCCAACAGGACACAAGTTGTGGTAGAATGATGAATAGAATAATAACAATAACCATGTGCGCTTGCTGGGGTTGATCGAACGTAAAGGAGAGTATTATTGGAGGTCGGTACAAAAAGAGCACAATGCCCTACTGCTTGATCTATTGCTAACCAACTCTAAGAAAAGAATGAATGAATGAATGGATTAATTAATTAACAATAATCATGTCAGTTAGAAATTAGAAATGTTGTCCTTGGAAAATCTCGGAAATGTTAGTAATGGCCTACAGGCAAGCGATGTGAGTTATAACTTAGCCATTGCACTCTGCGAGGGGAATACTTATTGAGGAACACCATCTATAAACTCTGCAATGTAGAATAAGAAAGTGCGGGTAAGTTTATACCCGAGTGTGTAATCCTAGCTTGATGGACACACAATATCTCACAAGAAGACTATTTTCCGGATGTTAGGAAGAATTTCTTGAAACAGCTATGTACTAAACCTGATGTGGGTCACTAATTACTTCACCTGAAAGTGATACGACGAGACCGCAAAAAAGGCAATGGACTGCAGTATTAAAAGCTTTCGACCCTGAAAATCTTCTATTTTTAGAAAATTTCTTTCATGGGGGAAATATGAAGTTTTAATTATTTTTCAAAGTAGAATCATCACCCCTCGGCCTATTAAGTCTACCGCTGGGCATAGATCTCCTCTAAGTCTTAGATTAGAAAGACTTTTAGCTAAAGAAAACAATTGCATATTGCCATGCGTATTAGCGAGTAAGTCGTGGATATAGGAAAGGATGAATGGATGTATTATCAAAAGTTTTGGGTTGGGACATAGACCTCATCCGAAATCATTCTAGAAAATCTAATACTTTCCGAACGATGGTAGAGAATTTTCCAGAAAAGCCAAATTAATGAACTCTCAATTTTATGTTTATCGGTTAGAAATTTGGCTGCAGAAATATGAAAATCTTTTCCGAAAATAATCCGGAAAGCTGTATCAATGACTATCCACTTCAAAGAGGAACATTCGACCATGCGACGATAGTAAAATGAGAAATGTTTCAATCTGTAGTAGCAGTGGAAAGTAGAACCTCGATATCTACATATGATGGGTAATAGAAGTTTCGACTTCGAGAGATCTTTGGTAGAAAAATCTTCAGGAGCAAACTGGAGTAACATTCCGAAGATTATCAATTACAGATAGCTACACAATACTGCGACCAACACCCTAGCAGAAGGAAATATTCAGCCTGCAAATTTTGTGAAAGTCATGTTGGAGTTAATAAGACGCCCCAGATTCCCCAGGCTACATTTACAAAATATTTACTTAACATATGTAGATCGCCTTAAGTTCAGTTGCGACTCCTTGATATCAAAATAAATGTTGAGGGCTGGGAGTTCTGAGCTATACTAAAGAAGAAAAAGTCATTGTATTTTATAGAATAATCCTTAGAGAAGGGAACCATGTGGAAGTACAGTAATTTTCAAGTATATGGTGACAATGAAAACCCCAGAGCATTTTGGAGGTTGTAAGAAGAAAGACTCAAATATTTTAGAATAGAGTTTGTTGTTATTACCTATGACACCTTCGCCAAGCCAAGCTATTCAATAAATCGAAGTAATTTTTGATTTAGGGAGCCCAATGGTGAGAAAACAGGAAAATTACATTTTGAACAGTATTTAAAGTCATGACAAATACTACACCACACAGGTTGTGGGTTGTGTCCTCTCAACACCAAAATAAGTGCTAGAAGCTGGGACTTTCCAGCTATATTTTAGAAAATAAAAAGAGGAGTTGTATTTTAGAGAATAATATCCAAAGGATGGAATTAGTCAGAAGTAACATTTTTTTAAGCAAATGATTACAATGGAAACCTCAGAGGACTTTGGAGGTTTTTTAGAAGAAAGACTCGAGCAGATATTTTTGAATAGTTTTGTTGTTATTCTTCACGACAGTTTCGCTAAACCAAGTTGTTCAATCAATCACAAAGTTTGCGACTTATCGGACAAAATCGTCAAGAAACAGATAAATTACATCTTGGAGAGTATTCAAGGTCACAACAAGACACAAGCCAACACAGGTAATGGGTTGTGTTTTCTCAACGCCAAAATAAATGTTAGAAGCTTGGATTTTCGAGCTATGTATAAGAAGAAGAAGAAGTAATTGTATCCTATAGAATAATCCCTAAAGAAAGGAAACATTCAGAAGTGCCAAATTTTCAAGCACATGGTTACAATGGAAACCTCAAAAGGCTTCGGAGATTGTGAGAAGAAAGACTCGAACGGATATTTTCGAATAATTTTGTTGTTATTATCGGTGTTAAAAATTCGGGTTAGAGGACCAGATAGTCAAGGAGAATTTAAAAAGTGCATCTTCAATAGTATTAAAGTAATGACAAACACAGAATAACACAGATTGTTAGTTGTGCCCTCTCGATATCAATATAAGTGTTAAAAACCGTGACTTCTGATATATATTTAAGAAGAAAAACGTAATTCTATTCTATAAAATAATCACTAAAGAAAGGAACTTTTCATAAGGTTGACGAGAGACGGTGATAAATATTTTGGAACGATTTTATCGATTGCTTCAGTAAACCAATCTATTCAAAAAACCCGAAATTTTCGACTTACAGGAATAATATCTGGACAAAATGAAATTACATAAAAAATTACTGGCTGAAAGCTGTTTAATGTTAAGACGAAGAGGTGGTGACTTGTCGATCTGAAAAAGCTGGGATTTAAGAGAAAATCTGATCTTATTGGATATTGCAATTCATGGTTAAGAAGGCTTCGAGAAATCAAATCATAGAAACACAAATTGGGGGCTTGGAAAGCTCAACTTACAGCGAGCATGACAAACACCCAAGACGGCATCGAATAAGAATGAAAATTTCACTAGACCTTCGCGATTTTTTCTGAAATTATGAAGAGATTTCTAATCAATCCCGGCGAGAATAGCTTACATATAAAGATTACACATTAATCCTAAGTATTGGAAAGTACGTGAGAGAATTAATTTTCTTAAACTTTACGAAGTGTGATAATTAATAATAAACGTACGATGTTCTACTGATCACTTGAACTAATGTCGATTTTCACCGCATTGCAGCGTGGAAAGCAAAATTACCTTGCGCTTTAAAGAAAGAAATTTTATTTCGGCGAAGTTTCTGCAGATTTTGCTTCTACCGGCCATTTCCTTATAGTTTCTTTTTTCTTCTCCGGGTCGTATATGCACGTATGTACGTGTTTTAACAGAAATTTTCGTAGTAATTCGAGCAGTTACATATATATATATATATATATATGTACATTACATTCAAGAAATGTGACTAAAAAAATAATAATAATACAAACGACTATTTTTGAGTTTGCAATAAAACGGGGAAAAGGGAAAAGAAGTTTAGTTGACTAAAAGTGGTAATACACGATCACAAATTACATGTATTTATTATGAATTTATTAACAAAGTTTGAATTTGGCCGTGTATTATCAACTTGTACTTCTACATCAATTTTTACAGGCAAAATTTCAAATATAGATGATGTTCTATTTTTGAAGGTTATTGTGATTTTTTACATGTAATATTTCATGTATTTCACATGTAAAAATTTAAACGTGTATTGCCCGCTTAAGAATTATAAATCTAATCGTAATAATCTTTTTAATATGCTATTTTGTATCCTCTAATTTGCTTGTTATATACTGACATATAGCTATTCTACTACCGTTCAAATCTGTATTATTTAATTCCTTTCACACCTTCGTTAATGATACCTATTAAATCTTCATTTCTATTCACGTGTTATTGCAGACATAACAGTATCAGGAACACAAATGTGAATAAATACTTACTACGCTAATTTCTCTCTTAAAATAAGTATTTGCAATATAAAAGAATGTAAAAACGATTTGGTACTTACTCCAGAATGAAGTGAGGAAATGTGAATATAACATGATATAAATCCCGTAGAATCCCAGTAAATGCAACAGAATAAATCCTATCAGATTGGGCCAAACCCATTTCCGTTTGAAGTCGTAATCGGTCCCAATATCTGACGGTAATTTGAGATGGGTATCCACGACGTAGCCCTTCTTCCTTTCCGGATCGTCGACGGGAATGTCCTTAGAATTCGGGGCCATCCTTGGACTGAACTAACACACGAAAAATTACTTTTCGAATAACTAAAAGCTAAGTTCGAAAAACGCCGCACAATTTGTCGTTTATTCGTTTACTAAACTTCGTACTTCGGAGTTTAAATTAAAATTTCAAATTTCAAAAGTTGACCGTTAGCAAACCGAGGTAATTGCGGTGTATGTTTTTTCTAACATGTTGCTTTAGTTTTTATGCCGCGCAGGCCGCAGTCGTGTACTTTTGAACACTCTATATACCGCGATATCAATGAACAAACGCGGGAACGATGATAGAAGTGGGGCTTTTAAAACTGTGCCGGTAAAAGACTTTCCCTATTTTAGATTTTCGATAGTGGTAGGTGTAGAAAAGTCTGCCGCTTCTATCGCTCGTCATTGCCAGGGACGGATCTAGAACTGACCGGGTAAATCGAGACGTACGCGTCTTGCAGGAGAATTAATTCGTAGGTCGATATCCTCCGAAAACAATTGATGAATAATTTAATTATCATCGTATTTATCAAATCATAATCTATTATGACCAGAGACCGGATTATATGTTTTTTGCATATCGAGAACTGTCAACTGTATTGAATTGAACGCTTTAGATCTACACGAATTAGAGTAAATAAACCAATTTAATTTTACATATTTAGAATATTTTGGCACTTTTTCCACATATTTCGAATATTTTAACATATTTGAAATTATTCGATATATTTTTACGTTTGAAAATCGCGTTATTTTTATAAAAAAAAAATATTGTAGACGATTTTCTGGGAAATTTACATTTTACGATTATCGATGATTCGTTAAATATAATAAAATAAATATTACTTAAATATGGATTAATGCTTTTTCCAAGAAATTTATGGTTTTACATTTTTTAAAGAAATTGTTAATTACTTTTAAGCTTCCAAACGAAATATCATGTTCAATACTGAAGAGCAAAGATTATTTTGTTACGGTTTCCAAGAATAAAAATTAGAAATTAAACGAATAAAGGTGAGTTCTGATTGGTTAAAGATAAATAGGTAGAGGGTGTATACGCTGCAGCATTTATCATTTGAAAATTGTCATCATTTACAAACACCGAATAAAGTGTGTTTCAGAATTACTTTTGAACAAAGAAAAAGTATTCTGCAAAGCGTGAGGTAAAATGGCAAGTTGATAATTTTATTATTTATTTAATTCGAATTACATATTCATTTTTATTTTGCAACTTCTAGTTTGATTTTTTCATTAATAAAAATATTTTTCTTTAATTTCAAAATCAGTTTCTTATCCTATATCTAAAAGGGTGTATACATTTTCTTACTGTAATTGTCTTTTATTATATATTCCATGTCAGAAAGAATCCCATATTACTTAATATCTGTCGACTGACCATTATGAACGAAAGTTAGAAAAAATGAGACAATCAAAATTAGTGCAAATGTCTTTAGGTCAGTCACTAGCAGGTTCATCTTCATCTCCAAAAATCAGAGCGGACAAGTATTTAGCTTTGCTTTCTGCTAATATTCCAGTTTATAAGTTACAAAACCTAAATTTTAGAATAGTTTTGCAGAAATACTGTACCTGACGAAAGTATTTTAAGGAAAAATAATGTTACAAATGTATATAAGCACGTAATTAATGAATCAAGCAAACTGTAAATAACAGTTTTATATATTTTATAGTAGATGAAACAACAGATACTTGTACCCTTTGTGGAGAAAACAAAGAACATAATGCAAGTGCCTGGACTATTGGTTACCAATGTTGGAAAAAGAAATAAGCAAAAAGGAAAAGCACGACAACTTCAGAAAATACAAAGGTACCAACCGGTACGCAAAAGTCCGCTTTAGATTAGATAGAAGATTTAGGGGAGCCCGAATTGTACCCAGGAAAGAATCTGAATTTCGTCTAGTTTAAATTTTTGGTCAACGTTGTTGAACACAAATCTTTACTCATTCTGAAGCGCATCAGATTCATTTCCTACGTATTCCATTAGAGTTTAAGATCAAGTTTTTCTGGTTAACTTTTTCGTTTAAAATACACGCAAAGTTTTTCGAGATAACCTAGTCGCCCCATTAATGGTCGTGATGCAGCAAATGTTGAAAATTAGAACGAAGTGGTATCCGAACAACGTGACGCAGAAGTGAAAAAATAAACATTGTTAAAAATTAATCAGAAAACAATTTGATGGCTTCTTCTGGTTTTTATTCGTTTTTGTTAGAAATTCTACTTGGCACACGTCCACCGTTTCGATATTAGTTAAAGGAAATCATAATGTGTTTTCATAAGTAGCTAAACGAACAATTTCGGGTAAGTGAATACTAGCTAACCGCGTTTTGTGCGTGAGCAACGGTTAAATTAACCGAACCTGAAAGAATTGAAATTCTTGGCATGATTGTTTTTGGTAATAGGATGCGCATCCGATATAAAGAAATTGACTTGTTCAATACAACTCATCTTGAACCATGACCCATTAACCAAAGCATAGTAAGCAGAGTTGAATTCAAATTAACATACTTTATGTATGTCCGTCTTTCCCTCAAGCCTGGTCAACTCTCAACATCCGAGGATGATCAGGTTAATGTTTTGTTAACAGTGCAATAGAATCACTACACCACACTTACGTATACTTGCAACTAATTTCAAACGTCCAGTGTTTTCCATCCACAATTTTTTAAGAAAACAACACACCATCCTTATAAAACACGGCTAATTCAAGAGCTAACCAAAGACGATTCCGGACGGCGAACTCAACTTTACAAGAAAAATAATAATAGAAGAAGAAATACAAGAGACGAACGAATTCTGCGTGCCTATTTCTTTGACGAAACTCTAGGCAGTGCAGATATTTTGATTTTCTTCAACATGACCTCATTCCTGCACTAATAGCTTTGTATCCAGTCCCAGAGGAACCTAATCTTCCACATGAATACCTTTTCTTTTGAACAAGATCCATCTTGTTGAAGGTATCCCGAGTAATAGGGTGTAATCCAACACATCCTGTTACTTGGCACCTGTCCGCATTCATTTACATGAGGTTTTTCCGCTGACAAAAACAGATATGATGAAATTGGGACAAACAGCGAATGTGATTTATAAGCAAAGGTGAAAGACATTGTGTTGTGAATTGAATGAGCAAAGGATAGTTTGTGTGAATTTATTTTTGAAACTTTGCCGAAAGCTGAAATCACATTATTATAATAATAATCTAATCTCGAAGCAATGAGAATCGAAACAAGAACTTTACGAATTGTATAGTACAGATTGGTGTAAACAGAGAATTGAGTTATTTTCAATTGTTTATTTTGACCACTATTTTAACGATATTACTTTATTCCTATTTTAAATAAATTGAGGAGGCGTGAGCATCCCCTATGAACGAATAGTTCGTTTTCTCCATAATGAATTAGGTTTAAATAAGCTCTCTGCAAGATGGGTGTCGCGTTTGCTCAATTCGGAGCAAAAGCCCATTCGAGATCGAACCTCGGCCGATTATTTGAAGATGTTTACAAGGAATTCAACGGGTTTCAAAAGATGATTTGTGACCTCGGATGAGACCTGAATTTATCACTACACACCAGAAACAAAAATGCAATCAAAACAGTGAATTGCATGCGGTGAATCGGTTCCGAAGAAGGCAAAGTTTTATTCGGCTGGAAAGGTGATGGCATCGGTTTTCCGGGGACGCAAAAAGAATTTTTCTAATTATCTTGAAAGCGGCAGAAGTGTTACTGGTCAATCTTACACAACACTTTTAGATAAATTAAAAGCAGCAATTCAGGAGGAACGCCCGGAAATGGTTAAGGAAAGAGTCTTGTTTCACCACGACAATGCGCCAGCTCATTCAAGTGCAATCGTTCAGCAAAAATTGGCAGATTTGGCTCCATCAGACTTCCACCTGTTCCCGAAACTCAAAACATTTCTGGATGACAAGAGATTTCGGTCGAATGAGGAATTGATAGAGGCTGTAAACGATTATTTTGGGAACCTCAAACCAAGTCGTTTCCAGTGAACGAATCGGGAAGCTAGAGGAACGTTGGACCGAGTGTGTTGAACTTTGAGCGGATTACATTGAAAACTTGAATCCGTACTATTTTGTTTTCATTGTCATTTTGGAAACCTTTTAAACTACCCTCGTAAATTCAATTCTTTTCGAACACAGATTAACGACGTCTACGTGGATTTCCTAAGTCAAAAGTCTTTAATTTTCACACTCCTTCAAACTTCTTGCTAATTCGATTTTGATGATATAGGACAAAGGTTGAGTAATATTTACGAAAGGAATTTTTTTATTTGCATCAATTAGCCAGATTAGGATGAGAATCTTGCGAATTAAAGGTTATTGGTGTCAATTGAGCTTGGGCCAAATCATCTTCCAACTCGATTATTGCACATAGGACACACACATGCATTTTTGCAATCACTTCTTCATAATTTTGACATCCTTCTGTGAATTTATGCAAATTTGCACTACCCTAAATTGCATTATCCTTGATACTTCTTATTAAATTAAATTCGCGACTATCCGCAGGGATGCCGGTGCCACATCCATATAACGTGCATAAATTGAGTAAGTTCCATATTCCTAACGTAATAAAATGTTTATCAAAGTCATTTAGACCCATTCGCGTTAGCCTTTTCTAAATATTTACAAATGAGTGTATGTTTTAAGCAACCACGTATTATAGATTTGCTAATTAACAAGGCGAGTAATTCACGACTGATTTGCAGCTTCGTCTTAACAAATTCAACATATACGGTATAACATACATATATACATACGTGTGTTTAGTAACATGTACATAAACCTAATAATAAGAAATTGTATCGCGATAAGATTCTTAAGTACGAAGTGAAGTGGTTTAAGTAACGCGGAAGTCCCTGGTGGTGTTCATTTTAAGAGCAACCCATCTTTGTGGCATGGAACAAGTAACAATTTAATTAGAAGAAATTATTGACACTAATCATTTTCACGATCGAATCATTATTTTGAGATATACTTGTTTTAGCCATTGGTAAAACTCAAAGAAACGGACTCACCTTCCATCAAAAAAGCAATGCGTCGCCCTTTTGGCTAGATCTGTGAGGGACTTAGAGAAAGCATTCCAACATTTCGAGGAAGAAGCGAGGAAGAAGCGAGGAAGTATGGATTGAGGGTGAACGAAAGAGAAGCAAAATGGAAATGCGTGCAAAGGTGACAAAAGTAAATGACATTGTCAGGTTTAAAGCAGGACAGAAGGAATACAACATCCAAAACGTAGAGGAATTGAGCAAGGCTCAAGAAGAAACGGAAATAGATAATAGTATTTGAAAGGGAAATAGAGAACTGGGTTCCCTAACAAAAATTCTGAAGTCGAGGAATGTATCAAGAACTGCAAAGCTGCCAGCACATGAAACGGTAATAAGACCTGATTACATGGGTAATGACCAAGCAAGAATGAAACAAACTGGAAACTTGGGAAAGGAAAGTGCTTGAGGAAGATATTTGGGGGAGTGAAAACAGCTGAGGGCGAACGGAGGAGGAGAATAAATGCTAAGGTAATGATTATGTTCAGAAAATCAAGTATTGTGACTAAAAGATTAAGATGGGTGGGACACATCATTCGAATACCAGAAGAAAGATTCGTGAAGGGGCTACTGGAGGCTGGGGAAGATGGGAAGAAGCGAAGAGGACGCCCAACAAGGTCATGGTTGGAGATGGTGAAAAGAGATTTGGAAGAGATCGGAATAAAGGGCTGAAGGGACAAGGCACTCGGAAAGAGTGGAAAAAATAACTATGAATCTAGAAGTCAGGGTCTTTCAAGGCCTGTTTCAGCTTTGCCGAGTTATTTTGACAAGATCCAAAATTTCATAAACTTTCAGTGGGTCTTTTTATCCTATTAAAACGAGATCGGACTGAAAAGGAAAATTACTTTCTAGAATCCTTGGGTGTGGACTACTCGTTCACAAAGTTTCAAATTTTTTTAAATTTTCGGATTTGGAATATTCCCTTTTCAGTGGCAAGAGTGGAACGATGATCCGCAATCTACCCGGAACCGAACAGAAATTTCTCGAAATGACACGTTCATGGAGTATAAAATTTCCTAGCCTTGGTATTCTTCGCACCATCGCAGTTTATCGAAAGAAACACCAACAACCAGCAGAATTCTTAGAGAGCATCATATAAACTTAAAGTTTACAAAGAAACGATTGAATTAACAATGTTGAAAGCACTTACACATACAATATTAAGCTCGCTCACAGATGTTTATCAAAATTAAATCAGAAATGCTAGATTTTCGATAAAATGGTGTGCCTCGTAAGAATACCTTTTATATCTAGACGGCAATACATCTTCAAATGGATAATAATTAACTAACATCTGTGCCTCGGGCAAATTTTTCTAGAAATAAACAAACTATTAGCAAAACTTTAGGACCTCCAGGTAAGCACGCAATACACGTCGACTAATGGTTATACACTTAAGAACCGGCACAACATAGATATTACTTCGATGGTCCCATTACTCCGGCACGTTACAGCATCCAAAAGTTGCCACATTGTCAGATAAAATTTGGTAACGTAATTATATATTGTATTACATCGATATTAGATGCTGTTAGTTACTTAATTAACTCTCTCGATTGGTACCGGTTAGTTCGAGAAGTTTTGATAACAAACCCGTATAGTGATTTCGCTTAATTATTGAGGAGGTAAATGTTGTAAATGCACCCACTTATTTCGTAAGATGGATTAAAAATAAATTTTAAAAATAGTAAATAAAGGAAACACCTTTACGTTTATGTGGGGAAGAACTGTAATTGTAGAAATATCAGAAGCGATAAAATTTGTTTCTACTTAGCAAATCAGTTTAATCGAGTCGAATGGTCTTATATACGCCCATATGATCGTCAACAGGTTTTAATAGTTCCTATCAAGTGATCAGATTAGAAACAAGTTTCTCGAGGAACAAAATTACACTAATGTACGCATATTATGTTTTTATTTCCGCAGCATCATAATTCCACGTACATAATGCTTTTGATTTTTATCGATAAAAACGAAGTACCAACTCCAGTTTGATATCATCATCGTTACCAATACGAAAGTTGCTATTTACCTGTCCGGAATAAGAAGAAAAAGCAAATATTTATCGTTGAACATGGTTCTATTGTGTTTATCAAAATATTCTCCTCGACCATTTTGCATACGTCTGAACCGATTTTCACCGCACTTTTTCCGTTCCGATCGAGATATCTCGAAGATGTTCTGAACGCTCCAACCACTCTTCTGAAGTTGGCGCCCGAATTTCCAAAAAAAAAAAAAATCTTATTCTTAGAGTTCTGAGACCAATAAGTATAGTCCTAGAGTTCTTGCATAAAATTTTCAATAGTCCTGCAAAATTACTCCAAAAAGAGCAACCATCATCTTTCAAGGCTAGCGCCGTAATGTGTTCGTTGGGGAGTTCTGATCGTTTTTTTTCAGCTTAGAGGTAAGAGTTCTGGAGTTCTTTATTGTTTTCGGGAATGGTTCAGCAAATTTTTTCTGCAAAAGTTGCAATTTCTTGATTTCGCAAGAACAATTCTGGATAGAGTTCTGATTAGAGTTCTGGGTAGCGCTCGGTGAGTTCTATCGAATTTTTCCATAGCATTTTTCTATAAAGTTGAAAATTAGCAAAATCAGGTGCTCATTCGATAAAGAGGGCAGCAAATGAATTTTGTGAATGATTTACCTGTATATTTCATATATACAGATAATATACTGTGTGTCTAGCTAAGTTCGCGACAAATGGAAAACTTTTTTATTCTTGGGTTTATGAAAAAAGTTATTCTTTATAAAAAGTCCTGCTTCATCCAAAACTTAAATTCAAATTGTCAGATTTTAATATTCAATCACATTCACTTACATTTAGTTTTTAATTCTTACACGTTTCTCAACTACAAAGTCAACAGTTTGATGTACACATTTTTAATCTTAATCTAGAATACTCTGATAAACAATGTTTGACTAAATCTGTCACTATCATCGTTTACGCTTGTCAAAATACAATAAGTAGAAATGCCTGTAATATTAAGTAAAGAAGATAAAATTGAAATCGTCTTAATAGTGGGCGATAATTACAAAACTTTCAGGGAAGCAGCAACTATTTTTAATCAGCGGCATCCTGACAAGAATATTCACCACGAGACGGTAAGACAACTTTTAAGAAAATTTAGGACTTTCGGAAATGTCGAAAACAGATTTAACAACAAACGCCAAAACCATGTTGCTGATAACGAAATGGAACTCGAAGTGATGCTATCAGCAATAGAACAACCGAGGTGTTCGTTGCGGAAAAGAGCATTGTTGATGTCAAACACTATAAGCAAAGATTCGGTAGCTAAAATTCTAAAAAAAAAAACAAATTTTATCCCTACAAGCCTACATTTGTACACACTCTAAGACCAGGTGACAATGACAGACGATTGGAGTTTTGTGCCGACATTCAAGCAATATTAGCAGATAATCCTTTTGTGTCGAGACAAATTTTATTATCCGATGGAGCAACATTTACATCGAACGGAACTGCATCGAGTCAAAACTGCCGTTGGTGGACAGATGCCAACCCACATTTTACAATAAAAACTCGAAGTCAATATGCGTTCAAGACAAATGTATGGTGCGGAATCTACAAAAGTTATGTAATTGGACTTTTCTTTTTCACCAATCTTTGAATGCCGGCCGGTATCTAAATTTTTTGCAAAGTGAAATTAGTAATTTTGTCGACAATCTTCCATTGCTGGAACGCCAACATATTTGGTTTCAACAGGATGGTGCACCTTGTCATAGCAGGTTGGACGTAAGGCAATATGTTGAAGATTGTTTTAACGAAAGGGTTATACACCGCTTTTCCACAATACGTTGGCCACCTCGGTCTCCAGATCTGACCCCACATGATTTTTTCTTGTGGGGTTATTTAAAAGAACATGTTTATATTCAAGCGCCGTTTACGGATGTAGGCCATCTAGAACGTGTTATTAGAGAAGAAATCCGTAAAATAACTCCACAAACAATTAGAAGGGTTTTAAGGCATTTTTGTGATAGAACCGTTACATGTATGGAACGAGAAGGCGGATATGTTGAAGCATTTGTGTAACATTTTCAATGCTTTCTTTTGTGTAAATGCTGTATTTAAATTATATAATTTCCAATTCTGAACGACTATTCCTTATAACATTTTAAGTATTATTGAAAATAAAGGTACTTTACTCTTATACTAATTTCATATTTTTTGTCATATCTCGTATATGACTAACAAATACTAAAATCTGACAATTTGAATTTAAGTTTTGGATGAAACAGGACTTTTTATAAAGAATAACTTTTTTCATAAACCCAAGAATAAAAAAGTTCTCCATTTGTCGCGAACTTAGCTAGACACACAGTATATTATCGAGTTTTAGTGATGTAACACGTTATGAAATATACAAACAAGTTTAACATGTAATGTCCATACAAAATAATCTCTCCAAATCATAAAAAAATCAAAATTCGAACCTAAAGTCCCTCTCTTACCGAAACGTCTAATATGTAATCTGAAAAATATTGTTATCAAGAAAACATCAATGCAATAAGAATGTTAAACAATAAATAACAAGTTGTCAATGTTACAAACTTATTAATATCTATCATCTAAATATAATTCAAAAGTTATTTGCAAAATGCGAAATTGCGTGCTATATGCCGAAAAGAAAAGAAAAACAGGAATTCTGAGTAGAGTTCTGGGTAGCGCTCTAATTGTTTCATTTTTTAAATCAAAAATAGATACTCGATTGAAGAATATTTGACATTTGTTAAAAACATGCAACACAGTTTGGATAAATCGCCACGTTGGAAAGAATTTTCCTGTAGTTTCGGTAAGAGAGGGATTTTAGGTTGACGAAACGCGAGTTTCAAATTGGAGAGATTATTTTGTATGGGCATTACATTTTAAAGTTGTTTGTATATTTTATAACGTGTTACATGATTAAAGCTCGATAATATATATTACCTGTATATACGTACATAATATACAGGTTTTGTTTCACAAAATTCATTTGCTGCCCTCTTCATCAAATGAGCACCTAATTTTGCTAATTTGCAACTTTATAAGAAAACGTTATGAGGATATTCAATTGAACTCTCCGAGCGCTACCCAGAACTCTAATTAGAACTCCTCACAGTGGTTCCAAGTACCCAAAAAGCTGGCCAAAAATCAAATAATCTATCAAAATACCTAAGGTTCATTATTTTAATGGCTTTTGGGTCAGGGAATCTGAATCCGGCGTCAAACTTTTCAAAAACAAAATGGCAGACATAAAATGGCGACCAAATTTGACCGCAAATTGTTTTCTTATCGTAAGAATTGATGTACATAGGATTTTAGAGTCGAGGAATCAGAATCGTGTATTAACCTTTTCTAAAACAAAGAACAGAAACAAGATGGCCGCCGAATTCTAATAATTTTATTTTTCTTCATCTGAGTATTCTGAATCGCTGTCTACATTTAAATCAATCATCGGCCTACAGGCGTACGACGAACCAAGCAGTTCCAAGACTTTTGGAGAAAGTGAGTCGCTTTTTTAGGACGCATTTTTTGCAAACTTGATATGACTGGATCCGAAGATACCAGGAGCCTCTTGAAAACGTCTTCCCTCGTTTTCATTCTTGATGATTTTCGCGCAAAGTTTTCTCGACATTTTTTAATGTCTTTCTTTCGGGCTTCCTAAGCATCTTCGGATAGTTGTTCAGTGGGTAAAGCAGCTGCAGTGATAATGGCGTACTCTTGTATAACAACAATATGTACCGATATAGGCGCCTTTTACTCCTCCACTTTGACCAAATTTTTGACAAAGGAGTGTGTAATCTATCATGGTCGGTTCTCGAGATTTGAAAAAGCGCTTCGATTCTCTTCGATCGTGCGTTTTCCAATATTTGGGTTTGAACTTTCAGCTCACATTGACGGACTTCCTTCGTGAGGTTGAAAATTTCCAGGCGTGTAATTTTCAACTCGTACTTATGTCGTAGAATAATAAATCGATTTTCTGTAATGAATGAATGTCCCTATATATTCATGACGTCTCTCAAGGGGAGTTTGAAACAATAGACTGGTTTTAGGTGAACGCCAGTAGCGCGCTCTCTATGGTCGTGCTCATGGTTTACAAAAGTATCGGTAACAATTAAACTGGCGGCTACGGGCAGCTAGTTTTTGGCATGCCCTTAGTTGATGTAATGACTAACAATTATACGAAGCACTGAAAGTGGTAGTGCGTGGTTTGGTGGATTTTCATGTCACATGGCGAAATTGAAATGATACACGTCAAAATACATGGTCCTCTGTAGCAAAGTACATTCGAAGTTATCAACTCACCCGTGGAAGAACCATCCATCTCAAACGATGTTAATTTTTGATTATAATCACTTTTTAATAATATGTATCACTGTTTGAAATGAACGCTTTAGAACGGCAGAACAACACGTGTGCAATAAACAACGACTTCGCGTTGAAGCACAAGATAGACAACTCGATATCCAATGCTGTTTTTTCTTAACTACATGCATGAGAGCTCTCTGCATGGAACTAGCATAAAAACACATCAAAATCGAAAATTTTCGATTTTTTGATTTTTGGCCAGCTTTCTGGGCACTTGGAACCACTGTGCTCCTGTGCGATTTTTTTTCTTTTCGGCACGTAGCACACTATTTCGATATTTGCAAATAACTTTTGAATTTTCAACTCCATAGAAAAACGTTATGGGGATATTCGATAGAACTCTCCGAGCGCTACCCAGAACTCTAATCAGAACTCTACTCAGAATTATTCTTGCGAAATCAAGAAATTGCAACTTTTGCCGAAAAAATTTGCTGAACCATTCCCGAAAACAATAAATAACTCCAGAAGTCTTACATCTAAGCTGAAGAAAACGATCAGAAGTCTCCAACGAACAAATTACGGCGCTAGCCCTGAAACGTGGTTGTTTTTTTGGAGGGGGGTAAATTTGCAGAACTATTGAAAATTTTATGCAAAAACTCTAGAACTATACTTATTGGTCTCAGAACTCTAAGAATTAGATTTTTCTTGAAAATTCGGGGGCCAGTGCATTCGAAAATTCGAGTGCATCAACCACTTCGTCTGGCGCCAAAAATCGTTGACCATTTGAGTTGTTTTCGGCCGATGTTGTCACACATCCCTATCGCCCGCATTGTCATGGTGAAGAAGGATGCTGAGTCGCTGGTTGTTTTTTCTTATTTCTCCAAAGACTTCTAGCACAAACAAATGATTGTGTATCATTCAAAATTGACTGTTTTACGATGCTCTAGTGGTACAGTAGCACATGAGTTTATTTTTTCCCAGAAAAGCAATCATCCATTTGCATTGAACTGCTTCTTGCGTGAACAACTATCGTTCAATTTTGGCCAATTGCCCAATCGTCCTCGTTTAATTCCTTATCTTCCATTCTTCTTGTTTTTCTTATTTCTCCAAAGACTTCTGGCACAAACAAATGATTGTGTATCATTCAAAATTGACTGTTTTACGATGCTCTAGTGGTACAGTAGCACATGAGTTTATTTTTTCCCAGAAAAGCAGTCATCCATTTGCATTGAACTGCTTCTTGCGTAAACAACTATCGTTCAATTTGGGCCAATTGCTCAATCGCCCTCGTTTAATTCCTTATCTTCCATTCTTCTTGTTATGTACGTTTTCCATTTTACGGCCAGACGTACCCTTCTTCTCCTTCCTTTCGGTGACCAGTTTAGGATCTTCTTTGGCCATCCCTCCTCCTACATTCGATTTACGTGTCCGTACCATTTTAATGGTTTATTTCCTAATTTTCTGGTAGTCGATGTTTTTATTTCCATTTCTCTTCAAATCTGTTCTGTTCTTATTTTGTCTTTGAGAGTGAATTGTAGACATCTTCTCATATAGTCCAATTCTATTGTTTTAATTTTGTCCCTGATATTGTTTGTTAACGGCGTTGCAAATCTAATCTGCCCAACTAGGTAATTCTCTTGCAATCTTACCAAACTAATAACGTAAATTTATTTTCATTAATGCAAACAGGATCATTCTCGTTCCGTTTCATAAACCATCCAAATCCAAAATTGAAAATGTTAATAAACCGTAATTGATATCATGAAAAAGTTACAAATCGGGTTTCTTTACATTTTAAATTATGCTTTTTTAATGTTTCATGGCGCGTATATGTATATTACATGCGATCTTTAAGTGAAAAATTACCACGACGACCTTAGGCGAACCAATTTTGACATTGCTGCTCATTTCCAACTTTTTCCCATTCGCAGCAAACAACTTGATGAATTTGAAATACGTGTTTTCTCCTTTATACATATATGTAAGTGATTATAAATTATAATGAAAATGCATCATTTTCCATTTTATAACCGACACCAAACGATTAAGGTATCATTTCTACGATAATTGATAAAATTGATAATTGAAGTGGCAAGTCTCGGATGACAATGTAAGTCCGACGTTTTGAATACGTGAATATATCTAAAGCTTCAGCTGAAACCGTTCATTTCCAGAAATCTGCAATTACTCGGTCACTGAAATACGTTTGTTTTGCCTCAAATAAAACATTTTTTCAAATCTTGTTCGGCCTTCGATTTATCTGGAAAGGTGTAAACAAGAATTAGTTTTGCAGTGTGAGTTTTTTCAGATGTTTAGTATGGAGATCTCGGAAAGTAGCGGTGATAGATTAATTGGGAAAATAATTGCAGTTTTACGAGCTCAATTTAATGGCTTTTTTTTGAAAAAATCAATGGCTCACTAGTTATCCCGCAAAAATATTTTTTTGTTAATTTGTTGCGTGCCTATGGCTCTGTTATTATTGATCTTAAAAAGTTGTAATTATGTGCTTATTAATATAGTCTAACCGAGTTTTTCATTTAAGCATTTTTATTTAATTTATTATTATTAATTAAACATTATTTTTATATTCATTTATTCATTTTTGTGTTATGACGCGAACTTGTGTTTTTTTTTCTAATGGAAACCAAACTCGGCCTTGACTTTATAAAGAAAGAGCGTTTTTCCAATGACTAGAGATTAATTTTGGACTTCTTAGACAGGAGTGGAGCAGCATTTTGGGTTTATTACAAGAAATAAATCTCGAAATGGATTTAATTTGCGAGTGTATATTGCCTTGTTTTGGAACCGTTGTATTCGAGAATATCGACTCATTTTGCGATTTTTGATTAGTCGACTTATTGTTAGTATCCTTGCATTCTGGAGGCGTAATATTGGCATTTCCAGACAGAAAAAACACTACGTTTTTGGTGCTATTACAAGAAGTCGATTTCGATGTAAATTTTGTGAAATTCACATCGTTCTAAGTGGAAACAAATGGTTCACTTCGTTGTATTCGAGGATATCTGCGGATTTTGCGATTTTTTAACGGTTTGCTCTAATGCGGTTACATTCTACGTTTAAACACTGAATAATCCTAACGTGAAATGTTGGTTAAAATATGGAATGGATGAGAAGAAATCTTTCTTTCAACTAGGGAACAAATAACTTCTTAGGAAAGAAATAAACTCGACATCGCCTTGTTCTTCTCGTATTTTTCAGAACAAAATGGTGTCGTTCGGTTTCACTCCGAGTGGACAAATTTTGCCTACAACTGGGAATCCTAACTATATGAGAGCCTTTAGCCTCGTTGCAGTCATTGGACGTGAGTTAATGTTTAGTCCTCCATGTTTCTCTAATAAGATTCCATACCCCCTCAATTAATGACTCATAACTAGTCGTATATAATCGACATAATTCTGTTAAGTTGATATAATTTGTTTGCCTCGTGGATATTCCATACTTGTTAAATACTAACAATTGTGGTGACATATAATTTATCTCAAGGCAATTATACTACGATACATACTTACGCTCTTGTGTAAATATCGGGAATCGGATACTTCCGGTGTCAAAATATGGTAAACAGCATTGTCCAAAAGGTACTTCTTCGGCTTTTGGTGACCAAGCACCACCCAGAATGATTTTCGGATTTCAAACTTGCGCTTGGTAATCTCGATTATAAATTTTGTAAAAGTCATCCTCATCGATTAATATTATTATTTCAAGAAAACATCGATTCGCGTATATCATTGAAACCCTTCAACGTCTTACTTATTGTGATATAGTCGGAGCTCTCGACATTAATCTGTATATATAAGAATGGATCGCGGTTTGTTCGGATACTTAAAACTTGAAAACGACTGGACCAAATTGGATACTTATTTATGCGGGTTTGTTCGTAATTGCTACGCGAAGGTTTAGGAAGAAAGAATTCTTCCTAAACCTAAAACTTCGTTTCGCCCAAAAATTCTAGGGTCTAGGGTTCTAGGGTCCCCTAGTACTCAATAATTACCAATGATTTTGCATAAACATTTTGCTATTAGAAATGTATGTGCCCGATGGATCCAGCACAACTTCACCGAAGATAGGAAAGTGGCTGGTGTCAAATTGAAATGAAATGCCGAAAGAACATTCAAAATCACGATGTTTCAATTTTGGTTCTGAACCATGGTCACGAGTGAGGACACTTGAATTTATTGGTTTGAACCTCAAACGAAGCAACAATCAAATCTTGGCGTGTTTCAAATTGTATCGAAAAATCGCATGTTCACGGAGAGTGTCGAAGCAAATCACCTTTCTTTGCCGAAAGTTATCAATGAAAAGCTAAGGCGAAACGTTGCAGCATCCTGTACGACGACAACTCACCATCTTACACCGATCACAAAGTACCTATTGATTGTTTAAAGCAGGTATGGGCAACCACCGGCCCGCGGGCCACATGCGGCCCTCGAGGAAGGTGTGTCCGGCCCGCTACTGAATTCTTTCGTTGCATATTAGCACGGCCCGTCTAAACTTAATTCATAATGAATCATAAGGATACTACAAAAATGTATATTTTTCAAGATTACTCACAGCATAAAACTTCTACAAAAAAGGTTGCCCATGCCTGGTTTAAAGCATCAAAATATCGAATCAGCGACGGATTGTCTGCACAGTCCTGAAGTAAACCCAGATTGTTTCCAGCCACTTTATGTGGAAGCATGCAAAGATCATTCCTTCGATACGGCATTTTCTAATGGTAAAACATAGCTTGGGAAACTGATTCCAACGTAAAACGAAATCGACTGTAAGAAAGAATACTTTGAAAATCAATAAATGCGTTATATTATTCGCCCCTGAAATGCACCAAGGCCTTCATAGTAATGAAAATTTTCAGGAAAAATGAACAAGTTGAAGTAAATTTTCCAACTTGAGGATTTCAATTAAATTTCGATGGCTCATTCTGTTTACTTATTATACTATCAATTTAGAAAAACTAACGCGAACGATGCAGCATCCTTTACAACACCAATGCATCATCACGAGGTATCGATTGTTTGAACCATCAAAATGTCAAATTGGCGACGCCTCGTCTATACAGTTCTGAATTAAGCCCAGATGGTTTCCAGTCACTTTACGGAATGTGGAAGCATTCAAAAGGCACTCCTTTGATACGTCACTTCCTAATCGGAAAAAGTGCTTGAGAAACTGATTCCAATGTAAAACGAAATCGTTTGTAAGAAAGAATACTTTGAAAACTAATAAATGCGTTCTATTCCAACTTTTTGTGCTTTTTCCCTGAAATGCACCAAGACCATTACAATACATAAAAATTTTCAGAAAAAATTAACAAGTTGACGTAGAAGCATTCAAAAGTCACTCGTTTTATACGTAATTTCCTAATGGAGAACAGTGGTCCGGAAACTGATTTCAACGAGAAACGAAATTGATTATAGGAAAGAATAGGGGAGAGTCTTATACCTCGAGCATAGTGTACCTTGAACCATAGCTTGGTTCTGATTTGTACTATTACCTAGTAGACTCAAACTCAACTAGATTGTATAAAACGTCGGTAGACAGTTTTGACATTAGTCCTGATTAGTTCTGTTTTTCATAGTTTGCGATCTCTGATCAAAATAAAATTTTCACTGCCAAAAGTTAATATTTTGTTAGTTGTGTTTTGTTTTATTACGTAGAACCATGACGGATTATATAATTATTGTCACACACAGTGTGCACCTTATCAAGTGCCGAGCGAAAACGTACGCTAACTTTGCTGGTTGTTTCTACTCTGCAGCTTATGTTGGGTTAACAGGACACCGATTAATAGGAATGCTTTAAAAAAGCTGTAGCAGCACAGTATAACACCTATGTTTGTGACGTTTGACAAAAAAGAAATAAATAATAAGAAGTTGAAGTAACAGTTTACTACCATTGAATAGTTTTTGTCTGACATTAATTCGTTAAAACTGTGACTGAGATACATATTTCCATATCTTAGCCACTGCTGTAGCTTTATTGGGACCTGAAATTCCCTTGTTCCAAAGGATAAGTGGGTGCGTTCCATGGTACACAACCATGTTGTACTATGGAACACTTTACATAATATTATAGTTTATTTTTTATAATTTAAATGAGTATGCAATATACTAAAGCAAATACAGGAAGTTGTTAAAGAATGTTTCATAGTCATAGCGGGCACGTTTAATCATAAAAATATTTCAATATAAACACATAAGAAATTTAAGTTTCATGGTACAACAGTCCCCCTACTTTCAAAACCAATAAACGCGTCTTATTCCAGATTTCTAGCTTTTCCCCTGGAATGCACCAAGGCCATCATAGTAATGAAGATTTTCAGAAAAACTGAACAAGTTGATGGAAATTTTCCAACTCGAGAATTTGCATAAAAATGCGGACGTCTCATTCTGTTTTCTTTTATGTCATGATTTCAGAAAAACTACACTGCAGCATCCTTTACTAGGACAATGCATCATCACAAGGTATCGATTCTTTGAAACATCAAAATGTCGAATTAGGGACGCATTGTCCACACATTCTTCAACTAGGCCCAGATGATTTCCGGCCATGGAAGCATTCGAAAGGCACTCCTTTGATACGCCCATATTCTACTGGGAAAAGTGTGCTTTAGAAACTTATGCCAACGTAAGAAGAAATTGGTTGTAAGGATGAATACTTTGAAAACCAATAAATGCGTTCTATTCCAGGTTTTTGTGCTTTTCCATGAAATTCATTAAGACCATCTTAGCACTGAGGATTTTCAGAGAAACAAGTTGAAGTTAAAGATTTAAATGAAACTTCGACCCCTCGTTCTTGTTTTCTTATTATATCATCAATTAAATTTTATTTTCCGAACGAACATTTCGGACATTTTCATCACACCGAAACAGAGATTCGCATCGTACATAACATGCAATTACGATTTAATTTAACGAATTCCGGAATATATTACATAAAACCCAATTAGGGCGTTTAAAGAAAGCGTAATTACAATCCGCCTATTTCTGATTTTTATTGTCATCGAGTCATTGTTCTAGAACGCCGCGCGCGTATAGCAGGAAAATGACACAATAGGAGAAGACAATGATCTTCGACGATAATTAATTCGATAATTTTCCAGACATTGAGCGGATTACGTTTTAATTTTTCGAGTCCTATTTTTCTTTCCCATTGTTACTATTTTTATCGTCATCTATTGCGTTGAACTCGAATCGCCATCGCTTGACTCTATATACGAGGGATGTTTCGAATCTTCTAAAAATTTGACTCTAATTTAATGGCTTAAATCATATAGGTTACGACTAAATAGCGAAGAGCTCTCTTTTTCTATTTTATTTAAAGGAAAGTGACACCCTCAGAAATTGTTGGACGTCTGCTAGGTGTTCTTGAAGACAGTGCAGACTTTACAAGAACAGTTTATCGATGAAGGATCGTTTTGAAGTTCGCAGAAGGTCACTAGAAGACAACATGCGCAGTGGCTGATCGAGCATATCTATGAATGAAAGCAACGTTGCTGCCATAAAGACCCTACTGAAAGATGATGGGCGAATAATTACTGATGAAATAAGTGTTGGTGTAGAAATAAGTACATGATAGGTTCATAAAATTTTACACGAACGTTTTGGTACGAAGGCTGTTGGGCTTTGGGCTTTTAGCAAGTTACAGCTGGGAATAATAACTTACTGATGAAACATTACTTCAATCCTGAGACCGAACATCAGTCGAAAGATTGGCGTAAACCAAAAGAATGTCCTTCGCTTAAAGATTTGCGGTTACATCGGTTGGAGAAATAATACTCACTATGTTCGAGAATTGCCAGGGGATTGTCTTTATGAATCATTTACCGATAGGTACTAAAATTAAGGCGGAATATTATTTCCATCTCCCATCTGTCCCATTAGGACAGGCGCTTTGCAAGAAATGTTATTACAAGAGGACAATGTAAGACACCACGGATGCACGAAGAATGAATGATGTTTTAAACATATTGCGCTGACAAGGAGAAGGCTAGGTAATCGAATTTTTGTTATTTTTGATATTTATGGTACGTGTAGTTTGGACCTTAAATAAGAATATTTTGGAGTAGTTCGACGCAACGTTCATAAATTACCGAGATAATCGATGTTGAAGTTTCTCCCACCATTTAAATCCACTAGATATAATCCGATTGTCAAATGGACTCGTGGCCTAGTCGATAGCGTTTTGGTGCGATACTCACGAGATCGCTGGTTCGGGTCTCGTCACGAGACATTTCCTTTTCTTCTATTCAAAACGCACCGTATGTTTTTTTCATTCTTCTTCTCATATCAAAAATTATGAACAAACGAAATATATGTATCTATGCAGGAACATTCTTCAAGTACATCATTAAAATGGACAATCGGTTGATAACAACATGAACAATATTCATTTTGAATTAACAAAAAAAAAAAAAACGAACGGTAGGAAATGAAAATTTCTATTATTTTATATTTAGTATACGACATTTTACGCAGTGTGGCACGAGCCACAATGGTAGTTATCATAGAAACATGGGAAGCAACATTTTTTATTATTACCTTATTGTTAAGTTAATTCAAAATGAATATTGTTTATCAACCGATTGTGCATTTTAATGATATACTTGAAGAATGTTCCTGCATATGGTTTATATATTTCATTTGTTCATAATTTTTGATATGAATGAAAAACATATGGTGCGTTTTGAATGGAAGAAAAAGAAATGTGCCGTGACGAGACCCGAAACAGCGATCTCGTGACTATCGCACCAAAACGCTATCGACTAGGCCACGAGTCCAATTGACAACCGTATTATATCTAGTGGATTTAAATGATGGGTGAAACTTCAACATCGATTATCTCGGTAATTTATGAACGTTGCGTCGAACTACTCCAAAATATTCTTATTTGAGGTCGAAACTACACGTACCATAAATATCAAAAATTACAAATATCCGATTACCTTATTTTCTGCTTGTGAGAATTCCTTTCGCATCCACTCTACTCGCCAGACCTGGCTCCTAATGATTTTCATCCAAATTTGAAAGAACTAAAACCACAGGCATCTTCGACTTGATGCCTTAGATTGGGTAATACTTGCTATAAATAGGAGGAATGCCGAGATCTCGAAAAAGTGCGCCGAGGACGGTTTAAAAAATTCGCTTTGCATTGAGATAAGCGTATTGAATTAAACGGAGATTATACTGAAAAACTACATTGTAATTTTTAGGAAAGTTGACGAAGTAAAAAGATTATAGAGAAATTCGTACAACTTTTGAAACATCCCTCGTAGTTCGGCTTCTTTGAATGTTGTGCGATGACAAAAATACTGGTAATTAAGCACGTACATTAGTGCTGAATTAAATATATATATATATATATATTGTTTTTTTCGTGATCTTTTATACTTATTTTATATGATAGTTCTCTACGACAATTAGGTCAATTAAACAAGACTAGTTTGAATGATAGTTATCTTTCCATAACGTTTACAAACGTTTTCAAACCAGTCTTGTTTAATTGACCTAATTGTCGTAGAGAACTATCATATAAGATAATTAGTGCGTAATATCATCTTAAAATCTCAATGAGGAAATGTCATTGTATCCCATGGTATATAATCCCATACTAAATTAGCCCTAATAAATTTCTGAGAGCCCAAAATTTTAGAATTGAGCAATGTCTTACCTTTAACAAATGTAATTCCAAATGTCTTCTTCAATTAGACCTAAATAAATTCATTTTTAACAAGCAAATACGATACAGAGATAAAACATTTACATACCTAAAGTATGCTCTATCTCTTAATACACCAATAGGACTACACATAACATCCACCCTATCGATTTCCCTCTTCAGGCGAGTTTATTGGGCACTTTCTAAGGACACGAACGAAAATCAGCGCTGACAAGTCAACTTTGTCCTTGCATGTATCCGAATAATAATAAAATACGTAGAAGGAAAAGGAAAGCGATTGTTCGAGATGATTTTATTTCGTTTTAATCGCTGATAAATTTCAGGCCTGAACAATGGATGGTAGATAAATTAACCAGATTATCAGATACGGTGGGCGTATTTCATTATCAGTATGGGAATTGAATTCGTTGCATTGCAAAATGGCGTGGTGCTGTCGCGCAATAAATTCAACTTTGGAACAAGATTTTGGAATGATCTCGCCATTTACGACGGTATTGGTTGAAATCGATCCTTTTCCTTAACAGGAGTCATTGTTGCCAAAATATTCCTGGAATGTTGCTTCGATTACATTTATGAAAATTCCACCTTACGTCTATTGCTCTCCCAATCGTATTCCTTTCGATTTTTTCGAAAAGCTTCTCAAACTCAACTCCAAAACTTGACCTTCTCATGGTATTGTAATCGACAGTATTTAATTAAATAAATTTAAAAAAAAACAAAAAGGGAAATAAAATAGGTGGAACCAAGAAAACTACTAAAAAGAGATACAAGCAATAAGAGGAGTAAAAATATCCTCCCCGGCGGGGAATCGAACCCCGGTCTCCCGCGTGACAGGCGGGGATACTGACCACTATACTACCGAGGATTATGATTCTATGCTCCACATGAAATGCAGACCAGTTTGAGTTACACTCACTTTCAAAAGTAAGTAAAGTATTTTTTGTTTATTTATTTTATTTTCAAGTCTTAACGATTATGAAGAAGGCCTGATAAAAAAAAATTGATAAGAATGTTAAAATTTCTTCTTCTGCTGTGTTACATTCCACTCATTTTATTAATTCCCTTTTTTGTAAATTGGCATGTATATACAACAATGCTTTTTCTAAAACAGGAAAATAGGTCTTATCCTCATTTTCTACATTTTTTTACATTTAAAGGCGCAATAATAAAATTAATCTTTAATCTAATTCCTTGACTGATTCTTTATTATTAACCGCCTCTCTCCTTTAGATTGTTTGCCGTACCTAAACACATTTCCTCCATACTAAAATTTTGGCTAAGCGCATTTTAAACTCTTCCGCTTTAAACAGTAAGAAGAAACATAATATAGAGACACATCTATATACAGCATGTCCCCCAATTGACTCCACTGTAAATATAATTAATCAAAAATTTTAGCATCGAAATAAAATTAATGGAAGTTATTTTCGTTTTTTAAATAGACTACTTTATTAAAATCTTATTTATTTTTTTTTAAACAAGCATTCTGTTGTCAAAGTTGTCAAACGGAAAACCAATGTACCTAAGCCGTTTTCTTTTTTATTTTGATAAAATACTTTGTTAGAAACTTACATTAATTTTTTTTTATGAAACTTACAATAATTTGGTCTGACAGAAATAATATATATTATTATATATATATATAATATAAAAACAATGAGCAAGTCGATGATTCGCGACTTTTGGATGTGGTTGTTTCATGAGAAGCAAACCATTACAAGACTGTAAAAACGTCGAGTTGGTTTGCTTCTCATGAAACAACCACATCCAAAAGTCGCGAATCATCGACTTGCTCATTGTTTTTATATTCGTTTAATGTCATTTTCGTTTTTACATATTTTATATTATCATTTTATTTCAACTATTTCTCGTTTTATTTTAATCTGTTTTTTTTTTTTTTGTTTTGGTTTAGTTATTTTTCTCATATTGTTATTGTTATTGTTAATCATGATAGGATCTAATCCAAGAAGCAGTTTTGTTACTGATCAAACGAAATGTAATTGACTTTTGAATAAAAGTGTATTCGCTAACTGGTCTGACTTTCGCACAGAGCGTGAAACCATGATCCTCGGTAGTATAGTGGTCAGTATCCCCGCCTGTCACGCGGGAGACCGGGGTTCGATTCCCCGCCGGGGAGGATATGTTTTTACCTCTTTTGGAATACCTTCTCTCCGCTCCTTCCCCCGCTTTGTTATCTTTCCTTTTTATAATCGAACTTAATTCTGCCTATAACAATTTTTTAATACTTCCAAATAGTTCCATACCCATTTCGAAAAATTATCATCCTCATCCTCAAGGAAAAGGGAGTCACTTTTGAATTTTGACCTACATATGTTTCTGATATTAGTTCAAAAAGACTGTGGTTAAAATAGTGGGGATATAAATTAAATAAATATTACTCTTACCACATCTTTCGATACCTATTTCGCCAAATAAGCTGCCATCCTCGGTGGTTAACTGGAGTAATTAAGTGTCACTAGCGATACTTGCTCAACGTCCACAACAAACACAGCACACCGAACACTGTACGACAACTTTAAAGTATAAAAAGAAATAAAATTACCCTTACCACACCTTTCGGAAATAGTCCCAGACACGTATTTCGGCAACTAAATAGCCATCCTCTGTGGAAAACTGGAGGAATTCAGTATCACCAGCGATATCCGGCTAACGTCTAGGACGAACATCACGCAACCAGCACTTGTTGCCATCTTAAGTGGAAATATAATGGAAACTTAGTTGCCGAAACACGTATCTGGAATTATTTCCGAAAGGTTTGATGAAGGTAATTTAATTTTCTTTTATATATTATTTTACCCACAGTTTTCTTGTTCTTATTTGCAACTCTAAACTACTTCACAATAGTGTCAATAGTGTTTTCGGTGAAGTGTGTGCAAACATTCGGTATGGGCGAATGTTCAGTGTGTAATGTTCATTGTGCAGTGCTTTGAAGTTCTTGTGCAGCGTTTGAAACGCGGTGTTTGTTGTGGTCATTGACCAGGTATCGCTGGTCCTACTTAACTCCCCCAGTCCACAGTCCACATTAAAACGAATATGATTGCCAACTTAACCAGGAATAAAAACTAATGCTGCCCAACTAAACGTCCCACCAAAACATCGGTACCGATCGTCACTCGTTGCAATGAAATTAAAATCTACAATTGAGAGTAGGAGAAACGGTGGAAAACAAAGCAAAATACTCTTTAAATCCGATGGACAGGAACGAAAATTGGAACAAACTTGAAATAATACTCAAATTTTTCTGTGTAGAAAAAAACATCGTTTTTTTTCGAAACTTGTATAATGAATAGAACAATATGAAGGTTGTTCTCGCCTATCAGTATCCTTATCAGTTCCCAATTTCAAATCTTAAAAGACCGATCTTTTTCCTAATTTTTTCAGCAATAATGCATAATAACATTAGTATGAGAGTCTAAATGTTAATGATGAGATAAATGCAATTGGTAGCATAGAAAATGAAATTAACGAGAGAATATACAAGGTGTCAAAATTGTACAACACTCTGAATAGAACATTTATTGATAAAAAGGAGGTCAGCACAAAACAAAGATGTGGGTTTTTGTAGGCCAATATTGACTTATGGTAGTGAAAGGTGGGTCCTAAACAAATCAATGGAAGGTAGAACAAATGCAATGGATATGAAGTACTTGAAGAAAGTCAAAGGGATTACTAGAAAGGATAGAATCAGAGAATCAATCTTGGATGTTCTGGAAAACAATAAACTTAAATGGTTTGGCCATATGTGTAGAATGGGAGAACAAAAGCAGGTTAAACGAGTATGGTTGGCAAGGGTACAAAACAGCAAAGGCCGAGGAAGACCAAGAAAGCAATGGAATGATGTGGTAGCTGAAATATTCAAGGAGAAATCACATGGAGAGAACCATTGATTAAAGCCAAAAATAAAAAAGAATGTACAAAATTCGTACACGAAGCAGTTGAATGAAGTGTAAGTTACATACCTTACACCGAATGGTAGAAAGATTTAGATTATATATATATATATATATATATATATATATCATTTTGAGTATACCATCATACTAATATTATATATATATACTAAAAAATGTCTATCTCAATCTCCATTAATCAAATTAAAAATTATTTTTAAAGTATGTAATTTACTTTTGAAAATAAGTGTATATCTAAGTTTGTCTGAGTTCTACATGATATGTACAATCATAATCCTCGGTAGTATAGTGGTAAGTATCCCCGCCTGTCACGCGGGAGACCGGGGTTCGATTCCCCGCCGGGGAGAATTTTTAGTTTTGCATTCCTTATTAGTTTTTCTCTTGTGTTCTTTTATTTCATCAGCTTTACTTCTTTTTAATAACCTAACTACTAAATTACTAGATACAATTTGGCAACCAAATTGTCAACCTCAATGGCGCGGATATGAAGCAACGGAATGCTATTCTTGAAATTTGGCTAATGACTTCGTCAAATAATCCCTATCACTAGTTTCCAGTGACGGTTTTCTTTTTCCTTTTGTGTTTTGTCCTCTAATCATGACAATCCTTAGTGGCCATCCTCACGAAAGGGGAAAATTCGAGGTGAAAATGATCGCGATCGGCGAAGACTGCGATTCTCCGCCCACACACTATAAAGTTGCTTCATCACAACAGAAGAAGGCAAAAACCGAGAAAACCGCAGACGCCGTCTCGAAAGTAATTGGCATTATTTTGTACTATACCATACCATAATCCTTCCTCATTGAACCTTACGGTGTCGAGGTTTCCGGCTCTGTCAGCCGCTTCCGCTCTTTTCTATTATTCCTCATTTTTATGCTTGCTTCCAGTTTATGTTTCTTCATCCCAGTACTTTTCCAACATCGCTGTTCCAGGATCTCACTGGCTTTCCTCTATTGCGTTTCTCTTCTATTCCCGTTTTCTAGATCTTCACCTTTCTGTTCCTGTCCTTCATTCTAACCATATATCCAAACCATCTTAGCTGATTTTCTTCCAATTTATCCAAAGTTAGTTGGGTCTTGCAGTTTATACGTATTTTTTCATTTCTAATACGGTCACGTTTGGTCACTCCTCTAGCAGCTTGCAGCTATCGCATCTGACCTGCTTAAATTTTACTTCTATATTTTTCATTTAATGTCCACGTTTCACTACTATATTAAAGTACTGATTCATACACTGCTTTAAACACTCCAATTTGTTTTTCAAGCTCACTTCTATTCTCTTAATAAAGCTTCTGATCATCTAATGGCATTCGTTACCTTGTTATCTATCTCGGGTTCCAGATAGTTATACTCATTTACTTGTTTTATCGTTCCCTTGTTTAATTTGTTTGCCTTAAAAATGAAGACAAATCTAAAGCAAACGACAATACATAAACAGGTACTGTTAACAAGCAGGTTTGAAAGAATCTACGCCAATCTGTATTAAATAAATCTGCCCAAAACTTTTATAATTGTCTGATACACCATTCTTACATGCAAAGGGAAAATATCATATAAGATTAGTTGAGAATTATGATATTTTACCTCTTGTATGTAAGACGGTCACTATATTTTGACCCAAGCTGAAGAAGCTATGTTATCTAAAAAAGAAGTAAGAAGGTGGAGAAGAAAAATGAAGTTAGGCAGCGTGCTCCCAAAGTCGAACCTGCTTTAGAAGAATCAGTTTTTAACTGGTAGACTACTAGCTTGCTTAGCATCCACTCCTGGTCAGTGTGGTACAGCTGACGGTTACGTTCTAGAAGGCAGAGAACTAGAATCCTACATGGCAAAGATTAAATCGAAGAAAGCAAAATAAGTTAAAATGTGAAACTGTAAAATAAGATGGTTTTTTGCCCAAAAAATAAGAGAAATAGATCACGTACAAGGATTAAATACGATCATTTAGCGTTTCGCGAAGAAATAACAGTGAAATAATCATAATTCCAATTTATTGCATTCTGGGTCGGAATAGCAAACTTTCCTCGTTAAATTCCTTCCAATTTATTAAGAAAAATGCTAAACTATTCTGAAATATTAGTAAATTATACATTTTATTATATATAATATTAGGATACTTTTGAATAACACATTGACTAAACTCTTGTTATGTTTCCAATTAAACTAGTTAGGATCTTCATCGTTAAAAATGACCCAATTCTCCGATGGATATGCTAAGGAAGAAAAAGAAATCTACCAGGTATCTTTTCTCTCTTCTAGCAAACGTCTATTCTTAATTAGTTTCCTTCTTCATGAATCTTTTAAATATCACTTTTAGGTCAATTATTTACGAATTATGATTTCGACTTATGTATGTATGCTCATATAATAAACATTGCACGATTTTCTAACAAAATTCAAAATTAGAAATCTATGTAATTCATTCGTACCAAAAAAATAAATTCACCTCGTTTATCGTCAAGAAATTTTCTCAAGTATAGTTTACGCACACAATTTATGAATGTGCCTAGTACATTAATATAACAGGTATTTACCGCTGATTTTTCTATCAAAATCCGAAATTAAGAATCTACACCATACTCTCAACGGAAGGGAAAATCCAGTCGATGTTTAAAATGGAATTAGATCGTAATTTCCTTTCCCTCTTGCGTCTTCTACGCTTCATTCGTTAGTATGTAGTACTACATAGTACTTTCACGATTTATCGCTCATTGTCAAAAAGATTTGATTTTACTGCAATTAATTCTACCATTTGTGCTACTTTCCAACGGTTCCCACTCTTAGTGATAAAATTTAAAAAAGATGGACGCATACCTCAACTGCAACAAAGGTAATATCGCGGACTTTCCATTTCTTTCTCGTTCCGATATCTGTGATGTTTTCTCTCTTAAAAACGGAAACGATTTAATAATATGAAATTCCAAAACTTGCCTTTTAACAGCTATTTCCACATTTGTATACGAGGATGATTCGTAAAGCAAGTTCCGTTTCCGTTTGGATATCGGCGCGATCGCAAGGCTGCGGTGTAGTCTGGTTCAATGTGAGTCTGTCAGTGCTAGTGCGAGAATCGTTCGGAGATTCTTTCGTGCTATTTTGGTCGTTTAAGTTGGTTGCTGAATCATAAATTCCACCAACTGTGAACTTCGATTTCTTTATGCAAATAACGTGAAGGCTGCAGAAATTCATCGTGAACTTGGTTCTGTTTGCGGTAAAAATGTCAGGAGTGATAATGTGGTAAGAAAATGGTGCCGTACGTTTAGAGAAGAACGGACTAATATCCATGATCAAGAACGAAGTGGAACACCAACTGTTGTGATGGACGAAGTTTTGGGTAATGTCGAAGAGAAAATTCGTGAAAATCGGCGATTCACAATCACAGAATTGAGTGCCGTTTTCCGTCAAATTTCACAGGCGGCAGAAGAGCATTAAAAATCATAATCAGTACGGCCCCAAGGCTGAAAAGTTTGGAGACCCCTGTACTACACCATAAAAGATTTTAGTTCTTTTAGGTGAAAAATGATGTACCACCACGCCGACGCCAAAACAGACCATTTTTGTGACTATATTTTGTACAGAATTTTCCCTTGTAACGTAGGCAGCACCAGTCATAAGTAGAGTTTGTTAAAAGGGTGGATGACGTGTTATCAGTAAGTAGTGTGAACCGGACTGATGCCTTTACTACTCCGAATTTTAATGCCGCGCCTTGCACGTAAGTGGGGACAAAGACCGGTTTACACTATTTAATGATAACACGTCATCCAACTTTTTAACAACCTCTAGTCGTAAGTTATGATTCATAGCTAATATTTATAGAAATCAGCGATAAAGAACCTGAATTTATATTAATACTGTGTAGTAGCAAGAAGGAAAAGTTCTCTGTGATTTGCTAATACCTTCTAAGTTGTTACAAAAAAATGAAAATGGGATACCGAACAGCATTTTCTGCAAATTGTATGATCTCTTCAGAATCTACCATCAAACTACTTACTTAACCTTCCTATACTCACGTCAAAATGAAAGACGTATACTATACTATATAAATCGGTCTCACAGACCGTATGCGTGAGTATAGGAAGGTTAAACATTTGCTAGCTATCACTACGGTAACCCACATATGTACACATCGCGCGGCTTCAGCCACTGAATATCGAAATAAAATAAAATTGCTTGTGGTTCTTCATCCAACTTATATAGTCTGTCACTCCAAATTGTTCGAGTTAAGCAGAATTCAAGTTAGAGGAAGTTATTAAAATTGCATTCTAGTGCTCCAACCAACTGAAGAATTCGAGTTAGGAAGAAGATTTTAGTTATGAGGGTATAGCATCACTAAAATTTCTTCCTAACTCGAATTCTTCAGTTGGTTGGAGCACTAGAATGCAATTTTAATAACTTCCTCTAACTTGAATTCTGCTTAACTCAAACAATTTGGAGTGACAGATGTAAGTACGATCTGGAGAGGTTCGAGTGAAGTTCTGATCTTACATCATGTGACTTTAGATAATAAACTTGCATTTTTCGACGATTATTGAATTATCACTTGCGACTTGAAGGGCAATCCAATGAGAATTTTTATCGTTTGATTACTACACACCTTGTTATGCCCGTCAACTTCATATTTTTTAATATTGGCCCAATTCAACTCATCACTAGAGAGGTGCAGTTTAAAAATGATGATTGCGATGACCAGAGGGTTGAAATAGTAGGCATAAGTACACGCTGTCATCCCCGCTCTTTCTCTGGCTTCTGATAAACAAGCCTCTCCTTTGATTTCGTTGAGTATTTATTTACGTAAGATACGGTTGACGTTGCCCGTTTCGATGCTGGTGTTTAAATTAATAATTATGTGGTAGGAAGTTACCGTTACATTTTAGTGTCGATTCGTTTAAGATTCGATTTATCCTTGTGACCAATTAATCATCGTCATTTTTGTATAAACTGCCCCTCTACTCATCACTTCACATGAATATTTGATTTCATCCTAGTAATTTTTTTTTCAGTAATCTTATTATTTGATGAAAATGCCTTGCTCTCCTGCATATACTTAATAAGTTTTATATTTATATAAGTTTTATATTTTGTTCTTCATATGGATGTTTAATTCTGTTGGACAATAAAGATGTTTATGTTTATGTCATATTCCAGAAAATTTCTTGGTGCAATCGAAAATATTGGGTGACAAAGTTTAAACGATGCCGTACGAGCTGCCACGATCGCGATCGTGGCAGTGATCGACCAAATGAGGTGACCACGCCAAAAACGATGAGTAAAATTCACAAAATGGAAATGGATGGCCGTCGATTGAAAGTGCGCAAGCTAGCAGACATTGTCAGCATTTCACAAAGTGCTGTACATCGCATATTGACTGAAACCAAATTTTCAGTCAATATGAGAAAGCTGTGCGCAAAATGGGTGCTGCGTTTGCTCACAATGGAACAAAAACGGCGTCGCACAGTGTTCTGAAACGCCTAAAAAGCTGGTCAAACGTCCAAAAATAAATGTGTCTACTGCCTGATTTCCGCAAAGAATGCTGAAAGAACAAGACATTGTTGTACACGACGGTTAATTCAGCGAATTAATAATGCCGATGATAGATGGAAAAGTTATCAATTCGTTATCGGGTACTACATCTGCTTTGCGATGTCACCTATGTAGAGAAACTTCCAAAAATTTCAACAATATCGATGAAATCGCTGAAAAAGAAGTGGACGTTTCTGAACTTTGTTTTGGAATCTCTTCTCTACATGCATAAATACGATTTTTCGAATTTTTTGCACACGTAGGATACAAGCTTGGAATAAAAAAGTGGCAGGCGCGTTCTGGGGAAGAAAAACGAATAATGGAAGACCGTAAAACAGCGCGATTCAGAAAGGGTTTAAGGAGATTTTGGGGTTAAAGATTGATTTTCCAAAACAAGGATATGGTAGCTCGAATGATGGCAACACTGCCAGGCGATTTTTCGCAGATAGTTCGAAATCTGCACAAATCCTAGGCGTCGATGAAGAGCTATTACGAAAATGTCACGTTATATTACAGGTGATGGCTAGTGGGTTCCAGGTCAATGTTCAAAAGTTTAAAGAGTATAGCATGAACGTTGCAAAACGAATCGTAGAACTGTATCCATGGTATAGCATGCCTACAGCTGTACATAAAATACTCATCCATGGACATTTAATTATCGGGTGGGTTATCCGAAGATGCTCAAGAGTCTAGAAACAAAGACACGAAAGCAGTCCGCGAGAGGTTCGCTAGAAAATTTTGTGGGGAACAGAATATGCGAGATGTGTTTCAACGACTCCTTGCCTCTTCGGATCCACTGATTACGAGTCTCAGCAACATCCAGTCAAGGAAAAATAAACATTTATCGGGAGAAGCCATTCAACTTTTATTCCCTTCGACAGCACCTGCAAATATAAGTTCTTTTAAAAATTGTAACGAATCTTGTGAATCAGATTCTGACACAGATTCGGACTAATTTGTACAATTGTGCTCATGAAACGCTGGACATGAATATTTCCAATTTTCGTCGAATGGACAAATGTGTTTTATTTCAGAAGCCTTATTCTGAAAACAGATTTGAGATCAGCGACCTGAAATTCGTATTATACGAATTTGCATTTCCAATCTGTTAATTGTTCTTACTTTCGGCCGTTTTTATTTCCCATATTGAAAATTGGAATTTTGACCTCAAATTTGAAATCGGCGACCCAAAGAAACCATATTATATGAATGTTTATTTCAATCTGTTAATTGTTCTTACTTCCGGCCCTTCTTATTCGGTCATTCTCAAAATGGGAATTTTGATCACATGCATATTTGAAATCACCGACTTCGAAAACCAGATTATACAAATTTTCATTCAAATCCCAATCTTTTTCGAGTTTTGACCAGCTTTTTGGGCGTTTCAGACTACTGTGCGTCGTAAAGATGTTTCGCAGCAATGATAAAACATGGGTCCATCACTTCACGCCTGAGATGAAAGTACAGTCGAAACAATGGATTGAAGAGGAAGAATTGGCTCCGAACCAGGTGAAGACAGTTTTATCTGCTGGTAAGGTCACGGTGTCAGTTGTTTTGGGATGCACGTGGGATAACTTTCATTGATTATCTTCAAAAAGGTAAAACAATCAACGGCGACTATTATGCGAACTTATCGCAGCGTTTGAGTGATGAAATTAAGAAAAAACCGCTGAATTTGGCGAAAAGGAAAGTGTCGTTTCATCAAAACAATGTACCAGTTCACACATCCGTTATCGCGGTGGCCAAAATAAATCAGTTAAAGTTCGAATTGCTTCTTCACGCACCATATTCGCCAGATTTAGCCCCGTCGGATGATTTTCCCTTTACAAACTTGAACAAATGGCTCGGTGGTAAAAGATTTGCCAACAACGAAGAGATGAAGTTTGCGGTTGATGCCTATTTCGAGGAAATCGACGGTTCTCTATTGAACATCGCTGGGAAAAGTACATCGAGTTAAAAAAGACTATGTTGAAAAATAAAGATATGTTTTTCCAAATTTTTTGTGTTTTCTTTGCGAGGTTAGGTACTTCTCGGACTAACCTCGTATCTTCGACCATTCGGCAAAATTTACTGGAACTTAGCACAACTACAATATAATCCTAACCCTTGCATCGTCAGATTATCACCTACATATTTCACACTTTCTACAAGAGTTAAGTGATAAAAACTTCAAATTATGATGATGTCCGAGTTCGGATTTGTGCCGATAAAAACCGCACCATAAAATTCTACGCTGAACATTTTAGGAATAAATTCATTAATAAAAGCATCCTACTTACCTTCAAGTAGGGGGCCTTTCGATCGACTTTCTTCACGTAATATTTTCGGTTAGGATATGAAGGGAATGAAAAATACAATTTTTTATATAACAATTTATTTCTCAATAGATATATATCCACGTAATAAGTGCATTATGTTAGAGGAACAATAAATATAGAAATATACACAATAATGAATGAATTAATACAAACGATTCAAATTATCGTGACAAAGATGATTGTGATAACAAAAAGTTAGAACAAAAAAAAGGAAGAAAATAATAATGCAGTGTATAATATAACAATTACAAATATTATCATTAATACCATACGAAAAAAAAATTACATTAGTCCTAACGATATACTCGATTATCATCTAATTTTAAAAGTAGCTTCGATAGGAATGTGTTGTTATGTATGTATATAAATGTATAAAAATGCGAAGGTACTCGACAGAAGTATCCTTACTCAAACCCAAGAAACGTTTAATTTCTTTCTAGATATTTTGCGTAAGCCACATTCACATTAATAATACTTACTGTATAAAGTTGAATATATGAAATTTTAGTAACTTGATTTCTTTCCCTTAATTGAAATTAATTCACAATGACTAAAAATTAATTATATAGAAAAATAAATCATAGAGAACGTCCACAGCTTTGGTATACAGAATAGTATAAATTAGGTATAAACTCCCTTACAGACATACACGCAATATCGGTAGTTAGTCTCGGATAATATTGAGCTTATCAGATAAATACACATTTATAAGATTGTGTATAGTAGGTATATAATTTTAAAACTGGCGGTTAAAATAATACGTTCCGGTTGGCTAGCAGTTACAACCAATGAAATTCAGTGCTTTTGGGAGGATAATTTAATTATTAATTTGATCACCGAAATAATCGCCCAAAAATTTTGGAGGGGAAATTCTTTGTTTTTGGTAACTTTTACGCTACCAACATTACAGTCCAATTTTTTCCCTATAGATCTAATGGCAGTCGAATAGCGACATTAATTGCTTGATCAATCAGATGATACAGGATATGAAATTACGAAGAACACCTCGTTACTTAATTGCTTATAGTTAAATTACGTTAATAATGTCTTTCCATTTCGAATAATTTTTCATCGACAACTTCCTACGTTTACGCTTCGTTATATCAATTTACTGAAACCGAAAAATCTCTGCTATCTGCTAACGTTACTCAACGGATACCATTCCGTTCTTTCCGTGTTGAGATCGAACGAACCTAAGGGCAGCTCCAAACCGCCGAGGAATTGGTTCTCTTGTAGCGCATCGTAATTCCAAACCGTTGCTTTGAGCGTACGACTCATGATTATATCCAGGGCCATTCGATATTCCAACTAGATAATAGCAAGCGAAAAAAATTGTTTAATAAACAAAAATAGTGCAAATCCTCCAAAAAGTTTTCCCGTTCATGCTTTATTAATCAAAATGGATGTATCTAAAGCCAGTTACTAGAACTGCTTTTCATTACGAGGGTAGAATGAGAAGTTTCCGGAATCGCTGCCCAGAGGGTTCCAATTTTTTCCAAATACTTTATGTCGATGTGTTGGCAACTCTTTCATATCAATGGACCCCAAATGTTAAATCGATCTCTTAAATAGTTAGGCTTTGACAAGCATTTGAGTCAAGTACTTTTGTTAGCGATAAAGACGAAATTCGAGCGATCAACAAATTTTTCTATTCGGAAGGGAAAACCGCAATGGAAATCAACTTGAGTTTAGAAGCCGTTCTTGAGGATTTATCACCTTCATTTTCAACCGTGAGTTTCGGAATTCAAGCGTGGCCGCACGTATTCAAGTGAAGAACTACGTTGAGGGCGTCCGATGGCGGCTATCACGCCAGAAATTCTTGAAAACATCCATGATATGGTTATGGGAGATCGTTGAATAAAGATGAGCGAAATTGAGGAAGCCGTGGGCATCTTTTATGAACGAGTAGTTCGCATTTTACATAATGAATTGGGTTTAAAACGCTTTCTGCAAGATGGGTGCCGCGTTTGCTCAATTCGGAGCAAAAGCGCATTGGAACTAGAACCTCGACCGATTCTTTGGAAGTGTTTACGAGGACTCCAACGGATCTCAAAGGACGATTCGTGGCCGTGGATGAGAACAGGATTTATCCTAACACACCAGAGACAAAAATGCAGTCGCAACAGTGGATTGCACGCGGCGAATCGGTTCTGAAGAGGGCAAGGACCATTCACTCGGCTGGAAAGGTGATGCCATCGGCTTTTTGGGACGTAAAAGGAATTTTTTCAATTGGTTATCTTGAAAACGGCAAAATTGTTGCTGGCCAATATTACACAACACATTTGGACAAATCAAAAGCAGCAATTCAGGGAATCGCCCGGAAATGATTAAGAAAAAGTGTTGTTTGACCACGACTGTGCCCCCCTCTCCCCGCATTCAAGTGCAATCGTTCAGCAAAAGTTGACAGAATTGAAGTTCGAAATACTTTCGCATCCGTCGTATTCGCCTGATTTGACTCTCTCGAAATTCAAAACATTGCTGGATGGAAAGAGGATTTTGATCGAATCAAGAACTGATAGAGGTTGTAAACGATTATTTTGGAAACCTCGAAGAAAGTCACTTCCGGGAGGGTATCTAGAAGCTGGAGAAACGTTGGACCAAGTGTGTTGAGCTTCTAGGCGATTATATGACTTGAATCGGGATTATTTTGTCTTCATTGTCATTCCGGAAACTTTTCAATCTACCCTTGCATCTTCAATGGATCAAAGCGTTAATAAATTTAATGCTGCACCGTGTGGTATACAGGAATTCATCACTTACCGTTTCCATAAAACTGGGATGGCAATTCTTCCTCACCACCTTGGTTTTTCTTTTGGTGGTTTTGGTAGGATCCGGCTGTAAATAGACTTTCACGTAGGTAGACGGCTCTTGCGAGTTGTTGATCAACGGCAAACCCCTGGCGTGATGCACCATGACGCGGAAAACTCCTCTTTGGAAATGTATCGATAATTTGAGTTGTCCTTTAATTTTGTTCGCGTCATTTTTATCATCCATACGACGATCTGGTGCAATGGAAATTCTTGTTTAGAATAGAATTATAATTACATGTATGTTTGAGTAGTAGTCAAGACGTGACAAAACAATCACGTTGTCTTGGTGACTGACAATAACACATGGCAAAAACTTTATCATATCCAGTGGTAATTAGGACTTCTTGTAACGTTGTCTACTACTGTATGTGTGCAAATATACAAAATACAAACACTTCTTGAGCAGTATAAAAGAACGGTGGTGTTGTATTACTTACACCATATCACATTGCTCAACTCTTGACCACACAATTATTGATCGATTCTAAGACACTTGTTTCGCTGGCAACAAGACCAGCATCTTCAAACCTATTTTACCAAAAAAGATACTATCGAAGATGCTGGGCTACCAGTACACGAGTTAATTAAATGACAGATAGTTTGACTTAATCCAAATGCAAATTAACGCCATAAATCTGGAACGATACCTTTGGCTTTCCTAGAATACTGTTCGGCTGGTGTTTGATCCCTCAGTAAAGGATGGAAGAACGTATACACCAAATCGGAGTGACATATTTCTTCCGCCGTTTGGAAAAGGGAAGTGACGAACTGGGTAACTTCGATATATCGCTTCCTGGCGACTTGGTTCGTGTTCGATCTTCCGACGTGTAGACCTGTGGACAAACTGAAGAAGAAGAACGTTTACTAATATCTGGGAACGTTACCGGCAATTGAAAACAGAAAATTTTCGCATTTTCTTACAAAAGTAGTTGGATATCTGTGTCCAACAACGTTTGTAAGAAAATAGTCGCCAAATGTCTCGGCTAATGACAAAGAGAATGGTAATTATACACATACTATGTACACTACCGTCCATATTAATTCGGACACTTCGGTAAATTTAAAATATTGTAGAATATTGATATTAAATTAAACTGCTAAAACAAATTTGTATAATAATATTATTGTTATTAACACTTATTTATAACATAACAAAAATAAGAATATTTCTAAAATTTATTCAATATTCTTTTAATCGAAAAACGTGGCACGACGCCATTCACAATTGACAGCGAGTATCCGTTCCACCAATCTTTCAAGCACTGTGGTGAAAGAAATTGGCCTTTCACGGTCACGATTCCTTTTTGCGCCAATTTCAGGTGCTGTCAGCCTTCTATCTTGTTTGCTTAACAATTTTATGCGCTCATCGTCTGCTCTTGTTGTTATTCGCGAACGAGCTGGACGTGCGCTGGCTTGCGAACTGCCCGTGCATTAATTCCTAATTATATCTATTGACTTGTTCACATGCGTTTTTTGTGCAATCTGGCCCAACGAATAGTCTTTCTTGTGAAAAGCAATTATATTAGCACGTTTTCCTTGGCTTGCTGGCTTTACCCTCGGCATTTTAATTTAAAAGTATTTGCTTTAACACTTCATACTTCACACTTACTATCGATATACGTACAAGCACATTTGCCGAGGAACTGAAATATTGATTATAATATGCATTCCTATTAGGACAGAGTAATGTAAACTTCTTAAGCTTATTTATTAGTCACAGTCACACTTCTACTTCGAAAATAAATATAATAAAGGGATCGTAAATTTGTTTGTTTAATTATTATTTGATGATGTTATCACCTACAAATTCTGTAGGTACTTGTCCTGTGCGAACTATAATCTTCATAAATGGTTTCATATTATAATGTAATTTACATTTTAAAGTAATAGTACAGTCATTAGGAATACTTTACGAAATTTTACCAAGTGTCCGAACTAATATGGATGGCAGTGTACATACATACATATGTAGCTAATATTTTTATTTTAATAATAATAACTATTTTTTAAATTTCTTTATTAAAAATTTAAAAACGATTCGGAAGCATGCAAAAGTTTATTAATTATTATTGTAAATCAAAGTACCCTGTAAAACAAATAAATATGTTTTCACCGTATTCCGATTTGTTTCTGTATCTTTTCCAGAAATTCTCGCAGTGCCTCTCGCAAACCTTAAACTACCGAGGAAATAATTTGCAATGAATCAAAAATATTTACTTTGAATTGTAAACAGAATCATCGGATATAAATTGCAACTACACCACGGTCATTACAGGCATCACCAATTCCCCAGTACCCTAATCAATAGATCGTAAAAAATGTAATCATAAAAATGTCGATCCTAAGAATTTTATCTAAAACATTGTACGAATATGTTCTGTGTATTTATTTAAGAAAATTTCAAATTGCGCCCGGCAGTACTTGTTAGTTAGTTGGTGACTTTGAAAGTGATTAAAAGTTGTGCTTATTGGCTCGGAGAACAATGTTGTGCTGCAAACATTGTTATAAGAACAAAAGTTAGTATCTAGTAGCGTTTTAATATCTCTCAGAATCATATTCGAATAAATCTTTATTATCTAAACATTTACCAACTCTTCTTTCAGCATCGTAAATTCATGATACTTCGTTGGTGTATATGTCCTCAGCACATGATCGCTTCGAAGACCAGATCATCACCAACTGCTTAGGATTATGCCATCGTAATATTTCTTTTGGTCTTGATCGGCCATGGTGCACATTTCGCGTTTCGTAACATTTCTGGTTTGGTGATTGGTTCGTTAAACAATAGTCTAGCGAACCAATCACATCAATGCATTAGGCCGACCTACATTTCTTATTTCTATTTCGTCCTTCCATTTGAGTCTTGCCTTTCTATGTTTTACTGAGTAGACATTGGTCTAGCGAACAAATCACATAAATGCATTAACACGATCTCCATTTCTTATTTATACTTCGTTCTTCCATTTGAGTCCCACCTTTCTATGTTTTAATGAGCATTTCTGTCGTAGCTCTCCATTTTTTCCTGCCTTTCTCCATTTTGATTTCACTCCAGCTTAGTCCAATGGATTTACGTTCCTGGCCCACTTCTCTTTTCCCGCTGATTCTTGGTCTATCTCTCCTTCTTTTACCTCCTGAATTATAATCCGGAACTTGAATCGTCAAGATGCTAGTTGGACTCCGCAAGTTGCGCCCTATCCATCTCCATATACTTCTTCCAATTACCGTTTCAACAGGTTCTTGTTCTGTGATTTCCCATAGGCTCTCGTTTCTAATTTTTTCCGGGGATTTTTCTCAAATATTTATTATGAATATCGGTGTAGTCCTTTTACGGCATTTTTATTCTGAACATAATTGAAGTCGCTCGCTAAAATAATAACTATTATATATAATACAATACGATTACTTGGTTGATTAATGGTCGCATGGCCGACAATTGTCGCATGGACCTACAGGATTTTGACTTTCAATGCTGGATCTATAGACAAGAAATGAGATAAATTGTGTAAGTGATGGACTTTAATATAACGATCTGATACATCAGAAGTGGGCGCACATTTCGTATCGAACTTATCACCCCAGAAATCTGTTCGAGACCAATATTTTAACTCGTGCTTTTCTTCCCCATCTTCCCTTCAGACCGTGCTTCTGGATGTTGTTTGAAACTGTTAAAAACGACTTTAGGACTGAACGAAATTTTAGAATTAAGTGTTTAATAATGAAAGCTTCTTACGGTGACAAAAAACTACGCATTGACAACCGATTGTTTTTGTTCACCTCTTCTCTCGGTACTTTTTTACAATTTCCGAAGACTTCCTTCTGCTTCAGTTTCAATAAACAGATCAAGGAGAATTGTTGTGAAAGTGTATCCCAAAAATGTGTTCGAGTCCGAATAAAACGTTAGGGTTAAGTTTGTTATATTTAATGGAAATTCCTGATTACGCCAACGAATCACCGCTTCAATGTGTGCTTTTCTTTCCCTTTCTTTTCCCTTGAAGCTCTTCGTGGGTTCCATGCATCGTTTCTTGCTTCAGTTTTAGTAAACTGATAAAAGAAAAATTGCTGGCGAAGTGAATTCTGGAAGTAATTTTGAAACTGCAGAAACTTGTTAGGAATGGAGTGTGTTGTGATGGGATCGTAAGACTGCTTTTGGCACGAATTTTCGGATTAACCTCGTATTAGTATTTCACAGCGATGTGATTAAAAGGAAACAATTTTTTTTTAAATTCATCACTACTCCGCCAATGTTTTTATAATCCACAGGGACATTTCTGTCGAACACCTACGTATACATCCCTGGCCATATATTTCGACACCCGTATAGAATTGTGTGCAGACAAATTCTAAGAAGGAGTATATAACGTACGGTGTTGAAACCGTTGACATACCACATTCTCGGAATTTATCGCATGCAATTTGCGTAAGCACAATTCTACAGGGGTGCCGATAACATATAGCCAAGGCTGTATATTTTGCTCTGGTTGGATGGGTATCATTCATAAAACAATATGACGCGTTCGATGCGACCTGGATTACTCAGGGATATTTCAACCGGAAATAGGCTATACGCTCGTCAAATATTTGAAATCTCTCATCCAGTTTATTCGAGAGGTGATTCACGCCTTTTTTACGATCTAAGTTTAACATTTTCTCAAAATATTCTCGCCAAAACCGATCACATTTCTGCACATTATCGCAGTACGAGGCACCTCTTCAAAATTTTTCTGATCTTCACTTATCTACGTACTAGATACGTAGATATCGCGTTTAAAATTTTCTTTTTTTTACAATACAGTAAGCAGACATGCTTGCGATATAAGATCACGAATACGCGCTCTGAGCCTTCGATAAAAACCGATAGATAACCATTGTTTCAATAGATAGCAGGAATGTACGTTACACGTATTATCGAAGGTTAATTGTTTAAAGAGTGATTTCGCCTCTCAATAGCAGACCGCGATACGTCCCGAAAAACGACAGCACAACGCCCGTGTCGTGTGGATACTAATACTGTGGAATATTGTGCAGAAGTAGGATCTGATCTGGAAAATTTCGTCGTGTCGTGGCGGTGCGCGGATATGTGCTAAAATATGCGGTTTAACTTGTTTGGTTTTAAAGGTACCCTACAAACTCACGAAGCCAACGAGAACAAGGAGAAGAAGAAGTCGAAAGATGTTGTAGATAACACTGTGATTTGTACCGGTTACAGGCCGTTTAGTGATTTTGGTAAGTAGTAAGATGTAAGATGATGCACGTATTCAGTTAAGGTAGTGTACAAAGTCGATTAATGGGATCAAAATCCGTGATGTGTATCAATTGTAACTAACTTCTCGATCACTTTGATGATATTTTTGTACCTAAATCTTTTTCGTCCCGCAATTTCGTTTCCCGATTTTGCGTTATGGCTTTGCCCTAAACACCAATTTCAGCTACTTATGATGATAAATGGCAAAGGAAATCTAAATAAAAATATTCACCAACATTCCTAGTAATCATGTCAATTCTAACTAGTCGGTAATTATGTAGGATTAAAACATGAAGAATAAGCACCAAAAGCGAACGGAAGTTATACAAGAATTTTAGTTTAGGTCAACTACTCCAACTCTTGAGGTGATTCGACCATTACCCACACCACAACCTCTTTATCCTATCAAACGTATCAAGGTTAAGTTTGGGTAGAAAGAATAGTAACGGGGAAAGCAGCCTAGACGAAATAAGCCAACTTCTTTTGTTGTTCCTCGAACTTTCACAATAATTTATCGTTTCTTCACGAGCACATTTGACGTTTCGGATCAATCGGCAACAAAATTTCGTAACTACGCTTTTGTGGATTAAAAACCATTGTCTCTCTTCGATGCGAGTTTATTCCGTATTACGAAATTTTGTTGCCAATCGATCAAAAACTTCAGATGTACTCCTGAGGGAGAAGTTAGTTATCGCGAAAGCGCGAAAACATAAGAAAGTTATTACTTCAAAAACATTAATAACTATAATGAATTAAGGCCGAAAAAAGGCGATAATCAGAATGTAAAAATACAAGTTAAGATCAAGAAAATGTAAAGATGTCGGATTTGATCATATGGATCGTGTAGAGCATAGATGGGCAACCTCCGACCCGCGGGCCACATGCGGCCTCGAGTAAGATTTGCCCGGCCCACTACTGAATTCTTTCGTTGCATATTAGCACGGCCCGTCTAAACTTAATTCATAATGAATCATAAGGATACCACAAAAATGTATATTTTTCAAGATTACTCGCAGCATAAAACTTCTACAAAAAAGGTTACCCATGCCTGGTGTAGAGAGTGTGTAGATTGAGAGTGTAGAGAGCGCAAGATCTTCCAGACCATAATGCCATATTATTATAAGTTCCTACGAGGAAATCGTAACTTAAAAATGAAGGCGATGGATCGAAAAAGAAATAACGCAGAAAACCAGGAAAAGGTATGAATATCTCGAATTAAAAGAATTTCCCGGGACATAGATTTCGAATAACTTAAGCAACGTTTGGGAGAATTTCCTACGCGCACAAACAAGAAAATATATGTATATTTATATCGTCTTCTTCTTCGCTAACGGAATACTCCCAATATTTGGACAAACGCATCTTCCTGATTCCCGTCTGGCAGGATTACCTGCTATCTGGGCTCAATTAAAGCCTGTTATTCGCTTAATGCCATCAACCCAGTATGCATTTGTGGTTTTCCTTTCAGTTTCCTAAATGCATGGGCTGGTTTTTATATTAAATATCTTCTATATCAGCGATATGTGTCGCTTCTCGCAATGTTTACACTGTATAAATTTTGCAGTTTTCGTATCTAAGATCTACATCATACGAACAATTACCTATGTATCCAGACATTGATATTCGCGACAGTTCGAATTTGAGAAGCAAGGAGACCGATAAGGATGAAAGCAACGGAGGAAAACTTGCATCTAAATAAGGGAAGCATACAAGGCGAGCAAAGAAATCATGCAGAACGTTGGGAATTGGAAACTCTCCAGTTCAAAAAGGAAAGACATTGGCTAAAATGACCAGACACAATTTTAACGTCTTAACAAAAGCGGATTTTTTGTTATTAGTATTATTCAAATCAATCTTTAACATCGTAGCTTTCAAAGTTCTCAATATTCGATATTCAATATCCAATATTCAACGCTTCATTGTCATTCATAAGATATAATAATAATAACAATTTATGGTATGATCATTGTCAAGAAATACCGCGTCCAATTTGAAAAATTGCACGCATGTATTTCGGCAATTAATTCGTCATCTTCAGTAAAAAAATAACAGGAATAACGTGTTCTACACTTACTTTAACCAAACGAGAGAAAATAGATGTAAATTTTACATGCGTGTTTCGACAATTAAGTTGTAATCTTTCATTGAAAAACGTCGGCATTCACATCTTATGCATTTATTTTAGAAGAATGGCGTACCTACTGAAGATCACGCTGCGCTAACAATTTTGAACCCAAAATAAGATGAAATAAATAAGCTGTAATGATCACCACATCGATTCTTTGGAAAACTCAAAACTTCGACAACCAACCGGTCATCCCCAATTGAGAACATAAATGAAATAAAGCGTCAGGCATAAAAAATGGCTAAGGATACTCTAAAACAGGCATGGGTAACCTTTTTTGTAGAAGTTTTATGCTGCGAGTAATCCTGAAAAATATACATTTTTGTGGTATCCTTATGATTCATTATGAATTAAGTTTAGACGGGCCGTGCTAATATGCAACGAAAGAATTCAGTAGCGGGCCGGACAAATCTTACTCGAGGGCCGCATGTGGCCCGCGGGCCGGAAGGTTGCCCATCTATACTCTAAAATGACATATCTCACTATCTACACCTTCTATAAAATGTATAAATATCGATGTTGGCTGACAAGTTTCCATCTCCAATATTTTTATTTGGGATTGGTTCTACCACTTTCTAGGTCAATAAAGGACAAATTTGAAATTTCCAGCTTATATTTCAATCTTAAAAGGAAAACGATGGGAATCATATGTAGCTTAATGCCTCACTGTAGTCACGCATTGTTAACAATTCTGGATAAACAGAAAATGAGTGTAATTTTAGGAAAGATTTCTCATTTTAAAAATACGTCAAATTCCGCATATCTTTCGCAGAAACCACGATTTGGAAAAATCCCTACGGCATTCTCGAGGAACAAGAAACGATCGTTGATTAGATTGTGATCGAATTATTTGATATTAAACTTCAATGACTTAGCTTAAATTGGTATAACAATAAATGGATAAATCTAGGATTTAAATATGTAACGATTCAGCCTTTTTAGAAAGCTTATCCACCGTAATAATAATGATTAAAAACATACTTACAAGTGGTATATTGGAATTGCTGCGCAATTATAAATTTATAATTTTGAATGTAAAAACGCCACCGATAAGTAAAAATAGTACGTTTGTTTACATGTGCAAAAAGCTGTGCAAAGGACGTCAAAAACTAATGCTTGTGTAGCAACGGTTGGTTTTGGTGTTATGACCCAAGCTATATAATAAAACTGAGTCGTATCTACACCGACGAAAAAGAGAACCGTACATTGCTGCGATAGACTAACCTCAAACAAGGAAGGAACTAATAGTACGTTAGAGGAGATTGAGAGGTTTAGAAAACAACTGAGGGGATTGAAACACGAAAATAGCAGAAAGGGTGTAAAAACTGAAAAACTTAGAAATGAACTACAACAGCTAACATGCTGAAATGCGACCTAAAAATAACGAATGTTCGAAGGAAGTAGCAAAAATTCTGGAAGGATTTTAAGGTCGTGATTATGACGAACGGTTGCAGTCTATGGAAGAAGATGTAATAGAATAGGAATATGACCGGGTAAAGTGCGAACAGAGATTCGAATATTTCGAAAAGGCATAGAGGGAAGGTTTGCACTAAGATTGAAGAACATATGGATAGAAATTAAACATTTATACTGCAATACTTGCAAACAGTGTCTATTCCGGGCGAAAATGTCCGAGAAACCTAACTAGAGGGAGGAAAGAGCTATCGAAAAAATGTGAAAGCTTTTAGCCTAATATTGCTTTTTCGAAAACGGTGACTTTTGTTCCTAACCTAGAATCTCCAGAAAACTATAACAATGTTGTGTATTTTTGCCGAAAAAATTGTCTTTGCTAATAGTCAGAGAATTCGTGGACGTAAGGGAAGATGTTTCCTAACAGTGTCAAGCATATAGAGGTCTATATAGACCTCGAGCATATGTCTATCCTGCCGACAATAAAGGCTGAGAAGACTAGTTAGAGTGAGGTAAGAGCTTCTGGAGACTATGAAAGACTTAGTACCTTTAGCTTTAATAATTCAAAATTGATTATAAGTTACAGGGGGTTAAGGGTTACATAACAAACGATCTATGATAGGTCGGAGTAACTGAAAGACACCTCCACCGATATATTTTTTAAATTTTGGGTCTCTGGACTGACCCAGAAATCCACGCACTCCAACGAAGCAACATATTTCCATTAGATATATCTATATGACATACGAGGACAATTACATATTCAATGACGTTCGCGTCTAATCGACAAAACATCCAACTGCAATCAATAATAGCTCTATGTATATCGCACGCACACTTCTCTTGGGTACAGATACAAGGAGAGATAATAAGCTATTTCCTTTCCTGTGATTGCTTAAAAATTAACGTGAATGTGATTCGTACATATTCGGTGGTATGGTGAGGAAGCGATTTTACTGTTAGATATGCGTATTTATGTTATAAAATTACCTATTTAACGCAGATAAAATATTTTATGGGTATCTTTGCTGTAAATAGATGTCGATCAATCTCAATTGCATTTTAATGATGAGTTGATAATAAAAGCCGTGAGAAGAACAATGAAGGACAGCAATTCAGATTTATAAATTATGTGAAATCGAAGGCAAGATGTACAGACAGAATTAAAGAAGGAACAGATAGGAAGGGCACAGCATGGGGCGAAACACGACGCTTGACAAAAGACAGAAAATAATGGAGGCAAAAGTGCGAGACTCCACCATCGTTTACACCTAAAGGTATAAAAACTTAAGTAGAGTAAGTCAGTAAGATTCTGATTATATACACAAGAGGAACGAAACTATAGAATGAAACGATTTAAAGATACGACTAGGATTGGAAAATCTTAAAGGTATTGTGTTCCACCACGACAATGTATGTAAGGCCACCTAGTCGGCAAAAACTATTGGAGTTTGGTTGGGGGGTGCTGTCACGTCCACAATATAGTCTTGATTTTGCAGCAGATCAGATTATTACTTCTTTCGTGCTTTTTTTTTTTTGTAAAACTCCCCGAATGGTAAAAGTTTCAGTGATGATGATGATTAGGTCACCTCACACTTCGTTTGGTCTTTTTTTTTCAATATAAAGCAGACGTTTCTTGAACGTGGAATTATATAATTATGCATTGCCTGGAGGATGGCAACGAGTATTGATAAAAATGCACAATACATTAATAATTAAACTTATTTCGCTTAGTGAATGTAACTTTTATTTTTGTACAAACTCAAAAGTATTTTAAGTTTGATTTAAATCCCAATTTTGCTATCACTTATTTCATCACACAAATCGGGTGACACGTGTTTCGCTAGTAACAAGGCGAGCATTCTCGAACCGTAATTTACCGACGTTTGAAGGTGCTTGCCTCGTTACCAACGAAACACGTGAAATCACCGGATTCAATTCAATAATTTTGCGGTGAGGAATTTACCTATGCAATCACTATCAACTCCCACTTTTCTTATTTCTTTTTCCTTTTTACACTGTACCCTCATTATGCCCATTCCCGATCGTCTAGTTTGTAAAAAATTTAAATATTTAATCACAAATTGTTTGCAATTGATTCAAAATCGTAGGATTCATTCAAACATTTCGAATTAAGTCGTACAAGTAGAAAACCTAGACTTGCTTTTGCACCAAAACAGAACATAAACCCGGTGATTGATGGACACATTTAATTCTATTGATTCCACTTACGTAACTGATGATTACACCTAAACAAACGTTAAAATTCGCTTATTTAAGCCACATAAGACCATCATCGCAAGAAAAATAAATAAAATGTGGAGCACAGTAGCGATCACGATAAGATAGAGCTATCGCAGCGTACATATGTAGAACAACAATAATCAATTATGGAAATCTAATTTTGCTAAACATGGCACATCCGCCAGCTACCAAAAAAAAAAAATAATAATAATAAAGAGGAAATTGCAGCACTCCCGGGTTACCACAATACATCTGTTATCACAAAATAACAGTGCATACGCTTGATTTATTTTTTTATTATTAAAAAAGAAATACATAATTACGTCAAAATCTTTTTGTAAGTGCCCCGCAAGTGATAGATATCGAGCGAGTTTGGTAGAAAAAGAAATTAAAAAATGATAATCTACGTCCTGATTAATTTTTTAATTTTCTTTTTAATTAATTTGATTTTAATCAATGTTTATGTCGACACAGGATAAGCACGTTCCTGTTTAATAATTAACTGAGAGATGAGGAGCGGGTAGGGAGGGAAAGGAGGGGGCGAGGGCGGAATTACCTTAATAAACAAAATTAAATAAATTTTGACATCCAAACCGATTGAGGTAATTTCCCTTGCCCATCGGTGAAATTAAATATAGAAAATACATTCATATTATAATTTCCTTAGACGGTTTGCACCCTTAAGACTGTATCACACTAACGGTTGCCGATTGCGGTTGCCGGTTGCCGTTGAGCAGCGGACCAATGCGAGCTTAGCAGGCGCCGGTTGAAGGAAAAAGTTTAAAAGATTTAAAACGTGTTCAAAACGTCAGGAAAAGCACATGCAATATTATTTACATACAATCGATCACGTGATCTCTCTACGCAGCTCGCTATTGGCTACGGTTGCGGCCCTGCCGGTTGGAAATAGACGCACGGCTAAACTGGCAACCGGACCGTCCACCGGCGCCTCCTGAGCTCCCATTGGTCCGCTGCTCAACGGCAACCGGCAACCGCAATCGGCAACCGTTAGTGTAATACGGTCTTAAGGCACTCGAGAAACTAAGTTTCGGGAAAACTACAAAAAACGCGATGTTGAACACTTTAACTGCCAACCGTATTTTTTCCCCTTACATAAATTATACGAATACCCACTGGTCGTATGACCGTCAACGTGTTAAGAACTTCCCTATTCAACAGAAACTGCCTGGTTTTCTCGAAAAGAAAAATAAATATCTCCAAGTTCTAATATTACTATAAGAAGAACTGCTGTGCTTTCGTTTAGAAACTATTTATGAAAAAGCACCATAGTTCTTAGTCTTATTGACACAAATTCAGAAACACAATCTTTTTAAAACCTCTATTTTATTGATGTTACGATCTTTTTAGAATTCGCAAGTTTTATTGCAAAGAATAATCTTTAAGAATCGGAGGGTTTGTTTTCATTTAAGACCCACGCATCGTTTTGAAAAATTCCGAAATCGCCTTCGTTGTAAAATTCCTACATTGTTTACACCGATGAAAATCTTTCAAGAATTCGTGAGTTTGATTTCGTTTAGGAGCGATTCCTGCGACAATTTTACACCCAGTTGCTCTACCAAAATCCACAACACAAGATTTTAAAATGCCAAAGCTTACATTGAGGGTAATCTCAAAGAACCAGCGAGTTCAAGTTTTATTTAGGAAGTGTCTATGAAAAAGTCCGTGGCTTGCCGTTTCGGAAAAAAATTGCAAAAGCACGATCCGCTTAAAGTTTTTGAGTTCTATAGATCAAAATCGTCGTGATCCAGGATGATCGATTTTAGTTAGGATTTGCTCACGAAACACTTCCTCATTTTGTTTTGAAAGAAAAACTGAAAAACACAATCCAGTTTTTCCTCGAAGGTGCTCCCGAAAATGCAAAAACGGTCAATTGCGAACGATATCGGAGCATGATAACCCTCTGAGCGCTATCGATTAAAATCCTCAAGAACCGTCGGATTTGATATTATTTAACAACTATGCACGCACCAATCATGACGAAAAATCCAGAATTATGATCTTTATAAAATTTGTAAGCTTCCACAGACAGACTGAAAGATTCCAAAATCATAGCTTTTATAAAATTCTTAAGGGGACGACTTAAGATTCCGTAAATAATAGATTTACAAATTGCTCTAAAAACAGCACTAATTTGTAATTGTATCACACAAATCGGTGCTGTTTTTAGATTGTGCAACTATTGATAGCAAAATATCTCGTCGCCTCCTTTAAGCTAACACTGACGAGCTCTTCCAGAAGCAGTAGGTTTGGTTTATTTTAGGAATTATTCGTGCAAAAATCCAGGTCTTGTTTCGAAAAAATCCAAAAGCTCGATCCCTTTCAAATCCTTCAGATCTAATGATAAAAATCTTCACGCACTGGCGAGTTTAGTTTCATTTACGAAATATTCATACGCAGACCAATGCGCCAGTTAAGAAAAAAATTCCAAGCTTCCACTGACGACAACCTACAAGAACACGAGATTGCAATACCATATTTTGCAATGATTTTTTTATAAACAAGAAGACCAATTTGTACGCAAAGATCATTCTTGTGATTTTCGTCCTTATGGATGAGGTAACATCCGAACCCCCGCCCCCTCCCTAAAGGTCCTGGGGTGATACAAACTGCGATCAAAAGACTCGTCATTCGAATAGGTTTCAGTTTTTACACAATTGTGATATTTTCCACAAGTTTGATCAACTTATTACCGCAAAATTGCTATTGAACATATTTACGTATGGTAAATTCGTATCCTTGGACATTGGATCGGTTAGATTTATCGCCTTGTACTTCGCGATGGAGAAGTGAAAAATCTGAATTTAATTTCGCATAGAACAATGTAATAAAGAGCGAAATAACCATTATAGGAAACTGCAGTTTAGATATGGTGAAGATCTTGATCAAGAAGTTCCCATAACTTTCGCCTGCAAGCAAAACAGCGTCCAATACAACGATAAAATTTGTATCATTCTGAAGTAGCAATAGGTTATCGTAGAAATACAGCGTCAGCGAAACCAGTTTCTTTGGATAACCGTACAATCTAGTTTATTTTTATTTTCGCTATTTCCTATAACTTGAAAATTTCAAAGCTCTAGCTAACTTCATATTCTATGTAATTTCCAAATTTTCGAAGAATTTTTCTCCTTGAACTTCACATTAAATAAGTCGAAGAACATCCAATACAAACGAAAAGTTAGAGTTGCCTCTAGGTTACATAGATTATTCTAGAGCAAAACAGTTTACAGCGAAATCCATAACTTGGTAACCTTAAAATCTAGTGAACTTCATCTTCTATATAACTTCCAAATTTTCGAAGATTTTTTCCCCTTAAACTTCGCTCCAAGTAAGTAAAAGAACGTCCGATTCAAACGAAAACATTGTGCTACTTCAAGTTACATGGATTATTCTAAAGCAAAACAGTTTCCAGCAAAAACTATAACTTGGAAATCTTCATAACTAGTTAACCTCATTTTCTATTAATTTCCAAATTTTCAAATATTTTTTCCTTTGCACTTCGCATTAAGTAAATAGAGGAACGTCCAGTTCAAATGAAAACTTTGTGTTACTTGACAGTTACATACAATATTCTAGAGCAAAATAGTTTACAGCAAAATTTATAACTTGGAAACCTTAAAATCTAGTCAACTTAATTTTCCATGTAATTTCCAAATGTTTCCTGACTGTCCTTAAATTTATCTTGTTTTGTACCCTTATCCAGATTCCTCATATATTTCCAAAATTGAAAAAGATTTTATTGTTTATTTGTACTAATTACAAAGTTTGAAGATATATTACTCCAATTTCTTCTCTAATTATAAAAAAAAAATATCTTCAGGAACAGTTGGTGTAAGTCATAATTCTAAGTGAAACAAATAGGTGCATGTTGAAATGATAATACACAAAGATGCAGACTGACAATAACAAGCTAGGCTTTATAAATTTTAAAATACTCTCAAAAATACGCCTCCACAAGGACTGAAGGACTGAACAATTGCAAGAATTTTATGGGTTCGTTCACTGAGGATAAAACTTACTTATCGAAATATTTATATGTTTTCTTCCCCAAAGAACGGGGTGTGATAAGGGCTATTCTTTATTAATATTATCAACTTCTTTGGGGAAGAATCAGTTGAAAGACTTTGATATAACCGAAAATTATCCAAACAATATAAAAACTAAGCATTTCACCTAAACTGCTTTTGAGCATTTTCTTTCTTTTTAATGCCAGAAGAAAAGTATACTAATTTGATGTACTCCACCTGGTATTTAAGAACAACTCCAAACTATGTCTGATCCAAAAAATGGGAACCAAAACTCATTGGCATATTTTCTGAAATCGACAATTATTCAATTTTTAACTATTTTGCAAAATATCAAATTAGGTAAGAAAATCAGTCGAAGAGAAACATCAGACGTTCATCAAAATTTTCCAAACAAAAACTCCCATTGAAATGTGCTGATCTTTCTGTTTTATCTTGTTATAGATCGACCTCTACCTTCAGCAGCGGATCCGCAGCCAAGTCGAAGCAATCAAGGTAAATACGATAAGACACAGTATTGTTCATCTTACATACAATATAATATCTCATCACTAACTCCCCCATTATAAAATATTAACTACTACATCGTAAATATATTTGCTCTAATTTCACGCTTTACGTACATATTATCGAAATTCTGATGATTTTCTATTGCGCGCAATAATAAAAGTGATATAATCGCAGATAAAGAAACCTCTCAATAAAATTATCAAAACCGCATATATTTTTTCCGTTCGTATTTCTAGTTTCTACATCAAATGGCGTTATTCCCAAATCCAAACCTACAAAGGAACGGATCCAAAACGATGCTGGGAAGGAGAAGAAACCGGCGCCGAAGCCGTTAGAGAAGACCAAAGCGCAAAACGGAACGAAACAAGCGGATAAGGCCAAAGAACAGAAGTCTAAAGACGTAGCTAAGACGTCGAAAGTGCAAAAAGATAAAAGTAAAGAACAGAAACCGAAGGAAACGAAGGCGAAGGATAAGGGGAAGAAGAAGTCCAAAGATAAGACGAGCGCTGGTAAGTACCTTTTCGTTGTTGGCAGGCTTATCGTTTAGCAATCGGTGCTGTCACGATTAAAATTACCTACTATATAAGATGCCATCGATGTTTATTGAAGCGAAAAGATAAGATTATCTGTTATTGCAAGTGCATGTCAGAATTAGTAGATTAATCTTCGCGTTAGTGTTAAAATAACAAAATATTTCCTATCGTGTGGCACGATAAGGGAGGAATATTCCTAAGGGAAGATTTTGGTAAAGTTTGAATTTTCCCAATTTGCATTTCTCATTTATGTGGAACGATCTTATTGTTCAAAATTTGTTCCCTCATATTTTCACAACGATTGAGAAGGTTATCACTTTCACATTTTGAACAAAGATTCTGGTCCTTTGTTCTTACAATCATAATCATCCAATGAAAGGTTTAGAACCTAATCTGAAAATCAGTAACAGCAATACTGTATTTACACGCTCTTACTTTTTATTGGCATAAAGCACTTGCAAAAGTCCGAAAGTTTGAAAAAATTCTTAACATCTACTTTGATCCCAATCGCATCATAAAGGATTATGGAGATCTCTGAAGTCTGACGTAACATTATCGGTTTGATTTGAATTTGCTTGTAATTTTCAGAAGCAGCAAAGATTTGCGTTAAAAAGTAATTTCCAAACCTAACGGTTTCGTACGTAACACGGCTCGCTCTTAGACGTGTAGGTTTTTCACAAAACTTTAAGTTTTCCAAAACAATTCCTCAAAGTCTCCGACTTTTTCGCATGCGATACAAACTTCTCCTTGAGCATTGTTGAGGATATAAAATCTAATCCTCAAGTCCAAATTGACATAATTTTATCGGTTTGATCAGGAATTGCCCAACATGTTTAGAACCAGCAATGATTTGCGTTGAAAAGTAATTTCCAAAAACCTAACCGTTGAGGGCTTTCATTTCGTACGTACCATGACTCGCTTTTATACTTGTAGATTTTTCACAAAAGTTCAAGTTTTGCAAAACAATTCCTCAAAGTCTACGACTTTCTCGCATCCGATCCAAACTACTCCTTTAGCATTGTCGAGGATATAAAATCTAATCCTCACGTCCAAATTGACATAACTTAATCGGTTTGATTAGGGATCGTTCAAAATTGTTAGAACCAGCAAAGATTTGCGTGGGTAAGTAATTTACAGAAACCTAACCGTTGGAGGCTTTCGTTTCGTAACTTACGCGCTTTGAACCAGCAAAGATTTGCGTTGAAAGTTATTTTTAGCTAATCTGCACGCCGAGAGCTTTCGTATGTTAACATGATGTACATCGAAATTTAACAAAGGTCTTGAAAACAAAATAGTCGAAATTTCGAAAATACTAGGACTTGTCCAAAACTTTACTTTTAAACAATGTGGAAAGCGTAGAGTGCCCATATTAATTTGACATTATTGAGCCTTCGCTCGTAATTTTAGAATCGGCGAGAATTTCTGTTTAGAAGTAATTTTCAATGGATTAATATGCCGCATCTCATGAGCCGCTTCTATAAATTTTGTTTTTTATTTTTTTGCAACAGCTCAAAAGCGGCTATAAAAAGACGGAATAAAATTGGCCGAAGTCTTAAATTTTTTCAAATTTGATCTCAAGTTTATGAAGTGCAAATTGACATGAATGATCACTATGAGCATCATCACACTGTATAATCCGCATGTCGATATTTCTCAAAAGTACCCTACCAATTGCAAAGAAGCAAAACAAGGAAAAACTGCTATTTTTCTGGGAAGTTGGTGGACTTGGAGGGGGTTGATTCGAACTGTTGGACTGTGTGGGAGAAGAGGATAACCCTAGATTAAGAAATCACCGAAGTTGGTGCAAGTTATAGCCGACCAAAAAGAAAAAGATGAAATCGTTTACTTTTCCTACAATTTACCCACTTCCCCCTTCTCGATAATTATTTTCTATGGATACCTTTTTGTTATTGAATTTTCTTTTTGTCGAGTGTATTTCCGATAAGAAAAATTCTCTTTCTTCGGAAGTTTGTCCAACAAAAGAGAAGGGTACCGATGACGATAAAGCTGAAAAAATGGTAAATATTTTGGCTTTAGCGAAATTTACTGTTGTGATCTGTGATTATCTTATCAAAAAATGCAGATGATGGTCTATCAGAAAAAAGCTGAAGAATACGTTGACTTTAGCGAAATTTCTTATCTTACTCTACGACTGCTTCCTGTGGTAAGCTTTTCGTTATAGAATTACCTTTCTTCACGTGTTTGTTTGTTCAGATGTTGATCAAGCAGAAAAACATGGAATATGCAATGTCTTTGGGGTAAATCCTTATTCCAGCTACATATTTGTTTGTTGTTTATTCAATTATATTTTCTCAGACGTTTAAAGAGAAATCCAGATAATGGTCGATTAAAGAAAAAAAGCTGGGGAATACGCTGGCTTTAGCGCGATTTCTTAGACGAACTACGTAAGTGTACGGATGGATTTTATCAGATGTTTGTCCAAAGAAAGTTGAAGAATGAATAATGGGTTTCTTTTTGGCTAAAGTTGCTATCCTAACCTCATTATTGTTTGCCATGCTTGTTTCTCCGCTACTAAATTGTATACTCTTAGATATTTGTTCAAAGAATGACACAATTCATTGTCCATGTGGTGAATAATATTTTAGCTATAGCACAATCTTTTATTCCAACCCTGTTCGTCTTCTGATTATTGAATTGTTTACGTCTAAGATGTATGCCCAAAGAAAGAGATGGAAGACAAGGAAACTTTAACTTAAAGAATTCGATGGATTCAATTAACGATTATTTCGGTGACATGATGCAATCTACTCTCCATTTACCTCAATTTTTCGCTTGTCTGATAGCACCGCAATTCACAAACGACATTCTCCAATTTTCTTCATTTTCTCGAAATTACGTTTTTGCGGGAAATGATATTCTTTAATTTGGCAGAAAGGAATTAATTTAGTTTACTTCCACTGATCGATTTTGATCGAAATGTTTAAAATAGTCGAGTTAGTGCATTACCTCACGAAACCAATCAGCAGCATTACACACCAGTTATGTAGGTATGTGTATATATTTTGTTTATTTTATTCGATTAGATCGGAACTCTTTTTCCAATAGTGAAGAATAGAATAGAATATCGAACTAAAAAACGGCACTACTGAAATTCATACAGCAGGAATTATTTTATAAAACTACAATGTACTTACTCACATGGGGCGTATAGTTTTACAATAATTACAAACGTTTCTACAAAAATATCAAGTTGAAAAGCTTAAGTACAGTTAGTATAGGTACAAGTGATGTGGATCCTTGAGAAAGAAATCTTCCATATTTACTTCTTTGGATCAAATCCGTCTACGCACAAGTGTCTAAATTATTCATTCTATATTTATTTATTTATTATGATTAATATCAAGATATTTTTGTAATGTTTAAGCCGTATCTACTAATTTTATCTTTCAAAAGCGATAAAACTGATTATAAGTTTAATCGAGAAGATATGTCATTCAGGCGAATGTTTCACCAACAATTTAAAAAAATTACCATATTGTGTAGACTTTTGTAATCAAAAAATATTTGTTGGTCTTTTCGACATAATCGGCATGATTCCGATGACTCTTTCAAGAGATGATGGCAATAATTCAAGTAATATGACCATAATGGCAAACTTGAAAGAATATCTATTGGTCTCTAATTTTTTTCGACATAATAGGGATGATCTAGACCAGGCATGGGCAAACTTTTTGTAGAAGTTTTATGCTGCGAATAATCTTGAAAAATATACATTTTTGTGGTATTCTTATGATTCATTATGAATTAAGTTTAGACGGGCCGTGCTAATATGCAACGAAAGAATTCAGTAGCGGGCCGGGCAAATCTTACTCGAGGCCGCATGTGGCCCGCGGGCCGGAGGTTGCCCATTTATAATCTAGACTATTATGAGATGATGGAAATAATGAAGTAATTAAACCGAAACAAAAATTATTGCTTTTCTAATTTAGTGCCCTATTTTGAACAAATTTACAACAAAAGAACAAAACTGAGTTTTTCTGAAATTGGAAAAAAGTGGTGATTTTCCTAAGCAGGATTACGAAGAATGAGATTTTTTTAATGATAACACAGATGTATTTGCAGAACATAACAGAAAAGTAACAGAAAATTGGAAACACAAAAACGCATAAAATTTCACAATTCAGAGATATGTATACTTCTTGCTCTTGCTCAGACAATAATCAACATACACAAAATATGAATCAAAATATAATCTTTTTCAATTAAATGTAGCTATGATCCAAATTTTCCCGACGTTTGGTATCGACATATTTAAAATTACACAAATTCCTCTATTGTTCTCATTCTTTAATTTTCTTTCCAGTATCTGCCTTAAGCGCTGCTCTAGCACCAACGCCAAGAGGCAAAGCAACTGGTACCAAATCCAAATCAAAGAAGTCTAAAGCGCCGGGCACGCCTCCTGCATCGGAAAGTCCACCACCACTCAGGGCAGCTGTTAATCCGTACATCCTCGCCAAACAGAAACAAGCGGCGAGTAAAAAGAGCGCTGATGCAACCGCCAAATCTTCCGGTAAAGGCGAACAGAAAAGTTCCGTGGCGACCACAACAACAAACGAAACCAAAAAGGATGCGATCAAGAAAACAAAATCGGTTGAAATACTCCGCACAGATAATCAAGTAAACGATGGGGGTATATCGGTGGTTACTGGAAAAACGACCAGCAGCAGCAAACTGAAGACATCGCGAAGCCTTGATAGCTTGGATGGTTACGAAGATGATCACGGTGATAACGATTCGATATCGGTGGTTTCAGGAAAAACCACAACGATCGGAGACCAATCGAAATCAGCGCGAAGCCTCGATAGCCTAGATGATTACGAGGATGATCAAGGCGATAACGGTTTTATATCGGTGGTTTCTGGAAAAACCACAACCATCGGAGACAAATCGAAATCATCACAAAGCCTCGATAGCCCCGATGACTACGAGGATGACCAAGGTGATAATGGTTTTATATCGTTGGTATCTGGGAAAACCACAACGACTGGAAATAAGCCAAGATCAACACCAAGTCTCGACAGCCTAGATGATTACGAAGACGATCAAAACGATAACGGTTTCATATCGGTGGTCTCTGGAAAAACCACGACCGCAAACAAACCGAAATCCGCGGAGAGCCTCGACAGCTTCGATGATTACGAAGACGACCACGACGGTTTCATATCGGTGGTTTCCGGCAAAACCACGACGTTTGGAAACAAGTCCAACGCGTCACGAAGCCTGGGTAACTTGGACGATTACGAAGACGACGAAAATAACAACGGTTTCATCTCGGTGGTTTCTGGACGGACGAAATCGCACGACGATGATGGAAAGAAATCTACGTTGATCTTCATGACCGAAGATCATGGCGGCAACGAAACCGACGATTACGAAGACGTGAGTCAATATCGCACAAACGATTCTTCGAAGGAGACTAAAAGCGGTCGCCGAGAGGAGAATGGGCAACCAGATTACGGACGCGAATATAGTAGTCACGCTGCCAGCATATTCTTCAGTTCGTCTGAGCCGGAACCGCCGCAAAGAATCAGGAAATTCCAGCACAGGGATGATGATGATAACGGTAGCCAAACTAGTGCTTGAGAGAGTTGTTACGTTTAAGTAAGATAACTTGGTTGATAATACTACTAATTTACATAATATGTAGTTGTGACGTATTATAAAATTATATGTGTACTAGATATGTATTATCTATGTAATATGCAATATTTTTAAATTTTAAATAAAAGCTTTTTTGTATATGTGTAAGTTATGGAAACGCCACCAAATCTAAGAATTTTGTGTCATAGCTCGTGAGAGTAACTGATTCTACTTTTAAGTCTGATGTTAAATTATTTTTTTAATTAAGAGCACAAGTGAAAACTAGAATTTGAAGAACATTTACCAATTTTTACCACGCCTGATTTCCTGATCGTAAACAGGCGAGATCGAGGAGTATGTCACAATATAATAATCGGCTTCCTGGCCTCAAGAAGACAAACTAAAGCTACTGACAGAGAATCTGAAATAGAACCCTTCCGTACTTCTACTTAAGGAACATAATTTATTCTGTGAAAATGGAGGAGAAATATAGAAATAAATAATAACGCCAGTAAATCGATTTCACACATGAAATCCATCCTCAACGTACTAAGTTTTTTGCTCGAAAGATATATGTTTATTCGGGATTTTTTGATATCCAAGATCATAAAGTTTGGCAAATCTATATCGATATTTCAAGGTCAAGGACGCAAAGAGACCAACATATAAAATAAGTTACAGGCTCGCTTGCGCAAAAATGATCTTGGGAGATCAACGTAGATGAAAGATATTGTAACAATAACAATACAAAAAATTGCATTCGAGATTCGGTGCGCCATTTCAATGGTTATAATAATATGGCTAGCATAACGAGAGCAAGCCGTTTCTATTTTCGAAGTACTGCTCTGTAGGATTCCAAATTTTAAAAATTTCTCCGGTCTGATCTAAAGCCCTAGGAGTGCTTGGAACCGCTGAGGAGGTCCATGGCAAATTAAAGTTAGTTTGAGGGTGCGTGGTCAACATCAGGGGATCCAAAAGAGGTTCAATAAAAAGTAAAATATTTGTCCAGAAGATGTTGATTATTTTACGGACGCAATGGGTGTCTTTGGAACATCAAAGGGTGTCCATGGTAAATTAAAATTAATTTGGGGATGCGTCAACAACATCAGGCGATTCAAAAGAGATTTAATAAAAAGTAAAATATTTGTCCAAAAGTTATTGATTATTTTACGGAGATCCTGAGCGTCTTTGGAACGGCTGCGGGAGTCCATGGTAAATTAAAATTATTTTGAGAATGCGTGGACAACATCAGGGGATCCACAAGAGGTTTAATAAAAAGTAAAATATTTGTCCAAAAGCTGTTGATTACTTTACGGACGCCCTGGACGTCCTTGGAACAGCTGGGGGTGTCCACGGTAAATTCAAATTTATTTGAGGGGAGCATGGACAATGTCAGGTGGTGCGAGAAAGATTGAATAAAAAGTAAAATAGTTGTACGGAAGCTATTCATTACTTCACGGACCTTTGGAACAGCTTACAAATTAAAATAAATTTGGGGCTACCTGGACAACGCCAGGGGCTATGCCAAAGATTTAACTAACAGTTAAAAATTATATAGTATTAGTAAACCCATATTTTTCTTAATAATTGTTTCTTATAAATTACTCGTATTAATTTTGTACTTATTACATACCAATACACTTCAAACAGTTGTTTTCTTTTTGGTATTACAATTAGATATATTAATGTTATCTTAAGAATTTTCTACGAAGTGTTTCAAATAATTTCATATCTGATTTTGTAATCATCAACTAGTCATCTTTCGAGTGGCAATATAAGTTAGAAGATAAAATTCTTTCATATACTGATGGACAAAAGATACAAGAACGTGAAAATTTCTACAAATCAAATATATTAAGAAATTAGCACGTCATACATTTCTTACCTTGAAAGAATGATAGTATAAAAAGTTGTTATAAAACACGTACGATTTGATGACTGATACTCAAATTTATTCAGTGCATTCCATGGAAATTATTTTTCTTTAACCTATACATTTCTTACCTTGAAAAATCATAGCAGAGAGCTGTTATAAAACACAGGCGATTTGATGGCTAATACTCAAATTTATTTAGTGCATTTCATGGAACTTGATATTTACAAAAATTTATCAATTGTGGTCGAAAGAGGAAAGAAAAATATACAAAAATGAAACTTTAATCAGCATAGACATCAGGTCATCAGTCTCAACACAAACACAAACAAACAGAAAACAAAAGATTCCAGATTTTCAAAAATTATCTCGTCTTCGTTTATGGAAATCATGAATGTGACACACATTCAAAAAATAAAAATTAAAAATATTAAGAGATTAACCCGTCATACATCTCTTACTTTGAAAAATCATAGCAGAAAATAGTTATAAAACACGCGTGATTTGATGGCTGATATTCAAATTTATTTAGTGCATTTCATGGATTTCTTGATTTTTACAATAATTTATCATTTGTGGTAGAAAGAGGAAAGAAAAATATACAAAAATTGATCATTTGTGGCCGAGAGAGAAAACAAAAATACACAAAATCGGAGGTTTCATTTCCATTACGTCTTCGTTTTTGGAAATTTATTTAGCGCATTCCATACAAAATAATTTTTAAAAAATTATGATTTTTTGCCGAAAGAGGAAACAAAAATATACAAAAAAGAAGCTTTGATCAACATAGACGTCAGACCATCAGTATCAAAACAAACAAAAAGACGCTCAAACTTCATCGCGTCTTCGATTTTGAAAAAACGCACTAATCCGACACATATTTAAAAAAAAAAAAATTTTAAGGGATTAACACATCGTGCACTTCTTACCTTGAAAGATTCGCCAACGGGAAATGAATGCACAACTTCTGATGGAACTCGCAAAACTCCTTGTAGGTCCTCAGCACCTCCATATGTTCGGCTTGCCCGTGTCTGTGCACCCTCAACACGTAAACGTAATATTTATCTGGATCGTATCGCTTCCTGTAGCCCAACACTTGAACGTGCTTCAACCGACCATCAGTTTGCATCCTAAATATTCAAGAAAAAAAGGAAGTGTCATAACCAGGAGTCTTAACGGGTATCTTAAATTCCTTACGTATATCGTTTAGGTACGAAAGACAGCACTTCTCCACCTTCTTGTTCCGTCGACATCTTAAACTGCGCCAAATTGTGCAAGAAGAAATTGATTTGGGTAAACCACGATTTCAACGAACTTTCGATCAGTCTTGCGAAGTTGGCCGCCGCCTCGGGATTCGATAAACCGGGCAGAAGGGCTTGGTTTAGATTATTCACGGCGTCCGCGGTTACTCCTTTAATTCCTGAAGATGCCATCTGTAGAAACCAAAATGTTCTAAAGATTCTCCACGCAAAACCTCAAAAGAAAATTATTTTACCAGCGTAAATAAGTACAAGAACATATTTCCGTTGTTCCTGATGATGTTAAAGGCTTGGCAGCACAAATCTACGAATTTGTGGAATTTCTCCGAGGGCCTGTCCCCACCGTTTATGACGTAAGCCATGTCGGAGGTGAGCACGAACGGAGCGCGATCGCGTTTGAAGTTGCCGAACATTTGAGCGTCACCGAGGAATTTGCCGAAATCGATGTGAAAGAGGTGACCCGAAGTTTTGAGCATGATATTGTCGTTGTGTCTGTCGCAAATGCCGAGGATGTAGGTGACGACGCAATATCCGGCACAAGAGGCTGAAATAAAAGAAAAAGAGATTTAAAAATAACACAAGGTTAAGACGAAGGGGCCTAAAGTATCCCTTTGGAGCACTCTAAATTCAATATATATGACCTGCCTTATTTCGACGCCTCCCTACTTTAAAACATTCTTCTTCTCTATCCGATGAAAAGTGACAAAGTAACCCTCCGTGGTCACACTTCAATATAGAATCTAGATGGCCACACTGGGGTCCATTGGACACCAGCCATTTGAATAAACAATTGCAATAAACTATCCGTCCGATATTGAAAAATTCTGGAACTTACCATAAACGTTTTAGATTAAGGACGAATTTTTAGTTTATTTGCAAGAAAACAAATGGCAAGATGATGAAACAAAAATCATTAAAAAAGTGTCGCAAAAGTTACAATTTTTTATTTAAAAAATCATAAGCATGTCAATTTTTCATTTTTTATTCACAGTCGAGAAATATGAAAAATTTGCGCTCAAAGTGAAAAGTGGGGTCTGATAGACCCCACGTGACCACGGAGGGTTCAAATTTAATTTCGAAACACAGACCTAGACTATTTATATTACGTTCTCAAAATTGCTCTTTCTTTTCTTTTAGTTCATATTTTCAGTTGTCACTATACCTTTTCAGACTTCGATTCAAATCATGTGTTAAACGTATTATATTTCTAAATTTAGCTCTTATTCACGGAGTATTATCGATTGATTTGCATCAGCTGTGCCTTCTCACGCGCTGTAAGAGGTGTGATAGAGAGAAATATGATAAATTAATTTGTATAGCAGCAACTGCTAACGCCAAATTTATTTGAAATATCGAATCCGAAGCATCGTTGAGGCAGTCAGTGCCACGTTAGAACAAGTTGTAACTTGTCAGTCGACTTTCAAACCTGGAAGGGTGAGGTCGTGTTTACCGTGTATGTTGCGCATGATGGATTTTGAACAACGCGGTAAATTAAGCTTTGTTTTAAGTTATAAAAAAGTGCCAAAGAAGCCCATGAACGACACTTATCTATGTACATCAATCAATGACAACTGAAACTTTATTATTGTTTTTCAATATCTTTACTATTAGCTATCTAAATTTGGTATTCAGCACTGTTTTCTACGTAAAGCCGACTTTATATGTGATAAATATATGTATATTGTTTAAACTATTATGAAAAAGGAGGGCAGGAATCGCCCGGTCGCCCGTTATTTAATTTTTTCGAAAATAATTTGCGCCATTCTTGAAACTATGTAATATACTTCAAATTATATTCTAAAAAAGGAAGATATCTGTGATAGTTACAAAAAATTAAAAAGCCGTGCACATTTTTGGAGGGAGCTGTACCCCGAAATCGGGGTATTCGGCCGCTAAAAAGAAATTGCGTTGTTCTTATAGCAATGTTCAGTCTGTACAGTTTCATGGAAATCAGAATCTCTCAGTTGTCGGTGTTCCCTTGTTAGTTGTTTCTTGTGCGAAATAGGTCTAACTTATATCGAAAGACTTTGCAGGTTTCAAAAAATTTTAATTACAGTACCACTACAATATTGTTTCACCACCCCGCATCGATCAGTTATTCGAAATAAGTCTCTCGCAAGCAGATCAACGGTAGACAGAGCCAAAGGTCGACCAAAAATAAGTGCTTGTAAAACTGCCTGTTCTATGACGATGCGACTATAAATAATATGGTTCTTATACTTGTACCTTGCATTAACAATTGTCAGGGTTTTGCCTACCTGGCGGTAAATTAAGCTCTGACCCACGCCCACGCGCTGTGCTTAGCGAAAGAGTTTCTGCACTCAACAGATCTCAGACAGAAAATAAGCTGACAGCCACTTACTTCCCGACCATGCTGTTGTAATCTAATGTTTTGGGAATCTTAAGGACTTTGGAAGTCTCTTACGGAACTTGGTCATTGCGCAGATCACTCGTAGGTAAAGGCAAAGGTCGAACAAAAGTAAGTGTAAGTGCGGTTATTGATCCCTTTAGAACGTCTTGTGTAAGGAAGTACGTAGCAGCCCCTTGAAGCACTCCAAATTCATCAAGCGCATAACTGTTAAATTTGAAATCGGCTTTGGTTTTCGACCATAAGAGAAAATTGAACCGAAATTGTCCTCCTATCGGACCAAAGTATGGAATACGTTGGATTTCGAAATAACACGAAACTATCACCATTTTCTAGGTCAATAAATGTTTCATCGACCTAAAAAGTGGTGGCGGCAATTCGAGAGTTACGTATTTAAATAGGTCAGAAATGATACATACAGTTAATTCGAGTTGATCAGAGCACGATAGCCTTAAAATAATCAAGTTCATAACACAATTTTCCTCCTCTCACCACCTCACCCTTTGATCTCATTCGATCAAAAACCTATCAAATTCCCGACGACAAAGCCATAACATTAGAAATCGGGGTTTTCGTTTTCAAATAATACTGAGCCCCAGTATTTCACCTTCCAGGACTCCAGTCTTTAAAAAAATATGGACTAATCCGGGATAAACTACTTACCTGTAAAGTTTTCAACTGCGCGACTATATTCCAGTTCCGACGGGTTATGCTTGGCTAACCACTCGGCTATCGGTTTGTCCTTGAAAGATCCGGTAAGTCCGTGTTCGACGTGGATTTTCCGCAAGGTTTCTGCTTTCGTAACCAGCTCGATAATTCCTGTTTTTTTTTTTTTTCAGAAAAATACTTTAATACTAAACCGAGGAACATTCCATAATCCACTTATCGGACTTACCTCTCCTTTTACCGGTCGGAACGCACCCGAACGTCACCATTTTCAAGTCCAACCCGTCTTTGAGCCACAACTTATCCATCAAACGCACCATCTGCAGCACCAGCATGTCTTGCTGTAAGTCATCCCCAACCTACGCAATTTGGGGAATAAATGGTAAACAAAAATACTTCATATAGTTTAATTGGATGGTTTACTTTGTAAATCGCCGGGATCGTAGAACCGTCCTTGGCTAAGAAGAACACCTTCAACGGTAGCGTATTGGACTGGAAATAGGAACTACCGCGGACTTGTACCCCGGACACTTGCAGGGTAGGCGAGAGCGGAAGACTGGTCGGATTTTCGTCGAGGTTGCTGTGCAAAATTTCCAGACCGTTGTAGAGGACCTTCATGCGTTGGGACTCTTTGGATTTTTGTACGTTTTCGGCGATATCTTGAAGCGTCTATTCGTCGCAAGGTTAAAATAGAACTCGACTGGACGATATGAAATTTAACGGCGGAAAATTCTCGAAAATCTACGACGGAATATACTTGGGACTATTATTGAGGGGCAAATCTGCAAAAATGCCAGGGACGCATCGCGATTTATGCAATATAGTAAATGACCATTATCGTACCACCAGTAACTGTTTAACAAACATCGCACGCCACTGGTAGCTTACCGATGGCGCTTATTCCTAGAAACAATTCAGCCCTTTAAATGCTTATTCTTAGACGCGAGCAGTTATTTTACGCTATCAGTGGCGTGCGATGCGTTTGAGCGGTTGCTGAAAAGCATTCACTCGTTTTTAAGAATTAGGATTTCAAGGTTTTACTTAAGGGGTAATGACAGTTTAGAATTTTTTTTTGCCCAATCTTTTTTTACTTAAAGTGTACTCCATAGTGTTAAAACTAATGTACAATTGGTCCTAAAGCGATTAGGAAATTATTTTCAAAGTTATTCTGATTTAGGATATGATGATGTAATCATTCACAAAAGAGAATGCGTTGTACATGTGCAGAAACGGATGGGCACTCGACTTCGAAATTTAAAAAAACAAAACAAAAGGATTAAGTGGTAAAGGAAAGTTGACAGGTAAACCTATTGATAAACTAAGTATATACATATTACGGATTAGCAATTAATACAAACCCTGATTCCAGTCAGAAGATGCAAACTGATATTTGGGGAGCATTATATTAGAAGATTTCAACGAACGAGAACACACAACATTACCGTTGCCGGGCAGGACTAGACTCTTGATGCACGTGACAGCAAGCTAAAGCTTCGAATACTTTAGTTTCGTACAAGCACAAGCCACCTCTTTCAGATGACGTTTTTCGAGACATTCAACCAATTTATGAAGAATTAAGCAGAGATCATTTACTCAATCGCTGCTTAGGGAAATTTATACAGAACAACAATAAATCCTTCAACGCAGCAATTTGGGCGGTTGTTCCGAAATCTACATCCAGCGGTAAGAAAATCCAGATATTGCAACCAATCTTGCAGTATGTATTTTTAATGACGGAATGACTAATGCTATGAGAATCATGCAAGTTCTAGGAATAACTGTATGCAGCAGATAATCCGTATAGGTGCCAGAGGAGCTGGGCAGTCCTTAAAGTTGGCGAGGAAGGAAGAAGAGGACGACAATGCCAACTTAAAAACTGCTTTATGGTGCTAGGGATTGCAGACTAAAGGTAAGTTGAGTTAAAATAAGAGAAAAGTCGATTTATGTAGAAAAAGCATCACTTGAAACCTTAAACGTATTTTTCAAATTGGCTTACAACATAGCCCGAACAAGTTTCATACAAATTACTTCAATTACTTTTGACAAAGTGTAGCAAATTGAATTCCCCACAAAAATACATAATCGTTTCTTGATATGTTGTAAATTTTTGTTATTATAACAACTTTATACGTCAATTTTTGGCCAAAAGACATAATTTCTTTTTAAAAGCTTGCCAGTTTTAAACGAAAAACGATTTTCAAAATTCTCTATTTTCATATAAAATTTTAAGGCAGTCTTTATTTTTCTGTTCTATAGGACAACATTTACGGGATGTATGCTGCACATCCCGGAGCACCTGTTGACGAGCAGCCATCCGGATGTCGGTCATTCACGCCACCATTCTGATTCCAAAATTTATTTAAAACATAAATTTGCATTCTCTAGTATATGCACAATAAAGCCTCGAAACAATTTTTATATTAAACTGTTCCTTATATGTAAAAAACATACCCCTGAATCACCCTTCAAAAACCGTTTCTAGACCGTCATAATCCCTTAACTCTGAAAGTCACCGCCGTCAAATTTTAAATTGCCTGTACTTTTCATATAATTCTGAGAATTCTCCGCCACGAAATTCCTTTACGGGCTGTACCTTGTTCAATAATTGTTGGGTCATAAAGCAATTGCTGAGGGCCTTTCCAGAAACTGCCAGGAGACCACGCAATGAGAGGAGTAGCCGTCGGTAATGCCTGATTTCGGCGATGTAAGCGTCGTCATGTTCGGTGAAGTCATACTTACATTCCTTAAAAAAATTGTAAATGGTTACGGTAGAGGTACAAGGTAATGAGAATCGAAAAAGCGCAGATTTTTAATATACAAGTCGATGATGAAATTGCACGCTTTAGTACCTATTCACCCTTCGCAGTTGATTCTATTGTTTAAAAGGCATCTACGATTTGCGTACTGTTTTAGAGCGTTTCTGATTTTTCTCAGAAATTGTTTTATCGTGAAATTTGTACTTATTTCAACTGTTTCTTCTTGATCTTTTACCCATTCTATCTTTCAGTGTAAAGTTACGATCTACCGAACCGTATATATACGTATACTGTACCGCTCCTGGTTCACCCAGGGATAGAGTTGTTTCATTATCGTTTGGCACCAAACTGCGCGTTGACCTCAATGTTCCTGTATACAGACCTTTTAAAAATATTGGGTTATTTCGATCTCTTATGTAAATATGTGATGTACTATTGAATCAAAATTTATTTGAAGCTTTGGAAAAAGCTGAAAAAATCCAATTAAATCATTTGAGGTTAAGGAATGGTATAATAACTAGGTATCCAACGACAACAATAACGACAGAAATTAACAATACTTTGTCGAATACTTTTAGATTACCAATATTTATAGCGATATCTAGCTCATGTCATCGTTCTGTTTCATTTCATCGTCGAAATTCGGTAACTGAGTCGGTGCCAAAGAATAATGAAACAAATCTATATCTTTACTTCCCCAACATATTAGAAGTGACAAACCCATTTTAGTATTTTAGACTGCTGTCCTCCTCTACAACTGAGGCTCGATACGCGGACCTTCTCATTGTGAGGCGCGTGCTTTACTACTCATTATCAGCCACTAAGCGGGCTGTTATTTCAGTTTTAAACGCAATATTTCTACTTTAAAAAAGTATCTTGAAGTTTTTTTCTTTTTGGTTTGAGAAAATATTGCATTAATTCCTCAATGAAATCATGTCGGTTTTTCCTTCACTAACTACTAAACTGACAATATCTGAACGTAAAGTACTAATTGTATGTTTTTCTTACCTGTGGTGTTATACCCGGCAAATTGTGACTTAGCAGCCAGAATAAATGATGGGCCACTCGCAACGACTGCAACGCGCGCCTAAGCAGGAACGCCGAAAGTGGAGAATCCTCGTAAGTCTCGTGGCGCAAAGCGACGACCAATTGAGGTAAAAAATCGACTAATTCGTCACTGGTCAAGCCGTTCATCCACATTACGGCATGTCGGCGTACTTCTACGTCGGGAAAACTAAAATAAGGAATGGAAAAAATTTTGTCAGATTAAATAAAAACTTTTGTTTAGATTTAATGTTGAAAACTAGGTATTACGAAAAAATACCATGACTCCCCTTTGTCCTAACGAACATTAGCAAAATTTGTTAGGGAGCCAATGTGATAATTAAACAAAATTGGCGGTACTAATGGGAAAACTACTGTAACTTGGTGACATTTTACTGTTACTGCAACGTTTTTCAAGTTGCAATGCTTCTGTTCCAATGTCGTATATACAGGGAACATCAAACCATAAAATGTTCTAAATTTTCACTAAGGAAACCTGAGTAGTGTAGTTTAGGAAGGTCCCAAATGGAAGAACTCCCACTTCTGACTATCACTCTAACAGTAAAATCATCATATTTTAGTGCCAAATTGTCAATTACAGGAAATTGAAAGGACAACACAGCAGAAACATTTAGAACTCCCACCAGCATCCCTAATCAGTACCATTACCAATTATACCCTTTTCTAATGACCATTACTTAAGCCATATCCAAGAAATGAAAGGAGAATATTGTTAATTCTTTACCGCCAAATCTCGATAAGTTATACCATTTTCTTTGTGAGACAAAATAATAATATAATTTCTGGACTTACGTGGGTAATAGTAACTGTACAGCTTCCACAGGACTCATGGGCTTCCAATGTCGAAGCATACCGTGCAAATCTGGTAAGCATGCCCATTCCCATCGATGAGCGGCTAGCAGAATCTTGGGTAGGGCTTCGGGTATGTTGTACAAATAATGCCGTTTCTCCCATAATACCTAAATGGAAATGATCGGTAAGCAAACGAATTTGATAAAAGTTCTAAAACGGTTATTTTAAGATTTGAGAATTTCTTAAGACAAACCGCTAATTCTCTTCTTGATTTCTTAAAGACCTACACCTAGACACATGGATCTTAAAATCAATTTCTAGGGTCAACGAAAATGACCTACCGTAATCGTGCAGTCTTGGGAATGATGATGAAAAATTTAGTGTAATTAGTTTATTGACAACATTGAGTGAAATGTTTCTTGAAGTTTGTGAATCAATAGCCCGCCGTTATCAGCAGTGTATTGATCAGAACGGTAATCATTTTGAAGATCTGCGGTAGGAAGAAAAGTTATAGATTCTATGTAGATTCTGTTGCAATTTAAATATTAATTAGATGTGAATAAAAACTGAAGTTCTAATCATTCAAACTGTGTATATATTTTTTTCGGACGTTCTGTATATGTGTATATGTAGTTCATAAAAGATTAACTAACTAGAGAAGAAATTAATAGTAGCACTCACCTCCCGATCATTACTCGGTATCTTAAACAGCATATCCTTCTCCACCACATCTTGAAGCATCTGTTGAGTTTGTTCGTCCAAACTTTCGAAATCCAACTTGGGTACGTCCATGAGCAAACGGGGCGAGACAGGGGGAAATAGGCGTTGGGTAAACCGGCGATGATGACGCTAAAGACGGGATGATTTGGATCAGGATGGGTTCCCGGGCTCGGAGCAGGTCCGTAGATGAAATTGGCTTCTTTCGGCCAAATAGAAAGCAACATACTACCGTTGACCATTATGCTGTAGCAGAAAAGAGGAAAAATATATCGTATAACCCTAATTTAGAGAAGAAGAAGCAGAAGTAAAGCCCAAAGAAGAAAAAGAAACAAACGCGAAACGAGGAGGAAAGATCAAAGCGAAGACAAACGAAGGCGTAGAAAACAAAGAAAAACAAAATAATCCCAAGCATTACCCTTCATAATTGAAGAATTGTACAGCTGCCCAACCGATATCTTCAATCTTATATTGTGGAGGAGCGTCCTTTTCGTTGCTGTCTTGAGCTATGGACGTTCTTCCGCTCAAAATTAGCACCAGTCTTGACTCCCTCGCTAAAGAGTTAATGGCTACGTCTTCTAAATCTAACCTGTAGATAAGTAATTTATGTATGTAATACACACAAAATTCTAAGAATTTCTTGACCAATACAAAACTAAATTTCAAAACAAAAAGAATGATTTCTAACAAACATGATCTCACCAGGTATTCATCAAAATCCTGGGATATAGACTAGGTATCGGCGTGCAAGGTTGGGTTACCACTCTTTTCCCAACCGGCCTCGTCCCGTGGTAAATCTGCGCGTAGACGATGAAATCGTCGAACTTCCAATCCGGTGATGGTCTATGAACAGCGCTTATTCTAACCAGTATCGAGTCTTGTACGTCCGTAATTGAAGTTTTCGCTAAACAAAGGACGAAATCGTTAAAACCAAACGAAGCACATCGTGACCAATTAGAAGCTTACAATCGCAAGAATCGTCCCGCTTGATCCATTCGAAATCCACACGGAAGGCGTTGCAGTACATTTCAATCAGACCTTGAATCGAACTTCGGATTTTGGCACAGTTCGTCTTGATGATGTCGGATACGGCTTTGTCGTTCCACACTTCCTGTTAATACCGACGATACGTACATAAATTATATATATCTTCTCCTAAGATGGCAATGATTTGTTAACTTACACCGATCGCGTTCGGTAAAAACTGATTGCAGCTGTCTTTAAGCGCTTCTAGAGCTTCCGTAATGTCGATGGTTTCGAGATTTCCCATCAGATTTACGACCAACTTCACCGATTGGATGACGCCCGAAGGTTGCAACGAAGGTAATGAAGTAGGAGAGTCGATCTTGTCGATTTGTTCTGCCGCTTTTTCCAACTTCGCCATTTCCTTTTCGAGGGTCTCCAGGAGAATCTTCAGATTATCGTAGGAAATCGGGAGGACTGGTTCGTTTGGTAGGACATCTTCTAGTTTGATATCGCATTTATCGTCTTGGTACTGTGAGGAGAGAATTTGGGTTGAAAAATGGGAAGAAGTCTGTTGGCGTAGTCTCGAGTACTCCAAACAGAACTCAGAGTTAAGCTTATCATTGAGTCTTTTTTTCTTTGAGTATAAAGTTTATCGTTGGTTTTGACCAAATAAATCTTATCAAAAAAAGAAAAACACCAAACTTAGCTCAAACTTGCATATTTTTGGATACATTGAAACACGATTCATTAAACTTCAATCTCCTAAAATACTACCAAACTTGATCATTTCCTCACTTACAGTTCTGGCAAGGGTCTTATCAACCAATCTATCCGGAATCAAAATGAGCAAAACGTCCTCTTCCAACTTTATACAATTATGAACGTATTCATAATCGCACAGCAGCGTCGTAGGTGCTAAATACTCGTTGTATCCCCACACTTTCAGCGTATATTGGTCCTTGGAAGGCGCATCCAGGTCGTAAGTTAGTTGCATCGTAACGTGTTCGACGCTCGTGGTAACTTTACACGTCAAAAGAAAAATCGTTCGTACGAAGATTTATTTGCTTTCAAACTAAATACTTACCATCACAGGTAAAGCTTCTCGGTTTGGTAGGATCGGCACCGTCGAAATGGGGATAAACGCACAATTTGATGCTAGTACCGTCTCTGTACTGATAGGTCATCATCGGACTCACGACTAGACCCATGTTGGTGTTGGGATCGTTGTATTTGAATTGGTCTTCAAAAAATATGAAATTGTTTTAAAAAATTGGGGAAAAAAAAGCGACAAATGTACGCATTTGGAACGCAATTTGTGATGGCATTCAATTTTTTTCAATTTAACAAGCAAAATGTCAATCTTTCATGCTCGAATTGAAAGTTTTAACCATAAAAATCCTCCGCATTAAAAGTTCAAACTAATTTTCGATGTTTCCAAACAAATTACGTTCAGAAAAATTTCTAGATTTACCCATTTTTTCAGGTTATGCTGCCAGCTTCGAGATAGATAAGCTCTGAAGAAGGTGATCAACATAAATAGCGAAACGAAAAACCTGACAAAAGCTCTTTTATCAACACAGACAGACCAATGAATCAATTATATCATTTTAAATAATTTATTTGTGTGAGAATTACACAAAGCAAATATGTACTTACTTCTAACGTCCAGAACCATTTTGTAGAAAGCACTGACGTCAGCCTCCCTTGTAGCTCTTCGTAGATCGATTGCTCGAATGTTTTCATAAAGTAAATACGCCTTCTCGCCCTTGAACATTCGACAAAACAAAAATGATTTTTTAGGTTCCTAGAAGGTAAATTTTACTGTGCTTGGTCATAGCACACGGTCTTCAGACACATTTTCAGTACTTAGCGGTAGAACAAATATTTGGAAGAAGGATCGATTGTATCACATGATCAGTAATATTAATAAGATCGATCTTGACCCTTTTGTCTAATCTTATTCTTTATTATTAATAATTTTTTTCCTAAAGCAGTAATATTTTTGTCTTTCGAATTCCTTATCGTTCATGTGTGTAATATTATTTCTTTTTGTCACTTATTTTATGTAGAAAGTATATGTAATGCTTTTGTTTTTCTCTTTATTTTGTATTATCCTATAACTTGGAATTTCATTCTGTTGAATAATAAAGACATTTATTACTGGGATATTATGAGGAGATGACAAAAATCAACAACAGTGGAGGAAGACAGTGGCGCATGACAAACCGATGAAGACGAGAAACCGGTCCAAGAAAGTAAATTCTGATTTTAAAAAGGTACAAGTGCAGCAACTAATCGAAAAAAAAGTGCAAAAAAATTAAATTGAATTATTTTCGAACCATTCACTAATCCCGAATGGTTCGAAAATAAAAACTTCATTGAATCTGATTCTGAGGAAGGCTTAGAAAACCTTAGCGAGGACATTTCAGAAACTACTCAATAGGAGCAATTATCTAGGAACTATTATTTACGCAAAAATGCAAAAATTGCGTCGCCAAAATTATATCCATCACATTACCTAACCTTAGCTCGCGATATTGACCCACAGAAAGCAAAATCTGATTTAGAGAAAGACGAAGGAGGTGTAAGTGATCGACAGAAAATGGTGCAAAGAAATGAAGCAATAAAGATTTAAAAAACGTACGGGCATTTTAAACGATGTATCGGAAAGTCAAAATGCAATATGCGATAATATGCATAAATGAAACTCAGATCAAAAACAAGATACAAGTAAAGAGACAATCGCCTATTATAAAACCGGAGAACAAAATGCTAAAAAGATCGACCTCACAAAAGGTTACCGAAAGAACAGATAGTTAAACGAAAGATAGGTCTGATTAACGCAGCAGAAGAAAGCAAGATTGGAAGAGATGGTAAAAGTCAACAGGCAATAAAGGAAGAATGAAAAGAAAACACAAGATTGGAGAGATTAGCAAAAATCAACAACAAGAAAAAGAGCAAAGTCCAATACTCTGATACTTGAGAAAAGTAAAATTCGATCTAAAAAAAAGGCGAAAGATAATAAAATTAGAAAAGTGTATGAAAGTCATGAAGCAATAGAGAAAAAAAAATTAAGCCGGAGTTATTGATATAGGAAAAGATAGGTTAAAGGAAGTGAAAGCGTGTCCAAAATAAAACTAAGACAACTGGAACCAGTAATTGGAGGAATTAGGAACAGTCAACAGAAAAAAATCTGATACCCTGATACCCAAAAAAGGTTAAATTCGAATTGTATATAAGTCAAGAAAAAATTGAGAAAACATATAAAACAGGGAAAAATAAAAGTGAGAAAACTGAAGACAGTAATTGGACGAATTGGTGAAAACCAACAACAACAAAAAACAATACTAGAATGTAATATCTTAATACTCTTGAAAAGTAAAAGGAGATCTGAAGAAAAGGCGCAAGATGATAAAATTGGAGAAAATGTGTGAAAGTCGTGAAGTAATGGAGCGAGAAATTAAAGCAGTAGTAGCTGACACAGGGAAAGAAAGGTTAAAGAAAGTGGGGCAGTATCCAAACTAAAAGTAAGAAAACTGGAAGCAGTAATCAGAGGAATTGGTGAAAGTGAACAACAACAAAAATATATACAATCTTATACTCGAAAAATATAAAATCTAAAAAAGCTAAAAATGATAAAATTAGAGAAAATGTGCGAAAGCCATAAAGCATTGGAGGAAAAAAAAATAAAGCAAGTGTAGGTGATACAGGAAAAGAAAAATTGAAGGAAGTGATGGAGTATCTAAACTAAAACTTAGAAAACTAGAAACAGTAATTGAAGGAATTAGCTAAAGTGGACGACAAAAGAAAACACAAGATCTGATATTCGAAAAATGTAAAATCCGATGACAGAAAAAGGCGAAAGATGATAAAATTGGAGAGCATGTGGCAAAGCCGGGAAGCATTGAAACAAGAAAATTAAGCAAGTGTAGCTGATGCAGGAAAAGAAAAATTGAAGGAAGTGGAGGAGTATCCAAACTAAAAGTTAGAAAACTTTTGTTGTCCAAAAGATACAAAATCTGACATTCGAAGATTGTAATATCCGATGACAGAGAAAAAAGCGAAAGATTATAAAATTGGTGAAAATGTGGGAAGGTCGTGAAGAAATGGAGCAAAAATATAAGCAGTAATAGCTGAAATAGGAAGAAAGGTGGAGGAGGTGAAGGAGTATCCGCAATAAAAGTAAGAGAACTGGAAGCAGTAATTGGAGAAATTGGCGAAAACCAACAACAACAAAGAAATCTGATACTCTGATTCACGAAAGAAGGTAAAAATCCGATCTAAAAGAAGGCGAAAGATGATAAAATTGGAGAAAACTGTGTGAAAGTCATAAAGCAATGTAGAAAGAGAATAAAGCAGGGATTATTGATAGAGGAAACGGTAGATTAAAGGATGTAAAATCGTATCTAAAATAAAAGCAAGAAAACTGAAAATAGTAATTGAAGGAATTGGTGAAAGTCAACCTCAAAAAAATCTAAAGAGGTAAAATCCAATAAATTGTGGTAATTTTATATCATTGTATTTTTGCTGCAGTAGAAAGCTGGTCCGAAATTTCGAAAATAACTGTAGTATAAAAGTCTTGGTTTAGACTTTGGCCCAAATTTATGGATGTCATATCCAGTGATAGAAATAAAGCTATAATTGCGCTTCCGCAACTCATAAATGCGGTATAAAATGTAGGTGGAATTCGAGAAAGTAAGCATTGAAGCCGTGCAAGCAATATGACTGAACCAAACTGGGTTATACGATTTTAGATAATTGCGACCACTTCAGCAACTTTAAGTACCTACGGAAAATGCCGAAGAGGTTGAAGATTCGGAAAATGAGAATGCTGGAGCGAGCAAGTCCGAAGAAAAATTCTTCCTAAAACTTGCCCAGACTTACGTTGATGCCAGCCGAATCCGGTCCTACCGCATGTCTTAAAATGTACATATAATCAGAGAGGTCATACCCATATAAAAGATTTTTCCAGAAAACTGGAGAAAGAGTATCGTATTTATTTCAAAACAAACACACATACTAATATTTTTCTATTTCAATGTGTTCTTGCATATTAAAAATAAGTAAATAAAAAGTTATAATCCAAATTTATTTTCGATTATCCGGCACTTTAGAACCATTGCACCGGATAATCGAGGTTCTATTGTATTTCTGTCATTTCAGATATCATGAAAAAGAACGAAATCGAGAAACGGCTTGTATGTACAATAAATCAGCAATTTTCTATTTTGACATTTGTCATTAGAAATTTTCGGGGTTCCAATCACAACCATCATTCTATTGCATTTTCTTGGGTTTTTAAATAAATTCACCGACGTATTATGGGAAGCGCGCAAAGTTGTGAGAAATGTCCGGCGGCTAGCGCGAGCACAGTTTTTACCTTTTCGCAGCCGCTGGTCTTAAAATTAACGGAAGGCATCGAGCCAGAACCCGAGCATCGACAAGGAGGTCAACCCTTAGTTGTCCAGGATCGCGAATGGATCGACCGCATCCATTGCATAGACGATATGCACAGCAACGCGTACGGTCTTACGCGAAAGGGTTTCGATAGAATCGCCGACCACATAGAAAAGTCAATAACTGAAGAGAACAAAGCGCTAATCAGCGACGAAGAGGTGAAGAAGTGCTATAGAGATCACCCCGGTGATACCCTGAAATGCGCCGACGTAGTTCGAGATTACGTGGATCGTGTGGATCTTGACAGGTTGACGAAAATAAGGGACAAATTTTCCGACATCGCGGTTGTGACGATTGAACTTGAGGAATAAAATTATTGTACTGTCTTGTGTATGTATAGTGGTTAGTCTAATTATACCGTGATGTCCTGTCAAAATTGTAGTTGCTTTTGAAAAATTAGTGGACATAATGGAAGAAACCGGAAGTCGAGGGGACAAAACTTCATTTCTCGAAAGTGTGCAATCATAGTTCAATTTGGAAAGCTTCTGATAGGTCATCCGCTTTACAATCCCGAGCTGCGTCATGTAATTTTGAATTGCTTCCTCGCCTTCCCAAAGGATTTAAGAACAACAATTGGGTGATTTCCACTTGAAAAGAGAATTGTTGAGAACAGAGTAAAACGTCAGGAACAGAACCTTCCACACGTGATTCAGAAAATTGAATGAATTTATAGAAAATATTAAGTTGTGACGAAGAAGATGCAAAACCTTGTTAGCCTTGGTCCAGACTCATTATCAAATTTGTAAACAATACTTATTGAGTTTCAACGTTTGGTATGAACGTAAAGGATATTGAGTTATAACACGTAGCTCAGAAAATGCACGAATCTGTGGAACCTATTGAATGGTTCAAGAATTTTAGAGAACATTGAGTTTCGACACGTGGTCTTAATCTAGTAAATGTTGAATCGTCAGAAAAAGTATGATTTTGTCCGAAGACTTCGACAAAAGTTTCCGAAAATGCGTCAATGTGTAGAAAGTATTGAGTTTGACCACATTATGTTCGTAAAAGCCACAAATTAGTTGAGAATATTGAGTTTTGACGCCCGATATGGATCTAGAAAGCCTGCAGTTATGACACATTCGTCAGACAATGTATAATTCAGAAAATGCATGAATCTGTAGAAAATATCGAGTTCCAAAAACGTTAAGTCCTACTTTTATAAGTCGAGGCTCTCATAAGTCGAATTCTTCAGTTACCACTGAACCACTACAATGCGATTTTAGTAACTATAATTTCTTGTAAATGTACTTTGCCTTAAATTCTCACTAACAAGCAAACACCGGCAACACGGACTTAAGAAAAATTTAAATTTTTGTGGATTTGTAGGGCGGTGAAATGCAAAAACATTTAACATATTCTTATGGGTTCCATCGCTCGTAGGTTGGGTGTATAGCGTTCTTAATAAAGTAGTACTTTACGAGGGTAGATTTAAAAGTTTGCGAAATGACAATGGAAACAAAATGAGACAGATTCAAGTTGTATTTTATTCTTCAATATAATCTTTTCGAAGCTCAACACACTTGGTCCAACGTTTCTCTAGCTTCTCAATTCCCTCCCGCAAGTGATTTTCTTCGAGTTTCCCAAAATAATCGTTTGCAGCCTCTACCAGTTCTTCATTCGACCAAAATTCTTTTACCACCGAGAAATGTTCTAAGTCTCGGAAACAAGAAGAAGTCTGACGGACCAAATCAAGCGAATACGGTGGATGCGGTGGAATTCTGTCAATTTTTGCTGAATTGTGGTGATCAAACGATTCCTGGGCGTTTTTTCCTGAATTCCTGCTTTTAATTTGTCCAAAAGTATTGTGCAATATTGGCCAATAACAGAAACAAAAAACCGATTTCATCACCTTTCCAGCCGAGTGAATGGTTCTACCTTCATCGGAACAGATTCACCGCGTGCAATCCACTGTTTTAACTGCATCTTTGTTTCTGATGTGTAGTGGTGAATCCAGATCACATTCGTGGTCACGAATCGTCTCTTGAAATCTGTTGGATTCCTCGTAAACACTTCCAAACAATCGTCTGAGGTTCCAGCTCGAATGCGTTTTTGCTCCGAATCGAGCAATTGCGGCACCCATCTTGCAGAAAGCTCCTTTAAATCCAATTCATTACGTAAAATATGAACTACTCGTCTATAAGAGATGCCCACGGTTTCCTCAATTTCACGCACTTTTATTCGGCGATCTGCCAAAACCATGTCATACATCTTTTTCCACAGTTGCTGGCATGGTAGGCGTTTTCGGACGTCCTAGAACGTTGTTCATCACTTGTATGCGTGCGGGCACGCTTGAATTCCAAACCGCAAAAATTCACGGTGGAAATGAAGGTGACCCTGACTTGGTTTCCGTTGAGGTTTTCCATTCCGAATAGACAAATTTGATGACCGCTCCGACTTCGTTTTTTATTTGATAATTGAAAATACAACAAGGTACTTGACTTAAATGCTGGTCAAAACCAGACTATTTGACAGATCGATTTAGTATTAGCAGTCAGTTGATATGAAAGCGTTGCCAACACAACGATATAAAGTATTTGGAAAAATAGCAACCCCCTAGCAGCGATTCCGGCAACTTGGCAATCTACCCTCGTACTTCAAAAAATACATACATTTTTGTAACGTTCATTTTCAACATAATTTCATTTCCGTTCGCGATAGTACCAACAACCGAAAATTCGATTGTTAAGTTTCCTTGTTTCGACTTATTAGTTTTGCAACATGCTCTAACAAATGATTAACATAGTTTCATATTCAATTCATTTCAATTATTCATCAGAACACGTTGTAAGACAATGATCAAACAGGACTCAAAACAAAAGTTTGCAAAATCGTATGTTCAAAATATACTCTATAAAACACTTTTGGATCAGATATGTAATTCGCTCCTTCCAATAATTTCAATATTCATTTTTAAATTTGAGAGAATGAATGGTTGTTGGCAGATGGTTGTTTCAACTATCTTTATGCTGATAATTGGGAGAACAAAACAACAAAAAAACAACACAGAACTCACATTTTGCTCTCGTTGCGCTTTTCTGCGATCCAACGTCGACAATTTAGCGCGCGGCGGCAGAGGCGGCGTCGGACTCGTGTCGGATTTGGCGGCTATGGTAGCGTAGACCGGATCTGACACACTGTTACTGCCTGAACCTGAATAAATGTAATCGAACGGGTCATATTCGTCGTACACACTCTCACACATCGAAGCCGATTCGTCCACTAAAATAAAAGGAACAAAAACACCGTCCATCAACCAGATGCACATTGGTACACAATATAATTGACAAAAAAAATATGAACAAAAAAAAAACAAGAAATGTGATTTAGAAAGCATTTGCATGAACTCAGAATTAAATTATTCTTAGCTTCGCGTCAATTTGGACGCTTCCAAATACGCGTTTCGGCAAATTACGAGACCATCCTCGGTAACAAATTCACGCAGGATAAAACGCAAGTGTATTTAAACTAAATTTTACGCAAGAATTTTAGTTTTTGTTCCGTGAGTTTTCCAAGTTTCTCCAGTTTTCATCAAAAATACAGTAAACTTGAATATACAGCCTTGGTCACATGTTATGGCCACCCATATAAAATTGTATGCAGACAATTTCTAAGAAGGAGTACGGAAGGATCACGGTCGGTGTTTCCACGTTGTCCTGTCACAATTTATTGTTATCTATTCCTTCATCAAAATTGCCTGCAATTTGTGTAAGCACAATTCTACAGGGGCTGATAACATGAATAACCAAGGCTGCAGTTAAGAAGAGAGCAGAACCAATTCCCTTTTCTTCTTTACGAAAATTGGGTGACAACAGGGAAAAAGAAAATTTCACAAAAAAAAAACAATAAATTAAAATAAAAAAACGGGGCAAGAAAAGGAACGATGTCTTTAGAGAGAAAGCAAAGATCTTATAGTGCCCTTCGGTCCAGTGGAACTAGCAGAAAAGAAAAAGAAACAAAGAAGTAATAGTAACTAGTACTACGTGTAGGTCCAAGTATTATTATTATTATTATTATTATTATTATTATTATGCTTGAAAACAATTTATTGGAATGAATGATTATACGAGACAGGAGACATCGAAACAATAAGAGAAATTTATACTCAAAATTAGGTGGAATATGGAAACGAGGACATCGGTGGTGAGAATCAGATGGGAAAAATGTCGAAATCCCACCGGACAGAAGGCAGTGGAAATATCGAGAAAATCGGTGGTAAAAATGGGAATCACATAGGAAAAAGTTTCAATAGTCGCACCGGACAGAAGGCAGTGGAAATATCGGGGAAATCAACATATTCACCGTACCGTGATTCTTCCTCCAAAAAGTAGAGATTAACAAGTGGATATTTAATTTTTCTAGTGAATGGTCGCGCAACTCTGAGTCGTTGAAGATAAAGTTGTTGTGAACTTGTTTAAACAAAATCCCAGCTTAACGCTGAAGGGGAACTCAACAACGACTGGCTAATCGCAACATCAACATTACTATAAAGACTATACGTCGTCCATTGCGCGAAAACGATATTCAGTCGCAAAAATGTAAGATGCAAATGCACAAGAGAATCTTAACGGGAAATGGGGCAACATTATTTTGCCAGATGAATCATCGTTTCGGGGATTAGTTCCTCGCAAGAATGCATGGGTATTTCGCGGTAGACGATTGTACAAAGAATCGTGAAACCCCGGTTCTTGCGGTTTTGAACGGTTACACATTAGGTAATTAGGAGCAGTAACTTAAACGCAAGGGAGGGGGTTAAAAACTAGAGATGGCGCCATCTATCATCTGCAAGACGATGGGTTGGTGATGATAATTCGCATTGGGTTTTGCAAGAGGATATCCATCCTTAACCTCGGAATAAGTTGTATGTCCCTTGAAAGGACGAGAACCACATCCAGATATTGTATTGGCCTGTGCAATCCCTCGACACCAATCAGATCGAAAATGTGAGCCATGTAGGTCACGTGGTCATTGTTGAATGAAGTAAGTGGAAAACATATTTTTAAAAAATCTCTTCGGATAAAAGAATTCAGAATCAAGCACCTTCCCAACGAAAATTAGGAAAAATTTTGCAATACATCCTACAAAAAATTCTTTTTTAATCGAACAGTTTCCCTTCAAAATTCAGAATGTTCTGAATCGAAAAAGTAGGGCTGTAATATCTGAGCCAGATTATGTATGAATGTACAAACAGCAGATTGAGTTGAGTTTCCGGAATTGCTGCTTGGAGGTTGCTATTTTTCCAAATACTGTATGTCGTTGTGTTGACAACTCTTTCATATCGATTAACTGTACGTGTTAAATCGATCTGTTAAATCGTCAATAAAAACGAAGTTAGATCGGTCATTAAATTTCTATTTGCAAGAGAAAATCGCAACGGAAATCAAAACAAGGTTAGATACCGTTCTTGAGGATTCATCACCTTCATTTTCAACCATGAATTTTTGGAATTCAAGCATGGTCGCACGCATAAAAGTGATGAACCACGTTCAGGACCTCCGAATACGATTACCACGCCAGAAATTATTGAAAATATCCAAGATATGGTTTTGGCAAATCGCCAAATAAAACTACGTGAAATTGAAGAAGCAGTGGGCACCTCCTATGAACGAGTAGTTCGTTCTTTACATAATGAATTGGGTTTGAAACGAGCTTTCTGCAAGATGGGTGCCGCGTTTGCTCGATTAGGAACGATTTAAAAACGCGTTCGAGCTTGAACCTCAGTCGATTGTATGGAAGTGTTTACGAGGAATCCAACGGATTTCAAGAAATAATTCGTGATCATGGATGAGACCTGGATTCATCACAACACACCAGAAAAAATGCAACCAAAACAGTGGATTGCACGCGGTGAATCGGTTCCGAAGAAGGCAAGAACCATTCACTCGGCTGGAAAGGTGATGGCATCGTTTTTTTCGGGCGCAAAATAAATTTTGCTAATTGGTTGGATTATATTGAAGAATGAAATACAACTTGAATCCGAATTATTTTGTTTTCATTATCATTCCGGAAGTTTTTCACTCTGCCCTCGTAAGCGTATTAAACCTTCATCTGATTTGTGCATAAAGAAAAATTACGTTTGCAGGTGTTATTCATTATTGCTATTACTTATTGCAATCTGGAAGACTTAACGGAGAAATCGTATTCTGCACCACTTCTTGCATCAATGGATATTATTACAAATTCTAGCAAATATGCCCAGGATCAGCCTACATACTAGGTTTTGAAATACGTATCCAGAAAGGTCCCTCGGAAAAAAACGGTAGGAAACATCAGCATTCTAATGCTTTAAAAATTTTGTCTTCACATTGAATACATCCCCAAACACATCAAAGCCAAAATATACCTGAACAATCCGGGCTCATCGTCCTAGTCGACCCATAATCGGATACGCTCAGGAGCGGATCGAAAGCTTCCAAGATGCTAACCCTAACGCTGTTTTTATCGTCCCCAAGCGCTTTCGCCAAGTCTATAAGGTTGTTGGACGTATCTGTGACGATCTTCGACGATTTGGAGGCGTTGTGCGAAGGCAGCACGATCGGAGGCGGTTTGACAAGTTGACCTTTCGGCGGTAACGGTGGTTGCTGCGGACAAAATCGACAAAATAAGCGTATTTGTAAGCGCATATACAGATAAAAGGGACATAATAAACGTATTAAATAAAGTGCAATATTCTAACGAGTTTTTCCAGTAGAGTCGTGTACCTTACGCTGAACTGTTTACAAAATATATCGTGATGGTTTAGCGAGTTACATCAACGCAGATACGAACCGATAAGCGGCAATGATATAAAGACAGGTTATCTAAATACGCTCTCGCTGATAAATTGTTATTGACAAATCAGATTACTCCCAGTTTAAAACCGATACGGGTCGATGCAGGATTAAATTTCGGGAAATTCGAAGAATGATCTGAATATGAATATTGAATATTTTCTAAGGATAGTTCCCCAAGAATAGCTAACATTTGAATATATCGCTGGTATAATTTTTACTCAATAAGTTCGTATGATGACTAATCGGACAACAACTTTTAGGCAAAATTAGACTTTATTCGTTAACATAGTTTCCTTCGAGAGTGATACATTCCTTCCAACGCCTCCCTAACATTTCAATGCTTTTTTTGTAGAATGATTTATCTTTGGCATCAAAATACCCTTCAGTTTCAGCAATCACTTCTTCATTGAAGCCAAATATCTGGCTTCAATGAAGAAGTTTCATCTCTCAGGTCTGCAAATAGGTAGAAGTCGCTGGAAACCGGATTCGGTGGATGGGACAAAGTGCAATTGGTGCAATGTTGCCATTGTTGCGATGAACACGGTCTTCCATGTCCAGTTACCAAGGGCCTCCCGTTTCATGCTTCTTAATGTTGGTTAAACAGTCACGAAATATTGTCTGAGGTTTAAAAAGAGATGCTGCAAAATTTTAGCTTCGTATGTCATATAGCTCTGACACGAGGGCTCCCTTTCGAAAGGCAGTTAGGCAATGTGAATGAATTAATCGAAATTATTCTTCATTTTCTGCATTGAAAACAGTTTGCATGTTGTGATTTGGTAGTCTGGGTCAGTTTTTTGTAAAGTATTCAAAAATGACACTGTCAAAGACCAGAACCTAATATAGTTTTTGGAATTTGATTTCAAAGTTCAAAACCAGTTACTAAACAGCAAACGCTTTGCACGATTCGAAATTCTGGCAGTGTGAGTCCAACCTCACTCACAATGCAGTATAAAATTAGCAAAGCCAAAGCCTTTGTAATTTTCGGAATACTGTTCAATAAAGTTGCCTCCGAAAATTCAGATTGTTAAATCTAGGCCATTTTTAGGGGCCAATTTCTCCTAATGCTTTATTCCCAATCTCATTTTCAATAGCACCATTAGAAAGAGCAGGTCTTGTCCTACAAGGAACTTGTTTTCTTTTATGCTGGGCTGGTATATTTTGGTCCCTGAAATTTAAGCTATAAAATGACAATCTTGGTCATTCGGAGCAGGTACCTGTTTATTGTCCTAACATTCGTCCAGAAGCCACAACAGCTTGCAGGCCAACATGTCTGATGCTATTAGAAGTGAAATTTGACAACATTGCAATTTTAACTCACATTACTGTGATGACTTTGTTGAGTGATAGATAGAAATTTCATTAATACCCTTTAATATAATGAGTCATTACGTCTTGTTTATATATTTTAATGTGTGTATTAATTTGTATAAATATTTATTATTAATTTAGCAAGTGATATAAGATTTGTTAATAAAGTTAATTATGGCAGTTAAAGAATTTATGTAAAATAAATGATTTATGTCTATGTACCATTGAAAATTTTGATAATTGCTCCTGCCATCTGACAAGTTTCGATTCCAAAAAAGGCCTTAAGCTTGTATCAGAATTCAAGTCGACAAAGTGGGACCAGCTTTGATGACAAATGCCAAATTTGCCTACATCATGACTACTTCTGACCAAATTCGAATCTTTGCAACAAACTTGTTGCAATCTTTTCCACAGGAAGAATCATATTCGGCGAAAAGATCTGCGATAAATTGCATCGACTGCTGCTGATCAAATGAAAGATATTTTGAAAACGGATGTCAATCCAGGCCAAAAGCTATGTGCAGGGTGTAGAAAGGAGTTCGGCAAGAAATCGGTAGCAACAGAAACATGAACTTCATACTCCTTCTCACGATCCTGACGATATCATGCAAGTTTCCAAAAATATAAACACGAACCTAACAGCTGTTGGCATATCACCTGTCAAATTCCAACGAATTAGTGCAAGGGATAAGCAAAGTTATGGAAAGCGGAAGATAAATGAGGCTCAACAATTAGTTGCTGAAAAAATTGCTGCTGTAGGTAACGTCGATTGTCGCAAGTTGATGGACCCCATACTAGCCAAAACTGCACAAATTCTTTGGATTATGACTTGAAGCAAAAATTACATGTGTCCAAATGTCCAGGACAAGTAACTAAACACAAAAAGTGCAAGTACTGTAGTCGGCCACGCGATTCGGCTATAAACCCGCCTTTATTCCTAACTTTTTAGTACACGTGCGTTGCGAGATATATTGTGCATCTTCAATGGTCTCTGGACATCCTGAAAGTGATGGGCTCAGAATAAACAAACAAGTTTCTTGAAGAACAAGAACTGGTCTTCCAAATGGTGTTATTGAAAATTGTATTGGAAATAAAGCATTGGGAGGAATTGCCCTCTAAAAATGACCTAAATGTAACATTCGAAATTTTCGAAGGCAACTTCATATTAACAGTATTCCAAAAACTACAAAGCCCATGTCTTTGCTACTTCTACACTGCACGGCCAGCAACTTGGACCCCAAATTGCCCAGATTTTGAATCATCAAGGGCATTTTACAGTTAATAAATGGTTCCCTTATCGATAAAATATGCCATGATCTGCCCTGCGCAGTCAGTGTTTACGTTCGGGCTCACGTTCGAGTCTTAATGATGCTGGAGTTGCTGGACTAAACGAATAAGAGGACATTCTTTTATAAGCCTTGGACGTCTATCCTTTGTTTGAAATATATTTTGCTTTTTCCTAACCTTATATTTTCGTTCAATAATTAAATTAAGTTTTACTTGACTTCTTTCGTTTTCATTGTTTACAGTTCTAAAAGTAGGATTTGAATTTGTCACGACAAAATTTATTGCTGATTTTGGGATGAAATTCCATACAACATATTGGACTTCAGTCTTTGGGATTTTGCGGTGGTTGCTATTTGTGAATTCTTTGCAAAAAGCTGACCCAGAATACCAAGCCCCAAGATGCAAGTCTGTTGAATCTCATAGAGAATAAAAAAACATCAAATTCGATAAAAACTTCAACTAATTAATCCGCGTGGCGTAACCATCTTTCACATGGGGTCACCTAGTGCCATAACGATGTGTTGAATTAATCTAAAGTTTTGCACGGCCTCTTTCAAGACCTTCAGAAACATTGTGTAAAAATTTATAGAGAATTGAAGGTGGTCAAATGGGACCCATTCTTAAAACTAAGTGGATTGACATGGATGATCCTAAAGCTAATATATACATCAGCTGTACAATGATTTGGTACAGGTAATTTAGGTACGTTCTTTAGTGATGGCCATAAATATTCTCTGTGAATATATAACTTTCAACTTCATAATGATTTGCTTCTTTTTCAAACTTCTGTCTTCAATTGTTGATGACATGGATCCAAAATTTCAACCGCTTGAGGAACCTTAGATAAGTTCGATTCCTTTTCTGATCTTACCAATGTCACATACTTATTTACAATTATACTTGGTCTCCAACATAAACGTTACAAAGACCAAATGTTTACAAATCGCAAGAAATCCGTTTAACTACAAGTAATTGAATGAAATTGCAACTTACGTATCAAAAAATTTCCAGTCGGAGATATCGGAACCAGCGCGATTAAAAAAACTTCGCAAAAACTCAAACACAATTATACGCTGGGAAAACAAACACATCAACCGCCAATTAAGTGGCCGTTCTTATACATTAAAAACTTGCGTAACTCTCGACGTACCTACATACCTAAGCGAAGCAAAATTTCAGCAACGGTCAGCTGGAATTCTCATCCTATCTTCTTCTACATCTAAACATAAACACGCGTCCAGTCCACGACGAACATCATTATAAACAAATTGGCACCCGCTCAACAAAGTCAGCAGCCACCCACAACGCGAATTAGATGCACCCACGATCTCTAAATCACTGGAAATTAAACCTAATAAGGACTTGACGAGATGATGGTTTTAAAATAGAAACAAATTTCTATTCTGGGGGATTCAAAAAATTTTAGGATCGTTGGTAGATGGAATATGCGGTTACACACATCACTTGGCACTGTTATAATGAAAACGCAATAATTGGGAAACGATTTACGTTGACTGATATCGGTACAGTTAAATAGCGATTAATTCTACGCTAAATCGTCGATTAAGTCATGTACCGCTACTATCATCTAAGATCTATTTCCGACTAAAAAATGCAAATGTAGAAATGGTCTATACAAACTATAAATACTACTTTACTACTACCACTTAGACTTTAGAACGTAGACGCGGAGGACTTGGTAAGTGCTAATACGCGATGACAACTGGTCTAGGTCTAAGCTAAATGACGATCGCGACTCGAGCGAAATAATGTATGTATTCTCCAAATATTACGCTAACCACGTGGACTGAACGGGTAAGTCACCGATGTAGTGCATACGTACGGTTCAAGTACAGTTGCATGCATACGATATTATTACTTCAGGTAAAGGTGTAAAATTGTATGCGTCTATACACTGCCACGCAAAGAAAAACGATGCATGAGCTTCGAAAACTACTGGAAAAAATCGGGGTAAAAATATACTAGAAACTGAAATTGTAGTAAAAATGAATTCATTGTTTTTCAAAGGAATCTCCCTTACGATTAAAACACTTCCGTATGCGTTGCAATCTGTGTTCAGAAATCAGAAATGTAATCTCTGAATGCTTTGATAGCGTCTAGAAAAGTTAAAGAACGAGTACCAAGCGTTTTGTTTTTAACGAATGGGAACAAAAAGAAATCATCTGCGCTAAAATCAGGACTATATGGACAATTAATCGTTAATTCGATGCCTTGCTGCTTTAAATAAGCGATAGTTTGTAATAATGTGTCGTGGTCAAAGATAATTCGAAGCTTTGCGTTAATTTTCCCGATTTCATTGATAATCTTGTAAAGTAAGCGGTTGTGTGCCAATCAGCAATCAGGAGAAAATCAAAGAATCTTAATCTTCTAATCAAGTCTTTGTCAACAATGAACTAATTGATTCAGACGAAATATACATATATGTACCTCACAATATTATCCAGGAAATACACCTAGATTGGACGCTTCCACCACCCATCACAAAACAAACCGAACGAGGACAAGTGTTAAAGTCGGAAAATCAACAATTTCAACCGCTACTCCAGCGAAAAAAACAAATCTAGAAATATAATGCAATAAAACTATAAGGCTAAAATTTCGTAAGAAGCTAAGAAAACTATGAGCAAAAGTTGACGTAGAAATCTTGAGCGGGAGGATATGATGATTAAGTTTGTATATTTTGCGGTGAATTCGTGAAGATGGAGATATGGTTCAGATGAGAAATTTGGATAAGATGGACGCAGAAATCAATGCACAGATGCAGATACTCACGAACGATTCGTCTGTGATTTTTTTCATTAATTTACTAAACTATCTTTAGTACATAGACTAATAAAACAGCAATGACTTCGAGACAAATTACAAAAGTTATCTAACACAATAGATAGAGCAAACATAAGAAAGTTAATGAAGACCGTAAAAATGAAAACTCTGAGGATGATCACTGCGGTTAGCCTGAGGAACTTAACGATACGCGGGGAAAGTGGGTTCGAGGATATTCCAAAATGGGTAGGAAGTAGGCAAAGACATTGGAGAGAACACGTGGAGCGAATGGATAATGATAGACTGGCAAAACCGTGCTGAAGAAAAAGTCAAACAACACACGATTACAGAGAAAATCTGAGATGCTTAATGTATCAAACAGGATCTAGTCCTCAAAATCAGAAGAAGATAAAACCATCCCAGAATTAAAGTAATCCAAGAAGTTGACCAGCAGCAATGATATCAGAACAAATTACAGAAGTTATCTGGCACAATATATATATATAACCTGTATTGACCTAAAAATGCTGCAGAAACAAAAAGCGACACAACAAAGACAAAACAATCAATGAAGACCATGGTGATGAAGACGCCGAGGATGATCATTGAGGTTAGCCTGAGGGACAGAGTAAGGAACTTAAGGAGACGTGGAGGAAGGGGACTCGAGGATATTGTAAAATGGGTATGAAGTTGGCGAAGACATAGGAGGGACTACGTGGAGCGAATGGATACTGATAAATTGATAGAAACTATAATAGAGGGAAGGCCAAAGAGCAAGCGACCACAGATAGGATTACCCAAAAGATGGAGAGATAGCTGGAAGTCATCCTCGTCCGAAACTCAAGGGAGGTTAATGTATTACACAGGACTTAGCCCTAAGAAAAAGAAGAACATAAAATAGTCCTACAATTAAAATAATCCAACCAGCTCAACATTTGGACAAAACTGGGAAGGATAAGAAACAGACATACATTCGTAGAATAAAAGTATTTTATTGGAACACAAAAAAGAAGAACAACCTCTGGTGTACTCTCACTTAGTAATAAAAGGACTAAACTACAAAAATGTCAAAGACCAACAGACGACACGCCGGCAGATGTCACTGCGCTGAAATGAACTGCATGGTAAACTTCGCTAGAGCCTCAAGATGACAAGGAACAAGATTGAGCAATGTTTCATTTCAACGACAAAAGGGTTGTTAAAGTCTTTGAACAGATTCAGGAAAGCAATGAGTTCACGAAGAGAATTTCTTGATGATCCGCATGTAGTTTACGATATTGAGTTCGGATTTAAAACAACAAAATGGCATTCGCACTCGAAACTATTAACTTAGTTTTTCACTTATTGTTAGAAATAAGCATTGATTTTCAATCTTGTTGGATTCGTCAGCCTTTCTTCATTATCATAGGATTGTTGCAAAAGTATTTGCCGATTTTACCAGTAACTAAGAGACATCGCGACGTGATACCAACCGATTTCAACGAAACTCGTGATTGGTAATCATGTCGACTGTTTTGGGTCAACGGAAACAATGCAACGCACAAGCGTTTTCGAGAAAAATAAATTTGAAAAATTCACACTGATTAATAAGTCTGTGTAATAAATCGTTGTAGTAAGGTCATTTAGCGCAATGGGTAGATTTTCCGACCAGTACCCTGCGGGTTTGTGTTTTGCATAAGAACTACATGTATGTATATATAAATCGTAAACTACCATATGTATTTAAATACTTAGCTTTCGAATTATCTTCACCACTTTTTAGGTCAATCAAAGACAAATTTGCGATTTGATTGACCTAAAAGTGGTGGAGGTAATCCGAAAGGATAATTACTTATAAGAAGAAGCAGAAAGATAGCAAAGCATTATCGGCCAAAATAGAAAAAGATAGAAGTGATTATAGTGTCGTAACTCCTCGACACTTTACAGTTCCTTTATTGTATAAGAAAGAATGTGTTGTATTTGTATAGGAGAAATCAACTACTTTTGCAGCAACATTATAAATTAAGCCGTTTATTAACAGCAGTCTCTTTCTTTCATGGGCCTAAAAGAATGTGAAGTTATCTACTATAAAAGCGGGCCCGTTGTAGGTGGCGATTTTTATTTGCTAGCCATTCTTTGTCCATGAAGAAACAGTTTCTTTTGAAAAAGAATGCAATTAGTCGCATGGCGTTTGAGATCAATTGTTTCTAATTCTGTTAAAATATGGCAAAGTTTTGATAATCTCTTCGGAATCACGTTCTTCTCTTTCTTCGCTTGCCCCTTGGAGCATCGGGAGAAATCAGTTTAAAAAATCTAACAAGGAGAAGGTAAGGTAATCGGATTTTTGTAATTTTTTATGTTTATGGTACGTATAGTTTGGACCTCAAATAAGAATATTTTGGAGTAGTTCGACGCAACGTTCATAAATTACCGAGATAATCGATGTTGAAGTTTCACCCATCATTTAAATCCACTAGATATAATACGGTTCTCAATTGGACTCGTGGCCTAGTCGATAGCGTTTTGGTGCGATCAGGTGCGATAGTCACGAGATCGCTGGTTCGGGTGTCGCCACGGGGCATTTCTTTTTCTTCCATTCAAAACGCACCATATTTTTTGTCATTCTTCTTCTCATATCAAAAATTATGAACAAACGAAATATAGGAACTATATGCAGGAACATTCTTCAAGTATATCATTAAAATGCACAATCGGTTGATAAACAATATTCATTTTAAATTAACTTAACAATAAGGTAATAATAAAAAAGTGTTGCTTCCCATGTTTCTATGATAACTACCATTCTGGCTCGTGCCACACTGCGTAAAATGTCGCATACTAGATATAAAATAATAGAAATTTTCATTTCCTACCTGATTCCGTTCGTTCTTTTTTTTTTTTTTTTTTTGAAGAAACCTTATTGTTAATTCAAAATGAATATTGTTTATCAACCGATTGTGCATTTTAATGACGTACTTGAAGAATGTTCTTGCATATAGTTCATATATTTCGTTTGTTCATAATTTTTGATATGAGAAGAAGAATGAAAAAACATGTGGTGCGTTTTAAATGGAAGAAAAAGAAATGTCCCGTGACGAGACCCGAACCAGCGATCTCGTGAGTACCGCACCAAAACGCTATCGACTAGGCCACGAGTCCAATTGACAATCGTATTATATCTAGAGGATTTAAATGGTGGGTCAAACTTCAACATCGATTATCTCGGTAATTTATGAACGTTGCGTCGAATTACTTCAAAATATTTTTATTTAAGGTCCAAACTACAAACTATAAATATCAAAAATTACAAAAATCAGATTACCTTGCCTTCTCCTTGTAAATAATAAAGCTCAACAGCAATCGAGTGAAGACACAAAATTACTAAAGTCAATGAATCTAAACGTAACAATGCGATTAAGAACGGATTACAACTTCAAAGGATAGGATTAGAAACCGTATTCTCTTTGCTGTTCGCCGCAGAAAAACCATCTTTCGGAAAAATTTCATCATCTAAAGCAGGTATGGGCAACCTCCGGCCCGCGGGCCACATGCGGCCCTCGAGTAAGATTTGCCCGGCCCGCTACTGAATTCTTTCATTGCATATTAGCACGGCCCGTCTAAACTTAATTCATAATGAATCATAAGGATACTACAAAAATATATATTTTTCAAGATTACTCGCAGCATAAAACTTCTACAAAAAAGGTTGCCCATGCCTGATCTAAAGATTTCCTCCAGTTGAAGAGGAAAATTATAACTTCTATAAATCGCGTCCAATAATTTTTCTTAAAGAAGTATCCCTTACTGGAAAGGCAGATCAATTCAAAATGAAAAATGTAATCCTTATCCTTCATCTTGTCTTATAGTTTAGTGCTATTTAAATCTAAGGGATTGTTTTAAGAACGAAAAATAGGTGATTATTGCCCGAAACTGCTCGAATAGTGGTGAATCGGCACACGCTTCATATAGAAAAAGAATTGGCAAGTCCGAAGGACTGCTTATGCCGGCCCACCTGTACGTATATATTTTCAACTTCTATATCGAATCAGGTGAGAAAAGTACAAAAAAATACGAGTTATACATACATCAAATTACTGTAATCGATCAACTAGACACCATGAGACGTCATTTATTCATACGGTGTAAGTACGGTGTAAGTACGCACGTCATTAAAATTCGCGCGAAACAATACCGCGGCGGTACTTCCAACTGACCAGCACTAATGAATACGCGGTGTTATTAGAAAGTCGAAATCTACTAAAAGTGAAATGCCGTAAAAGTGAGTTAGAAGCGATATTTTAGCTAGAACATGTCTACATGTGTATATGTAATCATTTAAATTTTATATTATTGTGAGGCAACTTTTAACGCAGCAAGCAAGTTTTAAATCATCAGACCTAATTAAAATAATATACGCGGCCAAAAGTTAAAATCCCGCAATCTATTGATATGAAATTCGTTTAAATTCGCTTTGTAATATGCATTGTTTATTTCTGAATCATTATTGCAACATTTTTTCGAACATAAAAGATAAGAGATAAAATGATAAACAGAAATAAATAACGGTCTACACTAATATGAAATTGTTGCTGAAGTAAGGGAAAGTTCTATAAGCGATTAAAATGGTAGGTTGGTGAAGAAAATGATGGAAATATACACCGTAATCATTTACTCGTGAGCGGTGACGATCGTTACTGTGCCTATTTCCTTTCCTTTCTTGGCATTTTATTATCCCTGAAGGTCTGCTGTATGGCCTACTATCACTCCTGATTTCAAACATAGCTACCATAACTTCTTTTTCTTACGAAACTTGAGCATATGTATTGAAATTGGCATCATAAAAGTAAGAACGATAAACAATAAAAACATAAATAAGAAACTACCAACTTACTTGAATCGTCGACGTTGACGAAATCGAAGACGCACTCGAAGAATGGTTCAATCCGACGCTGGTATTGATGGTAGAAACCTTCGGAGAGACGTTCGCGATGCTCTGCAGATTGAGATCGATGTTTCTGAAGCGTTGATCGACGTTCGATTGACTTACGGGTGGATTGCTTTGGAAGACATTCCCGTCCTTAGGCAAATAGCTGCTGATCCAACCGAACTGTGGCTGCTGCATCGGAGGATAGCTAGGCGTCGGCTTTTGGGTAGGAGCGAACACGAAGGGCGGATATTGGAAGGTGTACGGAGATGAAACCGTAGCAGGGAATTGATTGGTGAGGATGGTGGTCTGAGAGGATTGTATATTGTTCCACCTGAAACGTAAAAGCGGATATGTTTCCTTTTTTTGTTTCCTTCCAAAGTTGGAAAGTTAGGTACACAAAACCGTATCGGGTATTCCAAGGTGTTAATATAGTCGGAGCGGGTGTTTCGCCGTTAAACAAGCCAAGATCATGGCAATAGTGTCTTGCACAAGTCTCAATTATTTTAATAATTGTGTAGTGCGGAGTTACCAATAGAGTTTAGTAATTCTTGTATTGCACCACCGCTGCGACAGGGTTAACTACGGGATTTAAAATTGTCGTCAAATGGATATGCCACTAGATAGCTAGCTGATCGTTACGCCTTTCATCCTTTTATAGTTCAGTAATAAGCCAATTAGTCACGATGGAGCGTTGACCGCGTTTGCTGTAAAGTACACCTTTAAAACTAACGATTCGGCTACTAAGACGCAATGTAAATTTCACCGGCATTTTAACATTGGGAGAGGTAAGGTAAGGACGCGTATAATCATTGTGTCATGGGAAAGGTAGTTCAGCACAACTGCTTTATCCTTATCAAAGAAGAATCCTGGACGTCCAGGATCAGGACGTAATCCCAAATGTGTGCAGATGGTGAGAGTAGTCATACAGCAAAGTGTTGAATTTCAAATAAGAATGTTAGAAGACTGTTGCATATAGATTCGCACTTTCACCCGCTTAAAATTCAAATCGTGCAACAATTACTGCCGACTGATTTGGGGTAAGCGGAGGCAATTTTGCCCCAAATTACTGCAAGTAATTAACACTCAACTGAAATTTCTTCTAAACTTGATCAGATGAAGTTAATTTCTGCCCCAATCGTTAGGTGAACAAAGAAAATTCAAGGAACTGGGCACTAAAGAAACCCAAAAGTTACTACACCAGTTACCTCTGCATAGCAAGAAGGGTACATTATGGTGTAGACCTGTAGACCCATTGTTAGTTCATTTGGCATATTAAGACCTTACATTTTCGAAGACGACAACGGAGATACAATTACGATAAATTCTGAAGGTTATGTGAAAATGATCTCCCAGAATTGTGTGGATGTCACAAAGATATTCGTCTAATATAGTTCCGCCAAGAAAGTACAACGGTACAGCATGAATCTCAACGCAATGTAAAAAGCACAATAAATGTTCTCAGGACGTGTCGTATCGAGGACGGATTGTCTTTTCGCTCGAAATGTATAGCCGCATGCGTCATTCCTTATGAGAATAAGGATAATAAAGGATAAGTTCTATTAGAACCGACCCCACAAACTTGATGGTTTAAAAGAATCCATTAGAACAATCGTTTCGCAAGTTCCAATAAAAATGATGAAGAAGACAATGGACCTTCTTATCCGATTGCAGAGTAATGTTTGGAAAAGAACGGAGATCATTTGACAAACGTTATCTTCAACAAGTAACCACCACACTAAAGGCTTTTCACACAGACTTCACAAATCTGTGGGGATGTTCGTTACGTTAATTTAAAATAAGTTAAAATTATGAAAAGTTTAAATCGTGTAGTCAATTCTGCCGCACGGTGTATGTATCAAATTGGCAAATTTTTCCTATATTCTGATATTACCCTGAAGATCAAACTTAAATCTATCAATTCTTGTAATAACAGATGAGCACAATTTTTCCAAACGTTTCTAATTCAGGGAAGTTTGATGTGCTTGACCAAAACGATTTCTTTAGAGCTGCTAACCACGTTGTTAAGAAAACATATGTTCCGGGTTAAAAGTAAATAGTATAGTACACAGTGATCCAAAATGATTGACGGTCACGTGATAACTATATTGTCGTTATATATATTACCCAAACTAGTTTCCCAAGGAAAATGGATTGTTCGATTACAATTCGTTTTCATTCGTTTCAATGATCAGCGCCACATCATCGGCAGGCAGCTAAAATGCTCAGTTGTCATTTTATTAGTGTTTTCGTGCAAGTTTTAGAGATTATTTCGATCGTTTTTCACTTATTTAATCACAGACATTCTTCCTCAAGACTAAAACGGCGAATATATGAAATTTTGATTAGGTCTACTAACTGAAAAGTGATAATCACTATTAACTCCTAACCTTTAGGTTACGATGGTTTCCTAAATTTGGGCAAAGTGATAATCTTAATTGCTTAAGTTACGACTTTCGGACAGTAATTATGGCGTTAGTTAACATCGAATCGGACGTTTATTGTAGAAATATTTTCTAAATAATTGTAGGCATTGAAATGATCAAATATAAAGTAAAATCGGTGACACGTGTTTCGCTAGCTCGAGGCAAGCATCTTCAACAACCGTATAAACCGAAGTTTCTAGCGAAACACGTGTCACAGATTTTATTATAAACAATTGTGCGGTGAGGAGTTTACCGGATATTTGTGTCAGTAAATTACACCACAGTCCTAGCAATCACCTTTATTGTAAAGTAAAAGAAAAGAACAATGTTGTATAAAAAGAATTATTTATAAAAACAACAAAAAAACCGTTATATACGTAATATGGAACAAAATAACATCTCAGCCTATAATATGAATTAATCTTCAGAAACGACAATGTTGTTATCGTGTAGAACTGTTGAATAGAAATTAACGATAATCTGTTATGTTGCAACCGTTATTCCATATAACAATAACGGTTATTAACTGTTATTTTAAATAAATCAAATTTATTTAACAACGAGTTTTCCCATCACTACTTGCTTTGGTCAAAGCGTTCTGTGTGTATGTTTGTACGTGCATTAGTACGTGTGTGCACCTGCGTATTACGAAGCTTTGCTACCAATATTATAATAAATAAACCCTATAATTATCCAACTCCTGGTCCTGCATTCGTCTCATTCTCTCGCCGTTTACTTTTCTGAAGGTTTCACTTTTACCGCGTGTTGATTTAAATTTTCTTTTAAAATCCGATACATTCTCCTGAGAAATGTGCAGCCCAAATTACAAACCGGTATGAGTGACAAAAGAAATGGATTACCGGCACGCCTATAGAATTTATCGTTAAACGTGCATACGGAGCGGCAAATGTCATATTAGTATAGAGCGGCACACGTGAATCATTCTGGATCACTGTGTAGGATATACACAAAAATTAAAACAAAATTAAACATTGCACATATACCTTTCTCCACCGCAAATAATGCCTTGGCGATTGTCTAGATCAGCGGCTCTCAACCCCACATGTGTCGGGAGATTTTTAATGTCTTCTAATCATCCGCAGATAAGATGTTGTTCCAGATTCTATTGTATGTACTTCATGTATTCGCTCTTTTGCATCTAGGTAAAAAATCACATGTAGGGAAAGTTTGAAACATGCTTTGGTGTGCTCCAAAGGAAAAAAGGTTGAGAACCGCTGGTCTAGATATATGCGGCATAGCAGGCGGCGTCCAGACACTTTTCATCAACACTCTACGCCTGCACATTCCCAGATACCTTTTAATGCTAGTAAAACGTAATGACGTGACCTAGTTAAGCGATTTCTTTCAGAAAGGCCAAAACATACGAGAAAACTGAATAAAGTTTGAGTTTCCTGCGATGTTCCTTCCCGTTTCGTACTTACATATGTAAATCATTAGCTTTGGTATTGGCTGGCGGGCTGACGAAAGAAATAAGATCGGGAGTGTTGGTTTCCGGCTGGGCGCTGTTCCGTCTTTGCGAGATTGGCGGCGGAGCGATCAACGGTTGCAGTTGGCTGCCCTGGAAGCAACCGGGCCTCGGCCGCGAAGTGAACTGGTGCCTCTCGTTCTTGCTCGAATCGGTTTCATTCATGGAAAATGCACGCACTACTGTAAATAAAATCGGAAAAAAAGCGGGCGATAAAAAGGTGGACGAGCAACAAAAACAACGAAAAAGGAAGTTCACAAACACAAAGATCTTTTTGCAACTACCCCGTATCCTACTTAAGTACTTACTTAAGCAAGAACTCTTGTACCCTTCGGTATCGAGTTATGTTGAGAGTTGAGTGTTCCGCGTTTTTTCCACTTCTTTTTGTACTTTGGTAGCGTCTTTACATCTTCCCTCTTTGCACCTCTTTTTCTGCCGCTGTCCCCTCACTTTTTCTATCCACGTCTTTCTTGGATTCCGTTTTTTCCTCTGGCCTCAAATATCTATTTTACTGGTTTATTCTCATCTATTCTCATTACATATCTGAGCAATCTCAATTGTCCTTGTTCTATTGTTATCCCGAAAAGGTCTATTTCTTTCTCTGAAAATTTGATTTCTTATTTTACCTTTCCTCGTTTCTCCTCCTACTATCCTCAAAAATCTCTGTCTTTTTGTTAGAGTCCGTCATACGGAGGCATATGTTTATATCGGCTTTGTCATTCGTTTTATTACTTTAACTTTTACTCCGTTGGGTATTTCTCTTTTACTCAGAAAACTACCCTTTATGATATTATATAATCTACCTTTCATTTATTTCGTCATCCATTTTCCCATCCCTGCTTATTGTTACTCCCAAATACTTGAACTTATCTACTTCTTAGAGTTGTTCTTCTTCTAGTTTTATGTTGTGTTTTCCCTGTTCTTTTCCGATTCTCATTTTTCTTTGTTTATTTCCATATCTGCAGTTTTCAGCTCTTCATGAAAGATATTTATACTGTCTTGTAGCTGTTTTTCCCGTTTCTCCAATTATTAATATATCATCGACGTAATACAATTCAGACATATCTAATAGCGTACATTGTACTTCCTCGGTTTCTCTCTGCATTTTTGTCTACTTCGTCCAAAAATTATATTGAGTGGTAGGGGACTACACATTCTTCACTTTAAACCTGTTTTACTGATGAACGACTATGATCTTCCGTTTCTTACTCTTACATGATTTTCAGTTTTTTCATATAGGCTTTGGACGCTTTGTATTAGGTCTTTCTTGATTTTTCTTTGCTGTTATATTCTCTATATATCTGCTCTTCTTACTCCATCAAGCGCTTTATTCATGTCCATAACACATACTTACGTGTATTTGCCTCCCCACCTTTAAATTTTTCTCTGGTATTTGTCTGAGTATGATCGTGTGCTCCTATTTCTCTTCTAAATCCACTTTGACTTTCTTCTAATGTTTTTCTAATTTGTCCTTGAGTCTTTTCTCCTGTATTCCAGTGTATATCTTTCCTATCGTATCTCTCAAAGTTATGCCTCTGTAATTTGAGCAGTTTTGCTGTCCCCTTTTTTTATAAATTGGCGTCATAATTCCTGTTGGCCAGTGTGGTCGTACTTTGCTTTCTGTTCTTGCCTGATTCATAATATCGAGAAGTTCTTGTTGTCTCTTCCCATTCATGTTCTTGCACATTTCTGCAGGTATGTCGTCATGTTCTGGTGCTTTTTCTGTCTTAATTTTATTTATTGCTTCCTTTAGTTCTTCTTCTATTATTTGTTCACTCTTTTCTTGTCTTAAGTTGTTGTGTTCTCTAATGTTCGTTGTTCTGTTGTGCCGTGTCCGGTGCTGCTTCGTTTTGTTCTAACAAGTCTTTCGTGAGTACTATTCCGTCTTTTTCCCTCACGTTTTAAGTGTATCTATTTTCAACTCTTACATGTACTTAAGTGTATAATAACACATTCTGATTTTCACTAAACGATTTTGTTAATTTATTTTCAAATTCTACCCACACTTTATCTTTAGTACTTTTAACCATTTCTTTGGCTTCTGTTCGCTTTTCCTTATGCTTCTCGTAGTTTTCTTGTCTCCTGTTTGCTTGGTATTTTTCCATAATTGTTTCTTCTTCTTTATGGCTTTTCTATATCCTCGATCTACCACGCTGCTTTTTGTTTCGGTTTATTGCTTACTTTTGTTACGCCATAACTTTCTTTTGCTGCCATTATTATGCTTTGTCTATCATCCCTCCACTTTTCTTGTGTACTTTGATAGTTTGTTTGAGTTCTCCTATATTTCTCTAGGTATTTTTCTTTCATATTCACTTCATTCAGTTCATTACTTCTCATGTTTTCTTTTATTATTTTTCATTTTACTTTCCCGCTGCATTTTCTAAAGTTCATTTTATCTAAATAATGGTGGCTGCCTATCTCCGAGACCCTTTTCACCATGATATTTTCAAGTCAATTCCATATTTCAGAGTTAATTAAGAAGCAGTCTATAAGTGACTTCTCTTCCCTACTTAATTCTTCTCTTGTGTACTTGATGTCTATTTCATTTATTGTACAAAATTTAAGCCCCAGATGAAAATAAAGCATTTAGTATTTGCGATCTCTATATCATTGATATATTTACGGCTTCCTGTAGCGAGAAAGAGGGGGAATAAGCCTGTGAAATCAAAATTTAATAATATCTGATATCCCTATCACCTAACATTGCAATTTTCCAAGAATATTTGCGTTCGTTTTATGACATTTTGTGCACAGATATCTTCTGTGTGTGACTGATGTTAATGATGTAGTATTTGGGTTCGCTGCGTTGCTGTTCCCTGTAGCAAAATGGTGGGAAGTAAGTCTATGAAATCTAAATTTAAGCATCTGATATGCAATTTTTCCAAAAAAAAAAAAACGTTAACCCGTTTTATTACATTTTACGAACAGATGTCTCCTTCTACTGGCTGAAAGTATTTGCGATCAGGGTATCATAAATATATTTGTTTTTTCCTATACCTACCAAAAATCATGGGCAATAATTTTGTGAAATCAAAATTTAAATATAATTAAATAACATTTGTGGAGAGATGTCTCAATGCTCTGCTCAGCCTCGCATTTTTACCGAATTTGATTTTAGTCCCACTTAATTTAGTCAACTTCGAATAACTGAATTGTTGAAGTGTTCAATTTCTGTGAGGATCATATTTAATAGTTTAAAATCGTGTTTCCACGTTGTGTTCCGTCTTGTACAAATACAAATAAAGATCGAGATATGTACCGTTTTCTAAAAGATGTCGAAGCATGGCTTTATATTGTAAAAGAAATATAATTTGTTTAAAATATGTACTTTAGTTGGTGCGGAAATGATTGCGCGGTAGTAACAAAATTGGTGTCATGCAAGAATATTTAGGCGTAGTTGGCAAGAACTACTGATTGTGAGTGCGTGGTGCTCTGCTTTAAAAGTACTTGTAAGTTTGTGGATAACGAAAAGAGAACTGACTTGAAACGCGAGTCTGTATCCCGCAAAATCTGCTTCGCTACAACAATGGCTACGGACAAACAATGTGACTAGCGAGTTACAACTCGCGCTGATGGCGTATCACATTACTTTACTAGCCCCATTACTTTATTTGCAGACCGCGTATGTTGTTATGCAAATTTTGCAAATTAATTTTCTTCTTTCTGGTTCGTGACGTACAACTACTTGCGTTTGCTGTTTGGTACTATATCAAAACCAGTTAAATCTGTTTGCTACAGCGCTACTACGACCTCAATGGTATCCCATTATATTCGGCCTGTTTTACCGGAAAGTGACCTATCTTTAAGTATATACACATGTTATCTGTGCCTCCGACTACCTTAAATAGTACTTGTGATCATATCATCGATATCTTTGGCGTTTCCTGGAGTAAATATCATGGGCAAGAAGCCCATGAAATCAAATTTTTAATATCTGTCGTCCTTCTCTGCTAAGATCGCAATTTTTCAAGCACGCGTTCGCTAGTTTGATGACTTTTTATGGACAGATGTTTCCTCTGACTGGCTTAAATGGTATTTGCGATCGTAATATCATTACTATAAAAATGTTCGTTAGCTTGTGTGATATATCCTCTGACTACATCAAAGCGCAGTTAAGGTCACGGATATTATAAAAGTTTCTGCCGTTTATTTTAGTAAAAATGATGGGAAATAAATTTATGGAATCTAAATTTAAATATCTGATTCCGGAGGTTCTAAAAATGTTCATTTTTTCCAAATATTTGTATTGGATTATGAGGAGATTATCTGAGGAATATTTATGATCACGATATCTTTGCTGTTTCCTGTAGAAAAAACGATACCGTTCCGAATTCAAATTTTAGCATAGTTAATACTTTATGAGTAATTTTATTTTTATCTTGGCAGTTTTGTGCTGGGAAATCTTAGAGGTCCATTATAAATATTGCTTTATGAGATCAAATCGCAAATAAGAAAATTTCCTTCTCTGTCCGTGTACAGCACCGTTTTCCATGTACACCACCGGTCTCCATGTACACCACCGTTGTCTATGTACACCACCGTTGTCCATGTACACCACCGTTGGCCGTGTACACCACCGTTGTCCATGTACACCGTGCCACCCCGCTCGGAAGCATAGATAAAAGAAATAAATACTTTTATCAAATAATTAGTTCCGATGCCCCTAATTCCTAGTTTGTGCACGTCTGTCCTAGTCCCTTTTGGAAGATTAACGTAGTCAGCAGGTGTTATTCTAGCTGTTATACGCTTTTTCAATACTGCAATATTTAATTCAGTATGAAAGTGAAATACTGTTCTCTGAACGATTTACCAATTCTGTCAGCACCCAGTACCAATCTGACTTCTTATTCATTTATTTCAGAGTTTATTTATTATTTGCCACTTGATATCAAACAAAAATACCTCGATATATTCGCTTGCATTGTTGACGTATTGATAAGGATCTTGCACATAATTAAAATTGGTATTTATCGAGCAGGAATAAATTTGCCAAATAAGCACCTCCAAAACTGTTTTCCCCAGATCTAATTAATATAAACAAATTTATTCTCATATATATGTACGTAAGCATAAACGAGAACGGCGTCCTCGTATCTGTCTGATAAAAATAGAACTCGTAAAAACAAAACTGCTTAATGCAGGTTACCAAATACACACACTACTTCTGCATTCTTACCTGATGTACTTTTGCTACCGCTTTCTTTGAGCAATTTTTCATTCTTAAATTTTTCCAACGCGAGCGATTCGAGACTGAGGGCCTGCGCCCGTTCCAAATCCTCCTCGTACTGTTTGTCGTAATCGACGGTGTCCCTGGCCATCCTTAATTGACGAAATACTAGGGCACTTTCATAATGCACTGCCGCACTAATAATAATAATAACGATATCGAAAAGAACGATACGAAAAGGATGGAATTAATTAAAACATCGTCGTTTGGTTGTCGTGAACCGTTTCACTGTTCGTGATAAAAGGTCATATCAATAGAGACGACGACCTGGTTTTAGCGAACGCCGGAAAATTCACCTTTCGATTTTCGCGCATCAGTTCGACCCGACCGGATCCGGTTTCATTGAGAACGAAAGGAAAAATAAACGATAAATGACGCTGACATACGTCGCGTCGATTAAAAATCAACAAGTTAACTGACAAGTGATATGATAAATAACCTCAAAATTTTAACTGTCAAAATGCGCGCGTCGAATAGAATTCGGTCGAGTAGAATGGGCAATTAGTAGAATCCCGTATGATTTCAATATACAATATTATTAGGAAGTAGAATATCTATCGTAAGATTACAATCACAATGAATTATTGGAATTTATTGACTTATCTCTAAGTCGTCAACAAAAAAGTGCCAATTCATTTGCGTAAAATATATCCAAAATGTACATTAGAGAAAGTAGAAATTATACTTTCCGTGCACAATGACATTTCCTGTAATTTAGATACAGTATGATCGTTTTATAAATTTCCATCTCCTTTTAATTCCATTTAGTCTCCTTATACTCCGTTTCGTAAATGTAAAGACGAATTGTTAAAGCCGAATTTACATTAGGGAAGTTGTTAGTTTTACAATAGGAAATTGGCACTACTAGTTTTTGGCGGTAGATTTAAATATCCACTAATCACTATAGCTCGACAAACGCGCGTCTTGTTCATTGAAAGAAAGATCTATATATAGCGAATAAGACACACATATATCACACTCGTATAGGTCTATCGCCTTCTTTCGACAAACACGTGCCTTGTTCGCTGTGTACAGTCTGTTCTTTCATCTAACAAGACGCACGTTTGTCGAACCTTACCAATCATGTAGTATTAAAATATGAAGAATAACCACCAAAGACGAACGGGAGTTATACATGCATTTTAGTTTAGATCAGCTATTTCAACCTTCCAGATAATTCAACCATTACCCACCAACCTCCTTGTCCTTCCAAACATGTCAATGTTAACTTCGATGTTCTTTCCAGTTGAGGTTCAAAGACATCTTGACCTTAAAGATCCGGGTGTTAGCCACACTATCCTGAAATTTACTGAAAAAATGAAACTAAATTCCGATAAAAAAATTTTTTTACTCTTACATGATTTGTTCATGCATAGTCTTTGACGTAAAAATGTCGTGTTCGGCTTGAATCGTTCAGGCTAACCTTGATTTCTCCTGAAAGTTGTAACGCATTACAGACGTTTTAAACCAAACATGGGCAACCTTTTTTGTAGCGGGCCAAGCAAGCTTGATGCTGCAAGTAATCTTGGAAAATATAAATTTTTGTAGTATACTTATGAAGCTAGTTTAACGGGCCGTGCTAATATGTAACGGGAAAATGAAATGGCGAGCCGGACAAATCTTACTGGTGGCCCGCCGGCCCGCGGGCCTTTTAAACTTTTTAATTTCATGATTTGGGAGAAGTGACCAAGACAAGCTTTTTAAAATATCAAGAAAATATACTTCCTCCACAAACAGTGACCAGAGGATTCTTATAATAAATCGAAAAAGTAAATTATTGCTGTCGATGCACTTCACTTTATTCCATTCATTGCTGCCTTTGCAGATTTTAGCAGCATGATAATTTGTGCCAGTTTCCACTTATTTGGAAAATCACCATTTTTGTAATATTCCTGTTTCAGTCCTCCTGAAAACACTGACAACATGCACAAATAAATTTCGTTTCGATCATCATTGGCAGCAATCGTCGAAGCCCACGAAGATGCATAAGTTGGTAGTTTCATAAATAAAAGGCTGATTTGTGAATGATATGCTTTATTACTATAATCTACGTTTTACAATTGTAATGACACAAGACGTACAAAGGCCTCACCTTTCCATGTATCTAAAAAAATCAAATTTGTCGAATTGCATCGAATATAGTAAATAGGAGATTGCTGTGTTTCTTGTGAAAATACACTTTTATGATATAGTGATATAGTAATCTATGTGGATATAACAGGTAAGGTACACTCGTCGCCATTTCGAATTAAGATTATTAAATTGTTCCTGGGTAAGCAGTTTTGGATTATAAAAATCCCATAATTTGTTTATAGGTAGAAAATGGCGACTGTTTACCACCATAAATAACAATAAAATGTTAAAACTTAATTCGCATCAGGTACCTATTGTACTCTTACTGACTATGTAATAGTGTATATTCGTATATTCACAAGAAATTATTGCTTCTTAGGTAAGTTATAAAGTCTAACAATATAGGGGAAAATGTATCCAGGCCAGAAACTACAACTTAAAATCGTGTTTACCTACGTAGTTATTATATACACCAAAGAAAATGTACGATTAGCGTAAAATCTTTATGGTATAAAAGTTGTATGTATAAGTAAAAATACACATTATACGAATCCAAAATTTACTATGTAGGCTACAGAAAAATTACTTTCTCAGTACGAAATTCGATAATTTCGTTCTCACCCCGATGAATTTTTTTCTTTATTTTTGATGAAATTTGATGATCACATTGAGTTTGAGAATAGAAGAGGGGGGGATAAACGACATCGTTTTTAAGGCTACATTTTGTTACTTTTTCACTCTTAATTCTTATAAGGAGGGGAATGTTGACGACACAACAATTACATAATTTAATAATCGCTTAAAGTAGGATTAATTTTTATTTCTTTTTTTTTTTTTTAATTTTTAGGTTACGTTTAGAAATACTCAACATCTTTGGCATAGTTTTATTTCTATATATAACAGTAAAATCTTTGAAATGGTGTTGGCGAGCGTGTGAAGTCGTCGAATTTATTTTGGCAAGGAGGAAAAGTTAATGGTGTCTAATCAAAAAAATTGCTTATAGTAGGAAACCTGCATTTGAAGCTGGTGGGGAATATATTTAGATTTTTGTTATTATCAAGGAGTTGATTGAATTGAATAAATACTACGTTTTTCCCCAATTTTTGTAAATTGCCGGAAAATTCTTGAATTTCGCTACTTGGGACCATCCACCCAAATTCATATAGATCATGCCTAAGAGTAGAAACAAGGAAATTCAGAATGTCTTCATTTAGTAGAACGTGCACACTTTTTGCATTCAGAACAAGCATGTATCACAGATAAGTCGTACAGATAACTCATCCTTATACGATAATTGGTGATTGGTTTCAAATGAAAACGATTTGGAAAAAGACTACCATTTCCTATGTTGGACCATGCGTTAGTCGAGGAAAAATGCAGTCCTCAAGATTTTATAGAAATGCATTAGATGCGTAAGACAAGGACGTTCCATCCTCCCTTTTGAAAGTGTGAATTCAAGAAGCATTAATTAATTCGAGAAAAGAAGTGTGCGAGAATGCGAATGGGGATCAGAAATTGGTGTGTAACAAATCTATTCTTCGCGAACGATGAAGTAATAGTAGCCAAGGAAAACGTAGATTGTATGATTCAAAAACGTTGAACAATATAAAACTGGTTTGAACAAGACATAATAGCTCAGAGTAAACGGATAGAACAAATAGAGACCAGCAACTGTCACAGATATTAAAAACTAGAAAGAATATAAATATTTTAAGAAAAATATGAAACTGGTTTGAACCAGACAGAGTAGGTCAGAGTAAATAGCCCGAACAAAGAAAGACCAGCAACTGTCACAGATATTAAGAACTAGGAAGAATATAAATATTAATAAGTAAAAAGAACAACATCGAACAGATACATGAAAAGGTGACATAATTCAAATATGAACTTCGCTGATTTGGTCACATGCAATTGAAATAGAAGCAAAACAATTACAATCTATACCACAATTGAAGAACCAATTGTAATACATGAATCAGAATGTTGGCAGAAAGAAAACGAGTAGGTCAGAGTAAATAGCCCGAACAAAGAAAGACCAGCAACTGTCACAGATATTAAGAACTAGGAAGAATATAAATATTAATAAGTAAAAAGAACAACATCGAACAGATACATGAAAAGGTGACATAATTCAAATATGAACTTCGCTGATTTGGTCACATGCAATTGAAATAGAAGCAAAACAATTACAATCTATACCACAATTGAAGAACCAATTGTAATACATGAATCAGAATGTTGGCAGAAAGAAAACGACCAAAGACAGAAAGCAACCTGAAATGGAAATAAACTATTGGAGAAGAATGTGTCGGTTATCTAAAAAGGACCATTCCTCAAATGAAAAAGGGGAAACGAAGAACGAGAGGGGCACCACAAGAGGTGCAATGACAACTTGCATAGCAGGGTCACGTAATTAGGATTAGAGAAAACAATGCCCAAAAGGAGTGCATAATTATGTGAAATGGAATAGAATATAAGAAGGAGATCAGAAGAATAATGACAAGTAGAGCTATAGACATAATTAAATGAAGAGATCGAAGCAAGGAATAGCTAAAAGCAGGAGTGTGTATGTTTACGACAATCACCTTTGTGGAAGTTCTCTTAGGCACAAACCGTGATAACAACTAGAACGAGGTGGTGCACTGTTGGATTGTTGTGTTCTTTATTTGAGTAAAGTGCTCGCAAGGTCTTCCATTGAATTTTCGCTGCGTTCATTTCCAACCACCATCTTGATGAGTTTATTTATTTTCTATAGTGTCTAACTTTTTGTAGCACGACCTCATTGTTAGAAAAAGAAACATGCACAATGTGTATACTCATTATTAGGTCGTGCACCCTTATCTTAAGCAGAAACTCTTTTGTACCATTTATCTTAATTTTTCCATAATATCCTATTCCGGTTTTCATTACACTTCATCCCCATTCTTTCCACTGCGGATCTTACCCGTTCTTCTCATATTCCACGTTGTTTTATTCTTATATTTTTGCCTGGTATCTTGACTTCGTAAATCTTTCTTGTTTGTTTGGTCTGACCCATCCTGAATAAGTTGTTCCAACTGCCTTTCCTCCATGACTTTTCCAATTGGTGTGATTTTTTCCTTCTAAGTGACTGTTCAGTTTCCTAACATCGCCCTTTATAGTTATTCCTTTAATTCTCAAAAATTTCATCTCCGTAGCTACAATTTTACGTCTCATTTGTATGATGCGCCCATACATATTTTTCTGGATCAATATCAGTTATGATATGCAAAAAATTGGCAGCACTACCCATAGTACCTCATAGACTGTCGGAAGACGGTCAAACAATTAGCTGATGCCAATTATATCCATTTGAAAAATGAAAAAGTAGAGATCAATATCTTCAGATTATGCACGTGCTGCGTAGTTGTTGATTGGAGAAAACAAACCCTAAAATACTAGCAGGGATCTTAGGCAACTTTCCAGTTACAATAGTTCAACATATCCCATAAAAATGTTGAAGGTATCATCCAGGCAAGCCGTCCTACTAGCAGCCTGAAAGGAATACTTTCATTACAATTAAATGAAATGGTACTAAAACAAGTAATCTGTAAAAGTTGATCAAATTTACACTCCTAAAATTTCAAAGAATTATCAGTTACTTTGAAGAAATTCTTACGAGCAAAAAGGCACCTAAAGCCTCCTCCTGATCACATTTAAAGACTTCACACGCTCATCCACCATTTCAGTCTAGGATAATCTCAATTGTAAGTTTTTTTGTTAGTTTTACAAAACCTCTTTCAGCAATTGTATATAGTTCCTTGTCTTAATAATATTCTCCTTACATCATAGCACATTACGCTTTCTCTTTGAGATATGTCAGCTGTCATTTTCGGTATTTATTGATCTAAAACTACGTCATTATATGAAAAAACATTCAGTCTTACGATACATCTTATAATCGCCTATCTAAAAAGGGAACGAACGATCTCGCTACGTACCCCTACATACATAGTAGAATCTTATTTTTTTCGTTCAACCCGTTTCGCCGTTTCCCGGCTCGGGAATCACCTAATCGGGGATCCCCCGATAAAAATGAATTTAAGAAGAAACAAAATCGACCTGCTTGCGTTTCTTGAAAAATCTACGAACGAAGGTAAAGGGGGTAGTTATGTACTTTATACTATTTAGTCATCAGTTGCTGGTGGTTACGTTTAAAAATTCTCTCTAACTCGCTTTTGTTTTTATTATTTCTCTTTTTTTCTTAGTTCTTTGGTCAGTTACAAACTATATTCTACGTAGACTACTTAAAAAAATACAAAAATATATCACTGACATTCTCTTTTCGACATTTTCATTTTTTGTTTTTGTTTTGAGAGGTATATTATTTTTCTATATAATATACATATATAATATTATATACTCAGCTAATATACAGACATACACAATAAGTAAGTACACGTTAGAGTTTTTGATGGAAACTCCTTCGAATTATGGAAGGGCAACGCGTTAATTAGAATCTCCTCTACGTCTATCAACAAATGAACACCGAATTTAGTCTTTATAACAAGAATAGGAAGAGATAGGGGCGTTCATAGTGGAATCACAAATTAAGGCCGACCATTCGAACCAACTCAAATCAGTCTTACTAGCTTAATGGTCCTGGATAATTTGTGATTTATCTACTGGCGGAGCCAATCGATCAAACATTACTTGCTCACATGGTGAGATAACATTTCAATCTAACATAACAATAACTGTCCCCCATCCCTATAAAAATGGGAAAAAATTCTGTTTACTAAAATCGAGGGAATTCTAGTCCTATCTTTTGTGATGTTAGATTGAGACTTTATTTCATCAAATGTAATCCTCCTCAATTTTTATTGGTGCGGTTGTACGATTCTCTTTCTGGAAATAATATTTTTAGTATCTTCCAAATGTCAACTGCGTACATACATACATACATACATACATGCATACGAGGGCAAGTCAATATATAAGTTACAAACGTTAGTTTACCTTATACCGTTTTAAATAGGTGCAAATTTTTTGACAGCAAATGGCAGCATATGTATACTCGTCGTATAGGCTGCGTGAAATCTCGTAGGGACGTGGTGAGTCAAAGGTAACCAGTACACGATGGCGGATGTGTTGTTTGAGTGTGCACAAGTAGAAAAGCGTGCAGTTGTGCGTTTTTGATGGGCCAGAGGATTGTCCACAGAAGAAGTGCGTCGCAAAATGGATTCACGTGTATGGGGACAACTGTTTCTCACGGAAATCTGTATTCAATTGAATTCAAAAGTTTAACAACGGAAGGCAAATGATCAGAGATGGAAAGCCCCGCCAGTTGCCTGAGGAACACAAAATGAATAGAACGGGTCTGTTCTTGCAGCACCTCACTCGGTGGACTGAGGAAGTAGAGGACTTTATGGCACGAATTGTTCGTGCGACGAGTCTTGGGTTCACCACTTTCAACCCGAATCGAACAGATCTTCCATGGGATCGAAACATTCACCACCCTAATAAGAAGAAGGTTCAAGACAATTCCATCAGCCCGCAAGGTTATATTCACCGTATTTTAGGACATGTAACGGGTCATACTGCATAAGTTCCAGCCTCACGGTGATACTGTGAATGCTGCATCCTACTGCACCACTCTGCGGCAACTCCAACCTGTGACCATTCACAGCAAACGATCAGTATTCCTGACAAACGGAGTGAATTTTTCTGGATGATAATTCCCGCCCTCATACAGGAAGACCAACGGAGGAGTTGTTATAAACATTTCGTTGGGAATGCTTGGAACGCCCACCGTACAGTCCCGACTTAGTCCCCAGTGATTTTCATCTGTTTGCGTCCCATAAAATATCATTTGGGTGACCGTTATTTTGAAACGGATGAAGCCGTAAGCCAAGAGGTTATTCGTTGGCTGCGACAGCAACCAAAAGACTTCTTTGCCGCCGATTTTCAAGGACTTGTAAAGAGATAGGATAAGTATCTGAATATCCAGGGTGAATATGTCGAAAAATGAAAAAAATGTCGGGAAATTACTTTGGTTATTGTTGCCTCTATCCAGATTTGCGACTTATTTATTGCCTCATCCTCATATATTTTGTTTTTTTATTACAAATACAACGTTTTCGGGAAAATTATTGACTATACTTATCACAATATAAGTCTATAATTCACGTTCTTAACAGAAGAAGTGCATATTTAGCGCCTTAACTTATTTGGCGATTGATATTATAAAATACTGAAGTTCGATAGTGTCGAAATCAAAAAGAAACGAACATAACATTCGCGTCAAAATTGACTATTTTCCCTCCCTGTTTTTACAACCCTACTGAGCCTTGATCTGCTTCAATCGGCGTCTCCAACCATGTCGGTTTCTCGCAGTTCTCTCCAAATTCTTTATCCCCAGTAGTTCCACGGCATCCTTCTACACGTTATCCCACCAACCTATCTCTGTTTTCCTCCATTCTTCCCTCCACAATTATTGCTGGTGTCCAAGTTTCTCTCATTCTTTCTACATGTTAAGCCCGTCTGAGTCTTTGTATTTTCACAAAATCTACCGTGCCGATATCCTTATACATCTGCATGAGCTCAAAATTATATTTGATGCTCCAGATACCATTTTCGTTAGTTGCATTGAATATCCTCCTAAGCAGTTTTCTTTTAAAGAGTGCGGGCAGTTCCTCAGTAAGAGAGTGTCTTATAAATAATTATCTTCGTATCTCTGTGCACAAGTTTAAATTTGATGAATATGTGGAGGGAGTGGAGTGTTCTATTCCTATTTCATATTCCTTATCTTACGAGCATTTTGATGTATTTTCTCTATCTAGCATATTTCCAGGTAGATGAACTCCCTTACTGCTTCTATAGGATTATTCCCAATATTTTAATTCTGACCCGTTCTGCTTTTACTTGTTATTTCGATAATTTTAGCTTTATTAATACTGATATCCAGTCCTACTTCTCACGTCCTTTCTGGCAGCTGTTCGCATGCTGCTGTTAATGTCTTTTCCAATTATTGATCTGCCATAGGTTGGAAAATCTAAGTGAGGTGACAATTTTTCAACGTATCCGATAGTTGCGAGATGAATGCCCCAAATCCCGCCCATAAAATGACTGCCATCATTTATGTTTGCTGGACAACGGTTAGCGAGGCGAAACGTCGGATTTTTGTCGGTTTTGAGTGCCATCCTCAGTCGGTCATTTCGTGAAATCCGAAACTAATGTCAGATTCAGTATGAGCGACCCAAGATACCTCCGAATGCCGCTCTTCAGGTGAATTTCCAAAACTTTTCCAATGTTCGATCTGCCATATTGATCAGCCATGTCGGAAAATCTAAGTGGGGTAGCAAATTTTGCGATGAATTCCGATAATTACGAGGCTAATGCCTTAAGTCCGCCCCAAAAAATTACTTTGTCATCATTTCTATTCGCTGGACAATAGTTAGCGAGGGGAAAATCGGATTTTAGTCGCTTTTGACCGCAATCTTCAGTCAGTCATTTCGTAAAATATCAAAACTAATGCCATGCTTGTTATCAGCGATTCAGAAAAGCTCCCGAAAACCGATTTTCATCTAATTTGCTAAACTTTGCCCATTTGTTAATGCGAAATTTTGAATTTTGGGTGCAAATGCGAATATTCTTTTTTGTTTTGGGTATGTCTCGATGCTATATCTCAGATGGTATGCAATATCGAACCGTATCTTCAGGAGATTCACGATGGTCCATGATGGGCTAAATTAAGATATACTTTCATGTCAGGAAAAAGCTTTACCACCAATTGCAGCAAATTCATTCGTTTCTGGCTTTAACTATGTTGCAGACACAACAGCGTATAACTTTCTTTATAGTCACCATAAGAAACCGGCTATTGTTTTTGTCTTGTAATGAAAACTTACACTCCCAAAGAAAATTTCAAAAAATACAAAAACGTTTCACAAAGAAATTGTTGTTGAGGTTCTAGTTCTGTGTGCTGGTGAGAACCGCTCACCGATTTTAAAAACCATGACTGGTCAAAGGGCCTCTGATTTGAATGCATTTTTTCATTTTTTACACAAATGTAATTGTTGTTTCTGGAAATATACAGAGAAATTGCTTTTGGACATCGCAAAGCAAAAAATTTCATTAAAAGACCGAAAAATTTGAAGTTATTGAATATATGAGTTACTGGAATTGGGCTCCTGCTCTTGCTTTAGTACTTGTTTTTACAGTGCGTTTTAAATTTTACGTTTTTAAAAGAGTCATAGAACAACTCTCTTGGACCGAAAACTAAAAAATTAAGGTGTTTAAAAGAGAAGTTCAAAATTCACTTATTCCTTCTGTTTTGCTTCTAGTTTATTCAAATACTATTTCCAGAATACCACCACTACCACACCAAGAACGAAAATCTCGCCTGAGGGAAGAACATATTTTACGCACATCAAAACATGAACATTGGATATTTTAGATTAATCAGTACCAATAGATATATCAAGAGGGTGGGAGATAAATTCTGCATATAATTTACCATATATAACGTTACAACCAACCGGTATCTACTCTACGTTTCTTCAAGTAAAATCATCAGAATAGTATATGTACATAAACGAGAAACGCGACTTTTTAGGATTTCTTCCTTTTTAATTTTTTTGTTTTTGAATTTAAATCTTGTTTGGCACAACTTTTGCCCGTAACATGGCGATAGTCTGCTGGCTTACTGGTTCTGTCGGGGATTCCGAGTCCGAACTGGTACCGAACGGTAACTGGTTCTCGAGGGTCGCGTTTGTTGTGATGGCCGCCATTTTAGGTTCGATCATGTGAGTAGGTTTGATGGCGGTACTATCTGGAAGAGAAATAAATGCGTAGTGGTATTGCAATGGAGATATGGAAAGATTGCTGAGGTAACACATACGAAGAGTTACCAAATCTTCGCAGAAGATACATCCATTCTGATCACTTTTGACAAAAAGATCGACCTTCAGGTCCGAAGAAATATCTAAAGATTAATGGACTCGAAAGTTGTACTAAATACTTTTCAAAATAATAACAATTAAAGATAATTTTGGACTAAGAACGATGTACTTGCAGTTAGAGCAAACTGCATCATCTGAGGTAACAGAGCAAACACAAGTTAGTGCCTATGAGTGACTATACATTTCCGCTGAAAATGACAACGTAGTTGTCGAAACGTTTATTTGGGGGAATTTGGAATTAGGCATCTCAACGGAAAACCAATTTCAGAAACCAAAAGATTGGAAGAATTGAGATCAAAAAATTCCTTTAAAATTCAAGAATCTGCTAACATATACAGAGTAAGTAACCGGAAGAGTCCACCACCAAATTTTTAATTGAAAGCAGTGAGATGTTGGTATTATAGTCCGTCTCAACCTTTCGACGCAGTATGGGATTGAATAGGGATTTTGCGTCTCTTACCATCACCAGAATTTATAGATATGGTCATCTCTATATCCGGTTGTGACGTTGCATGTTATTTCGAATGCAAGTATTTTGATTATATGAAATGCCATTACGAACCGGAAATATGAAGAGATGATTTGGCAACCCTGCAATCCGTTCCCATACGGTCTGTAGTGCAACTTAACGCATTGCTGAACTAACAAATTAGCGACTTATTACTGGAGTTTATTAAAAAGGTGGATTACGTGTAAATCGGACTGACGCTGTCACTTATCAATGACAACTTATCATCGAATAATAAAATTCGGAGAAATGACGCCGTCAGTCCGATTTATACTACATACGTATAACACGTCATCCACCTTCTTAATAAACTCCACTAATTACAAAACGGGAAGATGTGATAAGGCTGAGACCAGACTATGTACTCTATTCATTCAACAGAAATAGTTAGGCCACTACCTCCGAAAGCGCACAATATTTAAATAATACGTTTCTATTGGTCGTATGTCTAAAAACCCGTATCAGACGTTTATATATTTGGGGTGACGTGCTGGGCAAGGTCAAAGGCCCTTTCGTTTTGACAGTGCTTCACCGTTGATTCGCTTTGCTGTTATTCTAATTTATTTATCAAGAACAGTCTTTAATGAATGGAAATATCTGCATAATTATTTTGCTTCCTCGATTAAAACAGTTTCAGTAATGAATCAAATATGTACCTTATAGAAAAATTTTCACCGTCACAATTTTTATATTCTTTATGCAGTATTTTTTACGCTTATTGGAATTATTGCAGCTTCTAGTTAATAAATAAAGAAGAATTTCAAATTGTTTATCCTTATTTCAAATTTGCTGCACCTTTGCTAATTTGTAGCATGTTGAATTTTCTGTTGCGCTAACTGGTATAAACTTATGGGGAATGGCATAACTATTTCTGTTGGATGAACAGAGTATAGTAAAATTTGACAAGTATACATAACCTATATAAGATTGAGGAGTCAGCTGAATACTGTTCTCAGTTTGTATACAATTTCAAAAATTGAGAATAAATGCGTCTCTGTGAGTGGTAAACAACATATTTTCAAACAGAGGCAACGTATAACTTAACAAAACTGACAAAACAGGGTCGGAAACGTTAGAGAACATAAGTGTTCATACCTACTTTTCAGAGTTACCAACCCAAGAAACTTCCGGTTGCTCGCTCTGTATCATTACACTTATACCAAACACACACAACCCAATCCTCCACACACACCCACACATCTCTTAAACAAACTTTTTACTAAAATACGATTCGACTTACATATTTTATTGCCATTTCCCAAATCCATATTGTCGATTTGATATTTCGCCGCGAGGGCCGTCAGTTGGTCGATTTCGACTTCGTCGTCCTCCAGACTGGAATAACTTCCGGTCGTACCGTCCCCATCCGAAGAACCCTTGGAATGTTTATCTCCGACCTGCTCGTTTTCAACGCCTTCCTCCTCCTCCTGAAATTCGCGTCGAAACGGGTTGAGATCGAGCGGAAAAGTTAACGAGTAGCTATTACAAAAAATACAGATACGAACGTCCACCCACCTCCTGTTCTTCGCTGCTCTCCTCCGACGTCGTGTGTTCGCTTCCGGAATTGCTGGAGCTGCTCGTGTTCTCCTCGTTGTCCTCCTCCTCGCTCTCGTTACTGTTCTCTTCGTCGGTTTTCACTTTAAAACGTAATAATAGAAGTGTTTATCATTGTTGCGGAATGTGTTGCGGGAGTTTGAACAAGTTTAATCACGGATGTATGCGATTTTTATTTCAATAGAAAAGAATTAGTAGAAGTAAAGAATTCACGCTGCTAAAAACATTTCACATACAAGAGCATCGGTGGAGATTGAGTGGTACTCAAGCGTCTTTATGACATATAAACGGGAAACTATTTTGTGCCCGTCCTTTCTTACTTCAAAATTCATTGATAAGGTGCTGGATTTTCACATAAGACAAGTCCTTAACAATGGTGTATAATGTATGGTGTTATGTGTTATAATTGTACTTGGATTGTTTTGATGGTTATTAGAACTTAAATAATCCGACGACAATTCAACGTCTGTTGTACTATCATCTTAAGGTGGTCTTAATGATGAGAATTGTTTATCATCTCATTGTCGATTTTGGACTTTATGTATACTTTCCCTATCGAATTTTCTTGGAGTTTCTTTTCCTGTTATGGAGTTGCCTGGCCGAGACGGTGGTCAAGCACTGTTTTGGAATGGAACCGTACCATAATGATCGATATTTCACATACTAAGCACCTCCCTCAGGAATACACGAGCAGTATGATACGTTCCAATCCTTGAAGCTGTTTTGGTATTGACTTTTGTTGGAGAAAAGTATGGTATAATTTTCCAAAGATTGAAGCATCTTAATTTCCTCTCAAAATGTCACAGCAAAATAATAGAATTTAAGACTACTTTTCACTTTATTACCTAACTATTTAGCACCAGAATTCGAAGTACTATATAGAATGCCGGGCCAACTAGTTTCAGAAACGTCGGTTTATGGACTCTAACGAAGGAAGAAATAATAGTAAAAGAAATCATCACCAATCCACAGAAAACCACTTGATAACATAATATGATAAGCTTTCAGCTTTAACCTGCCAGGAAAAGGAGCAGTCGGAAAACCACAAAATATGTAGATAGAATGAAGTCAACATGAAAATAACATAGAAAGGGGGTAAAGAAGCAGGAAATTGAATTAGCCGCCGCCCATGAAACACAGGAATAGCAGACCTGCTAGTATCACTATCGCGCATAATGAAATTTTTCGAATTTTCCCCATAAGATAGCCTCTCTCATCAGTCCCAACTCCACACCAGTTAATGAGCGGAAGTCGGATTTTGGTCAATTTTGGAGCAACATCTTCAGTCGATCATTTTGTAAAATGGAAAAATACCATCAGATCCGTTATCAATGATCGAAAACAAAAGCTCGAACAAAGATTTTCATGAAATTTGCAAAAGTTTTCTAATTTTTGATCAGTTATGTTGGAAAATCTGACAAGGGTAGTAATTGTTCGACGAATTCCAATACTTACGAGGCTCACGCCCCAAATTCGCGCCATAACATGACTTTATCATCACCTACATTCACTCAACAACAATTACCGGGTGGGGAATCGGATTTTGGTCGCTTTTGAGCCCCATCCTCAGTTGTTCATTTGGTAAAATGCGATACCAATCTCAGATTCGTTATCAGCCACCCCAAAGAAACCCGAATACCGATTTTCATATAGTTTGCTAAGCTTTCTTCATTTTCAGACCGTTTCACTGGTGTCCTATTTTGAATTTTGAGCCCAAGTGCAAATATTCTTTTTGTTTTAACTATGTCTAGACGTTATGCTCCAGTCGAGATGCTATATCAAACCGTATCTTCAGCAGATTCACTGTGGCTTATAGTGAATTAAATTGAAACATACTTTCTGGCCAACGGGAAGCTCCACGTTCAATTTTAGCAAACTTATTCGTTCCTGCGCTGTATCTTCTTTTGGGTTTAACAGTGTTGTCGACAAGAGATGAGACTACATAATTTTCTGGACAACAAAGCTACTATTGTTTTATTTACCATAGGATTAAATAGGGGATAACATTTTGAATATGCGGTCTCGAAAAATGTAATGTTCAAGTGGTCGATATTTTGCAAACTGTAAAACTTAACGTCAGTTTTATCATTAGAGAACCAGAAAGCCCTAAATACAAATTTTCATGTAATTTGCTGAATTTTATCAATTTTTGGACCGCCATGTGAGATACTATCCCGTACCTTGCCTTCAGCAGTTTAACGGTGGCCAAAACCGGGTTAACGGAGGTATTCGCAGATTATAAAGAAGGCAAGGATGATGGGAATGCAAATATGTACATTACATTAGACCGAAGTATGTATGTATATAGATACAGAAAAGACTATTGAAGAAGATTATGGAACATGGGCAAAGAATAAGAAGTCAGGGATAGGGAGGGTGGGAGGTTTACTATGAAATATGAAAATGGAGGAAACGAGGACAATAGAAAATAGTTTCATGAATTAAGAATTTAGAAAACGGCAATTAGACTAATCGTAGCGTTTACTTGTAAACCGTATAAATCAAAAGAATGGAGGAGCAACTGTATATAAGGAAAATCAAAATTTTAGGACAAATATTTAGAGGAGGAAACGTACGATGAATATGGAAAATCCAGAGAAAATGAGGAATTGGGTGATTCTTACCAGGAACATGAAGTTATGCAGACTGATTAAAGGTTAACCCGTTAAATGGATTTTAGGCTAAGCAAGCACAGAACGATCAAGGATATTTTAGATACGATGGTAATAAGTAGTAAGTGAAGGCGAAGATTCAAAATTAGTTGAGAAAATACAAACCGCCAAAAACTTCCGAAAAGCCAAAATTGCATGCCCAACTTTCTTCCCATGGGACTAAACAGGTTCAATCTCATTTCAATGGACGCAACTTAACGAGCCAAACTCATCGTCGTATAACGATTTCTTTAGACTACGCCAACGGTTGTCAAAAAAATGGAAAAAAACTCGAGAAATCGCTAAAAATCATAAAATTGTCCTTCTTTCATCCTAACCTGTATGGGACATACAATTAGATGCGAGAAAATGAGCATTACGAACCTACTGGGTGCACCTGAAAATCCCTCGACCAATAGGAAGAATGAAGAAATGTATGTTAACGAGTGATAGGAACAGATGAAGATGTCTAGGAAAGCAATTTTTGGAAAATGAAACATATGCGTTAGACCATTAGGCCTGTTATGATTTATACTGTTGTTGCTATGTCTGCGAAAATTGGCCACCATTTACTTTAATAGGTTTTGTATCAAAAATAGTTATGCATAATTTACAGTCCACCTTTTATTCCTTCTGCATTTTACTAAAATAAAAGAATAGTGAGTTTTTCGCGAGAGTTTCCTTGTTTCTTTCTTCCACCTTCTAACGGAACTGTGGATTAAAAATGATTGGAAATGTTTTTATACTTACTTTGTTTCACTTTCTCCAAAATAAGAGGATAGAAGTCTTTGGCCGTGATATTGTTTGGTTCATACTGTAATACTAAAATAAACAATTTAGACAATAAAGCACTAATTTCCCCGGGCAACAAAATTACAAACAATTCATGCTCCGAGGCGAAATTTAATGTGCTGAACACGAATATGACTAAGAAAAACTGAATTAGTTATGGTCTTTTTGTCTTCGGATTTTCGCTTTATTTTGGCCTGTCGTTAGTAATCGACGAGGGAAGTATCTTTAATGAGCGTCCAACAATAGTCAGCTAGGATTAACGTGGACCATTTTCCCTGACATTGTTGCTCCATCTTGACAATTTCTTGTTGAAAGCTGTTCGCCGTGCCCATCACTATCCTGCCCTCAGTTTCGGGTAATGAATTCAAGTCAGAGAAAGTGTATCTTTAAGGACATTTAACTCAAGTAAAGCACTTTAAATTCATTCAGGATTGGATATTTTCACCTAACAATAAGAAGCAATTTCACTATTTCCCTGTATTATTAGAACTAAATCGTTCAAAGATTCCTGAATCAAAACATCATCAAGATACTCTCGAATTATTTTTTATTTTTCCTTTTTAATATAATTTATACATTTGTTAGGTAGCAGCTGGATCCCCTGGTAACGAAAAAATTACTGAATCGAATTACCTTTTGGAACTAATTTCAAATTGTTTTCAAATTAACGCGCTGTAAATTTATGACTCAAAATTGTTGAGGCAAAATTTTGCTTAAAACTTTCAAACGTTTCCAATGAGAATACGCAACTTTCGTTTTCCCTATTTAAGCTTCATAAATTCAATTTAATTCGCGCGTTCGAGTTTTAAACATTTCGTTCCCACGTTTCAAAGTTAGTTCGAGCAGATATTTTATTCCCTCGGAAGAAAAACATCAAAAATAAAATCTTGGACGATACGACGTATTCCTACGTCGGGAAACGTACATCCAGGGTAAGCAATAAAATTTTAAATCTAAAACATACTTACTCAGTTTGCAGTATTTCAAAGCAGTCTCATAGTCTTTAAGCATGACGGCCGACAGGAACTGAAAACAAACAGAAAAGGGGATGAAAGAAGATACAGGGGGGAAATGGCATATTGGACGACCGCGCTCCGGTACAAGGAAAAAGATAATTAAAACGAATGAAATTCCTTTGATGAGGCAAATGAGAAACGGAATTCGTATAAATGATGTTCCCCTTTTGTACAAACAAATTTGAATTTTAAATTAGTTAAAAGGTGTGCGCAAAAAATGTCGCGGGATGATTACCTTTTTGCCTCTCCGAGTAAAAAAAGAATTAAAAACGAAATTTTCGCGCAACGAAAAGAAAATAGGATTATTCTAAATTAAATCAACGTACGCTTTCCTAAATATCTTCTTTTCGAGCAATCTCTAATATCAAAAAGACGAAACGACAGCAAATCCTCCCCGTTCAATTTTCTATACATACAACAACCCCGTTCAATTACGGTCGTCGAAACGCGGTTATTTCGCGCTCTCAGGTATCTACGACGATCCCATTTTCCGAGTTCGTCTCTCGGGAGAGGGGGCCTCTTTCTGAATTTCTTCGGAAAAACGTTATATGGAAGAAATAAAGGAAAAGAACGAAGCAGAAATGATCTATTTCCGCGACATTTCCTCCCGAAATATTCGGGCTAACAATATACTCGTCCGTGTGATTTTGTGTTCCCACCGCGATATATGAAAGTGAGATTTATCACGCTTCTCCCTCGATGGGCAAAATATCGGGTGGAATCGGTTAGATTTTGTTTACTCCAAGGTGATGTTAAATTTTAATGATTACATAAAATGTGTTAAAAACTGACATGTAATTTTCAGATACAGTTCAATCTGAAATTTGTCAAATGTGTTCCAATCCTCTATAGAAGTCGCCCTACGATCAGTAGGAAGTGGATTTGAAGTTTTAAAGGTTTAATAGTACCAAATGATGATTCATTTTTAGGAAATTAGTTTTAAATTCATATGCGTACAACTGTTAACTAAATTAGGATGTTTGTAAACCGTATCCCTGTTGGACTTGGTATTAAAGTTCCGAATAGATAGGAAAACATTTGTGCATCACTAGTAGTCTGGACAAATTGGGGTAACAGCGTACAATTACGAAGTATGTAAGTTACGACAGCCTGCAGATACACAGAACTACTCGCATACGGCATCGATTTAGTGGGGAGTCGGCAATGCTGTCGTAACTTTCATAATTACCGCTGTTTGCCCAGACTAATCACGAGGATATAACTTAGAAAACCTACTACATCCAGAATTGCAAGTAAACGGTTTTCTGTAGCAATTGTATGTGGAAAGCATTCCAATGCTCCACGACTGTTTAGGTCACGTGAATATAATTAGGCGAAACAAAGATTATATATATCTAGGCAGTCCCATACCATGACTTCCACAGCCTAAGGATATGTTACTGAAGTATATTCAAGTTAATTAGATTAGTTAAATTTCAAGTTAAAAATATCTAATGCACATATACCCAAAACTCTATCTTAACAGAACTACAAGCATTTAAAGTTTTAGATAACCCTACCAATCCAGGTATTACGTACCGGTGCCGAAAAAAACTGGAAATCATTATAAAGGAGTCAGTTTATTGAATTAGTTGTTCAAAATATCCACCCAATTGCCGTATACATAGCCTAGGTCTTCTTAGAATTGAAGAAGTAGCTTTTCTAACAGTCTCAGGATCAGTTCGAATAGTTTCAATGGCACCCTGCCTTCCCCATAAAAATAATCAAAGGGATTTAACTCCCATGACCTTGCTGGTCAAGCAAATCTTGAACCTCTTCCGATTCCGCGGTTCGTATAATTTTGATTAAGAAAGTCTGTTACTTTTCTACCAAAGTGTGGAGGTGCGCCATCGTGCTGTATCCATATTTGTCATCTTATATTAAGATGAACGTCATTTAGTAATGCCTGAAGGGCATTTTCCCGGAGAAATAAATAATGAACGGCCGTGAGACCTTCTTCGATTATAGACGGTCGTCAATAATACCACACCAAACATTCACCGAAAATCTGTCCCGAAATTGACGTTTATACTGTGGGTACTGCTCAAGGTTTTGATAAAATGGGAGTTTTGGCCACCCCGGCTTCTTTCAACACCATTGCCAAGTATTTGATTTCGAAATTTTCCTTGAAGTTGTGTTTGGAAAACATTCTTAAAATAGTTCTGCGACCCTTTAGAATACGTGAGTGCGATTGGGCCGAACAAAGATTATTTCGAGGGATTTATCGTCAGCCCAAGTAGTTTTATTGTTGGCAATGTCCAGCTTCTTGGAGCATCCTGAACCGCCGTGTCACCTGGTACCCCTACGTGCAGACAATGACTGAGAAGCTCTTGTCTACGAGGAACTCTTTTGTGCCAGAGTAATCTCTTACCCTTGTCCCCGAAAATGCTACTTTAACGATCGATGTTTCACCCCATCCTTACGTATGTGGTTTTTGCTTGGATTACGAGAGCCAAGGCGCACATCGCTTCCTTTACCAGACCTCCCAAAAAGGAGGACCTCCTGCTTGAATGCTGGGGCGAATTTGATTAGCGCAGAATGATCGAATCCAACTAGACTTTAGATTTTATAACATTTGCCGATTCACCAGCGAACCTTGGCGGAGCACCGAAAAGTGTTCGCATCCTCTTATCAAGGAATTGACTAATATCGGTCACAGACCACTCGTTTGGTACAACATTCATAGGAAGACTTCTGTTACTTGGTCGATGTTGATGGATGTTTTTAGTCATTTTTTGGCTCCAGTAGGTCTCGAATCCATTTTTTCCATTCATTTTTTGCAGCATGATAGTGGCTGCTTATCGGAGGACAAGAGGGCCCAAAGTAATTCTTCCTCCTGCATTAGAAGAGACGGACAGATCACAGGATCGATTAATCTAGCTAGTTCCATGCGTTCCGAAGTAAACACCTTAGTTTGCAAAAACGGAGCTTAAAGACATATTTAGTTATCCCAGTTATAAAATGCGATCTGTTGTTAATAAGTAATGAGCCTTTTGCGTGGATCTTAAACATTATGAAGCACAGCAAAGAGCTCTTTCGTATGAATCATGAAGACCACAAAGCTTAGCCAGCAATCTCCACATGGATCTTCAAAATCATTAAGCTTAAAGCTTAAATAAACGTGTTTAGTATAAGTTTGTACTAATTTAAAATTGAAGTAGGCGCTCTTTAATCCAACACGTTCGGGACCATAACCATGTCTGATTAGCAATGTTATGAGAGCCAGAAGCATTGGCAAGTAACAAAACAATCAATCTGTTTTCATTTTTCTTGAATCTCTTTAGCGCAGTTTCCATCTCCACCTGTACAAGTAGACTTGACCAAAAACGCCCTATACGCTCGGTTTAATTGGCATTATAAACTTCACAACCAATTAATCCACAATTAATCTCGAATTTTAAATTCCTGAAGCCAACCATCGGAAAGCAACAAGTACTTTCTATATTCAAATCACGATGAAACTGTTTTACTTTTTCGATGACCCTAGGTCTAGTTGCAGGTTTTCCCTCTCATCTTCTCGCACTAAATCAAGTATACAAGGCACTATTCAGAATTTTAAGTTTAGATTTCATCAATGTGTGCTCGAATGCACATTCAAAAATTTAAATGCGAGCGATTCGATCGAAGCTGGATTGCACAGTGTGTCAAACCGTAAAATGCCGGATTAGAAGAACGGCTACTGTATAACATTCTTTTTCTAATTATATAATTATATTGTCTTCAATCACTTACCGTTATAATTCCAAATAATCTTCAAGAATTTTTATTCAAATTGAACTTGCTTACAACAATTTTTTTTTTTAGTTAGAAAAAATACTTCTTCCAATTCTCTTTCATTTCCAAATTTTATTATACAGAATTTGCTCTTCTATTATTCAATATCATACATCATCCGTTCCTCTTTAGTAACTGTATTAGATCCCCTCTTGCGATAATCTACATCGTCGTTACCGGAAATATTCGAATTTATCACAATTAATCATCGATTTGATCTTAGCGATATTAATGGTGCAGCTAGGTGGAGTAACAAACCAAAATCTGACGCGAGCAATTACAGTTAAACGTTAATGCGGTACGTGTCGTCATATATTACAATAAGATTAATTATAACGGCGTATTTATTAGGATTAAGTACATATGTACATACATTCTACAATTAAATTGGGATGATTCAACATGCGTTTCAAACTTGAGAATAAAAATTACTAAATCAGACTTTTTGCGAAATATATTTCTAACCACTAACGAAATATTTTTTTCTTTTCTTAACTTGCCGATTTACCATGTCGTAATGACAATGTATTGTCTGTACATACATATATACGAGGTCTGTAGATAAAGTAATGAGACCGATTCTTTTTTCATATATAGTAACACATGTTTCACCTACTTTTATATTGGAGTTACAAGGCAACAAATTCCAAACCCAAACTATCTATATCGAGAAGCAGGTATCAAAGGAATTACGTCATTCTATTAGGAGTAATGCGCTTTTATGCTGACGTAATCAGCTTGATTCTGCTTTTTAGTATAATGAAGATAAAATTATATTTATTCCTAAAGTATCTATCGATCAATTGTTAAGTGGAAGCTCCAGTCCAAGATCTTTTCTTACTTGAAATATTTCAATTTTCCGTTAAGATTTGATCTTTTTCTTTTTTGCTCTTCATATCAAAGGCCAAATACACATTTTAATTAAAGAAAATCGATATATGTATACTTAGACTCATATAATTTAGTCAACCATATAGTACAATGAAAATCTGCCCAAAAAACAGATCTCATTAAGAAATCTATAGAAAAAAATTAACAAATTTAGAATAGCGAATTTCAGTTTCAAACTGTTTAACTTGTTTGTAAGCCTAAAACTATTATAAGAAAATATAAAAATTGTGAGACACAAATTTATATTTTTGGCCATAGACTCCGCGCTCATAGTTAGAGTTTATTTCTTCTTCTCGTTGGAATTATATATGGACCGAATTCAAATCTTATAAGATCTCTATATTTATAAGATCAGTGCCATTCATGTCCAATTATTTTTACAGATAGAAGATAATTAAGGAATTAAGTCATCTCGAAGAAATGTATATGAATACAATAGTCACTTATTTTTAACCAATAATACCTAATATTTTGTAGAGTAAGTATTTGGTTAGAAATCTTTATGTGGTGCGACTTTTACACGTCCCTTACTTATTAAACGCACTAAGGCATAACATTTATCTGGACTGGTTTCTTTCCATTCGTTCTCGTCGTTGATCATATCCAAGACTTGTTGCAACGGCTCCTTTTGTAATGCCTCGGGAATTCTCAATACGTTCTGCGCTGGCCACTCAATTTTTATATAATTGGCAATTTTCCTGTCCTTAACGACCAGCGAGCATCACTTTGCTTCGTTATCCAGGATATCGGGAAATTGTCAACATAAACACCTACCAAAGTTTCCTCTAAGATGTCTCATGTACATATTCTGAATTTTCGCAAAGGGACCAACAGCTGACGTAAAGTAAAACATCCCCACACCATTACTTAGGCCACCATGCTTTACAGATTTCTTTGTGTATTTGGGATTTGGTCCTTGCAGTCGTGGAAACCTTACGTAGGTGTTTTATCATTTCCAAAGACTCATCACTCCAAACCATCTCTTTTCAAAGATTAAAGTCTTTGTGCAAATGTTCTTTGGCCAAAGCCTGTTTTGCTCTAACTTCTTTTTCGTCGCATTCGCCCATTCAAAGAGTTCTCTTTTAGTCGTCGTTCACCCTTGGTACTTGTGCATTAGCATTCTGAATTCGCTCGAAGTTAGAAAAGGGTTTGATTTGCTCAACTTAGTCGATCGTTTGTCAAAAGTTGGTGTTGTCTTTCTTGTCTCTACGACCGAATAAATTCTTGAAAGTTCCACTTTTCCTGTAGTATTGGGGAGAATTACTTATCTTTACTCCAGAAGTGCTTAAAAGTTCCGTTACTTTTGCAACGCTATAGTATATTTCAAAGCACTGCCATATGATCTTCCTTTTGCAGGGAGTTGAGGTCTGGTTCTTGTCCATTAGAATGAATTATTAATATCTTTTTGAGATGAAGTTAAGAATGCTGTAATAAATTGCTAGCACGAATTTCGTCTGAAAACGGTCGCATAAGGAGCCAATTGACCGCTTTTAAACACATTGACCAAATTACGTGAGCACTTATGTCTATTTCTTGCGTAAAACAAATGCAGTTTCATCGCCAGAGACAAAAGATTTTCTATTTTTTGAAGACGACAGATACCCAAGCTCTTTTATCGTGTGAAAACATAAGCGTGAACCTAGACGTCAGTTATTATTTCGTACGTTAATATATGAGCATGGTTTGTAATAACTAGTGCTTCAAATTTATTTACAAGATTATAGGAGGCACCAGTAAGTGAATGAGTGTAAAAGAAAAACAATTGGGATAACAAAAGTATAGCTTTAGAACTACTGCATTATATATCGTCGCATGGAATTCAAAAGGTGCTGGGATCATTGAGCTCCATTAGATACACGCTTACGATCCGTGAAACTAAACAAAAAGCGTCCTATCAAAAGAAACACTTCACCATGCTTGACATATTGCCCAGTCTTTACTAGTGATTGTATTTTTTTCTCCATATTAGAAGCATTCGCCTTTATTTTTCACATGTTCGAAGTCGTTTGACACGCACAGTCTTTATTGCCCGCATATTAAAACGAACACGACCTACTTCTTCCAGATATTACCAGAATTTTACTACCATTTATGTTTCCACGTGTAAAAAATAAACGTCCCACTTCATCGCATACTGTCAATAACTCTCAAATGTACCTTATAAAACTTGAGAAACTTAAAATATAAATTATTGTTCTCCTGCGATAGTAGGAAATTATTTCTTCTTACAATTATTGTTTTATTTTCTTTGAGCTTTCATCTGTTTTAATTTAATGTATAAATCCTGAAAGCGCCGACATGTATCTCCATACATAACTCATAAATACATAGCCATACCCCCCTCTCCTCCCCTCTCCCCCTCACTCATTCGAAACCCAAACGAACAATCCTTATCATTCCCGGCAATTCTAATCGCAACCCCAATTTTAATTATAAAATTTGAAATTACGCAGCCTAGATCTGCCTATTTACAATTACGCCTCCGTCCACCGACGCCGACGACCTTTCTCATCCAAAATCACCAAACCATAAATTTAATTACGCCGTATTCGAACGATCTTCCCGGTCAAAACTCGCTGTCCAATTTCGTTTTGACCAAAACCGAGATTGGGAGGGTATGCGGCTTCGTTTTCAATTAAAATCATTTTTCCTTCGGTTCCGTCTTCTAATGAGTCGCTTCGATCTGACGTAGCAAATCAAACTCTAATTAATTTCGGGGTCGCAATTAAGGGCGCTTCGAGAAAACGGGGATGGGGAATCGGTATGATGATAAGGTGAAAGGTCAAAACTGACGTAATGGACTTTTCCGGGGAGTGAGTGCAATTACGTCGCCATCTGGCATCTGGCGGATGCTTGCCGTGTAATGGGAAGGAAATTGACTCTTGATTGGGATATTTAGTCCGAGTGGTGCATCGATGGTTGTTGTTAACCAATAATACCTCACTTTGCAGAGTTAGTAGTTTGTTGGAAGTCTGTTATGTAATGTGACTTCTGCATATCTCTTATTCATTAAACACACTGGGGCATTCCATTAGCCTTCCTATACTCACGTCAAAATGAAAGACGTATACTATACTATATAAGTCAGTCTCACAGACCGTATGCGTGAGTATAGGAAGGTTAATATAAACTGATTTTATTCCATTATTCCTCGTCGTTGATTACATCCCAGAATGGAGCCTTATCACTGGTTTCCTCGCTGCAACTGCTTCTTTTGTAATGCTGCAAGAATTATTGAGAGCGATGTTGATATTGAGTTGTAAAATAATGGTGCGATTGTAACAATTCAGTGCGATGATTAGAGACCGGATTATATGTTCGAGATTTGAATAAAATATGTACATACATACGTAACTGTGTGATTAGTGCATATTTTAAAACATTAACAATTTCCAGATTTAAATCGGTTTCAACGTTAAAATCGCCACGGAGAATTTGGTTTGCTTGTTGCAACAAATTTAAATCGCTATTTCTTCTTAAAATATCATTAATTTTTTTATTTATTAATTGTCCTATTTGTCCAGGAACTTACTAAAGTTTATCCATAAATTCATCAATCAAAAGGAAAGACTTGTAACAGGAGTGATTCGGCTTCAGGAATAACAACAAAATCATAATTTGATTGAATGAAGCAGAGTTCATCTTACAGTGAATTATTTTCTAAAATTGATTTGCTCTGTGAAATGGCACCCATATTTTCCTCTTCAAAACTTAAAATAAGTTCTTTAATAGGGACAACATTTTCCGCATAAAAACTGGCAGCTTTCAACCATGTTCCCCTCTTGTGATTATTGGTTCCAATGTCAAAGGAGTATTACATAATTTTTCTCTGTAACACTGAATCCCCAGAGGAGATCTCAAAAACATTTTCTTTAGGCTACTAATTAAACTATTAACTATAGGAAATAAATTTGCTATATAGCGTCCACAAGTATCTGTGGTTTCATCTACTGTAAAATAAATAAAACTATTATTTACGGTTAACTTGATTTTATTAATTTTTAAATGAAAAATGCTGAAACGTATACACCCGTTACCTAATTATTTTTAACCAATCAGAACTCACCCTTATTCGTTTAATTTGCGATATTTAGAAACCGTAACAAAATAATATTTGCACTTCAGTATTGAACATGATATTTTGTTTGGAAGTTTAAAACCAATTAATAATTTCTTGGAAAAAGCATTAATCCCTAATGTAACCTTACCTATCCGAGGAGTTTGTCCTATTTTGACTGTGTTTTGACTTAGAGCCCCACCTACCCCGCATTTTTGATGTGAAATCAGTACCTATTGAAATTGCTAGTTTCAGATCTCTAACAGGAAATTTTAGATTTTACTCGAACTCCCTCACCAACCAATCAATGGAGGATCCGTCCTCATAATTAAAGTCCTCAAGAACATAAACCGTAGTTCAAAATCCTCACAAAACTCGGTAAGCAAAAACTAAGAATTGCATGTACAAGATAACCAGATGTGATATCCATTCTTTTTGTATTTGTTTATTTATTCCAAAGGCCAGTCATTAATACCTCGCGTCCTAACGACTTCCACAAAAGAAAGCCATTTTCTAAATCGATCGGTTCGAAAGAAACTTGAACTACAAATCACCCATCTGCATATACCCCCTTACAACCGCCCCTTGCGACAGCAATGCTATTAATACCATCGCTCCTAAGCTTTATTCCAGCGTTCCGCGACCGACTAATAGCATTATGATGTAATACGCGTGCTTACGTCTACATAAATACATCAAGTTATATTTCAGCTCCGTTCGTTTGTGTACGAGTGCGCTTGAACTTTGTCCTTAAAGTTCTTGTTGCGTTCGACAAATCGATACAACACCTCCTACAGTACGGCGGCGTTGTTTTAACCGGAGCGCCTTTAAAACTGCCGGAATGCAATTTTCCATCGGAGCGAAGACGACGGTAGAGGTTCTCGAGCACTTTAATAACGCCTTCGTCTTTTGTACGCGTCGATGGCACTTCGATCTTCGGGAAATATTTTCGAAAGCTTTCGACCTTGTCGGTCGTGACATACTTTTGCTTAAATTGTGAGCTTTTACGAAATAAATTTCGATAGATTGGAATTGAAGAAATGTTAATACAGTCTAAGAACTGTGTCTGATCACAGTGATGAAGTTGGTCCAGTGCAATTAGACGCTAAAAATGAAAAAAATACGGAACCGGGTTACAATGAATGGATTTGCATGATTCGTTTTTTTCTTTTGTTCTAAAAACATAAATTACAAAGTTTATCATTAAAAATTACTACCATTTATTTAAACAAAAAATTGAAATATTTAGAAATTCCTTTCAAGAATATGATTTTCAAACATTTATTTTATGAAAGTAATAAATTATTATCGTTTTCGAGGTCATTTATAAAACCTTTTTGTTTAAACAAAAATTAGTTTGTAGATGGCAAAGCACCAGAAAGCGAGATGAATAGAGCAAATGTTATGCAATACAAATACGTCAATTCTTTATAGAATGTTTATCCAGATATCGCTAGTGATACTGCATTTCCCCAGTTTTTCTCTGAGGATGGCAACTTAGTTGCCAAAATACGTATCTTTTTATTTCCTGAAAGGTGTAAGAGTATTTCTACAACATCAGAGATCAACCAACAATCGAAATACTGAACTTCTCCTGGACAATCTAAGCCAAGGAAGGTGGACCTCTTAACCAAATAGATCGTTTGTATTTGATCCACCCTCGTATATCAAACAAACGCTGTCCAAGCTGTCAGCTTCTTAGAAATATTGAAACTGGTTCAATATTTATGCCAATTCCTTCAGAGTACACAAACAGTTTCCATAATGCTGAAGGATTGGCTGTATGGACACGCGACAAAATCTGAAATAACATTTTTGCCAGCAATACAATCTAATTCTCCTCTCCCATCATATCATAACGAAAATATTATCCTCGCAATAAGATCTAACCATCGCTCGTTTCGGCATCATTTATCCCGACAAAATAACAATAAAACAAAAAGCAACGGTCCAATCCATCTATCATTTTTATCGCACCTTCCGCCACAATAATTCCCCCGAATAAAAGGACGACCGAAGCCTGCGTTAGACAGCCGACCTCCTCCGGGGCAAACTACCGACACGGATCCGAAACTGACAAAAACGAAAATAGAACGATTTTTCGCTTACCTCGGCTAGAAATTCCGTTGGCGCTGAAATGCTCTCGTCCGCGTCCGTGTATTCGCTCAGGTCTTCGTTGCTGCTCGACGTCGGCTTGTGCAAGCCTATGTTTCCATTGTCCTCGGTCGTCATTTCGGACCTCGAGATGCTGTCGGTGAACGGCCCTGCAATATAATTTAATGACGCGATAAAAAGCAGACATTCGGAATGACGTCGGGGGATCAGTGTGGTATCATCTGAATGCTGAGGTCGTAAGGTCAGGGTTTCGGTTTTTCGGGAAGATGTTAGACGGAATGGTTTTTAATCATTTCCTGCAAGAATCTAACTATATCGACGATATTATTATAAAATTGTTTCTTTCTTTGCCAATGAATTATTTGCGATGTGTACAAGCTATATAAATAAAGTAATGAGTAAGGTTCGACAAACGAGTGCATGATAAGTTATCATTACGTGGTGTTAACCGGACTGAGGTTGTCCCTCCACCACTTATCCCCACTTACGTACAAGGTGTGACACTAAAATTCGGACTCGCTTGTTAAACCTCAGTAACCAGACTTGCAGGGTAGTGTTTGATCAGGCAACGCTGATGACGCAACACCAGAAGGGAAGGCAGATGACATGTGATACGCCATCCGCATGAGTTGCAAGTCGCTAGAGTCACGCTGCTTGTCCGTAGCAATTGTTTTAGTGAAGCTTAATTTGTACGAATTTTGAGCAACGGTGTGCAATCCGGAAACCAAGCGCCAGAGTATGGAATGGTACACTCCAACCTCTTCAAGGTCAAAGCAAGCAAAGATGAGCAAGTCAAAGATCAATAGAATGCTGATTTGCTTGTTTTGATAGCCAGGAAATTGTTCGCAAAGAGTTTCTGCTTCTAGGCCAAGAGGTTAATCATTCGGCCAGTAAGAACATTCATGTGCCTCCTCAGCGTCTTTATTCGCCCGACTTGAGTTCTTGTGGCTTTTTCCTCTTCCCGAAATTGAACCAACACGTCAAGGGACGCTCTTTTTGGGCATTTCTTTCATACGTTTCTACTATCATAGTCTTCTTACGAGAAATTGTTTCTACAACATTCCTTTGACGACGAAGGAACAATTTCTCCGAAGAGGACAATGAAAGTCGAAACGTAAGAAAGAAAGGAAAACTTCAATATTTTAGTTATCAAGTCACCAAAATCAGGAAAAATATATACATCGGGGAGAGATGGGATAAAATATAGAAGTAGATAAGATGACAAACGGTTGTTTTAAAATATAAAAGAAATTTTTAATCTGCGATATTCATGTCAACTCCCCAACGGTCTACCTCCGAAACTAATAGAATTATTAAAAAAGACACGTCAATTTTTGTTTTGAGGAGAAACCATTTTGATTAATATATCATGATGGCCGCTCCCCAGATTTGACCCCACTTCTTCTTGTGGTGTTACCTAAGAACACGTGTGTACCAAAGACAACCGCAGAATATTGGCGAACATGGACTTACAATTATTAAAGAGTGCAAGCGCATATCACCAGAAACAATTGAAGGAATCAGAAAAGAATTTGAAAATAGCCTATATTATTGTTTTCAACAAAATGGTGCACAATGTGAACACTTAATTAACTAATTTGAATATTTTTTAAATATAAGTTGATAATTTTACAATTCTTGCTTAGGATAATTTTTTTTTTCTGCTGTAGAGTTGCTTCAAAGGATAAGTTTAGTATCATGATGAATTAAAATGGTTCTGCATTGGGAGAAAAATTGCCGTGTCTTTGCATTTTTTAATGATTCTATTAGTTTTGGATGTAGGTTGACGAAAGTTTTCAAATGAACACACTGTTACATTGCAAATTACTCATGAAGAAGATATTTCTGTTCCTCTGTCTAAACGAATCGCAAAAAGCTCTCCAACCTTCCTCTCGAAGATTCCTATAGAAAAACGACAATTTTCATATACTCGGCGGCAAGTCACTATTACCGATAGGAACTAGTGATACGTGGCAGCACCAGGCAAAAGAAGTTCCTACTGTGATAATTTTTATCCAATTTTCCCAGATTACGCCCATTACCCACTTCTACAGATCCGATTTGCGAAGCTGTCTAAATTGAATGGATTTTCCCCGGTAATCTGAAGCGATTACGCTTAACGCTTATGACTTTCATATTCTATTCGCTTAATCCTAAGTTCTGAACTTTGCCTAATCGAATTCCCGATCTATCTTTCGTCATTATTCAAACCGTCCTCCGGCAGTTCTGACGAAAACTCAATTAGCTGTGGGCGGATAAGGTATTTTCGACGGGGCCGGAACGATACATTAGCCGTGATGAATAATTTCATCCGATGCGGATACGATACGGCGCGTTTACAACGGAAAGGTTTTATAGGGTCGATCGCGATCGAAAAACCTTGATTTGTGAATGGATGTAAGCACGAGCGATGTGTTGAATATTATAGGAATTTGGCTCTAGTTCAATGGCCTAAATATGCAGCTACTGGTGAGAGACAAGTGTCGATACGTTTACGTAGGCAACTCGTGCAATATTGGTTAGTATACTTCAGCTATTTGACTGATACAGACGTATTTCCGTACCTCTGATTTTGCAATCATGAGATAATTAAATCACAGAAAACCATCACTTTCGTCTTATTTGAAGACGATGTGAAACCTTCATACATTGTTCAGTATCCGGAAGATGAATTTTAAGCAGACGATCGAGCAAATCTGTAAATGAATGTTGCTGTCGTGAGAACCTAGTATAAGATATTAGGGGAATAACTAGCCATGATATTGGTGTTGATGTAGGAATAAATATGCTACAAATTCCTGAGATTTTACACAAAAAATTGGGCCTGAACAAGGTTTTGGCCGGAACCTGAACAAAGACCCAACAGGTCCGAAACCTGCCGCCAACTACAAGAGCTTTCAGCACGTTACGACGATAAATTTGGCAACAGATAACAACTACAAATGAAACTAGGATACCTTGCTTCAATCCTGAGACCAAACATCAGTCGAAGAAACGGCGCGAGTCAGGAGAAGGGTCTCCGTTTAAAGCACGTGCCGTTTGGTCGGCTGGTAAAGTAATGGTTACTGTATTCTGGGATTGCGAGGGAATTGTTTTTATGGATTATCTACCGAAAGGTAGTACCATTTTCTTTGCAAAAAACGGCCTGGGAAATTGCATACGCGTCCGTTATTACAACAATACAATGCAAGATCCCACATCGCATAAAAAGCGTATTAGTAACTAATTGGGATTATTACTTCGGAGTCTCGGATAATAAAGGTTTAATTAATTGAACCCAATAGTACATGAAATAATGTTTTGCTATTTATTATATAGCATCATCAGACTGATGTACTGAGAGTTAAATTTTAGAAAACATATATAACTAGCTATGGTCTATTTAGCTTGATGATTATACGTCTCAAAATGTCTTTTTTGTAATTTATTAAGGCGGGGGTGTAACATTAGTAACTAATACAATATGTTCCCTTACCAAACTTACCTTGCAAACCAGATGTAGAAAACTTACAATTAATAAAAAACATACTCGTAGACATGGACATCAACCCGGTAATCTGCCAAGAGATCTTAGAATCATTTCCATTTTGCATAAACCAGTATAATAATCAATTCTTCAAACAAACAAAAATTTTTACTAGCTATGGGCTCTGTTAGCAAACATTTTTATGTCTAATTTAGAAACAAAGTTCCTTAAAACTCAGTCATCCAATAAAATTCGATTCTGGTACAGGGACGTGGAGGATGTCTTAGTATGTTTATGGGGTAACAATGAAGAACTACAAAACACCCTAAATCAGGCATGGCCAACGTCCACTCTTTTATCAAACCTTAGTCACTACTAAAAACCGGTTGAAATTCAAAGTTGACATGAGTAGTGCACCAGGTCGGAGTTTTCGGTAATTTAACGAAATGTTAAAGTAATTAGATCGCGCTTTACTTAATACGTCAATTCTACATGTTTCGTTGATTTATTACCCATTCTAATGACGTCGATAACAGTGTGTATCGCACTTTTGTGACTAAAACGTTTCCACGTTAATTTATTTTAACGTATAATTTAATTACATTTCGTCAATTGTACCTGCACAAACACATTTCGATTCCGCGAATTAATCAATTAGTGCAAACTAAGCCAATTTCAAACAATGTCCCGGTATTCCCTCGCGAATCGACCAATTCAAAAACATACGCTGTAACATTCGATAGAATGGTTGCGAATTGGTTTATTCGATGGCACGGTTTCGAAGACGAAGCGATTTCGACAGGATTGGTCTATGGACATTTGCATATTTATTGGTTTTTGAAAACGCTTCAATCCGTACGAAGGAAGGATTAATTTTTTCCGATAGTCGCTCTTAATTTCGCTCTCGTTTATGAAGTTGTCGAAAATGAATTTATCTTCACCGCTCCGGGAAACGTACTTAGCTGAAATGAGGGAAGTATCGGGATGCTTATAAATTGCCTAAGTAGTTTGTCGATGTGGATATATTTTCTGAACTGTTGAAGATCGAATGATAATATTGGGTTGGGACATAAGTTCCCGCTGTTTTATTAATTGTTTGTTTTGTCGGAAGTCTGATCGTAGTGTGCCGTTTTAAAGGGCTTTATGTGGTCTACAACCGTGTATTAACAGTTTTTTTATAACTTAGTACCATTAAAGGAGGACGGGGGTAAAACAAGTGGGAGTTGACCGAGGAGATGAACCCCAACAAAAGGACAATTTTGAACTACTCAATGGGATTTGAAGAAAGACTCAGAGTTTGCGTGCTACACGAGCATACCGAAAAAGGCAAGGAAAATCGCCTCCAAATTACGGCCCAACATCTCATCCATCGTCGAGCAATACGCGGCCACAAGCAACGATTTTTATATAGAATCGTTACGAGAGGTGAGAAATGGTGCTTTTGGGTCAACATGAAGCAAAGGAAGGACTGGGTGGCTCCAGGAGTGAAATAAGAGCTCCTTCCCAGAAAACCTATGATGTGCGTTTGGTTGGATTGGGAGGGTCTAGTGCAACGGGAAATGCTGGAGAAGAACGAGATGGTCCAGAAAAGCTTTTATATAGCCTAGTTTCACCGAGTAAACGAGGCCATCAAATCAAAACACACCATAGACGAGGGCAAATCATCCTGCTCCAAGACAATGCGCGACTGCAAAGATTGTCAAGGCGGCCGTATCTTGCGCCAACGAATTATCAGCATTTCCGCTCGTTGTCGAACCTAATAAGGTGTATTATTTTCAACAATAGTAAAGACTTACAAAACTTGCTCAACAACTTCTTCGAGTCTAAACCAGGCGATTTTGGGCGAAACGGCTTCAACAACAATGATCGAGAAGTGGCGGCAGGCCGTGAACAATGAATAAGAATTCATAGTTGATTAATTTTTTATTATAATTGTAGTAAAATATTAAGTTTTTTTTTACTAAAGCAAAAGTGGGGTAACTTATTTCCGAACCTAATAATCAAAATAGCAATAAATATTGTGGTCGAACCGGTAATACCCATTTAGAGGACAACTAACAAATAAATTCAGTATGATACAGATGAATAACTGGATACAAAAAAAAAATATTAAATATCAAACCAAACGTAAATTTTAAATATTAGCTGGAAGGATATGTCGGTAAACAAATAATCTCCATTTGGGCATATGGCGGTGATTGCAGTCGCTGTAGAGTCGCTCTCTGCACTTCTTGAAGAAGTGTACTTCAAGCTGCAGGCTTTACAACAGAAACTGACAGTCTATCGCACAAAGCACTATATCACGAAGCAGTTTGGCACCCTGTCTCTCTGATAAAAAGGTCCATATCATGGACGTGTCAACAGATCTGACTGGCTAACAATAACGGGTGGATCCATTGCAACAATTCCTCAAGATAAATATTTTAGGAGACGGTTATGTACGTATGTGGTCCAATATCAAACCAAAAGATGCGCACGTAGGATATCATACAATATCCACATATTCAGTCTTTCTTTACCATAGACAAAATGTAAAGATTTCAGGATAATCAGGATGTCGGAAATACCTACAAACATTCACAACAAAGTCCAGTGACCCAAAGGTCAAACTAAAAGTCAGTTCAATAGGACGCATATTTTTGTATCAACTAGGATAAAACATAATTTTGGGAAGAGCAACTGACGTCACCTATTTGCTAAACACTCATATAAAAGGTAAAATAGCTCTTCCTATAATAAATCGAAGAGTAACAACCGACTCAAGGGACCGTCATCTTGGTTTAAAAGATAATAGAGTTTACAACCTGCTATTAACGGATTATTTTGACGAGTAGGTACAAGTAACTACGCAAAGTTTTAACTAATGGTATGTATCTATGTATGGTATCAATCAGAAATTACATTTCTTCAGTTATGTTGCAGATGACAGATATCATCGTCGGAGGATATATCTAAGTAAACTTAATATCGTCCACAAAACCTAGGACAAGACAGAAAACACGGAGCAATAAATCGTAGCAATAAAAGTGGTCTTACGTTCCACCCTTGAGGAACAGTGGACGTTGACATAAATGCATAGGAGTAATGACCATTGTAGAAAATATGCCATTACCTAAATCCTACCCTATCCTAATCCTAACCCTTATATATACCCTTTCGGGTGTCTGGTATGTTGGCGTTGAGTTTATAAGTCGGGATTCTTTTCCATGTTGCTCTCCGTGCTTTTCCATCCTGTACTTGCCTCCTAATCATCTTCCAGCTTATGTTTGTTTCTTCGTCCGTTTCGCAAACTTCCTCCGACCTGCTCTTTCTAAGTTTGCCCTCTGTTTGCTTTTGATTGGTTTGCCTTCAAAGACTCGTCTCACCATCCTATCTTTCCTCATTCTCATTACGTACCACAACCACGTCAGCTATCTCGTATGTGTTCTATTTCTTGTTTCCCCTTTGCTCTTTTTTCTGATTGTGCTATTTCTCACTTTATCTATTTTCATATCGTCATCGATTCTTCTTAGAAACGTCATTTCCGTACTTTGTACGTTCGTATTTGTTTCTTTGTTGTTGACCAAACTTCCGAACCATAACTGAGTATTAGGGCCACTATCCTCTTGAAGATCGTAGTTTTGGTTCCACTAGGTATCTCTTTTATTTAGGGAATTGTTCTTGATGCTATAAAATAGTCTTCCTGCTGCTTCGTTTCTTTTTTTTACCTCTTTATCGAATCTTCCTTCTTCAATCAGCATTATCCGCAAGTATTTGAAGCTAGCCACCTGTTCCAATTTTCTTTCGTTAGAAATACTTCATTTTTTTTTTTCGCTGCTTATAATCATGGTCTTAGACTGTTTTCCATTTATTTTCACATTAGTTTTCCCAGACATTCGTTGTATGTTTTAACATTTTCGTTCAAAGTTCGTTTTTTGCCATCATTCGAAGAGGCTATGTCCGTCATGCCTATCATATCCTACATTGTACTATTTTACCTGTCTTTAGGCTCATTTTGTTACCTCATCCAGAATAACTATGAATTGAGTTGGGCTCACAGTGCATCCTTGTTTGCCACTATGCACTAGCCACTATGCCACTAGCACTTCTCGTTCTCTTGTATATTATATAAAGACGACTTGATAATAATCACAGCAGAAGAAGCAAAGCCAACATGCAAGATAGTTTAGCTAACCTGTCGTGAGCGTCACGATTGAAGGTGTCGAAAGCACGAGAAAAATCTGTGTTTAATACATCTACCTGGGTGCCTTTATGCCAACACTTTGCTTATGGATTCTTAAATAATACATAAGTTTGTCGTTGTTAAGCAACCACAAATAAAACCGTGTTGGTAAGGTGACAAGAATGATCAAACATTAACACTTATTGCACATAAACCTTAAATTAGAGATAATTGGTATTGGACAATAAAATTATCATAATGATGATTTATCATTTTTCTTATCAATTGCACAAACTATCCCACGTTTCCAGATATCACAGAAGGTATACGTTTCTCCGAGGTTTGAAGGAAATCAATTACCTATTTTTGGGTGATGTTTTAATTATGAACAAGTGCGATATCCATGTGGCTAAATCAGTTTCTCCAAATTAGTGATAGTTTGACTATTGCGGTTAGTTTTGATGCTTAGCATTTCATTCGTGGTATCTTATATGCAACAGTACAAAACATCCCTCGTACATGAACATGCACACGGCTAAGATCTTAAACTAGAAGATGGAAACGCTCCCGTAAAAATAAACCAAACTATCTCGAGAAAAATATTTCTCGCTTTTAGATGGAACGATAACGTAACATTGTCACGTAGATGCATATGTTACCCCATTTTTCAAGTGCACGAGCACATCCTCCACCGTCAGCCCTTACCGTCCGTTCCGAATCCGTCCACTAACTATGCAAATTGTGCCACTTCACCGTTCCCTAATTATCGTCGGTTTGCCTAGAAACGCCAGTCGTTTACATTAAAAGACCCTTTGAAGTTCATCTAAGAAGGTGAGTAGCGAGCAGTTATTCTCCTTTGTCTTTCAATTACGTTGGCTTTGTTGCCTTGCGGGGATGACACAGGAGTACGAGCGCTGGCAACACTTTATCCTCGAGGCGTTACGAAGATAAGACGGAAAAGAGAAATTGGGTCACCGATACGAAACGAACGCGTTTTGTAAGAGATATATCGTATAATATTGTATGCGACCGGGAACGAAATTAAGAAAATTGTGATAAGGGTGTGAATCAGTCCGAATGATGAATGTTTCAAATAATTTTTTGAATCATGTTGAAAATAGTTCCTGCATTTGTCATTCGTAGTAAGTTGCGACGTACATGTGTATTTGGGTATGCTGATATCAACTTAGTTCGTTAGATCACGATAGATTGTTGAAATCTATTGCGATGAACCTTTATTCAATATTCGGAGAGAGAAAATTTGATTTATTAATGCGTGGCTATACCGTACAGGTTGGTCCTAATGCGGACTTAGGTATAGTCTATGATTGCAATCTGCGATTGATAAAACATAATTCCCTCCCTGGTCGTATTGGCGTCTATGTTATGATTTGTTTGTATTTCACAAGGTAATTGCACAGCTTTCTCCAAGAGTACCGAACAAACGTACCACACGTGGTAGGTCATTTAGCAGAGAGTCATTTGAGATTTCCTCTTCTTCTTTTTTGTTTGAATTATTATGGATCCCGTTAAAACCAACTCCATCGCAGGTGACGAAGCATGTGAGGTACGGCAATGTCACCTTAAGACTTAAATTTAAAGAAAATAATTATTGGGGATTGCAGCCAAAAATAAGTTGAAGTAAACTAACTCTAAGCTTTCGAATTACTTTAATTCTTCATCGGAGGGTTTCCCGTGAGAGTTGATAAAACAGCTTGTCAGTAACTGAACAGAATAATGTCAAGATAATATATTTCAAAGATTGAAATAAGTTAAAATCATGATTTTTTTTAAAAATTTTTACATGTCCACATGTTCCTCCTTAGTTCATCAGATGGAACTACTCTTGTTGGTGAAACCTTTGGACTCTTGCTTAACATCCAGCTGTGAGGAAATTTATTATGTTAATGGCTGACTATCTCTACTGTGCTGATGAGTCCTAATAATGACGAAATTAGTATAAGGTTGCAGTCAGCGATTGTTCAAACATAATTCCCTCCGTGACTATATTGACATATGCAATTTATCCCGCCTTTGCAGGCTAATTGCACAGCTTTCTCGAAGAGTTGCCGAACAAACGAACCACAAGAAGTAGGTCGTTTTGCAGAGAGCCATTTAAGATTTCTTCTTCTTCTTTTTCTTTGAAATGTTATGACTCTTGTTAAAAGGAATTCCATCTATCGTCATTCGTCGCAAGTATCAAAGAATGTGGGATATGAAGTTATCACCAAATTAGTTTATTACACAACTTTCCTGAAGAGCTACCTAACAAACGTACCTCCCTCATTCAATAGGTTGTTGTACAGACAACAGTCATTTAGATCTTCCTTTACAATACTGGGCTGTTGCTTCGTTTGAGACACATATCCAAGTATCCTCACCTGTACCGATGTTATAAACCAACTTTTGAAGCACCCCAATTAAATGTCTTGAGTACCTAGCAATAATTTTTTTTCCTACAGCCTACGTAATAACGACATTGTATGTACAATACAATCCACAAATTACTCTCAAATTAGGAACGCTGTCGATTTTCCTTTACAATAAACAAACATTCGTCTAAATTACTCGAATTTTCAATGTAGACTGGCAGCCTTAAAGCATTAACGTTGTAGTCGGATGTCCACCATTGGGTGTAAACGAATATTTCCGTTTCAAGGCCCGGAGTATCCGTTTTAACATAGCCAAAGCATTAATCTTCCGCGGCAGAATTTAATAAATCAAGCTCTAGCTCAGGTACATACTGTTGAGCGTCAGCTCGGAATACGCGCACGTAATGAATACGGTGGGCTAGATTTTTAAGGATATTATCGTCGATGTAGGGAAATTGATGCTTTGTCGTACAAAGAAAATGTATTATGCAGGTTTGAAATTTTTTGATAATTGCGATAACACTTGAAAAGATCGAAAGCTTAGCAAAACAATTTTGAAACTTATGAACAGTTTTGAAAATAACAGAACGTTATGAACAATTTTGAGCATATTTTGAAGAATTGGAAACTTTAACCCCTCGTCGTTTTCTCCAATTTATTCTTTTACTTTGTTTCCAGATCCTTTCAACCCCTTGAACAACGTATTGTACTTTTCCATTCGCCCTTCTTATTGCTTTAACCTCGTATTTTGGTTCAGGATTCAATGAATTAAAATAAAATTCAATCTTGAACGCCTCCTAGAGCCTACTTCAGCGTTTGTGAATATATAGAGTTCCTTAAGGCTCAAGCAGTTGCAAGTTTCAACCTTCTTGGTTATATAGAGCTTTTCTAATGACTAAAAGTTTGCAAAAGTTTGAAAATTTGAATGTCTCCTAAAACTTAAAACGTTGAAAATCAAGGACCAAGCAATTTCGGGCTTAAAATTATTTGAGTAGATAGAGTTTCCTGAAGCCCAAGAAGTTTGATAGTTAAATGTGTTTTGAATAGATAAGGCACGCTAGGACCCAATAAAGTGCAAACTTGAATATGTTTGATTATATAGGATTCCGTACAGCTCTAAGAAAAATCAAGTTTGAACCCCTTTGGTTATGTAGACCCCGCTAAATCCCCAAGAAGTCTAAATATTAAATCAGTTTGACTGTATAAAGCTTCCTAAGACCCAGAATAATAGTTTTGGCCAGATAAAGTACCATTAGATCAAGGAAATTACAGACTTGAACATCTTTGGCTATGTATGGCCATACATAAATCCATAGATCTTTTAAAATATTTAAGTTTAGAAAGTTTTGGCCATGTAGACCCCGCTAAAATCCAAGAAGTTTAAGCATTGAATGGTTTTGACTGTATGGGTATTCCTAAGGCTCAGAATAATATTTTTGCATATTTGGCAAGATCAGATACGGCAAAGTTGAAGATCTTTGGCTATATAGAGCTCCATAAAACCTGAAAAGTTTAAAGTATGAACCACTTTGGCTATCTAGCCCCCGCTAAAACTCAAGAAGTTTAAACATGAAATCTTTCGGACTGGATAGAGCTCACTAAGGCCCAGAATAATAGCTTAATGTGTTTGGCTAGATAAAGTACCACGAGATCGAAGAAGTTGCAAACTACAACATGTTTGGCTATATAGGACTTCATGAAGCTTAAAACATTTAAAGCTTGGATCCCATTCGCTATGTAGACTGTGCTAAAACCAAAGAAGTTTAAACAATAAATCCTTTTGGCTCAACAGAGGTTTCTAATGCGCAGAATTATATTTTTATGTGTTTGGCTGGATAAGGTACACTAAGACATAAGAAGATGCAAACTTGAATATCTTTGGCTATATAAGACTTCATAAAGCCCAAAAAATTAAAGTTTGGACCCCTTTCTCCATGTAGACTCCGATAAAACCCAAGAAGTTTAGAGTAATTTTTTACTGTATAAAGCTTACAAAGGTCCAGAATAATAGTTTGACGAATTTGGATAGATGAGGTGGGCTAAGACTGAAGAAGAAACTTGGACATGTTTGACTACGTAGGGCTCCATAAAACTTATAGGAGTCAAAGTTAGAACCTCTTTAGCTATGTAGGCTCCCCTAAAACCCAAAAAGTTTAAGCATCAAATCTTTTTGGCTGTATAGAACCTGCCAAGGCCCAGCATAAGATTTTTGCATATGTGGCCAGGTAGGGTACGCGAAGACTCAAGAAGAAACGTGAAGATGTTTGGTTATATAGGGTTCCGTAAAGCCTAAAAAATTTAAAGTTTAGAAATCTTTTAACTATGTTTAACCGCAGAAGTTTAAAACATTTCATCTTTTTGACTGTATAGAACTTGCTAACTCCTAGAATAATATTTTTAAACGTGAAAGTGTTCAAGTTTCTTGATTTAGACATCCTCTTTACTGATCCTTTTACTTATTCTTATATAATGTAGCAGTGGCTCTATTTCAAACATCTTTGTCGTGCTTTTCGATGAATTTGATGTTTGATTTTGTTCCTCCTTACTTCTGACTTATTAGCATTTCTGATAGTACCACTTTTCAGGAATGGGATATACTAACAATAAATCATTGTTATCATACATAGACCGGGTCTCAAAGAGGTTCAAGCTTTTCAAAACCTTTTACATACTCCGTACGTAACTCAATACTCTCGTATCGATTTCTCGCTTAAAATCTTATAAATTTTGCTCTCCATTCGGTTGCTAATATTCCAGGAGAACCGTAGATTCACCTTAACCAAATCGAGAACATAAATCCTCATTGCGCTTTATATATTTATGTAAATATATCGCCCTGTAATTTAAACCCACCACCAGTCGAACGGTACCCGCCGGTCGGCCGGGCCGTTTTCAGCAGACCGAAGCTTATCGGCTTTTCCGTACAATCGCTAATCTCCGCTTTTGTTTTTTCTACACTGAAAGGGTTGAGATTAAAAGCGGTCGCAGAATAAACGCGTCGGATCTAGGGCACATCCATGCGCGGAGTCGAGGATGATTTACGATCGTTTTATGGAATTATTTAGTTTTTTCTTTGGCGGGGAAGTTGGTACGAGTATAATATTAACCGCGAATTAATGGGGATCGCCTGTCGGTGACGGTATTTGTGATTCATCGTATTATACGTTCACCGGAATAATAGGAGATGAGGGCGAGATGTGGTGATCGATCTCGTGTATATGTTCTGTTTTTGAACGTTGTTCATGGAGGAAAGGTTTCAAGACAAGATGATCTTCATACCCATGCTTTTTGATAAACCCTAGAAAGTCTGATGTTTTAATGACGTGAAAATAGTTCCTCTTTATAGTGGTATTGTTGATCAAAGCACGTAAATAGAAAGTGCATCAGCTACTGAATTTATACTGACGCCAAATCATCTCTGGAACCTTTCTGGATAATGCCCAGCGCAAGATACAACTCATGAACTGCAAGAAATCAAGCACTAAGGCAAGAGATTGGTGAAAACCACGGCGGAGCCTCTATTTTCGGAGAAAATGTAAATTATACTGCGGATGAACAGGAACAAGACGAAGGATCAGCAAATATGAATATGTCTGCGGTATATGAGAAGGGCAAATAATAAGATCCCTCTCGGAATAAGACGATGTTTCATATTTTTTTGTGCTTTCTATCGAAGAGCTTTTGTTCAGCAACTAAGAATAAAGAAATTGAAGTAGAATGCGTTTATCAAGGATCTCAAATTTCGGGAAAAACTACGAATTTGCGGAAACATCAGAAACTAAGTTATACAGTGAGATCCAAAATGACTGTCTCTGCCGCTTCCATTAAAAAAACCTTTCTCAAAATGCCTCCGTACTTATATTGTGGTTACCATTATTTTAGTGGCGTGCACGTATAATAACAAGCCATGATATTAGGGCGATACATAACCATGTTTACGGTACAAATCTTTTCATTTTCGATATTTCCTTCAATTATTACTTTGAACTTATAAAGCACGTTGAATACTTCTGTTGTTTTCAAACAAACAGATAATATAGAATTGGTAACAAAAATAAAGAGGTAATAGTTATATGTATCAATATATACGAAAGAATAATCAGGCGTACATCAATGTCAAATAATAATGAAAAATGTCCCAAGATTTGGTGATCTTACTTAAATATAATCCGTTCATTCAGAAGCTTGGAAATAAATATTGATATTACCCTCTACGTAAACCAGTACTTTTCAGACAATCATTTTGGATTTCTCTTTGTACCTGTCCCGTCTTCACAACTAAAAGGAGTAAAATAATATCTTGTAGTGGCAACACTGTCTATATTGTTGTTTCCTTATTTGCCAGGTGGCAATGCTGTACGCGTCATTCAGTGAGTTTGTGAGTGTGTAGCCATGCAGTGAGCATGATGTGTCGTATAGAAGTTTTGTCCGACGTTGAACTGCGTTCAATAATCTGATTTTTATGGGACAATTATAATTGAAATTCATGGCCAAATAGTCGAAGTGTATGGTGGAAATGCAATTCATACTGCATAATCGTGAAATGGTGGAGCAAATTTTTAAAAGGGAAGAACCAATTTTATTGGCAAACTGAGTCATGGACGTCTTTCAAATGTGAACACAACCAACAACGCAGAACGAATGTGAATGAAATGATACTGACTGACCGCCGCGTAAAAATGAAAGAGATTGCGAGTGCATTAAACATATATATCTCTTATGGTTGTGTGTTTGCGACCATTTATAGACAGTTTGCTGACAGTAAGATCTATGCCTCCAATTTTTAAGCGACAACTACAGATATCAACGTCTCGAGTCTTCCCTCTCCTTTCTCCAACATTACTCCATAGATAATCCACAGCTTTTGGAGAAAATCATTACGAGAGATGAGAGTTTGGTGCTGAATTGCACTCCAGAAAGTAAAGGCTCATCGAGAGACTTTAACAGAAAATGCGAAAAGCCATTAAAGATCGGGAAACCTGGAAGATTGGGTGATTGTGCCATTTTCCTTCGCGACAATGCTACTTCTCATTCAACTCGTGTCACACAGAAGTCGCTGCTGTGGTTCCAACCGTTTTGCGGTCCTAATTTAAGCTCCTACGACTGTCCCATTTTTGGAGCTCTCAAACGAGATCTGGGAGGGAAGCATTTCGCTAATGGTGATAAAGTGAAGGAAACAGACCTGAACGATTGAAGGAAATTGGACAGAATTTCTATAAAATTGGAAAACTAGTCTCACGGTATGAAAAGTGTTCTTGTTAAAGAATAGATAAATCTCCTTTTTGGTCAATGAAAATATTTTTGCTGTAAATGTATGCTGCTTTCATAGACAGGGGATATAACTAGTTTCCGATCATTCCCAGAATTATTTCGAGTTAAAAGACCAGCTAAAAAGCAGGAAAAAAACAAACCCAAATGGGATGAGTTGTAACCTTACCGCATTAATATGAGTGACTTCAAATAAGCACCTTGACAGTTATGTACTCGTAGTTATCCTAATCGTCGGTTCAATTGAGCTTATGCTTATTCTTTGCCCTCTTCTTCGAAAATCTATCTTTCTGGAAAAGCACTTTGCAAAAATTACCAACAGGAAGCGTATTATGTGGCGGTGCACCATCGCGCATTTGGGATATCAGGATAATCTTCGTTTAGGTACAGTCAGGGTTGAGATTGGGTCAGTTTGAAGAAACTCCAAATTTCTTTTTCCGTTTAGATTTCCCTCAAAGAAAAACGGACCTAGAACATTCTAGTACATCCTATTCCTGCCCCGGCGTTTACTTTCTGTGGATGTTTTGTGCGTCTTTCTGGTATCCAATGAGTATCTTTCCTACACCAAACCTGCAGTTCTTCCGATTAACTGTCCCATTTATACAAAAATTACTTCACCGGAAAAAACGATTTGGTGATGAAAACGTTCGTTAGCATAGTACAAATTCACGTTCGTCTCGTAGAATTGTAAACGTCGCGTCGGTCAGGATTATCATCATTAAGCTCTTGAACTAGTTGGATCTTAAATGGATGGTATTTTCCGTTTTTCAACAACTTCAGTAGTACAAACTTACTGACATCATTATCTGTCCCCAACCTCAAAGGCGATATCTTTTCTCATTAAGTGCTGTAAACTTCCTGATCGTTATCTGCTAGTAACTTTCTAGAAGAACAGTGCGGATTTTCTTCCAGTGGTAAAAGAATGTTCAATTTATATTGTGCTCTTATTTCTGTACAACCGCCTTTTCATATATTCTTAACATTTCCCGTCTCACTAAATTCGTTTTTGATTTTGCCAACTGTCGATTGCGTAACAGAACGATCTGGATATTTAGCATTAAACATATCACACACTTCTTGTTAGGATCTTGTGAGGGTCCCACTACCAAAATAAATTAAAATTTCTATACGTTGCGTTATTGTTAAATTAGCCATGATAATTTACTAAAATATTATTGGAATTCTAAAATAAATTACAATAATTGTGTCAAGAGTGTTGGAAATTAACAGAATTCTTGTTAAAATTTTTAACAATACGTGGTGATCATTCAGTACGCTAGAAAAGTTTTAAGATAAAAGCAAAAGGCAATTCAACAAGCAATTTACGTTCCGCTGATGGTCTGAATTATTTGGTTTTATGTTCTGGTATTTTGAATGAAAATATAATATGATAATATCAACATTAAATATTCAGATTGATTTTGCTCAGCACTTTTGTTATGCAACCATATTATTTATTTACATGATCACAAAAGGAAGAAAATCTATATTGTCATTTAAATTTATTTGTGATGACATCATAACTAGAAACCAAATCAAAGTCGGAAAGTGAATCGCACATACTAATGTGTGTTTATAAAACTTAAAACCGACAAGTTTCGGTTTTCTTAAAAACGGTTGAGTTTGCTTTGTCTTTTAATATTCCAGACTTTAATCCCTCACTGTATACACATACATATTTTCTCACTATCTCCTACTGTCCTGGTAGAGCGTCGGAGGTCTATAATACATAATACTATAAATATATAGGTTTCTTTATTGAGTTTTCTTTTTGGAACCCAAAATGTCATCAGTTACAAAAACTTTAAAGAAAATGCTTCGTGGTACGACTCTTATTGAAAAATTCCACTCGACAGAACAAAATCACTTCAATTCCATTATTTCAAACAAAACGCAGGATATTACACAACGATCGTAGAAAACACACATTCCGATATCAAACAGAAAGTATCAGATCGGGCCGGCGGCGGTCGTATCTCTTGTAGGTCAGAATCGCGGTGCAATAACGTCGGAACAAACCTAATAAAGGCGGAAAATTGATTTTCCACCGCGCGGCACATCCAAATCGCCACGGGTGTAGAAAATTAGGTCTATATCTCCGACTGCCGGCCCGAGTAGCGAGCGCCTTTCGTAATGCGCCGTTGGTTAATCTCACCGCGCCGCGACGGGCGTCCTTCATTATTAAACGTATTCCGCTGCCGGTCAAAAGAGGCGCAATTCGAACAATACGGGCTCGTTTCGGCTTAAAGTGATACTTGAACGGAATGCTGGCTAACGCGTTGTTTACGTTTGCATTTTGCAAGTTTACAGAAACCGGGTGTATATTTAACGGAAATGCTCCCTTTGTGTTCTGCTGCAGATAGGAAATTTAGAGTTTTGCATTTGGACGATTGAAATGAATAAGTATTCAATGCTGTAAGCTAAAAGTTCAGCCTTCAATTAGTTTTTTTAACTTTCTTAATTATTTTCTTTTACGTGGCCGTTGTCTAGCGTAAAAGTATCTTCCGAGTATTGCCGTAATCCTGTATGGCAGTAGAATATTGTGTGGTTCTTTTATAATGTACAATCCATATTTACAGCTGGTTTCAGAAAGCTTTTGCACAAATTATAAAGTTTCTAGGAAGAATATTGACTGCTTTGGCCGTCTCCATTGTAGTCTTTGCCAGATAGTTTATCCTTGAACGGAGCACACCTACGCATTCGCATAGTATGTGTTCCAAAGTTTTTGTTATTGCAAAATTTGCAGTTATCATCTGTGCTCTATCCTATCTCCGTGAAATGTTATTTCAAATGACAGTGACCAGTGAGAAGACTCACGAATAGCTTCAGGTCTTGTTTCTGAAGCCCCAAGAAATTCTTGGTTTTCAGGCAGAATAGGCGGTAAAATTGTTTGCCTTCCCAAGTCCTGGAATAGTTATCTCTAATGTAGCAGGGATGCTATTTATGAATTCGGAACTGACGACAATCGTGTTGCTAGCTGGTAACTGACATATTCCAAACCAGGCACAATGATTATTAACGAATTATAGCTAAATTTTAAAATAATTTATATTTGGGAATTTAAGAAAATTCTAGTCGATATGATGTTATGGCGTCAGAATTGTTACCTAAAATAACGCTGTGCTTCTTGTTTTCAAACCATTTGGCGCTAACTTATGCGTTCGAACACATGCATATGTGTATGCATTTACAAGCCATACGTGATAGTGACCCATATATCACAATTTCTCGACGACAAGCCATTTCAAACTAATCAAATTACCGACACTGCGAAACTAGATTAGAGACTGTCAAATCGTACGTGATGTATGTAGGTAATTACCTATTGAGTTGTGGTATTTGTTGTCGATTACCGTCGGTAACTGTCTTGATAAAATAGAAAATTAAATCTTCTAAAAACATTCTTTCTCTTGCACCATCATTTTTTACAGTCGTCGAAGTATTCAAGGACTTTCTAGTCAACAACGAGCTATAAGCTTGTCCACATTTGTACATATAGCAAATAATAATCTGCAAGAGCACATGCTTTTATGATGTAAAATTGAGAAGAATAAGAGTGGAACAACACGATCATGCAGCTAACATAGAGACTCGTCAGAAACTACTTTATTCCAGTTCACATTTTCTAACTTAAGATACAATTTTATTTCGAAAGCTTCTCCCCGCTACGAAAGCCTACATAATAGAGTTCAAAGCCGCATTCTGAACTTTGCACTCAAATTCGATTGTGCATACGATCAAAACGGAGACAAACGCAAACACTTTTCCTTCGCGTAAACTTCGCGCCGTCACGTAACGGAGTTGAAACGTACGTGAAGATTTTAAGTAGTCGATAAGTACTTTCGGATTTCACAACCACTCAAAATATAAAGGGGACGTAACGAAGTTATAAAACAAGCGCAAGCTATGTCTGGACTAAGAATAGAAACGATGTTATGCGATGACATTAGGGAACCATATTTAATTTAATCGTTAATGTAATGGAGAGGTGGGTCTCGCAGATTCCAAAGAAGGTTAAACCCATTGTCTATGTCGGTCCTCTACTATTTCAACCAAAGCAGAGACTTAAGTATAATATATTAATTATAACAATTGTGTGGTGTGTTACCGACGCGATATACTAGGGCGGTTTGGCGGAAAGGTGACTTTTCAGAGGTTGGTAACACTTTCGTTGCGAAGATTATATTCTTGACTTCCGCCATTTATCTGATGTCGACCGTCAAAATTTCACACAAATCCTACAAATATAATATGTTTTATACTCATTTAAAGAAAATTGTTTTCGTTGTGTAAATATGGAAAGAAAAGAAGGAATTTCGAGTGTTAATTTATCCGACGCCCTAGGCGCGCAGAAGGATAATGTGAAAGAACAAGAAGGACGTTTAATTAAACATCATTTTTATGTGGAAAACAATTAAAGAAACGAAGGAAAAGTTACGTAAATGTAGTCGTGAATGTGGTCCGTCCCATGGAATAATTTGTAAGTGGTTTTCTACTTTTGAAAGCGACCATAAGAGCACTGAGGGTGCAGAACGTCCGGGACCGTCATTTGCTGCAATTACTCGGGAAATGGTTAATAAAATCCACGCATGTCCTTGTAATTAGCAATCATCGATTGAAAGCACGTGGGACAGTTAAAGGGGTAGTAAATATTTCAACCGAACAGGTATGCAATATTTTGCATGAACGTTCAAGTATGAAGAAGCTGTCGGCGAGATGGGTGCCGCGTTTGCTTAATGCTGATCAAATGCGCGCTTGCATTAAAAATTCAGGAGAATGTTTGGCCATCTTCAACCATAATACAAGGGCATTTTTTCGTCAATATGTCCCAGTAGATGTAACTTGGATACACCATTACACTTCAGAAACAAAAATACAGACGATACAATGCACTTCTCCAGAGGAGAACGGCAAATACCGTTTCAGCCGGGAAGGTTATGGCCACAGCTTTTTGGGACTCTAAAGATGTTATCTTTATCGATTATTTTCAAAAAGGAGAAACAATAACCGGCGAACATTACGCTGATTTGCTGATATGTTTTCATGTCGAACTTAAGAAAAAGCGACCGCATTTGTTAAAGGAGAAAGTGTTGTTTCATCACGAAATGCGCCATCTCATTCCATATCCATATTCACCAAATCTGGCTTCCAGTGATTTGTTTTTGGTTCCCAATTTAAAACAATAGCTCGATAGAATATAATAGATATCCGAAATGGATATTTTGAAGAGTTTCCGAAAGATTACATTCTGTATAGTTTGAAAAAATTGGTAACTCGCTGGCTAAGAGTGTAGAGATAAATGGGGATTATGTTGAAAAATAAACATCTACTTTTTTACAGTAGAATACATTCAAAAAATCGAAACGCAAACATTTAAAATGATGTAACAAAGAATGTTCATATAATGTTTCAGTACATTTATCAGTGGCGTTGACCGGGTTTAGTTCGCTTTATTTATTTTCCCTCATTAATTCCGGAACATAGGAAGTACAATCAATATCCGTTACGGGGAGACTACCGCATTTCATGGTTCCAAATCCTTACTTGGCACGAGCAAACCTGCCCGTTCGAATATCGAAAATACATAACTCACCCGGAATAACTGCGTCCGTATAATTTCACGGCGGAAGCTATTTGCGCTATCCTAAATCTTACAGCGTTTCGGAAAGTACCTGTTCATGCAGTTACATACGTGTACATATATACACATTTGGAACTAATAAAAGTGTATCGAAACGTTGGATTTCATTCAGCGACGAAATCGATGTTACGAGTAAAAGATATAGAAAACCAAACACTCAGTATTTATGCTTTAAATTTAATGCATAATTGTATAGTGTATTTGTAAGGTACGAACAATATTTTCAATTTTGCCGTTAAAACGATAACTACTGTGCAGAACTTGCCTTCAATAACTTCCAACTAAAACATTCTCGAAATTTTCAATTTACTTTTGCTACTCTCTCCATAAATGTAAGACAGTAGAATATAACTCTCAATTGAACGAACTTAAATACAGGTTCGTTACTTGCAATTAGGCAACTTTCAAGGAAAACTGTACTGCAAGAAGTAATTCCATATGCCAACAATCGCCACGTAGGCAATCGTGTTTTATTAATCGCAGACTGCAACCATAGACTAGTTTCGTCCTCTTTAGGACTCTTCAGTACGGTATTACATTTTGCGATTAATGAAGCCATCGCCCACAGTTAGATGTTACTTTTTTAACATTTATTCATTGGTAACTCGGTACTCGATTAAGTAGTGAAAGAAGGAAAGGAAAAGATGATGAAATCGACACTAAGATATTGGTAAATGAGACAAACTCAACTGACAGAACTCTGCTCGCAGATGATGTGGTTCTGTTGGCAGATAGCAAAGAAAATCTACAGCATTATCTTGAAGTACTAAAAGAACAATTATTGGGGATCGATAAGAATATTAATATCGGAGAAACGAAAACTATGGTAATCTACAAACACAAAGAAAAACCACGAAATAGGATTGAACGGGTAACAAATTGAACAAGTAGAACGCTTTAAATGCGTAGGAGCAGTTATAAAGGAAAACGATAAATTGGACAGCGAAATAAATGAAAGAATGGGAAGAGTAGGAGACACCTTCACAATGAAAACAACATTTTAAGAGAAAAGAGAAAGATACTGAGAGAGATTAAAACTGAAGTCGTTTAAAAAGTTATACGCCCAACGATCATATATAGCAGCGAAACATGGACACTGTCAGAAAGGCAATAGTAGAGAATAAACGTCATGGAAATGAGGTTCTTGAGAAAAAATAAAAATAAGAAATGCAATGATTAGAAAAAACCTACGAATAGAGACAACAGATGAAAAATCATAGAAGGACAACTTGGATGGTTTGGTTACGTGTGTAGGATGACAGGCGATAGACAAAGTAAACGAGTGTTTGAAACCAGAGTTTGCGGAAAAATAGAAGAGAAAGACCAAGAACTAAATGGATGGAGGAATGCCATGGAAAGACATACGGAAACTAACAGGGTAGGAAACAATGAAGGCACAATGTGCAAGGTTCAACCCTCCAGCCTTACACCTAAAGGTAACAAGGCTCTTAGTCCTGAAGTGAAGTTCGCCGGTAATATTGACTCTCCAAACTAACTCACTGAAACTAGTTTTCAATTACGTTGCTTCTTTTACTTTCTGTGTGCATGTTTTAGTCATCTCCAAAGCCTAGCCTATCATACGTTAACGAGAAAATTTTGGACAATTACGTCACCCCGCTAGAACTTAGATAGGCAATATGTGTGAGGAAGGAAAATCGTCGAAATATCCGGAAAGGTCCACAGAAACGCTTGCAATCTACTCATAATAAGTAGTTATCGAGTTTCAATGAGATCGTCGAGGTAGGCATACAAGGTGGAGAAAAACTACATCGTGTGCAGATCATTGTTTAAGATAGTGATTCTCAAAGCAGGAGGAGGGCTTCGCTAAAAATATTCAATTTTACTACTAGGATAATTGGAAGTGAGCTACCGAGCGAGGACGTCTCGAATTGGAGCCCCAAATAAGTCCCTAGTTGTTGGAAGAGTTTGCAATTCTGTGTTGGTGGACATCCACAGCCCTATTTTGCAAAATCAAAGTTTCCATATCAGAACATCCTTTCCTGGTTGGTTTTTCCAAAGTCAACAAGCCCAACCTGTTCCACCGTTTGGAACTCATCGTTTCATTTCTTTGATATCTTGCCAGAAATTGGCGCTTTTGAAAAATTAAGTTTAGGAACCACTGAAAAAAGTAATCAGCAACGCCAGACCGTTTTTCCACTTCTATAGCACATGGACGATTCGTCACCATGCGAAGTGTATACCACCGGCCGTCGAATAAGAACATTTTAGCTGTTCCATTCCCATTTAATACCATTTCAATTACCTACTTATCGACATAATTGTTTTGAATGGTATATAGTTTGGCTGGGTGTGACAAGAACAATGGGGTACAATCGATTTTAATGACGAATCGGTTTTATTTGGGGATGTAGCTACTCTGATTTAGGTGAGAACGACATTTTGGCTGTTGGCACACACATTTAATGTAATTCCACGCAACTACTTATCGATATCAACGTTCTGACTCACAAAATTTGGTTGAGTGATTCAATACAATCGATTTCAGTTGTTCGGGGACGTAACTAGACAAATACAGATAAGAAGGACTGCTTCTGTCGGTGTTTTCGTTGATCTGAGCAAGGCGTTTGATTTGGTGGACCATTCATTGTTACTATAAAGGTTAGCTTGCTATGGTGTTAGGAGCGTGGCTCTGAATTTTTTGTTTGTTTAAATTTGTGTAAAACATTTCTGAAAGACCAAAAGCATTATGTTCAGATAGGAGAAGTGAAGTCCGAAACTTCTATTGTGACTAGGGATGTTCCTCAAGGCAATGTTCTAGGTCCACTTCTATATATAATTTATGTAAGCGATCTGCTGGTCAATAACGTTGTAATGTTTGCGGATGATACATCTTTATTAGTAAAGCCAAAGGGTGCAACAATTTGTAGTCAAGCAACTAAACAATTGGAAGCATTAAATACGTATTTTACTATCAAACAAGTTAATGAGACTAAACTTTGGGGAATAACCCAGGCACCCAGAACCGGTATTATTTTAATACCGGTATTACGTCATCGAGGCCATACCGGTATCGTAATTATACCGAAACTGCTATAATACCGAAACCGAAATAAATACCGGAATTTTTTCGGTTTTCGTTTAATCAAGACGATTTCGCTAAAACTTTGTAACTTCAACTCTGTAATTACATTTTCCATACAATAGTTTTCATTATAAATATACACAATATGTGACTCTGTGACTAACAAGTCAAATCGCACTCATAATGTACATATGTATAAACAGACAAGAGATGTTTTAGGTAACTGTACATTTTATGCATGCACTACTGAAAAAAGGCGCGATTGTTGAAATAATATTCCAAGATAACAGTAAAATTTAATAAACTGATATAAAATTATTGGAAGTACTATATTTTTACAAGCACAATTAAAACAGCAATCTAAAAGGAAATGTGTATTCATGGGAAAAACTAATTCAACAAATAACATCCTTTAGTATAGATTATAAATCTACAGTTTTGGCGTTTGCTCTGAGTATTAAAATATCATTAAGAATGTTATCGGATAAATTGTAGCGTAAAGACGACAATACATATTTTAAAGAGGAAAACAATCTTTCGACACTAACCTGAGTTGCCGGCACTGATAATGCGATTTCGGCTAACATATACAATTCGGGTGTGCTATATTTATTTTTCTCCCAAAATTGTAAAATCTCTTCTTTAGAATCCAAACGAGGATATTCTACGAATTTTCTTAGCATACTCATGATATCTAACGTATCTGTAGAATAATGATGACTACATTTGTTATTGTCTAATTCCCTCAACATTTTTTCAACATCTTCCGGCTCAGATTCATTTTCATCTGCAGTTGAAGTGCTCGGAATGCATAAAGTGTGCGACAATTCATGTTCTTGCTGTATTTTCTTTCTATGTTGCCAAGTACGTGTAAGGTGATTACTGGCTTGTATAATTTGTTGCTGTGTCAAAACCATTTTGAATCGCGGATCCAGGAACAAACCTGCCAAGAAAACGTCGTTCTCAAATAATTTTTTCACGAACTTTCATTGTCTGCACTAATTGAGTGGCCAAAGATGTTTTTATCTTAGCAGTGTCCAACATGCATTGTAACCAAGTTCTGTAAAAATCTCCAATAAGAAGTCGTTCCTCCTGCAATCTTTTCGTCGCAATGCGTGCTGGGATCAGAGAACGCACTATATCTTCAAGGTCTATCCATGTCCGGGGATGTAAATATTGGTCTTTATTAGTTTCATCGCAACATTCTCTTAACTGTACAAGACGTTCTAGCATATCCAATGTTGAGTGCCAACGTGTAGAACAGTCTATAATTGGTTTCTTCTTTCGCATTGCTTTTAATATGCTTTTCACACCTGGTGATCGCAATTTTTTGCAAACTGTTCTAGCTTCGTTTATTATCGCCGCGATTTTGTTTTCTTTCAGAACATTTAAACAGCTAACTGGAGGGTATGAGCAGCGCAACGTACCGACCTAATTTGATAATTAAATTTCTCAGTGGTTTCATCTGCGCCATCATTAACTGAAAGAAAATCGCTATATTCCTGGATTCCGGGTTGGAATCGCGTGGTTGTCGTAGCATTTGCCTAGGTTTCGTCCACATTCTTATCGCACATCTTCAGGGCTGTTACTGCACACTGACAATCAGTGTACAGTAACAGTCCTGAAGCCTTCCCATAAAAGTGTGGACGAAACGTCGGTAAAAGCTACAACCTCGCGGTTCCAACCTGGAATCCAAGAGTATAGTGTTAGTGACGACCGCGGAACCTTACGTACCAATAATTCCTTCGTTGTCGGATAGCAACAATTCGACCTCTTCATCCATATCATTATTTATTCCGGCAGTGGATACAAAATTAGAACTCTCGCTATCACTATCCTAAAAATGATCGATCCATACAGGTCGCAGTGTCAATTTTTAGCGACACTAATCTGCCATTTAATTTGTTCCTAAGTTGCTCGCGGAACAATTTGGCTTTAATTATAATAGCATTTCGAACTTCTTCAGAAGAAATATCTAAATCTGAGTTTGAGTGTGATGGTATCATGCTAATAATATTTTGGAAAGCAGTATCATTAATGAGACTAAAAGGCCGACCATGAATGGTTACTAGGTTTACACATTCATCTAACACGTCTTGCTTACAGTGTTTCTTTCTACTATTACAATTCGAACTTGTTGATTGTTCTATTGCTTCATTTTGTCGTTTCTTATTTTGAAGCATAACTGATGTAAATTCATCCGGATGTTTAGAACCTAAGTGCGTTATCAAATTAGTGCCGTGTTTCCCCTGAAAGTACGCAAAAAGGAATCGTAAACCACTAATGATATGTTTAAAACACTTACGGTAACTTCATCACCACACTTCCCAATTAAATATACTGATTTGTTAGATAAGGGATTATATTGAAAGAATTCATAAACAACATTCACCCGCTTACGGCCCATTTTGTATTTGTAAAATAATGTACAAACTAATGCAAACTAAATATGCCGATATATTACTATTACGTAATTATGTATAATATAGAAATAGTTGTAATTTCATAACGAAACATGCACAAATAACAAATTTAAAAATGCCCTATTGTTACTACCGTTAACTTCGTTCGTTACTACGCTTCACACATATGTGACAGCCCAGGTGCCCCAATTGACAGCAGACACAAAAGTGTGACAGTGTCGCATTGTATTCAATGGTGATTTAATCTGTTATGGTCTATAGTAGGCTTGTCTAGAGGAATACTTGACACATACATATTTGTGTTGCATGATCTTGAATTCAGCAAATTTCAACAAAGCATACAGCAATTTTAAAACCGAAAAATACCGGTATTTATTTCGGTTTTTTTAATATATCGGTTTTGGTAGGGGGTTGAGGACATAATATAGGTATTAAAATTATACGAGAAGCTCAAAAATTACCGATAAATACATCATAATATACCGGTATTTATATACCCCTATTTTTGTATACCGGTATTTTAATGTATCGGTAATTTTTATACCGGTATAAAGCAGTACCGGTATTTTTAAAGTTAAAATTCTATAGAGGTACGCAGATGTAACCTAAAAATACCGGTATGATACCGGTATTTTGTGTTTCGGTAGAAGTCCCTGGAATAACCATTGACTATAATTGTAGTTGTCATGAACATATAGATGGGTTGTTCAAGAAATTAACATCAGTTTGTTTCGCATTACGCCGGTTATGATGCGAAGTTAGCAGTTCCGTTTTGACAACGTATTATTTTGCTCAATTTCACTCAGTAATATCTTACGGCAATTTGATTTGGAAAATTTCAGAAATTGAAACGGTGTTTACAATTCAAAGGACATTTTTAGAGAGATGCGTATTATGACGTTTCCTTCAATTTATATATTTCAGCTCTTAGTGTACGCCAAACCAAATATTGATCGCCTTAAAAACTTGCTGTATATCACTCGTACGACACGCGAAATGCTGGTTAATTGAAGATACCGAGGCATAGGCTAACATTTTTGAAAGAAACCCTAGGTATCAAGCTATAAAACTTTATAGTAAGGTACCAGTAACCTGTAGATTGTTGCCATTCACCCTTTTTAAAGCAAAAATTAGAAGTTTACTGATCTCTGAGAGCTTCTATTTGATATCAAGTTTTATGACTCCTATTTTTTAATGTTTGATATTCCTGCTAACTATATGTAATTACCTATTGACTTGTCCTATACTATACAATTAGTTAAAAGGATTAATAAAATTATCATTATTATTATATGCTTTCTACTAAAAGACACACATATCAAATTATAGATAAAATTTACATATTTCGAGCTCTTTTAAGGTATAGGTGAAGATTTCCCAGAGAAACTGATATTTGCCCCAATAAAATCTAGGTTTAAATTTCCAATGGGTAAACTCTCACTAATACCACCAGCAACACCCCTTCTTCTCTCCAACTTTATGGATTTCTGCAGCATTAATAAATAAATACCAGGCTCTACCTGCGCGACATTTTCCTTGGCACGCGAATATTAAATAACGATTGCATGGACTGCATTTCCTTCCGGTGGCGACCCACATTCTCTCGACCGAGAATGTTTCAACTATTACGCCGTCTACCGTGGAATATTCGAGTTCGGAAAGCGCCCACCACTACACTGCCCTTTGAACATAAATTAAGGATGATGCTCGCCCTGCACGAACCACTACTTGCGGTCGACGTTCCCTAGAAAATATAGCAACAAATTCCAAATATTTTGATTAAGTTTTCGACGGTGAAAAGGTCCGAAAGGGAATGTTTGTGCAACGATGGAATGATAGATACGAAACTGGAAATGGTAAACGAAATTAGTTTGAAGAAATTTTTGGTTTTTATAATGCAAACGAGAATTTAAATATATTGTTTTAAGAAAGTCCGGGAAGATATAGAACGCGCAGAAATTGAAGCTGCTTGAAGAGTAATAATAACAATACTATTCCATACTAGTACTATTCCATACATACTATTCCATAAATGTAATAGTCGAAGGAAAAAGTGTATTATAAGTAAAGTTTGTTAAAAAGGTAGATGACGTACTATGATTAGGTAGTGTAAATCGTACTGACACTGTCACTCCTCCGAATTTTATTATTCGATGATAAGTTATTATTGAATAATAAAATTCGGAAGAATGACAACGTTAGTCCGATTTACACTACTTAATGATAATACGTCATCCATCTTTTAAGAAACTCTAATAATAAGTATCAATAATACAAATGCTAAAATCTACAAAAATTACAAGGAGTAGCGACTGACAAGCAATACACGCAGTGAAATTTCACATGTATTAAACGTTAAACTATGTATGGTACTTCAAAGAAATCAATCACTGTATAATATACATGGCCAACTAAAGTTCGCTTTAAGCTCGTTTTAAATTGGTTACAATGTGTTTCTTTAAGTATTTGCGGCAGATTGTTATATACATATTTTAATACACTGCCATACAACCTCATGTTTCAATTTTACTTAAACGAGTTCGAGGCGGGGGCAATTGACCCCCAAATGTGTTTCTAATATTGCACGCATGGTCTAACTCGTACTTTTTGAAGAGTTCGTTACAATTATTTCATACAAAAATTGCTGCTTCCAAAATATAAATGGGTACGTTAAGTATACAAGTGTCTTTAAATAATTGTTTACAAGAGTCTCCCACAATCCCAGTTGAAACACCGTTTTTTAAAATGTGTTTTATAGCACTAGAATTCTCCTGCGATATGCTGGATTTTCCCAGAACATGATTCCATACAGAAGTCTGCTTTGGATATACGAAGAATAGACACTCAAGGCGAGTTCCACACCTACATTCCGTGATATCACTCTTAAACTATAGCGGACGCCACTAAATTTCACTGAAAGCTCTTCAATATGTAATCCCCAAGACAGACAGAGATGGTAATACCGAAAAGGCATGCATGATCAACGAAGGGCAACTAGTTCATCATTATAGCTAATCTCAAGTTCTTCAGGCGATGCACCAGAAGGTAAAATCGGAACAGTTTTTACACCACTCAATCCCAAATTATTCTTCTCTAACCACTCCTCCATAAATTTGAAATTCTGTAGCAAAGCACATTTAATTTTATCACACGCTTATCACTGCGAGACCATCGCAAAACTTCTGGTAAATCGCTAATGTACAATAAAAACAAGTGCGGTCCCAAAATAGAGCCTTGCAAAACACCATTGTTGAAGTGGTTTTCCAAATATAAAGCAAAGTACAACGGTTAGCTTCTAACCATAAACTAAGAGCGATATAAATATGTACATACATTTGTCCTCCAGCAACCAAGAACTGCAGTTCACGTCCGCTTCAAAATACCACAACATATTCCAAATACGTATTTTGATTAAGTTCCCGGCGGTGGCAAAGTTCAAGAAGGAATGTTTGTGTAACAATGTAATGATAGAAGGAAACTGCGGATGGTAAACGAAATCAAATTGAAAAGAGTGCGCGTCTTTTGATAATGCAGGCAAGAATTTAAATATTTTTAAAGAAAATCCGAGAAGATTTACGATGTGGAGAAATTGAAACTACTTGAATACAACGCAGGGTAGAGCTCTTACCCTCTAAACATAAACTACGACCGATATCAATATGTATGCAGAAATGTAGATATGTCCTAGAAAAGAGTTACATTTCACGTTCCCTTTAAAATATGGCAAAATATTCCAAATATTTTGATTAAGTTCTCAGCGGTGGAAAGAGTCGAAGTGAAAGATTCGTTGAACAATGAAATGATAAACGGAAACTGGAGATGGTGAACAAAAATAAATTAAAGATATTCCTATATTTTAATAATGTAGGAGAAAAATAAACATATTTTTAAGAAAAAATCCGGAGAAACGTAAAATAGGGAGAATTTGGCGCTACTTGTGCAGAAAGCAACCAAACACTGTTGGTCTATAAACACAAACTGAGAGCGATGTATAGTTTGCACAAAATAGTACTTGAGACCGATTTTCATTTGATAATCAAGAAATTTTTACTATTGTACTGTTGACAGTAAAGGAGCTCGAAAGGGAATGTTTTATTAAAAATGAAACGACGAGTTCAAAGCGGTGGAGCAGGTTGGGCTCCTTAGCTGTGGAAACAGCAACCAGGAAAGGATGTTCTGATATTAAAACCTTGATTTTGCAAGGACTATGGATTTCCACCAACACGAGATATTCCAAGCGCTTCCAGCAACTAGAGATATTTTCGAGGAACCAATTCGAAACGTCTTTGCTTGGTAGCTGACTTCCAATCATCCTAGTAGTAAAACTAGATATTGTTAGGCGTCTAGAAACTAAATTCAAGCAACTTACACTCTCGCCTCCTTGTCGTCATGAAGTACAATTTTAATCCCCAAGATTTTGTTAGAGTTCTAACATACAGAATAATTTTCATTCATTTGTTGAAGTAGTATCCTAAGATTTAGCTACAACTCACCCCGGATAATTACGACAACCGCTTTATTGGGTTATTTCTAATAAAACGGAATGTAAGATAAGTAAAACTTCGCCGTTTTACCAAGAGGACAAAAATCGACTCATTTCTTAATGTGCACTCTTCGAAGTACGTAATACAAATTGTGTGTGGGCTAGTTCGTTCAAAATGTCCCGTAGAGACTTAAGTGTTGTTCAAAAAATGGAACTGTTAAACAAAATAAAAGAGCATTCAAACACATCGAGTCGTAGTTTGTCTGAAATTTTAAACGTACCGAAAAGTACGGTTGTGTGAATTCGTACTTATGAAAGGAAATGAATAAATTAGCATCGAAGGTACCAGAGGGCGTGGAATGTATCAAAAACGTAAAAGAAAAGGGAAAGATGCTGCAGTTGACGAAGCGCTCAGCAAATGGTTTGCCATTGTTACTAGAAGAGGTGTTCGTGTTTCCGGGTCTATGTTAATATGCAAAGCCGAAAAGTCTGCAAAGAAGCTGGACCGAAAGCATGAAAACTTTAAGGCGACCAAGAAGTGGAAAAACAGACATAACATCAAGTTTGAGAAAATTCATGGGGAAAAAGCTGGTGCTGATGGTTTCGCTGCTGAAGCTCGAAAGGCTTCCCGAAGTTATGGACGAATTTTCACCGGAAAACATTTACAACGCCGATAAGACAAAGCTGTGTTATAGAACCTATTTCAGATGGATCCCTTTGTTTTAAAAAGAAATGGAAGAATGGGAAGAATAACTACCTTATGCTGTATGAAGATGACGGGGAAGAAGAAGAAGAAAAAAAGTGCTTATTATTGGAAAAAGCAAAAGACCTCGCTGTTTTACAGGATTGGATATCGAGAGATTGTCCGTCGTATATCATGTTAATTCAAATGCTTGGCGTGGGCGTCGTTAATTTTTCTAGAGCAGCTGAAAAGTGAGGATAAAGATTTGCAACGCCAATCCAGATCCATAATTCTGATTCTAGACAATTATGTTGCTCATGCATACACCGACGCTCTAAAGTAACACTTGAACCCTTGAATATCTACCACCAAACACAACATCATTGACTCAACCCTTGAACATGGGCATTATTAAACACCTGAAAACTAAGTACAGAACTAAACTAGTAAAGTCCATTTTCGAAGAAATTGAAGAAAATTTATTGGAATCAAGCTCAACAGCTAAAGATATAAACAGGAAAGTCAACGTTCTGCGAGCCATAAACTTCGTTGCAGGCAGCTGGAGAGATATTAATAGCAATACAGTAAAAAATTGTTTTGCTTATTGCAATTTTAAAGTGAACTCGCAAAGCTTAAGTGAAAGCCCCGAGAAAACGGATGAAGATATCGAAGATGACATTGTGTTGAAAGAGACGGGTATACAAAATCGAGGGAATTCATCGATTTAGACAATGATTTAAATTGCTGCGACGAAAAGGAAAATCTTAATGAGGATATCATTCATGAAATGAAAGAACGCCTACGAGATGATGAAAGCGAAGAAGAAATGGAGTCTAAGCCGGTTTGTTTGCCAGAAGCACGAAATTGCATTGAGAACGTTAAGACAATTTTGTTTACAGGAACGGAATGAGGGAAGTCCTATAGACGCCCTTATCACGTGCTCCAATACTGTTAATGCTGAGTCAATTAAGGAAGGATAGCAAAGCACTCTTGATTCTTACTTGTTAAATAAAATGACTAAATTTTTGTTACGTTGTTTTCGCTGTTTTTACATACGTACCTAATAGTATACATACTTTATTATGGATTTAGTAATGAAGTCCACAATACTAAATGTATATGTTTATAAGTAAACCGGTCAATGCACATTACGATGTTTTTCTTTGAGTTTATTCATGATCTCCGATTTATTGGGACCTCCGGATTATTGGTAACAAATACTTTTTCTCTTGGTGTTCCGATTCAGCGAAATCGACTGTGCATGCAAAGCTACCAACATTCAACTCTGAGTGTTGCACCAATAAATCAGAAAGCAAACCGAAGCAATGCAAATTTTTGCAATTTCATTAGTCACAAGAAACTTCAATTTCCAAACTCTTAAGCTTGTGGGGGTTATAGTTTAGAAAATTCATCTCAATTCAGAAGTTATCTGCTCTCATAGAGCTTGGGACATAACTGACGTCTTTCTTCTAAACCATAGGAAATGATTTTGGTAGGACTTATCCTATGGACGTTAAGGAAATCAGGTCAATTGCACGTAAAATCCAAAATTTTTGAATGAAAACTAATTGCTTTGGGCGGCCCTAAAGCCTTCCAATCGATAATTCCTTTATCAAGCAAACACACTCACAAACTAAGAGATACACAAGAAACAAAGGACTCGGATCTAGTTTCATTACACCCTCCTCCTCTTCCCCCTCCTCCAATATACTATCTCGAAATTCGACTACCTCCATCACACCCCCGTCCTTTCGCACAATCATCATCCGGCTCGAACGTTAATTGAAAATCTTCGGAATGCGTCTTATTAGACCCGAACCTCTATTTGGACAAAACCGTCTTTGAAATATTGTGCGCCCCTTCGACAGAAGTAAATATTCCGGTCCTCCGGAGGCCATTAACATCCAGTTCGATATCGCAGTTCGCCGACGATATTTCTTCAGCTGTTAAGTCGGGGGTGGCGGCGTAAATATTTGCTCTTCGGCGGAAGAGACGTAGGAAATGGAGGTGCTACGTCGTTTGGATATGCTGATGATCTCTTTCGAGGAAAGCATTTAGGGAGGTCGGAAGGGAGAAATATCGGCGAATATTTTCCGCCGAAATCGTCGAAATTTATTTAACTGGCGATAACGCCGAGGTATTAGCGTTATTGCGTTGATAGGTTGAATGTATTACATTTAGGGTGATTTACGATCTACATATCGATGTGGCGATGAGAATCTAAATTACATCGGAATCCGAGGGATTTGTGAAAAATGTATTTATTACTATCGTTGTAACATTTCTTTAAAATTAAATATCATAAATCTAAACTTGATGATCACGAAGAAACCTTGATGGATGAAAACGTTAAGTAATACTGACAGGGTTAGAATCCCCCAGAGCATATAATTTGGCACGAAACTTTTCGGTCTAACAGCAATGAAAGGTCTTCAACCACCTAATTATTATAAAACTTTCACTTTATTCCCATATTTCGGAGAACATCCACGAACAGATAATGAAATATAAATATATTTCCCCGGCGAAATCTTACCGAACTTTTCATTATTGACGCGGAACGGAACTTCCAGTATACAACAATAAATACCTCAACGTCAGCTGCCAAAAGTTTCCTACCGGGCTGGAAGTGTTTTCGCTCCACTTTATCGGGTAGGAAATTAGGTGCTTCGCCGGCGTTAGGACCGGCGCGAAACTTCAGAAAAAGCGAAAAATTAATTATTTAGGCGCTTTATTGCGTCAGTTGTGTTCTTTCCCCGAACTGCTTAAAAATGGAACTGAAGATGGTTCGAGACGATGCTAGTCTTGGAAGTTAAGAAAGTCGGAAAAAGCGATTTGAATTAAGATATGAGCGAAGTTTTCAAATTAAGAAGACGGGGACGTTTTAAATCGCGATATTAATGAATGAGGGAGAATTTAGTCATGAAAGGAATACCGCCTCACGTTTTTAAAGATTTCTTCGACATTACTTGAGAAATTTTATCTTGGAGGAGATAAATGACAAATTCGTGATAGTTAGGAACGAGCCTTTGTAATTACCCTTAATTCTCTTGCTTCTACATTCTAGAAATAATCTTTTAGACGATTCAAGCCTTTTAATAGTTTATAGGCTAAACATTATCCCCAAGCAAAAGTTAAAGAAGTCCCGAACACTGGGAAGAAAGATAATAAAAGTACTAAATTTAGTTTCGAACAATTGTTGATAGGGAGCATTCTTTGGGAATATGACAGTAACTGGCAAATACTAAGAAAATCGGAGTAAATAAAATGTAACACATAGTTTAAGAAATCAGATGAAAGCAGAAACTAAAACAGAAATAGCAATGAAACAGGGTAACGAAGGAAACAGTATCCCAAATATCATTAAAAGCAAACAGAGCAAAATGGGGGATATGACAACATAATACAAGTTGGGACTTGGGGCATTGAAACTGGATGTATCTTAGTAGTGGAGAAGATGCAAGTGATAACAGAAGAAATTAGAGTATATAAATTGATGATACTTCAGATAATGCATCACACAGGGAGCGCACTAATAAAAAAGCACTTCAAGAAATAAGGTAGAAAAGCAAGAGCTAAACCAGAAAGAAAAAATTTCGCGCTATATCACTCCGGAAGCATCAGCCTCATTGTTAGTGAAGAACTTAAAAAGAACTCAAGGCAATCAACGGGGCAACAACCGTTTACATTTGATTGGAAAATAACCAAAGCCTAGAGCGGTAAATACATATGCACTCCCAGAGGATGTAGATGATAAAACTCAACGATCACGATAATCACGTGTGAAAACGCTCCAAAAAATACAACCATCGACGAGTGAAGAAGTCAAGGAAAAAGGCATCGGGATATGGAACATAGTGACATTCAAGAAAAAATGGGAAGAAAATGCAGTACGTCTTTATTCACGTTTTCCATGAACTTAAATATGCTTGAACTTAACGAACCGAACGAAAAAAGCAGTTAATGCGAGGACGATGAGGGAATTTGACGACCCTGAAGAAAGGTTGTTGTAAACGACGTGAAAAATTAAAGGCAATCATTGAGTAAGAATAAGGAGACTGTGGCTAAAATAAATAAAAGGTACCCTTGCTACACCTTTCTGAAAGATCCAGATACGTATTTCGGCAACTAAGTTGCTATCCTCAGTGGAAAACTGGCGAATTTAGTATCACTAGCGTATCCGGCGAATGCGCAAGACGAACACCACAGAACAGCAAAACACTGCACAATGAACATCACACAATCAACGTGCGAAACACACCAAAATACTGTTAACACTCAGTGAAATACGTATTTGGATTTTTCAGAAAGGTGTAGTAACGGCAATTTTATTTAAAGATGACATCAAGGGGTTGAGGGACAAAACAAAGCAACAACAGATCAGAACAGGAGGAGAAAGATAAAATTTCCGAATTTTGTAGATGGGATTATTGAATTTGAACAAGAGCTATAGAAAATGGTTGCCTCCGCAGTTAACCCATGGCTATTGTTTCTTGGTGAGATCGCTCCCCTTGTTCACTCAACCAAACAAAACCAAAAATGGAAATGCCAAACATGTCTAATATAAACCTGATACAAAAGAAAAGCGTTTTAGAACCGAATTCGGCGTTAAAAATACTAGCATAATATCTATGTTGTTCGGCTATCATTAGCTTATATTGCGCAGTATATGTATGTCCAAAACGTTTGAAACTCTCCATAACCTTAAAGCCCAACAAGCAATTCTGCGTGATGAGAACGAAATGAAGAATTTTACAAGTGAATTCAACTTGAGAAATTGTGCACGAGCTACCCACACGCGTTTTCGTTGCGAAAAACTATATTGGTTAGTGTTAATAATAATAGGAACCAAAAGAATACCTTGAAGTTACTAAATACCCAGATGCACCTCAACACCTAAAGCTAAAGTTAAATTAAAAGGAAGATAATTGTTTTCGTTCAAATACCACCACCACAACATATTAGCACTGCTAAAAACGCTTATCCGATTGCCCCTAACTTCACCAGTGACAACCTAGACATGAAGCTTGCATTAGCGAATCAACTCGAAGTATATGATAGTGAACTTAATTGAATGATTAAGAAAGGAAAGGAAGGGAATCCGAACGAAGAACCTGCTGGCCAGGTGAAGATAGACACAGACCCTCCGTTCGGTTTATGTTGAACAAGGAATTGATACTTATTAATCGTCAAGCTTTATCTAATGAGGCTAGGTCAAAGCCAGCAAGATCAGAATATCATCAGCTAAAATCCTTATGACAGAATAGACAACGCCAATCAATTTGAACTGGAAACGATTTTGATATGATAGATCATGTGCCGAAAAAAGAAGAATGACTATAATGTAAACAACATTCAAGATTTTACGTAAATGGATTGAGTGGGCTATCTGTATGAATTATCTGTGGTTACACCTCCAATAACCGGACAATCGGCTTTGTCCGTGCTATACAAGTTGAATAATGAGAGAAATGCGATGGCTCGCACTCTGATTTCTTAAGTGAACTGAACGTGAATGACATCGCAAACGTATGCAACGAATTGAAGCCCAGGAAATACAAAGAAAAGCTGAGGTTACCATCTGCAGATTTATCAGTTGAAGAAGGTGCAAAACGAAACTTTTAGACGGTGTAGTCATAGTGGCGTATCACACATGTCTAACAACATTTCTATATTATATATTTTCTAACGCAATACATGATAGGGAACAAAAACAAAATGCTACAATGCCAACGGAGATTAACAATGTGTGAAGATGCCACTATAGAACGAGAACAAACGAAAGGAGGAAACGCCATTATTGAAACTGAATATTAGGGCAAGAAGAAAGCAAAGAATGAAAAGAATTGTTTGATGTGATCGGACGAGATAAGAATGTAAGCAGACAGACAAAGAAGAAGCAAACGAAAATCGCAAAATGCATAAAAGTCGAAGAACGAAAGTAGGAAACACATTCCAAAAGAGCAGATTTGAAGTAGTTGAAAATTTGGGCGTGCCTCCAATAATGACCTAATCTCGAAATTATGTGGTGCACAGTTCTTGCCTAAAGACCAATTACAATCCGGATAAAAATCTAGATATAATCCAATGACCAGTTAGGCTTATTATGTATCTTTATTAACCCAAATATTACTGATTTTTTTCTTTTGTTGGGGGCGCAAAAATATGTATCGTACTAAACGAACAATATTTGGATTAAAACTGTCGACTCGATGGTTTATTTCCGTTTGCTACCATTTGATTTATCGGAGTTTCCACGTTTTCTCAAGTTCTTTCCAACTTTAAACTGAACATCCAATTATGTATTCTATGGTTCATCACGGGTCCTTTGTGTCGAGCATTTTGCTTTACAAATACAAGAACCACTTACACTTCAGTTCTGAGTTTGACTACCTTTTTATATTTACAGTTTTCAGGCAAAGAAAAATTTACCGCCAACAATCACACAGACGACGTCTAACCGGTGCAACATTTTATAGAATGATGATGATGAAAATACTAATTTTCGTTTATTCAATTGTGTAATTCAAAGTAACGTTATTTTAAGGAATAATAATAATAATAATAAATTTTATTCGACATAATAAAAACATTACACGAAAGTCAAAATATAAGAAAAATATATGAATATATATATACAATTACAAACACATACTAACAAACAAGCAAGTATTATGAAAAAGGGTAATTTAATGGCTCCATTCAAAATTCAAAAATTTGTTATCCAACAAAAGTTGTTTAACCTTTTGGATTGAGGTTTCCAAATTGAACTCTAAGAGGGTCTTCATTTTTGTTATATACTTTTTGGCTCTAGTTTGCAAACGATATACAAGACACTATTGGATTTTTTCCGGAATTTCTTATTACATTCCGATCTCCTTTAAGGATGTTGGATACTTTCTGTTCAAGATCGGTTAAACTTAATTTTTTTATTGGTTCCAAAACTATTTTGAAAATTGTACATCTGACCTTTAAAAGTAGTGTGTGTAACGATAAAATGCTAGTTTTTACAATGTTAAGAGCTTCTACAGCAATCACAAGTGAAGAGCCAGTAAGCTTACAGGCTCGGAATTTTGTATACCGGGTATTCGTTACGATAGCTACGACCTGTCATTTAGTCGTTATCGTTACTTTCTTCAAGTCCAAAAATGATGGTAAGCTCATGGTCATTTTTCTATTTCATAATTGAGGTTCAATTCAAGAACAAACAAGGAATTTACAAAAGAGCTCCATGAGAAGTCGCAGCTATGGCAACGATTACACGGTATGCAAAACTTCCAGCCCATAAACTTACTGGTTCTCCACTTGTGACTGCAAAAAATTAAAGCTGTAGAAGAACATTGTAGAAAACTAGTATTTTTTGTTACACACACTACTTTTAAAGGTTACATATACAATTTTCAGAATAATTTTGGAACCAACAAAAAATGTTTAGTTTAACCAATCTTCAAAAAAAAGGACACCCTTAAAGTTATACTTCATACAACACATCATAATGATATCGCTCACACTACTTCCAACATTACACCCCTATCATTCTGGGAACTGCCTACTACATAAAAACAATTTTCCTGACCGTTCCATTGGCAATAATTCATAACAACAGGGCAGCGTCAAAGCATCAAGCGCTCTTCTCGTTTATTTTGCATTTTCCGCCGAAATTGCTTTTTCCGTCACATTAATTTGTTTTCTATTAGCGAATGCAGCGACAGCGAAACGGGGATTTTCACTTTAATTCGAAACAACGCGTGTTTTCCCGCGAGAAAGATACACGAAGTCGAACGCGTAAGCAAACAACTTCCCGTCTGATAATTGTCTGTTACGTTCGATTTTTGCCGTATTCAATTATGACGACAGCCATTCGGTTTCGAGGGTGGTTTCCATGACGATGAATATTTAAATTGAAGCGCGGCGTTTCAACCCCTTCGGGTCTTCGCTTCTTATGGACGAACGGATTGCGCGACATTAATTCGTCTCGTCAAGCTCCCCCCTTCGGTTCTAATCAAAGGGAATTAAATTCGGGAAGCTTTCAGGGTGGCAAGTTCCAAGGTTACCTTGGCGTGACGTTTATCGCTGTGCGTTTGTAGAAACTTTGGGAATTAGGTGCTGTTCATCGACTTGCTACTTACCATTAGCATATTTCATTAGTTTCTGGGGAAGGAACGTGTTAGTGACGATGAGATCAACTTGTAAACCGATTCAATCCCACAAAGGATTGAGGGGGTACAAATTTGGAGATGGCGTAAAATTAACCCTCTATCTAAGGGGGAAATACGTATTCCACTATTCCTGAAGAATCTTATGGTGTCCATAACGATCACTGAGCATATAGCGAAACATCAAAGAAGTTTCATGAGAGACTAGAAAAATAAATACCAACCGTTTGAAAGACAAGGAATAATTTATATGTACTGAGTGACATAGAAATTGCAACACCAAGAAGGAGTAGGATATTTTTGTTGGAACTCGGTGGATTTGTTGGGCTACCATTAAATAATAATTGATTAACTTTTAAGATCAAGTGATAATATAATAACAACACACACATGTCACATTTGACAGTTATTATTTTTGCTAGCTTTTTCGATTTGTATTTATCGTTGGATTTGTTGTGTTTTTCATTGTTAATTAACATTATTTCGATTGTTATTCAGTTGTGTACGTGTTTGGTTTGTTTGGTCATACCTACAATACGGCAACGAGTCAATTACCACCAATTAAGCGAATTCGATAGAGGAATAAATTTGTAAATCGAAACCGGTTTACTGTAGTGCGAGTGCGTCGTGCATGGTTTGAATACAGTCAGGAACGTCGTAAAAGGAGAACCGGTGCTTAAAAAACGAATGATCGTCAAGATCGTTGCTTAAGACAACCGTCATTTAGAAATCGATTTTCCTCTACTCGGGCAATTAGTGATCAATGGTTTGGTGAAGAAGGACGCCATCTAACCCTTAGAACGGTCTATCGCCGAATCCCAAGTTTTGGGTTAAGATCATGTCGTCCACAACTTGTGCTTCCTTTGACTGACGAACATTGTCAGCAGCGGTTACAATGGTGCAATGAGAGAGCTCATTGGAATATTGAATGGCGTGGTGCTGTCTTTAGTGACGAATCTAGATTTTGTTTAGGCATGCACGACGGTCGTAAGGGAGTCAGAAGAAGACGGGGTGGACAACGGAATCTTCAATTTGCAGTTGAGAGCCACGTACACCGCGCAGTGGGTGTTATGGTTTGGGGCGCGATCACTTACGGTAGCAAGTCTCCTTTGGTGTTCATTCGAGGGAATATGACAACACAACTATATATTGCGAAGGTGGTTGAAGCACATCTTCTGCCATACTTACAAGAGCTTGGAGATCCATTATTCCAGCAGGATAATGCACGTCCTCATGTAGCAAGGATTTCTTTGAACTTCTTTGAACAGGCCCAGATTAATCTTTTGCCCTGGTCTCCAAGATCTTCAGATCTTTCACCCATTGAACATGTTTGGGACATGATGGGTAGAGGGTTGCAAAATTTGCAGCGCTCTTCTTTGACTTTGGGGACTTGAGACATGAGGTGCAACTTACATGGGACGCAATACGCCAAGACGAAATAAACCATCTTATTCGATCAGTGCCACGGCTTGTAAATGAATGTATAAATCAGAGAGGCCACTACTCACATTATTAACAATAATTATTAAATATTGTTTAACTAATAAAGATTTTCCTCCCAAACTTTGATCATTTATTATTATAACATTGGTGAATATTACAACCAAATTTCATTCAGAAATTTCAACCCCATCTTGGTGTTGCAATTTCTATGTCACTTAGCATATATTAAGATCCTGAAAGTTCTTGAAAGTGGAACAAGTATAGGAGCTGGAAAACCCAGAAGAACTCACACAAAAAATTCTAATTACAATAAAATCGGCGTTAAAACTTCATTAAAATTTCTCCAATGACTCGTCAACTTTCAGAACCTTCAGCAGTATCGCGCACTAATTATCCGAAACCGACGCTTCTAAATGCTCGTTATATCGAAAAGAAAAGCTGAAAAAACGATGAAGAGTATTTAGTTGCGCCTTCGCGGAATCTACGCAACAAAGCGGCCGCCTTCGGCTTCTTCCTATTTCGCCCTCGTTAACGCAAAATACCCTCTTTACGCATCTATCAAAAGCAAATTTCCCCCATTTCGCCTCGCACGCGCTTTCGCGTTACAAGAAAGAAGTTTCCTCGTTTCCTCCGCTTCCCCGCGTTTTCTTCTGCATCCTACCTTATCTCTTCTGCTTATTTAACGCGGAATCGACATAGTTACAAGCGCCGCTTGGCTCCGCTCGCGACTCATGGAATATTTATCGAGCTCTTCAACCGTGCTTGTTATACGTCAGGGTGGGCTAATGAGGCAGAAGATGAGGGTTCAAGTTATACCCGAAAGGTACTACGCTCGCTGGGACAAGAAACGACAGATCGGAAAGAAACGGCGAGTTGTCGGTTGGTTTGACGAAGGAAAAGCTTTCCGGTAAGCCGACGTCGGAACTTTCCGAGCGAAAATAATCTTTTGAGGAAAGTGATGAAAATTACGTTTATGTGGATATACGGGAGGTTAGGGGGATTTCGGAGAGGGGGATGGAAATCCGATTAGATTTGAATATTCCATCAACAATGTGATACAAAAAGAAGAAGAAAATAATCGGAGACGTTGGTATCTGTCGGAGGAACTCGTGCGCAAAATAAGAAAAATCGACGGAAAGCGGCTGGGACGAGACGTGCTTTTAATACGCGTTCCAGTTAGATATTTACATTGACAAGGGTTGAAAGTAAGAAACTCGGAGGGTAAACAAATTTCATTTCGTTCAGCTTCAACGATCTCTGGCTACGATGACTTTCAGTCCCCTTTACCATACAACACGGGCAGAAAGTAAAGAACTTTGATATTATAATTTCGAAAGACATCGTTCCGGAAGAGGAAAGCTTCAAAACAGACAGAAATTGGTAGGTTTTCATGAATGATTTCGTTAAGAGGAATTTTTTCGCCATTGTGTGCCTTGTGTGTTACTAATTGATATGGACGTCCTGCTGCCCCTACTGCCAGCTACCTCAGGAATACTGAAACTGTATTTATTCTGTATTCCTGTGCTTAACTAAATGAATTTTCATAATCCCTTTTATTCTTTCTATGGGTAAGCTTCTAAATGTATGGGAGAAGATAGGAATAAGGTAGTTAAAATAATATATCAAATAAATAAAATTACCGTTACCACACCTTCCGGAAATAATTCCAGTTACGTATTTCGACAACTGAGTTGCCATCCTCAGTCCAAAACTGAATTCCCCCAATTTTTCACTGATAATGGTAACTTAGATGCCGAAATACGTACCAGGACTTATTTCCGAAAATGTGACAAGAGTTCTTATTTGCAATAAGACGTTATGTTAAGGACGAGTATAATTGCTTGATATGAGGAATTAGTTCCGATACGTATGGTAAGGGATAATTTTATTTATTTTATATATGAAGAAGATGATTATGTATTTTGAAAGCTTGTGTAACATCATTTTTCTGCACGCTGGTAAATTGTATTTGCGTTATATGCGGACTGCCTGCCGCTTACTCACGAGTTTCATATCGGTGATGTTCTCCAAATTCTCTTAACAGTCCATCATAATGCTTTCTCGCAAAAGAAACACACTCATATGTATATACAACGAGATCAAGGTAAGTATTCCGTCTTTTTCTTAGAAGAAATATGCTTCGTAAACACTACTTCTGTAACACAAAGATTCTTCCTGTAACTAACGAATTGTTCCAGAAAATGATCTCGTACACAATTCTGAAATTAAAATAAGCGTGATACGCCGCTAAAGCTGCGTCCACTGGCACTTCACTGCTGGTGGTTCTCAAAGCAAACAACATTGTTGTCATCTGCTTGATAACCTTTTAACATGTTCCTTCCAGATCTAATAATTCGTGTATCACAACTGCAAGAAGCGTCGAATGATTCGCTGATGAGAGCCTGTTACCACTGAAATTCAAGACAGCTCCCTCAGCTTTCAATGATCATTTCAACAAATGTATTTCATTTATATTAACTTCCAGATCATTCCTTTTTAACCAGTAAGTTCGTTCAAAGTATTTATTGTTGCGGTGTTAAATTTGAGATTATCAGGTCTGTATACGAGTATACGTATCATTAGTAGGATTCGACAAACGAGTACAACGTGCAAGTTATGTAGTTGGTGTTCAATCAATCCATTAATTACTGGATTCAGTCGTCTACTGTCTTTTTTCATCAAACTTTCCCCCTCGTTCCCTGTGTCTGTTCTGCGCATGTTCACATAAGAGAAACTAATTAAAGTCACACAATAGACAGAAGCGACAAAGAGTGTCGGCACCTTTGATGTTGATGTGGTCGATTTGAATGTCCTCGAAATAGCTCAGAAGTTAGCTAACGCCATTTCGAAAATACGAAGAGTGCACATTTGTTCGTATTAATTGAAAAATATTAGAGTTTTGGATATGTTAAAAGAATAGTATTTGCTAAAACGTTAAATCAGTGATACACAACAATAATCGTATGTTTTAATTTTAATCTGCACACACCATCCCAGAATAATAACATTAATGAAGTTAGCCAAATATAACAGTGTCGTCGTATTTAGAACATGGTTCCCGGCCATGCACATACAGAATTTACCACAAGATTTTCTAACTTTGACGCTTCTGTCTACTCTGTGTTACAGTGCATTAACAGTTGGTCTAGGTTGTTTTTGATTACTTAACCTAATATTTTCCACCGCTTTTCATCGCTGAAATGGAGGACCACAGCCGTTTATCAGTGATAAACAACTGACTTTGCACTCTTTTACTGATAAACGACTGTGGTCCCTCATTTCGGCGATGAAGAAACGATGGAAAATGACGGGGTTAAGACATCAAAAACAACCTATGCCAACTACCTAACTTATACGTTGCACTCGTTTGTCGAACGTTAATCACTAGTATACAGTAAAGACAAGAACGGTCAAAGAATAGACCTTTGTTAAATACCCCTTACAGTACATTTCCAATCTGATGTAATGATCGCACCTTTGTCCGTAACTGTAACACACGGTTGACGGTCTCTTAAATATAATTTTATTAAGTCTTGTATGTTTAAATATTCCCGAAGGAAGTGGAACCATGAAGGGAGTATTACTATTTTTGGTTACTATCGGTTGGTCTGAGAAGGACGAGGGAAACTAAAGAAGCTGAGGAATGAAGAAAAGCGGAACAAGAAAAAATACTGGGCAAGCCTTCCCGGAGGCCAAACGTTTTCTGAGGAATTATGACCCAAAGAGATCAAGACCCTCATCCGCCTCAAATCAAATGAAGGATCCTAGTATGTGTTCTACCTGGACATTTTACATTCAATGAATGCCTACTGAGAATACGCTTAGTGAATAACAGTACTTTTAGGTTTTGCAAGAAGACAATTGAGACTCGGCAACGCATTTTAAAATAGTGCTACTTTTTGTACCACTTAAGGGTCCGATATCTGAGATACCGCCAGATATAAGATATATGGTCACTAAATTCGATCGAGTGTTGGCAGTTTGTGCGGGCATTCAAGCTTGAGAAAGAATTGTAACACCTCATTATTACATGTTACTGTAATGTCGGCTTGACAATAAAAGACTGACGGGGACCTTTTTTACTATATTTCACGTCGTCAAGGTTACCGCTTTTTGCATTTCGATATATTCATATTCATATTCTTTATTAATATCTTGCTACATAGCAGATATGCGTACAATGTCTAATTATATAAATAATTATAATGCGTACACATAAGAGAACAAAAAATGAAAGGTATATTTTTGTTTATATATAAACAAATGTTGATAATGGCCTTGTAGAGCCCATCGCAACGATGCCTCAGTTTTACTTTCAAGGTGCTTTTTTTCTTTAGACCTAGTTATAAGTGTGATCAGCATATTAAATACATTTCGAAGCACCACTTTCTGGGAGTTGGTTTACGTATATTATAAACGAAACTGGCCTTAGAACCGAACCTTGCGGTACACCCCTGTGCACTCCTTCCATCCAAGGACCAAGATCCATTAAACACTACTTGCTACTAATATTTTTCCTATGCCTAAGAAAATTCATATAGTTCAATGTAGCCCATGCCTGATCAAAACCGTTTATTCTTACTAGATAATCGCTTATTCCTTCTGGCATCAAATTAGTACTGTTATTTTCACGTACGGGTTTACCAGTTTTATGTTATTACCTTCCACATGGCTTTTTATTGTTAGCCGCAGTCTCTATGTATCTGTCAGTCATTAGTTTTTTTCTTTCCTCCTTCTATATAAATTCTTAGAGCTTACGTACGCCATTCTCGTATTATCATTAGGTTGTGCCATGTATATTTTATATGTCATCGATATATGTAGATATATATAGAGGTTTTTACGTAGTCCTAATTGTTTTAGTGCCTCGTGTAGTATCCACGGTATTTCGCCTGTCAACCGTATTATTACTGAAATGATGTGCGCCTTCCTTACTCGCCATATTTGTTTAATTATTATTGTTATTATTACTATCACCATTATTTATAATATTCAGTATTGTATTCGTTGCTATAATCATTATGAAAGCAATCCACATCCCATCATCTTCGACTTCCCAATTTTCCCAACTTCGACCAATTTCCCGCTTCCCGACAAAACCAGGGCGGTATTTCGTCAAACATATTTATAGCACCGCCGGAATCGAATCATAAACGTTTTTCTCCAGCAAGTAAACGGTCGAAATTTCGCTCGGCGAAGTGGTCCCGCGGGCTTCCCGTTAACTTATCTTCGCTCCGCTCTTGCAAAAATTCACGCGAGCCACAGCGGTAAAGACGCCGACCGATTCGGCTCGAAGCGATCGAAATTCGATACCTCGAATCCGGGAACTGCACAAAAGAGAAATTTACATCCGTCGTTTACCGGTCGGTGGCGTTCTAGATTAAAAAGTGAACCGATTTCAAGAGAAAGCGGTGCGTGTGGTTAAGGGTATTTTACCCGCACGTAGGGAGAATTCTTTTATTTGTGTATGAAAAAAATGAATTAAAAGTTCAGTAAGTTAGTTAATCAAGTGAGTTAGTTTACATATATACGATTTGTAGTGGAGAACGGCTTACTATCCAATAAGCAGCAGCTTAAACATATCTGGTGGAGGTGCCGGAATTAATAAAAAAAAATGATTAAAACTTGCCTTTGGCAAATAAAATAACTGATCTGCATGAAAACTATCAAATCATTTCTTAATATATTAGACATATTCCCAATTTTCTTATGAAATCATCGCCTGCATCCTATTGAAATTCCCTATTTTAAACAAACTTTCTTCTTCTCAATGACAGTATAATTCTCCAAACAATTTCGCTTAGAAAATAACAGCGACCTGCATGTCAAACAATTGGTGCTTTAATAGGCTACATAGTCACTAACATCGTCCATCTTTTTCGAGTTCGAAAACGTTTTACTTTTATCGCATATAAAGGCCTTAGTTCCATTGCTTTCAATAAATGATATCAGTTCCTTGTGCGGTGTGGAATTAATTGAGATTATTTCTTCGGAGTCTTGGACAGTAAAGGTGTAATTAATGAAACACAATAGTACATGAATTGACGTTTCAATATTTATGCATATACAGTGTGTAAAGCGATGGGGTATACAAGAGGAAATTTTTTTAAAATATTGATTCATGAAAAAATTTATTCTTCATGATATTTTTTGCTTGCTTTGAAAGTACCAATAACGTTTCGATAATCTAAAATTTATTTCTAGAAATCTGGAAAAATAATAAAATAATTTTTTTTTATTGTAACTAATCTACATTCTAATCAAGTATCAATAAGACATAAATAAATAAATTTTATTTATTATAAACTGTCATTCTACATAATCTCCTCCGTTTTCTGCACACCTTTCCGCTGTATTCCTGAATTCCATATAAACCTTCCCCAAAGTTTCCAAGTTAACTTCTCTAACCGCTGCAGTTATTCGTTGTTTTAAAATTTCTACATTATTTCCTACAGGTTCTTTCATATACTGTTTGTTTAAGGTGTCCCCAGAAAAAGAAGTCCATGGGAGACAAATCTGGCGATCTGGCAGGCCAATGCATTGAACCATAACGGCCAATCCACCTCTCAGGAAATTGCTGGTCTAACCATGCGCGAACTAATAAGGTGCTGTGGGCTGGACATCCATCTTGTTCATAATAAATGTTCTCCAAATTCACGTCTTGTAGTGATGGAATCAAAAAATTTCGTAGCATACTTAAATAACTATGTTGATTCAAATTTTCGTCAAAAAGTAGGGCCCAATAATTTTATTAATTAACATTCCGCACCAAACATTAACTTTTCGATAATGCTGATTTCTCGTGTTGATTTTAAAATTGGAATTGTCTCGTGACCAAAATCTGCAATTCTGTGAAGACACCACACCGTTTGTAGAAAAGGTACATTCATCGGAAAACAATATGCGTTTATGAAAGTTTCTGTTTTCCATTAGCTTCTCACCAATCCATAAACAGAAGTCCAGTCTCAAAGCATGATCTGGAATCTCAAGGGTATGTCTAAATTTTGGCCTAAACGGATAAATTTTATTTCTTTTAAAAATTGTTTGTAATAAAGTGTGACTGACATTAAGCTCCGCTGCCCTCTGTCTTAATGATAAGCGTGGATTGTCTTCAACGGACTGCAGTGCCATAATAGTTACCGCATCATTTTCATTGTACACCTTTCTCATCTTCTTTTTGTCGACCACCGATCCTGTTTCGTCGAATTTTGCAATTAATTTTTTAAGAGTCATTTTTGTTACAGCTACATCTGGATACTTTTGATGAAACAAATTAATTGCGTACTGATATGAAACATCACCAATACCGTAACATTTAACTAAATAAATTCTTTGCTGTAACGTTAGCATTTTTGCAAGTCAGTTTGACACATGGAGTGTTTTGTTTGTGGTTTGATAGCAATACGCTATCTTGATTATAATGTAGAATGATAACTTCCAATAAAAAAATTAATTTTATTATTTTTCCAGATTTCTAGAAATAAATTTTAGATTATCGAAACGTTATTGGTACTTTCAAAGCAAGCAAAAATATCATGAAGAATAAATTTTTTTCATAAATCAATATTTAAAAAAATCTCTCTTGTATACCCCATCGCTTTACACATTGTTATATATCAGAGTGATGTACTGAGAGTTAAATTGTAGAATACATATACAACTAACTACACTCCATATGACTTAGAGTTAATTTAAAAATTTAAAATTTGTTGAGGTGGGGATGCAACATGTATATTGTATGGGCCTTATGGCCGTCTAAAGTTGCATAAACAAAAGAATTTTTCAAGAAAATGTAAATATTGGTACAAAGCGATTTTAATTACCCAATAAACCATTCTGATGAAATAGGTAAACGAGTCTAGGTGGTTTTATTTTGTAAAATGTTTTGCTGTGCTTTAGATTAATTCGTTTATTCTCTAAACGTTTTGATCTGAATACGGCACAGGTTACAGTTATCCAATCCAAATCAATTCAAATTTTGAAGTTATTGTTGACATAAGAGAACATTTCTATGAGGCGAGAGAATAAGAAATTTAAAGAAAATAATCTACCCCTATAATGATAGACCACCCTAATACTCACTCACCCATTTCTAAAGACCTCTGCGCAAAACTAACGTAATTAAGGAAATTATTACGTGAGTTAATGTTTTAAATTTAGGCATGTATATGGGTACTGAAAGTGCCGAATTACTGCGGAGAAAGGTCGGATTTCAGCGGTCGCTTTAGAAACACCTGCGCGCTTTATAAAGTGTATGTTGTGCCGTAGTTTTGGTAACTTTCAGGTAGGTACGGAAATCGTTGAGGATATACATTGCGCGCCGGGGCTTTTATGTGGTTACTTTACTGAAACGATTCAGTTGGTTATCTCACTCGGTTAATTTTTGTTCTAATTATGAACTGAAGCTAAAATATTTGGTGTGTCGGTTTCAGTACTAATATTTATATTGCAAACACAAGGCAAGAAACGTACAATAAAAGTACATAGTTGATACCTGGAAGAAGCACGAGAAATAGAATCAACTACATATTGATGATAACTAGAGTTGCTCACCAGCACCAACGAGCAGTGGCGGAGGTTCGATACAACCTTCAGTATAACTGGCAGTCTCAATGAGATCTATTGTGTATACATGTACGCTTCCGTAAATGGTTTATTTTAAAAATGTTGCTTACGTCGCGAGGACGACCAATGTTGGACAAAGTTATAAAATTTATAGCAGAAATGCCGGACCTAAATTATGGTGACGTTAAACTTCAATTTGTAGTTTGTAATATCCCTGGAATGTGTCGATCCAAAAGGAATTGTCAAGGTCACGTAAATAGCAAACAGCATTCTTCAAAAAGAAGTTGCATACAACACTCTGAAAATTTTTAATTTAATTTATGTGTTACCTTTATTTGTATTTATGTAATCTATCGTTTAATTTACTAGACAAGGAAGCCTATGTCTTCTTTTGGAATAAATATTTGTACTGGAACTTAGTAAGTCGGGCATCGTTACAAAGATTTTGTGCCATCCATTCGAAGTTACTGTTAAATACATTGGAAAAGTTTGAACTTTCAACGAACCAACTGTTAATGTTTATGAGTGATGGTGCCACAAATATGCTTTCTATAGGCAGATCTGTTAAAAACATTGTGCCAACTTGTTACATGTTACGCGTAAGATTCATGCTTTCCGTCTTGTACGGGTAGTATTAGAAAATGTTATCCCCAGGTAGACGCTTCAATAGCGCATGCAAAAGCAGCGTTTGTCAAATCATCAAAACGCGTTCCCGAATTTCATGGACTCGCCTAAGTCACCAGAGTCAATTCTTACACATTGGGGAACATGGTTACAGGCTGCGTTTTACTATCATAAATATTTTGAGAATATTAAGAACGTGGTTTTAAAATTTGACCCAAAGGGAACCAGTCGAAATTTCAAGATAGTCGGGTTAAATCGGATTAAAAAACTATTCAGAACAATTACTTCCGACTAGTGGAGGCACTAGAAAAATTACAAAATCCTTCGGTGTAGTTAGTGGAATCTCTGCAAATAGTGCAACATGTTTATGCACAGATAGCAGTAGAAGACGCAAAAAGTTTGTGTTCTACAAAGATTTGAAACTGTTTTAGTGAAAGATTCTGATTTCGGCACATTAAGACAAATTTATGAACGTGCATCAACAGAACCGTTAAGTTGTTTCCAAAGATTATTTTAATTACGCTAATATATCGTCAGTAGATGTAGCAACGTTCGTTTCCTGCACATAAACACATTGGTTCCTCACGCCGCACTCAGTTTGCTGTAACAACTGTGGAAACATATCTATTATGTTGCAGATATTGTACAGATGTTATTCAATTTGTGATTTCACGAATGACTCTTAAGACGGTAAGTGTTTGAGCAAGTATTGTAATTTATTTCTGACCATTTATTTTATATGTAAACTTTTATGAGCCCGCCTCTGGCTGTTGACGCAAATTGAGCAACTCTAATGATAACATTATGCACAGAGGAGCAAAATAGTGCATGTTTTATTACATCAAAGATGCGAAGGTAAATTCTTCTCAAACTTGCTCCATTTCGGAATGCTTCCAAACACACATACAATCCGATTTATTATTTACAAACTTATAGGAGTTTCAAGCAGCACGACAAGTCGTGTTAACATCTCATCACAAAAACATCCCGTCTTATTTATTTATCAGTTCCTCCACTACTCTACTGTTGAAAATTTTATATAGTTTTGACAGGAAAAGTCACAAAAACGTTATCACATCCTCTCTTTCCGCCCTGAATCTTTTCTAAACTCATTTCCGTGGCATATTATTCGCTTGTTCTACATTTTTACGTCTTCCTTCATATATATCGCGTCAGCTATAAATTTTTCTAAACGACGATAGAATATTTCGCGCGATCATTTAACGTTACCCTACGAACGTGATATTTCGCCGGATCGCCTTCCTCCGACGTTCGAATAGGTTTACCGCAATTTTCATCTCCGGCGAGCATACAAAGTCATCGTGGTCCGATGTTCTAATCTCGCCGAGATTTCGCCGGGAAATTCACGAGCATCGGCAGTCATAAACAGTAAATACAATTTGCACGAGCGCGGTCGTCTTTATTATCTTTTTCGATTTTTATTTGGTCGATTTTTCGGGGTGAAAAAGCGCTTACGTTAAGCGGTAAGAGGAAATGATGCCGTGGATGCACCGGAAGAGGAAGCTGGGATAAAAATTAAAATCGTAAAGTGGTTCTGAGGACGCCTCGCGATTGCTTGCGTCGTAAAATCTTATCTGGTCCTTTTATTACGGGAAATGTGTTTGCATTGGTTTTATGAGTGCCTGGGTGTAAAAGTTGAAATTGGATATTTTATTGGAAGTTTCAGGAGAATTGAAATTAGGCGTAATAATTGAAGAAAAAGAAAAACAGAAAAAAGACGAACGCGACCCTTTGAAGTCAGAATACCAAAGAAAAAGAGTCACTTATCGCATTATGCCTTGGCGATGGGTTGAACTACGTTCACTATAATTAAACTGGGCAAATGTGCGGTATGATGAGTTATTTGTCCTTTATCGTCTGTTATATAATATTACATTTTGACAAGAACAGATGACCTATCCCACCGCATATTTGCCCGGTTTAACTATAACGGTTTCGGCTTATAATTTTATACGAAAGGGTGGATGGACTTATATATACAGTGACTGACAAAAAGGGACAACTTCGTAGTATATCAGTTTAATGTTCAACGATCAGCAAAAAAAAATTTTAAGAAATGTTATTCCGTTTGGCTCAAATACATCGACGACAGTCATATTGTAATGTTTCCAAAAAAAAGAGCTTCTGGTAAATGAACTATTACGTCTTCTTATTGCAAACACCCAGACAGAAGTACGGACAAAAAGAGAAACCACGGCTTTCTTCGCACAAAATGAAAACTGAGGAAAGTCATTTTTCAACTTCAATTAATACTTGGAATGCCCCCTTTTATGACTGCTTGGAGTCGTCGTGGAGTGCTCTCCACGAGGTTTCGGAGAAAACACACATCTACTGTTGCCCAAGCTTGCCTCAACGCCGTAAAGTAAGAGTCTTTGTTCGATACATTTATTTTCTTAATCTTTTCGTCGATAATTAGCCATAGATTTTCTAGGGGATTGAGATCCGGTGATTATGCAGGCCACTCGAGAATTTTTATTTTATTTGGTTTCACAAACTGTTGATTCTTCTTCGACATATGTTTTGGATCATTGTCTTTGCTGGAAAATAAAGTTATTTTCCAACCCAATCCGAAGTAAGTATTCCTCCAAGTTTTCACTAAGAATACCGATGTTCCTATCATCAGTCAATAGGTCGTTGATTTTCACTAAATGGCCTATTCCTGATCAAGCAAGGCTACCCCAAATCATAATACTACCACCACCGTGTTTCACAGTCCGCCGCAAATGACGCTCTTGATATTCTTCCCCGGATTTTCTCCATATTCGCAGCCTTCTTTTTCGATTGAACAATTCAAATTTGCTCTCATCGGTCCAAGGAACTTTTTCCAGAACTCAATTAACATATGCAAAATGAAAAAGATGAAAATAATGGTTTAAGGGATATAAGCTTTATTTCCATTCGATTTCCCACAATTTCACTCCAGTAGAAAACTAAAACCGTGTAAAATGGGGTAGATCTGGGCTACATTATTTGAGAATGAGTTGCCATTACAGGCATTAAAACATGGGATATACTGCTATGATTTCGAAAAAGAACCGCCAATTATTTGGTCGTTTGGGCCTTTGGAAATAAATCAAAGACGTAGTCGTTACATTTATTTGGAATTACTGAACTTGTTTTCACTGTAATATTAACAAATCTCCCTGGTTAATGCTGAATGGTTCAGTACTGTTTCTTTGCCTCAAGTGCTCCAAAATGTTCGGGTAGGGACCCAAGAGGTAGGATCGTCTTGCAATTTGAACAGTATTTAAATGCTCAAAACATTGAAACAACAGGTCATTCGTCATATAGTCTTGGCTTGGCACCTAATGATCTCTTTTTGTTTCTACGTATAAAGGATAAGTTAAAGAATTTACGTTTTACATCGGCTGAAAAAGGGGTAGACGCGTTTAAGAAAGAAATAAGGAATATAACGCGGAAAGATTAGAAATGATATTTTGGATATTCGTGTTTACAGATGCAAAAATACATTGACTGCGAAAGGGAACGCTTTGGAAAATTATGAATAAATGTGTATTGCCAAAATATCGTCTACTACCTTACTTGGTTCAGCGGAAGGAGAATAGCCCTCGTACATATTTTCTTGCGAATTACAAGCCCTTCTTCTTCTTGTGTTTATTGATAAATGGCCGTTTACGAGCGAAACGGCTCTGCATACCAGCCTCACAGAGCCCCCTCCGAATTGTTTTCTGCGATACACTTAGTTCAAGCTTTCTTAGATCGCTCGTATTGCTATATATGGATTTGTTCTAATCTTTCGTACTACAAGAGTCATCGTAATAAGTAGTCCCCCGTTTCCTTCCTCTTCCCTCTCGGTCCACAACACACCCGATCTCAGAAAACTTTTTCCACAAATTTTCCACTTGAGTGTTATTCACTTCAAATTTTTTGGCTACTGTTCTCTGCGGAAAACCTTTTTGAATGTAGTAACCAATTTCCGTATTTGAACACAAATTTGTGTCCCATCCATCTTAGCCGACGATTTTTCGCATCTGAACAATGACCCAGCGAATGAAGTAAACATACATAACAAGATCGCAAAGGATGCTAAACAGAGTACAGTAAGATTTAGCTCACCCGTCACCTCAGTGACAATAGTCTGCTTATTTTGTCACACACTTAAACGAAACTTTACGAAATACATTACGGCAAACTAAACTCATATAAAATAATGTAAGAATTGACATTGAATGCTAAAATTAAGTTAATACAGGGCATGTTAGCAAAAAGGCGAACAGCTTTTCAAATATTTCTTCCAAATATTTCAAATGTACACTAGAAAAGTGAAGTGGTCGCTTTCTTTTGTCAGTCACTCCATATAAGTACATGTAAAATCAGAAACCCTTTTCTACCGATTGGGTGTAAGGTAGGTAGTTTCCATCTACTTGTATACGAACTCTGCCCATTCTTCCTTGTTTCCTGCCAGTTTCTTTTTCGTGGCCCAGGGAGATCCTTTTTTCCCTAATATCTCAGCTATTTGGTCATTCCAGGTTTTTCTTGGCCTGCCTATTTTCCTGTTGCTGTCCACCTTCGCTTCCCATATACTCCTCACTGATCTCATCTTATTCATTCGAATCAGATGCCCGAACCACCTTAACTGTTGTTTTTCAATCCTTTTGTTTACTGGTTCCACGCCAAAGTCTTGTCTGATGTCATCATTTCTTATTGTATCCCCTTCTTGTTACGCCTTTAACTCTTCTGATGTATTTCATTTCTATTGCCAGGATTGTACTTCTCTGTGCTTTTGATAACACACAGCTTTTACTTCCAAAGGTTAGTATTTGTACATATATTGATTTATATACTGACATCTTAGTTTTCTTCCTTAAATCTCTCTTCCAATTGAAGGTGTCTTTCAATGTGTGGTACCTTTGTGTGGCAGTACTTATTCTGTCGTTTATATCTCCTCTATTATGCACTTTCACTCCTATGTATTTGAATACGTTCACTTGTTCCAATTTCTCATTGTTTATCTTTATATTTGTTTCCTTTTCTGTGTTTCCAATCCGCATGACTTTAGTTTAGTCATTATTTATTTTCATTGTTCTTTTGCTGAGTTGTTCTTCCCACTCCTTGAGGTTGTCTTTCAATTGCTGTTCATATGCTGCACATACCATTAGATCCTCAGCGAAGGTATACTGAATTACTGAAAAATGCAAGCGTATATCACCAGAAACATTTGAGATGGTCAGAAGAGAATTTCCAAATAGGCTATTTTATTGTTTTCAACAAAATGGTGCACGATATAAACATTTAATTCACTAATTTGAATATTTTTTTGAATAAAAGTTGATAATCTTACATTATCTTATATTTTTTCTGTTAATGCCAAATGTTAAAGCATGTTATATCATTGAATTCGCAATGAAAATATCTTTTCAATGATGTGTCACAAATGGTATCATCCCATTTAATTAACATTTTTATGTTGTGAGTGAGGAGGTTTAAGGAGGTAAGTTTAATATCATGATATATCAATCAAAATGGTTATCCCTCGGAACAAAATTGATGTATCTTTACATTTTTTTAATAATTCTATAAATTTCGGATGTAGGCCGCCTAAGAAGATGTCAAATGAACACACTGTATTAATAGAAATAATTAAAATATATTAATACTCAAATTTTATGAGTGCAGCAGTTAGGAATAAATGTTTCCAGCTTCCAAGAGCAACAAGTTATCTACGTACTGCTTTCATGAATATATTGCTATATGATTATCACCCAACACATATATACAAATGTAAATGCTTTTCTTATTTCAGACAATCATTTCCTCTTGTTTCCAGTAAAATAGACTAAAACTACCCGCACTTTAAAGAGGAATGAGGAGAATGTAAACACCAAAGGACACAGCCGGGTTTCAATGTTGAAACGAAATGAAGTGTTTTATCAACTATTAGAAAGCATTTGACCTATATACACTTTTGCCAAATTTTCAATTCATTAGCCGCCATATTGAATGAGTAATGGCAGATTATATAGTAATCGCTTTTGTCAAAACTGAACTAACAACGCGAAAATTCTGAAAAAATCATAAGAGTGCTGTATGCATGATAGTACACTCGTGTGAATTTTTCGTAAATTTTCCGTTGCAGAGTTCGCGAATAAAAAATTGTAACTTTCTGCAGTCAATTGTTTCATTCCTAACAATCCCGTTCAACTTTGAATTTTTCTACTAACGATGCGTCTTCTAAAGATATGCATTACATAATTTTTTCAGATTTTTTTACGCTTACTAGGCGAGTCATGCTCCAAGAATTCCGTTTATTGAATTAAATCCGATTTTGAACAATTTCAAATAACGAGACTTGGTAATTTATGAGATTTTATGCCAGTAAAATTTTATTACACAATGTATTCCTTGGACGAATAATTCCACGTTTATTCGATTGGAGGGGCGTTAGGTTAGGTTAGTTTAGAGCAGGTCGCAAATGATTTTCATCGCTCAATAGGTGATCCATGCTCCAAGCATTTACTGAATTAAAATCAATCAACAATTTTAACTAACGAGACTTAATCATTTATCAAATTCTATGCCAGTAAAGTTTTATTAAATAATTATACTTTTTCATCCAATATGGCGCCTATCGGGTTGTTTGGCAAAAACGTATGTAGGTCAAATGCTTTCGAATAGTTGATAAGAAGTTCGTTTGGGGAGCAGTTTCAAGATGGAAACCCGCCTATGCCCTCAAATAGAGCAAACGATGTTTAAGAAAACAAACATTCTCATCTACAAACATATGCAACACAGCAAATTTTCCAACCCAAAAGGGTTTCTGCATTCGACGCTTTCTTTAATTAATGATGCACTTCGCATATGCAGTCGGATACAAAATTAATAGCCGCGACGGCACACGCTCACTTAACTTTATAACATCCAAGATTAATAAACCGAACGTACACGTTTTAATCGCGAAAAATTCCACACCACCGACACCCTCTAGCTTCGCTTATCAAAGGAATTCCTCACTTACGCCCATTTATACGCGAGAAAAAAATCGCTTTACGGCGAACGCCTGTTACTTCTCCTCCCTTTATTAAAGCTCGATACGTTCATCGACGCTACACGCTGCATTTCCAGCATCACACCTCGAAACGGAAATCGGAACATAACGGACGGCATTGTTTCGAGGCTGAATAGAAACGGAACGAAGGCGTGTATCATAAATAGTAGCCGGCCGCATCGCAGGCGAAAGCTCCAAAAGAGACGTAGTTGGTACGTGTGCGAGCTTTCATTTGCATAATACGATCGTACGTAGGCGGGCGGGAAATTTCTCTACCGGCTAAATTTCGTTAATCGGGCATGATTCGGACCCTCCATTGTTATGAAAATTATGACTGAATTTACGCGGGTATATCGTCGTGTCGAGGCGGGTCTCGTTTAAACCGCCTCTGCGAAACTTGAGATGAATTTTAAGCGAATATGCAGGTATAAAATTGGAATGAGCGAGTTAAATGATGTTGTTTGAAGGTTTTCAGTAAAGTTGGTAAGTTTGAAATTTTAGGGGATGAATTTTACGGTTGGGTTTTGGTATTAAAAGCTGGATCGACTCGGTATACATGGATATATGTACAGCCGAGGACAGGGATACATTTTATGGCAACCTAAAGAATGAATTTGGTAAACGTCATTTAACAAAATACTCTCAAAAAGTATTTTTTACTTTCCCCTTTCCACTTTCCTATAAAAACTTTATTTCCAGTTCTGAACCCATAAGCAAGTTCAATACATTTCCCTCACATCTATCTATTTAAAAAGAAACGCAATCTGAAGAGTTGAATAACATATCATGTTGAGATAAGTCCAGGAATATTAACAACAATATTTGTCGATTCTTTTGGTGTCGTTTTTGGCGTTTAGTTACTATTAGAAAAGACTTTCATAACAGACTAACAATAACTAATAGCTAGGGTACGAGTATCTCGAGCATCAAATCTGAGATGGTGGCGTGTACCCTTTTAGAACATGGTTAACCTTTTAAGGACAACTATAATGGCATGTTCCAGACTAATTGATGATGATTGGTAATGCGCAAACATAAAGAGAATTTTATATTAATAATACTAAGAAGAATCTTTTATAAAACCTTGGCAAATGATTGCACAATTTGTTCTCACAGAATGAGATTCTAAGGAAATTAGCTTTGTAATGAAATGGAACCTTACATAAGATTTATTAACATTCATTGTAATTTCTTGATTATATACTAACATAAAGTAATTGCCCAAGTATATATATATATATATATATTATATACGTGTCATCATGGACTTTGGTTATGTCCGGTCTTTCGAGGTACAGCCTGTGCTCCTGTTATTGTATCGGTTTTAGCGTCAAGCGCTGAAACCGATACAATAACAGGAGCACAGGTTGCACCTCAAAAGACCGGACATAACCAAAGTCCGCGGGTGTACATTGACATTGAAAGAGCAGAGAAAATTGTAAAAGTGACTAGAATTAACGAAACAGCTATCTAATTTGTATTTCAGTTTGAACTTCCTTGAAAGTGACACCATTTAAAGCATGATTCTAGACTTCTACTCACTCAACAAGTTTAGTTAAGAGATAACCTAACATCGAAGACGTAAGTCGATGCATATATTTTGAGTACTGGGTACTTTTGATGTCGTCGTCGAGTATCGTATATTTCACCTTTGTGAAATTTATTTAGATAGAATAGCAGTCACAATTAAAGATAGGTCACCGAGTAACATTTGAATACAAGAGTAAAGTCAAAATTTCTGAACAAAAATTAAATTGAACCATATTTTTACAACCCCAGCACTAATTAAATTAAAGCAAAATGCATGGATCGCCTTTACCGGTTTTTTGGTTTCAGGAACCATCCAAATTAGAAGTTATCGCTGGTTTTCCGAATTTAAATTTGGTAGTATTCGTCTTGATGATGAATTTCTTTAAAAACGTCATTGTATTGTTTCCGAAAATATCAATTCTGTGCTTAGGATGATTAAGATGGATTGATACGTGAGTTACCGTGCAATAGAGTTTATCCCTTTTATTGGCAGGAGGAGATGTCCACGGTTTTGTATAAAATTTCGCTTGGCGAAACTTGCTTTAAATGTTTCAAAATAAATAGAATTTAGCACAAGTCGTATGAATGCGCAAAATTGGGGATACAAATTATAGCCGCTTCTTACGACTCACGTCGTTAAAACTTTAGATGATTTAGGAAGGAGCCACGTTAATTGCTATAAAATCATTTGTTCGAAGTTATCAATGAAAAGCAAAACGGATTATCATTTACATCGTACCACATCGATCATTTAAAATGGCAAAATATGGAATTAGTAGCTCATTGTCCATAAGAATTTACTTTGTTTTACTTGATATCTTTTCGACGCTTCCGATACCTATTTTGAACAAAAGAAAGTTCTTCGAAAACTACCAATGCATACCAAGGTATATTAGCTGCCAGAAAGAATGCTTTAAAAACCGATAAAAACATTTTATTGTATTCTGATCATTTCTAAGGCATTATTCGATGCAGGTCTCTTCAAGGCGACACAACTTATTCATTTCCAATGTACAAAATGACATAGGATATGCAATACTTCAATATTTTTAGTTTAACTGTTATCGTCAGTCACAATAACTTTACGTTTTTATTTTCATGGATTATAACTTCTATGCTGACCTATTTATCATCTTCCTTAAAAATATCAGCATGACATGTGCAAACTAATTCGACCTGATTCAGAATTTTTAGGATGAAGTAGTGGTAATTCTTACAATGGTGCTAGTATTGGAGATTACGTTCCCTAGACTTTGCACTTTGATGTGGTGGGAAGGCTTTTGTGCTTTTTCATCTCCCAGTGCCATAGATTAAATTAAAAGGAACAATAGTAATACCGTATCTTCAACAATGAAAATTACATCAAATGAAAATACTGAAAAATACTACTCACTCATACAAAACGCTATAACTAACGAACTCGAGAAGATACAGAAGATAATGAAAAACAGAAGAGCGGAAAAATACTTTGCATACATGTCCATACAGCGAGCGATGACTGCTTTTGATGACCTCTGGAATTAGATCGAAAGGAACATCACATTATTCACAATATTCCTTTAATTGATATTATCTATAAAAATAATTGTAATTGTGGTCACAAAATTTATGGAATTTCTCGGAATAAGCGTGCACAAGTACCTAGTACAAAAATTGTTTTCGGGTGGGATTTTCCGAAGTAGATAACCTAATCCCTTATTTCTTGTTTAATTTATCATCTTTGGCCTGAAAAATAAAGTGTGGTCCGATATATTTTGGACAAAAGACACGCTATGCCAATAGAAAGTTTAAAATTAATTAGGGCGGTAGCGAACTAGTCGGTAGTCGGCGAAAGTATACATACATATTTACAAAAATAGGAAGAGAATTATGAATGCAAATGGGGGCCCTATTCCAAATTCTAAATTGTTGTGCTATTAAATTAAATTCAGATCTAGTACAGGATCATTCAACCCTTACGATACGCTTCATAAGGCATAAATTCTTAGGTTTAGAATTGATATAAATACACGTTCCTTGGGGGTTCAGCGTCAACAATGTTTTGATATGCCCGCGCGGGCGTTCAGTGTGTGATGTTCATTGCACAGTGCTCGTTGTGTGGTTCGTCTTGTGCATTAGCCCCGGTTTTCCACTGAGGATGGCAACTTAGTTGCCGAAATACGTACCTAAATTTATTTCCGAGAGACGTGGTAGGGGTAATTTCATTTATTTTGTGAATTGGAAAAATGATAAGTCAAGCAAGAGTTTACAGAGATAGAGATGCAATCGGGGCTTCCAAACTTTAGCAGATTTAGATATACATACGCACACATATGTACATCTATTACTGCTTGATTCAACTCTCCTTTATTATCAGAAAACGATACTGCACTTTACTTAGGAATGCGTCGAATTTTTAGTTTATCTCTAGCTTTTATGGGGACATTGTCTAAAATTTGCTACGAGACCTTGTTTACGAATTTTGTTGTGTGAATCGTAAATATGCCGAAAACGAAGGAACTTTCAATTGAAATGCCCTCTACATTAATTAGTTAAACATAAAAGTGGCAAAAATAATTTCCAGATTTCGAGGGAACTGAAACTACCGAGAAGATCAGTTGACTACAACGAAATTTAAGACCAATACATGGCTACCAGGACATAATACCAGCCAAAATTAGGTCTGGCACTATTTAATAACGTAAAACACGCCCGTTCATACACAGCGTTGTGTTTGGATATGCGTAGAATGGGTCGTCGTTGTTATTAAAGCGCGAATTAGAATGAAATATCTTACGATAATTTACGACGCTTTTATAGCGTCAACACGAAAAATATTCTTGTCGTTTATTTCCTGTATATTCTCTAGAGTCTTGCTAGATAATTGCTTTTTTAAAATGAATCTTGAGACGAAACGATCATCCAACTCTAACAATAGGAACCACTCCAGGTAATTTAATACTTCGTTTTAATTACCGTTCCCTTCCTCTACTAGAACATTCCGTTTTAGTGAACTTCCGACATTATTAAATCGAGCAGGCAAGCGGCCAAGTGATGGAATCCAATCCAAACAGACGCCAGTCCTTTTCTCCCTAATTACACCGTATTTACGTTTTCTTCATTATATAAAACGCGCTCGAATAACAAGCGACGATATTAAATTCTACCTTAATTCAATTACGTTTGCGGATGCTGTCAATAGATATCTACCTTCGAGTGGCCGGAAACTTCTATCTAAAATTCGGGCTTCGCCGGTATCCACGTGCCATTTCTCATCCGAACGGTGACATTCAACGTTAAGCTCTCGCCCTCTCGCTTATAACTTCTCTCGGTACTCGGTGTGTGTTATTCGCAAACGAGTCCGGTTGGAATTGGTAAGGTAAGGTCAAATGTCACCGTTTCGAAGCGAACGGTGTAAGTTACAAATTTAAATTGAGGTCTTTGTTTTGGCTGAAGGAGTGGTGCTATTTCTGTAACTTAAGTGGATATGTTTGATTTAACGAGGAAAGTTTTCTTCTTTCCGTTGAGTTACACTAACAGCCCATGATATCTTTCAACGAATTTCCTTTCACAAAATAATACGTTTATTTTGTTTCACTAGTTAAATTGTAAACTGCGAATATTGCTTCGCCACGCACTGGCTTTCTTCTTTTCCCTAAAGAAACCACTTATTTTATTGTGAAAATGGAGTGTCAGCATATATCTACCCGATCAATACAATTTCCTCTGACGTCTTAGGCTAGTTGTTTATATATTGAGTGCGACTGTTAATAAATATACTTTAATATTTTTAAAATACATTGTATTCAAGTAATTCTTTGCATAGGAAATCACGGATGAGCTTTTACAATTCCAAACGTGGCTTAAGCCGCAAATAAAGATTTGAAGAAACCAGCGAAGTGTTCCCGTTTGTTCAAGGTCCCCGGTTTGAGGTCTTCTCGGTTTAATTTTATGCATTGGTCCGATCTCCGAGGGAAAATAGCAATTGAACGTGCGCCGTACAGAAGTAATATAATAGGTAAAGTTAATTAATACAGTTAAATAGATAAATGCAAATGTATATGCACACCGTCCCGCGACGATACTGAAGCGGCAAATTCGCGCTCGTCCTAATGTGCCCTATCCTTAACGGGATTTAAATGGGAATAAAGTAGATCGGTTTCATGGTCGGCTTGATCGCCAAAGCCTGTTCGAATGCGAGCGGTCTATTAGGAGCGAGTTCCGTCGAGTTTAAATTGGAATCAGAGGCGAGAGGATCGGATGTGGAGGTGTTCGATTTGGAAGCGTTTTTCTTTACGATTTGACGTAATTAAAATGGTAATGTTCTTGAGGATCGCAAGTTTTAAATTGAAAAGGATGCTTTCCAAAAAGGCTTTTGTAAAAGAAGAATCGTATTGTGGTATTTACAAAAATAAATTGAATACGGGGGTCAATTGAAAAGTTTCCGGAATGACAATGAAAACCGAATAATATGGACTCAGGTTTCATTTTATTTTTCAATATAATCCCCTCGAAGTTTCAACACACTTGGTCCAACGTTTCTCTAGCTTTTCGATTCCTTCCCGGAAGTGACTTTCTTCGAAGTTTCCGAAATAGTCGTTTACAGCCTCTATCAGTTCTCCATTTGACTAAGATCTCTTTCCACCCAGCAATGTTTTGAGTTTCGGGAACAAGTCTTATAGAGACAAATCAGGCGAATACGGCGGATGTGGAAGGATTTCGAACACCATTTCTGTAAATTTTTGCTGGACCATTGCATTTGAATGAGCGGACTTATTGTCGTGGCGGAACTACACTTGTTTCTTCACTGTTTCTCCTCAATCGCTGCTTTCAATTTGTCAAAAAAGTGTTGTGTAATCACTTTTTCAACCGGGCGAATGATTTTTGCCTTCTCCGGATCCGATTCACCGCCAATTCATTGTTTTGATTGCATCCTTGTATCTGGTGAATTGTAATGAATCCTAGTCTCATCCATAGTGACGAATCGTCTGTTGAAATCCGTTGGATTCCTCATAAACACTTCCAAACCACCGACTGACGTTCGAGCTCGAATGCGGTTTTGCTCCAAATTGAGGAAATGCGGGACCCATCTTGCAGAAAGCTTTCTTCAAACCCAATTAATTATGTAAAATACTATTCGTTCAGAAGAAAATTGAGGAAGGCGTGGACCTTCCCCAATTTCACGTACTTTTATTCGGCGATCTGTCAGCACCATGTCATAGATTTTTCCAGAATTTCTGGCGTGGTAGCCGTTTTCGGACGTCTTGAACATGGTTCACCAGTTGTATGCGTACGACCACGCTTGAATTCCGAAACCCAAAACCTCGCGGTGGAAAATGAAGATGATGAATCCTCACAAACGGCATCTAACTTTGTTTTGATTTATTTGAGGTTTTACACTAATCAGATTATACGAAACGTGTGCTATAGTTTAGTGCAACAACGACGCAGATTCTATCATTGCTTGTGCAAGTTAGAGAAATAAGAGCTGCATTTTTCAACATTTCGTGCAAGAAACATGCAGCTCCTGGAGCTGCCTCCTTCTTACGTGCAATCATGTTAATGGTGTGCCATTAGTGGACGAATAAGTATTTGCGAAATTAATCGTAAACGCCCAGAAATAGGAAATGGTCGAGAACGGCTGGTGCTTTTTGTTTTAAAGTAAATAATCCTTCATTTAACGTTATTGTTGATTTCAGATGCGTGTAGGGGGAAGTGTACTAGTATGCAAGACAGCTTTCTGTACCATTAATGGTATATTTTCCAAAAGAGTTGACCGCTTGGCAGTACAATTCAAGAAGTAAACTATATCTGATCACGATGACCGTGGAAACACCACAGCAAACCTAACTCTATATCCTCACAAATAGTAGAACAGGTTGACCCACACATTTGCAGTTTTCCAGGAAGATCCTCTCACTCTAGCCGTCGGAAGAATGATAAAAGAATGTATCTATCATCTGAATTAAATGTGAAGAAGTTATATGAACTAGTTTTCAATATATCATTTGGAAGTCCTAGGTCAGATACATGCAAAATGGAGCAAGGAGGTTGAAATTAAATTGAAATTGCCACTAACTGAGGAGGAACTTTTCGTGTTGAAATTTAATAAATACATGCATCTCTCTAAAGCAGACGTTTCCTGCGAAGAATTAAACAAAAAATGTAAAGAAGCAAAAGATAATCTCGACATTGAAGTCTCACGTTCTGACATCTTTTTTCATGTCATTTGACTGCAAATTTGGCGGTCACTTGACATGAAAGAGTAGCCAACACAACGACATTAAGTATTAAGCATTAATCGATTCCGAAGACTTGTCAATCTACCCTCGTACTGACACTACCATACAGGCTAAATCATTCCATCAACTCATTGTCAGTCATAAACTCGCAGCATTCCACGCAATGATATGTAGACTCATTGTTTCGATCGAATTAAATTGCATTTATAGCATAGCATACAATAATAGTTACAATAAAATTACAATAGGCAATATTTTTGCAAAAGAGCGTAGAAACAAGACGAGCACACTAATTTAGCCTAAAATTGAAGACACTACACCCAAAACCTATTCCTAACTTCCGTATATAAGCACCCATTCTATTAAAGTAAAACTTCTGAAAATAAATAACAACCTCCAAGTATCTTTAAAAAACTAATAATTCGTTAGGGCTCCATATTAGAAAGAACAAAGATAAATCAGATAAAAAGTCAAACTCTGTAGTTTATACAACAAACAGGAAGATCCTCGTTGGTCCTCCGACCATTTCCGTACTCTCACCTTTACAATACATTTAGCAATATTCAAAGCATTGTTCAAATCATTGAGTATCCTACAACTAAACTGATGTCGCCTTCAAGACATCTTCAATAATACATTCTTCTTTCTATTGTAATTTCAGACCCTTTGTATATATATATGTACATATATCTGTGTGTGTGCGTATCTTGTGGATAACTCTTGGGTTTTCTTCATTGCAAATCCGATTAGCTATTTCTTAATATTATTCATGTTGTGACAGAATTGCCAAAAAATGACAATCCTGTCATCAAGAAATCTAGCGAATTGTGGAAAAGAGAGAATGGATAACTTCTTTTGTTTACTAGTTAGTGAGTTGTGATTTGAACAGCAGGCAAGTGACGTCGGTGCCAGACCAAAGAAACATGTTAAAAGTTGAAGTAAAGTGCAAAGTTCCTGAAGCAGTTGGTTTTTGTTAGTGTAAATATTTGGAAAACAGGATAAAAAGTTGCCAGTCAGCAAATTTAGTAAATAAAATGCAACATTGGGTGTTTTATTCAAATTATTCTGCAATCCAGTGATCGGAATCGTAGAAAAGAAGTTTTGAGGGACAAAATCCATAACAATATTTTCCCATTTAAGTAAAAGTGCTTCTGCCAGAATTAACTTATTGAATACGTACGAGGTCACCGTATTTTATGCCATCAACCAGAATGTTACGTTTTAGTGGCATTGAGTTATTTTGATGACCAGAGGTTGATCAAAGTTTGAGAGGCATTTGGTTTCTTAGAATTGGGTCGGTATCAATTTTCGGGATTTCTTTTTTATAGAACATGGATAGAGTTGTTTGCGTTTGGCATACTACATCCAGTAAAACGTGCATTGTTTTTATTCGAACATCGTTTGTTTAACGTATTTGTGACCTTTGTAGATACAACCCGAAACATATTTCTTCTTAGACTCCATTTCGTTTAACGGTCTTTAAATGCGAAGCTGTTAAAGAAATTTAACATATGTGTGTTCCAAACATTTATTGATCTTTAGCCACGGTTGAGTTAGGCTATTTCTAGTACGTGAGGAAACGAAAGTTGTTGTCAAAAATTATCTACACACCCTCCAGCTTGCAATTTTGCAATGATATTTTTACGAATATCAAAACTTGGCACGCCAATTGTTTCAGGTACTTCCATGAAACGACAACGATGCAGAAAAACATCTTAATTTGGAAACCTCTCTTCCCTACATTTCGTGAATCTTCAAGCAATGTCGTACGACGGTTATCTCTAATTAGTAGCACTAAGATCCACATCGCACGACCGCTCGATATACACATTTCTTAATCGACAACTTCCAACTGCGACTAGTCGAAATCGTCGCGTTTCCAGTTACAAGTAATGTTCAATTAGAGCTTTCAGCATAGAGCGAACTAGGGAGCTTAACGGTTATTGCACATTTCAACAAAGTTTCGATATGCAACTACCGACGCATACGTAAAATATTATGCAATGCGCAGTAATTTCATGCAACATTCTGCTGCAAGTGCCAATCTGCACTTCCCTACGTACAACGCGGGTGTGTAAATGGCTTATGACACCGAGCTGAAGCTTAGTGAAACGTTGTATGTAATGTTGTTGGGTGCAAAATACATTTGTCGTTGGAAATTGATTTTTTACGGCTTCTAGCCTTCGATTAATAACTAGACTGTAGTTAATTCGACACACGTGTTTCATCGCCGACGAAGGTATCGTGTATTAATTACCGATTATGTGATGCGGTCTATCGATACAACCTAGTATCAATTATGCTACGCTACAGTCCAAGTGAAGCCACCGATTGGAAGAATAAAATCGAATAGGAAAGTATTAAAATAACGCTTAAAATGTGACGAAACAATTTTGTCAAAACGGAGGCGGTAATGAACTTATTTCTCAGAGGTTAATGGTCCCACGTCCTCGCTAGATGGAAATCTGGAACGATGTTCCCTCTTAACCAGATTAGTTACATCCAATTTCCTACTCCTGTAAGATAATTAAGACATTAGACCATCCCGGCACCGATAAAGGAGTGAGTCCTTAATCAAAGTCGAACGAACAGTAATCAATAAAGTTGCTCGTCGAGAGGTGACTTCGAATTTGGAGAAAAAGTAAAATAAATGGGACAGGACCGTAATGAAGCGCAAGAAAATCGATCGTTTTCGAGGTTGAAGCTAAAAATTGAGCTTTCTGAAGATAGTAAGAATTAAGGAAAACTACAAAATTTATGATGTGGTATACACGAATATGCTTAACACTACAATCGCCGAGGGGCAATTTTTACCCTTTTGGAACTTCATAGCGTTATAGAATCCTCATTTTTATATTTATATCCAAGTACTGTAATGACTTTTCATGAATCTTGTATAATTATATGTCCCTTCAGTCAGAACATGTTAGGTTAGAAAAATTGAGAGGCACTTTTACCTACAACCGCCGAGGGGTAACTTTTGGCTCGTTCCCTTTGAAATGATAACAAACTTGTGTGTGACTCTGTTGATTTCATTAATTCGTTTTATTTCTGATATAATTTGCGTGGTAATGCTTATTGTGGTATGTAGTGGATCAACGATGACGGAAAACTAGCAAAAAGTCTTTCTTCTGAGTACTATGCATTGTGATGTTGATATTGGTTCAGCTGAAACAATCAAATTCTATAACGACAGTAAATTTGGAGTTGACCTAGTGGATTAGATGTGTAGGGAATGTTAGGTAAAGGCTACATCGCGCATATGGCCAGCGCACATATTTTATAATATATTTTAGATTTTAGGCCGGGATAAATTCATGGGGATTGTATAGAGGCGTGGCGAGAAATTGGAAATTTTCTGTGTTCTTTGTCTAAAGAACTTGCAAGCAGCGCGATCAGCCAATCTTTGTAATCAGAAACAAGGATAACAGAAGGCAGTAAAAGATTGCGATGGAAAGCTTGATTTGCGGTCTAAGTGCCAAATAAAAGAGTCATGCAATGGACATAAAGCAAGCAGGGAATGTTAAAGATATAAAAAAGTTACCTGTAAAAAGTGTATAGGAAAAGAAATAACTAAAACATATTTTACTGAATGTTTTCAACCATTGTAATAACCTGTGTAATTTTCTTCAAGAACAAAAATATCTTTTTAATAAAATTTAATGAATAAATTGGTTAAATATATTTTGTTACACAAATCCAACTAAATTCTATTGAAACCCACATACATAAAAAGGAGAGGTGTCGTGGGATACCCGACAAGGACGAAGCACTTCACTTTACGCATTTGATGCTTATTTGAATAAAAGGTAAAATTCTATAATAATTGAATAAACAATGTATAAAGAAAAATTATTTCATGTCGAAACCAATGGTAAATAAGTTGAATTTGAAGTAAATTCGAGTCCCAATAATAAGAGCGCGATCCGATGAGGGGGGCAAACGTGTGTGTGTGTGAGCGAGAAAGAACTACCGATAGAAGAAAAGCGTCTATCTGACGATTTCAAGCGTCTCGCGTCTTCCCAGTTAACTCTCGCCACAGAACCTCCCTGAAAGGGCTTCGCTCTAAAAGTAACAAACACAACGCAGGAGTCAAAAATTACCTCTCGGCCGTTCTTAAGACATAAAGTTCAGATTTTCCTGCTCTTTATGGGTGTTTCGTTTCAAAGTATTCCTAAGAAAGCTGTAAGTAAGAGATGGGCCATCGGCTGGTATTTTTACAAAAATTGTATAAAATGAACAGTGGCCAATATTTCTCAAAGTTTTCTGACTTATAGAAAGGGTAGACCTTCCGATTGGTCATGGAATATAATTTCATTCATACTTTCAAGTAGTTGCCTAGGTTAGCTTGGCATTTGCTCACCCTATAAATGCCATTTCTGCAGTACTTTTTCGATAGTTTTGGGCTTTATTTCACAAATAGCTTGATCAGTATTGTGCCCAAGTGTCTCAATCGTTTTTGGATCGTTACAATAAAATCAAGTTCCACAAAGGACAAGTACCATCATCAAATTAAATGATTTCGTGCGCAAAAGATCGATTGTTAGATGGCCGGTGAATCACGAAGCGCCAACCTGCTGGAAGCAGAGCTCGTCCAAGTCCAATTCCTCAATTCCTCGCAAAAAGAGTTGGTTATTCTGCTTCTATGGTGCTTTCCGTTAACCGTAACATTTTCGCTACCGTCATTTTTGAAGAGAAACGAGCCGATAATACCATCACTGCAGAAACCACACCAGTCAATCACACACTGAGAGTGCAATGGTTTTCCTACGACTACTACGTGTGAGTTTTCTGAGCAACAACTGCGGTAATTTTGCTTGTTTATATAAGCGCTGAGATGAAAATGCGTCTCATCCGAAAAGATAATTTTCTTACCGAAATCGATGCCAATTTGGAGCTGGTCTAAAGCCTAAACAGATAACCGCTAACAAAGCAGGAACATAATCGCCAAACTTCAGTCGGTGGACCAAGTTAGTGATGCGAAGACGACAACTGATCTTCGGCCAGTAAAATCACCTGCAAACATTGCTGCTGTCCCGTCGAAAGTCCAGGTTTGCCGATTCCAAGACGTACACAGCAGTTAACTGTCACCGAAAGCCCAGGTTTGTCGATTACAAAACGTTCACAGCAGTTAACAATCACCGAAAGCCCAGATTTATCGATTTCAACAAGTTCACGACAACTGAGTGTATCTCGAACTAGTTTACATTGTGATCATTAGATCTTCGTCTACATGCTTATAAGGTCCAGCTGACACACCAACTGAAGCCAGCAGACCATAAACAAGGGCGTACGTTCTCTGATTAGGTGTTAGAAATGCAAGTTAGTAACCCTAATTTTTTAGCGATGAGGTCCGTTTCCACTTACAGAGCTTCTTCATAAAAGGTCGACCCAGCTTTTGACAGTTACTACCAGCTTCCTCATTCACCCTGAAGTGCTCCAACCGCCTCCAAAATTTCGGAGAAAAGATGGGAATAACACGGCAGTAGACATGTGCCGCAATATACACTCAACATCCACAGAAAGTAAACGTCTGGGCAGGAATAGAACTTAATAGAATTCTAGGTCCTTTTTCTTCAAGAGAAATCTTAACGGAGAAAGATATTTGGAGTTTCTCCAAAATGTTCTAATTCCAGCAGCGGCTGTGCTTTCCCCAAACAAAGACGATCCTGACATTCCAAATGATACTCCTTGGTATCAACACGATGGGGCACCGCCACATCATACAGTTCCTGGTCGTAATTTTCAGCACACTGTTTTTTCAGAAAAATGTATGGACAGACAAGCGGCGATTGCATGGCCAGTAAGATCTCCTGACCCGACACTCCTAGACTTTTTCTATGGGGTTAGTTAAAAATCAAAAATTTACGAAACAAAACCAGAAAATGTAGAGGTATTGAAGCCTCAATTCCAGATCATTTGGACCTTCTAAGGAAATAATGCGAGGTCTTCATGCAAAACTCTTCTTAGACCAGTGTGGCTAATATTCGGTTACTGAGTCCGTGGCGAGTTGAGTTTTTATATTTTGGCACATACTTCCACCAACAGCAGCAATATTTTCGGTAGAATGCACAAGACGAACACAAGGATTATCTTGTGTTATCAATTAGAACGCCAATATTATGAACTTTGTTCATAAACTTGCGTACAGCAGGCGCGGTTGGTGTATTACGTCGATGGACATTTCTTTTCAAAATTGCCACTGTTTCGGCAACACATCATTCACTTTGGAAACAAGTTTTCAACATTTTCTAACGTTGGCCAAGCGCAAATCTGTTAATTTCGTATCACGAAGAGATGATACTTTGTTCTTATCAGTTTTCTGAGCGCGAAAAAACTGTCTGTATCAAAATAATATGTCATTCAGCAAAGAGACAAGCGGTTGACGCATCGTATAGAAACAACGAAATGTTGAGATCATCATAGCAGAAGACGAAAGATATTTCTGTCATAAACACCAGCCAAAATAATCCACGAGGACCTAGTCGTTATTGTCGACAATGATGGAAGCAACGTCTCAACAAATTCAAAACAATAAACAATTATTACTCAATAAATTCACCAACCAACGAACCGTTACATCCTCAGAACTAATTATCTAAACTGAACTTCAGTTGTTTACTCCCGTATCTTCGACGTAGTAATAATCTTCACTTCGTCGATGACGAGAAGCTTATATTCCATTCTCTCGTAATTAGCACTCGCTTCCGCAGATGTTGTTTCGGAAAACAATTTCCCGGCTCATGACATCAGCTCGATATGCGTTAAGACCGGGAGATGAGCTGGCAGGAAGCATCTCATCAGTTCAACTCGTAAGGAAGGCGAAACTTTTCCATTGTCTCCTGGAGCGACGAGAATTGAAACGTGAAGGGACGACGTTTAAGCTTTAACCCCTCGGACGAAGGAAAAAGGAGTCCGCTCGCAATTTGTAGCAGTCACCCGTTCCGATTCCGTAAGGGGGCGAAGCTTAAAGGATGAAAACGCGACGAGGCGAAGACGATCCTTGGATTGTTGTAAGGGTAGAATTGTTCAGTTCAGATGTTTCCAAAGGAATGAGATAATCGGGTCGAAAGATTAGTTAGACGATTGATTGATAGAAATTTGAGAAAGAATATATAGGCTGCTGAAGAAGTTTCGAGAAGACGTTCCAACATTCTATTGTTGATTGTCCTGTTCTAAAACCACCTTGTTATTCACCTAACTGCTTCTCTTCTATTTTATATAACCTGGTTCTTATTATGGTTGCTGCTACTTTATAAACTACATCTAACAGTGCTATGCCCCGATAATTATCACAATCTGTCGCCCTTCTTAGATGCAGGGCATAAAACGGCCATACTCCATGACTTGGGCATCTCCTTTTCTTGCCATATCCTTCTCACCAGCTACGCAATTCGTTGTTGAACAATTCCCCCATCTTCCTTCAGCATTTCTGCGAAAATTCCGTTGTCGCCAGGGGTTTTAAGGTTTTTTAGTTTCCAAATTATTTCTATTATTTCTTCCTGCTTTGGTTCTTCAACTATTATCTGCGTTTGAGATTCGCTTTTATATTTAGTTCTTCTCCGTTTTGTTGCATTTCTATTTCTCCGTTTTGCTTATCCAGCAGCTCCTTATAGTACTGTGCCCATCTATTTTGTTTTTCTTCTCTTGCGCCTATTGCCTTCACACATTATGCTATTTCTGTGAATCCTAGGTTATTTTTCTTTACCTCTTGGTAGAAATTTCTTATCTCTTTGTTGATATAATACTCCTCCATTTTCCTTGTAATTTTGTCTCCATATATTCTCCCTTCTTTTTCTGGCATAAACTTTTAGCTACTTTCCTCGTCTCCTCAAAATTGCTTTTATTTTCTGATGTATTTATATTCAGCATCTTCATTCTCGCTTCATTTCTTTCTTTTAGGGCGTTTCTATATTCGTCATCGAACCATTCCGCTTTACATTTCCTATTTCATTTGGTCTAGACATTTTCGGTTGGCTGTGTAATTATTTCTTCGCATCCAGTCCATTCTTCTTGTATGCTCTCTAATTGTGGGTTCCTTTCCATCATATTTGATAACCCCTCTTTAAGACTTTCTCTCGCTATTATATCCTGTAATTCATCCACGTTAAGCCTCTTTCGTCTGTCTGCTTCGTTTTTTTTTTTTTTTTTTTTGGTTGGGGAGTTGCTGCCTCATCTTTGCTATAATCCAAGTTTATATCTGCCCCTCTGTAGCTTCTAACATCATTTATCGTGTTCGCATATTTTCTCTCTGTAATCACATAGTCTATCTAATTGTTAGTCTTACCATCAGGTGATATCCACGTTGTTTTGTGTACGTAAAAAGGCATTCATAAAGGAAAATAGCAAAATCGACACTTTTAGGCATTTTAATTATAACATGTATTTTTCATGGTTATACACTTTCCAATGTTTCTATTCAACTTGAATTCATAAACCCTATCCTGGTAAGCAAAGCAACAAGTAAATAATTGGCAATAGTAGAACATAACTGATACAAAATCAGATCGGTTAACGCCTAACTCCTTAACTTTTAATTAATTCCGGGATACGCGCTTCGCTGACAACAAGGCCAGCACTTTTCGTTGTGTCCCGGTATTGATTAACGATATTCTGAGGTCAGGATGTTAGGGACGTGAACGTAGTAAAAACAGTGGTGTTGTACCGCAGTCCTTTTAAAGATTACGAAGTAAGCTAAGAGAAGAAAGCTTGACTTTCTTCAGCGTTTCCAGTCTCACTTACGTCTATCTATATATTAATACGCAGTGGTTCGTCTTCTCGTACGTATTTTAGAGTGTTTCCTCCACGTATCGTGACCATACATATATCGTTGTTTTTGTATTACAACGCAGATTTGTCGAATGTATGTTTCATCGCGATACGTGCAGTGGAACGTAAGTGAGGGGTGAGAAGATGAAATGTATGGGCGTCGGAAATGCTTTTCTTTAACGATTAAGACGATTACCTTTCGAACGATTCTAAAGGTAAATATTGGCGCTCTTTCGATTGGCATCATTACTTTTTTATTGTGACCTTCCCTTGCCCACTTCCCCCTTTTTACCCTAAACTTTTATCGACCAACAAAGCATAGGGAGTGATACGGAGTCACAGACTGTGTCTCCATATTGTTTAGTTGTGTGAGATTTGATTTTGAGTGAAAAATTCAGTCATAATTTTTATTTCATCAATGAACGTTATACCGAGAAAAAATCCACGTCGAAAATGGGACAATTGAAATTCTTCCCCAGCATAATATGCATAATTACAACATCAAATCGTCGACGCTTTTTTCCCATCGCCGACCTCGTTAGCTACGACTACATATTTCAAACAAATTGCTGCACACGCCCGAGATTGTCGAACGTGGCGCCGACGAACGTCGCTACTGTTAATTTCGCCAATTCGTTATGCATAAGCTCGTACTAGAACGGCTCATGCGAGCTTTCCCCACTATCACGACTACACGCACTGGTACACAACACACTGTAGTGCCGTTAGTAGGTAGATTGGTGCCGACAAGCATTTATTTCATCCGTCTACCTATTCGTCCTTTTCTGCTAGAGAAGCGTTCGAGGCAAAACTAGTTAGAAAGCACTATTATCGAGGGACCCGGTCCCCTCCGAGCGCCATAGCAACTTCGAAAGGTACTCGCGAGAAATCAATTCATATCGGTCTGCGGGCTTCGAGAATTCCATGAAGAGGAAAGTAGGTATTAAATTCATTTAATTTACGTCGTGAAAGGTACGTATGAAGAGATGAGGAAAATGGAGGATACATTTGAAGAGGATTTTCGATTATTAGATTTTGATTGAATTTTTTCCCATTTATGTTCTCGTTGAGATTTGAGGAATTTTATTATTATATTTTATTATTTACAATGGCTCCGATGAGAGAAAAAAAGGCAGACAAATTGCGCGATGTCATCAGTGTGAATGGTACGACAAAGCCTAACGTTATAAAGTAATGATTCTGGCTGCATCCTACACCGACTTAGATACATCCAAATACCTATCTCGATAACCAAGTTGTCATCCTCAGTGGAGAAATGACGACTTCGTAGAAGAACTGTTGGCCGAAGCTCACGCGTAATAATATCTAGCCTCTGTGCTTTTCTCCGGTCACGGTAAAAACTGGATTATCGAAATCCCTAAGTTTTCAAAAAAGTCAAAATAGGTGTGATAGGGGTGAGAACTTTCCTCTTTACATACATGCTACTAAGAATCGCGAATTTCACGAGTCCCATTAGCTCCGTCATCGTCTGGTGAAGGCGGTTGCAGGTGGCAATAAGGTAAATTTCCAGAAAAATTGTAAACTAAGGTCCTGTTTGCACCGAAGTGCTGTGCCTTTAAAGGAGTTCTTAGGTTCCAATCTTTACTACGATCTTCCACAGCGCCAGGGATCGTACGGATTTTCACCTTGGAAGGTGATCCGCCGGGAATGAAATTCGCCATTTCCTTCGCGATAGGATGCGAGGACTCTGCAGCACTGCGCCAGGCTGACGAGGCCAAGATTATTAGATACTCTGATAGAAGATACGAGAAACAAAAAGGTGTTAATCAAGCAAGAAATAGATCAACAAAGCAAGAATAGTAGATCGAGTAAGAAGAAGAAAGTGGAAGAAGACAGTTGTTAGATGTGAAATTTTGGCATCTGGTTGTAAGGAAATTTTTAGAGCCAACAATAAAAGATTGGGTATATTGTAGAGAACATCTCAAATGTATGAAGAGTGCAGCGATGTTGATTCAGCATTCATTATTTTCTTTGCGTTTGACTCATCACTTTGTTAATTAATGGTCTGCATTTTTCTTCTTTCTTCTTAATCCTTAGGCCTTTTCTATCACTTCCTGGGATGTAAGGCGTGTGAAGAATTGAGCTGTTCTATATTGTCTTCTTGCATATTTCTTTCCATCTCTTCCTATCTCGCATAGCTTGATGTACTTCCTCCCACAATACTCCTCCTTTACGCAATGCACCTCTCAAACTCCCTAGCCACGTCTGTCTGGGTCTTCCTTTTAGTCTTTTCTTGTTAGTCCTAGCTTCACCTGCTTGACTATTCTTTGTTCCGGCATTCTTTCCACGTGTTCACCTGTGTTATTCATCTGCACTTTTAATCTTTTTATTTGAGTTTTCATCGTTTGTCTTATGTTTAACATTTAACTGATTCGTATTCTATCCAAAGAACGAAAATTCAAAATTATTATTTGCTTTTTAAGCCTATAAAAATGGGGAAAAGATGAAGCGCCATCTAGGACTACACCTTTTCTGGTTTTCACGATACTGTAGTAGTAAAATCCTAAAATCCCATTTGGATAAGTAAATTTCGATCTTCATTGGAAAATATCGAAAGAGGACGAGCTTCAAGTCCAAGTAACAAAGAGGAACAAATATGAACCGAACCTTACGAGTATTACTTTATTTCTTCAGAATTCTTTAACTTAGAATGGCAATTTAGTTTTCATTCTTAATGAATTCATTAAATTAGAAATACAGCTGCTACGAAAAATATCTCGTATTAGAAGACAAGATTACCATCGAAACGAAGAGATAAAATGCCAATATAAAAAAAGATATTAGGAGCTGGATACAGCAAAGAAAAAGTAAATGGAATCTTGTAATAATAGTACTTTATCTTCAATTCACATAATGAATATATATAAAGTTGTGAAGTGTGCAAGAAACCTTTTGTGTGATGGTTACTTCTTGAAGACAACATAGGTCAGATGATCTTCATTCCTCTCCCAACGCTCGCTTACACGTCAATTAAGAAAGTTCATTTGTTTTCCACAGAATTTTCGGTGAAGTTTGCAAAACATTTATCGAAATGGATTCTTTTTCTCTTGAATTGTATGAGATTGTGTTAGACCGTGTACTTCAAATATCCCCATAGGAACTAATCGAACGAGGATAAATCTGTTGAGTGAGATCGCCAGGTGATGTCACCGTTTCTTGCCCCTCTACACATTTTCGGGGTTACACACTGAAGATGAACGGCCAGGTTTCTCTTTTAGCAAGGATGAAGCAGTTATCTTGAATTGACATACTAACTTACAACTGCACTATACAAAGTCATAAGAATTAAATGTTAAGTTTAACTCGTGTAGTCAATTCTACCGCACTCTGTAGTACAAGAAAATAGACGAACAGGCAGGAGATCACGGCGAAGATCAAGAGGAGATGGACAAATCTTTGGACTAAAACAGGCTTCAAGTTAACAATAAGAGAAGAGAAAATTATTGAAAAACGTATCTTAAAGGCCTTTACCATCAGCGGATCATAATTTAATTATCAAAATGCATATTTGGAATGGAAATAAAGATGTGGTGAGAAATTGTTTTTATTTCGTCTATCAAATGACAGTCTTCAATTTACTGAAAAAGTTAGTAAGATTCAATAAATTAAGGAAACGGGAATAGACTTTACTTTTTCTATGAGAGTTCTTATGAGATAGTTTTTAATCTTTTACCGTACATATCTAGGAATGAACTTTATACACAGAGCAAGATGAAGAATATCTTAATGACCAGACTTTGAGTGTGGAAAAAAGAAAAGGAAGAGAAAAATTTAGTACTAGTCTATGGGACAATTTAGGATTTTTACCCTGCATATTTTCAATTTTCTCGTTTTTTAGAAAATTTCCTCGTTTCCTGTTAGTAGAAGGAAGGAATTAGTAGATAGAAATGAGGAGATCTCTCAAGAAAGGCGTAAGTGTGTATGGTATGGTGCAAAGACGAAGACGGACTAGTATATTGTATAAAGTGATTACGTAGGAGTGGCCTTCATATACAAAGAAAGATTTAATGATGTCTGAATGCCCAGACTTTGAGTATGGAAAGAAGAACACGAAGAGAAGAAATGCGTAGTCCTCAAGGATCGTGGGCACACCGAGGGATAATGATGATTGTTACCCAACCAACTACTGGACCATTCAGCGGGAATAAATTTTACTTCCTCTGTTTAGACTTCTTACCAGATTGTTTTTAGTCTTTTACCTTACATATTTCCAATTTTCTCGTTTGTTAGAAAATTTCCTCGTTTCCTGCATATAGAACGAGAAGAAAGAAACGAGTGTGTATGATGCATGGTGCAAGGAAGAAGACAGTTGAGAATATTGAATGAAATGATAGCTTCAAAGACAAAGCAAGATTGAATGATGCCTGAATGAGAAATTCTTTGAGCATGGAAAGAAGGAGAGGAAGAGCAAAATTTACTTGTCTTCGAGGATGTTGGGCACAACGAACGATAGTGATGATTGTTGCCCCTCTAACTACTGAACCATTCATCAGGAATACATTTTCCCTTTTCTATGAGACTTCTTATGAGATTATTTTGGATTGTTTATCTTACGTATTTTCAAATTTCGCATTTGTTACAAAATTTCTTTCTTTCCTGTAGATGGGATAAGGGAACTAATAGACAGAAATAAGGAGATCTCTCAAGAGAGAAGCGCGTATGTATGATATGGTCCAAGAAAGAAAACAAGATTGAATGAGGTCTGAGTGACCACACTTTGAGTATGGAAAGAATGGTGGGCACACTGGTGGATTATGATGATTGTTGCCCACCGAATTACTGAATCATTTAGCAGGAATACATTTCCCTTTAATCTCACATGTTTTCAATTTTCTTGTTTGTTAGAAAATGTATGTAGGAGGAAGGAATCGAGAGATAGAAATAGAGAGATCTCTCAAGAAACAAACGAATGTGTCTGATATGGTGCAAGGAAGAAAACGGACGAGAACGATGAATGAAATAGTTACGTAGGAGTAAACTTCATACACAAAGCAAGTCAGAACGATGTGTGAATGAGCAAACTTCGAGTATGGAAAAAGGAGAGGAAGGCAACACTGAGTAGTGGAGGATGTTGGGCACAATGAGTTTAGTGGTGACTGTTGCCCTTCCAACTACTGGATCATTCAGAGGGAATAGATTTTACACCCTCTATAAGGCTTCCTATGAGATTGCTTTTGATCTTCCACCATTTCATGTTTTCAATTTTCCTATTTGTTAGAAAGTTTGTGTGACTTCGAAGAACGCTAGGCTAATGTTTAGGGCATTACAGCATTGTCGCAACTTTTATTTTGAAACTAGTTACTCCAATTTGTTCACTGCTGGAGGAAACTATGCGTATCTAAGTTTCCTACTACATAAAACCTTTTAACATCTTCTCATCAACTCTATACCATACATCCGTCTAAAGATTTACGCCGGTATCGCGTTGCTTACCTCTAAGAACTAAGTCTGCTAAAACATAACGACCCTAAAAGTATTTCCGAACAAATTACTCCGTATCTCAGTAACTTGATAAAGTTGGCTCTGTTCGTGCTTAACCAACTTGCCAACTTAATTAGAAACTTTCCACATAAATCAGTTCGGATTGCCTTCATTATGACCTGCCAAAATTCAGCGATGAAAATTCGATAAAAATAGACCTCAACGGATAAGGTGCTTCGTCCCGATTCTCGTACTACAAAACAAACAGCGTAAAAGCGTACGAAGCGCGATATCGCTTCCAATCGTACCCCGTTTCATTCATGACTTTTAGTCATAAAAGCTGAACGATTTCGAACGTCCAGTTGTCATCTTCAGTGAGAAGACGCGAATACGCTCAGCGTCACGCGTGAACTTTGAACTTTAAACCCGAAGTTCGTTTAATTCCGCTTTTTTCGAAAATGACAACGTACTTATCGAAACGCCTATTTGGTACTCGCCAAATTGACATGCTAACAATACGAATCGTTTCGTCCAAATTAGTTATAAAACCTTATCATCATCTTTTCTCTTACCTTTCGCGAAACGACTGCTCGAAGAAGCGGGCGGACACCGAAGCGATTTCAATCGGTTAACAGCGATGAAGATCTGCGAAAATATGATGAGAGTGCGATGGACCGCCGACGGTTTTAGGCCATGCAGGAAAGCAGGTCGTCCGTAAAGCGACACCAACAGATCTGCTCGGACACCGACCGACTGGAAGTTGGACGTCCGTCGCGACGACAACACAGAGTGCGCCCCCGACAGCTGCGCGAAGGATACACACGCTGAAAACAAAATCGATAATAGAGCGGGGCAGATACGTATGTATGTATGTACGTCGTTGGCGCGGATAGCGCGAAAGCGGGCGCCTCTCGCTGAAGGTGGTAAGCTTTCGAAACGTACGGTGGCTCACGACGCACTACAATGGTTGCATATCATTAATATAGCGTTTGTTGTTCGTGAGCATATACATATGTACGTGTTGCATGCGCGTCGAGTTAAAGAGAAATGTTACTAATTAATTAGGACGCGTTGAAAGCTCGGTATTAAGACGATATCTTCTATCTAAACTACACTTCCCGAGTGGCCGATATGGATGACAATTGGTACATTTGCAAAATTTAACTCGATTAAAAAATCGATCTGAAGTCGAAGCGGACCTAGTCATGAACATAGTCAAACCAATCCTATCCTTTAACTGCAAAAGGTGGAGTACAACGAATAGACAGAGAAGCAAATAAACGAGCATAGAGATAATATTTCTGCGAAATATACAAGGCAAAACCAGAAGAGACAGGATCATAAAGAAAGTTTATAGAGAACAACTGAATATCATGCGAATGGAAACAACTATAGAACAGGGACAACTCAGAGATACTTGGGACATATGCAGATAATGGAGCAAGACAGGTTAGTAAAGATAATATATGAAGCTAGAGAAATAGGGAAAAGAAAAGGAGGTAGACCTAAAAAACAACCTGCAGGAAGGAAAGAGCAGCAGAAAGAAGAGGAGTGAATAGCAAAAATATCTCAAAATTCGCCCAAGATGGAAGACTGGAAAGAAATCTAAAAAATAAAAATCAAATAAGAATAAAGATGAAAGAAGAGCAAGGTGTACGATGCTCGACTTCCAAACCTTACACCGAAAGATAGATAGGCTCTTGGATTAAGTAAGCGAAAAGTCGTCATCCCCTTCTCAACGGTTTTTCATCCCTAAGGTGAAAATACTTAACAATCCTGGCTACCACACAGTCTTCTATGGAAGAAGAAGAAAAGAAAGTTTCGAATTCCATGCATTCAAATTTATCAAACATGTATTATGGGTTTATTATAGTCTCTGTTTGGCAAGAAAATATTTTCGATTTTGTAGTGTGAAATAAAACCCGCTTCCTTTATACAAAGAATAAACTTTAATCAATTATGTATTTTCCATCTTGTTCAATGATCTTCTGCCATCTTCCTTGGAGGGTCATGATACCGTGCTCATAGAAGTGTCGATCCTAATCATTAAAAAACTGAACCAAGTCCAAATTAAGGTCAACATCATTAGTGAAAGTTTTACCATTTAAAGAGTTTTGCAAACAAAACGAATGGTAATGAGATCAGGTCTGTGTGTTGGATACGACATCAATCCCCAACCAAGCTCTAGTGAATTTCCACGAGTTACTAAAGATGTGTGAGGCCTTGAATTATCCTTTGCGGTTTGCCAATTCTGGCCATTTTTCTACGATTGCTTCGTCCAGTTTCATCAGTTGTTGACAGTAAATATCCGAATCAATCGTCTGATTTCTTTGGAGCAGCTTCAAGTACACCACACCTTTGTAGTCCCACCAAATTTACAGCATGATCTTTTTTATGCAATTCTGCTTTAAATGTGGTTTACGCTGGTTCATTACGGTTACACCAGAATCGTTTTCGAAAGATGTTGACCACCAGTGATGATTCTTTTCAAAAAGGATCGATTTTTTTTTGCGCTTGAGATGCATATCGCAAACATTGATTCGTTGCGTTAACTGAATCTCTTTAAATTCATGCGAAATCCAAACATCGAGATTCTGAGCGAGTCCAAGACGTTTTAGGTGATTTTCAATTGTCGTGTGTGATACATTTAACCTCTCTGCAATCTCTTGAACGGTGTCCGTGACGATTCTCTTCTATTAAGGGTTTGATTTGGGCATCATCCAGTAGGTCGTTCCCGAAGGTTGGTCACCTTTGAGTGAAATATCTGCAACACGGAATTTTTTAAACCAATTCTGACAGGTGCGTTCTGTTATGCAATCAACACCATAAACTTCACATTTCTCTTTGTGAGCCTCAACAGCTTTTTGTCCTTTATGGAAATAATAAAGTAAAATATGCCAAAATTGTTCATTTCTGCATTGTTCATGTTAAGATTGCCCTAAATTAAGAGCCACAAAAAAAATTACGCCCAAATTACTTCTACAGTAACCCTATAATCACTGATATCAAATGTCAAAAGGAGAAGGCCATAACACCGACATAAGTCTTTCAAAGCAATTACAACGCTCTCGGATGTATGGCAACCGAAATTACTTTCTTTCCAATCTCAATACATTCTTCGTTGAAATCAAAACGAGTATTGAGTGATGAGGATGACTGAAATCACAGCTCACAACGTCCAACACAAATTTAAATGAGCATGATGATAAAGCTCGTCTAGCTGACTGAAAAACAATAAACCACGCCTTTGTAGGATGGACCATTATTAAGACCATCGGATCTTCGAAGCATGGACCATTCTTAAAGGAACGTTATTGCCTTTTCCGACGTCCTTTCACACTTGCACAATTTCTTGTAAGGGAACGTATACGTTCCCGTTCCGTTCGATTCTACGAAACCATTCATCTAATCCTATGAGTACCCACAACTAACCCCAGTATAAGAAACTATCGATAGATGTGCAAATTTGAACCCCCAATAGAACGAAGGAAAGATTCCTTCCTGATGTCGAAATTGTTTCCGTCTGAGGACCACCTCTGATTGTGATTCTAACGAAGTACGAATATTTTATTGGGTGAAGAACGTCAAATTTTCGAGAAATCTACTCGCCATTAATTTTGACAAACCAAATGTACGGAAGGCCCCCAGAATTGAGGGCTGCAACCTGAAAAAGTAGATACCGCTAGACCGGTGAAAGATATCGGATTACAACTTTAAAAATCGAAATCTACGTCCCCATCCGATCGGCATTTTGTAATGATTTCAACCTGACCGTGACCATTATCGAAATGTAGTAACGAGTGACTAGGATTGGTACTGTCGACAAAGACTAGACTTCACACAGTCAGAGACAATTAATCATTCGTCTCGATAAAATTCAGAAGATCTACCTTTCGATCTAACTTGAAATGTAGTATTTAGTGGCGAAAATGGATTGCCTATATTTAAACTACACCTCACAATGTGTAATATGGATGAAAATCTTTACATTTGTAGAACTTGGCGAGTTCATTAAAACGCAATGAATTGCATCCCCATTAGATATACTTGAAGTTTTTGATCAATCTTCGATCCTAGCACGGAAACAGCGAAGTTTTATTTTTATTTTGTTTATAACCTTTAGTTTTCCGAGTATTTACCATTTGAAAACTAAATAAATTGTGAAAATACTGATGTGACAATGCTGTCTCGGTGTGTACTTTTCGCAATTTTTGTTCTTTCAACACCAATATACTATCGCGCTCTTTTGATGGAACTAAACCAATCTGTCCATTTGATGATTCCAAAATTTACATAATGAGCGCCGCCTTTCCGTGGGCAGAAGCTCCTGATTTTGGCCAATATTTGGAGATATACCAGCTACATTACGAAATGTTGCCTGTGGTGTAGGAACTCCTACTCCTACTGCAGGAACAGGTTATGGGTCTTATAACAGCAGCAGATAGATTTTGCACAGATGGTGGAATAACTTTCTGCTGCGCATCCACCCTTGATTATCTTGGATTATTTGAACAGCTGTTGCGTGGATAATTTTCATCTTGGATTTGGCGATTCTGGCAATGTCCTCACACCTTAATCGCCTATACTACGGATAATTCCAGGATCAGTATCTGTTGGATCCATACATCTGAAGTCCAGATCTTGTCACGAGGGAACTGAAAGCACTGGTCCTGATGGAGTATTTGGACGAACAACAGAAGTTGGCACTGGTTGAAATTCCATGTCCAGGAGGGTACTGCTTAGGGGCTCGTATTGAGTTGAAAGTGTTATTTATCGATGCTTGCCCCAAAATAGAGTTATCATTGGGCATTAATGAAACGGGCTTAGGTATTTGGGGATGCAGCAAAAGAAAATATGTATGCAGAACAACCCAGGTGAAGCAAGAAATTCGCTGTTTCAAAACCCACGATTTTCATATGCCCTTTTACAAGCTACGATGGCGATAACTCTGTGCAGCTACTATCGTCATCACTACTTGGGCTTGTAAAAGGACATATGCAGGTTGTGGATTTTGAAACAGCATACTTCTCGTATCACTTGGAATGCTTTGTATATACAATTTTATTTGCTTCATTTATTCAAACATCTGCTCTGGAGGCAAATTTGTTTGCAGCCTTACTAATAGCTTCACGAGCCTTTCAACCTGAATTGACTTCATTATATGGATTTTCAACAGGCGGCCGATTTAATAGATTCTGATTTGTCATTATCAACTCGTAAACTACGACCGCCATGAAATAGGCGATCGTAGCTTACGACTATCTATTCAAACTGCGCTTGCTCTATGCGGCGTTTCTTGATCACGATATTCACAGAAACCATATCCTTTAGATTTACCTGTTCCTCAATCAAACACTAATTTGAATTATAAAGTAAAATCTGGGGGACTCTTCATATAACGACCTTATGAATTAGGTGCGATAATGGGCAGCTATCAAGTAATTGCGCATAAGCTTACAAAGTAAGCACAATTTACATATGCCCATGATTCGTGAGGAGAATTAAGCTTTGTATATCGCAGACCGCAACTCTACAGTTGCGGTTGCTAAACTTAATACTCCTCAGGCTAAGCTTTTACACAGTTACTTGATGGTTGACAATTAACACACCTAACTCATTAGGTTGTTATATAGATAATAAAATAGTGTACTATTACTAATTTAATTAATTGAATTTGTAGCAATCATAACCCCCATCAATGTGTAATGATTTAGGAGGTCAATATCTGAATCAGAGGGGATGTCGAAACTGTTAACAATAATAAACCAATAAGCGCACACGTGCACAATTCTGACTTGGTAATATATACTTTTAATGAACTGAACTAGATATAAACATAAAACAAACAAGCTAGCAACACGGGAAGAACGTAGCACTCTCTTCTTTTTAAAAACCTCTCCCGTTCCTCCCTCCTTGCGCGTCACTCTTCCCCGAGCTACTGCTCTTGTTCTACGTGGTGTCTCGGGGAACGTCTCACCGTCCACTCGGTAGTGGCTAAAGGTTCGTCACAAAATTAATTTAAATGGTAAAATCTAGTGCATTTCCCCAAATACATCTTTTAATTTCTTTTCTTTAGCTTTGTAGGGTATATTTCCACACAAGTACAGAACGCAGGGATTAATACATGATATTTGCGTCTAAACTGCCCACTGTTTCTTTTAAACTCGAAGCCAAGCAATACTAGATCAAAACTTTTAGCGATACAAAAATATCCGCTTTAAAAATTATTTTGGTTTGATTGTGACAATTTCCTTTAAAGTTTCGCATGCAACCAGACACTATTTATCCAATTGAGGAATGCTAAATTTTCGAGAAATAGCGTCCAAAATGGTGCGGTATCACTGGTATCAACCAATCGTTTCCAATTCGAGCTTCCCAAAAGTGGACGGTCTGATATTTAAACAGAGATATGTCAAAAAAGATAAAATATATCGAGCTGAAAATATGAACTTTTAGATTCAAACTTATCGATCAGATGTACATTGGCACGAATTTGAGATGATCCACGTTTTAGTCGAAATCAATGGCCAACGATAACTCGCGAATGCAAAAACTTCACTTTGCGACGTTAACTCGGATGAAACCGAACAAGCTTTTAAAAATCTCATACATCGTTCCAAATTCAGTCCTTCAATTTGAAGGGAAATCTCCGTCTATGCCTCGATTTTAGCGCGAAAGTTGTTACAGATAATGTCTTTACCTATACACGTACATATATTTCATTCAATTTCTTGTGCACATAGTACACGGACAAGAGCAATAACCTTATAAGAATCTTCCACAGCTGACGCGTTAAACTGGCGGAAGACTGTCAGCTGAAGTAGGTCGATAACGAATATCATTGTGGTTCCAACTGTAGTTAAACAAAAGTTTTGAACAGTTTTTTTTTTCTTCAAAACTTCGGCATCGATCAAAGTTCACAGAAGGATAGCGTACTGCACCAGCCTAAGATGTATTGTACTGGAGGAATCGCATTTTAATTTTGATTTTTTTGATGGTACCTCTCTAAAATTAAACTTGAAACATTGTATATTGTGCAGATACACCTCTCTACTCACTTCAATAAACAACAATGGCCCATTATCTCGTTTTACGACTCTGCTGACGCATTTCGAGCGAACACCGTTGCCTTATCTAATTTTAAATTCAGGCTTCAATAAGCAACTTTTGCTTTATTGTTTGTTCCGACGTCTTCGCGTACAAAATAAATACTTGTTGGAACAATGAGGCGCGTCGATATTTCTAACAGGAAAACGATTTGCGGAACAAACAGGAAAATCGTATATCGGGAACGGATTTTAGCTGGATAAGCTCATGGCGTTTATACACTATAACTTGCACTTATTTTGATGTTTGTACATATGAAAATTCGATTAGCCTTCCTATACTCACGCATACGGTCTGTGAGACCGACTTATATAGTATAGTATACGTCTTTCATTTTGACGTGAGTATAGGAAGGTTAAGAAATTCCCCCAATATATACATACTTAAATGGGCATTTTTGCAGCTGTTTAATTCTAACTTGGACTTATTGGTTACAAATGAGGATATTTTAAAGCATCTTTCCAGTAATAAGCTTATAATTTGAATTTACTACTTACCCTAACATAAATTTTGGCAACGCAAATGACGTTTACAATCACAACTGTCGTATTGTTTTGTCAAGGACAGATGATAGATAACACAGATCTGCGACCAAAAACTGCATAGGATTTTTTACATTTTCTTACAGATTTTGACCTCCCAAAAACAGAAAAAATATTCAAATTATTATATCACATAAGTTTTTATGTATACATATTGCAGTATCTATGTTCATTGGTAATAAACCTATATGATTTTTATTTGATAATGGAGAAAAACAACCTGAGCTGTTGGTGAGACTGGGAATGTTTTAACATGTTGAGACAAGTCAAATGACGTACACTTTTACACAATTATATGCAAACTAAAATTTAAGCACATAATTTTTAAAGAAAAATAACGGTAATCATTTCTTCTTTGATTTCTCATTTTTTATTCTCTGCTACAATCTTTTCCCGTTATTTTGGCGCAAAGTAAGTTCTAGCATATTAAGTTGCATTTATACTTTAAATTGACGCCTGGTCGCTTGAAACAAAGAAAAGCTCTCAGTAGACATACTGATATTCAAGTGAACAGTACTGTTGTCTGTTAATCATGGCTACAAGGGGTTGTGTTATTTCTCCAAACAGTTTTTGTTATATCTGTGGTGAATTCACTATTAAAAGTCAACAGAGAAATATAAGTGATTTTGTAAGGAAAGTTTATTTTGCCTACTTTAAATTAAAACTTGGTCATCAAGATAAACCATGGGCCCCGCATAAGGTGTGTAGAAGATGCGAAGAAGATCTTCGTTTGTGGTTTAAGGGAAAGAAAAATGCATTTCGATTTGGAATTCCTATGATATGGCGTGAGCAGAAAAATCACACCACTGACTGCTACTTCTGCTCAGTTGACGTAAAGGGATTCAATTCAAAAACAAAAGAAACATAAGTTATCCTAATCTTGACTCAGCTATACGTCCAGTGCCCCATAGCTCCGAGATATCTATTCCGCAGCCACCTTCCAGTTTGGATGAATACCCTAGTGAGTTGGAGGACGAAGCTACATTACCTCCTCCGGGTGAATGAAGCTCAGATTTATCTTTTGACGAAGATGGAAGGCCTCAACTATTTTTTCAAGGTGAGCTCAATGATTTAGTAAGAGATTTAGATCTTTCAAAAGATGCGGCCGAACTGTTAGGTTCTAGATTAAAAAATAAAAACCTTTTATCACCTGGCACTTCTTTCTACTGGTACAGACAACGAGAAAAAGAATTTACCCAGTTTTTCTCAAAAGAAGGAAATTTAGTTTTCTGCAATAATGTGGAAGAACTCATACATCGCTTTGATATAAAGTATGACTCATCTGAATGGCGCCTATTTATTGACTCATCTAAGACTAGCCTTAAAGCAGTATTATTGCACAATGGAAATAAATTTGCCTCGATTCCGATTGGACATTCTGTGCATATGAAAGAAGATTATAACGATTTGGCCATTATCCTGGAAAAAATCAAGTATCAAGATCATCAATGGATGATTTGTGGGGACTTCAAAATACTGACAATGGTTTTGGGTCAGCAGGCAGGCTATACCAAATACCCATGCTTCTTATGCTTGTGGGATAGTAGAGCCAGAGAACAGCACTGGAAAAAGTGATTGGCCATCCCGAGAAACTTTAAAACCTGGAGAGAAAAATGTTATAAACACTAGCTTGGTACCACCAGAAAAGGTTTTGTTGCCCCCTCTCCATATCAAATTGGGGTTGATGAAACAATTTGTTAAATCGCTGCAAAAGGATGGAGACTGTTTCAAATATTTATGTACAAAATTCCCGAAGCTGTCAGAAGCAAAGTTGAAAGAGGGAGTTTTCACCGGCCCCGACATAAGAAAACTTTTAACGGACCCTTCATTTGTGGAAACTATGAATGAGAAGGAAAAAGAAGCTTGGGTATCGTTCAAGGACGTAGTGCGAAAGTTTTTGGGAAATACTAAGGATCCTAACTATAAAACCATTGTGCAACGGATGCTAGCAGCATACGAAGCTCAAGGCCGCAAGATGAGCTTGAAGGTCCATTTTTTAGACTCTCACATAGACTATTTTCCTGAAAACCTGGGAGCCTACAGTGAAGAGCAGGGGGAGCGTGATGGGATGTCCAGGATGTCCGTGATATCGAGAGAAAGTACCAAGGGCGATGGGATGTCACTATGCTTGCTGACTACTGTTGGCTGCTTAAGCGAGAAACTGAAGATGGAAATCGGAAAAGGACTCGTCAAAGTATCAAGGAAAAGAAGAAGAGGTTTCATAAAGAACATGAATAAGTATATGTATCAAAATAATGTTTCGTTTGCTTTAAAAAAATATTTATTGTTTGAAAATTTTGAATAAAGGAGTGCTTTAACCAATTTTTTGTCTTTGAATTTTCAAAAAATCCTTATGTGATAGAAAAAATGGCCATCACTTTTGAAATCAGCGCACTTTAAAACATATAATTCAGTAAAAATATCGCATGCAGCTGACAAAAAAATTTTTTCGCAGACCTGTGTAATTTATGACGGGAATGCGATTACATTAATCGATACTTGGCTGTTAATTTAAGGAGAACTGACTTGGGATTAAAACAATACCCTACCTCCCTTCGGAAGGTTTTCTCATTTTGAATTTGGTGGAAGGTTCTTGGGTTCAGAAATTTTTCAATCCTAACGGTGACTAGGAAAGTATCCATACATAAATCCATAAGAATTGTCTGTTTCTTGCAATTTTGCTTTTGGATCTGCAGAACGAATGAAAATTATTGATTATTGATTTAGTTGGCAATCACTGGTCGGTTGGTTATTTGGTGACTAAACTTCACTAAAGTGCTATCTACTATGAAAAGTTTATCTATATCCACTTTATTGTGAGCGCATAATTATGTTGATTTTATCCGATTTCAGATGTATTATGAAAGTCACAACACACTGGCGTTTCATAATTCAATCAAATTTAATTTTTACCAACGTCAAAATTAGCAACGTCAAAAAATTTACTTACTTTACTTTGTCATCTCCTTGTTTGTAGGTATTTCTTTACATTTCCTTATTTCTAGTGTTTGGTTGTGGGTGCGAAGAAAACCTTATATGTATATACGTGTCTTATTGGAAATCAAAAATGCTTACGAAACATATTGGACACTCCCCAGCTTTGTTCTCACGTTTAAACACTTCTTGCGTGTTTTATATATTTTATAAGACAATCTGCCCATACAATAAATGACTATTTTATGATGTAAATCTAAATTTGGTGCTAAGTGCTGTCAACTAAAATAAATCATTTAAGCTCGCGCTGTACTTACAAGGAAACACCGGTAACCCACAAATTCAGATTTCGATGAAACTGTACAGACTGAAGAAATACCTTGGTACAAAAACAACACATTTTTTTGTTGGTGACTGAATCCCTCGATTTTGAGGTACAATTCGGGCAAAATTTTCTGTAAATATCTCGGAAACTAACAGATATTGTGTACATGGCATAGTCTCATGGATGACGCAAATTATTTTTGGAAAAAATAAATAGCGGTGGTCCGGATTAACACCTATTTTTTTATAATTGTTAATAATTCATCATAAATAAAGTCGGTTTGCGTAGAAAGCGGTGCTGTATAACAAGTAGCATTCAATCACACACTCCTCTACCGTACTGAAGAGTCCTAATGAGGATAAAACTAGTCAACGTTTTCCCTATGTGACATTTGTTGGTATATGTAATTTGTTCTTATAATGTAAGTGATTACAGTGTTTCTTGAAAGCTGCATAAGTAACAAACCTCTGTTTAAGTTCGTCCAACTAACAATTATATCTTTTTACATTTATTCTTTATTAATATTGACCCTCTAAAAGTAACTCGTTAAAACTAGTTTTCAATTACTTTTTTAACGAATCACGATTTTGAACTTCGACAAGGACGGTACGAATTTTGAATCTGTAGTAGATTGGCGTGAATTTTGAATTGCGAGGAAAGTTGACGCGGATTTTCCAGGGGAGCAGGTGTCTACTTTCCAGGCTGGCATGCACAGGAGTTCACCAGTTTTTGGACGGCGATGTGGTGGTCAACCACCGTCGAAATTCAAAATTCGCCCCAACCTCCTACAAGCTCAAAATCGTGCCAACTTCGTCGAAGTTCGATAAACACGCACAACCTTCCCGGAAATTTAAAATTCGAGCCATCTGAAAAACTCACCCCCTTTACCCTCGACTGTATATTCTATCCCAACCAACCCAACCAACGTCCAACCACGTCTTCAAGTGTGTAAGTACTTACGTCATAGTTTCTATTCAGTCTTATTTGCTCGTCGTCATTCATCGTAACGCACCTATCCAAAACCGTGTTGTAGAATTTGACGAAGTCAGTACCCTTCAGCAGAGATATCTTCTGATCAATCAACTTCTTCAAGTAATACATGTTATGTTAAATGGATCCCAATATAGAAACTAACATGATACAGTGCTCGTGTAAAAGCGCATTCGAAGTAGTTGAAATATGTGATATCAATTAAAAACTAAGACTTGCCAATGGAGATTGCTTTGATTGAGTTGTCCTATTTTTGAACTAGAAATGTCTCAAGGTACTCACTTGTGGTGAGAAGAAAATTGTCTTTGTGTTTATTGGTCCTAGAGGTTAGAATTTTGCGTTTAGAAACGAAAGAATCCTTATACCATCCTAATTTAAAATTTTACTAAATTTTCACGAGTGACGAGCAATTATTGACGAAATTTGTATTGTAAATCTCCAGTAAGAAACGATTCTCATTGCATCAATTGCTTTGGTCCTTATAGCATTTTTGTTCAAATTTCTGGACTCTCATCTGGCAATATGCTATATTCGGAAGGTTCTCTCTCAGTATGGCTCTTCTTTCTCGAGCTTCTCCCTCTTTTTAGCTCATTTCTCTTGTAACTTCATCGAATTTTGGCCGTACACCTTTTTGAGTAAGACTTCTGAACTATTATCTCCACTTTTGCTTCTGTCTGAAGGTTTTGTGTCCGTATAGCTCCTCTTTTTCGAGCTTGTGCCTTTTTCTAGCTAATTTCTGTTGCTTTATCGGATTTTGGTCGTTATCCCTTTTTCGGTAGGATTTCTGAACTCTTACCTGCACTTTTCTGATATTGTGAAGGTTCTGTCTCCGTATAGCTCTTCTTCCTCGAGCTTCTCCCTTTCTTTAGCTCATTTCTCTTGTAACTTCATCTAATTTTGGCCATACACCCTTTTTGGTCAAATTTCTGAACTATGACCTACACTTTTGCTGCTTTCTTAAGGTTTTGTTTCCATATGGCACCTCTTTCGCAAGCTGCTCCCTTTTTCTACCTCATTTCTTTTGTAGTTTTATCTTTTCGGTAAGATTTCTAAACCCTTACACTTGCAGCTTTGCTATACCGTGAAGGTTCGGTCGCCGTATAATTCTCCTCTTTCGAGCAGCTGCCTTTCCCTAATTGCATCAGATTTTTACTGTACACCTTTTTCAGTAATATTTCTGAACTTTTATCAGCCCTTTTGCTGCTTTCTGAAGGTTTTGTTTCGATATAGCTCTTCTTTCTCGAGCTTGTGCCTTTTCTCAACTCATTCTTCTTGTAACTTCTTCGGAAGTTTGGAAGTAGACCCTTTCGGTAAAATTTCTGAACTGTTATCTATAATTTTGCTGCTTTATGAAGGTTTTGTTTCCATATAGCACCTCTTTTTCTCCCGCTACTGCCTTTTTCTTCCTCGTTTCTCTTGTTACTTTATCGGATTTCCCTCCTTTCCCTAATTCCCTAACTTCATCAGACTTTGACTGTACACCTCTTTCAATAAGTTTCCTGAACTTTTGTCCGCACTTTTGCTGTTTTCTGAAGGTTTTGTTTACATATAGCTCCTCTTTCTCGAGCTTCTGCTTTTGCTCTAGCTCATTTCTGTTATAACTTTAACGGATTTTGGTCGTTATACCCTTTTCGGTAAAATTTCTCAACTCTTATCTATACCATTGCTATATTCCGAAGGCTCCGTCTCCATGTAACCCTTCTTGCTCGACCTTCTTCTTTTTTCTAACTCATTCTTCTTGTAAGTTCATCGGTTTTGGTCGTGGCACCCGTTTTGGTAAGATTTCTGAACTTCTATCTGCACCATTGCTATATTCTACTGGCTCCGTGATCATGTAACTCTTCTTCTTGGATCTTCTCCCTTTTCCCAACTAATTCTTCTTGTAACTTCATCGTATTTTCGTCGTTACACCCTTTTCGGTAAGATTTATGAACTCTGACCTGCACCTTTGCCATATGTAAAGGTTTTATCTAGGTATAGCTCTTCTCTCTCGAGCTGCTCTCTTTATCTTGCTCATTTCTCTTGTAACTTCATTGGATTTTGTCTTAACACTCTTTTCGGTAAGATCTCTGAACTCTTATCTGCACCATATCCTGAAGGTTTTATCTCTAATCTTTCTCGAACTTCTCCATTTTTCTAGCTTATTTCTCTTGTAACCTCATTAGATTTTGGGTTTATACCCCTTTCGGTAAGAAGGCGCCATGTAAAAACGTAAGTTAACGTTTTTCTTTTCACACTTGATACTGGGGCCCATAAGTTAGTGAGCGAAATACATACATGTTTCCAAATTTGTCTCCAAATTGGTGCGATAAGGGTAAGAACTATTATATTATTTCCTTTGTATCAGTGATACTCTTGATGCACTACCCCTATTATCGATCCATTCCAATGTTGCTTTCTATTACTTATGTTTCTTATAACAAACACATTCTCTGTCGTTCTCCTTTTGTATCTATAAGCGCCTTGCCCTGTTTTCTGCCTATTTAGTGTTACCCCGTGAACTATTTTTGTATGTCCCTTTACAGTTGTTGCCCGGAAAGAATTGTAAGTGCAATTATTTTCAAATTTATTTATTTCTCTTTTACATAAAAATACATACATACAATTTATAAACGATGACATACGATTATCAATAAAGTATCTGCATTTATCCCGCTAATCTCCATATAATATGTACAACATACATCATGTCCGTTACTCTATCGTAAATGTAAAACGTACCGTCACCGTTCTAAATCGAGTTTCAAACTAGAAACGTTCTTCGGTAACTAAGTTGCCATCTTCAGGAAGAAATTCGAATCGAATTTAAAATCGAATCAGTATCAGGTATAAAAGGGGGACGTCTTACATTTACGCACATTGCAAACCATAATCTTTGCCTAATTAATTTCTATATTATCAGGTAAGAAGAACTGTACAAATAGATTCCTTGTATTTCGGTCGTATCGTATTCTATTAACTTAAATGATATGTGTGTATAAATTATGTGCAAGTTCCCTATTTGTAATGTGAGCAGGAAAAAGTCTCTGCTACATTACGGAGATGCGGGTAACAACAAATCTGCTCCCCTATCTGACTTAGAATTCCATATTTCTGTAGTAATACAAAATAAGAGAGAAGTATGCTAAGTATGATGATTACGACATAAAACTAATTAACAATTATTCATTTCAACAAGAACGGAATAAACAGGGTCTGTTCCGTTACTCCACGTGTTAGATCCCCATCTGTAAACCCCTTCATTGCCCAAGTGAAGAATTTAAAGTACCCTAACTTAATTACGTTTCCAAAACGATTTGAGAAGCACACCCTACACTAATACATCCACAAACACTCCTCTATATTTATCGTGCTTGGGAAAATAAACAAATGTACAACCCTGATGATTTTTATATAAAATAAATATTTAAAATAACATAAAAGCGGCGAAGATCATTTTTCTTTCTTTTGTATGTCGTTGTTATTCATGTAACTTATTCCTTGCCCGCAGCCCATGGCGTCCATTCCGAAGAATACTTGATTACCCTGCAATTCACAGATGAATCGTGTTATTAATATCAGTACGAGGGATAATGGTAACGATGGGGATGATTGTCTCACCTTTTCCATGTAAGCTTTAACGTAGAAATTTCCGAAAAGGACAATGAAAGACATCATGTAAATGATGAGGGTGTAATGCATCCAGAGGGGAAATTCGCATCCTGTTCTAATCCCGTTGATCCCTAATATTAAGGCGGTTGTGAATTGGATCTGGAACAAGGAAAACGTAACGTATGTACTACACAATCTTTTGCACAAGTTTTACGCAATTAAACGTTCATATCGTAAGTTTCACCATTGTACTCTTTTTCTTGGATAAAGTAGCATTGACGAGTTAAAAAAGAAATCACTTGATAGTGTTTGTACGAGTAGCGCCCTTTAAATTATTACAAAAACTGGGAAAGAGAATAATCTTTTCAAAATATTCGCTTTTAAAATTCACACAATTTTGCATGCGTTCAAATCAATTCCCAACATATTATCCCCACTCCGAAGTTGGTATCTCAAGAACGTGGTTTTGAAGGTTCTGACAGCTACTTGAGGTCCTAAAAATTATTTGTCCATGCAATGTTCGTTGGACATTCGGGAACAGAAAGAAATTGTTAGGTGATAGTTCAGATGATTAAGGAAATAAAGCAGAAATCATGTGTTTGGGTATTCCAGGATCAATCCAGTCTAATAGAAATTTTCCCTACACGAAAACACTTGATATTTATCAATACATTGCACTTTTTGGTCATCTCCCACATGTTACAATACGTTACAATGCATAGGACAGTGGTAACTCCATTTACTCGATGGCTTTCTTCCTCCACAAACCACCTCCCCACCAAAATTCTGCGTTATAACTGTAATACATCATTATTCGTACAAGTGCATCCTTCAATTTTTGAGAGATGGACGGACAACTCACTAGAATTTCTTATATTTCTTTGTGATACTTTCGCCTGGTTGACGATCAATTTCTCGATAGTTAATGATAGTCTTGCACGAACATATTACAAAATATTTCTGAGATGCTCACATCAATCCAAACCAGTTAGGTAGAAATGCTTTCCGGATAATATTGCAGTAGTTCGATACACATCGCCATCTTCATACGTTCATATTTCATTACTTCTCAAGAAATTGGTTGCAACGTTCTACTTGACGTGCTGCTAGCTTCTTCAGAAAAATTCAAAGAGCAGTCCTCGTTTTACTTCAAAAAATGGCAAATAATCAGCGAAAAGTTAAGTTTTTTCAACGACCACAGCATTACCCAAAGACTATTTATGACATTCGACTAGGGCTATGAACGCCCACCTTAAAGTAAATATTGCTTAGACCTAAACCCTACTTCTCCATTTGTAACGTTTTTAATGTCATTTTTTTGCCGGAAGTTAAGCACTAATACTTAGAAATATAAGATCATGATGAATGCAATAATATCAATAAAACAATGGCTATCGGATCCGATTTGAAAAACTGAAGCTGGTAAATTATAGTTCGTCAAGAAGCCAAGAAGTCCAAGTCGTCTTCAGTAAAGGAGCACGGGAATCATACTCACTGTATATGATTTTCTTTAGGACATACGTTCAAAGTGTATATCTGAGACGTGATTTCCATAGATTTTCAATCAGGATTATAACTTAATTGTTGATGAGATACATATTTGGAGCTCTTCAAACAAGTTATAATAAGAACTTCGCCCCCTACCATTGTTACTTTATAAAATAGACATGATTTCGAGATTGCAAGTAAAAATCAAACTTAATTATCTTGACTCCATCTTTGCGGTTTAAAAGTTGTCGTCTTTTTGTGCTGCTTCCATTTGTTTCAGTGCTATGATGTCCTCGGTGTATTCTTCCCTTTGACACGTCATTTCTCACTTCGTCTTTCTATTTTGCATGGTTTTCCCTCTGTCATCTTTCTTAAAATCGTTCACCTCATATACAAACTTGCTTAACTAATTCTTAATTACCAATTGTTTATTCCTTCGTTCTGTATATGTGCTGGTTTCCTCCATTCTTCATCCTTTCCTGATTTTACGTTTCTTTAACCTATCTATCTATATCCAATAAGATATCAAAGGGAACCGTTGATTTTCGTTTTTAAAGCTGGTAAGTTGACTCTTATTGGTTGGAAGCAACAATAATAGTAGATTATGTTAATAAAGGCGAAAGTGAAGCTTTTAGTGATAAACCTGTTAGTTTGTCGATCCAACGAAGTGAATAAGTGACAACATTACATAATATTGTGTATAGGGGATATTCTTTATTTGCTGTAGTATCTACCTGAAAATAATTGTTAATTCTAGATTTGCATAATGTCAGACAAAGAAGTAAAAAGGAAACAGTTAAAAAGAAAGTTTATATCTCTTGAAGAGAAAATCCAAAGTTTAACTCGTTTATGATTTTAGTATTGTTTGCTGCAAAATCGATAAATTCGAATGCATCTACAATTCGAACCTTAAAGAAAAATGAAGGAAAATTAAGTAAAACTATGGCAGATGAGTGCCCGTTAGGTGCGAAACTTGTCACGCGCACACGAAATATAAATATGGTTAAAATGGGTTGATGATCTGGTTGATAGACTTTACAACCAAAAAGATTCCTCAGAGTCTTATTAAGCAGAAAGTACTTAAAATCTACGAGCATTTAAGGAATATTGGGCATTCTTCTGCGGGGCGAGAAAATCATTCATATAGTGCAAGGTAAAGGGTGGTTTGAAAAACTAAAAAGGAAAAGTATTCATTGCACAATATTAAATTTCAAGGAGAACACCCGTTACCCGGTCCAGAAACTACTGAAAATTATAAGCTGGAACTTGCTGGAATTATGGATAAAGAAGGATATACGCCTCATCAAATTTTTAATGTCGATGAGACTGGAAAAAAATTACCATCTAGAACCTTCATTTCGAAAAATGAAAGGCGTGCTCCGGAGTTTGAACCTTCAAAACAACGTAACACTCTTCATATGTGCAACAATCGATCAGGGAGTCTGATGATAAAACCAACGATAATAAATACTTCTCCAATTCCTCGTGTAATAAAAAACATTAATTAAGGTGCCAGCAGTCTCTATTCTGGCAATCTAATAAAGAAGCTTGGATGGCTCGAGGTTCGTTTAAGGACTGGTTTTATAATTGTCGTATCCCAACACAAACTATAGGATGGAAGAAAAGTTTCAAGGTTGTATTGGTTCTTGATAACGTTGCTTACCACAGTAAGGATCTGGATCGTCCAAATGTGAAAATTATTCTGCTTCCTCCTAATTGCATATCATTAATACAAACTTTGAACCGAGGAATCGTCCAAACTTTCAAAATGTACTGTATACGCCAATTTTTCCAAACCGTGTTCCACAGATCAGGAAATGGTGGAAGTAAAACTGCTATTCAAGTGTGGAAGGAATTTTCTATTTTAAATTGTATTAGAGTCATCAACTTGCGCGGGAAACCATCAACACTTATAACATACTGGAAACCTATTTCGCCTCAAATGGTTCAAACGGGAAATGATATTTCACTCCCAGGTACAGAAATAGTAGAGATTGCTTCTATTGTTTAAGCGGCGAAGGATTTGCAGATTCAAACCATCAAAATGGAGACGAACTACTTAAGGATGAAACTCTAGATGAGGAGGAATTGATGGAATTATTTGATGCATCTGCCTCAAACGTTTTGATAGACGAAAATATCCATAACGAACTGGTGCCAAACATGAATTTCTATGACGTGAAGAAAAGGACTAAATTTAGGTAAGGAATTAGAACTTCACTTCACTCAAACTGATCCTTCAACGGCGAGCGCAACGCAAAATATAAAAGACTGTTACGAAATTGTTTAGCTCCATATGGAGAGGATTTGGTAAAATTACAAAAAAAAGAGCTACATTTGAAAACCAAGATGAAGATTTGCAAAGTGGGGAAGACATTCGGCCGGTTAATATAAGAAGATGTAGGCCACTCATATTGGACAGCAGGGATGAATGTTGAAAGCGTTTGATATCAAATTACTTAGTTTTTTCTTGTTTTTGTTGGAAAACAGCTTGTTAACTTATATTTAATTCTTTCCTTATATGAAGTCTTAAATTCATAAAAAATAAGTAAACCTGATTTGGCGTATTTACTTACTTCTGATATTCTTAAGACGCGCTTTCTATATAAGGCGTATGATACGAGGGTTGACAGTACATAGTTTAGGGCGTTCTTCGCGAGGTAAAGGTAAAATAAAAAGCGTAAGTTCTTATTCCCTAATTTTTATTAAGGGAGGGTGATATCTGATGTACCGTGGGTTTTACTCGTTCTACAAACTTCCCGTACGATAATTTTCTTACATTCAATTGCTTATTTATAACCTGGTTGTCAGAAATATTATTATTCAAACGTATAGGGTTCCCTTATTTAAAAAATATGTTCTGTTAATTACATTTCAGGAAAGCAAAGAACAATGCTTACGTCTCCAAACCCACATCACCGGAAACCTCAACATCTACCCAATATTTACACGCGAAAATCAACAAAACGCGATCGACAGGAAAAATCCGACAAAATGTTTCCGAGGTTCTTCTTTAGAATGTGCGTGGTTTTCGCGAAAAATTTACATTGAAGTATACGGGAAATAGCCACAGAAATAATAACGAGAAGTACGACAATAGTATTGGAGTTTCAATATTTGCGTAAAAATAATATTTGCCGAAACGAAACAATTACCAAAAACCAACAAATCCGAAGCGTGCGATTTGTCCTTTAAATAAAGTTTTCGCATTATGGACACTTCTCCTTAACCAATTAGTGAGGGGACATTATCCAATAATACCGTGCGTATTTACCGAGAAACGTAGCTATTTCAATGTCATTGTCATTAACGAAAAATGTCTCAAGAGCATCTGCAAAACCTTCGAAAGCGAGCCATCGAGTAATCGTGTTACAAGTGCCACCTTTCACCGTCGTCGCGATTGTAAGATCGAATAGTTTTACGAAATATGCAACACGATACGAAAAAAGGAAATCATCGCTCTTAGTGATATTTTTTCGAGTGGATAATTGCGGTTTGTCCGAATGTTGGACGTTGTCAGACGAAAATATTTAGAAGCTGTTTTATTCACGTTTTAGATTATAGAGATATATGTACATATTGTACATACGTACACCCATCTACGGTATGAAGGAAGAGAAAACGGAACCTGTTGTAGGAATTAGTTTCACCTTAATTTCTCTTTCTCTAATCAAAGGCGCTATTTGATTTTCTAATTGGCACGGTAATGGTTTCTGCGGTTGGTTGACGGATGATTTTGTGTAATTACGTGTTAATTTCCTGACTAGCTATGTTCATACGTGTTTTAAAATTAGTTCTTGTAAATATGTGAAATTATTTACTAATTGTAAAAATAGAATATAGCATTGAGAAGAACTATATTTTTCTAAGTAATGCGACAAACTGACAAAGAGCAGATTTATAATAAAAATATGTTCAGTGTATAATGTGATTACGAAGTTTTTCCTCTAAATAAAATAATCGTCATCGTTAATCATTCTGCACAAGGATTTAATTGTATAAGGAATAAAATTCGTAGAAGAAAACTCTTCGCTATATTTAACACAACATTTGTAACGTTTGTTTAGCCAATACAGTGACTTCGTCAGGCTATACCATCAAGCTAGCACTTATGGATCTTCACAAGTAAAAGCTAGTTCTATTTAATTAATTGTATAGTGCGGAATATATCATGAACTGTCTGCATTTTGTTGTCAACTCTTTCCTTTCTAAAAATATATCTGATTTTGTAAAGATTTTTCTGTAATCGTTGTCAAATTTTCCTACTTATTGGTAGTGCTATCTATCACTTAGATGCAATATGTTTGCCTTAAATTTTCTTTCATTCTAAGTTTAGACTTCTGATTTTAACCTACACAGTATTTCTGACGTTTCTTGCAAAAATTATTTTTAATAATTCCCTTTTGTGATAGTGAGGCTCTATACACATTTCTTACGTTCTAGTATAGGATGTATTTTTTTCTACAACTCGTTTTATTTTTTACGAGGAAAATTTCTGAAGTTCTAGTAATATGGCTATAATTTTTTCCAGCGGTCATCACAGATCTTTTTGGCGTATCTGCAATCCACAGATCTACAGCAGTTTTACCCCATTTCAGGCCTGAAATCGAACACTCCGTAGTGGTTCTTTCAATTTGGGAACAAGACGAAGAGGGGTTGAAGTGAAAACACTTCCAAACATAATTCGTTCAAATAATCCAGCGTTCTTCGTGCGGTATTGGTTGGTCGTTTTGCAATAACGGCAGTTATGCACCCTCCATATCTTGGCAAGCTCCTGGCACGATAGGCCCGATAAAAAATTATAATAATATTTTGCGTTAGTTATAGTATCTCCAATAGTTTTCGAAATATTGGCGCAAATTTCAAGGGATAGTATTTTCATTAGAGCGCTCTCCATTCCACAAATAGGAGATTCTGCCAATAAGAATAAGAGCAATAGTCTTACATTGGACCTCTCTACAAATCCATAAAATTTCAATATCTTTTGGAGTAATCCGAGTGTTCCCTTCTGAGGGGCACGTTTCAAAGCGATAACAAAATTGTAGCGGATGCGGCGTAAAAATTACTTTTGTTGTTATTTATTTCAATATCTCCAAGCTTGTTTGGAAAAAATATTCCCCAATTAATAGATGTTATAATTAATTATAGATACACCTGCATTGTTTACGTTTGTTTCTGTGCAGTGTGAAAGCATCTCGTGCACTTTTATTGCATACAAGAAGGAGAAAGTTAATCGATATCTTTACACTTTGTTAAAGATTCCTCGTTAGTTAATATTTAGCCTAGTCGTGTACGAATCCGCCAGCGTAGTAATTACTTTCATTAAATTTATTCATTAACGCTATATGGTTCGGTCGGGTAAATTTGTTGGAATTCATTGCATTAGATTTAAATGTAAAAGTATTTTTATTTTTCGATTAACATTTTTATGGTTTTCTCAAAATTTCTTGGAATAAAGTATTTCTTCCTTTTTGATATTTTTTCAATGAATACTAGCATTACATGTCTAAATACTTTTTGATTCTTTGTTTTTGATATTAACATTTATTAATGACGGTAATGACTTACTTATACAAGAAAATTAACTAATTACTGCCTCGTTACTTCTTAAAAGAACTTGTACTGAAATGGGATGAATACGAAATTAATGGTAACATGAATAATAAGAAAACTAATCTGTCAATTTGATTCAGACTATTGTTTATACTAGTTAAAAAGAAATTAGTGAGAAATACCACGTCCAAACCTAGGCAACTGATATTACAATAATAATAGTGAACTATTTTCGGGAACTAACATTTTAAATAAATAAAATCATTATTTTACTGGTTTTGTTCCTAACTAAATTTTCTGTAAGTCGAAACAATCATTTTTCAGCAACTTTCTTCAAGTATTTCCTTCTTTTACCAACAGTGGGGTAAATATTGACACTTTTACACCTTCGTAAGGCGATAGAAGAATTTTTCGACCACTTTCTTCGAATATGTCAGTTTTGATGTATATATTATTAACGTTCTTCGCGTATTTTTATTCTTGCCATTTGGAAATAAATCTTAAACTTCATATTTAGGAAAACTCAAATCCAACTATTTTGACATGAAAGTTCTGATCGTTTTCTTATAGTATGTAATCCTTCAAACATTTTATTGGAATAAAATCTTTGATAAGTACCATGTATACTATTATGTAGGACCGTCTTGCCACAAATTTTCTGGTCTACAATGTGGTGTCATTGGTTTTCACTGAAATTATTTTTTTCTCTGTTATTTTCCGGAAAAAGACTGCGTGGTAGTAAAGGAGCAATTCCGTACAATTTTTTATTTTAAATTCAAATCAGGAAAGTCCTCTGCTGGTACAGCTCGACAAGTTACCCAGGTGTGGGAATTCCAATAGTGCCGAAGAAATCACTGTGCGTTGTTGGTGCGAGAAATTCTAGCCTAGTGATGTTAGCCTTCAAAATGGGCTCCTAGTGGTCGACATGCAGTTATTCGAGAAATGACATTTCAAAGCCCATCGTTGAAGCTGATCCAAGCGTTATTATGCTCTTAAGGAAGGTTTGAAGTGGATCAGAAAGACAAAAAGCACTCAAAACATAGGACAGCCCACTATTTAAAGTATCGGAAGTTGTCACGTTTGGAAGAGTGGCCAATTTTTGGATCGAACCCTGTACAACAATAGGAAACTTTCCCTATAGTGGTTAGACAAAGCTGAGCCCCCAAAACACTTCTTCATGTCTGAGGCTCATCAAAAAAGAGACCACGGACAATGGTGTTATCCATTATGACTTTATTGAAACATCGGCACGAGTGTGCTGATTCTAATGATGCTTGTTTCAATTAAATTGAGTAAATATTTGATGAGTTATTAAAGTTTATATCTTGTCATGATGCAGAATGATGCGACGTTTCAGTTCTCTTTGTTGATTTAAAACCCTCAAGACTTTTATGTCGACCTAATATTTCGAACCCAATCATAAAATCCATTCCTAAAACTATTTTTTGCACTTACCATTTGAAGAATCGTCAAATATTTCTTCCACCAGAGATATCTGGCAACATTAGGTCCTAACGTGGCTAACCCGTAATAGGAATACATGAGGACGTGTATCGCCGAATTCACCATGGCCGGCAGGAAAGCTGTGAGGAAACCATCGATCAAAATCCCATAATGTACATTTCTTTAAAATACACTTACTCGAACCGCTAGGCACCCATTTAATTCCGATCCACCATAGCGAGAACATCGTCGAATGGTGATAGACGTGCAGAAACGTTAACTGTTGTTCTTTCTTCCTCAAAATGAAGAAGAACGTATCGCAGAACTCCAATAATTTCGAAAAGTAGTACCACCAAACGGCGTTAGCTATCTAAAATTGAAATGGATGATTAATTGAAAATCATTTTCTTTCACCGGATTGACTTACTTGCAATTCATCAGGATGATACTTCTGCTGACAAGGCTCGCAAATATAACTGTATCTTAATCTAATTGATGCTGTTAGCAACTGGAAAATCAAGACAAAAAGGGGGATATTAGAAAAGTAAAGTTAATGAGAGGCGGTGGTAATACCCGTATGGCAATATAGAAATTTAACACAGCCATCGCTAAATTGTACGGTAAAAGCAGCCATTTTAGCTTTAATGGTTTCCTAGTTTTCATAACTCTTGGCCCTATCCAAACTATACATAAATATAATAGCGTGTATAGAAGCGTGGGCATTGGTGAGTCTACCATTAGCCATCCTTTAGTCCGATTATCTGAAAATGAAAACGTAATGTTATGTGGGAAACTCTAAAAGAACGAACGGATGTTAAATGAATTTTTCCTTTGATTTGTTTATCAAATATGAGATCTTTCCGTGCAAACCAATCGATTTAGTTGGACTATATTGTTCGTAAAATCGTCTAATTCCCAACAAGGAAATTTTCGTTTCGGAAATGAGCCAAGGTTCTTTCAACTACATCCCATACCCTGCGCCTTTAAATTAATATTCAAATATCTAAGGTAATGGAATTATATATATTTCGACAAGCCTTAAATACTATTGTACCTGAATTTTTCGTTTATTTAATTATTAGAGGAGCTCACCTGATAACGATAACGTCCATAAATAATAATCGTAAGCATCCAGCGCCAAGGATTGCGTCGAATTAATAATTGCTGCCATCCTATTCTACCTAGCAGATAGGCACATAAAAATAACGACGTACTCTTATACCAGAAACTGAAACAATAAGCAAGTACAGATCAGCAAAACGCACCCGCATTCTTTCATTTTGAACCGCATATTTCACCGCGACATATTAACGTTAATTGATTCTTAATGACTTGATTCGCGTTCTATGCAGAAAGCAAAGAAGATTTCGACATTCTTTATGCATATTTTGCATAAATGAAGAAGTGCGTGTTCTGCTAATAATTTCGCGGAAATGGGGCATAGTGTCACGTTTGTATTGCAACTATTTTATTCGCGTTAGGAGTAAAACAAATTATTTTTTTCTTTGCAATTATCGACGCTGTTAGATTAATAAATGAAGGACGTGCACATATCGGTTATCCCGCACTCTTTTTTATAATTAGAAGTAAAACAGTTTTGAGATTGAGGAGTGTTGCAATCTAAACATTATAAATTAAATCTACAAATAATGTCATATTCTAATGATCACTCTACTCGATAAGATGCGGTTGATGTGAACTAGTTTTACTCAATGGTGAACGATATTCACAAGAACTAATTGGCCAATGTGATATATTCCTTCTTATACATTCGACGTCATCTTCTTCTTCTTATTTGAGAGGGTTTTAATACTCTCGTCGCCCATGACACACACGTTGCGTCATTGGATATTTGTCAGAAGCCGATGACCTTCACTTTGGCCGTGGATGTGTTAATATTGCTTTTCGTGTTCATGTCGGACGAAAAAGACGTCACATTAAAGTGGAAGATCGTAAATCTTATACATTTGAATTCTGATGAAACACTCGCCAAAAATAGCCAGTCAATCCGAATTGAAGAAATCGTAAATTAGATAATGGAGGAGCGGATGACAGAGACAATCCCAAAATTAAAAACAAGAAAAAGAAGATTTCTGGACGTACTAAACAGTGTTGTGGGATTAGAAGTGCCTGAAAATTGGAACAAAGGAATAATTTTGCCAATACTTAGATGAAAGGATTGCGTAAACTATAGAGGGATAACGTTGTACCAGGGTACCTACAAGAGTACTAGAGAAAAGACTGAATGAGAATCAAAAAACAACGACCAAGACCATACAATATGGATTTGGAAAAGGACGAAGCACGCAAGATCGAAATTATATCATAAGAAGGATGAGTAGTAAATTACTAAGAAAGAGGCAAGAAATACACACAGATTTTACCGGTTTGAAGGTTTCGATAGAGTGGAAAAAGAAAATGTGTGAATAAGCTTGGATATAAGAGATATATGTAGGTGGAGCAAGAGAGCAAAGAGAAAACAAAAGGTTTGCGAAGTTTGAGACAAATATAGGACTAAACAAAGATGCGTGTTAAAACCATTACTGTTCTCACCAGTCATAGACGAAGCGATCAAGAAAAACAAAGATAAATCTAACAGTTGGAAAATAGAGCATCAAAGAATGGAACCAGTCGCCCTTCAAGAACTAATGTCTACAGATGTCATGGTATTAATTGCAGACTCTGGAAATATAAAATAAACCTACATGTATACCAGGAGGAACTAACACAAGAACACAGAAACATTGGTAATTTTCACAGTATAATAATGATGATGTAATGAAGTTGAAAAGACGGACGTACGAAAAAGTCAAAAGCTTCAATTACTTTGGTATTGGCATAGAAGAAAACGAAACCATTGACAGAGCTTTAAATAAGAAATTTGGCAAGACAAACAAGCTATGTAATAAAGTGAGGCCAACATTACTGGCAATAAAGGAGGTAACAAAAAGAAATAAAGACAAACTTGTACAAAACAACTGGAAAGATTTATAATGATATGGTAGTGAGTGCTGAACAATCGCAAACAGAATTAGACGCAGCATAATAACCACCGAAATGAAATATTTAAGGACAATTAAAAGCAAAATGAGAAAGGATAATATCAGAAATACAGCAATAATAAAAATCACACTAATTGAGGAAATAGTGGAAGAGGGGCGAACGGACTGGTTGCATCGTATAACATAGAGAGTATAAGAAATGAGAATATGGACGAAAAGTAATGTGAGCTGACTGCGGAGAAGATAGTGCGAACATGTACGTGGTATGGTGGCGAAAAGAGGAGTTGGAATGAGGCTAAGAGGACTCTGTACAAGATGGGAAGATTGTAGGCGAAACGAGAATGGATAAGATCAGAAATACAGCAATAACAGGAAACGTAAAAGTCACACCAATTAATGAAATAGTCGAAGAAAGGCAGATGTGGTGGCGGGATCGTATCTTCAGAATGGGGGCAGCTGAATAGCAAAGGAAGTATATGCAATGAGAATACAGACGAAAAATAATATGAACTGACGGCGGAGAAGATGGTACGAGCATGTATGTGGTATGGTGGGCAAAGGAGGAATTAAGCGGCGGTGAGGCCAAGAGGACTGCAGGAGATAAGAAGACTGGAGGCGAAAGGAGGAAGGATAAAATCAGAAGTACAGCAATAACAAGAAACTTAAAAGTCACACCAACTGATGAAATAGTCGAGGAGAGGGGGTGGACTGGCGGGATCGTATTTTCAGAATGGAGGACTGCAGAATAACATAAATTGAGAACACAGACGAAAAATAATGTGGACTGACCGCGGAGAAGATGGGATGGGCATGTACAGGGTATGGTGGCGAAAAGAGGAGTTAAATGGAATGAGGCTAAGAGTACTCTGCACAAGATTGAAGGCAAAACGAGAAAGGACAATAGCAGAAATGCAGTAATAACAACAACGTGAAAGTCACACCAAGAAATGAAAGAGTTGAAGAGGAACTGATGGGGTGGTTGGCGCACATCTTCAGAATGAAGGACAGCAGAATAACAAAGGAAGTATATGAAATGAGAATACGGAGGAAAAATAATGTGTGCTGAACGCGGAGAAGATGGAACGAGCATGTACGTGGTGTGGTGGCGAAAAGAGGAGTTAAGTAGAGTGAAACCAGAAGGACTGCGCCAGATAGGAAGATTGAAGGCGAAACGAGAATGGATAAGATCAGAAATGCAGCAGTAACAAGAAACAATAGTCACACCAACCGATGAAATAGTCGAAGACAGGATGGATGGAGTGGTTGGCGCGTATCTTCAGGATAGAGGACAGTGCAATAACAAAGAAAGTATGTGAAATGAGAATAGAAAGGATAAGCAATGTGGGTCGACCTCACCAATTTGATCTTTATAGATCAAAACTAAACCAATCGCTTCCACAGGCGAAATTATTCTACGATTTAAACTGAAATAAAGTTCTATATAATCGCTAGGAAACGACCAATTATACGAATGTGTTAGTGATCGATTCTGGATACTTTCCCCTTATCATATCGGAGGATCAGCGATGGTGAAATTACCACTGTGTTTCGAAACGTAATAAGTAAAAGTAATAAATTATTACGTGTTAATTCCACAAATTGTTCGTTTTTTATCGTTTCCTTTCGATTCGAAACGGAGCCATCAAACCTGAAACTATTACTTCACCGGATACCCTCGAATTATTTCATCAAACAATAAAATTATCAAATAAAAACGCAATTGCGCCTTTGTATCCTCTTACGTAAATCCCCATAAAGCGCGGTGACACTTTTACTTTCTTCTCGTCGCGCACACAAAACCGGACAATGCGCAAAACGTAATTTTACTTCGAAACAAACTCGTCCAAAAGCCAGCAATGCCGATATCGATAGTGAAAGCTTTTCTCTAGAAAGAAAGTGGTCCTCATCGTATTTACCGGGGTTTCGATTAACGTCTTTCGAGTGTTAGCGCCCTATTCCGAATAAATGACTGCCGATTTTTGTTTACCGAAGCTATCGCAAATGACCGCGTTAATTTCACTTTAACATTAACACAAATGCTATACAAGACATCGGACATACGTACGAATGTAAGGATTGAATGTACGTGTGCTACTCTCATATTACTTACAAGTTATTGGTGAAAGCAGCGGTAAACATGTGCTGTTAATGATAAAATTAATTATCTAGCGTGGCAGTCAAGTTCGGCGTTTTCCGCGAAAAAGAAGTAGTTAGCAGTTGAAAAATTGCTTAACTAATCGAGGAGAAATGTTTACCGCAATGAATTCGTTGATAATTGCCGCGAAATGCATTCATGTCCTTGATTGACACCTTCATTATGATTTCTCGAGCTTGAATCGACAAGTAATTACAGAAATTCCTGTAGATATATACTTTTTGTAATTGTAAACTTATTTGCGCCTATAGACGTAGGAAAAAGGAAGGAATTAATAATACGGAATGGGAGTATGTACGAATATAGGAACTTGGGTGATACGGAGATCTGTAGAGAATAGATACACTCAGAAAAGAATTATTTCATAACGAATAATTTCATAGGTAAATGTAAGAAAATTTCACAATAGATTTTGGGTAAAATGTCGAATATCTTATTTATTATTTCCAATTTTGTATCAATAAATTGTCTCTTTTTAGTGCTGTATAGCAATAATTTACAATTATCTCCCAAGAGGCTTTTCAAGATCAGCAAACTCCTCTCCCCTGCGTTTCCTTTAAACTAACTAACTAATCGTAACACCTTTTACCCTTTCGAGTGTAAAGCGGTGATTTTGAACTATCGAGCTGTCATCCTATTTCCCCTTCCAGAACATTTCTTTCCATCTTGTGTTCTTCCACGGATTTGACTCCATTTTATACCTTGTTTTTCAACCGCTGCCTTCATTTCTTCTGCCCAGGTTTTTCTTGGTCTTTATTTTCTTCTTCTCCTCGATACTCGTACACTTTTCGAACCATCCTTGTGTTATGCATTCTCAAAACATCTCATATGCATCTCAATTGACTTTCCTCTACTGCGACTTGTATCGCTTTAACCTTCAAGTTTCCCCTAATAGTGTCATTTCTGTTTCTGCCAAGTCGCCTTGTTTTCAATTTTTCTCAGAAACCTCATTTCAATGGTTTGTAACTTGCTTCTTTGATTCTTTGTAGTTATCCACACTTCTCCTCCATATTTTTATAGGTACATTGTTTTGGTACCTCTCCTTTATTTAAAAAGGTATTTTTAATGCGATTGGATCCAGCTTCCAGCTGCTCGTGTTCTTACCACAGTTTCTCCATCCAACCTTCCGTCTTACCATAGTCCCGAAGTATTTGTTCAAGCCCTCTTCCCCGCAGCTCACCGCTTATTATCATTGTCTTCGTTTCTTCTACGTTTATTTTCATATTTATACGCTTTCATTGTATATTCTCAGATTCTTGCTCAATATCTTTTCGTTTTGTGTGACTAGCACTATACTATCGACATTATAATCTCCAATATTCCAACTTCCTCCATATTCCAGTTTCCTTTAATGTATTAGAATAAAATCCCTCCCTCACATGAATAATTTTTGTTAGAATACCTACAAATCTGCAAAATTTGGGGCAATAATCTCCAAAGTTGTTCATTCTTCATATTGTATTAGCACCTTTCGTATTATTAAATTTTTGTGATTGATGCGGACCTTCTAGAAATAAGGTGCAGATTGCTGAAGGTCCACCGACCGCCATTTGGAAACCATCGATGTGTAAAACGGTATAAAATTGATCGTATCACTGAAACTGTTTCCATCGTCTATTCGATTGAAAATATCCAGTTGGATAATTCTGAATTTTCTTTGAAATTCAGAAGAAGTTCTCGTGCGTGTTCTTCTGAATTTCAAAGAAAATTCAGAACTTAATCAGAGTGAAGTTAATGACAAGCAACGCCCAGCTACCGTAAACAGATAACAGCAAAGTAATTGTCGAAACATCGAATATTCTACATCCAGATCAAAAGGATAATCCAAATATTCCAAATATTTACAATCCTATTGTGAAATCAATTTCAAGAGAGCGTATGACACAGTTAGTAGAGATAAACTTTACGAAGGCATGATGAGACTTGGAATCCCCAGAAAACTCAGGACATTAGTAAGAATGACGTTGACGCACACAGAGAGCAAAGTTATGGCAGAAGGACAGCTTTCGACCAGCTTTGAGGGTAGGGAAGGTCTGAGACAAGGAGACCCGTTATCGACGATATTGTTCAACTTTGTGCTGGAAGTAATATTTAGAGGTAGTGGCATCCAAACCAAGGGAAATATATACCATCCAAAGCACCAAATCGTGGCTTATGCGAATGATGTAGCCATAATCACAAGATCGAAGAAGGAGCTGGAGAAAGTTTTTGGGAAAATGGAACAAGAAGCAAGGAAATTTGGTCTCGCAATAAATGAACAAAAAACGAAGTATATGGTTATGAGGCAGGAACAAACTATAGACAAGAGATATTCAAAGTTCCAAACAGATAAAACAAAGTATTCGTTTGAAAATGTCAATAAGTTCAAATACTTGGGTGTTGTCATATCGAATAAGTGTAAAGAGGATGACGAAATTGAAGGAAGAATTCTAAAAGGATGTAAGGCAATGGGAATGCTAAAGAAAATGATTAAATCAAAAGAGATATCAAGAACTGCAAAGATGAAGACCTATAGGACAATTGTTAGATCCACAGTAACATATGGCTGTGAGGTATGGATTCTGACAAAAAGATGGAAGATAAGTTGGAGATATGGGAAAGAAAAAGGCTCAGAGAAATCTTTGGAGGGACGAAGATGGAGAATGGAATCTGGAGGCGAAGAACAAACCAGGAATTAAAGGAACTACATGGATATAGTAGCATACTAAAACACGTCAAGGCTCAGAGAATAAGATGGTTGGGACACGCTAGCAGGATGGGGCAGGAAAGGCAGTGCAGGAAAGTACTTAGAGAGGGACATGGAGGAAGAGGGAGAAGAGGAAGACCAAGGAGAAAATGGATGGAAACGGTTTTGAGCGATTTGAGAGAAAGGGAAGTTGTAGACTGGAAGCGGATGGTACAGAATAGAATGGAATGGAGAAGGATAGTGAGGGAAATGGCAGAAGAATAGAGCACAAATCATGGGCCTACATGGCCTGTAGGACTGATATATATATATACAATATATATATATATATATATATATATTGTGAAATCAATAATAATAATAATAATTTATTCAGTAATTACAAAAAAAAAGTGTTGAACTCGTCAAATAATAGAGATAGTTAGAATTCGTAGAATTACTAAGAATTTTGGTTTTGGAAAGGAAAAACTGAACAGGAAATTTTTGAGCTTATAATCATAATGATCTGCTGCTCTTGACAGCAATGCCCAATTGATGGTGTTAATTGAGGGATCTCTATCGCTTGCTTGCTATCATCCACTTAGAGATAATTATCATAATTACGCAAAGACAATATGAACTAGAGAAAGGAAGTTAAACTATGCAATAACTGATCTTCTTGATCTAGTATTTAGTACTAATAATCATTGCAGCGGCCTCTTAATAACTAACTTAATGCCCTTTTAATAACCAACCACACTTCGTATTCCACGTAATTTTTTAATAGGTTTCACCAGCTCGGCATGGTTGTTATTGACCTAACACCAAAGTCTCGAACGAAATTATCAACAATGCCAGGATCATTACAGCGAAAATTAGCCAATCGGGCACTTACGCTGTGAATTTTACATCTTCACCAGGCTTGCAACTCAAGAAATACTATTCGATTTCAGCCACTTCAACGCTAGTAACCGTATGTTAGCTGATTAATCACCACGACATAAGGAAGATCAAGCAGCTACTTCCTTAGCTGCCCAATAGACACACCTTCTAAAGTTTGTAGGGAGTCACATAGATTGTTCTTTGAATCACTATTCAAAGTGAATGAAAGATGAATATAAAAGAATCAGCGCAAGAAAGTATTTAAACGGATAAAAAGAACTGGAGAGAACTGAAGAACCAATTTAAAATTTTGTAAACCTTCTTACACGGTAAAGGCAAGTGTCATCATAATTACATAATTATTACATAATTAATCAGAAATTATTTTTATTGTGGTCTCTTTCGCATAAGAATCAGTCCTAATTTGTATCTCTTACATTCTCTAAAGTAGAATATTCTACTCACTGGTAGATACTCTCACGATCCCGCTGGAAGACTTCAGACTTCAATTAGGTGGCCCTGTCCGCGCGAGCCTTCATTCTCTCCCACCCATACCAATCAGAATAAATTATGTCCCCACCTTCATTCCTACCCCAAATCCATTAAGTCCTTCCTAAATCTCAAACGCTCGCCAACCGGTCTTACAAGAATGCCCCCGTAACTGGGCATTCTTGCAAAACCATATAACAAGTAGATACAAGAAATTGCGTCAACTATAGAGAAATCACAATAGCATGTGAACCAAGTAAAGTATTTAGGAGAGTTCTCGAAAAAGGTTAAAATGGAGGAATTGGAGTTACATACGCATATGAGTCATAACATTGATTGATGGGAGGAAGGAATACTCAAGACTTGATTTTTATATTAATGCAATTAGGGGACTGTAAGAGAGCATTCGACAGAATAAAATGGGAGGACATGGAGGAAATGTCTAAAATAAATAGGTTTTCAGCTCCAACGACGACCATCAAACTCGATACTTAACTATAACATAATAATTTTACATTAAAAGGTGTTTCTCACTCCCCATTTAGTTTACATGGTAAACCAAATTTTTATCACCCCCTCTCCTCCCTGACTGCGCGATTGCAACAGTCTAGTCATTGAGATAGGAGGGTTCATGACGTTTTCCGCTGACCCCAGATTTTGAATGTAAGTTCAACGAAAAGAGGTTTTGAAACAAACAATGGAGGAAATTTAGAAGCCTTATAGGTAACAACAGTCATAAAATAACAACCCACAAACAAGAATCTACAACGTTCAAGACCTTAGACATGGGACTAAAACAAGGGGGTGTGTTAAGTTCATCTCTGTCCTCCATTATTATAGATGACATCGTGCAAAAGCTTGAGAAAATGTGGGTGAAGACAAGTGAACTGACAGGAACTACTGCTCGCCAACGGTAATACTCCTGGTAGCGAATTCAGAAGTTAAACTATAACAAAACTTTGAAATACACTACAAAGGACTGAGGAAAATAAGCTTCAAGAAGGTAAAACAATGATAATGGTATCCACGGGAAAGAAACATAAGATACGCATAGAACAACATACATTGGAACAAGTCCTAAGCTTTAAATATCTGGATACAATTATAGATCAGAGTAGGGAGAGTAGACAAAAATATTGGAAAAGTAGGGGCACTCTATCACTCGATGATGATGATACCCAGAAAAATAAAGACGCAAGTATACCAAAATCTAACGGACATTAACAAAGAGCAATCGAAACAAAATGACAACCACCGGGACGAGATTCTTAAAGAAAATACAGGGGATCACGAAAAGGAAGGGGATGATAAACATAGAAACAGTAGGTAAACTCAAACTCAATTATAGGAGAGAGTGAACTGGGTTGGCTAGGGCATATTTACGGAAAGGAAAATGAAAGAGCAGCAAAAAGAATTCTATGGGACACGGGATATCAGGAAAAAACAAAGTAGGACGATCACGATTAAGATGGAAGGAACAAGTAAGGCGGGAAGTAAGGCAGAAAATCCAGGAATCCACTGGAAAGAGACCCGACGACTGGCACAGGATGGAACTCCATGAGGAAGGAAGATTAGGGAAATATCGCAAGCGAACAAGTTAACTAACGATGCGCGATGTGAATGAATCTGATATTTGTGAAAATATGTATGTATGTATGATAGTCCAACATCTAGCGGTATATCTTGGACTTATTGATTAAATAAATACCCCTAAATTCAAGGGCAAGCTTATATCGAGGAATGGAAGCGAGTTGTTGGAAAGGAAGGAAGCAGCAACTAGAATATAACAGAATATCTAGACCTCATACCCATAATTCTTCAATTTTAAAGGATATGCTATAACTTTTTAGTTTGTCTATCAACTTACTTGTTAACCTTTTAACCTTCCTATACTCACGTCAAAATATAGAACACGCATCTATACTATATAAGTCGGTCTCACAGACCGTACGCGTGAGTATAGGAAGGTTAAAAGCAACGCGCAAAACCCGAGGAAAAGACTACCTACCAGTTCTGTTTGTAAGAGAAAAGTATTTGCCGTTAAAGGCAAATAAAAACGGTCACATTACTTCCAGTACAAATATGAGGAAGAAATTGGTTTACCTAAAATTTTGAAGACGTAAAGAAGTAAAAATTATGGTACTAACATGAAGTTCTTGTGTCTTAAAGACAACGTAAATTAGTGGAGATAATCACAAAAATTTAACGCCTAAGTTTCAGAATAAAAGAAAAAGTATGTAACCCATTATGACTACAAAAAGAAAAATTTAAAAACAAGTTGCACGTTTCAATTGCAAAAAAAGTCATAAATAAATTAATAATAATTGAAAAAAATTAGTACCCTTATTTTATTTATTAATTCTAATTTGCCTTTCCTTTTATTATAATCGCACAAAAGAAGATTTGAGTTTCGAAAAAGAAATTGGAAAAAGGATGAAACCTTGAAAATTTCTTCCAACTCGACTGTAGAAAATTTTTGAAAATCTAAAATCGTTATTTACGTATATAAAACAATATTAAAACTATTATTCTCAATTAAATTACAATTGTTTCAAAATCATCTACTTACACAATTTATTCACTACTTGCCGAAGAACGAAACCTCTGCGTACACTTGGATCATTCCGATTTCTTCTTATAAACCTTCCCAGAGCTAACGACTGCTATCTCAACACAGTCCCAAAAACTCACTGACTGTACTACGTTTACGCTAGTTCCTATTATACCTTCTGCGGTACTGAAGCTGGCAGCTCGAAGCTCGCCCAAGCGCACCTACTCGCTCCGACTAACTAGAAGCAAGTGCCTTTCTTCTGGTAGCGAAATGAAATTTGCCTTTGCGTGAAAGTTCTGATAGTAGGTCGGCCCATGCTATACGTACATACATATTTGGTACGTACCTACAAACGGTTTCGTTCCGTTCCGTACGGCGCATCCTAAAATCCGTTTCCGACCTATTAGGAAACGTATAGGCGTAGACGATGTCGTTGTTATCTGTATATATATATATATTTCGTGACCTTTTTATACTTATCTTATATGATAGATCTCTACCACTAATAGGTCAATAAAACAAGGCTGGTTTGAACGATAGTTATATTTTCAGAACGTTTACAAACGTTTTCGGAATACCTTCTTCAGTGAAAATATAACTAGATAAATATATAAACAAACATTTGTTTTTTATTTGGGAACTATCAACAAAATGACTAATGACTAGGATTTCTTGATATAGAGGATGTGTAACAAACTTTTATATATATATATAAATTATAAAAACTAAATTAATGTGTAAACATACATGCAAATTAAGTAAAAGCCTATATCAAAAAATCTTTGTCGAAACCTTAACAATTCTGTTCAAGGACTAGGGAAAACCCAAATTTAAAAACCTAGCCAAAGGTTTCCTTCTTAAGAAATGCAAATGTCATTTTAACAAATTGCTATATACATTACTTAAATTTTGAATATCGGTTCTGAAATTAATAGTTTTAGTGTCTTTTTGTATATTTATCATTTCATATATTAGTCTTTTTTTATAATTATTCTCTGTTTTTAATATAATTGTGTTTTCAAAATCAAAGTAATGCCCAAGATCTTTGTAATGCTTTGTTACAGCGGTCATTGCACCAAAATCATTATTTAAAGAATACTTATGGCTATACAACCTTTTCTTTAAATATTGTTTCGTCTGACCGATGTAACAACCATCACAGTCTTTACAGTTTATTTTATAAACTACATTACTTTGATTTTGTTTAATTATTTTAGATTTAGTATTAGTAAAAAGAGATCTGTTACTATAATTTGGAATGAAAGTAATGTTTATGTTGTTTTTATTAAACTCTTTTTTATTTTTTCGCTTAAACCTTTTTATAAGGAATAGCGTTATAAGATTTATTGTTATTATTTTTAATTCCTCTATTATATAATTTGTTAATTCTATTTTTTATTATTTTTTGATAAAAACTATTTGGATAATTATTTTTATCTAAGATTTCTTTAACTTTGTTTAAATTCTTTTCCCTAAATTCAGGATTAGCTAATCTAACCGCTTGATCAACTAAACCGGTAACTACATTAATTTTATGTAATTTTGATGTTTCTGAAAAATAATTTAAATGTCTTCCTGTATTGGTAGACTTTATATGCCAATTTGTTTTTACAATGCCGTTATTATGCATGACTGTCACGTTCAGGAAATTCAATGAGTTATTAGATTCTCTCTCATATGTAAATTTTAATCTATTATGATAACTATTAAATGAATCTAATATCTCATCAATATTATCCTTTCTTACGGAACAAAAACAGTCATCCACATAACGTCTGTAAAAACTTACACTAGAATTTAGTTTTGCCAAACAAGTTTGCTCTAGGTCCTCCATTACCAGGTTTGCGATAACTGCTGATAATGGAGAACCCATTGCAGTACCGAAAATTTGTTTATAAATTTTATTTTGATATGTAAAATAAGTAATGTAGTTTATAAAATAAACTGTAAAGACTGTGATGGTTGTTACATCGGTCAGACGAAACAATATTTAAAGAAAAGGTTGTATAGCCATAAGTATTCTTTAAATAATGATTTTGGTGCAATGACCGCTGTAACAAAGCATTACAAAGATCTTGGGCATTACTTTGATTTTGAAAAACACAATTATATTAAAAACAGAGAATAATTATAAAAAAAGACTAATATATGAAATGATAAATATACAAAAAGACACTAAAACTATTAATTTCAGAACCGATATTCAAAATTTAAGTAATGTATATAGCAATTTGTTAAAATGACATTTGCATTTCTTAAGAAGGAAACCTTTGGCTAGGTTTTTAAATTTGGGTTTTCCCTAGTCCTTGAACAGAATTGTTAAGGTTTCGACAAAGATTTTTTGATATAGGCTTTTACTTAATTTGCATGTATGTTTACACATTAATTTAGTTTTTATAATTTATATATATATATAAGAGTTTGTTACACATCCTCTATATCAAGAAATCCTAGTCATTAGTCATTTTGTTGATAGTTCCCAAATAAAAAACAAATGTTTGTTTATATATTTATCTAGTTATATTTTCACTGAAGAAGGTATTCCGAAAACGTTTCTAAACGTTCTGAAAATATAACTATCGTTCAAACCAGCCTTGTTTTATTGACCTATTAGTGGTAGAGATCTATCATATAAGGTTGTTATCTGTATAATTCTACGATGTATTATCGCAGGTACCTAAGCGAAAGAGATTTGCGCGTGTATGGGTGTGATCTATTCGTTTGCCTAAGAAGATGCGAGAGAAACACTTGTGTTTAGAGGCTGCTATTCAAATATTTATTTGTTTACCGATGGTATTTCCGTTGAAAGAGAAGTGAGGTGTTTATACTATCCGTTAAAGGAAAGTCTTTACTGTGTGGTATATAAGTGTAGCGTTGTCGTTTCAGGTCCTTTCTACATATATATTTTTTTTTAAAGGATCGCCTCTTTGCAGTGTTCGATTAGGAAGAAGAGGATAGCGCTAACAACTTTTATTAAATACGGAACAAGTAAGAAATGGTATTCCCTTTAATTATTACCTTGCGATATTGGGTTAGGTAGACTGAAAGTCAATTCCACACTAAGACACTGTTACAGTCTGGAAACTATCTCGTGACAACGGTGAGTCATTCTGTGCATTATGTACATGAGTGGGCGGGATATCGAAGGATTCTGCTATACAGGAAATCCGGCCTTGGCTAGGAAGAGAACATTCAAAGTAGTGGAAATTGATTGAAGGTCAATTCTATACTAGGACACTGTTAAGAGCGCTAGATGCAAAATTCTCAGCTAACTTAATCAGAAGAAGCAGAAGGAGATATAAGAACCGATCTACTACTTACCGAAACGAGGGATAGTTCAAATCTAAAAATTAATGAAACTATTCCAAAAAAACACGAGGACTTTTTACCATCGGGTCAAATAAGTAGATCGAATAGTTTCCAAAATAAATTAGGAACTCTTTGGTAGATAGAATCACAGAAGCGTAATATGTATTTGTTCATATACGAATTTGCTTGAACTGACAATTTTGAAAAGAAGTTTTTTCTAATAGGGACGGGTCTGAACTATAAATACACCAGCTTTCAAAAATAATATTTCAACGTGCAAAATTGATTTTAACTTCGAAGCTCTGAAAACTCAGAAAGACTACGGAAAAAGTAAGAAGAAGAAGAACAGGACGACTCACTCAACATTGTAGATTGTAGTGTGCCTCTCAATTACTTCGACCTTTCATACATGTTCTGTAATATAATCTTAGTCTATAGTCAGTCCAGAATTTTTCAACCTAAAGGAGGATCACATAGATCTCCATGTCATATCATATCATATTCTTTATTGATCGAATCCACATTGTAATGGCATTAACATTGTCATTTATCACTCTTAACAATGTTAGGGCAGATGTTTCCTTAAAGAACCGCATTCCAAGATCTTTAGCAAAAGCTTTTAGGTAGGGAGAGTGCCCACATTGTCACTAAGTTATCCCTTTCTTTAGGCCTCTGAGTGTTCGTCTTTCAGAGCTTAGTCTGTGTTGAACTCCATGCTTTACACCACAAAGAGAGAGAAATATATGAATGCTTTTGTTCAATGAGTAGCTAGGAAAAGGCAAGCCAGCCAAAACGGAACCCAACATATCCAGGAACTATGAGAACGAAGGGTTGAGCTCTCAGTGATGGCATCTTTACCTCATCCTTCAACATTTGTTCTTTCAAGGTTTGTAATTTGTAATCTCCTTCAATTTTTTCAAAAATTTTGCACATTTTGATGTCGCACATACGCGTGTATATATGTAGATATTACCTAAGAACTATTACCAATATCATATTGCAACAACGCGGATACATCTAACTATCCTCTTCAAATCTAGGCCGTTACTTACGTACCACTCGATACAAGACCCGAAAACTTATTATGAGAGGCCTACCTTTCAAGGAACTTACATAACGCAATCAATCAACCGACATAGACAGAACATTCTTAACCCGAAATTAAGATATTTTGAAATACTCTCGATCTTGCTATCGCATAGAATCTCGCATGTTCGAAAGCTAAATACCGTGCGTCTTAAATAAAACTCCAACCTGGACGATATGGCGATTATATAACCGTCGAAAAAATTTTCTCCGTTTTCCAACCACCATCTACGACTTTAGGAATGTTAGAAAAAAGGAGACAAAAATCGCCAACATCGACGAACTAACCGATTTCTTACGTAAAAATATTACGCCGGAGAAAGTATCTACTACATACATCTAATTTTACGTTTAAACTGTAATACTGACGTTTGAAACCGGGCAAGCCTGATATAAGTTGTCTGTATGTTAGTCATTGTGAGCGTTTATAGAGCAATTTTTAGTGTTTGCACTTTCGCTGAGAGTGAGGCAAATCGATTGCAGATGAATAAAACTTCTTTCCTATGCCTACGGCATTGTGGCGGTTGATTAGTACCTTTACATCTCCTGTATTAGGACGTTCACTATAATTGATATTTGGTGATTTCAATGCCTGGGTAATACGTCAACTCGTTCATCGGGAAAATAAAACACACGTCTAGTTCACTCGAGATCCATTCTGCGATGCTTATTTCAGCATTTCAAGAAAGCCCGTCCAAATTATTGTATCCTGTTGCGAACGAAGCAGAAATGAAATTACCCAAAACAAAAGACAAATTAATACTGCACGGTCCGCTGCGATATTAAGAAATAGAAAAGGTTATTGTTCGACGAAAAGTAGCAGGCGTGACAAAGTGTCGCTTTCCGTTTCTTTTTCGTAACCCGGTAACCCAAAATTTACATAACACAAGCCCGGTCGTATTTGTCGTTTGTCGCTTGCCGCTTCGTCCTTTCTTCTAACACCCCGATTTTGTAACGGTTACGATCTAGGCATATGTTTAGCGCGCCCATTTGATAATGTAAAGATTGTGTAATCTGTCGTTACTATAAAAATGAACTGCGTGTTGGACGATTTCATTAACATGTCGTTGCAAAGAGATTAATTAAAGATGAACTTCGTTTATCGCGCGCGAGCGTGTGTGTGTCTGTGTAAAAGGCACTAAAGAAGGAGATAATGGTGATGAAGTCGAAGACTTCGATAACATGCAATTAGCTATACGCTTGCCAAATTGATTTGATTGATGGAAAGATTTGCAAAGTTCTGTCCTTTCTCTTGATATTTGAGATTGAAGAACACATTCGTATTGGCGATATCAGATTGATAAATATAGTAAGAGATCCCGCGGCTCTAGAAGGAAGCCATTTATTTATATTTGTGCATGTTAATCATTAAAGAACTTTTAATGGACAAGGATTCATCTGCTCGATAAGAATCCAGAAGTAAGCTCAAGAACCAGAAGCTCTATCGTAGTTCCTTAACTCTCTAAGAAAATTGTTATTTCAATTCAAATCTGTTCATGGCAATTTTACAAACAACAGGAAACAATATATACTTATTAATGCAAATAATACTGAAATACCATGCACAGACATAGCTAAATATCTGGGTATTACCTCAGATGCTAAACTCCGCTGGAAAGACCACATAAACATGGAAAGGGAAGAACTCGGCATTAGGTATAAGAAAATGTATTGGCTACTAGAAAGAGAATCTCCTCTGTCAACTGTTACTAGCTTTTAAAGCTTTTATTAAAAATGAAAATAATAAAATGAGAGTCCGAAACGTGACAGATACAGTTACAGTACTGATAACCCATCTCATTGATGTTAAAGTTGGAGACCCAGGGCGTGCTAGCCCAATGGAAATGGTCTAGGTTAAAGAATTTAGTAACAAGGCGCCACTCCCCAATTATATAACTGGATCACCTCTAAATATCTGGAGTCAAAGAGACCCTCCAGCTTCCGTAGTAGGTGGTACGAGGTTATCCAAACCGTCTTTGATAATTCTTCTATTATCATCACTAGCAGGGTGTCTTTGATTTAACTTTTCATGAGGATATTTCCAGCTATTGATAACCTCGGTACTTTAAATAACATATCATGAAACTCAAAAACTACATGAGATTCTCTCTTGTGATCTAAATTCTGTGTCATTTTCAATCGGTTGAATCTGCAATTCTTTTGCTGGAACAACAACTAAATTGATTGGTTTGTTCGTTTCGCATACAGATTAGACACTTATTTTCCTCCACTTTGTGATCCCCAAATTTCTTATAATTGAAGGTGCAATATATCCAACATTGTTGGTGTTTATACCCGTTTGTACGGGAAGTAGTTGTTGGGTATGGGGAAATTATCGTGTACCTGCTTGTTCTTACTAGTAGATTCTTTGCATTTTCAAAAAGAATCGGTCGATGTACACCTAATTTTTATAGAAAATTCCTGCCAATAGCTTAAACATCGATTTTGTTAAGTTTAAAAGAAACTTCTCGGCGGAAACTGAACGACCACCTGAAAACTGAAAATTCCACGATTAATATAAATTAGTCTCGAAGGCGCTAAAGTTAACGACTAGAAGGGACTATTTTAATAAGTTAAACTTCTTCCTGCCGTCGAGATTGCATTACGTGCATAAAATCTGTTTTGATGCGTTTGAAAAAAACATTATCTTTGGACATTTATCCTGTCGTAACGTAACGTAACGTAAACGAAAAAAAAAACAAAATGAATTGCGGCGAGAGATTAACGTTGAACAGCACTTTATTTTCACGCGACTTACCGGCACGTAATTTGCTTTGTCGACGTCCGTACGGCGTGATCTTCGGTATCGGGTCGGAAGTTGTCCAAGATGGCGGTTTTTTCGCACTTGATGTAAAAATGTCGGGAAACGAGCAACCTGAAGACTAACTCGGGTTCTAGCTCCTACGTTACTACTCAGATGTTCTCGATGCACTAGTTATACCACCCTCTACTAATTCCCTACAACAACGTGAAAGATACGATAACGACATTGTAATTAACAAAAAAAGAATGACTCACCTCCAATTGGTGGAAAAGTAACGTGGACGATTAGTTTGAATAGAAAAACTTGGGGAAGCGAAACTTCTAAATCACCCAACGATACTATATGCTTCCCAGCTTCGAATTTCCCTGTATATCCCCGAAAAACGAAACTTAAAAACGAAAACGGAATTACTTATTCACGCAAAACCGATCTGTTCCCACTCAACGTCAGAAGCTGAAACACTAGCGCGTATCCACCCGGGAAGCACAGCGGTATCACAAACTACCTCAAAAGTTGGAGCGCGAGACCAAAGGCAATGGTACAGAAAACTGTAACACAACTTACAATAAAATGCTCTTAACTTAAACATAGCAGTATGATCACTATCAACGTAAACGCTTTATGCATATGCTTGATTTGAAATGAAATAAAATCTGCTTTTAATTCAAAAATAGCCAGAACAAACAAATTCCTTCAATTAAATCATAAGGTTGTTATAATGCATAGAGTAATAGTAGATTAAAGATTCGTTTTTATGTGTGTAAAAATAGGCTACGGAACCACCATAGCTGTAGCACCAGGAAAACGACAATCAGCTGAAACAAAGAGTGAGTGTTGCAATCAAACGTAGAGCACGAATCAGACGCTTTGGGCCTTAGTCCACGAGCAACAGGGCTGAGAAACGGCTGCGCTAAAAATTAAATTGGCGAATATGCATTGCACCGCACACGAATCGCTGAACGAGATATGTTAAAGCATTGGCAACGAATTCGCGTTCTAGCACTAACTGATCGAATCAAAACGAGTCGACTGAACGAGTCACAGGAACGAAGTCGAATATCGAATATCGAATATGCACGTTAAAGTACCGAACCCCGAATTTTGAGTGTTGTGTGAATTTGCAATATAAAGAGTGAACCTCTCATATCTGAAGATAGAGTAAATCTCCTCTTTTTCCATAAGAGAATGATTTGAACGTAGCGAAGAAAAAGCTTCTAGATATGGACAGATCGCGTGGTAGTGGTAACTATGTACTGCAGTCAAACCATTCTAAAAATAGGAGAAAGCTAGGGGACTCGGTGTCATTTTCCTGTTCTCCGTGACACATAATATCTGCCCCAACAGTAACGGCCCTCTCGGTAGATATTACTCTAATCCGTTCCACCATCTGCATCCTGTCCAAGAGGTAGGATCGAATTAGTGGCAATTGAATGCCTTTTACACCATAGTACTCCAACTTTTGATGTAGCATGCTGTGGTCAACCGTATCGAAGGCCTTGCTAAGGTCCAGGAGATTCATTCTTACCCTCTTGCAATCATCCATCAGGGCTTCATTAATAAATATTAAAACTTTCACCATCGCAGTCGTCGTAGATTTAATGTTTCGATATCAATGTTGTTCCCTGAGGTACCCGTTACTTTTTAGACATTCCATTAGCCTAACACAATTCTAATTACACATTTTCCCACGGTAGGTTAGCCGAGAAACGCGACTGCAGCTACTGCAGGAATCTTTGACAACTTCGTTGTCCACTCCTGTAGAATTAAATAGCTGCAAAAATGCGCGTTTAAGTACATATTGGGGGAATTTCTTAATTGAATTCTCACATATACAAAGATCAGTCTAACACAGATCAAGAGGGTACAAAAGTGTTTGAGATTATTGAAAGCACTCTTGCAACTTCTATTGTGCAGGAAAATATTCTTCCTAAATACAGGTGTACATTATCCATGCCAGTGGTTGATACAGCTCATTAGTAACACATTTAATGATGGCCGCATTCATGTCGTAAATATCTCAACTTTGTTTATTTTTCAGATCCATAATGATCTTGTTGATTTCTCCACAAGACACTGGTCGGAAGATGAATGAAGCGGCATTGTTTACAGGCAGAAGATATAACGAAGAGACGCAACTAATAATGGCGTTAGTAGTTTGAACTCCTACCTTACAAAAATATTCGTTTATGGAATTTGCTGGGAGATCAGAGTCCTTACTCTTAACCTGATCAATTGACGGGAGTTCTTTTTTGTCTAATTTCCATGTTGCCACTATCTTATTGCCACTGTTTTCTGTATTTCTAAGATTTTCCTGTCTCTTGATTTCCTGTATTGTGCCTCTGTATATTTTTCTCTGATCTTTGTAAATATCATAGATTTCATTCGTCTTTGTGGTTTTTTATCGCAATTATTGGCAATTATCGCAAGGGCATCCAGTTTATTTCTTATATTTGCTATTTCGGGAAATCGAAGGGGCACAAATTAGTTGCCTCGAAAGGTCAAGTCTTTTTTCCACTGGAATCGCATTAGTAAAACTAATTAAAATCAACCTGTGCTTAGTTTGACGTAAATATGGTTTTTGATTCGCCTATTAGTCCTTAAAAACACCTTTAAGTATACGTAACATGATGAATATTCGTTTACAAAGGCCCCTTCTTACGTAGTAATAACAAGAACTTGTTTCCACAACGCATATCCGAGCTGGTCTTGTGACACCTTAATTAATTCTGTTTTTTGATTATTCCTTTTTATGAAAATATTGCACTCATACAGTGTTGTAGCAATGCGACAGGTATACTGAATTATTAAATGAAAATTAAAAAATATATAGTGGAAATTCCACGTTGTCATGCTACCGGAGCGTCAAAGTCAAAAAGGACAATTTTTTAAACGACATGAATCGTTTTGGGCATATCCCAGAACGAGAAATTAACGATAATGTCATTAAAAGTACACCCGAAAACACGAAAAAACAGCAAGGACATTGTCTAGGGATAGTTTATGTCATTTTGCGCCGAAAAAGAGTACACATTCGAACGAGAGACTCCAGTATCCGAACTTCATTTTGAAATAATTGGGGCTTTACTATGAGAAAGCATAATGACGAGGAATATAATGAACATACAGTAAAAGTCCTTTGGGCTAAAGTTAGGGACGAAATCCATTCGATTTTCGCAAAAAAAGACGACCTAAAGGGTGATAAATTATCTAAATAGAAATTTTGGGGGAAGAGCCTTCCAGAATTCCACAATTTAGGAGAAACGGTCTTACCTTGAAGTGTTTACGTTACGTTCAAATGAAGTTTTCTTATGTATTTCATCGCATAAATACAATTTATAACACATTTATAATAACTTCTGTCCTTTTTCTACAAATATACGTTCAAATGTACATACAATTTTCAGTAATTTAACAATATTTTTACATTTTCTGAGATATTAAAATGTAAGACTTATCTAAATGACATTGTAGTAGTAGAAACCAGTATCAACTTAAATGCAAGTGCAGGCTTATACTTGTTCTTATTCTTCCATAGTAATTCAGTTTAGAAATTGTCAGAAGAATTCCAAATAGCACTCGTCAATTTGAACGAGTTATTTAAATTGTGCAATGGAGAGAAAATGAATAAGGTTCGGAATGGGGGTGTTGTGGTTTTGGTCGGGCGAAGTGGGGTGGAATGGGGTGGGAAAGTCGAATGCTCCTCGTCACTAAGTTACTCCCTCCTTTAGAATGATGGAATTAAAATACATCCTTTCAAGCCAATTGAATTTAAAACTGCCTGAGATCCAACAAATGCCAAAAGAAAGATTTTACAAGGCATGGAAGTCAAATGTAAAGGATCTGCAACTTTTTTGACCTATAACGGACTAAGAGAACTTGTCAAAGCGTGTGGTAAGTAAACACCAGAAGGTCGACAAGGAAAGGTTTTTCTTTATACTGTCTTATGAACCAACAACATCGGCGAAAAAACAAGTAGAATCCAATATAACCCTCGTTTTTTCGAAAACCACGAAAGCAGGTAGCTGAAAACTAGCTGATTCAAAGTGGCTTGTAAAGAATGGTTCAGATACCAACCTTTGCCCAATCAGACCGTTTCTAAAATTCCAAAATAAAAGAGGAAAAGCCATCAGCAGCCGCCTATTTTTGACTCCAAATCCACATGGGAGAATCACCGGAAATTGGTTCAAAAACGGTACCGTAGGAACAAATGAGATATCAACTTGGACAAAGAAAAAACAGGCATTAAAATTAGGCTTTGCGCCACCAAGAAAATTACAAATCACTCACTTAGGATAGCCGCCGTATCAAAGCCCGCCAAAAGCGGAGTCTCAGAATAAAATCTAACCAAAATTACAGGCCATTCTAGCGCGAAGTGAATATCCAGCTATTTGCAAATGGATGGAGACCATCGTAAAGAAGTAATTGAAAAGAATGTGGGAATACGGAACGGAACTTGAGCCTCAACCGAGATATGCCTCTATGGCCTCTATGGCAAGGAACAGCGGTTCCGTGGCAATGTCATCGCAAAGTCAAAACGTTGTTGTTACAATTATCGTAACTGCAGTTTTTACTATTCAATCAATAAATAATGTTAAGTTTGTTAATATACGTTACTGTTTCAATAAATAAATAATGTATGTCATACTATTGGTTTTGAGTATTTTGTATTTTTATTCAAGTTCGTCGTCTAATTCCACTCGTTCTTCGAACTCGTGGTATTATTAACAACGCGCTTTTATAAAAATAATCGGTAATCTTTAAGCAACCGTGATATTGCCCACAGAGTTCTTCATTAATTACGCAGCAACAATGGTTTTAATGGTGACTAATTAGTCATTAAAGAAATCTTGAAGCTTATCAATAAAAAGCAGTATTTTTTCTTTCAAAGGATATGAATAAAAGAAAGTTACATTTCTTCCGGACGCTTTTGTCCATTCTTACTGGCCGAAAAACCGTATCGGGAAATCCTAGAAATATCTAGAAGCTTCATGCTATCCATCTCCAAATATCGTACGAAACCCGGTTTCGGTATTTTGGAAAGCGCCCGATTTACACCTCAATTTGCGGCGATGAATGCATGCACCTCGACTGACGGCTCGAGCAATATATCAACGGTGTCGATCCGTCGATGAATCGCCTCCGGTCACAACGAAACTTCCCGGACCACCGGAATTTCTCACGCTAAACGTAAATATGCGTATATGTACGGACTATGCGCCCTCGAAAACGACACCGACTTCACGGTCGTTCTTTAACTTTCACCTTGAACGCGAGGCAATTATCGAGTAACCTGAATCGAAATACGAGAATGCGCGGTCGTAGTAGGGTCGACTTAAGTAGTACAAATCGGTTAATAGTTAAGCGATAGAGATGATGAGTAACGATGAAGAATTTCTACCCCGCAACTATGCTAAAATCGTGTATCGTTGTGTGGAAGAAACTTTCTTTTTATTCGACGACCTAGAAGTGAGATTTTAGGCGGTGAAGAAATGACAGTTTGGTATCCTAGGAAATTAGGCGAGATACGATCAGAACTTAAATTTTCAGCTTGCTAGATAAACACTCAACCATCAAGCGCCCACCTAGAGATTTAATCTGTTATAATTGCAGCCTAATCACAGAGCTTTCTTGGAGAGCTGTCGAACAATCGTTCTTCAATTAGTAGGATATTTTATAGCTTCTTCTTTCTTGTGTTTTTTCCCAAATTAGAAAACAGTTGCGGGAAAACATAATTATTTGAAGACATCTATGAGGTATCTTTCCAAAGTTCTCAGAATTTGGTTGCATATTCTTTTATATCGGCAATCTCCATCAAAATTGCAATTGTAATTTCTCAATATAATTTCGATTTAATAGAAACATTTAATACGCCGCGCCGAGTAAGGAATGGCACTGGGCGCGTCAGGAGCGTTACAATATACGTATATACAGGGGATGACATAGAATAAACTGCAATGCATAGCACCACGCGATAGAGGACCAAAGAAATAATACAAAAACTCCCAAACTCTAATGTCCGATCGCTTTTTGTTTTCAAGCTACAGGGTGCTAAGTTTTCTTATTAATTGGAAAGGCTTTTATTTAATTAAACAACGTTAAAAATGTAAGCTATTTCGCTCTACATAAAGTGTTCAATTTGATGACCTTTGAATACACATTTCCAATCGTCGTATTAATGATTGACGGCATCTTTGAAATATGTTGGGATTATTACGAAATGTATCAGCAGACTCCACAATTCCGTTCCATAATTGCTCTTCAGTATTTATTTCTACGGCATACACTTCATTTTTCATAAACCCCCAAAACGAAAAATCGAGGGGATTAAGAGCGGGGAGTAGGAGCTGGCCATGGTATAGCTCCCCACGACAAATCCACCTATTTCCAAATCTTTTTCAAGAAATTCCCTTGCTGTTCGAGAACAGTGACCTGGCGCACCGTCTTGCATGTAGTACATTCTTCTTATAATATCCAATGGGACATCTTCTAATAAAGTGTTCAGTTCATTTTCCAAAAAAATTTTGTAGAGTTCGCCTGTCAATCGTCTGGGCAATCGAACTGGACCAACTAGATAATTATCGATTATACCTGCCCACATATTAATGGGAAACCCATACTGGTGATTCCGTATTACGCTATGATGAGGGTTTTCATCGGTCAAGCCAAGGAGAATCCGTGGCTGAGCGACCGGTCGGATATGCGTATACTGTTGGACCGCTAGCGGTCGGTGAAGTGTTAAAAATGCTCAACAGCCTATAACGTGGAAATAAAAAGCTATGGGACATTAGTGTATAGGAATTTCCTTATTATTTTTTGATCCTTTATCGCGTGGTGCTATACATTGCAGTTTATTATATGTCACCGGTGTATATATGGAAGAAAACTTCTTAGAGTGAACAAAGCAAGTAAAGCAAAAAGCAGAGGGGCTACCAAAACAAAAAAGCATCCATTTGAGAACGAGGGAAGGCATACTTTTCAACGATAAAGTGACCAAATAATCGTAGGGTGCATAGCTAAGTGGAGGAGCTTTTCTGACCAGTTGCTAAACGGAAATGGTGATGAGGAAGAAACAACAGACCTGGTCAGCTATGAAGACGTGTGCAAAACTAGTGCAAAAGAGAAAACTAGTTTCAGAAAGATATTTCGGAGAGTCAAAATTGTCAATGAATAAAAAAGTAGAACATTTCAATATTCTCCAATGAACGACGTACTCGTTCGTTTTTAGGCAACTCTCACAGAAAGTTGTGCAATGGCCGTACTGGAGACTACTAATTTGAAATTTTTCTTCAATTCTTCATCGAACCATTCTATTTTCTTGGCTGGCCAGAAATTATGAGAACCGACGTGGTAATGGTGAGAACCATTTTATTTGAATTATTTCAAGCTTTCATACCCATCAAGATTTTGCGTTTTTTAGGTGATTTCTTCAACTACATCAAATCAGATGTTCGTAGTGGAATTCGATAAGATAAGGTTAAAGATGTGATCTCATTAACATCAAGAATGTATGGGCAGATATGCACATTGAGAATTGATGAATACAAAACACATATCCCGAATTTAATAATTGGACGTTTAAGCGTTTAGAGATACATAAAGATGCAATGAAAATTTTAATTAGTCATCTGAGAAGTGCCGTTCTAATTAAACCACGGACATATAAGGGAAATTATTAAAGAAGGAATTTGAAAACAAGTAGAGGGCAGGTTTCATATAGGTAAAAGAAAGATGAGACAATATTCTTCATAGTCACTGTGCACTTGACATTCGAAAAATAATCTTTACACAGCTGCCTGCTTAACTTTCGCTGTAATTACCAAATATGAGTATGGAATCTTCATTGAAGAGGCTGATTTAAACATCTTAAATTAACTACATACATACTACTTCATCTGATCTCATTCGTTAATGAACTTGGATAAAAGTAATTGTTATTACATGGAATCTTCCCGCGCACAATATACTTTTTAAATCGTAATTGAGCAAAAGTACGTGCACCATAAGTGAAAATTACGAAACTCAGACGAAAAGATCTTCCCATTCTATTTATATACATACACATACACACATACATAGTACATATATCCGATTTTAATTAGCATCGTCAACTCAATAAAACGGCTGATTTTTATACACGTTTATAGCGTATCGGTTAGCAGTATAAAGTGTGTGAATGTGGCACAATTTTCTTCTATTTATTGCCATTGTACGTAATTAAATAAAAAGGAAAACGAAACTTGCTTAACACGCTGTCCTACATAGCAAGTTACATAGTAATATCGCCGTTAGATCTTCGGCTTGCGAAAACGTGAATCGACCTCGATCTAGAACGCGTTTCTCGTCGGTTAATACCAATGCCGTTTGATTCAATACCGTCAAAATATAGAATGTATTCTAATAGAAACGAATAATAATTATCGCGATTAACGATGCAATGCCATGATGAGATGGTCGCTTTTACTCCAAATAAAGTAGAATATTTGATTAGAAAATGTGTGTGGCGTATAACTAATAGAAATGAAGTACGCAATATTCAGAATCTATCGAATGTCCTCGTGGAAATGTGATCATGACGGTATTGCAAACCAAGAAAGTATATACATATAAAGTATATATCTATTTTTAATATTGCGTCTTTTAAGATAACGGGTGGACCGTGGTGGCGGTTCGTGACTTTTTTCCCGGAGAGGCTACTGTAACCTAACTCTTCTCGGTCAATGAATGATATTTTTATGCCTATTACTGTATCATTGGGAGTATAGAATAAAAATTGATATAAAAAGGAGATCAAAATAAAATTTAAATTTTAAAATTTATTGTCTAGCAAGAACCACCTAGAAGGTGAGAGTAAAATCTTGCCTGGATAAGGAAATGGATAAAAGATGTAAGGTGATAGTTAAAAAGGTAATAAAAGCTTAAAATAAACTCTTACTAAACTAAAAATAATAACAAACTCTTTACAAACTAATATGAATAACAAATATAACAGTAACTCATAAAATTCTAGGGTAATTATAAAGTAAGTTATTGATATATATATAGTAACAATTAAATAGATCCAGATTTTTTTAAAACTAAAATAAATATTCTAATATTTTTTTGAAACATGGAAAACTATATTGGGTGCTCTTTTAGTTAGAGGAATTCGCCTATTCTTTGTACTAGCAAAATAATCAATTACCCGTTCGTAAAATACATCATTTTGCGTTAATAATTTAAGAAGACCTTTTTCAATTGATATGAAGGATGTACTGCCTCATCGATTTAGAAGAAGCAAAAGTTATCACTGGTATCACTACAGACAATGCTTATAAGTTTCTCCAGTTCCGGCATACACTAGTACAAATCGTTTTATTGACAAAATTTAACATCTCAGTTGGCGTTTTACATTCTCCGCACATTTGAGGATCATGATACAATACAGATAATTCAGTTTTAATTTGAATTTTATCAAAACAAGGATATGTTGTAAATGGTTTTCTAATAAATTTTGCGGAAAGTTGTCTGAATACATTAAGAATTTCTCAAGAGTCAATAAATCGAAGAAACATAACTTGTGTATATCTTGAAATCTAACTTGTATCTAAACGATTACCGTATCTAAAAGTTTGTTAAAAATTTGTTTAAACACTCATTTCCGATTCATAGGACAATCTACGTCTTCTCTGACTGGGTTTCGTGTGTAAAATAACGATTATTAGTTGTATTTTCTTGTAAAGTTTGAATAAGGGCTAACAAACGATTACGCGCAAAATTGATGTCAGTTAATTAATTCTGCAGTATTGAAAATGTAACCTCGGTTTGTTGAAAAATCATTTTAAAAGTCTCTAATAAAAAACAAAATATTTTAAAAAAAAAAAAAAACGGAGCTTCTTTAATTTCTAAAGCTACTTCCTGTTTTAATACAAAATAAATACAATTTATTAAATCATTTTGAATAGATTTAGATCTAACGCAAGAAATATTACTACTAACAAATCTATTAAAACTAGGTTTATATCTGTTAAAGATTCCGACTAATTCTTTATAATTTCTACGATCAAAAGAATCTGAAGTCTCATTGTGTCCCCGGAAAGCTAGATGTTGTGATGGTAAAAATATCGTTACGTCGTGGTCGGAATGCCCGAAAAAGTCGGCAAAAGTCCAAATTTCAAAGTTGGCGGTCAGAGTTGGTTCTGAGATATGTTGAAGAGAGAGAATCACTACGTAATTTTCCAGAAGGGCAGATCGCTAAGTCACGTATTTTGGCTATAACAATTATCCAAAGTGGATCGTCGTGGCAGCACCCTAAGCGCTCTGCGATTGCTCAAAAATAAGCGTGCCACATAAAGTGTCAGAAAATGTTCATACTAGTGCGGATTGTTGTGTGCGAGATGGAGGGTGTTCCGGGAGGTATGTATAATAAATTTATGCATAAACTACCTATTTTTTGATAATTGTGTGTTTCATAAGTAGAGACGGAAAACCTCCTGAAATTGGTATCGATTTTTGAAAAGCTTGATCGAAAATGATCGAAATAGTCGTGATCGCAAGAGATCCTGCGCTATTCGAAGTTTTGATACATGGGGAATACTGTCTAGTTTCATAATTTTCAAAAAAATGTACCGGAATCCCACAGACGCAGGCTCAGGGTCATTTCTGCTTCGAAACCGCGGAAATGTTCTCGAGCTTGTATCCCTGGTATTGTATGCCAACGTCAGTTCATAAGATGTTAATTCACGGAGCTGAAATTGTCGAATGGGCCCCACTTCCAATCGGGCAATTATCGGAAGAAGCACGAAACAAGAATATTAAGAGATGTAAAGAATATTTCTCGCGAAAAAGTGCAAGAGAAAGAACAATGGAAGATATTTTTCAACGAATGATGATCACATCTGATCCATACATTTCGAGCATGGGAAAACAGTTAAGAAATCTAAGAAAAGCTTTTCGCCTGAAGGCTTGGCAATACTTATGTGTACTGATGGTTCTGTGGACATAGAAGAGGATGACGATGATGGCGAATAGGCCAAATCAATTTGACTAAAACATGTTGTAGCGTTAAATTTTACAAATTTACAAGTTTTACAAATTTGACTTCAGATTCATGATCAGCGATCCCGAAAACATTAAATTCCAAAATTTCATTAAAATCATAGCCTTGGTGTAGTTTTGCCGACTTTTTCGGCGATCTCGACCACTGTGCGTCGATTAGTTTTCTTAAATTGTTGCGATTTGCTCTAACTTCATTATATGTAAGCCTACTTGATTAAAATGTAAAATAAGTTACTTTTACTGGTATTCTTTATTCAGTCATACGTTATCTTACATCGTTGAAAAGAGAATACAAAGTTCACTAACCTAAAAATCCAAAATGGCGCTCATTTAACTTAAGACAGTTGATACGAGTACTTCAAAAGCAGTCACCTTGAATTTTTATTTGACATGAATTTTAAATTGGGTTCACAGAAAACTCGTATCTCATACTTACGAAGATATTTGATCTACAAGAAAATGACAGGTGTCTGTTTCTTTTCTAATAACTCCTGACGGGTCGGACATTTTAGACTTTTTCCAACAGCTTTTAAATCAGCACATAAGGCTGCAAAACATATCCCATTTAACCAAGAGTCCATCTTAAATAAGAAGCAAGTCGCCCATACAGTATCACTCGATCCGGGACAGACAGTAGAGTATAGTAAAATAGAAAGCGTGTATAATTAAACAACAGCTAATTGCTGCATCCCCAATCTCCGTTGCCAAGTTTTTCGGTTTTGTACCATTTTATCATTCAGATGTCTTTTATTAATAGTCTTTCTATTCCCTTAAAACTAGAAACATCTCGGTGTGCCCCTCTTTTTCTTTCCTGGTTGTCTCCATTTTAATAACCGTCTCGGCCACCGCTATTTTGAAATCCTCATCAAATGTCTGAACCATCGTAGACTTAGCAGTTCAATTCTATCCGTTACTGCCGTCGTAGCTTTCATGTGATTTCTGATATCGTCGTTTGTTATGTGTTCTAATCTTGATACGCTTGAGCCATGACGTAAGTAGTCCATTTTTACTACATGTATTCTTCTTTTAGTGTCTACATCGGTCGTCCACATATCACAGCCGTGGCTTACGGCAGATTCCACCATCACTAATCCAATACGTTTCTTAGTTAGAAGACCTAATTAGTTAAATAGGGTGCACCAACTAGGCGGATCACCTACAGGATCAAGTAAACCAGTTATGCTATTTTCTTCTTACTCATATTGAACAAATTTTAACTTTCATATTAATTCATAGAACAGATGTAAACATCCTGTATGTACCACTCGTCATAAGAAATTCCCTGTCTTGCAACGACTACATATCTACATATACATATGTATATCGCAAATATACGTACATATGTATGTGTTCGTTCTCGATTCATAATCGAAGAAAAGTTATTAAATATATTCATTTACATCCGCAATAACTCAACGAAATAATTTATTCGAAGAAAGCGCGCGGGTAGGATTAGCGTTCGAACGCTGCCGTGCAAGGATCCTTAAAAAGACCATCGCAAAAGCCACCGGAGGTAAATTTCTCCGGAAATACTTGCGCGAAAATACGGAAGACTTGCTTCGTTTCGTTCCGTTCGACGGCTAACATCAATTAACTGCGCGCCGTGCAGGAGAATTTGTCACTTGAAAGGTAGTCATACATATATCACAATTACGACACGTAGGTAATGCGTATTTACATAATGTAATTGCTCTTTCTTACGGAGAGAATTTTATGAGAAGTGATTGCCTTAAGACGTGCAAGTATTAGAATTATGTGAGAATTACGAAGGACACCTTTTTTCTTTCTATATTTCATGCCATATCAAGTGGGAAGGTTATAGTGTTGTTTACAGCGCCTTTCCTAATACTCTCGCCAAAGATTGATATATTTTGGCATCCGTTTAGAGCAAATACTAGAGCACTTATTCCACTCTTAAGTTCGGATAGTCAAAATTGCTGTTTTGAAGGCACTGTTGACCACGAAAGAGATTCTTGATCTTTGAACACGTCACAAAGTGGTTATTACTACTACCATAGTTAGTTTAGTTCATGACATATGGCCAAGCAACCATGACACTTAAATACAAGCGCGAAGACTGCCGCGAAATATCTTAATACGCTGGTATCTTTGGCAGGATAAAAATGAAATGAATCTATGATGGTTACCGGGACAGTCGGGAATAGAAAGAAGGAGGGCAAAACCGTAGGGACTGGGATGAAGAACTTGCTGGAAGAATATCATGATAAACACTGAATTTCATCTGATGATGAAAATGTCATTCATCAGCCCCCGAGAAGCTTCGATGAAATTATTGATGAAGCAATACAACAATCTTTATACACATTTTAAGCTGAAAATGAAGCAGACGATGTAACTCCTGAAGCTACAACTTCTTCCATATTGACGCATTTACAATCGGCCAATGAACTTCCACTTGCCAAAACAATCCTTGCTAAGTCATCGCAGTCGAAAAAAAAGGAGTTCCAAAATCTGATCGGAAATGGGAAAAACGAGATGTTGAGACACAGTTACCAGAATACTCTGAAAACACTATTGTCGTGGGCGAATGCTTTAGTGAATGTTCTACGCCTACGGATGTATTCCTGGTCCTAATTGATACTATTCTTGATGACATTGTGTATCAAAGCAATCTGTATTCCACCCAAAATGACAAGACTCTCAACCTCAAGAAAGAAGTGCTTTTGGCTCTTATTGGCATGAACTTTTATATGGGCTACAATACTCATCCTGTTTAGACTGATCACTACTCTTCTGCGCCGGACCTGCACAACCCACTTAGATAGATTTGCCGCCATATTGTCAAACTTACATTGTAATGACAATTCTAAAACACCTCCCAATTGTACGGACAAGTTATATAAGATAAGACCTGTAGTAGACAAGCTAAACCGAAAAGTTGATGAGTGTTATCATGGAACCAGATGAATCTATGATAAAATTCCAGGGTAGGTCTGTACTCCAACAATATCTGCCCATGAAACCCATAAAAAGAAGGTACAAGTTATGGTGCTTATCTGATCATAGAGGTTTTATAAAAGAAATTATTATATACCAAGGAAAAGACGATAAAATCAGCGCAAACTTTTCTGAATATACTTTGGGGGAAAGAGTAGTATTGGAGTTGACTGAACAGGAATGGGAAAAAGAAAAAGTTATATATTTTGACAACTTTTTCTCCTCTATTTCTTTACTCGAAAAGTTAAAAAGTGAAGAAAACTTTTGTATGCGGTACAATCAGGTCAAACCGTCAGAGTATTCCTAATAACATGGTAATGGTCTCCAAACTAAAAAGGGGAGAGTATGACTACAGATTTTCCGATCTCAATATTGGCTACTGGACGTGGAACGATAATAAAGTAGTTCATTTTATTTCAAATTTTCGTGACAAGCGAAGAAACTACCGTTTTACGAAAGGAGAACAATGGAACCAAGTCTACGGTTATTTGTCCTAGGTCTGTTAAGGATTATAACGCATATATGGGAGGTGTTGACACCGCTGATCGATTGAGAGCACTCTATTGCGTTGACCGTAAATCGTCTAAATGGTGGCATAGGATATTCTGGGATGTGCTAGATATCGCTTTTGTAAATGCATATGTTGTACATCGACTTACAATTGAAAAGTCTACAGTCAAAGATTTTAGATCAGTAGGCCCAAGGTTTAATGACTATGAAAGATCTGAGTAAGAAAAAGCGAACATCAAAAGACAATGTTTCAAGTCCTTGTTCAACAAAAGGCGCAGAATAGACTTGTCCACATTGAAAGATGTAAGGCTCGGTAACAAAGGTATTCATTGGCCAGTGTTTGTGGAAAGAAGAGGGAGATGTGAGGTATGTAGCACGAAGAAGGTGTAATCTAAGAATCATTCGAAAAGCTCTCGCTGTGATGTTTTTTTATGCCTGAACGAAAATAAATACGGTTTTGTTCAATATCACGAGGCAAATAATTAGCGTTTTTTTTTTTAAATAATTCCTATATTTTATTTTTTTCATCTGTGACACTAATAGACTGGCGGTACTTATAAGTCTAGGTCTTAGAAGTAATACTAAGAGTCAAAATAAAAATTGGAAAAATGCAATAATTAGTTTCATTTATAACGTCTTTACATAATAATAAAGATAAATTCATATTTTTTACTTTATGTCATTGCCGGTAGGAAAGGGTTAAGCGGTCTTGAAAATAAGTGCCGAATGCCCTCAAATGATTTATTTACAATAAATCATAAGCACCACAAAGAGATAATAAAATTTCGCGTACGACATTCGGCATTTCATCATTTATGGAGGAAGTGAAACGGAACTTGGCGTTCGATTCCACTCCTTTCCACCAACCGCCTTCTCTCGGTGAAATGTAACCCGCGCCCAATGTTGTTTTCTAGCCTTATTTTCGCGGCCAACGACCGAAGATGCACGTCGCGATAGATTTCACCGTCCACGAACGTAGGCTTAAGTTAGAAACGTTACCATGAATGACTTGTCGAAATATTGAACGTTGTTTGCCACCACTAAAAAAAAACGTAACAAAAAAATATCTAAAATAGTAAAAGCGAATGAAGAAGATTATTTATTGCGTTGAGATGGGAAAAAGTGGTGATCATATGAGTGGCAATTAGAAAATTAGTGAAATTTGCGTTCACGGTCCTTTGCTAATTGTTTTCCACACTCGTGATAAAATGATCTATTTGTGTCTAAAGCAGTAATATCCGTAGACTTTATCTTGTTTTTGCTTATTATGTGCGTTCACATACCAATATCATACATACATATGTATGTACAATACACTTTCACTGTTTTTACCATAAACGTCTTATTCCTTGATACATGTTATTTCTGTAATCTGAATTAGAAGGTAACGGCTTTCCAATAAGAAAATTAAATCATTGTCATGCGATTGGTAACGCTTAGAGCATAAAGATTTCATAAACTTAGAGATTTCTAGAATAAATGTACGAGATTAGACCAAATAGTAGGGCGACCTTGGGGTATCAACACCGAGTCGTTCGAAGAGGACATTTTAAAGAAAACCCACTATTTATAACTTTTGTGAATCGAATGAAAATGAAGGAAGGAAATGCTGTACGTTTCATTTTCCATTTTCATTTTCAGAATAATTTGTAAACTTTCCGTTTTGGCACTATATTACATCAACTTTCCACCACACAATTGTTTAATAATAATAGTCGGTGACACGTGTTTCGGTGGCATGTGTTTCGCTACCACGAGGCAAGCATTATTAAAACAGTAAAACTAAGTGAGTGAACTATTTTACTAGAATGCTAAACATGCAAGTTTACCCCATCCTCACTTTAATCGTGTGTGGGACGGGAAAAAATATTTTTAGGAGACGGCCCCTAACGGTGGCCGTTCGTCGTAAATGGCCCTTTCAAACAACGTGTCTAATTTCTAAACGTTATTTCTACAAAAATGTGAAGGAAAGAACAGTACCTATTAAAAATTGCATTCTGATTTGAATAAGTTTTAAATGGCAGACAAAAAAAAATTATATAAAACGGGAGATACAAAGAGATGATAAAACATATTATAAATACGAGAGCATCACGAAATATAAGAAAATAAGCCGAAAAGATGATTGAAAGTGAAACTTTGGGAATAAGAAGAGAGAGACGAAAAAATGATTCCATTGAACGTCATCTCAGACCACAACCAATAAAATGGAATATCAATGGGTCTAAAACCTCTGAAACAACGAGAGTGTATGGACGACAGTTAATGCTATTGGAATATGCGCCTATATTAGCCTCATAAGGCGCTACAGGAACAAGGTAATTGTCATTGCTTCATTCAACTACTGAACTCACGCGCCATCAATACAAGGTTGGAGCATGGAGCATGTGAGCGATATATCAGTTGCAAATGATACACTGGGGAGAAAATGGAATGAATGGTTCAAAGGAAGTTTGAAAGCGAAGATGATCATTTGGGAAGCTTGTGTAAAGGATATTTTGTTGTATGGGGCGGAAGTGTGGGGTGTGAAAGAAATTGAGGAAAAAGAGAAAATGCAGGTGAAGTATATTAAGAGCGTGTTTCGTGTAGAGAAATTCACACCTAATTATATAGCACTACATGAAAGCAACAGGTATAAGGTAAAAGTTGGTGCGAATTTCAATTGTAAGGTTGGTTGGAATTGTATGCAAAATGTAAGTAAAGAGGGAATGGATATTAGGCAATCCATCAAGTGGGGAGAGTGTAGAAAAAGAATGTATAAGAGTTTGGGCATGTCTAGTATGGAAGTGGGACGGTATAAGAGTGAAGGAAAGATGCTTGGTAATTACGTGGAGGTGAGAGCGAAAGATGTGGAAATGCTAGAGAGGATGGAAAGGATCGAAAAGTCCAAATACAACGAAAAGTATAAGAGTATCTGGTTGTTTGGAATTCTATCTGAGTATTTGACTAGAGTGAATGAGACTGGAGACGTGATTGCGAGGAACGAGGGAGTCGCTATTGGATGAAGGAGGAAAAGGGAAAGTGTGTAGTATGTGGGGAGAAAGAGGAAACCTAGATGCACTGGAGGGAATGTAGAGGAATGGTGTAGTCGGACGCAGAGAGGGAAATTTTGAGCAATTGGCGGTGGTGTTTAAATGAGAAAGAGGGCGGGAGATTTTTTTAAAAGAATATTGGATTACAAAACGTTCTGCAGCTAAGTTTAATTGTTAGGTGTCTTGGGATTGTTCTTTCTTTTCTTTTTTCCTTTTTGTTTAGTTTAGTTTAGTCTTCTATTTGGTTTTTCTTTTCTATTTTGTATTTAGTTCTTTTTAGGTTAACTTATGTGATGCATTTATTGCAAGCCTCTGTGACATGATAAATATGTAAATGAAGAATTCCAATAAAGGTTCTAAAGGTTGGTCTGGAAAAGACGCAAAAATACTAATATTCAGGGTACTTCTAACAAGGTGTCCTTGCAATGGCTACCAGTTTTCGCCGGAGTTGGAAGCAATACAGTGGCCGATAAATTAATAAAACAAGGGTCATCATTATCATTCATAGAACTCCAGTCCTTTTGTCGGATAAATAAGAATTTTCCTCGTGTCCTGGGTAGAGAAGTGTAAAAGACCTTCCGGGGTTAAATGGAATCATAACAGAAAATGACAATCCTGAGTAAAAATGAATTAAGAATCCTAGTTGAGTGACTTCTCCGGGGACTGTAGACTCAAAGTACACTTATACAGGATAGCTGTAGATTTTGTAAAAAGGCAAATGAGACTGCGACATATGCTAGAAGAGTGTTGCAAATGATCCAAAAAAAAATTAATGTTGTTTTTATATTGAAATACCTGCGTTGCACAAACCTCTTTTTGTTAATAAACAGCATAAACAGTTGATGTTTATACATTTACAATCGGGTCAGAAATCAACCAATAAGCAATTTTTCTCTAATTATAAATTGATAATGTTTATAAAAACTAAGAGCTACCCAATGGTATCTCTTCCTCTATTCTAGCAGAACATGCACTAATTCAAACCTGCAATACAAACCCAAAAGTTATTGTAGTATAGTAATACTCAAATGGTTAATTACCATTAGAAAATTTATCATTTATTACAATTCAATATATCAAAATTCACAGTAAATATTGGGATTATGGATGTTTATGTTCAAACGACATTAGGTTTATTTTTGGGTTCTATTTATACTTTCTCGATACCACGCACACCACTTTTTAAGCATTGTATTACCCTGCGGGTGTTAGCTTCTTATTTCAAGCCCAGCCAGAGACGTTTAATGAAAAATACTGTAACTAGAAATAAAATTATTAATTATTATAAAAGGCATCGATTAAAAGATAGAAAAGCCTTGTAACCATTCAGACACATACATTCAACACTTTCACATTACATGAATTCCTGATAACCACTGGATATAAATAACCAAGGATACCTAGACATTAACAATATAGATTCCTATAACAACGTTACGCCTTGGATGAACTGCATTCATGGCGAATTAAACTTTTCGTTATCTGGACAACGGAGAAATAATGTAGAGTAGTCCTGGTTTCCGGAAAAAAATAAAAAGTTGGTATGGTTGACGACGAAGAAAATTGACAAAAATAGATAAGTCAACAAAAAAGTTTAAAAAATATTTGGACCAAAAGGGTTTTAAAGGGAGTACCAGTGAATTAAAGAAACTCAGTATACCGGAGAAGAGAGAATTAAAGAAAAAGGAAGAATCCATAGAAAATAGAGCCACACCGAAAAAGAAGTTAAGAGAGGGAAGAATCCATAGAAAATAGAGCTGCATCGAAGAAGGAACTTAAGAGAGGAGACATACGAAGAACCATCATCGACTAAAAGAAATTACACTCACACAGACACACACACAACACTAGGTAATTATCTTTATTTTATGTTAAATATTTCTCAAAATTTATAAATATAATTTGTTATAATTTATGCTTTTTATATCGTTAATTAAGAGCTAGGCCGGTGCAATTTTGTTTAAGAAATTAACTAAATTCTCTGTACACTACCCTCTGCTTTCCACACTTTTGCACTTACATGCTACATTAACTCAAAAGGCTTCGCCCTCTTAAGTCTTCTTGCTAGTCCAGTGTTGTTGAGGAGATTTATAGCTTCAGTGTTAACATGATTATGGAGTCGATGTTCAAGACTTTTTCCTACCTTCTTGATAACATTCGCAATTGCCATATTCAGGTTCCGATGGAGGTTACTGTAACGTACGTAGCCCGGAAAGTGTACTATGTTCCGTAGTACTTTGGTTCTCAAATATTTGTATTATTACGATGTTGCTTGGTCTGGTACAACCCCAAAAGCTGACTTCCTCCATACAGGTCCCAATTTCTGCGTATATAGTAAAAGCTTGTTACGTGTAAACAAACTAGGAGTCCTTCCAATCATCCAGTACATTTTTTGTATCTTATTCCAAATTAAACATAAATCCAAGTTAATTAGTCGTAATCTAGAATAACGATTAATTTATTCATTAACCATGATTAATGTAAGCAATGACCTATTGTTAAATATTATACCCTCTCATATATGCTTACATAAAAAGATGAGTGAAATATATATCATCTATATGTATAGTTACTTATGTGTAATTATTAATACATATACCAATTAAATCGGATATATGCTGAAAGAAAGGGTAAAACTATTTTTACGCAGTTTGAGTAAGAGGAGAAAATACTGTTACGCCGTGTATGTCAATTGTCCGGTATATCAGCGAAAGAGTTATCTTGCAATTAAGATGACCAAAACATCAATGAGACGTATTGTTTTCTAACCTTGCTCATGAATCCCAAATAAATCGAAACCGGTGTTTGCCTTTTTCTTTATACGGCAGCCACATGAAACGATTTTGATGGTCATTAGTCATTATACGAGTATTACAACTTGTATCGATCCTCATTTGATTAATGGCCGGGTAACATGCATTAAATTAAGGACGAATTATTATTAGTGTGGCAGAAGCTAAAAATCAAAAAACATCGAATCTGTTCTTCATGGTTTATTTGCGCCTCAAGCAAGGTATAAGTGCAAAAAGAATTCTGTAAAATGGGCACGACAAAATTGAAAAATTGACAGAAAATCTGTTTTCACAAAAGGCTTCACATTTGCCTCGATTTATAAGCGGAAAATCCTAGATAAAATCGTCATAAATATTTTATTTATGCCGTGCCCGCCTGATTAAAACGACGCGCCAGAGCAAGCGCAGATAAAACAATGTGAATTGCTACTCATCAGTCGTTTAGGATGGCTTTGAAGGGTATCATCCTGGGTTATTATCGTAATAAACTTACACGTTTGTGCGTGAATTGTTTCGGGAAGTCCTGCTTCCGTGCAAATTTGTTCATTGGTATGCCCATTAGTCGCATGTGCAACCATGCGAAGGAAATACCTTGCGATTTCAAAGGTTTCCGCCTTGGGATTTTGGGATCGTACCTTTACGCAATAATTTTATCGGTCACCACGATTTACGAATTCCAATCGGCTTATAATTCCAACACGAGCTTTTGGAAAGTGGAGAATATGAAAGTCCTCGGGGAATTCCTGTTTGGAAACGCACAAAGCCTGGTGATATTGCTCTTAGTCAAGAATCACAAACTCCTTCAAAACATGTTGAGATCGATGCAAATTAATAGTTGCAAGTTGCTGGCGATTGACTCAGAAGCGAATATGATCGAGAAGTTGCTTCATTTGAAATTTAACGCCGATATTTTCACCATAATTTCGGCATTCTTCGCTATAATTTTCACGGTTTGCAAGTATTTCATCGACGGAAAGTTGGACGTTTCCGTTACTCTGAGAACCTTCGCCACTTTCCAAACAGCTTTTGGATTGACGCTATTACTGAAATTTCACAAAATCTATTTGGCCATTTGCTACGAAAAACTCGAGGAAATCCTGGTGAATACGTTAGAGGAAGGGACATCTTACCAAATGACCAGGATCTTATCGATGGAAAAGAATCTAGATAGGATTTTGCGTTTAAGAATGGATCTTTTCAAATCGTTTTGCCTCGTTAAGAAATACATATCTTTAGCCTTGTATCCGTACATCCTTATTAATTGCATCGGCATCTGTGTTGTGTTTCTGATCATCACGATAAGAGTTTCTAACGGGGATTTGTTCCAGAGCGTGGATGGAACGACGTGCTTGATGATTACCGTACTAGTTTATATTGCCGTTTGCATCTATACTTGTTTAGTAGCGCAAGATGTTTTGGATTTGGTGAGATTTGAGGGAAATCTAAGTAGGTTTGTGAAAAATATGGTGGGTACTATTTTCAGAACGATGAAGTGCAGAATGTCATCTACAGGTGCCATTCGAGGAAATTCCTCGATAGTGAAACTTACAAAGTAAGTAATTTTCGGGACAATTTTTGTATTGCGTATTTGTTGATTAAGTTGCCAAATGCATGGGTAGAAACGATCACAAAAAGTTGTTATACATTCATACATATTCCAATCTTTTGGAAAAAAAAATTGAGAAACATTTGTAAAATTATTCTGCGGGTAATTCCGTATTCGCCGAAAAATTATACTTAACCAGTGAAATATTAAATAAATATTTTCGTCGACCGTACCTGCCCTGAGAATATTTCAACATACAAAGACGACTACGAAAGAAAACGTTCGATTAATAAACATCACATTCATTTCGTTTAATAGACCGCCCGATACCTTTCGAGGATAAAATTAAAGGTTCTTACTAATTCAACCAACTTTTATTTAAATTGTTCTTCTGATACATCCATTCTTAATTTACAGATCGAAACGTTACTAACAGTATTATGTAATCAACCTTTCAAGACAAACATACACGGTATATTCGAGCTTTCAAATCGACTTTTTGTAACCGTAAGTTCTTCGCTGTTAACTCTAGCAAAACTGTAATAATTTATTATCAAATAATATCATTTTAGGCGCTCTATGTATCGCTTACCTATGCCATCGTAGGATTCCAACTTTATGTTGCAAGCGAATTCGGAAGTCACACATAGACGATGTAATAGTATTGTTTTCATAAAAGGGAACTAATAATAATTTAAATACTAACTTTCAGGATCGGTGGGTAAAAGACATCACATGTTGGGACATTGGAAGTTTCACTTCAGCCAATCACAATATCTAAGACTTATAAATGGCACTGTATACAATCAAGTTCAAATTTTGATAGCACGTTTACGAGGAGGGATTTCTTGGAGGATGATATGTACTATTACGACGTCCCAATACACTTGTTTTATGAATCACATGCCTTTTATGGAGTATATTTTGAACACAAACTGGCGAATTGCAAATGTTGTTAAAGATAGAGCAAAACAATGTAGTTCCGGTGTTATAGCACATTTTGAATTTGAAATAAATCAAATCATAGATTCTATGTGGATTCCCGCCTGCGTGTGCTTTTTATAATTTTATTGAGACCACTCACGCATATCAATTCATGACAAAAATGGTTTTTGATTCGCTAGGCAATTAGAAATATATCCACACGTGTGGTTAAAATTAATATACACTATAGTTCGGTAATTCTTTTCTAACACGAAATCCTAAAATACCAGGCAGGTATGTTGCTAGCACGAGCACTCCGATTACAGTATTCTTTTATTAGAAATTGTAAAATCCTCAACAAATAAAATAAAGTGCATTATTTCGAATAATACGTTTTACTTGTACATCTATCACTACAACGTCATCAACTAGAAACTAATTGCAATAGCGTAGAACACGATATTGTTTGCTCGGTTTCACGACATTTTTGCTAAAGGTTTACAGTATCTCGGCTTAGGCAAAGGTCCCCGATTTATTTAAAATATTGCATGCAAATCATGGCGAAATCATCGAACATTTCAATTAAAATCTCAATGAAACGTATTCAACTTTGCAATGGCCATAATTCTTTTTGATTTTGCAAAAATTTTGATTTGACCATTTCCCATATTCTATTAAAAAGCGAAATGAAATCTGAACTTTCTTCGCATCATGTGGTACACAATTAAGGGATATGTTTGTTCTTATATTATCAACGTTTTAATCCTCTCTATGGGTTCGAAATACGAACTATTATTAGAATTCTTATGTATAACACATGTTTTGTTAGTTGGAGATTCATAGTTGCATTTCCAGTTCTATTTCTTCTTTCCTAGCTTTTCTAATAAACCATTTTATATTTTAAGTTTATGATTCAACTATCATTGTGCGTCTCTAAATAATATCTACGCTATGCCTTTTGACACCTAAATAAGATTCTAACGCAAGAATTGTATAATACTATCTTCGATTCTAACGTATAAAGCAAGCATATTTTTCACACTGTATTAGTTTCTAGTAAAATAATATGGGCAGCAAACACAAGCAAGCACAACGTACAAAGAATAACACGCTCGTAATTTATTACATTAATCATCTTCAGTATAGAAAACAAAATCATTTGGGTAATGGACGAAGTAATAGTAATAATAATATATATTAAAATACGATCTAATTACAAGACACATTACAAGCAAGTTAATATATATATAAAATAACAAAGGTCCTATCACGGATACCTGTGGTACACTCACTAAGACGCGTAACTGATCCGACAGGTTATTCTTGCATTTTACAGCTTGGGTTCTACTATATAAATACGATCTTACAAGGCAAATACTTAAATAATCGAAATTATATTTATTTTTAGTTCATAAGCAATAATTCGTGTTCTACGCAATCAAACGATTGACTTAGACCGCAGAAAGTACCCAAGATATAGCTTCCCTCTTTCAAGTAATCAGTCCCCCTTCAACAAACTTTAAAACTGCGTCCTTCATATACATTCCTTATCGAAATCCATATTGCGAGGATGTAAATAAATTATTTTCTCAAATTCGTGGTAATTTGCAGTTTTAAAGCTTTCTCGAATATTTTTGGAAGGATAGGCAAGAGAGAAATTGGTCTGAAGTTGAATATCTCACTAGAATCTCCATTTTTAAGAATGGGTATCACAAGAGTCAATTTTAGTGCTTCTGAGTAAGTACCTTCTTTAATCGATAAGTTGATTAGTTTTATAAAGGGTTACAATCAAGAAATTTTTGATTCTATAACATTGATTGAGAATTCATAAAACTTCCCGGTATTCTTTGAAGTTAATGAATTTATAATATCACGTATCTCATTGAAGGAGACGGACCTGAAAGAAAACGAATGGTCAACATTTATGCACTTAACCTTCCTATACTCACGTCAAAATGAAAGACGTATACTATACTATATAAATGTATGCGTGAGTATAGGAAGGTTAAGTAAGTCATCCATATCCTCGATGCTGCAATTTTATATCCTTAATAATCTCATTAGGTTCATTAACAAAGTGGTTATTCGCGAAATTTGAATTCAAATTTGGAATGGAAGTTGTCTTCCTATCTGCTCTATGATTACTAATAATTGGCCATAATGCCCTATTTGAATAATATACATTTTGTAAAATGTGATCATTAAATTTTGCTTTATCTTATATGATAGATCTCTACCACTAATAGGTCAATAAAACAAGGCTGGTTTGAACGATAGTTATATTTTCAGAACGTTTACAAACGTTTTCGGAATACCTTCTTCAGTGAAAATATAACTAGATAAATATATAAACAAACATTTGTTTTTTTTTAAATAAGAAATATAACTATTGTTCAAACCAGCCTTGTTTTATTGACCTATTAGTGGTAGAGATCTATCATATAAGATAAGTATAAAAAGGTCACGAAATATATATATATATATATATATACATTAAGTTTTACCTTAGAATCACAGATAATCCGTTTTAAAAAAGTGCTGAACTTTTGGACAATTCCATCCCCAATCTATCGGATTCTCAACCGTTAAGGAGAATTGCTCCGGTCTACCAACTTTGACCCTAGCCACGAGCAAGGATCCTCCAGAATCGATGATCGATTCACTGTGTCGTGCGAATGAAAGAGATTGAATTGTTTGTAGAACACCCGAAACTGACTCCTGCGGAACTCCAGCAACCACTCTAACGCTTAGTATGATTTTTCTAGGGAATTGATTATTGCATTTGTGTAAGAAGAGACAATACTGCTATGTGGTCTATTGTGTGTCAATTGGTCGGGATTTCAGGGAAAGTGTTGTCTTCAAATTAAGATGAGTAAAACTTCAATGTCGCGTGTCATTTTGTAACCTCGCAGATGAATGCCAGGTAAGTCAAAACCGGTATCTTTTTTGTTATACGACGGATAAGGTGAACTTATTGAAAATATGAAAAGCTAGTAGACTCTGAAAAATAATCACCCAGTGTTTATTTAGAGCAGCTTTTTATCTGTCATTTAACGTTTAGTTGTTGAAGTTGCGTTCGTTACAACTCAGCTATGTACTTATTTTTTAAAAGTAAAATGAATTGGAATTACCCAGAGAGCACGTTCGGATCGTAATTTACTATAAGTTTTGAGTAAACAAGCGCCTTCGTTGGCTACAGTTTACCAATAGTATAAAGAATTTGAACGGGAAAGGAATTCTGTTCGGTATCAAAATAGAGAAGGGCGTCCTCCTACGGTTGGTAACGACAAAAACATTGCTACTGTTAAAAAAATAATTGAAGAGAACAATAAAGCCACTTCTGCGGTAATAGAACATCAACAGAAGATTGGATCCTCAGCTGTTAAAACGTTCACCTGCATTAAAGAAAAAGTGGTAAGTCGTTTCGTGGCGCGCCACCTTTCTGACTTAAAAAGAAATCAAAGCGTGTGAGAATTTGCCATGAAACTTTAAATTTATTAAATAATGGCGGGCACCAAATTTTTCTAAAGTAGTGACAAGTGACGAAACTCATATTCCCTTTTTCGACCTTTTTACCCTCCAAAAGAGTCGTGTATGGATTCAGAAAGATGGGGAAACTCATATCATAACTACGAAGCAGAGAGCTATGAAAAAGATTTGTATGCGGTATTCTTCGGAAATACGGGCTTAGTAACTGCAAATATGCTGGGTGGACAGAAGGCAGTTGCAGCTAAATAATACACTGAAAAATGTTAGCCTGAAGTGTTGAATAGAGTTCCAGACAAGGGAATTATGATCCACCATGACAATACATCGTCCCATACGGCAGTTTCAACTGTCCAATTTTTGGCTGAAAATATATAAATGTAATAGAACATCCGCCATACTCACCTGAATTAGCAATGTGTGACTTTTGGATATTTTTTGAGCTTAAACGAAATTTGCGGGGTAGAAGATTTTCGTCTGACGAAAAGATTGATACTTTTGAACAGTGGAAAGAAATAATGGTCAAGTGTATCATTGCTGAAGGGAATTACTTTGAACATATTTAAAATGGAATCCTATAAAATATTAAGCCTGTTTTTTATTCTCAATAATTTCAGCCTATCCCCCGTATGACCTTGGTCTAAAACGAATTTGATGGTTTTATAATATTCGTATCGATCCTCATTTGATTAATGGAAAGTTACCCTGCATTAAATACCGATTTTAATTCCTGAAATTATGGGAAAATTATTATAGTGGAGAATGATAAAAACATAAACATCAATTGTCTTTCATATGTTATTTGAAACTCTGGGAATATACAATCGCCAGCAGAATTCTCTACAATGCACACGATGAAATTAAAAAAATGTACATATATAGGATGTTTTCCCTCAAAAGCTCTCACATTCTCCTCGATTTAGAAGCGGAAAATCCTAGATAAAATCGTCATAAATATTTTATTTATGCCGTGCCCGCCTGATTGAAACGACGCGCTAGGGCAAACGCACATAGAACTATGTAAGTTACGATATATCAGTCGTTTAGAATGGCTTTAAGCGATATCATCCTGGGTTATTATCGTAATAAATTCACACGTTTGTGCGTGAATTGTTTCGGGAAGTCCTACTTTCGTGCAAATTTGTTCATTGGTATGCCCATTAGTCGCATGTGCAACCATGAGAAGGAAATACCTTGCGATTTCAAAGGTTTCCGCCTTGGGATTTTGGGATCGTACCTTTACGCAATAATTTTATCGGTCGCCACAATTTACAAACTCCAATCATCTTATAATTCGACCGTGAGTTTTTGGAAAGAGGAGAATATGAAAGTCCTCGGGGAATTCCTGTTTGGAAGCGGACAGAGCTTAGTGATATTATCCCTGGTCAAGACCCACAATCTCTTTCAAAATGCGTTGAAAACGATGCAAATTAATTGTTGCGAGTTGCTGGTGATCGACTCAGAAGCGAATATGATCGAGAAGTTGCTTCATTTGAAATTTAACGCCGATATTTTCACCATAATTTCGGCATTCTTCGCTATAATTTTCACGGTTTGCAAGTATTTCTTCGACGGAAAGTTGGATGTTTCCGTTACCCTGAGAACTTTCGCCGCTCTCCAAACAGCTTTTGGATTGACGCTATTCTTGAAATTTCACAAAATCTGTTTGGCCATTTGCTACGAAAGACTCGAGGAAATCCTGGTGAATACGTTAGAGGAAGGGACACCTTACCGAGTGACCATAATCTTATCAATGGAAAAGAATCTAGATAGGATTTTGCGTTTAAGACTGGATCTTTTCAAATCGTTTTGCCTCTATAACAAATACATATCTTTACCTTTGTATCCATACATCCTAATCAATTGCATCGCCATCTGTGTTCTGTTTCTGATCATCGCGATAAAAGTTTTTAACGGCGATTTGTTCCACACTGTGGATGGAACGACGTGCTTCATGATTACCGGACTAGTTTATACTGCCGTTTGCATCTATACTTGTTTAGTGGCGCAAGATGTTTTGAATTTGGTGAGATTTGATGGAAATCTAAGTAGGTTTGTGAAAAATATGTTGGGTACTGTTTTCAGAACGACGCGGTGCAGAATGTCATCTACAGGTGCCATTCGAGGAAATTCCTCGATAGTGAGACTTACAAAGTAAGTAATTTTCGGGACAATTTTCGTATTGCGTATTTGTTGATTAAGTTGCCAAATGCATGGGTAGAAACAATCACAAAAAGTTGTTATACATTCATATATATTCCAATCTTTTGAAAAAAATTAAGAAACATTTCTAAAATTATTTTGCGGGTAATTCCGTATTCGTCGAAAAATTATACTTAACCAGTGAAATATTAAATAAATACTTTCGTCGACTGTAGTTGCCCTGAGAATATTTCAACATACAAAGACGACTACGAAAGAATACATTGGATTAATAAAAATCACATCCATTTCGTTTAATTAGACGTCCGAAATCTTCTGAAGATAAAATTAAAGTTTCTTACTAATTAAACCAACTTTTATTTAAATTATTCTTCTGAAACATCAATTCTTAATTTACAGATCGAAACCTTACTAACAGTATTAAGTAATCAACTTTTCAAGACAAACATACACGGTATATTCGAACTTTCAAATCGACTTTTTGCAACCGTAAGTTCTTCGTTGTTAACTCTAGCAAAACTGTAATAATTTATTATCAAATAATATCATTTTAGGCGCTCTATGTATCGCTTACCTATGCCATCGTAGGATTCCAACTTTATGTTGCAAGCGAATTCGGAAGTCACACATAGACGATGTAATAGTATTGTTTTCATAAAAGGGAACTAATAATAATTTAAATACTAACTTTCAGGATCAGTGGGTAAAAGACATCACATGTTGTTGGGACATTGGAAGTTTCACTTTAGCCAATCACAATATCTAAGATTTATAAATGGCACTGTACACAATCAAGTTCAAATTTTGATAGCACGTTTATAACGAGAGATTTCTTGGAGGATGATATGTACTATTACGGCATAGATTTCATGGGGATAATTTTATTGAGACGAATCACGAATATCAATTCACAACGAGAATGGTTTTTGATGCGTTAGGCAATTAGAAATATATCCACCCGTGTGGTTAAAATTAATATACATTACAGTTCGGCAGATTTTTCTATCACAAAATCGTAAAATACCAGGCAAATATGTTGCTAGCACGGGCGCTCCGATTACAGTATTCTTTTATTGGAAATTGTAAAATCCTCAATAAATAAAATAAAGTGCATTGTTGCGAATCATACTCTTTACTTGTACATCTACCATGGCGACGTCATCATCTAGAAACTGATTGCAATCGCATAGAACACGATTTTGCTTGGTTGATTTTACGAAATTTTTGATAAAGTTTAGGGAGATCTTGGCCTATGAGGAGGTCTCCGATTTATTGAATTGAATTGCAAAGCATGAAGAAATCATCGAAAATTTCGATTAAAATCTCAATATTTTAGCTGGTGGTAAGTGCAACGTATTCAATTTTGAAATGGCCATAACTCTTTTTGATTTTTCAAAAATTTCGCCTCTCTTAATTTAATTTGAAATTTGACGTGATTGGTTAACGTGAGTTTCAATCATAATTCTTTAAATGCTGATAAATGATTGAGGATGAATCGATTTGTCCATTTCCCATATTCTATTAAAAAGTGAATTAAAATCTAAATTTTCCTCGCATCATGTGGTACAGAATTAAGGGATACGTTTGATCTTATCATTTTTAATCCCCTGTGTACGTTTGAAATGTGAACTATTATTAGAATTCATCACTAAAATTCCATCCACATGCACGTGATTAATATTTAGTTCAAGAATTACTCCAAAGCCAAACGATAATTTACAAAAATTCATTCATTTCGATTCGGTCACTTTTCGAGATGACTTTGAAAGCGACACGCTTGAAATATTATAGTAAAAGGTTGAGATATTTTCGTTTAAACTGTGCAGGAGGGATCTTCTTGAAAGAATTCTACTTTTAACTATTCTACCACAATTCGGTGCAAACACGAAAAAGGAATTCAGTGCAGTTTCGAAACGACTCTCGTGGGGATTTGGTGGTCGTATTTTTCTGAATTGGCTATATCAGCCTTCTAATAATATAATATTTACATATTCTTTGATTCTTGGCTACTGCCATACATACTTACATATAACACATTTCAATACATTCAAATACTTTTATTCTGACCCTTGAACAACAACTTGGATACCTCCACAAACCATCAAACGGAATTACTTCCAACTATTAGTGGTCTGGGCAAACAGCGGTAATTACGAAGTAAGGTTCGTCAGCCTACATATACACAGACCTACAGTCGGCCATGCTGTCGTAACTTATTTCGTTGTACGCTGTTCGCCGTTACCGCTGTTTGCCCAAGCTAACTATTAGGTTTGTTGGAACAGGTGCTTGAGGAAAGTGTTCACTTTTTAGAATAGCACACACCTTCCCTAACAACATGAATAAACACCTTATACTCAAACTAAAATGGAAATTTTTGATTTGAGTATATGTAAATGATTTTGTTCTAACTATGTATGTGTATTCCCTTTTTCATGTCATACTTCCCGTCGTTTCTGATATTAATCATCGTTCCCAAGTATTCCAAGTTGTTGATTTCTTCAAATTTATATTAATTTATCTTAGCTTCTTTCAGCCAGTTCGCGTAATTTCTTCATTCATATATAGAGACATATATGAATACAAACAGTTTTGTATCAAACACAACTGCAGTATATTGGCGAACTAAAACTTAAAATTACTAAAGAATAGGGACCTATATCTCCAGAAGGCTTTGAAATGGTCAGAAGGAAATTTTAATGATGTACAATTTGAGCATTTAATAAACTAACTTGAATTTTTGTCCGAATGAAAGTTTACGATTTGCAATTTTTGCTTAGCATGATATTTTTTCTATTATAATCCCAAGAGCTTGACCAAAAGTCAAAGAATGATATACTATTGAATTCGTAGTGAAAATACATTTCCAACGGTGTTCACAACTGTTATCACCCCACTTAAGAATTTTATCTAGGGGCTAGAGGAGATTAAGGCTGCACTTAATATTTAACTATGGATGTAGTTTCGGATGTGGGAAGCGAAGTACAAAATACGGGTGGTTGTCCTTTCTAGTGCTGCATACAGGAATAAGAAGTAAACACTACATCTAATAAAAGTGCTCTATTATGATATTTTTCAAAATATCCTCCGTGAAGGTTCACTTTCACATTCATAAACAGTTTTAAAGCTGTTATTTCAATATTTAATTGGGATAGTGAAAACTATCATTTTTTAAAGTCTCGTCTGCTTCTTCCGGCAACAAGAAGCGTTGACCACGTAAACAATTCTTGATCCTTGGGAATCGGAAACAATTGTACAAATAATGATTCAATATTTTCTTTCCCCTAAAACTAAGTTGTCCTGCGAACTGTATGAGGACTCGCATTGTCTTGATGTTTCGTTCTGCCAAATTAGTTTCTCGCGGCCAACACTACACAACAGACGACCACTATTCGTAACTTTCATAACTAAAATGTGAATGGAGACTTACATTTCTACACTAATTTCTACAACAAAAATTTGCAATTAAAACCCAAAAGATTGATTTTGTCTTTAAATATAAATAGCGTCCTGTTCAAATTAAAAAAGAAAAACAGTTTTCTTATGATCAGTTTTAACTATATTTAGATAATTTAACTCAATGGGATAGGCCTCTATAATAATTTTAAATTTTTATATTGAAAAATGGAAGTCGATGTTATTGTTGATATGTTTCATCGCTCCGAAGATTTCCACGGCCTAAAGTACGAAAATTACATAGAAGATAGTGATATTAAGAGATTTAAAGTTATTTTGGTGTCTAAATCGTATAATAATTTTGAAGTGAAGAAAAAGGAATGCTTGGGGCACGTCCAAAAATGGATGGGAATAAGACTTCGAGCTTTGACGACAAAAACCAAAGGTCTCAGTGGTCGAGGTATAGTGACAGGAAAATTAATTAGCGAACTGGCAGTTTTCTACGGTCTATCAATTCGACGAAATTTAAACTAGACAGAAGAAATGTAAAAAAGCATTTGGGCTACCCTCTATAACAAATTGTCAACCAAACTGACAAAAAGCGACAGCACAAGTCCTGCCCTACCGGCAAAGATTCCTGTGTGTTCGTATCAGCGCGCGAAAGCTACAAAGACACTTAGAATGTTTCAGTGCAAAACGCCAATCTTAACAGAAGTTTTTAAAGCAATGAAAATTGAAGGAGAGAGCATTAGCGGATACACGCGTTAACGAAAGCTTCAACGCTACTGTGTGGGCCCTCGCTCCTAAATCTACTTCCAGTGAGAAAAAGGTCTTCGATTTTGCCACTGATGTGACTGTTTGTAACTGCAATGATGGGCCGAAAAGCATAATGAAAATTATGCATGTCCTCAATCTCAACATTGGTCCTAACTGTAACGATTTCTACATGAATGTTGAGCGCACCGGATCGCCGTAGCTAAGAACAAGCTTACCGATGCAATCAAAGAGGCTCGACAATCTAATTTGGCAGATAGAAAAGAGGAGAAGGAAGCTGAAGAAATTCTTGAAGGTGAATTGTGTGGAGCTGACATCGCAGATTGAAGGTATGGTAAAAATATATTGCGTTAATTTTGAAGAATTGTATAAGAAATCTTTTAAACTCGTTTTTCTCAAAACGACGTTTTACAAAACAGTGGAAGCCGTATCTTCGACAATTTTCAACCGATTTTCTTGATACTTACATCAAAATGTTCAGTAAATAATTCTCTATCGTGCATCGTGGGTGTTTTACAAAATATTGAAAATGGGATTTGTTATTACAAAAAATGTCGTCGGAAATGCGAGGAAAGAGTGTGATATTTACTTCAATGCTTGTCAATGAGCAACAAATTAGAATTTTGAAAACCCCCTACATGGCGCGATAGCCATTTGGATACTATTCATAAAAAATGTTGTGTTGCAGACAAACTATTATGTTTGTACCTGACACGAAGAGAGGACCGTACTACCATGACATTGGCACCTATTATTTTCATAAAAGTAACCAAGAAAAAATGGTTGTTACATTAAATTTGACGCTGAACTAACTCCCTCTTCATAAACGAATCCTTATTTGAGTGTATTTGAACTTGAAAAAAGTGTTTATTTATGCCTTCTTTGCTTCCAATATAGCACTAACCTCTTAGAAAATTATGTTGCAGAACTTGTGCCTGGACTGTGCTATTTGAAAGATATTGAATTTGTTTCAAGGACAGCCAGAACACAGTTGATATCATTTTTCTGAGGACTAGATCGTTGATGCGTATAGTTTGTGAGGAAGCTCTGAATTCAGCACAAATTCTGTATACATAGTGCTGTGCCCTCGGATAGATTCGTACTATTCCAATTAGACCAGTTTTTGATCATGCGTTATGTTTCTGGTGTGTAGTGCTCTTTCAAATGCCTTGCCGATATATGATTGTCGGTCTTGTTCCTATTCTGTAATTATGGAGACGCAAACAATGACTTGCTCTCATTATTCTAGAAATTAACATTCATCCATGGTGGCTTGAAATATCGTTTTGAATACTTTATGATAGGCGGGTGGTAGGACGTTTTAGCATCTTTGTGGTAATGCGGTGGAGCAAGATTTGATATTTTTCGTAAACCTCTGATATGTAATTCTATTTCAGTAGCGACGATTTGTCATCATTTTTTCCTTATTTTATTCTGATGTAAGTCGAAACCGGTGCTTATTTCTTTTATGCGACTCTAGTCTTTGATGGTTTTGTGATATTCATATTAATCTTCATTTGATGACCGGTTAGCGTGCATTAAATAACGATTTAATTCATGAAATTTAGAGGGAGTTAGTATGGGAAAGATTAAAAGCACAAACATCGATCGTCCTTCAGACTTTATTTGAACTTCTAAGAATGTACAATTGAAACAGGAAGAGATAAAATCACCATAAATATTTTATTTATGCCGTAGCTACTTCACGAGGCGCTAGAGCAAACGTACATAGAACCACGATTTACCAGTCGCTCAGAATGGCTTTATGGGGCATCATACTGGGTTATTATCGTAGTAAACTCAGATATTTGTGCGTGAATTGTTTCGGGAGGTCCTACCTTCGTGCAACTTATTTCATTGGTGCGCCCACTAATCGAATGTGCAAACATGACAAGGAAATACCTTGCGATTTCGAAGAATCCCGCCTTGGAATTTTGGGATCGTACCTTTCCGCAATAATCTTATCGGTCGCCACAATTTACGAACTCCGATCATCTTATAATTCAACCGTGAGTTTTTGGAAAGTGGAGAATGTGAAGGTCCTCGGGGAATTTCTGTTTGCAATCGCACAAAGTCTGGTGATATTGATCTTAGTCAAGAATCACAAACTCCATCGAAATATGTTGAAATCGATGCAAATTAATTGTTGCAAGTTGCTAGTGATCGAATCAAAAACGAATATTATCGAGAAGTTTCTTCATTTTAGATTTAACGCCGATATTTTTACCATAGTTTCGGCATTTTCCGCTATAATTTTCACGGTAAACAAATATTTCATCGAGGGAAAGTTGGACGTTTCCGTTGCCCTTAGAACTTTCGTCGCTTACCAAACAGCTTTGGGATCGACCTTATTAGTGAATTTTCACAAAATCTGTTTAGCCATTTCCTACGAAAAGCTCGAGGATATCCTTACCAATACGTTAGAAGAAGGAAAACCTTGCAAGGTGACCACGATCTTATCAGTGGGAGAAAATCTAGATACGATATTGCGTTTGAGACTGGATCTTTTCAAATCGTTTTGCCTTGTTGACAAGTATCTTATTATACCCACGTGTGCGTACTTCCTAATCGATTTCATCGGCATCTGTGTTCTGCAACTGATCATCGTGATAAGAGTTTTTAACGGAGATTTATTCCTGATTATGGACGGGACGACATGCTTCCTGTTTACGGGGCTATGCTTTATTGTAGTTTGCATTTATACTACTTTAGTGATACAAGCTGCTTTAGATTCGGTAAGATTTGAGGAAAATCGAAATATGTTTATGAACAATAGTGTACTGTTTTCAGAACGATGCTGTACAGAATTTTATCTATAGGTGCCATTCGAGGAAATTCCTGGATAGTGAGACCTATAAGGTAAGTAATCGTGTGGAAAGTTTTCATATTACGTCTTTGTTAAAGAACTTGCAACAACGTCATAGTCCGGACGCTTCCTTAGCACTTTGTGAGACACTGGCACAAACTTCCATATAAAGTTGTTTACAACTTCAGACATATTCCTATCTTCCGGAAAAGTTTGGGAAACACTGCATTTGTACAAATGTTCTCTGAATAATCCCGAGTTCGTCAAAAAATATACTTACCCAGTGAAATATTAAATAAATTCTTTCACCGACTTGGATATTTCCCGGAAAATATTTCTATATACAGCGACTATTTTGAAAACTTGCATTCAATTAATAACCATAGCGTTCGTTTACCAAAACGTCCAAAATCTTCTGAGAATAAAATTAAAGGTTCTTGTTCATTCAACCAAGTTGGATTTAAATTGTTTTTCTCATACTCTTTTTAATTTACAGATCGAAACTTTACTAACATTATTACAATGTCAACCTTTCAAATCACGGGGCATAATACAAATTTCAAATCGACATTTTGCAACCGTAAGTTTCTAGTTGTTTCACTAACCAAAAATACAATAATTGATTACGAAATACATTTTAGGCCTGCCATATATCGCTTACGTATGCCATCGTGGGATTCCAATTTTACGTTGCAAGCGAATTTGGAAATCACACATAGACGATGTAATAGAATAATAATCAAGAAAAGGAATTAATATTAATTTGAATATGCATTTTGTAGGACTAGCGGCTAAAACATGCGTTGGAAATTTCACCTTTGACGATCACAATATATCTATGTTAAGATGATCAAGTGGCACTGTACACAATCAAGTTCACATTTGGATAGCACCATTAGAGAGAGAGAGATTTCTTGGAGGATATGTACAATTACCATATCGCAACTTATTTGTTTTATGCCCTTTTATGGAATATGTTTTGAAGAAAATGTTGCTAAAGATAGAGAAAAAGAAATTTGAAGTTGAAAAAATTCTAATTAACGTGATATAGATTTTGATAAGGATTCCCATCTGCGTGCGCTTCTTGTAATTTAATTGAAACAATTCACGAATTTCAATTTATTACAAAAATTGTTTTGGTTTGGTGAGACAGTTAGAAGTACATATGTCAACACGTGGGGCTGAAAATAGGGACTATAGTACTGCACATTTTTCTATCACTAAATCTATGACTATATCCCATCGATAAACTCCTAACTAGACCTGGGCGATATATGTATATCGATAAGTAATATCGGATATATCGATACATATCGATATCTATCGATAAATCTATATCCTTCCTATACTCACGCATACGGTATGTGAGACCGACTTATATAGTATAGTATACATCTTTCATTTTGACGTGAGTATAGGAAGGTTAAATTCATTATCAACTCTATCGATATATATCGATATATTCGATATTATTTATCGATATATCAAAATATTCGATATTACTTATAAATGTATTGATAATTATCGATATATGGACATAGGTATTAATAATGGTACATGGATATTCCAATATCAACATTATTAACTATTATTGGTAGATGGAGATAATAGACGTTGTTCGGCTCTCTGCATAGTCATGATTTAGGGAGAATATTCGGTAGATTCTGAAAATATTCGTTAATATTGTCAGGAGTTTGTGGTACGCTGGCATTAAAGGAGATACGAATAACACTTATTGGATTGATGTAATAAGAATCGTTGTAACAAATTTATCGTCTATGTAATCATTAAGTCAGGTGTTCGCCTACTATTTTCCTTTAACGTTGCATAAAGATACGGAGTTCATTTGCAGTTGTTAGAGTCAATAGGGTATTCATCAATTCGCAAATTTGAAGTAGACCGCTTATTCATAATGATTTATGCTTACTCTATCAATGGTCCGATCGTTAGTCGTATTGGAAACTCGGTACAATTGTATAACAGGGCCGGACTCAAAACTGTAATTAGCAATATCTTGCGAACGACACATTTGGCGCCCTACGTTCATTAAGCAAATATTATATAACTATCAACTTTTGGACAAAATTTTTTGCCATTTTGACAGTTACACCCTGTATTATACATTATATATCAATATCAATATATATCGAATATATCGATATGAATATCGATTATATTGATATATATCGATAATATCGATTTGTATCGATTATATTATTAAATATTCACTATATCGATAAATATCAGTGATATCGATATAATATCGGTTATATCGATATATCGATTTCAATATCATGACATATCGATGAACCGATATTCGATATTCATCGATATTTATCGATATACCGAATATTTTCCCAGCCCTACTCCTAACTACACAATCCGGTGACAGGTGTTTCGCTAGCAACGTGGCAAGCATCTTCAAACCATCTCTTACCGAATGATGATTGAAGATGCTTGCCTCGTTGCTAGTGAAACACGTATCACCGGATGTATTCACATAATTTTGTGGTGAGGACTTTATCCAATGTGATGTAACGTCAGTAACTTCACAAACAGTTTCTGCAATTAATACCCGTTTATCACAAAATCGTAAAATACCAGTCGCCTACCCGATTGCTAACGTGGACAATACAGTATTTACAGTATTTCTTTCATATATTTTATTGGAGCTGTGAAATCCCTCAATTAATAAAATAAAGTGTGTTATAGCGAGTATGTATTTTACTTCTATACTTAACGTGACGCCAGTATGATCAAGTAAAGAGTGATTTCAATGGTGTAGAACACGATTTTGCTTCGTCGTTTTATTGTAGGCAATGATTTCCACTTAGTTGAAGAACTTGCATACAAATCGTGAGAAAATCATCGAAAATATCGATTGGAACCCTAATACCTTAGCTGGTGTTAAGTGAAACGTAGTCTACTTTGAAATTGTCATATTTGATTTTGATCTTACCATAAAAAAGGTTGACATCGACTTAGCCAATAGAGCAAAAACTAAGAAAGTATATTATGCAACTAATAAAACAATATTAGTATAGTAATAAACAAAGAAATAGACTCGAACCATGGTTGGTTTGAAAGATTTAAGCAAAGACATTCTTTACATAATCTGAGATTGAAAGGTGAACAAGCGTCTGCTCAATAAGATGCAACGCAACAATATCCGGCAAAATTTACTGAAATTATAGCCGTTAATTTCTAAGCTCCTGACCAGATCTTTAATGCTGATGAGTTCGGGTTATTTTGGGGAAAAACACCAGAAATTACGTGTTTGGCTAAAGCTCACAAATCAGCTAGTGATCATAAAGCAGCAAAAAGAGGTATAGGAGTTCTTTTGTGCAATAACGCTTCAGGCGATCATGTAATCAAACCATTGGTTATTAACAAATTAAAAACACCACGGTTATTTAAAGGAATAAACATCAACAACCTTCCCGTTTATTGGATGGTCAATAGGAAGGCCTTGGTTACTGCCACACTTTTTAATGAATGGTTTCATAACTTGATGGCAAAGAAGTTTCCGTCTGGAAAAATGCATCCACTAGATTTTGCAAACTGGGGCAATTTCTATTTATCAAGGAGACTGTTGATAGTACACAAAATGTAATATCAAGGACGGAGAGTGAAATTGCAAATCTAAATAATTCATTAATCAATATCAACGACGAATGTTTTAAAGTCATGTATGATTTATTGTTCACTACGATCCACGGGAAAATTGCATAAACAGCATCACATGCAATATGCTTTATTTGTCGAGTAAAACCAACAGAAATGAATAATTTGGATGTGATTAAAAGCAGACCCGAGGCGATAGGAGTATTTAAGGTTGGACTGTCTCCACTGCATGACAGAATTAAATTTATGTAGTGCATTCTTAACATTGGATACAATGTATCCTTTAAGAAATGGAAAACAGACACCAAAACCAAGCCAATGAAAAAGCAAAAAAGAAGAGGATACAAGACGCTCTATTCCAAAGATTTAGCATTAATTGAATTTGGTCAAGCAACGAATGGGCAGCTCAAATGATGGCAAGGCTTCAGGCGCTCTTTCAACCACGCCAACGTAGGTAGCAACTGAAGTGACAGGTGTGGATAAAGATCTCATTGCGCGGTTTTCTGTAATTCTCCGAGCAATAAACAGTGGATTTGAAATACATGCAGACAAGTTTGCACAATACCGTAGCGGTACTGCAGATTTGTTGGTACTATATGCCGAACATAGTACATAAGGTTCTTATACATGGAGCCAAAATTATGGTAGCTACTGCTATGCTCATAAGCGAGTTAAGAGGAAAAGCACCAGAAGGTTGCAACAAGGACTTAAAGAATTATAGAGGCGTAAGCGTTCCCTGGTATCAACAAATTAAGATTCAATAGTTTAATTTGAAAAGACTCGGAATAAAGATTTTCTTAATTGATGTTAATTTTTAACTGTTAAGATATTTTTGTAAGATAATCTAAATCTAATCTTAATTTTCGGTATTCAGCTATTAAATATATGCTTTGCGTATTTTTCGTTCGATAGTTTTGAATTAGTTTGAATTATACTTGTGGTTTCCTGTAACAGAAAGTAAAAATATATGCTACCGTAACCTTTAATTATTGGACTGGACACATAAACGTAAAGAAAGCCAAAAAGCAGAGAAAACCTGCTATTTAAAAAAAGGAACAAAGACCGCATTTCCATACAGCCTGAACCACTGTGCATCGTAATCTCATTGAGAAGGATCACAAGAATCATCAATGAGATAGGTATAGCCTACCACACATATCAGCTACAGTCTGAAAAGACGCTGAACGTAGTGTTCAAAATGGGGTGCCTGTTGGTATCTCTGAAGAAGACATTGCGAGAGACCTCAGGCCCAAAGGTTTACATTCAGAGCGAGTAATCTGAATTCAAGAAAGACGAGGAGGCCTCTATTGCTTCTCGTTATATTGATTATAACGAGAAGCAATAGAGGGTGACAGGAAAAGGATATGTTCGCCGTCCAGAAGATCCTAGAGTAGAAATGACCATCAAACTACAAGGGATGTCCCAGGTGTCTTGAGCAGGCGACCAAGACGACGCCTCGCCGATCGAAACGGCACAGAGACCTGCTTGGGCTGCAGGGTCAAATCCAGTGCGAGACGGAATATCCTTCGCCCAAGCTGTAAAGACGAATTCACAAAAGGCACAAAAGACTCCAGGCACCTCATCACAAGCCGCCGTTTTAACAGCTTGCTTAATGAGACTTACGGAGACTTTGATGGAACTGGTCGCCCAACTAAGAGCGATCAGTGAAATCAAATCTCTGAAAAGCGGGAAATAGACCATTAGCCTGAACAAATAAGAGAAAATCCAACGAAAGATAACACCAACAAAGGCGCGATGACAAAGGGGATGAAATTTCGGGAGACTCGGTTGGGTGGAAAGAGTGGAGAAGAAGAAGAATAACTACAAATGTGGTCTCAAGAAAATATCTACTCTATGCTACTTGACACCTCGATAAGATCCTAACCTATAAATTGCAAGTGTCAGTGACAAACTTCATATCACATGTAAAATATTGGCGATTTTATCGAAGTATTTTTTAAATAGCAAGCATATTTTCTCGCACTACATTAGTTTCTAGTGAAATAATATGGGTGGTAAACACAAGCAAGCACAACGTACGAAGAACAACGCTCGTGTAATTTATTACATTATATAATCTCCAAATTACACGAACTAATCCTCACCATTTTAGCCAAGCAGCTCTGGACGAAGTGCAGAACTATTGGGCAATTCCATCCCCCAATTTACCGGATTCTCAACCATTAAGGAGAATTGCTTCGCTCTACCCACTTTAACCTTAGCCATGAACGAGGATCCTGCAGAATCAATGATCGATGGTAACTTCCATTTGGTATTGAAGAAAATGAATAAGAAGGACTCGACAACTAAACTTAAAGTATTACATTTTTATGTACACCTTCATCCATATGTTTATATGTTTTCTACTTTTTCTGATTAGGCATTGCAGGAATTTACCGATTTAGTTAAATCCTCAGATCAGGAAGTGGTTAAAAGCATTTTGACTTATTGGTGCAGATTGTACAATGTTTTATCGACGGATGCCGATCACAAAGTCCGCGAAGCTACGCACTCTGCTCACCACCAAGTTGTATTAAAGACCAAACGGAATCTAGCTCCGTATTTGAAGCAATTATCTGGACCGTGGTTCACTTCACAGTATGATACATATGCACCAGCTGCAAGTGCAGCAACTAAATCTTTCGAGGTAAATACCCCTTTTTATCAGTGAGATGATTTACACCAAACTGCTCATATCATACAGATTAGAGTACCATACTCAACCATCTCTAATCTTATCCAAATTTAATACAAATATTCCCTCCAATTTAAACACGTCAATTTTTTCTTATAGGATGCTTTTCCATCGAAGAAACAACAAGATGCCATAATTTACTGTCAAGAGGAGATCCTAAATTATATCTACGATAACCTCATAGTACAAACGGCACAATCCCTAAACAATAGCCTTAAAGGATCGAGCGAGGACGCTGAAGCCAAATACGAACGCATTGTCATATCCAGTTTACACGGATACTCCTTGTATTTAAGCAAAGTCCATAGTGAGAATATAGAAAAAGCTGAAGAGATAAATAGGAAGATTGTATCGAGTAGTAAATTTTGGAAATTTTCCAAATCTAAAGTCGTCCCAATTCGAACAGCGTTCTTCGGGACTTTAAAGACTTTGTGTCAGAAGGTCCCGTCCCTATTGAAGTCAGAGACTGAGCACGTTGTTAATGCGGTGTTTCATAATTTGGACGAGATGGAACCTACTGTTTTGCCGAACATTTGGGAAGCGGTGTTGTTATGTGTTACTACGTTTGAGGTAGGAATTTGATAGTTTTGTTTGTGATAACGGAAATCCCAAGGAAGTGTCTGTTATAAAAATGAATGGGATGTATAGTGATGGTTGTGGGAGCATTGTTGGTAAACATGTCCTGGAGGGATCTGGTTGTTTTGACCATTTATTTTGAGATTACAGATATATAACTTAATCATCCCCAATTATTTCTTGAGGACTTTAACTGTTACAAATTTGTATCTGTAAACTGGTGTTCCAGATCTTATCAAAATTACCCATTTATTAATACTTTTGGCCCAGTATTACTGGTGTGATTTACTACGATAATAATATTTTTCTAGGAATGGTACAAACACATTAATGTTGAAAAAGCCATACTACCTAAACTATTCAAAGTCCTTAAAGAGGGTGGACAAGGAAACGCATCGGTTATTTATCCGAACATGTTACCGTTCCTCTCACATTTACCTCCAAGTATTGACAATAACAATTTCTACTGCAATTTCTTCGACAATATGAGATTGGGGTACATAGCAACAAAAATTTGGACGCGCCCGAAAGCCCCCTAACGAATTTTCCGTTTATAATTACAGCTTGAAACAAAGAAGCACAATCTCCAGTCGATCTGAGTCCTCAGCCGTGTCCATCACCTTAATCGAATGCCTTCAATACATCATCATGAAGAACCAATCTAACGGACAACTTTGCGAGAAACTCATCAAAACCCAACTAATTCCGATCACCGAGTGGTGCCTAAATGAAGGTCCAGCCTCTTACAAGCAACTGTATAATCAAATCGCCGGGCTAGTACAATATTGGCATAAAAATCGGAACCATCCGGACGTCCACAATTACTTGAAATACTTGGAGTATTTCTGGTCCAATCTTGATTCGTTGTTCCAAGGTTTGCTGATGAACCTCGAACATAATTACGAAAGGAATGCCGTGAATGACTTGGCCGTGAGACAGATTGAGCTCCTTATATCGTTGAAACACACCATAAAACCTAGGAAACAGATGAAGGTGAAATTCGAGACGGAATCGCCGCAGGAAAGCGGGGATATCCAAAACAGCAGTAGCAAAACGAAACCCGATAAATGCGATGCGTCATATCAATCGGCTTTGAACGCGTTAGTGTTTAAGTTGTGTCGAAGCTATGTGAATTTTATTAACGAGAAGCAATCGAAAGAGTTGTTAGATCACTTATACGCGCTGATATTGGAGTTTGAAAGTCGAGAATTTTTCGTTGATTTGTCCGATTTAGTTGCGGGAAATGACAAGCAAGGTAAACTCGTCGATATTTATGAGAAATTGCTGCATAAGTGGTTGAAATCGAGTTATTTGTGTTCGAAGGCTGTGATTGATTTAATATTTATCCTGTTTAAGTATATCGATGGCGAGGAGAAGTTGAGGATATTGGAGACTTTTACTAAGGTAAGTTTTGTTATGTATTTATTAGGGTTAGTTTGAACATTTTTGTTATAATCCTTAGAAAGTATTTTAATCGAAACTATTTTACTTTGGTAAGCATTTCAAATATTTGCATCCATGTACCTTTAAAGTTGGGGGATCACTGGTTAAAGGATTAAACAAATGTAAAGATTATGTAAAGACATGCAGCAGATTAAAAAGTTTGAGACTCACTCGATTCAAATTTTAAAATATGTGGAATAAATTTGGGAAAGTTAGATAGTTGGAGAACTACTGGATTAATATTTCAAGCTTCCACTAGACACGAAGTTGAAAAACGCAATTTTCAGTAAGTTTGAGAACAGCTGGTTTAAAAACTTTCACTCCTACAAGTTTTTGAATCATTTGCATCTCCGTATCTTTTTGGTGGTCACTGATTGAAAGCAACGATTATGTGAAGACAAATAGCCGCTTAGAAAGTAGGAAACTCCCTCGATTACCATCTTAAAATATATCGAGGGAATTTGAGAACTGCTGATTCGGATCTTCTGGAAAAAAGAGTTGGTTCTGTGAGTAGTTGAGAACCACTGATATAATATAAAATTAGTCTGAATATAACGGAAACAATTTCATGGTTTTAGACATTTTGAGAACTGCTAGAAAAAGTCGGAAAGTAGTCAAGAGAGTTACGAAAATCTCGTTTCAATAAATAATTGTAGGCTACTACGTAAGAATTTAATATTTCTCTAAAAATTCCCTTAGGATTAAGTTAAGAAAAGGAGGTTAGAGAACCACTGGATCAATGTTTCAAACTTTCACTAGAATCGAAGTTGAAAAACGCAATTTTCGGTAAGTTTGAGAACAGCTTACAGTTGAGGATCAAACTTTCTAATTTCTGTACATTTTTTATTTTTGTTAACGTTTAGTCCTTCCACCAGCGGCTCTCAAACTTTTAAAACGCAGGATCCAAGTGTTTTTTCCAATACTCCTAAAAGTCGTTCGAACCTTAAACAAGCGGTCCTCAAACAAATTTACATTGATAAACTGTCATTACAGTGACCCTCAAACTTTGAAAGTGCGAGCTTTTCTCTAAGAAATACGCCTTTTGTAAATATTTCCAGAAAGAGTTTTAGATTTTCAACCAGCAGTTCCCAATCTGAAAGATTACCAAAGTCCGTTTCGCCGTTACTTTCAAGCTTTAGTCGGTGGTTCTCGAAAGTTTCTAGCCCACTTTATATTTTTACATAATTTACATTGAAACTTTCAAGCTGTATCCTCAAACTTTTAAATAAAATGCGAATTTCTCCTAAAAAGGAATTAATATTTTGTAAATATCTATTTCTAAGACTAGGATTTTCGAGGAGCGGTCCTCAAATTCATTGAAATTTGTATTGGCAAGCCGTCACTTCAGCGGTTCGCTAAACTTTCTAAATCAATACATTCTTACTTTAACATAATGCCTACAATCAGTGATCCTCAAACTTTTAAAATACGGGGTTCTCCGTAAGAAATCCACGTTTCTTAAATATTTCTAGTAGTCTGAAATTTTTTACCAGCGGTTCTCAAAAACGCTAGCCCGCTATATATTCTTACACAATCTTTACACTTGTTGATATTTTTATGTAGTGACCCTCAAACTTGTATAGAGTACGGAATTCTCCCTAAGAAATCATTGGTCCTTAAACATTTCTAATCATTTTACATTGTTAACCAGCGAATCCCAAACATATTGGAAATCGTGTTATTCAACGTCTTTTCCTATGTCAGTTTGAAGCATCCATCCAGTGCTTTGCAAACTTTCTATATACATATATTATTTATTTGATCCTTGAACTAGTGGCTCTCAAACTTTTAAAATATGCCGTCCCTACTACGATACTTCAATCCTTTCAATTCCTGAATAAAATAAAATAATTAAATAGTTTGAGATTTTAACCAGCGGTTCTAAAACTTTATGGGTAATTGCATTTTTCAACCAGTTTTTCTGGGGTACCTTTAAGTTTTCATTCCGTTGATTCGCCAACATATTTTGAGATAATATTTATGTTTGTTTAAACCTTTGATCAGTAGCCCCCAAACTGTTTTTTTTTTTTTTGGAAATAGATCATTCCCGATAATCCAATTTGTTTAGTTGAAATTCGATGCTTTTATGATGATACAGCTGTCGTCTGTCCAATGTAGGTTCAGATTAGTTCTCCCACTTTAGGAGACGCGAATTTGATCCCGAAAAAACGTTAGATTTAAAAGATTGAAAATAGGAACGAGTTTGGCAACTTACTAGGACTAACCTGAATATGATAATCTATTGGATGCCGAAATATTACACGTGAATCACTCGGCTTTCTTTAACAGCTAAGCAGCGAACAGTGTGGTTGGTGCATCGCTAGAGCCTTATCTCATCCCTACAATTCCGATTCTGTGATACAACAATGGTTAAGCAATAAGAAGGTGGATGAATATTTAATATCGATAGCCGAGAAAGAATTGATTTTAGACGAATCGACGCCGGAGTCTAGCATTTTGTTGAAGCAGGCCTTTACGGAACAGAGAAATGAAGGTAAGTTTGTGTTTATGCTTCAAAACTCAAAGTTGTTGTTATGGTTTTATCTGAAAGACTACTCTTAAATTGAACATTTTGTGTCCTAAATGTTAAATATGACTCGAAAGATTTGGATGCAAATCCTGATAAGATGGGTTTATCAGGTTTGGGGGTTTATCTTCAGTTTCTTGAGCAACAGATCATGGTTTACTGTTTCAAAAACAAGGCTAACACATTTCTATCCTGAACTTTCACCAATTTATCACTAACACTTAATATTACACGCCCACAAGGATGCTTACGCCTAACACCAGATTGGTCTACACTTATCACTTGATTTCTGTCGCAAAACTGAACAAGTTGATCCTTTACGATTAGCTTCAACAGTTTTTCACAAATAAAAATAAAAAATAAAGGATTTATTGACAATATCCCTGCAAAGTGTTAATAATTTTCAAAGACTATCGATGTTTGTACCTATGAGAGGATTTAATTAAGAATTCTCCCATTATGTACCTACTTATGCATTTTTGCAGCTGTTTGCTTCTACATCAGTTGCCACAAACTCCTGTAGTAGCCACAGTCGCGTTCTTGGCAAGCCCACCGTGTGAAAATTGCAATTAGAAAACTTTTGCTACTCTCACCATCCGTATACGCATGTAACAGTTTTACCGATCATCAGTACGGCTTTGTGAGAGTATGTATAATGTATTATATATGTTTATATTGAAGGACTATATATATTTCAGAATTATTTATCAGTAAAAACGCCGTCTTAGAGATCGTCAAAATTATCAGCACTTGTCTCCTCAACCCCGATGAGCACCCGATCACCTTAGATGCTTGTGCAAGTCTAGCCGCGTATATTTCGTCCGTCTTATACACCGAAAAATTAAAATTGCATTACGGCCCTGACCTTTTACTGGCCCTATTTACACTAAGCTGCAATACCCGCCTGGATACCGAGACGATATCACACGATACATTGTGGGAGGTAAACACCGCTTGGCAAGACGTGGTGGGAACTTTATGTTGTTCCTTGAAAATCGACGAGTTGAAGTCGGTCGCTGATAAATTCGCCGCCATCATCGAAAAGGAATTCTTAAACTATCCCGTGGAATCTTTCAATACGGACGAGATCGTCGATAAAATCGTCAATTTCCTTCGCGTCGTCAAGAAAAATAACGGTTTCGTCGTGTTTAAAGTCCTCGAATTGCTTTTGGAGAGGAAATTCGTACCCGATTGGAGGGCGGATTTGAGGGATGTTTGTAATAGCGTACAATATTCGCAAGGGGCGTTATCGTCGCTGTACTCCCCCTCGAAGGTAACGTCATGGACGCGGACGACGAGCGGATTTTGAAATATTTCACTTGGTTGGGTTTGACGATCGACGTATTGCTGACGCCTATGGAGGCGATGGGGAAATACGAAGAGGACGATGAGACTGAGGATGAGGTGGATGAAGAAAAGGATGATGGTAGTCCGACGAAGGTGGTGAATACCATGATGGATGCTAGCGATGATATTTATGATGTCATGTTGAAATTGTTGTATGATGTGACCTTAGCGAATGTTATGAAGGACAATTATAAAATGGTAAGTGCTATCAACTTTCATTTAATTTTTTTTTGCGGACGACTCTATGTACAAAATCGAAATTCAAATATTCATCACTAGAGCAAGGAAAATATGCGCAAAAAAATCGCAAAAATATGCACCAAAAGTTGAAAAATATGCTCTTAAATATGCATCTTATGCACTTAATTATGCTTTTATACCAAAAAATATGAAAATAGAAATTTTATTTCAACAGAATTTGCACTTGTAACTAACACACAAAAAGAAATTAAAACATATTTTACAAAAATAACGTGACATTTATTTACAATAAACCCACGTAGATACATACACAAATTGCACTATTTAATTAAGTTAAAACAATACAATGCTAAAAGTTTTTCTATATTATCCATACCCATACATTGCCTGCGGTCACTTAACATGCGTTTGTGAGATGAGAAAGCTTGTTCAACATCACATGATGTTATTGGAGCATATTTAAATTTACAAATAACGTTTGGTTCTGTATCTACATTTACATTGTTAGTAAAATTTCAATTTAAAATATTATTTATTTCATTGAGTTGCTTAAAACCTAAATTGTTTTCTAAAACTGAACAATATTTCTTTTTAAATTCACATATTTTTTCCGTAAAGTTGAAGAACTAGGAACATCAAGATCCTGGAAATGAGTTTTTAAAAATGTGGTCGGTGGTCAAGTTTATAAAGACGAATATTCACACTAGTCAAGAGATTACACAAATCCTTTGAGAAATTTTGCCTGGCTGGAATTTTTCTTGGCTTCCTTATTTGTGAGGAACTGTTGAACCATGGCCTGAGTATTTTGCTTGGTCTTTGGTCTACTTGAAATTTTTTATCGCAATAAAAAAATACAAATAATTTTTAAACGTCATATTATGGTTAAAATGTTTACTTCGCGGCCGATTGCACAAAAAGTATTTTTTGTAAATTTATTTTATTATTTTTACTGTGTTAAAAATTAACTTACCCTCTTATTGCATGCTACGCAAAATATTGTGATTGGAGTCAAGTATCTTGAAATCCTTTTTATCAGCAATCCTCTTCTTTAACAGGGCACTTTTATCAGAAGCCTGCTTAGACATTTTGATACTGAGACAATCAATATACTATAAGTGTAAGAATACGCCGTTGATGTTGCTGAATAACAACTGATTTAAAACTTAGAATCATTACCATTTATCGCAGAAAATTTACCTTTGCCAATCATAAGAATCACAACACAACAAGAAATAGTATTGCCTAATGTAGTCCTAATGGAACCAGATATCAATATTATTGTTTACTTTTCGTTACCTACCATCGAAAATGTATTTAGCGCAGAAGGGTGTATCCTGTATTTACTTGATTTTCAGTAAAGTTGGACATTCCTATCATTAAGTTTGGAGAAATTGCTAAAATAGGGGATACTCTGATGTCATGGTATAAATGTATTTTACCGTAAATTACGATTTTCCGCCGATAATTTTTGAAAATTAGTTCAAAAAGGTTCCCAAATATCCAAAAAAATTGCATATACATTTATAGAAAATGTTGCAAATAGACATTTATGGGCGTAATTTTTTGCATATTTTCCAAGCTCTACTCATCACAATATTTCCTAGTTTTTGCTCTGGGAGTATTGGCAGCTTCTTTATCTGCAGACGCAGATGTACTTGCACGCTCTGAATTACGTTTAGATCCGATTAAATATTTTTGATACTTGAAAAATATTCGTACAAACTTTCACATCGCTGAGGTTAGGCGCAGCGGAACACAAACGAAATATTATGCGCCCTAACTAACCTAACTGAGCATGCATCATCGCGATTTCTGGACCATTCTACAATGCTCGGAAGAGCTCGAAATTCCGTCTTCATAAAAATATCCGCTTTTCTTCAGAAAAGAAAATAAAAATAAAAAATCGAAACAAGAATTAAAAAGTAATAAAAGATTTTTAAACGAACGGCGCACCCTCACACGTACATTTCCTCGAAACTTTTCAGATCAAATCTTACTCCCGCTTAGTCGAGATAAGCGAATCGTTCGTCGAAAAGCTTCAAATCCTAATGACGCACATCGATTCGAAACCCCAGCTCGAATGTCAGCTCATGCAGCTCGTCACCAAAGAAGGCCGGCTATGGGCTAAAGTCGTTCACCTACTGAATGCCGAAGTAGCCAGAGAGGATCTGACACAGGTTTATGGCGATTACCTCAATAAAGACAGTTTCCAAGAGGAAACGTGCCAAGGTCGCGTGCACCTGACGCAAGCTTTCGCCGAGAATTTATCGTTCGACGATGTCTTATATAATACGTGTTTGGCCGAGAGAATCGTTACTCTTCGTTCGCTCATCCACAGAGAAGATATCGCCGGTGATATTGCTGGGACTTTCAAACTGATTGATGCCTTTAAGATTAAATCGGGGAAGGATTTTTATAATTTGTAAGTATCTGATTTTGTGTTGTTTTTAACTGTCCGTTTTTGGTTGGTTTGAAATTTCTCGAATGACCTCCACCACTTTTGTAAGTCAATCAATTTTATCTTCGATTGACCTAAAAAAGTGGTGGAGGTAATGCAAAAAAATCTAAATCAATTTTACCTTTGATTGACCTATAAAAGTGGTGGATGTAATCCTACATTTGAAATTCGTTCGGAACGGTTTACAATAACATTGATACTTTGGGGAAGGAAGCGGCGTGATGGGGAAAAGACGACTTAACTTGATGTACTTAACAAACTGAAATGACCATGACTAGAAGTAAGCGGTTCCAGGGAAATGACCCCCATAAATTCTTGGCTCCGATGCAAGTGTTTGAAAACGCATACGACTAACAGAATTTCCGACCCTCGCTCTGCAAGTAGACAAATCGTGAGGGATGTTTGCCTTGTTCACACCTAGAAGCACTTGCCTCTAGTTCTGAACCTTCAAGGTAGAACAATGTCTACCCTGCTTTAGTCATTTGAAATTCGTTCCTCCTAGTCAGGGTACTCACCTTTTATTCTCGAGAACCTAGAACTTCCTCTTCCCTTAAAGCCCTGAAATCTTAGACCTTTTAACAAAGCTCATAAGTTTTTTGAGGTGAGACATTGCTCACCCTATCCTATCCTACTCCTCAGGCTTTAACCTCAACAGATTAGATATAAGCCAGAAACTTACGTGGAGTAGTAAAGAATGCGTGCGAATAGCGCAATTCTCGACTTTCACTTTGCAAATAGGAAATGGCGGGCACTCTTTGCCGTGTTCGTGCCTAAAACCGCATGTCTCTACTTATGACTTAACTCGTGTAATGCCTGCCCAAGGAGTTTTTGTGATTTTTTTGTTTGAATCCAGTCGAAATTGAACTTAGACAGACACTTCCTCCCTTGAAGCCCTGAAATCTGAGACCTTCGACAAAGCTTATAAGTTTTTGAGGTGAGACATTGCTCACCCTACCCTAACTTACTCCTCAGCCTTTATCCTCAACAGATTAGATATAAACCAGAAGCCTACGTGGAGTAGTACAGAATGCGTGCAAATAGCGCAATTCCCGACTTTCACTGTTCAAAGAGGAAAATGATGGGCACTCTTTGTCGTGTTCGTGCCTAAAACCGCATGTCTCTACTTATGACTTAACTCGTGTAATACCTGCCCAAGGAGTTTTTGTGATTTTTTGTTTCAATCCAATCGAAATTGAACTTAGACAGACACTTCCTCCCTTGAAGCCCTGAAATCTCAGACCTTCAACAAAGCTAAGTTTTTGGGGTGGGACATTGCTCACCCTACCCTAACCTACTCCTCAGGCTTTATCCTCAACCGATTAGATATAAGCCAGAAACTTACGTGGAGTAGTAAAGAATGCGTGCGAATAGCGCAATTCTCGACTTTCCCTTTGCAAATAGGGAAATGGCGGGCACTCTTTGCCGTGTTCGTGCCTAAAACCGCATGTCTCTACTTATGACTTAACTCGTGTAATGCTTACCCAAGGAGTTTTTGTGATTTTTTGTTTCAATCCAATCGAAATTGAACTTAGACAGACACTTCCTCCCTTGAAGCCCTGAAATCTGAGACCTTCGACAAAGCTTATAAGTTTTTGAGGTGAGACATTGCTCACCCTACCCTAACCTACTCCTCAGCCTTTATCCTCAACAGGTTAGATGTAAGCCAGAAGCTTACGTGAAGTAGTAAAGAATGCGTGCGAATAGCGCAATTCCCGGCTTTCACTGTGCAAATAAGGAAAATGATGGGCACTCTTTGCCGTGTTCGTGCCTAAAACCGCGTGTCTCTACTTATGAGTTAACTCGTGTAATGCCTACCCAAACAGTTTTTGTGATTTTTGTTTGTTTCAATCCAATCTAAATTGAACTTAGAAAGACACTTCTTCCTTTGAGCCCCGAAAACTCAGATCTTCAACAAAACGTATAAGTTTCTGAGGTGAGACATTACTCACCCTACCCTATCCTCCTTCCAAGCCTTTATCCTCAACAAATTAGATATAAGCCAAAAGCTTACGTGTAAGAATGCGTGCGAATAGCGCAATTTCCGGCTTCTTATTTTGAGGGGCATGTTTTACCACTCACTTACTAAGCTACTAAAAGTTCTTGCAATCACTATTAACCTATTATTATAAATGATGAGTAAAGCAACGTATTACAGTATAAGAATGAAATTTCCATCAAACATAATATTTTCTACAGAGATTTATCGAATTGGGAACGAACCGAAACCCTAATAGAAATACTACGCCTCTGCTCAGCTGTGATAAAACACAACAAAGTACAAATCTTAAGTCGAGAACAATGGGATTTCGCCGTCATCTCCCTAGCTAGCTGGTGCACCAAATTGCCTGAATTGCGCTCGAACTATCAAAATCTCCAAGTCGCTTCGTTTTTATCCGCAATTTCCGATCTCTTCACCGATGTGGAGGTCTACCTCGCCGATTTAGCGCAGCACATGCCCGAAAACGAGTACATATCGGAATGGCGTGCCGTTTTCGCGCAGGACGTCCATACCGAACTAGTGGCAACGTGGTTGTATCTATCAGGTAAATTTATTGTAATTTCCTCTTTGCACATACAACAATTATCTTTCCCAGAACGATTTCTGGAACAATACAAAGGTCAACCGCTTCGGATGACGCAACTGCCGTTCCTGGAGCATCTCGGATCTTGCATCAATTACCTAAGAAGCGATTATATATTTAAGACCGCCGACGAGAGGACGCCCAAATGGTCGAGATTGTTAAAAAATTGCTGCACTCTCTTAACGAATCCTGTACATTCCCTGCAGTTGTGGGGCTACCACATGCTGACCGCCTTAATTCCGGGATTGATCGAGATCGACTCGACCACCATCAATTGTAGCAAACCCAAGAAGGAGTTGGTGTTGAAGGAGTTCAATGATCTTTTGATTCAAACACAAGATATCGTTCATACTATGTTAATGGATTTAAAGTTAGTTGGATGGGATATCAAGGGAATAACTTTAAAAATATGCGTTGCTTCTTTGTGCTTATAGGTTAGGTGATGATAGCTGCAGAGTCGAACCGTATACGGATTCCTACATTTACACTTTCGCCTATTTATTGCTTTGGGATGTCATATTGACCATGTGCGAGAAAGCCTCTACGGAACTGAGATATCAATATGCTGATTGGCTGAGGTAAGTTATTGCTGGTTTATTCCCGGAAAACAGAAATGGAGCAATTTTTTGTAAACATGAAATTTTCGGCGTGTTTCCAAAAAACCGAGAAGCCTAGTCAGTTGGAGAATCAGGCTGTTATAAACACTGATCCTCCCCAAAAACTTACAGTCTTTGCTAATGGCATTCAGGACTTAAGGGGAGTGCGCCCTACCTAGAAATCTAACGTAGATCTCGGATATACGTTCAAGTCCTCGATGGGGAAGGCTAAAGGACCAGAGGGAGGACCAAACTTCAAAATTGCGTAAACGTTGGCGGTATTCCTCCCCGAAGACTTATAAGCTTTAGGTCATATATTGGGGTTACATTACAAATGATGTGTGAAAGGTCATGATAATTGACGACCACGCTTTGCCCAACCATCCATTTTAATCTACAGTTGTTTACACTCGTCAAAGGATCTGATTGTTGTTTGTTGATCGTGGAAAAATCCGTGTCACATTAACATTAGGTTTGCGCGAGTTTTAATTACGTTTTTAGTTCAATATATGCATGTCAAGCAGTGTTTAATTACTTTAAGCGATCCGACTCCCAAAGTTTTGTCTTACTACTTAAAACCTAATATCGTGATAGCCTTGTATAATTCCCATTCACGGATTGTATCCCTTTCAGAAATGCAGATTTCTTAACTAATCTCCTCAATAACATCTTCAAGTTGATACCGGTTGAAGTATTGCAGGTTAGCGATACAAGAATGAAAGCCTTCGACGGACGATTTGTGAAGAAATTTGAACTACGTTTAGCGGGTAACTTTTTGCGTTTTGATTCCTTCCAATGTTACACGGGAAATACTGTCCGGACCATTTACCGTGGTGCTGAAGCAGTGCAGGTAGTATTATACTCTATTCATCCAACAGAAATAGTTAAGCCACTCCCCGTACATTTGTGCAAATGAGCGCAAAAGACAAATTAGTAAAGGGGCAGCAAATTTGAAATGAGGTTATGAAATTTGATATTCTTCCTTATTTATTAACTAGACCCTGCAATAATTCCAATAAGCATAAAGATATATAAAAATAGTATTTATTTGTACCAATAAATATTACTATAAAGAATATACAAATTGTCACAGTAAAAATTATTTTTCTGTAGAGTACATATTTGATTCATTGCTGAAACTGTTTTAAGCTTTCATCAGAGACTGTTTTTGATAAATGAATTAGAATAACACCAAAGCAAATCAAGGGTGAAGCACTGTCAAAACCTCTTAACGAAATGGCCTTTGACCTTGACCAGCGCGTTAGTCTGATACGGGTTTCATACAACCAATAGAAACATTTTATTCCAATATTGCACGCTTTTGTAGGGAGTGGCTTAACTATTTCTGTTGAATGAACAGAGTGTACTCCCCTCTTACGAGTAGCGATTGGCCAAAGCATAAGATAACTGATACCCGGGTTATATTTAGAACGTTCTGGAATTGTATAGATTATATGCAAATCGGGATACTTAAAAAAATTAGCCTAAATACGTCCCCCCTACCGTGATAGGCTTGGTCAGTCCACAACGCATTTCTGCTCAGCACCACAGCACAGTTCGGACAGTAATTCGTGGCACTTTAATTTTTTTCCCTCAGACTCAATTACCAGCGGCAAAATTGAATGGATGTCTTGCTGGGTTTACGCCAATACGGTAACTCAACTCCCAGCTTTGGTCAGGCAGTGGTGGTCCAGCATCGAGACAAGGGTGAATCAGGTCGTCGAAAGAGTGACTTCAGCTTACGTTTCACCCCAACTTTGCGTCCAGGAACTGGCCGATGTTGCTCGGCACGAGAATAAGTTCAAAAACATGGTGGTAAGTTTAAATTCCACGATCAAATCGGAGGAATAATGAAATACAGTATAACCACCTTAGTCCAAACTAATTATCGAATTATCGAAATATTCGGATTATCGAGCAAAAGACGACTAACAAGATTATCGATTTCTATAGATCAAAATTCATCCAACCGTGAGGGAAGTCGTCGCTATTTATACGGTGGACGAGGCGCAAATGGATCTTGTGATAACTTTACCCAATAATTACCCATTGGGTGGCCCGGACGTGCAATGCAATAGGCAAATCGGCGGTACTACCCATAAGCAATGGCTAATGCAGTTTAAGATGTGCGTGCTACACCAGGTACGACACATTTATCGTTGTAATACTTCATTTTTTCCCTGCTCCTACTCAAACTTTTAGAACGGGCGGATTTGGGACGGTTTATCGTTGTGGAACAACAACTTAGATAAGAAATTCGACGGTGTAGAAGAATGTTATATTTGCTTCGCGGTCTTACATCCGGGAACATATCAGCTGCCTAAGTTATCCTGTCAGACGTGCAGGAAGAAGTTTCATTCTGCTTGTTTGGTACGTTTATCCTTCTTCGGATTTCATCGACCATAACATATCTAATACGATTTTTTCTTGCAGTATAAATGGTTCAGCACCAGCAACAAAAGCACGTGCCCTATCTGTAGAAATCTATTTTAAAATGCATTTGTGTATATAATCGCGTTCGTCGTTGAATTTGCGACTGTCTATGTATAGTTTCGATCCGTTAACTTTTATTTTTATATATATTAGGTACTTCTCAAAATAAAGTATTGTTTTAGTTTAATTATCATTATTTTATATAACGCCAGTTATAACTCCCATATGTAAAGAAAATGTTAGTCGTGACACGGCATTGTTGATAACTAGTTGTAATAAGGAAATAAAAATAAATTAGCATTATTTTAATACGTATTAATATTTTTACGTATTATTAGCGTGGTGATCACTCTTCCCAGTTGAAGCGCTCATTTTTAGAACTAGGTCTGTGGACAATTAATTAAAGCTGACTATTCAAGTTAAGAGTTAACAGAGATATTAGGTCATGCATAATTTTGGAGAAAAAAGTAATTTGTGTTATCAATCCAAATAAAAAATTTGCGGCGGAACAGATTTTCGTAACTTCCTATAAAGTAAGATATAAAATAAACACTGAATAAATTTTACATTTTCGCTGAGGCAGCAATTTTTAGTAATTCCGTTAGTTCGGTGCCGACGGTAGGGATTTGTTTGACCCACCTTAAATTAAATTATTTTGCTATTTGAGTTCAGCGTTTCGTTTTATGCTTTTGGGATCTTTCCTTTTCCCTATTTTTCGCTTCGCCTATTTTGCATTATTTTTCTGGACTAAGTGCGCGGTGTAGTACAGCTAATACCCTGATGTTCTGTCGTAAACTGTACTCTCACCGACACCATCGATTCGAACGCATCAGTTGGGGGTTTGTTATTGGAATTAGATCATACATAATTTTACAGGAAAAAACTAATTTCTGTTATTAATGCAAATAAAAAATTTCCGACGAAACACCGAATAAATTTGACAAGTTTTATTTTGATAATGATACAACATTTTCTTAAACATTATAAATAAATGTAATAATACATTAACAACAATTACCTATCGGAATGATGAATACCAATATATCAATATAAATCTATAAATACAATGTTGGATTACAATAGAACTTTCAAACAAAGAACGCAATCGTCAAATCATATCAACGCGACCAAAAAGTGAACTGCGCTCTAAGAAAGGGGAAAAACTAACATAGCTCGTAAAGGGTAACTTTGGCAACAATAATTTAAGGATGGTGTAATCCAACATTCATCTAACAAATCGTAATAGTTACTACAACAATATCATATCACAAGCCCGCATCTGTGTTCCATTTCTATATAATATAAAAAATATATCCTCTGCAATTTTTTCGATGGTATTTTTTGGGTGCGTCGTTTGTACAAAGAGACTTGACCTACGTATTTTACAATAAGGAATTCGTTTTTCTTCTAAGGAACTCGTATAAAAGTGCATTTTATATTTCCATATCTTTGGTAAATTAACAATGACAAACACAATAGTAAAATTTGAAGATACGTAACTTACAGTACAGTCATTAAATGTGGTAATTGTTTGATAAATACAAAACTAGAATAAAAATGGCACTAATTACAGGAATTAACGTCTTTGTAAATATTTTTCCTCCTCGTACAAGATGTTAAGAAAATATATTCAAATAATCCCGGATAAGATCTGATACGCGATTGGATCGTAAGTAACCAATCACTATTTGAATTTCTCGCCGAAATCCCCTCAACTTACGGAGCAGGGGGTATTAAAATGATTTGCGTTTTCTGGGGTTTCCCCAACGACCCGAAACAAATGACTTGGTACAAAAGCAATTTTTATGTATCGTAATCCACATGGTTGGGGAATCCCAGATAACCCAAACTGACTTCCGATTTCATGTAGTTCCAATTAGATTTTATCCCTTGTGTCTGTCACCGTTATACTAATTAGGGTAATTCAGGTTTACTATTTATCATATTACGCGACGTACGCGAATACTGAAGTCAATATTTTAGGTTTAAAACTTTGGTACCTCAATTTGTACTATATCTTTTTTAACCACCTACTTCATAATCATAATATAAAAAATAAGAACACAAAAAAACCTACTCCTATCATTTTAAGCAGTAATTCTAATCTACTTGTTTCGTTTTAATACCTCTCGATTAGATCAAGCAGAACGTCCATATCTCGTTATAATTCCTTGCTGTGGATTTCTACGAGTTTGGTTGGTCACAATTCAAAATTTCACAATTTTAAACCAAGTGCAAATGCTACGGGTAATATTCGTGGTCGCAATTTTGAAAAAGAAGTGAATATTACGAGTGAGGCTCGTGTTATAGGTATCGAGCCAAATATGAATGTTACCTTTGGAACTTACGGACCCAATGTTGCAACAACCATGCGTCTCAGGAATGAAGCTCGTCATTATAGTTAGTAAACAATTATAAATCATAGAATCAAGCATAAACATCATGTTTGGTTGACATGTTGAAACATTTGTTGAATGTTACAAATGGAACTAGGTCTGCTGAACAGACTTTCAGATTAAGCATGTGTGTCTCCAATCAGACCCACGGTCACGATTTGGAACCAAACATTACTGCTACAAGTGCGAGTTATAATATCAATTTAGAGTCAATGCGAGGAGTCAAACTCGTCATAATTTCGAACCAAAAATTTGGCCACAATTTCCAATAAAATACGAATATTACGGACGAGACTTGTGGATCATTCATGTTTGGCTCAAATTTGAGCCAAACATAAAAGTTACCACTGGTGTTTATAGTCACAATTCTTAAACCAAACATAATGCCAACAGAAACCTCCCTCCCCCTCCCCCCCTCACAATTCCAAAACAAATATGAATATCAGAAGTAAGACTTCTTGCATCAAATTTTAATTAAACTTGAATGTTACAACCGGAACTTGTCGTAACGATCTCGGATTAAGCTAGTACATTAAGAGTCGGACCCGTACTCGTGAATTGGAAGCAAACGTAATTGTTACGAATTTCAGTCATAGCATCAATTCAGAGTCCATGCGATAAATAAGACTCGTCAGAATTTCGAAGCAACAATTTGGTCCCAATTTTAAATAAAATAAGCATAGCACGAGCGAGACTCGCGGTATCAAATTGGAGCCAAACATAAATGTTACGACTTATACTTATACTTATAGTCACTATTTTGAACCAGACAGGATGTGAGCAGAAAGCCTCGGAATTCCGAAACAAGTATAAATGTTCAAACTGAGGCTTCTTGCGCCAAATTTGAGTTAAACTTGAATATTACAACTGGAACTTATGGTAACAATTTCGGGTTGAGCATGTGTACTACGAATCGAACTCGTGATTGTGATTTGGGAGCAAACATAAATGTTACGAGTGTGGGTCATTTAGAGTCAATGTGAGGAGTAAACGTCTTGATAATTCCGAAAACTCAAAAAATTCCAGAAAAAATATGAACATTTACGAGTGAGGCTCATGGTATCGGTTTGGAATTAAATATTACAACTAGTGTTTATGGTCACAATTTTGAAGAAATTAGACTGACAATTTCGGGACAAGTATAAATGGAGGCTAAAAATAATTGTTTCCAATACAATTTGTGGTCACGATTTCGGATTAAGTATCCATATTACGAATAAAAGTAGTAAGTATTTATTCAATAGTATCAAGCACGAGCACCAAGAATAAAATTCGTCATAGTTTCAAACCAAACAAGAATATTACGGATAGGAATGGCAGTCACAATTTTGGGAGGAAAAATGCGTGAATATCGTAACTGTTTACGGCCAGAATTGTAAGTAAGTATGAGCATCACAAGTGAGGATGGTGGTTTTAATCTTTCTGGAACCAAGGTGTTACGGATGGTAATTGCAGTGTTAAATCAAGTATGTCACAAATGAGACTCGTAATACCAACCGATCACCGGCATCATTTCAACAAAAATTCCAATTTTTTACCCAGTGTTTTCGTGCAGATTTTGCCCTCAACTGCTTTGTACAGCAAGAAATTGATCAGATTTGCTTTCGACAAAAAAGACGATGGTTTGCAAAATCATCCATGGACTTCACATTTCTGCTTGATCTATTTTTTAAATAATATTAACCTACATAGCCCTAAGAACCTTTTCTTTCTTCGAAATACTGCTTATACAAAAAAAAATTCAAATAAAATAAAAAGATCACTGTAAAAAAGAGATTTTCGCTAAAAGAAAGACATTAATAACTGACAAAAACGCAATCAATCTAACTTAATTTCCGATTTTTTTAATAACCGTACTAGTTCTTGATAGAGGAAACAATCCCTACCGGCCGGTTTGCAGATTTCCCGATGGTCTAGTGGTACGCCGCAGATGTATCCTCGGCCGGGATCTGAAAGTTAAACATTTCGTATATTTGGAACTTAATTTTGTATGTAAGTAAGAAAAATAGGGGAACTCACCGCACGAGTCGAAAGCCACTATCTTAAGATAAATGAAACTCATGAAGGTGAACGATGTTTCGATGAAACTGAATATTTCCGGATTGAGTTTCGATTTTTCTAACATATCTACGAACTTCTGATGTAGTTCTAGGACGAACGGACAATCTTAAAAGAGGAAATAAAAATTATATGCAATTATATCGTTGCATTCGTTGATTTAAATTTTCCGCAGAAATGGGGCCATCTCATTGGTTTTAATCGAAATCAATTATTATTTTGATTAAAACCAATGAGTAATGTCAGTGATATAACTTGATGAATAACCTGAAGATGTCTGACACCATTTCACATCGGTAAAGTCCTCACCACACAATTATTTAAGTAAATCCGATGACACATGTACACCTTATCGCATGAATCGTGATGTCTTAAATTTTATTCATGCAAACTGTATAACTCGGAGGCATATTCGTGTACCTACAAGGATAAAAATTTAATCCGAAAGGACTCACCCTCGTCATCTCAATTCTCCCAAAAACGTCCTTTTTACGCTAACGGCACGTATCTCCATCTTTCGATCAATCCTTCTATTTACTAAACACTCATGGAAAAGGCAAACTGCATCTTCCTATAATAATTCAAATAACAACGAGAACCCCAAAGGACTGTCGTCTTTGTTTAAAAGATTCTTATTTTTACGTATACTTATCGCTTTGTACGCATCTAGTTTACTGCGGAAAATATACTCATTCTATCATTTTTCAATTCTCTAGTCGTGCCTTGTGTCGTTCATATCTTCATATGCAAGATTCGATGAATGTATTCCACCATAACGATAATGTGCCGTATGGTCCTCGAACCCTGCAGCTAATGCGAGTATGGATTGTCTTATGTAGACTGGGTAAATATGCGGTATGATGAGTCATCCTTTTCACAATGTAATATATTACAGAAGAAGAATGACAGATGACTCATCATACCGCATATTTGCCCAGTTTAGTCCTATCTATGCTCTATCACATTTGCTACACTCAATTTTATAAATGCCCGACCGATGTGTTTTATCTCTCGGGTTTCCCAATAATTTCTCTAAAATATTCTTCGATTTCGGAGACGCCTTCATTTTTTGTTTTTCTACGAGATTACCAATCCTTTTCGAAATCTTGATGAATGATAAATTATACGATATGATACGGTATGATACGGTATGATGCGGTATGATGAGGTATGATACGGTCGGAAATTTATTATATTCCAGACGTGCAATAACTACACGATTCAAAGGACACGTGGTACATTATCGTTACGGTAGAATAGATTCGTCGAATGTTCTGAAGCATTTGAACAACACAAGGCACGACATTAAAATCGAGAATTTAACATTGACAAAATGTGTAAATTCGTCGCAAGAACCAGATGCGAAAGAAGCTATACCTACGTATACGTAGAAATAAGAATATTTTAAACAAAGACGACGGTACTTTGGGTTTCTTGTTGCTACTTGATTTATTATAGGAAGATGTAGTTTGCCTTTTCCATGAGTATTAAGTAAAATTGAAGAAAGAAATTGTCCGATACAGAGGTACATACCGTAAACGTCAGAAAGAATAATTTTTCATGGTGATAGGTAGAGAAACACCACTCCGAGTTGTCGAGAGGGAAGTTTAGTTTGCACGAGTAGAATTTAAGAAATCACTGTTCATTCGGTAAGATATGGTTTGAAGATGCTTGCCTTGTTGCTAGCGAAACATCTGTCACCGAACTTATTTAAAAAAATTGTGTGTTGGAAAGTTTACCGATGGATATAGTGTCGGTAATACTACACCATGGCCCTTACAATCACTATCAATTGAAGATGTCTGATAGAGTCAAAGTAGCTTAAACACCTTCGAAAAGGAACAAAAATTGACACTAATATTGGGGTAACGGATCGACTAGGCTCGCTGTTTACTTGTGGTTTTCCTACGTTTCGATCTTGAAATCATCGTCAAATGCATTCATAAAACCTACATCTTACTTAGTTTCTTTGGTCTTAAAACTAATCTTTGAGTATTTAAGGATGTTGCATACGTTTTTTCAAGGTCGATTAGTCTTAATTTTTTGTATTGGTTCCAAAACTATTTTGGAAAATTGTATATCTGACCTTTATAGCTAGTGTGTGTAACGATAAAATACTAGTTTTCTTTACAATGTTAAGAGCTTCTACAGTTTTAATTTTTTTTTTTTTTTGCAATCATAAGTGAAAATCCAGTAATTTTACGGGCTCGAAATTTTGCATACCGGGTATTCGTTACGATAGCTACGACTTATCATCGAGCTTTTTTTTATCGTTACTTTCTTCAAGTACAAAAATGATGGTAAGCCCGTGGTCGTTTTTCTATTCCTTAATTGAGGTTAAATTCAACAACAAACAAGAAATTTACAAAAAGCTTGATGATAAGTCGTAGCTATCGTAACGAATACACAGTATGCAAAATTTCGAGCTCCTAAACTTACTGGTTAAAGCCGTAGAAGCTCTTAACATTGTAAAAAACTAGTATTTTATCGTTGCACATACTACCTTTAAAGGTCAGATATACAATTTTCAAAATAGTTTTGGAACCAATACAAAAATTAAGTTTAACCGTTCTTGAACAAAAGTACCCAACTCCCTTAAACATCTAAAGGATCGCCCACGGGATGGTAATCATAAAAAGGTAATAGTTACATTGGTCAAATCGAAGCAACACGAACTAAGTTTTTCTATCTTAGTTTAACACCATTCTAAACTTACTTCTTTGGATTTCCGTTAATTCCACACTACGTTTCAGCAGTGGCAAGGTAACATCAGCAAGCACGGAGCCTTTGTGAGGAACGCTGTAGAATAGAATGGATTTGGTTTGTTCGTAGAGGTTCTTGACTTCGGAATCTGTGTTTCTGCTGTCGAAAGCTGAAATTATACATTTACATACATAATTTCAAGAATTAATTCTACATGTATTAATTGGGATATTTTATTTAAAAAAGAATTGTATGTTGTGATAGTTATCTTTATGGTGCTTTAAAATTCGACACATTTGTGGAAATCGTATCAAAAAATATACGCTTCGTTTAAAAAAATCAGATAAGTATTTCGACAACTAGATTGTCATCGTCAGTGGTATTAACTATTAGATACATACGTATATTATAGTCGGTTTCTTGGCCGCTATAGTTAGCTGTTTCCAGTGGCATAGCGTAGTGGGGACGATAGAGGCAGCACTTGGGGGCGGCAAAATTTCACGATAAAAGAATTTGCGGAATTCACGGAATTTTTGATTACTTATTCTGTGACGAAACTGGGGAATCCCTTTTCTTTAAATGAATATATAACAATGACATCTTGCGCATTGTAGCGACTGTCAATACCGTCTGTATTGACTTGTAGGGATTCACCGTATTTTATTTTGTGCTTGGATTGTTTACCCGTGTCTTAGTCTTTTCAATTGAAATACCTAAAGCCCCATTACTATAAGTAACACTAAGAAGCAAAAAGAAGGAGATAACAACAATAATTGGAGTGTATGGCCCAAACGAAGATGCGACTAAAGAGAAGAAATATGATTTCTGGCAGGAATTAAGAGAAGTAACAGAGGAAGTGAAAGGAGAACTATATATGGCCAAAAGGGAAGCAAATACGGGAGGTCGAGGGGCCACATAGGGAAACCCACAAAAATAATAACGGGCAAAGAATGACTGGTGTGAAGAACAGCACTTCATTATAACCAACACATTTTTAAATATAAAGAGATAAGTAAAGCATAAATACGCAAGAGAACAAATAAGCAGAGACGAAAAGTCAGTAATAGACTACATTCTAACAGGAGTTAACAGAGCCAAAATAAAAGATACGAGACTTAAAAGATGGTGCGAGATAGGGAGTGACCATTGCTTATTAGTAGCAAAAGTAGAAAGAGAAGCGAAAACAGGAAAAGCGGAAGAAGAAGAGAAAACATACACTGAGAAGATGAGAGCATACGAATTGAAAGGGCAAAAATTAGCTAAAGGATACGAAAAAGAAATTGGTAAACCAATAGAAGAACTGCACGAAAAGCAACAACGGAGTATAGACGAAGAATGGAAAACATTAAAAATAGTAGTTTTACAAGCAGCAAAAGAGGTATGCGGGACAAGGAGACAAAATGGTGGACGACAGAAGTAAAGAAGCAAATAAAAACAAAGAAGGAGAAATGGAAGAAACACTTAAACAAGCGGACGAAGAGTTTGCTATAAACAATATACCTAAGGAAGAAAGACAGAAAAAAGAAAATGATAATAATCAGACAAAAAGCTTGGGAAGAATTCGGGAATAAAATGGTAGAAGACGCAAGCCCATCAGAAGATGTTCCATCGAACATTCAAGAACTTGAAAGGAGACCAAAAATATGAGCATATACGAATAAGAGATAGAACAGGGCAATTATTAGCGGCAGGGGACGAAACAATGAAAAGATGGAAAGAATACTGTGAAGAACTACTAAATCAAGACCACGAACCAGATATAGAACAAGGCAACGGAACGGATAAAGACATGGAAAACGAAATAGAAGCCATAACAGACCAGGAGGTGAAAGAGGCGATCAAAGGCCTAAGAAATTGAAAAGCACCAGGAACAGATAAAATAACAGCAGAAATGCTTAAGAACATAGGAGCAGATAGGAGGACAATGCAGAGGTAACTACTAAACAGAGTATGGAAGGAAGCAATATTGCCAAAGAAATGGGAAGTGGGACAAATAGTGCCAATTTATAAAGCCGGGAATAGAGTAGAGTGCGGCAAAACAACATAGGGATCACGTTATTCGGGACCACAACCAAGACATACGAGAGAATCGTCGAGAAAACGATGACACGTATAATAGAAGGGAAGCTTTCCAAATCACAGAGTGGTTTTAGACCAGGGAAAAGTGCAGAAAATCACATGTTCACACTGAAGACAAAAGTAAGCAGAACTCTGTAACTGAGAAAAACAATGTACGTGGCATACTTGGATATAAAGAGTGGCTGACACCCACGCTACGCCACTGGCTATTTCAACCTAGAGTTTGTCCACGTGCTTTTAAAAATTTTATCTGTGGATATACGTTTGCTAGGTATCGTTTAAGAAAACTCGTCGGTCTGTACACAATCGTGATACCCTCCTTATCTCTTCGTGTTCATGTTTTTCCCCAACATCCCCTTTTATCCCTTCGTTTCTTTCAAATCTCCTTGCAAATCTTCTCCTAGTATTCCTAGTACGTCATGCATTCTATGTCAATTTTTTTCAGTTCTCTTTAAACCTCTTTCATCGTCTCATCCTCGACCACGTCCCCCACAACCTCATATTCGTTCATGTAGAGCAGTATCGTTATGGAAAACCTTCCAAATTTTTCGGGACGCGGAAACAACTTCTCGAGGGGCTCATTCTCATGGATTTCCATTTCCAATCTCGGCTCCTCTTTCTCCTTTCCTTCCTCGATGACTTCCAGTTGTTAGCACGATGGAAACAAGGGAACGTTCGGAGTAGTAGTAGAAGATTTGAAAGAAAGGAAAGGCAAAAAAGCGAACTGGTTGTGGAACATGAATACGACGAGATGATTGGTTCCGGAAATGCAAACCACCCCATCTTCCAATGCCTGACATGTTAGAATACACGTCTGGTAGAATTTTATTATTAAAATTTGTTACACTTAAATTTACGTCTTGTCTCAATTTAACAATAGTAGCAAAATTCCACTTAATTTTTAATTCGCCTGGTCGCTGTATTTGAAATAAAGGCCACCGCTGTCACTCTTTGTTTTCAAACATGTATTGAATTTGTTTTTTCACTGATTAACACATAGTAACAGTAACAATGAGTATCATTTCCTTAATCGTCCATAATTATTCATGTATAAAAGTTTGTGTCTTTTTAGACCGACATGCCTCCACGAATCAACTTCGAGAAATGTGCTATAAAACGCATTCGCGTAGATCACGTATAAACGATCTAAAAGCCTCCTGGTCGTCCTTGACTATAAAATTCATCGCAATTGTACGCAATCAGGAACCGCACGCGATTCATTATTTCAGCAATTAAGGAGTGATATATGTATTAACGGACTTATATGCTAGGTATATTTGGTCTGTAATCGATAAATCGCTCAACCTACCGTCGAGGATGATTTGTTTGACAAACAATCCGCCCTTGGAGTGGCCCACCCAAACGATCGGACGTTTACCGACTCCTATTTTTAGCAGGTGCTCGATCATTTCTTGACTTCTTTCCGTCATGGATGTTCTAGAATAAAAGAAGAAGCATGGTATCTGAACGTATTCTAAGCTATAACGTGTGATGTAGTTCTTATAATCGTAAGTTAGAGTATTGTGATGATGTGAAACACCATTAAGTTCCGTTGGGTTAAGGGTGTAAAATTTGATAAACGGAATTACGTTAAAGAAATAAAAAATTTCAAAGCTTCCGGTCCAAATGAGCCAAAGCTGATATTTTTTCCAAAAAGAAAACACACCCCATAACATCTCCCAATTCCTATGAGATTTTGGAGAAACCATAGGTTTTCTGGAGTTTAAGTTTCAGTATTTCGTAGTTGCAGTTATCAGGAAACAGCGCGATCTCAGCGAAATCAAAAATTCCTAATAGACTGTATGGAACAATTTGAAATTCTCGAATCCAAAAGAAAAGAAAACTACGACGCATACTACATTTATATAGAAAAATGTATGGCACTGAATAGTTTCCAGGTCCTAAAAATGTTCAAGAAATCATCTATTTCGTGGAGATGAGGCTTGGGATGGTGGTAGTTTAAATCCAAACGGAGTTATATTGATCCCTTTTTCAAAATAAATGAAAAGGAAATCAATTACGAAAAATTATATGAAATGGTCAATTACATTTGAATGTTTTTCAAGCAGCACGTACGAAGATAGTTGCAAAAACGTTGTAATTTAAACATTCTGACAATTATGCAATTCTCTGCTAAAAACGGTTAACACACCAATTACATTTGAGCTCCTGCAATTTTCATCAAGCAACACGTTCGAAGTTTGAATTGCAAGAAGTTTATAACCTGAACATTCTGAAAATAACGAAATTTTCTGATAAAGAAGTTAATAATTTTGACAGAAATTTTACATTTGGGTCTCTTCTTATGGCAACCTTCATCAGACAACACGCCCGAAATTAAAATGCAAAAATGTAACCTGAGTATTCTAAAAATTATGAATTTTTCTAACAAAGAAGGTTACAAACTCGGCACAAGTTTTACATGTAGGTCCTTCTTGTGGCAATCTTCGTCAAGCAAAGTTAAGCAAGTTAATTGCAAAACGTTTGTAACCTGAACATTCTCGAAATTACAACATTTTCTACTAAAGAAGGAAACAACCTCGCCAAGCAAATTTTACATTTGGCCCTTCTTATAGCAATTTTTATCAAGCAACACGTCCGAAGTTAGTTGCGAGAAAAAATTACAAACCGAACATCCTCGAAAATTTGAATTTTCTGCTAAAGAAGATAACAAGCCCGACTAGCTAAGTTTACACTTGTGCCCTACTTATGGCAATCTTTATCAGACAACACCTGTTAGAGTAATTCCTAAAGCGTTGAAACCAGGACATTCTGGAAATTATGAAATATTCTAATGAAAACGATAACAACATCACCAGACAATTTTACATTTGGCCCTTCTTAAAGCAATTTTTATCAAGCAACACGTCCGAAGTTAATGGCGCAAGAAAATTATAAACTGGGCGTTCTAGAAATTACAAAATTGTCTACTAATTACGATAACAAGCTCGGCGAGCTAATTTTACATTTGTGCCCTTCTTACGACAATTTTCATCAGGCAACACGTCCGAGGTTAATTGCAAAAATGTTGTAATCTGAGCATTCTGCAAATTATGAAATTTTGTGGTACAGAATGTAACAACTTCGACATAAATTTAAAATTTGTTACTTATGGCAATCTTCATTAAGCTAATTAAGATAATTTCCTAGCCTAAACATTCTGGAAACTACGAAGTTTTTTCCCAAAAACAGATAACAAGCTCGACAAGCTAATTTTACATTTGCATATTGCTGATAGTAATCTTCACTCAAGTAACACACCCGAAATTACTTGCAAAAGTTTTGCAAACTAAATATTCTAGAAATGACGAAATTTTCTGATAAAGAAGGTGATACCCTCGCCAAGGAAATTTTACGTTTAGTCCCTTCTCGTTAATTTTTATCAGGAAAGACGTCCAAACTTAATTGCAAAACGTTTGCAACATAAACATTCTGGAAATTACGAAATATTCTGCTAAAGAAGGTAACGATCTCGGCACAAATTTTACATTTGAGCCCTTCTTATGGCAATCTTTATCAAGCAAGACGCCCGAAGTTAATTGCAAAAATTCCCTAACCTGAACATTGTAGAAATTACAAATTTAAAAAAAAAAAAAAGGTGACAAGCTAATTTTCCATTTGCATACTGCTGATGACAACCTTCGAAATTATGTGCAAAAGTTTTGCAAGCTGAACATTCTAGAAGTTACGACATTTTCTGCTAAAGAAGGTAACAAGCTCGGCACAACTTTTACATTTGGAGCCTGCTTATGACAATCTTCATTAAACAACACGACTGAAATTAATTGCAAGAACTTTTTAGCCCAGATATTCTGGAAATTGCGAAATTTTCTGCGAAAAAAGGTTGACAAGCTCTGCACAAATTTTACATTTGGGCTTTCCTTTCTTATGAAAATTTTTATTAAGATTTAAGCAACACGTCCGAAGTAAATTGCGAAAACTTTATAAACTGAGCATTCTAGAAATTAGGAAATTGTCTGTTAATGACGATAACAAGCTTGACGAGCTAATCTGACATTTGCGCCAGTCTTGTGCTAATCTTCATCAGGCAACACGCCCGAGGTTAGTTGCGAAAAATGTATGATTCAAAAAATTAAAATTTTATAACCTGAGCATTTTGGAAATTATGAAACTTTCTGATCAAAAAGATATCAACCTCACCAAACTAATTTTACATGTGCCATAGACGGGCGTGTGGCAATTTTCATGGAGCTGCAGGTCCGAAGTTCAATGCAGAAATTATATAAACCGAACATTCTAGAAAGGACGAAATTTTCTGTTAAAGGAAATAAGAAGCTCGGGGAGTAATTTTACATTTGCACCTGTCTTATGGTAATTTTTATCAAGCAACACGTCCGAAATTACTTGCAAAACATTTGTAACCTGAACATTCTGCAAATTACAACATTTTCTGCTAAAGAAGGTAACAAGCTCGGCACAAGCTTTACATTTGGGTCATTGTTATGCTTCATCAAGCAACACGCCCAAAGTTGATTGCAAGATGTTCGTAGTCTGAACATTGTGGAAATTACGAAATTTTCTGAAAAAGAAAGTAACAAACTTTTGGATTTGGTCCTTTCTTATGGCAATTCTCATCAAACAACAGGTCCGTAGTTAATTGTAAAAATGTTGTAACATCAACATTTTGAAAATTAAGAAATAATCGCTATCTTAACAATAATTTTAAAATTTTACACATTTCAGCTTGGATTAAATTAATATTTTAAATCTTACCGATTTCGTTTCTTTATCCAAACCGGTCTCCACAAGTACGGATCCGTTGTATAATTTAAAGCTATCGCTCTGGCACCAGGACAATCCAAAGGTATCCAATCCCTAGGCCAACACTTGGAATACTCCTGCTGTTTAGGTTTCCCGAAAAATTCCTCCACGACCTCCTCGAATATCTCCCTATCCAATCCGCCATCTTGCATCTTCGATATCTTACTCGGTCCTACAGGATAGACATCCGAGCACGTTCTTTTCAACGAGATCTTCCGTTCTCTATTCTCGCTGATGCCTCCGGTCGACATCCTCCTTTCTACGGTTGTTTTCCTCAAGTGATGCTTCTCGTGCCTCCAATCGCCCTGTCGCCACGTCTTAACCAACGATCCGTGAAGACCGTGGATGAAAATCACGTCCACGGTGATGTGCTCCGGTTGAGTCAAAATGATGCATTCGACCGATTTTTCGGGTTTATCGTCGTAGACTTCTTGTACGGCGGGTTTGGTCGGTGATGGAGGCGACTCGACGACGTTTTGCGATTTCTGGGATGCGATTAGAGGGTAAGTTATGCCGCGATGTACGGATGATAACGATTTGGATATGCTGTTCGCTATGTAGGCTATGAGGGTTGGGATGAAGTATTTCTTGCATTTGTCGACGAACGATTGCTGGTTTCTCAGATAGGCGTAGAAAATGCTGACGACCACCGGTAAAATCGAGTTGGCGAAGAGTTTCGCCGCGAATCGTATCTTGCTGAAATCAAAGTGGAATTGTTAATTTTGCCTAACCGGATTCATGCTTTGGTTTTAACAAAAATGTGGAAAAAATTGGTTTTGAACGAAATTGTGGATCGGAGTGACTAGGACAGCGAATAGTGGACATGTATGGCCTGTAACCTCCGAAAAAATTCCGTATTGTCCAACTCAAAAAACCTTTTAAGAAAATTTATAAGCGCCTTAGGGAAGAAGTTCCACTTTATTGCCCGATCAAACTTTTTAAATATTACTTTTGAATTATCACCGGTTATACGAGCAAATTGTCCCGATGATGTCGGATATTTAAAGGATTCCGTATTGTCATGAATTAGATCATCATTCATGACAATACAAATTGATTTAATCTTATAATGCGAGATTGAGATATCTGCGGGCATATGAAATATTTATAAATCTGTTTTTTGATTTCTCATGGTGATATATCATAGATATAAAGTTTCTCCCGAGCGCGATACAAGTCATTTGGAAGTAAATATTTTGAATTCTATCACACTCGAATCTTCAAAACATATTTTGGATAGTTTCCACTTTAGCACACGCAGTTCATTCAATAACTTTAGTCGTTCAATGAGCAAACTTTGCCAAATCGAGTGGACGTTTTTATTTCCTGGACGCCAGACGTTTCGGATCGTCGTAATAAGAGGGCAAACTGCCAGCACGTTTCCGAAACGTGCCAACGTAGGTAGATGAAAGGCAAAATGTTTCGAGGAAATCGCTTTCGAAACACATCTGCGTTGGTGAGATTGTTGTTAAAAATATGGAGTGGGCTTCACGTGTGGCTGGAATGCGAAATAAAAGTAGTTACCTCAGAAACGCAATACTTAGAAATCGATTCATGAAAGATGTATTGACTAAATGTTCAGTTTTCTCGTCGCGCAATTATGCAATTTTAGCAATTTTTCTCCCGGCAAAAAAGACAAATACTAACTTCTTTTTTGTTAACTACAATTTGCGCCCATTTTACTACCTTTCCTTTTAATTTGGTTAAGGAAAAGATAACACCAGTTAAATAATGTCTAGAACAAGAAATAAGTATATTAAATCTAACGTTTCCAGTCGTTTCCGTCAGTCCAAACGAAAGATGTTTGTTACCGAACTTGAAACTTCGATTTTGGTCTTGAAGTTGTTGATTTCAGCAAAAAGATTTTTCTTCCAGACAGATTGACCATTGCGTAAATCACAGTGCCGGTCTGTTATCTGAGGATGCCAAGCATACATTGAAGAAAGATGGGCGGAAACACGAAAACCGACACCTACCAAGATTCACCACAATCCATCAAGATTGACGGTTAAGACTATCGGATTTCAAGGACCAATTTCCTACTAGCTGTTGGATTGAAGGTCATAATTTCAAACATTGATAGAAGTTGATTTAAGCGAAGCTAATAGGAGGGCAGGGGATAGATTACTGATAGCGTGAATCGCGATGCTATTACTGTTGTCTGAATGCGTGCATTGAAGGCAGATAAGAAGAAATATAAAGATCCTCTGAGGGCCCATCAAGAGTCACCACAGCTCATGAAAATTGACGGTTAGGACTATCGGGTTCCGAATACCAGTTTGTTACTACTTGATGAATTGGAGATCAATAGTCAACCAAGAAAGGCAAATCAGACTTCTTTCTGTTCTATCAAATAGCTCACAACAAATGCTTTCTTTGGCTATTGAGCACCGCCTCTAAAAACTGACGTAGTAGTTTAGAAACTAGCTAGCTACGTGCGATAGAATGGAACAATGTGGTCTTCAATTACACATCAGGATTCTGGCTCTTTTAGGGTGAAGACCATCATCGAGAGAGCTATCATATTGAACCTTCTATGATTTTGATACGTGTGAACAAAGGCATCTAATGCAGTTACAAGCAATGACCACCAGTAAATTTTAATAATTTCTATGGGCAAAACCCAGATGCATTATCTCTTTTATCCTGGCTATGCAAATTTCAAAGAAATTTAACGAATCACTAAATATCGAAAATTCAATGTTTTTTTAAGATTCCTCGAAATTTGAACGTTGTTTTTTTTCTCAAAATTTTCCAAAAGATCGAAATTTACTAAAATCGTTCCAATTCCTTCAAACTCGCATTTTTTCATATGTGAAAATTTTACAAACTTAGCATTTTTTTCTTGCCCTTTCACATTCTTATACCACCGTGCTGACGGACGTCAGCACATGGAACCCTTGGCAACAGTTATTGTCCATCTAACTAATGGACTGAGCAACTAGCAACTGTTTTCTTTTGCTGACTTTTACGAGCACTAGACTTTGCTTGGAGTGTGGCCACAGTCACCACACAAATCTTCTCAAAATTTCAAAGTTTGAATATTCCTTTCAAATTTTAAGCTTTGAAAGAATTAAGAAAGTTCGAAATTTTTTAAAACTACAAAAAATTTTGACAATTTGAAAAATTCGGAAAATTTTTGATGAACCTTGGGTTTCTTTCCATGATACACATATCAGCAATTATCTGTATTCGCATCGTTGCTTGGCAGCTTATACTAAGAATAATTTTAAACCTAAAACGAGAAGGTTTGGGATATTCTCTCTTTTCACCATCAGCTAGAGAGGGACGAATGATCCCTTTTTATCGTAATTAATAAGAGATAATTTCGGAATGAAACGGCTTGCAGATTCATCACAGTCTTTGACAAAACAATGTTTGACGAATAAGACAAAAGTAAAAGGTGGTCAAACTTCTCGGGATCGCAGCCAAGGGTGAGTTCAAATAAGACGCTCTCTTTTCAAACTCTAAGATTTCATTCATCTTCAGAGAGTCACATAAGAGCCGAAAAACAGCAACAGAGCATCAAACAGAATAGAAGAAAAACCATAGCACAATGGAGATATTGTGACAAAGTTAAAACTTAATATTTTAAAAGTTTCAGAAATTTAAAAAAATTTCCTAAAAATTCTCTTTTCCTCTCGGAAAATTTTTTAAATTTCTGAAACTCTTAAAACTTTTTAAATAATAAATTTTAACTTCGTTACAATATCTCCATTGTGTTATGGTTTTTCTTCTATTCTGTTTGATGCTGTGTTGCTGTTTCCCGGCTCTTATGTGACTCTCTGTAGATGAATTAAATATAATTCGAACGTTTAGAGTTTAAAAGAGAGCGTTTTATTTGAACTCACCCTTAGCTGCGATCCCCAGAAGTTTGAGCACCTTTCTACTTGTGTCCTAACGTTGTACTTCCTTAAAGTTTGACGAATAGTTTCAACCAGCATCTTTGCCGTGGTATCCCGTAGGTTAGGCAAAGATCGTATGAACAGCTTTTATAAAACAAAAAATTGTTTCCGAATAAACAGCTTGCAGAAACCATCAGAATTTTTTAAGTTTAGTGCTTTGTCTTTGAGAGCGCCTGAACGAACGGTTTGAATCATCCTTTTCCCGCGACATTCCGTGGGTTAAAGAAAACCCACGGTAATAACTTTTATTAAATACAATCAGAAGTATTAATTTGTAATTGTCAATACATAACCTTCCTATACTCACGTCAAAAATGAAACACGTATACTGTACTATATAAGTCGGTCTCACAGACCGTATGCGTGAGTATAGGAAGGATAAAACAACTCGTTAATCCCCTTTCGTCTAAGAGCCAATTGGCGAATAACTTCCAGCATTATTTTAATACCGATGTTCCGTGGGCTGGAAAGAGCTGGGGCTATTAGCTTTTATTATATTTTGAAATATTTTTAAAATTCTAGATTAAACCCTAATTTCTTTCTCCGTGACTTTCACTTCAGCAGTTATTTCTATTCGCGTGGCTGCTTACCAGTTTTCCCTAGGAATAATCTCAAATGTAATAAAATAATTTTTCTCGCGATATTCTATGCGTTAGGGAAAGATCGGGCTAACAACTTTTATTAAATACAATCAGACGTAATTTGTACTTATTGATACATAAAACAACTTGCTAACCATTGTTCGTTTAGAAACCAATTTGGAACGTTATTTTATCCCTGATATTCCAATGGCTAGAAAGAGCTAACGCTACCAGCTTTGATGACATTTTGAAAAATGTTGACAACTATCGACAAACCTTGATTTCTCCCCCATAACTTGCACGTTAACGGTTATCTCTATTCGCGTCGTTGCTTAGCAGCTTCCACTAAGAATGGTTTCTAATAAAAGCTTTGAGATTCTCTCCTCTTTATTTCCACCATCAATTAGAAAAGGATGGATGGTGGACTTTCATCATAAATAATAGAAAATAATTTCGGAATGAAACGGTTTACAAATCCATCACAGCCTTTGAAAACCTGTCCTAACTTTTTACGCATTTGTCATGTGACATTCCCCATTAACAGCTTTCATTAAATATGAAAAATAATTTCGGAATGTAACGGCGTACAACCATGAAATCCACAAGAATTTTTCAGAGATTCTGATGAGTTAGAATCTCTGAAAAACCTGTTGTGGGTTTCATTTTGGGAGCATCTAGACAAACAGTTTCAATCATCAGTTTTCTCATAATATTCCGTGCGTTAGAGAAAGATCACGATAAGGACTTTTATTAAAGTATATGTAAATAACAATTTATAATGATGATTAATAAATGAAACAATTTCTTAATCGTCTTCCCTCTAAAAAAAAACTAATTAGCCAACAAATTCATTTTAGTCGTAATATTTCGTTTGCTAGAAAAAGCCGGCGCTATCAGCTTTCATTATACATGTATAGCTTGTAGAGCGACGAATCTAGACTTATTTTTCAGCCCGAATAATCAATAAAGCGCATTTCTCCGAAGAAATCGCGAATAAAACGATTTAATAAAAGTTAATTTCATTCTCATATCTCACAGTTTTTCTGATATCGAATGTATGTACAATGAAACGTAAAACACCAGTTAACCCTTTCGGGCACCGAAATTTTGTTGTATTATCGACTTTGAATCACAATTAAATCGTATGGGAAACGTATGTTTTCACTCCTCACTTGCACACTTTACGTATCGTTGGATATCTATTTGAATACACGCGAACGCATGTTGGTATTTTAATTACAACAATATAATATGCAAATCTTCGAATCGATAATCCGATTTTTATCATAATACCATAATACCCAATTAACACGGTACTAAATTCTATTGCTCAACGATTTACAATCCAATCGATTGATAATGACGAATGGCAAACCTAAGCGTGGACAATACGAATGATAAAAGAGTAAACAATTCGACAAGCATTCAATAGATAATGAATTAGCTTTAAATGCACACATTTCTATGCGTAATGTAAATATTACGCAAGACTTCGGATTTGCGCATGTAGAGAAATGTGAATGGGTAACCTGCAATTTAATATTCTATCAAGGCTACTACCACCAATAAATACGTTTGTATATGTATAATTTAATTCTATGGTGTCTCCAAGGTTGTTTTTGTTTTGTTCACTTTTTATTTCAAAATAGCAAAGAGATATAATCATTTGGTGCTGGTTCATTATCATTCCAATAAGAAAGGTGTGTAGTAGTGGTACAAATAATTTTAGCGCAGTGACTTCCGCCTGGGGAAAAAATCCTAGACCTGGATATCCCATAGCAATCACCATTTCTATAGCAGGTCTTAAAAAACAAACGACATTTTTCTATGGAATGAAGTAACTTTATCCAGTAATGCATTGCCAATTTTCAAACAGCACCATTTTTTTCTTCTTCATGAGGATGTAGTTTTGTCCACCACATTGAAGCTCGATGGTTTATCGTGCTCCTTAAATATCTACTTCATCAGGTCGATAACTTCGATGAAACCTACCAACTTGCAGATGGGAATCTTTTTTTTTTACTTAGTTTGGCTGCACTAACTGAGGTCCAAAGTATCTACAGTTACTAACACAAGAGCGTGTGTTCAAACTCTTCGAAACATGCCTTTCCCGAGGAAAAGCCCAAAAGGGGATTAACTAATGAGTGCTCCTAACAGAAAACGACTTGAAGCTGCTTTTTCTATATATATTTTTTTCAAATTAAAACTGAACTAGGCAAGGCATTAGTCATGTTGCCAAGTTTTCTCTTCCCCACAACTCACCCTACAGATAAGGTTTTCTATTATTCTTATGGTAAAATTTAGAGCACCCCCTTTGGCTTTCGAAAATGGTTTACTATTCTTATGGTGCGAAAATGTTTGCGAATACCGTTAACAGGAAAATGGAACGAAATATCAAAAGAGACTGAAACACGCAAACAATTTTGAAAGAAAAGGAGAAATGAGAAGAATTCTTGGCGAAACAAGCTGCAATTTTAAAAGAGACAAAACGATTAAAATATCGAACTGCGTCGAGTAGTTCTTGATATATAAACAAATACATAAATCTGTTTATGGACTAGTAGATTGTTCTTATAAATAGAATTTGTTGGATCATTTAAATTACCTTGAAACCTTTAACTTAATTACCTTTAAAAGCCTTGAATATTTGATAATTTAATATCGATGTAGACATAAAACTAAAGTGTTGTTCATGCAAATTTTAAAATATTTTTGTAGTAAAATGGTGAATCGAAGATAGTAGCAATACGAAGTTTAAACTTTGGAAGGAGAAAATGTTAAAATGATTCGAAATTAGTTATATATCATACTGGCAATGGAAATAGTTCAACCGGTATAACAATATGGAATGTTCGAATTCGAACGATAAGAAATGAGGAAGAAATCATTGGCTGTATATTTGACGACCTCGGCTTCAAATATATCTGTTGGGACATTTGGAACGGTACGAGATGGTTATCTCTCTTTATGGATAATTCGCCCCGAGCAACTTTAATGTTTCTTTTCTTGGGAATGGACCAAAGTTTGTGGAAGATGATTAAAATTCGTAAATTTCCTTTCAATGATAATTCGCAACTTTTGGAGTTGCGGAAATGCGAACATCTTGGAAATCAGAACGTCGATTCCGACTTCTTTTAACCAATTGTCGTGTTGCATCTTCTAAAAGTCCCGGAATCAACTTGTGAGGCTCCCATACAAGCTTCCTTTTTTTCCCCTTCCTCGGCAGGAGGTTCGTCTCTCTGTTACTATGCACCCACCTCTAGTTTTATTAGAACGAAGGTATTCGTGGTTGTAATGTTTGTAATACTGGAGTTTCGTGCTCATTAACTATATTTACATTGTACATCATATTTTCTTGAAATTTTAATTTTATGTATGCTTCCACTCCCAGTTTTGTTTTTACATTTACAACCACAAAATCTAAATAAAATTCATTATCATTTACCCGACAGCGAAGTTTCACTGTACCTACAAGTTCTACCTTGAATCCACCCTAGGCTTCTAGCGTCGTACGTGTGGGTTCAACCTCAGCTTGCTTCCCCATGTCCCCGATGATTGTCTTCGGAAAGATGTTGACTTCAGATAAAGTGTCTAGATCGAATCTCACCAATTTATTCTCAACTTGTACTTGTTGATACCAAGCTCCTTTCCTTGTTGCAACTTCATCCAGCTGTATATTGTCCATTACCAAGCAGATTTTTCTAGATCCCCTTTTCGTTACTGCTTTCACTTCTCTTACTTCGCACGCTTTAGCAAAGCGGTTTAGTTTATAACAGTTGCTGCATTTCTTCCCTGTGCTGTACATTTCCCATAGTCATGCCAGTTCTTACGTTTATTTCCATGATATCTTTTTACGGGTCTTCATGTCTCTTTCCTCGTTGAACTTTTCTTCATCATTAGTCTGAGCAAAAGCCGAGCATTACGAAATAAGTTACGGCAGCCTACATATATACAGAACTACTCGCATACAGCATCGATTTAGTACTGTCTAGAGGGGGATTCGGCGATGCTGTCGTAACTTATTTCGTAATTGTACACTGTTCCCGCTGTTTGCCCAGACTATTTATCATGTGATGCGTTTGCGTGCTTGATTGCTGTACTGTGTTTGGTTATAGTTTCTACAGTTTTACTTTGTAATTGTATCATCTGCGTCTGCGTCTTCATTACCTCATTGTCTTTACACATTTCCACTGCTTTATTCTTTATGTAGGTCTAGCACAGCCAATATTATCTCTTATCATCGATTTTGTTCTCATATTCACATGTATTTACTAAATTTGACAAAGCTTGCAGCTAATGATTTATCGTTTCGCCTTCTTTTTGAACACGACTGTTAAATAGAAATCTTTCATAGATTTAGACATTGCTTTTCGGGGTTAACTTGTTTCATCTAATACGGTCGTAACCTTATCATAATCTTCCTTATTACATTCACTTAGTTTCAAATGATCATATATTTCAATACCATCTTCTCCAATTATGTTCAGTATATGTATTGCTACTTTAATATCTGATGGTTTACTATTTTTATCTGTACCTAACATGTATATTTCGAAGGCTTGACTTTGAAACTTTTTCCAACTACAGCCAATATTACCAAGTCCATGTTAATATTGCAGGTATTCTTGCTTTCGCGCTTGTTTTCTTTCTTTTTGGAAATAGTATAGCACAATAATAGACCAGTTTCATTCAATTAAGCAATTTACCTGGCCCCAATGCAATATTTGTGATACTGGAGTTTCGTACTGCCATTAAGAAATATACATTGGAAAGTCAAGAAAGTAGGTAGTAAATGACGTTTAATGAACATGTTATTTAATAACATTACGAAACTCCAGTATTACAAAAATTACGGTGGTTCTCAATGGATCAATCCGATGCTGCGTCATACGTCATACATGGTCAAAGCTGGTCAACAGCTTAAAGTTTTATATTCCAATTTAATTCACGTGACGTGTTTAGCACACGATTTAAACACATTGGCGGAAAATATTAGAAATTCATTTCCTATAGTAAATAGTTTAATTAGTAACGTACAGAAAATATTTTTAAAATCTCCTCTGAAGATTCAGTATTACAGAGAAAAATTACATAATACTCCTTAGCCAGCAGAACCAATAATCACAAGATGGGGAACATGGTTGAAAGCTACCAGTTTTTATACAGAAAATTTTGTCCCTATTGCAGAACTAATTTTAAGTTTTGAAGAGGAAAATATTGGTGCAATTTCAAAGTGCAAATCAATTTTAGAGAATAATTCACTGCACCATGAACTTCATTAAATCAAATTATGATTTTGTTCATAAAACTATTGTTATTCCTGGTACTGAATCACCCCACAGGAGTATCTTCATTTGATTGATGAATTTAAGGAAAAACTTCAGAAAGTTCCTGGAAAAATATGACAAAGAAAGAAATAGGGATTTAAATTTGTTGCAACAAGCAAACCAAATTCTCAGTGACTATTTTGATGTTAAAACCGATTTAAATCCGGAAGTTGTTGATGTTTTAAAATATGCACCAATCACATCAGTTGGCATCCAACGAAGTTTTTCAACGTACAAATCGCTACTAACGGATATGAGACATAATTTAAATATTGAAAATATTGAAAAACATTTGATTGTGAATTGTTTTTATAGTAAGGAATGTAATGTTTAATGTCGAAATGTAAGTGATAGATTTCTGTTTAATAAAACCTGTTTAAATTTTCTTAATGTTTGTTTCTTTTCCTTGTTACTTCGACATTCTGGAAACATTTTTGAAACATATTTTACATATTCTAGACATTTTAGGAATGTTTTCAACATATCTTGCTCATATTTAAGACATTAATATGTACATATTTTAGTCAAATCTCGACCATCTAATCCGGTCTCTAGTTATCATCATCATCATCATTGCATTAAATGCACGTATTTAATAGGGATATGCATACTTGTGTGCATAGATACACACCAGCAGAAAAGTACATATATGTATGTATGTTTGTAGTCGGTTTCGCATTCGGACCGTAGAGATTCGCTCTCGACTTCTCAATTAAGTCTGATGCTATTATTGGGAATTAAATGTCATCAAAACCAATTGACTCGGAGATAGTTGTAAAGCGTTACGACGAAACACATTATCGAGAGAAGGCCAATGAAACGTGACGAATTCACACGAGTAGTTAGACATGTCTAATGGATTTCTGGGACATATTCATCTCGATTTACGTTGGAAGTATGCGAAGATGGTACGTACGATTATGGATATGACCCCGAATTGTAGAGGAGGAAGTTCGCACGAATAGAATTGAAGAAGTTACGGTTCGTTCGTTAAGGTACGATTTGAAGACGGTAGCTTCGTTGCTAGCGAAACACGTGTCCCCGGTTTTAATTGGATAATCACGTGGCGTGTGAGGCGCTTGCTGATGTGATACCGCGTCAATAAAAAACAAAAGGGAATGAAATATGTAACTTGACCATTTATCATAGTATAGTGTAGGTGAAAATCATATTGTCGTTCATGTTTTGGTATTCAGTCCCGAAAGGGACCTATTGTATCTATTTTTATCTGAAAATTTCAATTACGCTAATCGCCGAGATTAAACGTTCACCAATTTCAGATTAAAATACGTTTACATCGTATAAGTATGCATCAATTTTATGATATGGGAAACGAATTAAACGTCGTAAGCCCAGATCTCGCTTTATGTCGCTTTGGCCCAACGACAAAAATATCATAGAAATTCTAATCTACGCTTTCGCCGACAAGGTCGACAATATTATTGTTATATAACCGTATCTATTGCTTCGTCGATATTACGAATCAGGATTCGTCAAAGATTGGAAGTCATGCGATGATTTCGTGACTCGATATGAATTGATGACAAATATTTAACAGTTTGCTATCAAATCAATGAAAATGCTTACTTACGTCTTCGATAACTTCAAAGGATCGTTGTCGAAGACCTCCAGCTCCGTCGATATGATGACCTGGTCGCACATGATGTCCTCCACTTCAGCTGCCAGGAATTCCTCCATCACCTCTGAAAAACCCATAAAGAAATTACGTCGATGTTTTCCGCCTATTCCGCATTATTTGCGTTCATGTTAAAATCTCGACATACCATAGAGGTAGGAAATACGAGCTACCGCCAAGTAGGCTCGACGATTTTCGCGATACCTCAGACCGAAATGCGCCAGGAACGATCTCGCTAGATATTTAAAATCTAGCCGACGTTAGATAAGATTAGGATATAAATTATTTGCGATTGTAGGTTTTATCTAGAATAGATATTGCGCTGATCGCGAATTGTTTAAAAAGATTTTTTAAATTTCGGTACTCGTACGAGGAATAAGCTGAAATGATTGAGTATAAAAAATACGGTTAATATTTTCTAGCATTTTATATTAAATATGCTCAAAGTAATTCCTTTCAGCAGTGATACTCTTGACCATTCTTTCTTTCCACTGTTTAAGGGCTCCCAACCAATCTTCTTTCGGAATACCTTAAAAATAAGCGTGAACTGCGGTATCAATCTCTTCCTCAGACGAAAACCTTCTACCCGGCAAATTTCATTTAAGGCCAAAAATAGCCAAAAGTCACACATTGCTAAATCGGGTGAGTACTGCGAATGTTCTATTACTTCTATATTTTTTTCAGCCAAAAACTGGAGAGGTGTAACTGCCGTATGGGACGATGCATTGTTATGGTTCATAATTCCCTTGTCTAGAACTTTATTGAACACTTCAGTCAAACATTTTTCAGTGTACCACTTAGTTGTAACTGTGTTTTGTCCATCCAGCTTAATTGCATTTACTAAGCCCGTACTTCTTAAGAATTCCGCATACATAACCTTGTTCATAGCTCGCTACTTCTTAGCCATTGTAGTAGATTCCCCATCGTTGGGGACACGACTCACTTGGCGAGTAGGAAGTCCGAAAACGGAAATATAAGTTTCGTCACTTGTCACTATTTTGGAAAAAATTTTGTGCCCCCATTATCTAATAGATTTAAAGTTTCATGTCAAATTCTGACACGCTCTGATTTTTGGTCAAGTCAGAAAGGTGATGCGGCACAAAACGACTTACCACTTTTTTGAAATGCAGGTGATCGGGTACGATCGTTTTAACAGATGAGGATCCAATCTTAAGTTGATGCTCTATTGTCCTCTTCATTTATTTTTTTAACACCAGCAATGTTTTTGTCGTTAACAGCCGTAGAAGGACACCTTGCCTCTTTTTGATGCTGAACAAAATTCCTTCCGTGTTCAAATTCCTTATTCCATCGGTCAATTATACCCACGGAAAGTGCTTGTTCACCAAAAACTGAACTAAACTCTCTTTGCACTCATAAGCGCTTAAACTTCTTTTAAAATCATTAGTAAATTATGATTCGAAAGTGCTCTCTGGTTAGTTCCATTTTATTTGATTTTTAAAAAATAAGTAGTTGAGTTATACCGAAAGTAACTTTAACAACTAAACGTCAAGTGACAGATAAAAAGTTGCTCTAAATACACACTGCGTGATTGTTTTCCACAATCTACTAGATTTCCCTATTCTCAATAAATTCAGCTGATCCCTCGTCGTACAAGGTATAATAAACCTAGTAACAAAGGTGAGTAAATCTTCCGCAGCAATCATCATCTATGCTCAGACAAAAGATTTCGCTAATTATTCCCAAGCTCAGATGCGGATCCCATAGAAAATCATTTCATGGACGACCCCATCAGATACTACTCAATTTATCCGTGATCTCTTGCGTGAATTTTATTAACAAATCGATTGCTTTAATTCAATGTAGAAGATATTTATATGAACTAATTGTTTCTCGTAACCGGCTGTCCATTCTTAATTGCTTAAAAGATACGATCGACTGTATAGTATTTTAAATTGGAACCAATTATTACCAGTGTTGGCGTCAATATCTGTGCGATGAATGCTAAAAATAATGGGAACGATTGTGGATGTATGTATGTACTATACGTATAACACATCATAGAGAGATCCCAAGATATGTTAATATTCGAGCCCGTGTTTGTTAGATCAAAGTTTATCGAAAGGAATTACATATGTGTACATAACACATCACTCGATGAGTTCAGATGACTAATAAAACAACTTTTAGGAAAAATTCGACTTTACGCATTAATGTAGTCCCCTTCAAAAGTGATACATTCTTCCCAACGGTTTTCTAACATTTTGATGCCTTTTCTGTAGAACGCTTCATCTTTGACCCCAAAATACCCTTCAGTTTTGGCAATCACTTCTTCATTGGAACCAAATCTCTTTCCTCTGGGGCACTTTTTTAGATCTGCACACAGATTAGTAGTCGGTGGGAGCCAAATCCGGAGAATACGGTGGATGGGGAAGCAATTCAAAGTGCAATTCGTGCAATTTTGCCATCGTTGGGATGGACTTGTGACACGGTGCATTGTCTTGGTGAATGAGCACTTTTTTTCGCAATTTCATCCTTCAAAAGCACCAATAACGCCGTATAATATTCATTATTGATATGAAAGGAAGCTTTGTCAAGGTAATCGATGAATAAAATATCGTGAGCATCCCAAAATACGGAGGCCAAAATCTTACCAGCTGACTTTTGCGTTTTTGTCGCTTTGGACGCATTGATTTTCGCTATTGTAGCTTCTAATCCTTCTGCTTAAACATTATCGATTTCTATCCCTTCCACGTCATCGTATTCTGCCTCTTCTGTTGTTCTGTTTTCTTTCACATGGTTTGTTCTAAATTTCTCTGTGTAGTACTCCTGCCATATTTCGAGTATGTCGACCTTTTAAATCGTCATGATTTCCCATCTCTTTCTGATAGGAGGAGGGATTCCAGCGCTAGATTCCTGGTAAAACTTATTGCGAATGAAATTGATTCACCCCATTTGTTAAATAAAATTGGTTTTTTGACTCCGCTACGATCAACTCGCTCCTCTGAAGTTTTTCGGTTCCCAGAGCTAGAACAAACACCCTAAAGAAAGCACCGATCATGCACTTATCTCGGAACGCCAATGAGTTATTTAGACGTTATTCTCTATAATATTAAGTATTTAATGTAGTTTATTATGCAACAGAAATTTGATCATTTCACTTGAATTTTTATTACTTTAGTTGGCATACACTATTTTCTTTTCTTTTTCTATTTATTAACATGTTGTGCTGTAATTGGTTCAATTGTAACTGTTGGACAATAAAGGCTATTATTATTATTATTATTATTATTATTATTATTATTATTATTTAATTTGCCGTTCTTGTCTCGCATTTCTCTTGTTTTACTTGAAGATCTTATTGTGTTTCAAGATTGCTTATTATTATTATTATATTATATGCTTTGCTTCTATCACTGCCGTTTTAACCTTATCCTATAATTTATGATATTTTATTCGGTCTTGATCTAGTTTTGTGCTATCATGTTTTTTCCATATTTCTTTCATTTCCCTTATTTCATCATTTATCTTTGAGTTTCCCGATTTTGCTCTTTTACTATGTTTTCTTATTTGCTTCTTTCTTCGACTTTATTATACAGCGTCTCTCCGAATTTTGCACACCTTTCGTGCAAATTCCAGTTATGTTCTTCTTCTTCAAGTGCAGTTGTCCATTTTTATCTTTTCAATATTTAATTTGGGTATGTTTATCTTACTTCTACTTCTTGTATTTTCTCGACTTTCCTCCATTCAGTTTCTACTAGTACTACTACTAGTCCATGTGATCTATCTAATGCAGCATCATTTATAATTCGTACATTTTCCATCGTTCGTTTGAAGCCTTGGGTGTATACTATATCGTCAATTATATTTTTGGCTCGTCTGCTCCCTGTTACAAACGGCAGGCACCCCGACTTAATCCTTAAGTCTTTTGTATCCCGGGGTGTAAGACGTGTGTAGGGTTGAGTTTTCTATGTTTCCTCTTGATTTCTTCCTGTTAGTCCTGGCTTCAAACACCTGTTTGACTAGTCTTTGTTTCGGCATCCTTTTCAAGTGTCCATACCAGTTTCAGTTCTCAGTTTCAGATTATCTCTGAGTGTTAAGTTTCTAATCATACCCCTCCTGTTTTAATCACTATTTTTCTTACAAATCTCATTTCTGTATTTGTTATTTTCATTTCCGTTTCTCAGTCATGGCCCATGTTTCCCCACTGTATAGGTAAAAGTATTAGCATAGCTACTTTTTAAAATAATTGTACACTAACATCTTTCAGTATCTCTTTTTCCCCAGAAATGTATTGTTTATACTACCTTATCCATACTCCTGTATATTTCAGGCAGATGTCCAGGCAATTGGACAACGTACCGACACCAACCTGGGATGAAACTATAGAAATCAGAGGGTTGCTATCCTAACCGATAGTGAATTAGCCATTAGGGTTCCCAGTTCGCACACCATCACTTCGAGGATAGGAAGTTTGGGAGAAGCTAAATACTGTGCGCAAGAGTAACAATGTGTTCCTGCTATAGGTACTGGATCAAACCAGGGTAGAAGAAAATGAAATAGCATCAAACTATCACGGCAGGGACCATCAACAGCCCGTATAGGGTCCGAAAACCGTTTTGCAGAATTAGGGAGAACTTCATTCAGGTCACGCTGAGAAATGAGGAATAGCAGAGTAGGCAAAACTACTGGCCCATTCTTTCTGACCTGAGGCAGGCACACGTCTTCTTAAGAACTAGCATCAAGCGAAATCGGGTGCATGCAGTAACAACAGAAACTTGCTGGATATTCTTTCAGCACACTGCAGACTGAATGAGCACCTATACAGACTGGGAATAACCATCAGTAACACCTGTAGGTTTAAAAATAAATACTTGGCGATAAGTTCTCTATAGACCTCAAGTGCTAGTTGTGCTAAAATTGAAGAATTGAGTTCCAATGGCCTCAAGCTCTTATCTCATCTTTTACTAAAATTAAGAGGAAGGAATCAGCTGGACAAAGCTCAAATTTTCCCTAAGAAGAAGTGTGAGATATTTGGAGAAAAATTAACTTAGCGAAGCAAAAATTTCGCCAAAAGCAACATAAATTGAACAGGTGGTTTTCGCTACATCTGCTACATCACTCAATGTACCAATACGAATATGTTTAAGTTTAAGTATTGTAAGTTTATTTATTTTATTATCTGAATAGTATGACAAGTGTTATGTACAAAAATTGTATGGCCAGCAGTAATTAAATGAAATGAAAAATAAGCACTTACCAGGGGTACAAGTATGAAATGCGGAGTTCAGACAACAGATGCGCACCAACGCAGTTTGTGCTATAAAGATTTGACACTGCGCCATTTTGTTGTGTCATGAACAAGTGTCAGACGCACACGAGTGATAAATTGGAAAAGTATGTGCATAGCGTTATGTTGTGTTCAATATGTAATTTATACTAAACAAAGAGCATTCGCAGACAGCATTAATTGTTTGTTTTCATTTGGAGAAAACTGCTGCTGAATCATACCGATTACTTCGACAAGCTTATGGTGAACATGCTCCATCGCAAGATACGAGTCAACGATGATTTTGGCGTTTTAAAAGTGTTGACTTCGATGTTGCAAACAAGGAACGTGGAAAACCACCACAAAATATACGAAGATGTGGAATTGCAAGCATTGTTGGACGAAGACGATTCGCAAGCACAAAAATCACTCGCCCAGCAATTGGATGTTAGTCAACGAGCTGTTTCCAATCGGCTACGGGAGATGGGAAAGATAGAGAAGACCGGTAAATGAGTACCACATGAGTTCCACGATAGACAAGCGGAGAAGCGCAAACATTTTGCAAAAAAATTATGGGCAGACCTAGGTGTAGCATCCACATCGACCTCAAGACCAAATCGCTTTGGCAGAAAAACGATGCTCTGTGTTTGGTGGGACCAGAGGGGCGTGGTTTATTATGAGCTGTTAAAACCTGGGGGAAACGGTTAATACTAAGCGTTACCAACAACAATTGATCAATTTGAACCGTTCGCTGCTTGTAAAAAAGCCAAAACATCGAAAGAGGCAGCACAAAGTCATTTTTCTTCATGATAATGCTTCATCACATACGGAAAAAACCGGTTCGTAGGACGTTGAAAGCACTCTGCTGGGAAGTTCTTCTCCATGTGGCTTACTCATCAGACTTGGCTCCTTCCGATTACCACTTATTTGCATCGATGGATCACGCACTTGCTGAGCAGTGCTTTGGTTCGTAGGAAGATGTGAAAAAATGGCTCGCAACAAAAGGGCAAGATTTCTACTGGCGTGGTATTCACAAATTGCCCGCGAGATGGGAAAAATGTATAACAAGCGATGGAGCATATTTTAAATAAAGCGCTTTTTATCATTCTTCCGAATTTAACATGATAATAGAAAAAATTCGCAGTTCATACTTGCACACCCGGTATAATGACTTCAGACAGATACTTGATTACTAAGGAATTTACGAATCCGATATTTTTAACCTATTTGCATGGTACATATCAACAACACATTCGAACACCTGTAACTAGAGATAGACGTCGAATCTACTACATTTTTTAATTCCAATCGTCTCGTAGTGATAGGATCCATTCTTTTTCCACATTTTTCCTGCTTAATTTTTGCAATTTTTCAAATCCATTTCGATATGCTAAACACGCGCGTGTCCTATTAGAAATGTAATCTATTATGATAACGCCTCTTCGTAAAAAAAGAAGAAGCTCGCACATATTCTAGCATGTCCTATCACACGTATTCTTAGATGCGTTTTGTATGCACATTATTTTTAATGCCATTATCGTCTATTTAATATTTGTTTAAGGTATCCAGCTAGTAAACAATTATCTACGAGTGCCACTTCGGCTATTTCAATGTCAGCAATACCCAAACAATTTATTGTTTGGGCGATACGCAACGGGAAACGTGACTGATAAGTGAACGTCGAATTAGATTCAGAAGGAAACAAAAAAGAAACACGAATTAGTCAGCTGCTTATCTTCTTCTTTTCGTACCAATAGTTCCCTTTGGATTACTCATTATTTCGAATATTATTAATTAATTAAATATTATTATTCGAATATTAATAAAATAAAGACTGTGATTAATTCGTTTGTAAGCATCGCCTACGTCAGTATCGAATTATCGCCCCCTCACTTCGAAAACATTTTGTTGAGTTTATTAATTTATTAAATATAAATGTATAAATTGTTACTAATCTTCCTCCAACATGGAAAAAACGGCCGTTGAGAAACACTGGGATAAGTCATGTAAATTTTACTCGATCTAATCGAGAAATGCTCGGGCGTTGAGGACTCTTCGCCAAAATCGATTTGTTGAACGTTTTCGAAATACGAAAACATTATTATTATGGGAAATTGTAATGTCAATACATACGTCCGCGATGGAATGGTATTAAATGACCGTAATTGGAGAAAATCGATTCATAATGTCCTTGATTTCCTTGGCATCCGATGCGTGGGTAGCATCACGACAAAAGCCACGTAATGTGTAAACCTGTTATTACCGGAATGTGAACTTGATGTAAATTTTTTTAACAAATCAGAAAAGAAGAAAATAAACGACTTTGATTTTAAAATTTTAATGAATGAATGAAATGGTTTCAAAGAAATCAGAAACTTTAGCTTAAAATCTCATTATCGCCACAAATCGGAAAGTGAGTGGAACTCAAACAATCAAACTTTTGTTCGTAGTACACAGCAGTTTTTATTGTTATTGAAAGATAAGTTTGTATAAAATTTCAGTCATAATTTATTTGCTTTATTTAAATTAATAATTACGCAAATACGTGTGTTGTTTGATCGGATGAAATTCACACAAATGGCAGCGAAAAAGACAAAAGTTTTCTCAATACTATATTAAACTTGAGAAGACGAGATACAATTGCCTCAGTGCGTGATATGTTTGAAAGTTTGAGCAGGGAACACCCTACTATGATATCGAAGTCGAAAGAGTTTTTTCTTCCAAATCAGAAACACTCAAGCGCATGCGATTGGATAAGTTAGGAAGTTATAACAAAGGTGTGTCACATCATCCCAAAGCTTCATATAAAATAACTTCTTTCATAACGAAGCAAAAGGAACCTCATACTATTGGCGAAGAAGTAATCAAGCCATCTGTACTAAAAACCATAACAAAAAAAGTAGTCAATTTCTCTTTCAATAATAAATTGCAATGAATAAAAAAAAACAGTGCACAGTTGATCGTTTATGTTCGACACATCACCAAAGATTAGATTGAAGAGATTTTGTATTCCCAGTTTTCCACAGCAGTCACTAAATTTGATGATATATTTGATTCGATATCTAACTTCATAAACAAGAAAATTTGAATTGAAATAAACTCATTGGACACAGGTGGAGCCCCAGCAATGATAGATGCACGACCAGATTTAGCTCAAAAACTAAAGTAAAAGAATCCCACCCTGATTAGTACACATTTTGTTATACATCGACAAGCTTTGGTTTCAAAAACATTGCCACATGTCTTTCCTTTCCAAAGACAAGAAGAACTCTGTGATCAGAATCGAGATGTGTTTTTCTTTTCCACACAGAAGTAAGCTAGTTGTCTAAGGGTAACAAGTTGGCACGCCTTTATGAATTGAAAGAAGAGGTCTTCCTCTTTGTTGAGTTCAAAGAGAAAAACCGATTTTCTGCAAATCTTTAACAATGAACAATTTCAATGGAGGATGGCCTATTTGACTGATATATTTGAAGCTTTGAATCAGCTAAACTTGAAGATGCAGGGCAAAACAACGGCACTTTGATTAGTAACTACAATCACATTCAGGGTTTTATGTCAAAGCTTCAGCTTAGAATTTAAAAGATGACTTCTGAAAATACATTATCTTTTTCTCGACTACACGAAACAATAAAAAAATCAAAGACTGGACGAAGAGTTGAAAACTGATATACCATGTATATGGTAGAATCTCGTTTGCAAGTATTGGGACAACAATTTTGCCGATATTATAGGAATATTAATTCGGAATTACCAATATCGCCCATGACTAGCAATCTATTCGTGGTCAATGACTTACAATTACCAGGAGGAGTTCAGGACAAATTTCTAGAAATGAAGGCAGATTCGAGCATGTAGGATGATTTCCACCTCTTGATATTATAGAACTTTTGGATACAGCGTTTCATTCTTAATCCAAAAATATCTTGGTCCGCGAATATTTCTGCCGTTTTCCTCGACTTACTTATGTGAGACAAGTTTTCCAGCTTTGGTTCAAATCAAAACTAAGCAGTGTCTTGTCATCCATAGTGACTTTAAATAATTTACTAGCTGTTGCTGGCCATAAGAGAAACCAGCCACTTTTAAACTCTATTCCTGTGCCTTATCAGTCATCATAAAGTTATTAAGTTTTAGAAGAAGTACTGGCTGTACAACGTTTGGACTTAAATTAAAGATGGAAAAACTATTTGGGATTGCAGCCATGGATGAGTAGAAATAAAAGTCTCTTTTTCAGTAACTCTAAGCTTCCGAATTTATTTAATCCTTCATCGGAGAGTTGACCATGAGATTTGAGAAAACAGCTTGTCAGCAACTAAACAGAATAATGGGAAAAAACTCCATCGTAATTGCAATTTTAAACATATTACGATGAAGTTTTTCCCGTCCATTCTGTTCAGTTGCTGACAAGCTGTTTTCCCAGCTTTCATAGTTAACTCTCCGATGAAGGATTAAATGAATTCGAAAGCTTAGAGTTACTGAAAGAGGGACTTTATTTCTACTCATCCTTGGCTGCAATCGCCATTAGTTTTTCCATCTTCAATTTAAGTTTTAAGTTTAAAGTTCTAAGGTATTTTCATTCAAGATCGGTTAAATTTAAAATTTTAGTTCCAAAACCATTTTGGAAATTGTATCTGACCTTTAAAAGTAGTGTGTGTAACGATAAAAGACTAGTTCTTTACAATGTTAAGAGCTTCTACAGCTTCCATTCTTTTGTCAATAATAAGTGAAAAACCAGTAAGTTTACGGGCTCGAAATGTTGCATACCGTGTATTCGTTAGAATAGCTACGACTTATCGACGACCTTTTTCTAAATTCCTTGTTTGTTGTTGAATTTAACCTTAATTAAGGAATAGAAAAATGACCACGAGCTTACCGTCATTTTTGAACTTGAAGAAAGCAACGATAACAAAGGAATTTCCAAAAATGCTCTTCGACAAGTCTTAACTACCGTATCGAATATGTGGTATTCAAAATTTCATGCCCGCGAACCTGCTGGTTCTTCACTTATTATTGAGAAAAGCTTAGACCTGCAATAAGCTGCTAAAATTGTAAACAATTAGTATTTTGTCGTTATACATACATCTTCTAGAGCTAAATTATGCAGCTTTCGAAATAGTTTTCGAACCGACCAAAAAAATTAACTTTAAGCGCTCTTGAAAGTAGGTACCTTACAGCCTTAAAACTGATTTCTAATGGTTCCTACAAAATCTAAAAATTAGAAAGTTTCAAAACGGAGAGGAAGTGGGTGGAAATAACTTACGAATTTGGAAAGAAATGTATCGATTTGACTTCGAAACGACTGCTGAAGCGATTGATCACCACAAAGCTGAAAAGTGGATAGAAACTTCTTGAGTTGTACCGAGATTCTTCGCTAAAATCAGCAGCTAACAACAAATTGCTCATATCTTAAAATATACACTACGTATGTCGTTGAAAGCCAAAAAAAGAGGGTATTTGGATCATCTACTAGATAAACAAAGGATAATTATCTAAGTACATATCTTAAGAGGGAAATTAGGAATTTTTACCTCATTTTATCGTTGCAAGTCTTATCCGAACAGAGAAACTACTTCAGCTTTAAATGGCTTTAGCGATAATCTATAATTAAACTATTCTTATGGAAATCTCCGAAAAAGGTGCTGCGTACCTAATCACAATTTATTATGCGTGACAGATCGAATAAGTACTTATGTAAATTTAATTTTGTTTTTAATAATATTCATGTCCTATTTAAATTTCCTTTTTAGCCTACTTATTTTATGATAAGAAGAAACTAATCTAATCTGAATAGGACAAGTTGCGACTAAGTATTGTCTTTTGTAGTACATCATTTTACTAGCTGGTAAAAATCCCGCCTTATTTCCATTTGAACGCCCTTCTTTACTTATATTTTCTCCCAGAATCGGTAAGTGTGACGCACTATCAATCCTTCAAAGTCTAAAGTCTTCCTTTCCGGTTCTTCCAAGGATTGTCATAAATTATCAAACGTGTTTAATATTTCAACCTTGTGATTGTAGCTTTATTTTTGTCATTATGTCACTATGTTACTTTTATGTTACATTTATATGTTACATTATTGTTAATTATATTGTTATTATTATTATTATTATTATTATTATTATTACTTTCATCTAGTATTTAGTAAATTAAACTCCCTTCCTAATTCTCTCTTCCCTGATCCCGATCAAACTCCTGGTTATTTTTTAAATTTTTGTAGTCCCTCGTTATCACTTCCTATTATTCTCTTATTTAATTCTTAGCTTGATTCTGGTGTATTCCCGGATCAATGGATAACAGCATTTATTAGTTCCTTATTTCAATCGAGTGACCGCTTGAAACTACAAACCAAAAGGCAAACTCCTAGAATCGATTATTACGGACAGGATATCCTATGCTTGCTCTACCACTACAATCAAGGAATTCAGCAAAGGTCGTAGCACCAAAAGTAATCTATTTATATACAATCAGTTAATCACAGAATCCTTTGAAAACCGATCTCAAGTAGGCAGACGCACTTTATACTGATTTTATGAAGGTCTTCGACCTCCTAAAAGTCGCGTTCGTCATGATTCATGTGTCGTACGTGTGTCAGTGTTCAAAAAAGAAATATGATATGTGATAACAAATTCAAATTCCCACTATTGATTGGTGTTATTCCTCTATCTTATTTCACAATAAGCAACAAGTTTACTACACAATTTGGATCATAAATAGAAAGCTCCGTAAGTTATTTCCAAAAAGTCTGTGTTACTATAATTAAATCGGAAAGTGCTCCATGCCATATTGCTTTTACTATGAATGCAAATTGGAGATACGCCACCAAAACTTACATCAAAGAGGTTGAAGAACAAATGAAGGGTTTCGATAAACTAGCTAAAGCACTGCAATGGTGTTTTGAACCCGATATACAAAAGGTAGCAATGTATGCTTTTAGTATGAAAACTTTAAACGAAGTCAAGAGGAAGTAAACTATATGATGGAATTAACTAGAACTGCATGAAGAGAAATAAAGACTTATGTCCAACGGTGTATGCATCAGAGTTATAGAAAATTTAAGTCTTCTCCTAGAGCATGTTAGAAAATCAGGCGCCGAAGTTATGTTTATAACTAAAGACGACTACAAGCTTTACTTACGCCTCAAGAGTGAAGTCATGTTTGCTGCTAAGGATATCATTAGAGATGTCGAATTAGATTCAATACATCAACGAGCAGCTAGTGTGACATTGCTTACACACAAATCATAGTCCAGATCCAGATTTACTGGTTAGAACCTCAGGTGAAGTTAGATTCAGTGATTTTTACTGTGGAAAATATGGAATACGAATGTTTGATTTGCTGAAGTGTTGTGGCCAGGTTTTTTCTATTTGGCACCTATTAGCTTAAGTTTTTCAATATCAACGATGTTGCAAAGATATAGAAAAATAATAAGAAACCATAGTCAAGCATAGTATGCGGATAAAACATTTTTCAGTATTTAGATGAAACGGGATTAAATCAGAAAGAACTGTATGCTAAGCAGTCATTTATATTTATTTTTTGTGCCCTATTAAAATAAATGAATAAAAATATTACTGGGGAAGTTGAGGGCGTATGGATTTGTGGTGATCTTTTGTCATGGTTTAAGTTGTATTTAACAAATCGCATCCAAATAATAGGTGATCAACATCAATACATGTTATCCGTTATTTGCGGATGACCCGAAACTGTTTGTTTCAGTGTCCGTAATCTCCAACTGCGTAAAAATTCAGGTCAGATTTGACCTGCGTGGTTGTATGGTGCAAAGAAAACTACAACTGTTGTTGAATACAGCCAAGTGCAATGTTAGTAAATTTTCAAGAGAGAAGAACGACCAGTTAAATTACGCATATGCCATTGAAGGTGAAGTCCTGTGAATCCTTCAAAATTTATCAGAAACTGTGAAATAAACAAGGCGCACATCACCAGACATGGGGATTGTTTGTCGGGGCCGGCGCACAGAACCGCCCTTTATGAGAAGTCTCCTCCTTACACGTGCATAAGGACTTATAATAGACTTCCCCGTTCGATCAGGAATATAGGCACTGACACTCGTTTTAAATCTGTGATAAAGAATTTCTTTCTAAAAAACTGTTTTTATAGTACAAATGAATTTTTTACTTCAAATTTTAGTGATTTTTCTTAGATGCAAAAATGTATTGTATTTGACTTTAATTTTTTCATTTTTGTTGACCATGTCTTTTTACAGGCAATAAAGAGCATTACTAAGTGATTAGTCGCGTTTATAAGATAAAAGATTTGGGAATTTGACCCCGAATTGAGATTTCATAGCAAAGTTAGTAGACTACGCGGTTTCGTTCAGCTTCAAACTCCTGTCTTTACCAGCATTATGGGTATCTTAACTTCATATAACAATTTTGTACGTTCCATTTGGGAATATGGCTCCATTATTTGGAATCCACTTATTATTTCTGACACTGCTCAATTCGAAGGAATTCTACGCAAATTTGTGAATTACGTCACCTATAAACTGAATATTTCAAAAAATGATTATAACTAAAGAGAATCTCGTAAACTATTTTCGAGAGCCATAATCTTCATAAAATAAACCTTCTTTTATTTCCTTAAGGTTCCTCTTCTTCTCCTCATCTTCCTCGCCCATATTATACGTCCTCATAGTGCAAAATATCTAGGAAAGTGGGCACGCCAAATCGAAGTAACGATGAATCTTATAGTAATTGGCCAAACTCAGGATTATAGTTTCATTTCCATTCACCCCTCTCTCTCTCTCGTTTCCGTGCTAATTCGTGGTTCATTCTTGATCTCTATTCGTTTTCATCAACTTTTCCTGGTCCCAGTATTATCCTTAGTATTTTTCTTTCAGCTATTTTCAGTTTTTCCTCATCTTTTTTGGACATGCTCATGGTTTCTGCTGCGTATAATACGGTTGGTCTTATTATTGTCTTATAGAGGTTCATTTTTGTCTTTTTTGTTAAGATTTTGCTCTTTGGTAATTTTCTGTTGGCATAGAAAGCTCTATTTAGTGACATTACTTTTCCTTCAATTTAGGTTTCCTCGTCTCCACCAGCAGATATTCTCACACCCAAATATTTAAATTCTTCAATTGCTTCGAAATTGTTGTTATCTATTTAGACATATTTCTTTTCCAGTTCTTTTCCAAATCTCATTGTTTTTGTTTTATTTTCATTTGTATGTAGTCCCATAGTGTTTCCTTCTGTGACGATGATTTCCATCATCTTTTTCATTAGTGCCCTGTTTTTGTTATAATTACCACATCATCTGTATATGTCACTATCTGACCTCCTCTAGTTGTAAATGTTCCTTTGTCTATCGTCGCTAACACGTGTTCCAGCGCTACATTGAAAAGCGTGGCCGGCAGCGCATACCCTTGTCTGACACCTTTGTTAATTATGAACTCTTCTGTTTCTCCAAATTGTGTTTTCATGCTAATTGCAGTTCTTTTCATCTTCATCATTATTAATCTTCTCAATTTTTGTGTTCCTTTTAATTCCTTTAATGCCAGTAATAGCTGTGTTCTATTAATTGAGTCGAATGCTTGTCGAAAATCTATGAAAAGCATCTCCATTTCTAATTTGTATCCACGAGCCTTCTCAATTATTTGTTTTATTGTGTGAATTTTGCGAATCCGTATTAATAATAGTACATACATTATAGCACTTGGCCAGATACAGAAGCTGGTCATTCAATTCCATCAACTCCCTTGCTTTTCTTTATTTGTTTCGTTCTTATTCGATGTCCTTACCCATCTTCTTGACCACCCTCACATCCTGGAATGTTCTCGTGGAATGTTCGTAAATCAATCAGTCAATGTTGAGGTGACCGAACGAAGAAATCTTGTGTTTAATTTCCATTAACTTTCTTCTTCCCTTCTTCTTCTTCGTCCTGTCTTGTCTTATACCGTGAAGTATAAGGACACTGTATACGAGACATTGAGGTAGTGACGATTGTTCTTCAATAACTTCTTAACTACCTATGGTATAAATATTTTGACGCAACTTCTAAACTCTATAATCCTCCTATCTTTTCTTTGGATTTTCATTTATTTCAAAATTTCGGTCGTCCAAATAAAACTTTACGATTTTTTTCTCTTAAGAATGTCGCTTCTATCCCACTGTGCAGAAAGTCATTAGCTTATCGTACCTTTCTAACCAGTTTACTCCACGAAATCGGTGTCCTCAATGAAACCTACCACGTTGGTAATGGGGATCCAATGTGTTTAATTCTCACACTCTTCAGCCTCTAGCACTCAAAGAGAACATGTTAGGAAGTTTTCACTTCCATTAAACCGGCTTTATCGATAGGATCTTTCACGATTCCAACTTAAATGTGTGGATTTCTTGAGTGGAAAATTTTCCGATTTCTTGTGAAATAGGGCAAGATATTTGAAGGAAACGCATGGGGTATTACTCGAATTTGTGTCTGAAACGCTAGACAACTGCGTAGATGAGGTAATACATTAGATTCTAGATCTTTGGATTTCGGAAGTACATCCGCTGTTAATTAACTCATATTTTGGTAATTTTCTTCAATATATGTGCTGACGACCGAATTGCTAAATATCTTCGTGTTTAGTGCAAGTGAGTAGTTCAACTAAATCGCTGTGCTACAATGTTGGGTATTTTTGGATTTCATGATAACTTACTAGAAAGAGGAAACGAGAAATTTGCAAAATATTAATGTAATTCAGCGGCGTTTCTCGAACATACCAATCAATGCTAATTAAAAGCGAATTAGCTTTTGTATGTAGATCTTGTGTACGTTCTAATAACGTAGTTCAACTATCCATAGTGTAACTATTATGTCACCTGGTTATTTTTAAAACAAAAGATATATGTACGTACGTGTTAAATTAAACAACCAAAAAGGCTAATAATTTGACGTAATTTCGTACAGCTTATCAGATAAAAGTAATATTCACATTATATTGCCATTAGCAACATTTCGTCTGCGCCCAATTTGAATTAAAGACAATAAAGGTGTACAAATTAAAATAATAACAATCGAAAAGGTCATAGTACATGTACAATGTATATATGTACGCAATTTCCCCATCACATCGAGCGCACTCAACAGGTGTCTGCACCCAATGCTTTCGAAAGAATTATACCGGATACTTCACAACTTATGCGCCAAATTTGTTTATAAGATTATATGAGGAAAAAGCAAGTCAATGAGTATAACAGGAAATAAATTACCAACTCCTATAACAAAAGAAAGTGTACGGGTTACAGTATTTAGTATACCATTTTCGGAATTAGGGCCACAAAATACTTTACTTACACCTATTTTCATCAATGTTACCTCAAGAAAGTTTGAATTTGCTGACGAATAATTAATTATATCACGAAAAATATGTTGGGCGACTCGTTTCCACATTAAACATCCAAGTTCAGAACATTTTTGTTGATAAATCGACTCCTACACTTGAAAATCCATGAAATCACAATAATATCGTATTTTAAGTGGACATCAGAAAACCAGGATTGAAAACACTTTTCAAATGAGCTTAACACTTTATCTTTTTGCGTTTTCTTTATGAGGGATGACAATTTAGTTGTGGAAATTTCGAGTTCTCCAAAATCCACATGGTAAACGGAAAAAGTAGTTTATTTGAGTTTATATAGAAAATTACAAACTTTCGTACAGGTTTTGTAAGCGCGATTAATTCGAAAATGTTCTTACAAGTTTAGATACACTCATATATCTACGACGTTTTGCTGTTTATGTTGTCAACTTCCTCAGATTCTAAAGAGTTCTAAAGAATGAAACACGGTGAAAGTCTGACAAGAAATTGGGGAATTTGTACTGAATCAAAAGTTTAAATTAGCACACAGTTACAACCATTGACTTGAATTGTGATATTCGAAAAAAGAAGTTTTAGATAACTTTTGAGCAAAAAATAGTTTCCTTGTACAATTCCTATCTTCATAATGAATGTATTGGATACAAAACCAATATAAGTTTTTGCAATTATTGCTGCTGTGGCTAAAATCCTTATACGACCATAAATGTTGGAAACTAAGTTGTTTTCGCCAGAATGTTATTGCATTTTTCACAACATTCGATCTGAATTTGCAATATTCGATTTGAAAAATAAAAAATTATCTAATCCCCTTTAATTGACATTCGTGGGTTTTTACGAGTGCAGCCGATTAAAGCGGTTTCTTCCGGTTGTTACTGTTTCTCAAAATATCGCAATTTAAATCGCCAATTTCTTGAAAATCCGAATGCAAATGTCAAAGACAAAATCGCTTAATTCACGTTAGGAATTGGCAATTATATCAATTTGTCTGGGACGACGAGGCTATCTGCTACTAGAGCAAACTATTTTATAATTTTAAAAAGCATACACTTAAGAACTCCGAGCGTGCTTAATCTTGTTAATACCTATTGATCTAAGTGCCTATATATTTCGAAGCGAACCTTTAACTTAACCAAACAGAAATAATATCGCAATGAATCATACGAAAAAAGCAATAACAACAAAGGAAATCTCTCTGATAAGCGCAAGTAATTATAATATACTGCATGTCATCGAAACAATGAGAAAAATGTTTTATTACGTATCATATTGGTAGTAAGTCTGGCATTATGTAAGCGCGAAAACCGGAGGCGCGCGCGAATACGAATCGTGCATACTTACCTTAGCAAGCTTTACCTCGCGAATACTTCACGATCCCTTTCACGTTAACGACACGTCCCTTTCCGGCGAACTGGACATACTTTCATCGACGTCGTCTCCTATCGTATGCGTTTTTAATCAATCATTTCGTACGAACGAAGAGAAACAGGTAAACCGAATAGTAATAGAACACAATGCGAGCGCTCAAAGATCTGTTAAATTTCTACTGTGTACATGAACGCATTATCTGTTAACTAACACGGCTACCAAAGACATGCGCGGTAAGTTTTTAATGTGTATAACAACGTTGTTTGTTACGCGAACGTTTTCATTTTGAACCGAACTAAGCGACGTTCGTTAGATCCAAATCGTCGAGCTTTGGCGAGATATGACGCGGTAATAACGCCCGAGATCTTTGGCGGTCGATGGCCCTGACCCACAATTAAAGGATTTTCTATCGAAATAGAAGTCGGTTTCCTTCTTGCGTAATATGGGAGGCACGTGAATATCACGATTATAAAAAGTTCCACACTGTATGTTTAATTGGTAGACTATCCTCACCGGTGGCGAATCTTTCGTGATTAACGGAAGTGATTTCCCGAACAAATTGTATTTTGAATGGACCATAATGCTTCGAGGAAACAACTTTTGGTAATACTGTCTCCATATTTCAGAAATTTACCCAACATGAAGTTTCCAATAGGTTTCCACGCCTTGACTTTATGAGAATATCGTCCACCAAAATATCCATCCTTATTGTACCAGAACTAGCAGGAATCATTCCTCCTTTTCTTTTCCTTTCATCACTTCCCCTTCTACCAGCAAAATTAGGTTTAGAAAGTGCTGAGATATCAATCGGCAGCCGTGATGAAAACAATGTTGTTCGAGCTTTAGACGAATTAAAGACGAATGCTTGGAGAACATAATAATTGATAAGACTGTACCCATATTTCAGAAATGTACCCAACACGAACTTTCCGGTAGGTTTTCACGCCTTTACTTTATGAGAATGTCCTCCACCGAGGTTTCCAACCTTATTCTACCAGAACCAACAGGAAGCATTCCTCCTTTTCTTTTCTTTTCATAACTTCCCCGTCCATCAGCAAGATTATGTTTAGAAGATGTTAATATATCAATCAGCAGCCATGATCAAAATAATGTTAATTGAGCTTAAGACGAATTAAAGAAGAATGGAATTACTGCTTTACTGTTTATGATATCAATAATGCTAACCATAGAAAGAAGTTACTGATAACTAGAAAACTTGGAGAAATTGATATATAGCTTACATTTCCAAGAGTCTGCCTGGAAAACTATTGGAGTGAAGAATTCAAATGAACTGATAGATACAAATCTAAAGGCTGCATACGTTTTAGCACAGGAAGGATATTATATTAGAGAAGAAAGATTGTATTCAAATCATCAATTGCGAGTTACAACTATCTCGACCACTTTGCAGAAATCTACTCCATAGCAAAAACCGAGATCAATGGATTAACCGAAACATTAGCTTGGTCATCTGGCGCCAAAAGATGTTATCATTAATGAAATGGCCCCTGGTCAAAGTCTTTAAGTGAAGATGAACAAGATATATACTGGACGGATACCAATGAAAAGATATGGAGCAGTGGATGATGCGGATGCAGGTGTAGCTTTCTTAGCTTCAGATGTTGCAAGTTACATCACCGGTGAAACAATAGTTGTAGAAGGTGGTCTAACTGATGAATTATAAACTAAACCATTTATAATTTAGTATTACATATGAAGTCGTTACATGCAAAATTTATAATAAACATAAAAATATTGGAACACAATAATTACTTCGACGCAAAGCTTTGAATTGCCCTAGTTTCGTGATATACCTGGGTGATTTCCCGAACAAATTGCATTTTAGATGGACCATAATACTTGGAGGAAATAATTTTTGATAATACTGTCTTCATATTTCAGAACTGTGCCCAACTTTAACTTCGCGATAGGTTTCCACGCCTTGACTTTATGAGAATGTCCTCCACCAAAGTCTCCAACCTTATCGTACGAGAACCAGCAAGAAGCAGTCTTCCTTTTCTTTTCTTTTCATCATTTCCCCTTCCATTAGCAACACCTGGTTCTATCCATGGTCAGCTAGTCTTTCTTTTGCCTCTTATATAATCTATCCTTCTTCCATCTTCGATACCGTGCTTTAGTTCTCCAATTTTGAATTTCTATCACTTAATGGATATAATACTTCACTAAATACTATGACCTGCCCAACGAGTTTCCAAACCTGCAGAGAGCGTGACCGACCAATGTGTTCAACCCTATTGTATTAGAACCAATATGAAGTATTCGTCCCTTTTCTTTTGTTTCTCTATTTCCAATTTTTTAGCCGCTCACTTAACTCGTGGCTAGTTAGCACCGTTTTTTACGGTTTGAACTATACGTATGGTATGTACTATCTCCTCAATTCTGCGTTGCAGTTCTCAGATTTGAAACTTCAAAGCTACTACTTTATAGCTAGTGGCGCAACTAAACAGTATGGGATCCCCGCTAAATCTTTAGGGTGGAGCTCTTATAAAATTAAACGCATTATCAATAATTATGAAAGTACTTTCTAAAACCATGGCTCCCGTGACATTTTGTGAGTTCTACGACCCTATGGTTACGCCAATGTTTATAACTAAAAGATGCCATCAAAGACAATGGCTTCCTCGATAAGTTTTTAAATCGTGAATTTATAGGGACGTGCTTTACCAACCACCACAATACCAGAACTAGTAGGACACATTCTTCTTTTCCTTTGTTTTCACTATTTCCCGTTCTTCTAAGCGTCCCTGACCTTATTCGTAGATGGTCAATTTCTCTTTTACTATGGAATTTCGATTTTTACTTAGGGTCAGTCCGAGGGACCTTTAACCATTTTACTCTTTTGGATGACTACTGCGATCGCGTAAGATTTGCACTTTCTCCTTTTTTGCAGTTTTTACCTCTAAAGAAATTGCAGCCCAGACTTTACACCATATTTTTATAATCTTCGCCTCGCTGTCTGAGCACATACAGCTCCAAGCCTCAGAGTCAATTCAATAGCCTTTTTGGTGACGATTCCAGAGCCTTTGCAGCGTTAAGAATCTATTGCTTCTAGCAGATGTTGACCTCGGACAATTGGGGCTGGGAAGCCTTACATATCTTTTCGTCTCATGGTAGTGTTAAAGTGTGTATTTTATTTTTACTTTTCATGAGTCTTTAATTTTGGTAATATCGAAGCTTGCTCCAAAAGTATCGTACCTTATGTTGACTTTGGCCAGCTCGTCGCCACAGAAGAGTACATCTTGGTCTAATACAGATTTTTAGACATACGACCAATTTTTTCACAACTTTTTATTCAAATATTGCGCGCTTTTGTAGAGAGTGGCTATTTCTGTTGAATGAACAGAGTATAGGAAATTTGTATACGATTTGAATAGGTAGTAAAACTGATTAAGAAATCCGTCTGACCATGTCGAGAATGGTTGCAGACAATCTGTTGGTGTTTGAAAACTGAAAAACCAGGTAAGCCAAAATGGTTGTCGCCAGTTTGAATTTCGCGCGCTCTACTATAGTGTTTTTCATAATCTTATATCGGTGATCAACCTGCTTGAGTTTGGTATTCTACTTGTACATGGGCGTTCCTTGGTTGGTGTCTGTTCGTATATTTTATTTGCTGTGTCCTATTTCTTTTTGCGTAAGTTATTTAAAGGTATTCCTTTAAAGTTGAACTACAACATATCTTTCAGTGTAAAGTGCCTTTCGCACAAGAACAAGCTTATATTATAAAAGGTCACTTTCGAAGTACACAGATGGCAACTATGCCTTGCAATCTTGTATCGACGAATTCCGTGAAGAATTACACTTTAGTTACCTTTTAATAAACTTGCATTTTAAATTTGTTACCATATCTGTTATACTTCATTCTACGCCGCTGAGAGGACTGCAGCTATGTTTATAATTTCGTGCAGTATAGCCACCTTAGATTGTTAAAACGGCGGCAAATTCAAACTGCCGACGAACATTTTGGCCCAGTTCAATTTTCTTGCGCATTTTTCATTTAAATACTGTAGTGTGTATTTATTAGTGATAAACAAATGTGGTCCTTCATTTCGGTGATGAAAATCGGTGCAAAATAACAGGTGAAGAAATCAAACACAACGTATGCCAACTGCATAACTTATACGTTCCACTCGTTTGTCAAACCTTAGTCATTAGCGATACTGATGAGCTTTATTTTCTAAGGACTCCACACTCAACATTTATCGAGTATCATACCATCTAGTTACGCCACTGCTGATCTCCCTTCAAGTTAGAAATCTCTAACAAATTCAGTAGTAAAAGTTCTAACTTTCCGTTTCCGACCGACTTCCGCCACGGTGTTTGCAGAATGCAACGGGTACAAAAAAACACCACATATGTAAGAACGCCTCATTGTTTACAATATTACACTTACGTAACTAAAATCGTTCAACTCATAAGAATAGTATTATTGTATATACATAGAAAAAAATTAATTGTAAATCAGCGGTGTAAATCGTTCGATTTACACGAAAGCAAGCCTCATGACTCGACGGCCGGTTCCAAAACCGCGCCGCTGTAAGCCAAATCCCAGTAATGTTCGACCTTGTGTTTCTTAAAATGCTCCCTGGCCATCTTCTCGGTGGGCACTATCTTGAATTTGATCTCGCCGAAGTTGCGTTGCTTGCTAGTTCCCTCCCACACGAGTACGCATTTGTTAGGGACTTCGTTACCATCCGGATCTTTCACTGTGTCTTCTTCCCATTTAACGCGATGTAACATTAATCTGTAAAAATTTTTATTTAGTACTGATTTAGTACAACTGATTAGCAAAGGGTCGCTGATACACTAGCAATTCGTTCCAATTTAATTCGTACCGTTTCAATTGACGCATGCGCAAATCCGTATGTCGCGAAATGGAACGGATAAAATTGGATCAAATCACGAATGTGTCAGAGGTCCTTAACGCTATATCACGTCAGTAAACTCTCCACAACAGAAATAATTAATTCTGGAAGACACAGTTGATGATAATGGCGTCATTGCTAACGAAACGCAGGCGTCGCAATTACCAAACAAATAACTGGTGAGGAGTTCACTGATGTGATCCAGTATCTGTAGGAGATTGATAATATTACCTTTTATACTTCTTCTGCTGTTTCGGACCACCTTCAACCACGACAACGCAACAATCGGGGTACAATACGACACATCCGCTCATAAATAATTGCTTTGCGTTGGTTTCGACTTTGAATTTCTTCGACGCGAGCTCGTGAAGATCCCTAATTCGATACACGCTTACATAAACACCGGTCGAAGTATCCTCTTTAATTTTCTTTATCTTCTTATCACGTTTCTGATCGGCCGTCAATCGCCTCGCGGCGTTAGCTTCCTCGTGAGCTTTCTGTCTTTTCGCCATCTGCTCCCTCACGTGAGCTTCGATCTTAGTGGGATCCTGAACAGCTTCCGTACCTAACACCCTCATCAAATTCGAAATGCGTAGTTTCGGTTCAGGCGGGGCTTCTAAGCCTAACCGGATTTTCTCTTGTTCTTCCTTCCACATCTCGCGACGATTCTGTCGGCGAAGTTTTTTACGTTCCTTCTTCGTTAAGAATACTGGCATATAAACAGGTTTTAATGGATCATCTGAAACAATTTGGATAGAAACAGGCGATTAATTTACTTGAATGATTCGGTAATGATTGTACAGTAACTAAACAAAGCGAGTTCTAAATCGGAAGTGACGTAATCTCAAGCTACAGCCGTGATACGCTGATGTATCGATCCCCCACCCCATCTGTACATTTTATTATATGAATAGCAAAATCTACTGCCCTCGATGTGACTAATGAGACAGCAGAGAGTGTACGCTGCTGCTTATTACTGTGGGCATTACGGAGCAGGTTTAGGCTAACATTATTGGCATTAACGAGTGGCCAAACCGTTGCTTTGCACGGCTTTCTTGGTCGCTACTCGAAGTCCAGGCTCCATATTGGTGTTGGAAAGATTTTACTGCTAAATACAATATGGATGTTGCCGATAAGGCCCCTGGTTGCTTTTGCTAACGCCCTAAAACTACAGACTTCATCACCATCATGGTCGTTGTACCACCTACTGGTAAGATTCTTATCGCTTACGACAACATGACTAGTATTGTTAACGCCCAAAAACCAGACTTTACCATAATCGTCGTTAGGTCACTCGTTGGAAGCGCCCTTATCGCTAAAGATAACATGACTGCTTCGTCTAGGCACTCGTTGTCAATAGTTGTACGACTTGAAACCACAAAATAAGCGATAGTCATCGGACTAGAGTGCAGCTATGTTTGTGCTGCTTCCCCGCGATAAAATTCGCTTTGATAATCTATTCTGTACGGACTCCCCACTACACAATTTTGAGTAAAATCTTATTGGATAATGATATATGTACATAAACCGATTTCATTGCCAGCCAAACACATATTCTACAATTAATCAAGAAAAATAGAAAAAAGAAGAAAGGAAGAAAACGGTAAAAGAGAACAAAACATCGAACGATTATCTAGTGTCACTTAGACGGTCGCCGTTTTCTGCCTCCCATTACCAAACTACATCTACCAGCAGAGGCATTCTCACGTACTATCACTGCAAGCTGCTTTCAGTCGAATCGATCTTACAGCACCGAAAGTTGATTCTCCAGCAGTAGTGGGGTTAAATTCACAGCATTTTAACACCAATCCCATAACTCTAGGCATAAATAAAAAATCAATACTTACATGGACAACGCATCTGGGTTGGGTGTTCAACTAAATTATTGATTACAGAATCCTTAGTAGCTATTTTTCCATTAACAACCGTATCTAGGTCATCAGCTAATATAACAGAATCCCACCATTCCATTTGTGGAATGTCCTCGATTAACCCTTCAGATTTAGCGATCAAAGCCAATTTAGTCGCTGATGATATTCCAGTTTTCTTTGCGATTTGGGAAATTTCATTTTGCAACTTCTCCAATTGTGCCTATAATTAAAATCGGCTGTAACAATCAATGTATAGTAAGAATACATCGCAAAAGTCATATAAATTACCTTCATCCGAAGTCTCTCGGCCATCTGCAAGAATTTTCCAGGCTCGTGGAATCTTAATGTTCTCTTATTCCTAAGTGCCGGTTTTATTCCAATGCGATTATCGAAGAATTTATTTTCAGTTGATTCCTCGGAAGTCTTGTCATGGAGCTGCGCTTTAAATTGTTCCCGCTTCTTAGCGCGGATATTAGCTTTCAGTGTTGGTGCCACTTGTGTTAGTTGTACAGCTTTCCCGGTCTTATCGACCGTTCTACCTTCTTCATCTAATATAAGTGGAGTGGGTTTATCCGGTACAACCGGCATTTGAATAATGACATTTCCTAAGATACCAGTTGAAAGTTTATTTTTAATCTGAGCTTGTAACTGGGCTATTTTACGCGCCTTATCAGCGTCGCCCCTATTCAACAATCCCATTGGAATACCGTAGATGCTAGGGGTGGTATGTTCGGTATCGACGATAGATTCACGTTATTATTCTTCGACGAGGGCAACACGTCCATGGTTTTTTTACGTTCCTCAATTTGTTTCTGAGCGTTCTCCATCATCTCCTTGATTTTGCTATTCGATACCTTACCTTTGTTAGAATCCGATTTATTATCTCTATCGGATTCGTAGTGTCTCGAACCGGACATCTTGGACCTCTTATGGTCACGGTCCCTGTCTCTTGTCTCATGATCTCTAGACTCATCGTGGATGCGTTTTTTCGCCTTGCCGTGTGCGCGATAGTCGTCTACCAAATCGAATATCTTATCCGCTATTCGTACCGCTTTTTTATTGTCCACATAAGAAGCTAGTTTATCAACGGTCTTCCTCCTGTCATAACCTGAATTCAAGCAATGAATACTACAATTTACTAAGGACGAATCGTTTAATCCGAGAACCTTGTAAACTGCCTTGTCGATCGATGGTTTTAGCTCTTCGAGTTCCTTTTTGATATATAGGCCATCGCGGCTAATAATTAATTAAATTTACCTGATTTATTTAGTAAACGAACAACAAACGTTACATGTTACGGCGGACACCATGAAAAGTCGCGTTGACACCAGACAAATCGAGAAAATCACATTAACTGTTATTTCAGCAACCACCTTGTTCTTTCAAAATCGAACTATTAAGTTTTTAATCGCAAGTGACTCTATTAGAACTCAATTAAACTTTAATTATGTGAGAATTGGCGTGATTTACATCGAACAGAATTTTGACTAGGAAACGAATTACATTTACAAACGATGAAATCGAGGAATATCACTGGTTCCAGAACGTGATATTTTATCTTTAACTCCAAGCTTTCACCTAATAATTATAAAAGAACATTGTTTTATATTTCAGATTATTCTTAATTACAATGCATAACAAACACATATTGGTAATTTTAGGGATAAATTATTATATTTAGCATATTCCAAACGATTCGACGCTTTCGCTAACGTGATACGTACTTCGCTGAGGTGGCGCCCCTAGAAATCAATAGTGCAAATATTCTTTTCTTCCATGTTGCCAAGCGTGCGCTTCTTTCTTTATATAGATGCCTCCTTTTTAAAAGAATTATTATTTTTCTTTTATAATTATGTAAGTAATAACAATAAATAATAATAAAAAGTATAAATTTAAGTTACGGTGCGAATTTCAATAGGATAATCAATTGATAAAGATATTTCCGTCAAGGCTTTTTATTTAATAAAAGTGCGTTGGTGCTTTCTTTCTAACTTACGGTTAAAAGCACATAGAAAATAATAATTTTTTTAAATACTTTGTTATGAAAACTGGTTGCCAAATTCTTTCTAATAATGTAATAAAAATATAAAAGAGATAGTTTCGATGTTAGTGTAGTACATATAAGAGATTAAACTTGACTATATGGAGATTCTCTATATAATAAAAGCGAATTACCCGATTCTTTCTAACTAATGATGAAATATAAAGAGGGACGATGTTGGTGTGGGGAATGCTACATGTATACCACTGGATACACGCGTGTTAGGATTGTTATACATAATGAAAGCTCATTGCCTCATCTTCTCTAATTAATAGCTGCAAATAGAGATAGCAAATATCGATATATAAACATAACTATACAATTCATCCTCTTCTATCTTACGGTGTAGAGGTGATTCTGCGTCCGTTTTCTATTCTGCTTCATTATGTGCATCGATAGATATAATGAAAGTTTATTGGCTTTCTCTTTTCAACTACCGATTGAAGACAGACAAGAAATGTTTTTTGATTCTTGAGAATTTTTGATGTTATCGACATGTCACATCGATGTTATAAACGATTAAACGTGACTACATAAGGGTTTGGTATTTAATAAGAGCGAATTTCCGGATTCTTTGTAACTACTGGTTAAATATAAAGAGTGAGGATGTCGCAGTACGAACGTTATATGCACGTATGTCACTGGATGTATCCTTACCAACATTATTATACATAATGAAAGGTAGTTGTCTTATCTTTTCTAACTAATAGTTACAAGTAGAGATAGCAAATATCGATAGATAGACATAACTATATATTATAATTCATCCTATTCTATCCTATACGGTGTAAAGGTAATTCTGCAGTGAGTTCTCCATTTTGTTCGTTTCTGTATTTAATTAAAGCGAATTTGCCAATTCTTTCTAACTAATGGTAAAAACAATATAAAGAAATTATCTCGATATTGGAATGTTACAAGCTATTAGATGCATTAATACCAAGGTTTCTATGCATGACAAAAGCTAATTGCGTGATTCTTTCTAACTAATGGCTGAATATAAGGATAATAAATATATTGTATGAAATAAAAATGTTCTGGGTTTCTTTTTCGAACTAGCGGCTAAAGACAAGGAAAAATGATGTTTTTGTGAATTAAATTCATCCTAGTTAGAAGTTAACAATAAACCAAAAAATGTTTAGATGTTACCGCACTATAAGAGATTAAACGTGACTGTATGAAGGCTTTTTTGCAAATAAATTCTAATGAATGGTTAAATGTGAGGCGATAGTTCGGCTCTGCCATACGAACATCCTTTTTCAGAATAGAACAAAAGTATTTTTATTTTTTCGAACAAGCAATTATGTAGAAAAATATACTAATCATATTGTAGTAAAATGTTGATTAAAAATTGATGAGGGAGGTTATCTGATGACTTAAAACAGCATAAAAAGATGAAAAGGAAAAGGAAGGAATAACAAACAGAAAAAATATCGACGAAGTAACTTCAGTAGTAGATAGATAGAATTTTGCCTTATTCCTCGAAAACCAATCAAAGAAGACGTTAAATCATGCGATTTCGAAGACTAATGCTGATCTTTAAAGGAATAACTGCGCAATGTCACTGTTGCATAGAAGATCACTTCCTTCTACTGAAACCAAACGTTCTCCAAAACCCAATGTCTTTGGATTTGTGTCAGAAGAAGGTAGTTAATGCACCACAATAATATAGACTGTAGCTGAAACACTAGCTTTATGTCCAAACGAATCCTTCTTTGCTACAAAGTGCATTTCATAATGCAAGTTTTTGTGGATGAATTAAAACGTCAAAAATCACGTATGTTTCATGATTTCTTCAGCGATTGTTCTGACCAATCTACTGAACGGCTTCCAATAAATTTGATGCATTTCTGTAATGCGTTTATGTTTATAAGATACCTAAACATTCTTTGCAAACACATTGCTACATTTTCCAAAATGGCAGCTTCTTGTGGTGTTAATCATGAAATATGATGATATTCCTCGAAGCTAAAACTATTTGAAATTGTAACATCGGATGTGTAACGTCTTTAGGTCAGATTCCATTTATACTAAAATTAAAGTGTCTGATTCTTTGCAACTAAAGCTTAACAATAAGGACAAACTGCACCTTCTACATCCTTCCCATGCAGTCTTCCTTCAGGTTTCTTTCTTCCATCGTTATCTGAGTGCCTCCATTCCATGATCTGCACACTTCGTCCTTTGTTTTTCATAGCCAGTGGTGACAACCGTTTTACCTCATTCCTCCTCATCTACCGTCCGTATTCATTCAAATTTAATCTTCTTCCAAAATATATCTTCGATACTTCATTTCCATGTCAAAACACCATTTTTGCCATTACTTCGCCTATTTTTTCCTTACTGCCACCTCATTAGGCACACGAACGATCATAAATGTCCCAAGAGTTTTCTTCTTTCTTTCTGATACTTCCTTCATTAATGGAGGATGGTGATCACGTCAGGGAACTGAGTATATGCACATGCACTTGTATCTATTCGTTTCTATTTTGTGCAGCTATTAAGGTATGGTTGATTGGAATATATTTTGCACCCCTTCCTTATTTAAGGGGCTTTCATAGCTTGGATAGGATATGGGAAGGGATAAATGGGTATTGGATGGAGATTTGGGTTTCTTCTTCCGTAAGGGTGTGTTGCACTGTCTGCCGCATTGAAGGCTGTAGACTTATTATGCCAATTAAATAATCCATCACATGGGTGTCTTTAGTTAAATCTACCATCTTACTAATGGGAATGTTTTTTTATCTCTTCTGGTTGTATTAACCAAGATTTGGGTTAAGACATGTTTTCTCCCTGGTATAGGGAATTGGGAATTGGGAATCAAGGCTCACAAGAGCAGGGCTCATCGCTGAAGTAGATCTGTCTCCTATCGAAACCCTAAAAGGACTTTGGTCTTCTGTAATACTATTTACAGTATTTTCTCTTAACTTATCCTGAACAAACTTGACAAATAATCTATTGCATGTATTCGCCTATTCCTCAAAGACGTCCTGGATCTGCGTGATTTCAATTCTTGTATTGCAAAGGAAATCTTTAGCTCTTAACACGTTGACTGGGCATTGACGCGTTTGCGCGTCATTGTGTTACCACTTGCTGTTCCGATGGGTTTAGTTAGCACTGAACGTGTTAAGAGATAATATTTTTGATATAGTTCATCAGTTGTATGATCATTAACGAAGAGACCCTCTAGAATCTACGTGAAGACGTTTTCCAGTGTTAGTGGAATCCCCCCAGGACCTGGAGCTCCATCATTTTTCATACGTTTTAAAGTTACCTCTACTTCATGAAGCTTTAATCGTTTTGAATCGTATCATTTTTCATTTAATTTCTTTTTCTGCAAGTAGAAATTACCACCTATTTGTACCTAGGATGTGATATTAGTAATTCACCTAATTTCTAACACAAATCATGTCTAGAGATTGCGTTAAAAGATACGATATCGTGGGTTGCTGCTCGCGCAAGCAAAAGCGACGATTGCGCAACGAAAAACTTAGCATAACTCAGATAATTATTATCAATCGACCAATCGCGAATTCCTCTTCTACAAATAGACGACCACATGTTCGCGCGCGGTATATTACTAATGCGCTACAACAATTACCGAATAAGGACATATAGCGCGAGTTTCTATTTGTTTTTCAGGGCTTTTCTTCGCCAACAACAAACGTTGACTGATCATTAAAATTACTGTCGGCGTGTTCCGATCGGACGACTTTAATGATCAGAGTGACATTTGAAAACGGAATTGAACTAGATATCCATATAGATAGCGGTCGTTCTTATAATAAACGTAAATGGTACTCCGCAGCCCGTTCGTTGTAAAACTAAGAAAATTACATAATTAAACGCGCGACGGACTCGAGTATTCCGCGTACGTCATATAAAAAGATCGCAATACGAATTCGTACTTTTTACGTCGCGTTTATACGCATAGGCAAATCGATTGTCGCAAGTTTATTATAAAACCATATTGCGATATGAATCATCGTTTTTAGCAACCTGCAACAATTACCAAATGTTAATAGTTCGGACTTTATAAAGAAGTTGATAATGGCGATGTTAGCGGACTACCTACGCTGCACTTAACGTGTTTTTTAGAAATCGCCGATCACCTACTACGCGGCGTATAAGGAATATGGGTAAAAGCGAATATACACCGAGGTTTATGCGAAAGAGAAATTATTGTAGTAAAGATTTCAATGTATGTATGCTGTTGTGATAATGTATCGAAGAAGATGGCACCACTTGTCCATACCTGGGACTTCCCACACCAAACACTAATTTTCCATTTAGCCAAACAACGGAAATTCGTATTCTGATAGGTGAAATATCCCATCATTCCCAAAGCAAATGTACCCCAGAACACCCGTATTATTCTAAAGCAACGCCTCGTTCGAACAGTAAATATTGGCCAGAATGCTCAGATTATACTGAAGAGATGCTTGAAGCTATCGACAGTCTCTTGAACAAATCCAACGTCAATTTAAAATGCCTTCATTTTAGTCCAATATTAGACTAATTGTGTTCTTGTACATATATTTTACCTGGAAGAACATAGTAGCATAATATCTTAGATAACATGCTACTATGTTCTTCCAATACAATACCTCTTCGTACTTTTAAGGGGCTATACCAGTGTGGCACTTTCAAAAATCGATTTTCTTTGCCTTTTCCGACAGTTTATACTTTCATCCTGTCAAAATTTCAAACTCTCCGAATGGCAGCCTTCTAAAGAGCAACCGCTCGCAGGTGTAAAATGCCCCATCTGCCTGGCGACGGAGCTTGCAGCTGACGTGTTGTTACCTGAATTTTTCGGAATCGTAAATGGTACATAATGAAGAGGGGCCACTATAGCGGGAGGGAACACTGTAGAGGAGACTCTATAGGGCCATCTGAAAACAGCGTTGCTATTTAAAAGGTATTCTGACGGCGTTCAACGCAGTTATTCTGGAAGGGTCTGTTTAGTTTACTCACAGTTGCAGTGTACAACTGCACAACAGAGCGAAAATGAGTAAAAGCAGTTCAAGTTCGAGCTCTCACGATACTGTTATCCATAGATCCAGAAGCAAGAACAGGAGAATTTCGGGAAATCGATACACGTATGAACAGTCCACCGAAAATACAAGTACAGCCGTTGAAAAACTGAGATGACGAAATTACAGTATTAAATTAGCACTTTAATTGTGTGCTAAATTGCAAGAAAGAGATCAAGCTTAATGAAGCAAGTTAACGGGGTTTAGGATTCAAAACTGCTGTCATGTGAATACGGTGTTTCATATGTGAATTCTGGATCGATGATTGGTAATACTTATGAAATAAATCGTCGTATAGTGTTTGTGATGCGACTTGTAGGCGTCGGTACCAATGGACTAAATCTATTTTGTGCCTTGATGGATCTTCTTTGATGCTTTGAAAATGTAATCAAAGCTGCTGAAACCAATGGAGTACATAAGAAGCCGTAACTGAGGGGAGCTAAAACCTCAGAGAATCAAGCTTCAGATATTAATTTGACAGTTTCCGGAGATGGCATATGGAAAAAACGCGGCCACACTTCACGTTGCGGTGTTACAACTCTTGCAGGTAAATTCAACAAAATAATCATCGATTCAATCGTAAAATCGACTTATTGTAAGAGTTGTGAAGTATGGGAAAAGAAAAAAGATACTCATCCTGAAGAATACGAAGAATGGCTTGAATGACATGACGATTGCGATGTGAATCAAGTTGGATCAGCTGGAACAATGGAGGTGGATAGTGTGAAGGAAATGTTTAGTCGCTCGATCTATCAATATGGAGCAAAATCTACCGGCTATATTGGCGATGGTGATAGTGCCACATATAAAGGTTTATTATACATGCATGTAGAAAAACTAGAATGCTACTTACATGTGAAAAAGAATGGGAATACGATGTCGCAATCTCAAACAACAAACCAAAAGTTTAGGAAGGAGTGGTAAGAATACCCTGAAGATAACTGACAAAGTTATTAATAAACTCCAGAAATAGTATGGATTGGCAATTACCAGGCATCAAGATAATGCTGATGAAATGTATCAAGAAATTTGGGCTACCTTGTATCATTTGTCTTCGACGAACGAAAATCCAAACCGCGGAAATTGTCCTGCAGCTGCGATTAGCTGGTGCTCATATCGCGCAAAGTTGAAGCATGATTACCTGTCACTTCACAAAGGCGTTACGAAAGCTTTGGAACCTATTTATACTGACGTGAGTTTAAGGGAATTACTAGAACAAAGGAGGGAACACGCAGAATAACAATGAAAGTTATAACATCTGGCACTTTGCTCCAAAGCACCTTCATAATGGAGTGAAAACGATCAAGCTCGCTAATTTCCCTGCTGTCTTAATATTTAGTGATGGTTTTCATGCTATTCTAAAAATGCTGCAACTAATGGGCGTCATCACCGGTCTTATTGGGAAAGAATATGCCATGGAGAAGATGACAGCCGAGTCAACCAGGTCATGAAGCATCCGCAAAGGGAAACGAACAGCTCGGAAAAGAGCTTCAGCCTCTCAGCAGGCATTATTCGAAGAAGAGGAGGGTCCATTGTATGGCCCAGGTATAGCTAATTAGCAGTTTTTAAATTTGCTGACATTGTAACTCGAAGAGCAATTATCCGATTGACTTGAAATTTGAACGGGGTACTCTTGAATATATTTACTCTACAATGACGTACGATATTTTTGATTGGATAAAAATTGGCGATTTGGCATTGAAAAAGACGACCATTCTATAGGCAAGAAAACAGACTTTTTTTCATAACTACGCCATTTTGTTAGATTTTGATATTTTTCAAAAATCCTACGTCATTGTATAGGAAAAACGTTCCAGCTTAACGACATTTCCCTATGAGAGTGGGCTAGTTACCAAAGCAACCATGGAACAACATAAATCTAGAAAGACAAACGTATTTCAGTAGAAATACTTAAGGAAGAAGAAGATTGACGAAAGGGAAAACCATCGGGGAGTAGACCACTTATCAAAATAATATTGGAACAAAAATCTGAAGAAACAAGAGTATTCCAGTAGAAACGCTTAAGGAATGGGGAAAATATTGGCGAAGAGAATTCATGCAAATCAAACACCAAGCAATTTGGAAGAGATGCTATTGTGCCTGATACTTACAGCACGTAGCAGAACCAGGTGCCTGAATGACCGGTGAATTGTTATTCTAAGCCGAAAATTTTCGACATATTGAAAGATTGTCCAAATTATCACCTGCCCCTCATCTTTAACTGCATCAGTTGTTTTAAGAAAATCATCCAGAGAGTGGACGACTCACCAAAATTACCTTGGAACAACAAAAATGTGGAAAGAATAACAAAAGTATTGCATTAGAAGTGCTTGAGGTAGAGGGAAAAAATTAGTGAAGAGATTTCACGTATACCAAATACCAAACAATTTGGGAGACGTCTTATTGTGCCTAATACCTAAGGTAGGTAACAGAACCAGGTGCAATGATCACCGAAGAATTGTTCTTCAAAGCTAAAACTTTTCAATGTATTGAAAGATTGTCCAATATATCGTTTGTCCTTCATCTTTAACAGCATCAGTTATTTTACGAAACCATTCAGAGACTGGACTACTCACCAAAATAAGCTTGGAACAACAAAAATATGGAAAAAACAAGAATATTGCAATAGAAATGCTTAGGAAAGAGGGAAAATTTGGCGAAGAGAATTCATGTGTACCAAACACAAAAGAATTTAGAAGAGGTCTTATTGTGCCTAATACTTAAGATAGATAACAGAACCAGGTGCAAGAATCACCGAATAATTGTTCTTCAAAGCTCAAAGTCTTCAACCTGTTGAAACTTTGTTCAATTTATCGCCTGTCCTTCATCCTTAACAGCACCAGTTGTTTTAGGAAAACCATCCATAGAGCTGAATACTTAGCAAGATAACCTTGAAACAACAAAACATTTTTAAAACGAAACCCCCTCGAGGAAGGGGGTAAGGATTAGCGCACAAAATTCATGTATACCAAATACCAAACAATTTGGAAGAGGCCTTATTGTGCCTGATACCTAATATAGGTAACAAAAGTAGGTGCAAGAATTACCAAACAGTTGTTCTTCAAAGCTGAAAACTTGCGACATATTGAAAGATTGTATAATTTATCGCCCGCGCCTCATTTTCAACAGGATTAGTTCTTTTAGGGAAACCATCCAGAGAGTGGACTACTTACCAAAATGGCCTCGGAACAACAAAAATATTGAAGGAACAAAGGATTGCTGTAAAAGGAACGGAAAGGAAGAAAATTTTGGCGAAGAGAATTCATATATACCAAACACCAAATAATTTGGAAAGGGTCTTATTGTGTCTAATACTTCAGATAGGTAACAGAATCAGGTGCAAGAATCATCGAAGAATAGTTCTTCAAAGCTAAAACCCTTCAACGTATTGAGACATCTTCCAATTTATCGCCTGTCCTTCATCTTTAACAGCATCAGTTGTTTTAGGAAACCATCCAGAGACTGAACTACTCACCAAAATAAGCTTGGAACAACAAAAATCTGAAGAAAACCAGAATATTGCAATAGAGGTGCTTAGGGAAGAGGGACAATTTGGCGAAGAGAATTCATGTGTATCAAACACAAAAGAATTTAGTAGAGGTCTTATTGTGCCTAATACTTAAGATAGATTTAGGTGAACCAGGTGTAAGGATCAACGAGGAATTGTTCTTCAAAACTCAACACTTTCGACATATTGAAACATTGTCCATTAATTTATTAACAGCATCCGTTGTTTTAGGAAAAGTATCCAGAGAGTACACTACTTACCAAAACTACAAAAATCTCGGAAATCAAAGTACTGCTGTAAAATTTAAAAAGGAAGGGGGAGAGATTGGCGAAGAGGATTCATGTACACCGAATACCAAACAATTTGGGAGAGGTCTTATTGTGCTTGATACTTAAAGTAGGTAACAGAACGAGGTGCAAGGATCACCGAAGAATTGTTCTTCAAAGCTGAAAACTTTCGACATATTAAAAGATTGTCCAATTTATCGCCAGCCCCTCATCTTTAACGCTCCCAGTTTTTCAACACAGAATTAAATCGAAAAACACGTCCAAAAATCTCATTGCACCATCCGTCTATACACCTTTATCTCGTACGGACCCCATTCAAGCGCATATGCATATATGTAAATACGTAATTTGTTTGTTTGTCCGAGATTGAATAGTTCCCGCAACAGCTCCTTATTTGTGAATGGAGGTCACATTGCGTGTAGGAGCAGCATAATAGTTCGCGTAGGTTAGCGCTTAATATATACCTACCTGACATCTCGCAGTCCTAATCGATATAAGCTGAAAGGACCGGACCGTCCTGCGGTCGAAGCGAAACGAGACATAAAAATAATTTATACATCGATCGTTCGTCATTCGTTTGCGTGATGGTACACGCTCCGAAAACAGTTTGAACATCTGGTGATTGCATTTCTTCGCCTTTCTTCTTATGTTTTCTTTTACGTACATACGTGCACGTTTCGGCACCGAAATTTATGGAGTCGTAGGTGTAAAAGGCGATTACAAGCACACTTAACTTACGTGGCCGGTAATTACACGCATTGAAATCCTCTTATTTTACGCGAGATCTTGTTAATTTTGTTACGTTATCTGGGTAAACATTGTGACGGAAAGACGTGGCGAAATGAGCATATGTTAAAGTTATGTGTCCACACACATACACACGGTTTTTGGGCTGAGTATTTTATGGTCCATTGTTTTATCGCTTGTTTGGTATCTTTTAGCTTTGTATTTTTAAATTCTTCTCACACGATTCCCACGGGATGTTGTGAAGGTCTTAGAAGTGAAAGCGAATTTACTTTTGTTTTTCGGAACAAATTTAAGTGTGGAGATGAAGGTTGAGGATCGCATCCATGATTACTTATGCAGTTGACTAATCGTTTGTACGAGGCTTGTCTTTCTAGTGTTGGTCGTGGCCATAAACTCAAATGAACGTATAGGTCTTATATAAAAATCGAACTGCAACCCAGAACTCATAGAAATTCATCAGAAAGGAATACACCAAGAAAAAATTATCGCAGCAATAGCAAGATTAAGAAAGGGCAAGTTGACCCAGTACGACTGGCAAAATGATGAAAGACGTGGGTTACAAAAGGAATTAAACTGTCAACGCAAATCTGTAACAGAACCATGGCACGAAGGTAAAATATACAAGGCTCTGAAGACAGCGTTATCTTCAACATATTCAAAAAAGGTAATGGGATAACGTGCCAGAATTATCGCGGTATGACTTTGTCACCTGGTCCACGCAGTTTCCGCCAAAAATAGAAAAGCACGTAACAAACAGAAATCTGCTTACACAAACCTTAAGCAGCTATTCCTCTGTTGACCTACGTGGCTTTCGGACTAGCTACAGAGAAGACCTCAAAAGGGGCGATATTTCCAAAACAGTGTCAGAAGGACATGCCTCATGCAAGAGCTACAACAGACGAAAAGATTATCAACAAGTTCTTTGATCAGTTGGAGGTAAAACTGGAACAAATTTCCCCATGTAATATCTGGAACTATGATGAGACTAATTTGGTCGATGATCCAGGACTTAAGTTATTTCCAGACGAGGAACGAAGTACCCAGAAAAGGTTGATAACAAAACGGCAGCCATACGGTAACCACAACGATATTCGTAACGGTAATTGTAGTTTAGACCAAAAAGGATGAGTTTGTTATCCTTCCGTTCCATGTGTGCAATCGTAGTTTTTAATCCGGTTTAAGAAAATCGATAGTTACCTCCAGAATCTTCACTAAACCTCTGAGTTTCAACCAATGAAGAGGTTTCCTAAGAAAACTTGAATAGTGAACACTACCACCTGTTCCATGAGAACGTAGATTTCAGATTTCATACCCACATCTCGATATTTCCAAAGCGGAAATGAGTCCGAATGGAGGATGTTTAAAAATCGGAACTTAACTTAGCAAAATACCCGGAAGGAACGCAAAATCCGATGCAACTAAAATTATCACAATTAACCAAATAGAAAAAGGTACGATACCGTGTAATGAAACGATGTAGTACAAAATGGCCTTGTGTGCTTTCGGAACGGCCCTAATGTACAATTCCATATTTCACCACAGACTGAAATCATGTGTAGTATTGTGCCTTTAAAATATTCCGATGGCAAAATTTTGATAATATTTTCAGAGCAAAACGTACTCTTGCTAATCTGCTGGATAAATAACTAATATGTTCTTTCCAATTTAATTATCTATGGTAAGGGCCAATTGCATCCACCCAGGTATACCTGTTCTAACGAATTTTTCTTACCAAAAATAATAACTTTTGTTTTGTCGTAATTTATATTCAGTAAGGCAGAAGTAACGAGTACAACGTAACATGCAAACTGCAGAAGTAACAACGTGTTGAACTTTCGGGGAGGTCAAGGTGAAAAGACGTAATTTTGCTAATATCGTTTATTGCAGCTACAGAGTTTTCGCCCTCAGATTAAGGGCGTCCTCAGTGTAAGCAACCGTGATATTAAGATCCCCACAAATTACTTGGAAAATCCATAGTGAAAACAAGAAAAGCAATGAATTTGGAAATCCTTAAATTTAAAAGTTGAGGGAAACTCTAACCTCCCCGCGGCTGACAGACTTAAAGTCTGATTTTCCAAGTGATTTGTGGGGATCTTAATATCACGGTTGCCTACACTGAGGATGTCCTTAATCTGAGGGCGAAAATTCTGTAGTTGCAATAAGCAATAGAAAAATTTAGGTCTTTTCACATTGACCATAATTTATTATTTAAAGTCCATTGCTAAATACATCTGAAACCTGCTCCAAAATTATAATTTATTTCTCGGTTTGTTCAGTTATTGAAACATTAGTATCTGAGTAAACTGAAGATGCTAGTTTTGATGATAATCTTGAAAGATTTTCACTCTAGGTAACGTCAGTATTCAGATATAAACCAATGAATTTTTTTCCCTTGTTTATTAAAACCAATAGTTTTCGAATTGTCAGCGTTTAATTTGAGGTAATCATCTAAAAACCAGATGTCACAGGTGGCAATTACTTTCTTCATCTGCCTCTTTTCCTCACCAACACTGAGGTACCACCTGCATATAGGCAAACCTTTCAATCTACGTTTATAGGTAAATCGAAGGTAAATAAGTGGTTCTAGGACGCATCCCTGGAGAACTCCACGTTGAACAAGGAGCGAACATTCTTTATTATACACAAACTAGGTGACCCGGCAAACTTCGTTTTGCCCAAAATTTTTTTCGACGTTTCTTTTTCCTAAATCTTCGCGTAGCAATTACGAACAAACCCGCAGAAGGAAGTATCCAATTGGATCCAGTCGTTTTCAAGTTTTAAGTATCTGAACAAACCACGATCAATTTATATACATATATACAGATTGATTTCTTTCACAGAGGTACGATTTAAATACCTCAAGTTGTGTCTTTTGTACTCCATAAAATTCAAATCTTTTAACTAACATAGGTGTAGTGTGGTAGAGTGTGTTGAAAGCTCTAATAAGATCAGGCAGGTTAATTTGAACCTGTTGTTGTTCATCCCATGCTGCAAACATGGCGATTTTATGATAGTCATATTGATGTTGCTAAAAGAAATTATTTTTATTAAATTTCTTCCCAGGTCGATATCCTATCAACTGCTCAAAAACAAAAGACGGCAAATGCTGATATCTGTGGATAGCGGAGTTGGAAGTTTCTAACATCATCTGGATCAACTTTTCTTTGTGAGAAGAATCTGGTGTTTTCCGGATGCAACATGAAGGTGGTACCAAATCTTTTCCGTATCGTCGTAGTTTGTGACGATATCGTGTTCGATAAGACACTTCAGGATTACACAAATTTACTGGCTTTGGCATTTCTCCATTATGTATAGACCCTTTGACATAAACCAACTTTGCTCGCATCAGATCCATAATCTGCGCCTGGTATGGGAACTTATTTGTTACACTTTGTTGGTGATAACGGATTAAAGCCAGAGGAGCAAAGCAAAAAGCTCGAAAGTACGGGTTCTCATGTAAGTCGAAATGATCAGAAGCCTAGATATATGAGAAGGGTGAAATTTGGAACCAATAGATTGGCGAGGGAAAACTACGAAGTATTGGGTTCGTTCCAACATAGCAAGAAACCAGTTTGTCAATCATCGGGTACATGCGCAAAGCAAATTTGGCGTTCTAAATAAAACCCGACGATTGACAAACTGGTTTTGTGATGTGTTGGAACGAATCTGTTGTAAACGGGAACGAAAGACGAGCAAGTTAAGAGAAAGAAAATGCGGCGGAAAAATGTGGGAAGAAAACCCATAAAATTCAACTCAAGTTTAACTTCATATGGACTTGGTTGGTAGTTTCTTTTCCCTCTGTAGAAACTATGACAGAACTCTAGTTTTCTTCTGTAGGCGTCTTGGAATAGGAAGAACACCTTTTGTACCGAATTCTACTCATGGGAACACGAATTAACGATAACCGTTGCCTCTATGGTTTCCTGCAAAAGTCATCTTTCTAATAAATTAGGACAAAATCTTCCTGAACGCTGTCCTTTTTTTCCAAAATATTCCACCTACTTTCGCTAGCATCACATTCCTTTAAAGGATTAAGAAATAAACGACGTGCTACGCTGAATTTAGTATCATTAATACTACCCGAGATAACTTAATATTCTTTCAAGGAAAACCGACATCGAGCCGTGTCCTTCTGAAGCCCACGCGAGCTCGATTTCGCCTGACTTCTTAATAACAGAAGGTTGATTGGAATCGACTGTATAATCGCGATCGTTTACGATTTGTGTTTCTAGACGTTTCGTTCATGTTTACTGTACATTACGGTTTTCTTGTAGTTGGCTTGTCTATGTTAATCGCGCAACCTACGGTGACATATGTCTCTATTCATAGTACGCAGTTACTCATGAACGGTCGTTATTCACCCTTGAAAGTGCGATTTGTTCGAAAAGAAATGTAATAACGAGCGCGTCTATTTTTAAAAGTTGTGTCATTAAATACATAGACGGGCTTTCTATTGGTGAAAGGTGTCGAGAGTTTTCATAATTTTGCATCGCTTGTAGAGAATTCTCCTGTAGTACACATAGTGTATCGTAAGCTTAACCATGTTGATCTCACAAATTTGGTTGTCTCCATCCATGAGAGTCTGATGTCCTATTCTATGTTTTTCTCTGTACTTAGACCCACCCTATCTTCCACAATGTTGATTATAGATTGGATTTAAAATTATACGTACAGAAATAGGCACACTAAAATGTCAGAAAAAAGAGACATTTTATTTACCATGTTAATAAAAGCTTATAGCAACAGTATGGTAATCAATTTTATTTTCGATTCACACAATCGGGAGAACACAGGTCCATGATATAATTAAACAAAATGCAGAGTTTCAACAATGTTTGAAGAAAATGTTAATCTAGAACAGAAAAAGAAAGTTTCCAAAAACTGAAGGCCTGGCAGCTGGAGCACAGCTGGTTCGGTACAGTCAGAAATGTACCATCTCCCATTATCTGGACCAGTAATAAAGGAAAATTGTTAGAACTAGAACCCAGTAATGGAAAAGGGAATGAGTTAGGTAAAAACAAAACAAAATAAAAGCGGGGCAAATGTCAGAATAGAAGTAAAATTGAAGGTAATATGGAACCAAAAGGAAGATGAAATAGGAATAGGAACATGGATCGTACGAAGACGTACATACGAAGAAGGGGCACTAAAAATTTAGTAAACGTGATGGAAATGTGCAAATTGAGTCTATTATGTTTTTGGTTGTACTCTCGTTAAATATTCACATCAATCTTTTCTGGGGATTTTAGCAGAAAGACTATTAAATGGCACATATGTAATGTTAGTTTTTTTCCTTTTCTTCGCGCGTACCTCGATTTCTGTCGTTACACTTGTTGCTATTAATTAATCTTTGTTCGTGGCCCATTCTATGCAGCCAACAGCCCTACGTTATCGATCGCTTATCGATTTCCATTCTCACGGATAGAGGGAGCCTTCACGCCTGTTTTGGAGCGAAATTACGATACGTTTTCCGATTAACGTATTCGGCGGCTTTTCAATATAAGACCTTGGTGCAGTTCAGACGCTTGCTCCTCGAAGTGTTTTCCTCGAGAGATTATCCTTTGAAATCTCGGCACATTTGTGGATATTGTGGGAAAATACTTCTCGTTTCCGGTGCATCATTTTGGGATTGGATCGCCGAACCGGTGAATAGTGTTGATTGAGGATTGGAGGAGCTGATTAATTGAGTAACAGTTGCAGCGCGTGTTACAGCCGTAGCCATTTTGTGTTTCATCCCGTTCTAACGGTAAGAGGTTCACTTTATCCTTCTTGGTGATCGTATTCTTAGGTTTTTCTGTTTCTTTAGGAGCTTTAGTCCTGTCCGTTTAGTCTTGGCCGTTTTAATATTAGGATAGCGTAGGTTGATATCGTCGTAGTCTTAGGCTGTTGTACTATTGGACCGAATCTTGGTTTCGAGCCATTTGGAGTCATCTTCTTGGACAACGCTGTTATCTGGTCGCCAAATTTGCCAATCTACTGTCGTTCGACTGGACGTATTCGGTCATTTTATCGCATCTGGCCGACTGCTGGTGTCCTATATGGGGTGAAACTGCGTGTGCTCGATGCGCTACGCGCGCTTTGGGCGTATTTTTTTATTATAGAAACTTGTTTAGCATTTACTCAGAGCTCAATTCATAAATCAGCGAAGTATTTATCAATTCCGAGTAAATATTTAGTTATCGGGAGCGGTTCTCGCATGCTTCCCTTATCAATTATTTTATTTAAGTAGACTTGGTGAAACCACTGTAAACGATAGCGTTGGCCAAAGCAATCGGTAGACATAAATATATAGCGATTTGAATATCTTGTCGAATTGCGCTTGATAATATTGCTTTCCGTTGACTATTCAATAATTATTAAAGACCCGTTAACTCTCATGGTTCGCTTGTTTCTTGCGGTAGTTTTCTTTAATGCCGCACATCATTTCCCACCCGAGTTACTTGAATAACTTCGTGGATTCCTGTTTATCCGGGGTTTACAGGGTAAGTGTAAAACAGGTGGCGCCTTTAATGTACAGCTCTTTGGATTTATTTAATCCACTCCCTCGCCGACTAGCTGGCTGGTACCCTGAATGATAGCAAACTTCCTTCCTGGGGCGAAATCGGTAAGCTTTCTTTTGCCATTTTAAAATTAAAATTTCTCACTTTCGCGATTGAGTTCAGTCTTTAGTAATTAGATACGGAGGCGCTAATACACGACGTAACAGTAAGTTAGGAGAAACTTAGGAGAAACTCGAGAAGCCTTTGACCTCTTTGCTCCCACCGAATCTATGGTACCATAATGGCGTTCATGTGTCATCTTTTCTCAAGTCCCGGTAAATTATTGAAAGAAATTCGATTTGGTCGTTTGATGACGTTTCTCGTTGCTAGGATTAAAACAGATATTTATCCCACACATACCAAATCCAATGTCAGATGCATTACGTACAAAATCTTGCCTACCTTCATTCTTCCAAGCTTCCATTCATATCGCTCGGTCAGAGTGCATTGATTAGATTGCCATTCACAGGTAGCAGCTGGCAGTAAATTATTCGAATCGACCTTCGGCTCTCTTTTCGTTACCGCGATTACACGTGCTCATATAGTAAATACAGAGTTTCATTATTATTTAGTAAAGAATACCGATTAGAGCTAAACCTTGGCTAATTAACATACACACACACGCGCATGCAGAGATAGATGGGCGTATAGCCAATGGGCATAAAGATAATTAGCAATTACACGATATGAAAAGCGATATTTAGAAACACCCAACGCGCGTTCTGCCCACCTGTTGCTCCTTCCGTCTTTTTCTTCGCCGGGCGCGTTCGTCGATCGTTTTCTTTCTCTTTCGCTTTGTTTTTATTCCGGCCAGGCTTATATTATCGTTTCGCCTTTTTCTTCCAAAGTCGACTGCCGACTCTACTAATAAACCGGGCTTGCACGGCTAAAATTGGAAACTGCCCCGGCCCACAAAGTCGAGTCACCGCCGATACGGACACCCGGACTTATTGCTCCGATTAGGATATCGTCGTGGGTCGTGCTATTATATTTTTGTATTGCTCCGACAAGTTCGCAGGACTCGCAATGTCAATCGACATTGGCCAACTCACGCAAATCGTGAGGGGGTAGATGAAATATTTTGCCAGTACGGTAACGGTTTGAAATTGGATCTATTGTTCCTTTTTTCTTCTGTAGTCTGCAACTTCGTATGCTAAATATGAGTTTCTGCCATTTATCTTCGAAATTATTAACAAAACTCAGCGACTCCCAATTTGAAATTATTTGCTGCTTCCACTCACTTGTATCGCCGACTGTACATTCTGCGCACATACGTAAAAAAGAGTCTATTTTGCTCAATGACTCATCATCCGCAATCTAACCTGCGCCAATACACACGCAGATTTATAACTTCCTTTAAACGGCGATATCCGAGAAAAACAATTAATACTTTTTATTTTCTTGCATGCATGTATAAGTAGGTTTCGTTAAAAATAAACATCGGATAGTTATGGAGTTATGGCGCTTAAGTGATTTCTTCCTCCCTGTCTTCTGGCCTTTTAACACTAAGCATATGATCTCATTACGGATTATGTCAGAGAGCTCTTAAGAGAACGCGACTCTAATTAAACATGCACACATAAACACGCTTCTGATGTATTTATATATGTACATACATACATATGTACATAAATAGTAGTAAGCAAGTGTATGGAACTGTGCCTTTACCTTGACATAACAACCAATTGACATTTCGATGAAAAATCGAATGCATCCTGCGGTTGTTATGTCGTAAAATCGAACGTTGTACAGCACACGGAGAGTCGAGTAATGGTAATTTTGTTGTTTGATTAAATTTTTTTCCTGGGAATGAGTTTAGAAATAGAAACAGTTCTTGTTCTTCATGGTAAATACTTTCATTTACATTAGTTGAAAATTCGGTCCTTATGGCAAAGGTAAACGTGGATCTAACTGGGAAACACTTGGAGGTCATAACCAACATCCTCGGGATTTAAACCCCAAGGGATTGCTACACTTGTGGTAATACAACTGTCTCCGTTGTAAGGTTCATTATTATTACCGGGCCAAAATATGTGCCTTTTAGTCCTAAGAATCGTCTTTTCGATTCTCAGGTGATTGTAATCCATCCGTTCCAGCATGTGCTTTCTGAACACTTTAGGAATGACAATTTGGCCTTTTTGAAGATGACTAGTCGCTTTTATAGTTCCAAAATGACTTAATAACTTTGGGTAGTATGTTCTTTTGGTCTGGTCATCCTTCTTTAATTACTTCCTCCAGTTTTATTAACAACTTCGTCTTTGTTAGTTCTGCCACGCTTAAACATTCAATAAGGTTTAAATGCACTTCAATGTTAATGGTAGACTCATCTACTTCGCTCATTGTAGTACTCTGGGTAATGCATCGAGAAAAATGTAAATGACGTCCTGGCCTCGATATTTCACTTCCATATCACAAGTCTGTAATTTAATTCCTTGCCTTTGTAGTCGGAACGAGCACTTATCTCAAGGTTTCTTGAAAATTGTCTCCAAGGATGTGTGGTCAGTTTCCACTTTAACATATTTGCCATACAAGTATTGATGAAATCTTTATAACATCGAAATACTATTGCTTGCATTTCATTCTCAATTTGCACATAATTAAGTTGTATATTGTTTAGAGCTTTTGATGCATATTCTTATCGATAATCTGATTCTGTTAGAGACTAGGTAATGTAGTTGCATGCCTGAGCGTTCTACTTCATTAGATTATCAAGACGAATACACTTGTACACTGAGGATCTAAGACTCATGGTGCTGGAGAATAAACCTAGGAATGAGGATCAAAATATCTACTTCTACCTATATGAACTCTTATATTTTTATCGATAATCTGATTCTGTCAGAGGCGTGCTAATGTAGGTGGATGCCCGAGTGTACTTTATAAGATTATCAAGACGAATACACTTTGGAACTGAGGAAGCCAACATGAACAAGGATTTCAAAATTTGAAACAGATTTTAACAAGAAAGCTAGTTTTGCAATATGTATTTCAATCAAAAAGAAAAAGTAGTTCTTTTGGTAGACAGTTCTTACAAAGGTAACTGCACCCATTAGACACACGTAACAAACTTTGAACTATCTACCGAAAAACTATTTTTTCTTTTTCATTGAAATATTGCAAAACTAGCTTCCTCGTTAAATTCGTTTCAAATTTTGAAATGCTTGTTCACGTTGGCTTGCTCAGTCCCATAGTGTATTCGTCTTGATAATATAACGAAGTACAACGCTCAGGCATCGAACTATATTACCTCGCCTCTAACAGAATCAGATTATCGATAAGAATATGAGAGTTCATCTAGGTAGAAGTAGATATTTTGGCGTGATCGTTATTCATAGGTTTACTCTCCAGCACCATGACTCTTAGATCTAGAAGAAGGATGCTCTTGTCACTACGCCATAGGCAATCGAAACTCGATTTCAGAATCAAAAGGAAGCTATACACCAGCTACGTACCTATCATCACCTACGGAGCACTTTCCTGAGGCATTCCTGCTAGATCCCGCACGAATCCCCGGTTCGTGATGCAAAATAGAATGCTATTGTGATAGTAGACTCAGACCTTGCCATTACAAAAGAATGAAGACCTACAGAACTTGGAAACTTGGGCAAGAAGAAACGGATACCATCGCCCTGATCCAATCGATCGCACATTCCAATCTTGCGGTCCGATTAACGAATCCTAAACCAGCAAAAACGGAAGATCCACGTAACAAGTTGTGCTTTTACTCCAGAAATAGAGCAGTGACATGGTAAGATCCTATTAATATGTCCGAAAATCATTACTAGTTAGTAATAATTTGCCTAGTTAGTATAGATTGAGGTGAAAGCTCCTAGCGTTTTGTTATATGTAACTTCCTAGGCGTGTTATTGGAATCAATCTTTGATATATACCGCGCTGTTACGGACTATTTTCTGCCCTACAATATTGCACCATTCATTTTTACTGAACTCCGTTTTTCCCTCTTTTTTATTTAAGGAAAATCGATGAGATGTTGAAGGAACAATTTCGCACAATTTCAAATTAGGAAAATACGTTGCTGAGATACTTCGACAACTTAATCAAGTGTGGGACCCCCAATAGCGTTGCAGAAAGCACCTTGCGTTATTGACTTCAGAAAGTCATGTCTTTTAGCGTTGATGAGTCCCGGAGTGGCCAACCTACCAATACCTATCCAAGATGACATTTTGAAACCCACAGTTGAAGCTGATCCATCCCAAACCGTTCGAGGTATTGTCGAATAAGTTAGCACTATGCCGTTAAGGATTATTTAAAGCGAATCTAAAAATTAAACAAGCACAAAAATAGGGTGTTCCACGGTGTGTACCATCAGAACTTGTCACGTTTGAAACTTTGTATATATTTGCTTTGCGCAAATGCATCTTTGGATCGAAATATTTCTTGTGATAAATAGTGAAAATAGACAAAGCAGAGCCCCTAAACACTTTCCAAACATCAAAATTCATACAAAAGGAGACCATGGTTACAATATGGTGGCCAACGTCATCCATTATAAGTTTATGAAAACAGGTCAAACCACTATAGCAGAAACCTATTGTTAGGAAATTGAGTAAATGTATTGAAAATTAAGCCAACAACAGTCGCCACTGGTCAATAGAAGAGGTCCAATCCTATTGCACGATAACGCCTGACCACGTGTTTCGCAGATCACCGTAGGCAACTTTTCTATAATCTTCTGTATAGCTGAGTTAAAAACGAAAGGACTGGGGGAATCTTCTTATCTTATTCCTCTGTGTTTTTTTTTGTACATATTCAGTTACTACCAGCCCCACTTTATATTGGTTTTGCATTGTTAGGTAACAACTGATGTCAATAGAATTAATTGTTGATTTACTCTTTTTTCTTTTAGTATTTTGAGTATCGATGAGACGGAGTCGGCGGAATGCCTTAATCATGTCCACGAAGCAGTGGTAGGCCGATTGGTGGAGTTCTATAGATTTTTCCATTATTTGTTTGACGATAAAGATGGCATCAATGGTGAATTGGTTTTTCTTGAAATCCGGTTTTCGTCTCTCAATTTCGGACAATTTTGCAAATCTTCTCGTTTGGTAAAGGTTTCAGTAAAGGCTAAAATCTAACATTCTTAAATCTTTTGTCCTTCGCGAAAAATCAGCTTACCCGCTGTGCACTGGACCGCCGCATGGAAGCCAGGTAGATAAAGTCGTGAAGTTGTCTTGAAAAACTGCATTCTTAGTTAAAGTTATGAGTACACAAAGTCAGAGTATAAAAATTCTGTCCCTAATAGAATTTATGATTCCGATTTATGCACTCAATCAAGCAACAGTATTTTTTGGACATCCATGAAGTGATGATGTCTATTATTTCATAATAGTTATTTCTAGGGAATTTGTTATATTAATAGATTTATACCAATGTCTAGCTTGGTTTCCGGGTTCGAACCGCGCCTGGTTTGGTGTGGGTGCCGACGTTTCGTCCACTATTGCAAGGGACATCTTCAGGTATTGCTCGTCGATGTTGATCGTGTTGCTGAGACTGAAGACTGACTTCAAGTGACAGCAACACGATCAACATCGACGAGCAGCCCTGAAGATGTCCCTCGCAATAGTGGATGAAACGTCGGCACCCACACCAAACCAGGCGCGGTTCGAACCCGGAAACCGGGATACACATTGTGATAGTGTAGCGTCCTAAATTATTTCTGCTTTTCTTTGTTGATATTCAGTTATTCTTCCCCGTTAGATTTTTCTTGTTTTATATAAAATATAGGCAAGACTATAACTAATAAAGAAAAAAACATGTCTGCAATCTTTAATATACGGAAGTTTCGTGACTGGAATTAATCAGGTATCACGCTATCATTCAGAGTTACTAATTGAACGATCAAATATATTCAGGTAAACATTTTCCTACGCAAAAGTGCATAGGCGTCAACACCCATCGTATGTGTTTCTATTTTATGTCACGCTATAAACGAAGAAATAAACGACATGTATCGGCGACGAGTATTCAACTAGCGTTTTATAGTTTGCAATATTGAAATTTAACCCGGTTGACCTTTAAGTATCCTATGTCAAAATGCCGCATTATCTGCAGAATAACGCGCGCCAAGAATAAATGGAAGTGGTAAGTGTGTCATGTCATAAACGTCGGAGATTTTAGAAAACGCTAAAAATAATGCGCCGACGGCTATGAATTACTAACCGGAAGAATTATACATTCTCGACGTGCTCTTCGGCAATTTATGAACTGAGAAATAGCTGAACGGATTTTTTAGTACCGTACTCGGCGAAGGTACTAGGGAACGAGTTTCCCCTTTGGTAATTAGAATCGAATATGATTAAGCTTGTTGGGAGTCTATTCATAGTTCTTAAGGAGTTAAATTGCTTAAAAAATATCCACGATTTTCAACACGTCCAAGATCTTATGAATCAGCAGTAATTTTACAATAAGATTTGCAGGTGTAGAGTTTTGAAAAATAGTATTTCCAAAAAATCGAAGAAATTATAACTACTCTGGGCAAACAGCGGTAATTACGAAATAAGTTACGACAGCCTACATATACATAGAACTACGCGCATGCAGCTAGATAAGGCGATGGGGAATCGGGGATGCCATTGTAACTTATTCCGTGATTGTGCGTTGTTACCGCTGCGCGCCCAGACTATTTATAACCACCCGAAAGAAGTATGAACCAGAGATCCATACAGTCTTGGTCTCGTATTGGTTCCATAAAGAATGAAAACGTCGCTACGGACAAACAACGCTCAAACTCTGTTACGTCGTGTGTTAGCGCCACCGTACTTAATTACTAAAAACTGAACTGAATCCCGAAAGGAAGAAATCTTAATTTTAAAACCGCAACAGAAAGCTTACCGATTTCGACCCAGGAAGGAAGTTTGCTATCACTCAGGGTGCCAGCCAGGCAAGATGTTACTCTCACCTTTACGTGGTTCTTGCTTAACAATAAATTATATTTTATTTTGATCCCTTTTCAAAATAAAATATAATTTATTGTTAAGCAGGAACCACGTAAAGGTGAGACTAAAAACCTTGCTTGGCTGGCACCCTGAGTGATAGCAAACTTCCTTCCTGGGGCGAAACACTACACCAACATCTACACTCCTAATGATACAGTAATAGGTATAAAAATTTAATTTATTGATCGAGAAGAGTTACAGTAGCCTCCCCTGCGCAAAAAGGCATGATCCGCCACTGTATATAACGGTTTGCGAGTTATATATTGACTTGCCTGCACCTTGAAACTATTTGTCAGCAATAGATCGAAAAACTGCCTCTAACAGAAAACAGTCTGGAGCGGCCATTCTGGCCTTAGTTGTTGTTCTCCTTCGCGTTGAAGTACTTTTTCAGGGACGTTCTTTCCCTTTCTGAAACCACTCTCGACCGACTCTAGTTATATCATATCCCAAAAGTGCGTATGTGTTACTTACTTTTTCTGTACCGTCAGGTCATCTTCCCTCCTTACTTTATTTTTAGTAGATTTTCACGAATTTTTAGACATGTTTGGAAGAAGTAATTCTGAACTCATTGCTTTACTCAAAGACGAAGTATAGAAGTTCTCCTGGCTTATGACTAAGGTTCGACAAACGCTGTTCTTTCAGCGAAGAAGACGCGCGTTTGTCGAACTTTACTTGTGACATAGCAAATTGCACTTAAATCTCAATTTCTATCTCGATCGACGTATTACATCATTCAATACGTATTCTACTTACGACTACATTCGTCCGCAATTTGCATTTTCTGCCCAGTATAGTCGGTTAGACTATAACGCGTTGCATGAATCTCTAACGCGATTTATAACGCAGTTACTCGATCTAAATATATCAAAAGTGCATGCGAACATGCAGGACATGCATATACATACATATGTACGCACAGGAAACATTCTGCCCGATACTTTAACGATTACTTTTATTACAGCGAATGTGCGAAACTATAAAAGCGCACTCCGATTCCGCAATTGTACGGTATATTTAGGCATATGCTTGTCATACGTATCTACATATGTGTTCTTGCAAATTGCCAGGGTATTTTTGAGAAATGAAAATGTTGTAAGATTAACGAGTCTGGACACGACAACGAGATTAGACTAAGTAGCGACGAATCATGGATTTATTTAACACTAGCTTATCCGTCGCGCATTGCTGCGATCTCAGAAGAAAAGAACTTAAAGGAAACGCGTTATGATAACATTCAATTTACATGGAGTCATTTTTATTGAAACTTTCATTAGTTATTATTTACATTCAATTGGATTAAATTTGTTTGTATACACGCGCGCCACCTATCGTAGGATACATGTACTATGCCAAAAACATGCGACACACGCCCGCCATCTATCGTAGGATCAGTATTACACGTATGGAGATTCGTGGCGTTTCTTTTTGGAAAACGATAATTAAATAAATTCATTTGGAATTCGTTGATGCCAGTATGCCATCAATCTTCGCGGGAGTGTACTCAACAATTTCCGAAAGTTTCATGGCGATCGGATGAATGGTGTAGTAATGCATAAAGGACACACAGATATACATTCGTTTATATATATATATATATAGATGAAGCGAACCCAACAAAACTTATACGTTTAGCGAGTTGATTGAAGAAAGCGGTTGCATCAACATTTGTCCCAAAAACTTATGTATCCAGTAGCTACGATTACTTTATAAAATTGAAGAACGATTAGTCATGATTTGTATATGGTACACCACCGTCTTCCAGGAAGAAGTATTTCACCATTCTTCGAAAAACTACCCCCAGGACGACGAATTTTCCTCAACCAAGACAATACGAGTCTACGCCACAGCTCAAACGGCAATTGAGTTTTTGGAGCAGCAAAAATCGAATTGGTAGATTATTCTCCGCACAGTCCCGACCCAAGTCCCAACGATTTTCTTACGGTCACCTAAAAACATCGCACAAAAGATCGTCGTTAGACAGTTCGAGACATTGTTGCCAAATTTGGAATCGAACAGGTCAGCGAACTTTGAGTGAGGAATTAGGGATGAGGCAAAATTGAAATGTAACAAAACAAATGCTAATCTTATTCTCTGTTGTTTCACTTTACCCTTTTCCGTTTTCTAATGTTTTCGACCCTTTTATCAGTTTCGTTATTCGTGAATTATCTGTTGATTTCGTTTTCCACTCAATAAGATGCTGTAAAATGGAATATAACAGTAACATTTTCAAAGCTATCTAGGTTATGTATGCTTGCCGAATTCAACTAATGCCAACATTTTGCCGCTTTCAACTGAAACTTTCCAGGTCACGTGGTGGACTACTTCCGGTTGTTCACTTAGTACCAAGAGTATGTTCCTCAAATATGGGAGTTATTAGTGCAAATTGTAATTGCGCGCAAGTCGTATGGTATGCTCTCTACGTTGTGATTTTGAATCTTTACGTAGGTTGAAATTTTTCGATATTGAAAATTAGGAGTTAGCTATGGAAGCTTCGAAGTATACGGTGTCCTTCTACCTTCTCATCAAAAGGTACCTGGAATTCCCCATTCAAACAAACCGCGCTTGAGATATTGTCAAAATCTTTTTTTATAGGTTGGTACATCAGTCATCTGGCGCTCAAGTATCAATTTGGGCGCCAACTGTTGGAACTTTATGCGTGATAGCTTTGTAAACAAGTCAGTATTTGTTGTATTCTGCGAATTTTACAATGTCGAATTTAGTTGAGCAAAGAGTTTGCCTGAAATTTTGTGTTTCTAACAAAATATCATGTGCTGAAGCGTTGAAAATGTTAACGGTAACCTACGGGGAATCGACAATGTCGAAAAGACAAGCAAACGAGTGGTACAAAGAGTTTAAAACCGGCCGTACGTTGGTTGATGATTGGCCTCGTTCGGATCATCCATCGACCAGTACCACTGACGAAAACATCGGAAAAGATATTGTCCTCGCAGATCATCGTGTGAGCATCGGGAAGATAGCGGAGCATTATGCACGATGTTTTGGGCATGAGACGAGTTAAAATGCGGCTTGTGCTGAGAGTGCTGAATTTGTTGGATGAATAGCATCTCATTGATCTCGCTAAAGAAATGCTTTCCTTGGGCCTAAATGTTATCGTCGGCATCATTACCGGTGACGAGACATCGGTGTATGAATATGACACCGAAACTAACCAACAATCATCAGAATGGCGTTTCGTAGAGGAGCCAAAACCAAAAAAAAAAAAAACGCCACAGAGTCGATCCAAGATCATGGCTTCGTTAACCGTTTCCTTTGATTGTCGCAGTGTGGTCCACTCCGAATTTCGTCCGCGAGGCTAGACAGTAAATGAGGAGTATTACGTGAGCGTATTAAAGCGTTTGAGGGTAAACGTTCGTCGCAAGAAACCAGAATTGTGGAGAAACAACTCGCGGTTCCTTCACCACGATAACGCACTGGCTCACGCATTTCAACTATAACGCGATTATTTGATCAAAAACAACGTTCATACCGTTTCGCAAGCTCCGTATGCCCCCTCCCCCGTGATATGGCTCCTTGTGACTTTTTCCTATTTCTATAACTCAAGTTACCACTTCGCGGAAGACGTTTGGAGACGATTGAGACGATAAAGGAGAATTCGCAGAAGGAGCTGAAGACGATTCCTAAATCCGCCTATGAAAAGTATTTTAAAGATTGAAGGAAGCATTGGAATACGTGCAATGGGCATTACTTTGAAGGGAATAAAATGAATTTCGAACAATAATTGAACCGTTTTCGTTTTATTGATAAATTCCAGGTACTTTTTGATCAGAAGGTAAACTTGTCAAGACAGTCAAGTGTTATTTTCAACGCAATAAGCCAAATTTACTGGGAGCGATATCTAAAGTGTCACTGGCTACGGCAGCTGTTCGTCGTGTGAGCATCTATCGGGATGATGTTCGGGGCGCAGGCAAATCTCAGCTAATAACTTATTGATTTTACCGGAGCCAACCGATTTTTGCAATAATTAAGGGTTAAACCCACATATATACATATATCAAATGCAAGTAAACTTTTCTCCACGACTTTAGTAAACAAGCAGATCAAAAACAGCAGATTACTACAAACGCAAATGGAAAATCGTGAGAAAAACAAGTCGATTATCGTCGTGAAACGCCTATAAATAACTCCACCATAACGATATCGATTTGAATATCGAGTGAAGGTGGTTGTCACTTTTCTCTCATATTTCACCTTTTTTTTCTGTTCTCCATCAGCAAATCGCAATCAAACGACTAAAATCCACGTCACCGACAGCGAATAGCCATGAGCTTTCCCTATTTGAGAATAGGACTCTGGCCGATCGATCTATCGTAGGTTGATCGCACCGATGACGCGATGGTGCGAACAGGAGCGACCGCGGTCCATAAGGTCAGCCCACGGAGGGACCATGTGGCGACCATAAGGAGAATGTCGTAGAAGCCGGTGCCACCGCGGTGTAGGCGCTGAAGTATATGCGTGCATTTCATTAGCGCAATCTAGACCGCGACATTTTTCACGTACATAAAAGATTGCAAAACGACGATCTTCGTATAAGACGTTATAAGTTATCATTTCTTATTTGAATGTTTTTCGAAATCGTTGGAAATACATATTTCGAAGCCGTATACTTAATTAAACTTCAATTAAAGTTTAAATGATGAGAATCAACTGAAAATACGAGGGCGGTTTGAAGGAAGCGCGACCTTTCGAGGTTGGCAACACTTTCACTACGGTGATTATGTTATTGGCTTCCGCCATGTTTATGATGTCCACTGTCAAAATGTCACATAAGTCTGACAGATGGGTGATGTTTTATACTGGTGCAAAGAAAACCGGTTTCGTTGTTATGTAAATATGGAAAAAGAAAGAATTCCGAATGGTAATTAAATATAAATTCTTACGTGTAAAAACAATTCAAAAAACGGAGGAAAAGTTACGTCAATATTATAGTGAATGTGCTCCGTTTCATGGAATACTTTGTAAGGCAGTTTTCTCCTTTGAAAAGTGGCCATATGAACACGGATGGTGCAGAACGTCAGGGACCGTCATTTAATATAATAATAATAATGATAATAATAATAATAATAATAATCCGTTTACTTGCCCAACAGATTCTACATCCATCAACAGGACGATATTAAAAAGAAAAGATTTAAATCGTACATACCTACAAAAACAATAATACCACTACAAAGAAATAACACGTTTTGGAAAGATTCAGAAGGCCGATAGATGGGTACCAGTAAGTTGAACAACGGGCAAATGGAAAAGCGCAAAGACACATTTGACATTTTGCAAAAAAATCATGGACAGACTCAGGCTCACCATCCACATCAGCCACAAGAACGAATCGCTTTGACAGAAAGACGATGCTCTGTGTTTGATGGGACCATAGGGGTGTGGTCTATTATGAGCTAATAAAACCTGGGGAAACGGTCAATAATAAACGTTATCAACAACAATTGACCAATTTGAACCGTTCAGTGTTTGAGAAAAGGCCAGAATATCGAAAGAGACAACACAAAGTTATTTATCTTCATGGCAATGCTCCATCACGTACAGCAAAACCGGTTCGCGACACGCTGGAAACATTAAGCTGGGAACTTCTATCACATATGGCTTATTCACAAGTCTTGGCTTCTTCTGATTACCACTTGTTTGTATTGATGGATTAGGCACTTGCTGAGCAACGCCTTGGTTCGTACGAAGATCTGAAAAAATGGCTCGATAAATGGTTCGCAGTAAAAGGAGAAGATGTTTACTAGCATGGTATTCACAAATTGCCCGAAAGATGGAAAAAATGTATAACAAGCGATGAAGCCTACTTTGAATAAATCACTTTTTATCATTCTTCCGAATTTAACTACCCAAAACCCAAAAGCTCAGGAGCGTCAATCTCGTTATGGAGTAAATTACAAAGTAATTGTTTGCTAAATTGAATCCTTCTGAAGTTCAGAGATGGAATACTAAAACAACTCAGTAAAGGTGAGACCGGACCAAGTTGTAAGTGCACCAGTATTAGAAAAAGACGCACAATTTTTTACTATAAAATCGAGTATGCTCCGACCAGAATCAGCGTATGTGATGTGAAGAATGCAGTTTGGTGTCAAATGAAACTGCCAGGTCCTTAATTTGCTCGCAACGGTCAAGATTAGCAGAACTAAGATTATATCGAACCAAGATAGAACTAGGTTTACGTGAATATGTCATAACCTTGCATTTAGAGATGCTTAAATTCAAGTTATTTGATACACACCGTTCATGAACTCTATCAAAATCGCTTTACAACTCTCTAACGCTGGAAATATGGCGGTAAATTTTGAGATCGTCAGCAAAGAGCAATTTTTCCAAACTGAAGGTAAATCATTAATGAATATGTTGAATAATAGGGGCCCCAGGTTGAAACCCGATGAAGCAACAAATGGATAGGAAGAAAAACCGTTGTAAGAAACTTACTGACGTCTATTACTCAAGTATGATGCCATAAAAGAAGTCAATGTGTTATGGAATCCTAGCGAATGCAACTTTGGGATGATAATAGAGTGATCAATCGATCAAAAGCTTTGGAAATATCGATATAAATTGCATTACTGGATCTACTCCAGAAATGGTTAATAAAATCTATGCCCTTGTAATTAAGGGTGGTCGATTGAAAGTACGTAAGATAGCTATTGAAGTGAATATTTCGACCGAACTTGTATGCGATATTTTGTATAAACGTTTAAATATGAAAAAGTTATCCGCGAGATGGGTGCCGCGCTGGCTTAATGCTGATCAAACGCATGCTCGCATTAGAATTAGAATGTTTGGCTATATCAAACATAATCCAACTTTTCCGTCGATACGTCATAGTAGAGGAAACCTGGATACACCATTATACTCTAGAAACAAAAATACAGTAGTAACTATGGAGTTTTTCCGAGAAGCGTGACCCCAAAACAGCAAAAACCGTTTTATTTTTAGCCAATAAGGTCATGGCCATAGTTTTTTTGGGATTCCAAAACTGTTATCTTTCTCGATTATTTACGAAAAGTAAAAACGATAACTGGCAAATATTAGGGTGATTTGCTGACATGTTTTGATGCCAACCTTAGGAAAATACGACAGCATTTGTTGAGAGTGAAAAGTGTTGTTCCATTACGATAATGCTCCCTCTCATCCGTCCATTGTTACTACAACAAAATTAGCCGAATTGCGTTACGATTTGCTGCTTCATCCGCCATATTCAACAAATCTGGTTCCCAGTGATTTCTTCTTGTTTTCAAATTTAAAAAGAGAGCATCGGTGGAAAGGAATTTTAGACAAATGAAGAGGCGATATCCGAGACAAATCCATATTTTGAAGTGTATCCGAAAGAGTGCTTTTTGGATGGTTTTAAAAATTGGAAACTAGCTGGGCTAAGTGTGTAGAATTAATAGGGAATTACGTTGAAAAATAATAATAAAATAATAATAATAAAAATAATAATAATTTTTTACAGTAAAATAACTTTTTGATTGAAAAGTCGGTCTTTCATCAAACCGCTGTGGTATCTATGAAATAAAATAAAACGCACACCCGCTGTATTGAGGGCGTATACATTATACTCTAATTAGCTCGAAATAAATTTTATTTATTACAAGCGCCTACATCGAGACTAATTTCTAAATAGCCACGTTATCTAGTTCGTTTGGAATTTTTTGGGTGTATTTCATCAAATTTATATAACGACTATCTTAATAGATCGTCAATTGACTTTAAGTGATTAAACTGTTTTTAATGTCATCAAGATACTTAATCCAATATGGTATCTAATTAAATTTTATTGTCTTTTGTTGAAGTATATCTGTACAAGGAGGGCCGCTTAGGATAGAGGTCTCTCCGACATTATACCGGTTTATCATCAATTAATTTGAACTAGATATAGCGGGTACTTGACGGCTTAAATAGAAACGTATTTTTCTACAGCGTGCATCGTAAGAAATTAATAGTAATACATTTCAAAGCTGTTGTTCTTCATAACAGTTCTGATTTCGTCGTTTATTGTTTGTAAGGAGAAATACTAAAGATGCAAAACTTTTTTCATGACATAATTAAAATTTTTACTGCAACTTTTTCGGAGATTACAGAATCCTCCCGTCGAACAAAAACAAAAGTGCTATATTCAGTTAGTTTATAGTTCATGATTTTGTTATAGTTCTTCTGGGAACAAAACATAGAAGATAAGTATATGTATATACAAGGAGCGCCTTTAAAGTTGTTACAAAAGTTAGGAAGGAAAAAATATGTTTGGAACAAACTGTTTTATTGCTTTTCAAAATATTCGCCTTTAAGATTTTTACTCTTTTACATGCGTACAAACCAATCTTCGAAAGATTTTTCTCACTCTGAAGTTGGTATTCGAAAAATCGTGGTTTTTGAAGTCTTCGACAGCTTCTTGAGGTACTGGAAATCGCTGTCCATGCATTTCTTGTTTGATATTCGGGAACAGAAAAGAATCGTTAGGTGATAAATCCGGTGAATACACGGGCAAAGAGACATTCATTCCGTGCTTTTCTCCTCGAAATAATCAATTGTTTGACGTGCTATGTGAGAGCCTGGCATTGTCATGACGCAGAATGATGCGACTTTTTCGGTTATTTTTCCTGATTTCGTCGATTCACTATCTGGCAAACAAACTGTTGTATACAAAATACTGCAAAGCGATTCTCAATGTTATTGATTTTGGCTTTTACTGAAATCGTAAAAAATCATCCAACGAAAACCTTGAAAACGTGAAATTTCCATTCTTTCACAAAATTTCTTTGTTTAAATGTTCACCGTTTACAAACTACTGTGTCCACTTCTGAGTTGCCATTGTTTTCACAATAGCAAATGTCAATTTTTACGAAAATAGTAATGACACATCTCAATATCGTCACTAAGTGGTCGTTTGTGAAAGGGTAAAAGGCGCCCCTCGTACATACGTCGCAGAGGACAGAAAAACAAGGTAGTATCATCAACTACATTGTATACATGGAAGAAATTAAGTGAAAGAAGAAAGCGTGGAAAAAATACGCCCAGACAAATAGCAATCATGATAAATTAGAATAAAGGGAAATCAGGAATACAGTAAAGAGAGAAAACACAAAAGAAATCGTGGGAAGACTTTTGGCGAAAAACAAAACGGAAACTACAAAGTGAATTAACAAAATGAAATCACTCAGGGGAGAAATGAGAAAACAAGAAGGATAAGAAACGAATCAAATCAACTGTCACTGGATAGACAAGATATTTTGGGAATATGGCGAGAATATTATTGCCAAAAGCTTATACTTTAAAGAGAAGATATACAGAGACGAGAAATACTGAATGACGGAGGACAACAAAAAGAAGAATGGATAAATGCGGATAAACTGGAGGACACATTCACTAAAACTAAACTAGGAGAGGCAACAGGAAATAATGACGGGTACATGGTAAAATATTGAGGAGAAGAAGTAAACGGGTGGCCACAACGAATACAGAGAAGGAACGGAACGGAAGGGCTTGACGCCCACGCCTAATAGGAGTAGTTCTTTGAGGATTGTTGAATCTAGGAAACTTTACTATGAGGAGTGACATAAGTACCACGTTTATGTTTTCTCCGAAAGAAGTCGGTACGTGTGGTAGGATATCTTGGTGGTATCGAGTAGTCTTGCGGCTGCTCTGAAGTTTTTCTCTGAGAGGGGATAGAAACTGATCCTGCGTCGGATGTTTAATCCTTGCAGAAATTAATTGCATCCTTTTCGAGACGTCTCGAGATTGTTCCAATCCATTTTGGGAAGTTCCCCCAATTGAGAGAGAGATTGTTCTCCGCGCCTCCTTGTCCCGTAGGTTCTTTGGGGATACCTTAGATAATGGAACGAAGTCGCCAGTAGTCCTTTTAGGGGTGGCCACAGGCAGATTGTTCCTTGGGAAGTTTCTTAGACTTCTTGGAATCGAATGTACGAGCGGAAGGCGATTTCAGAAGCCCAAGGAAAAGCAAGACGAAAAATTTTTCAAACATAGTCAATAGCAATAGATTATGAAACAAAATTAAGGAAAAGTGGTAACTAGCCTGGGCTGATGATAAAACCAAATAGAACTCAGCTGCTTGAAAATTCAAACAAAAATTAACAGAGCACGCTGCAATTCATGGCATCCTTCCTAGAAAATATATTTTGTTGTGAAAAATCCTTAAACAATTCATATTCAGTAGAGCAAGCCCACCTTTGCAAATCTAGGACGGTCCGAATTGAAGTGCTTTTTGTAATGAGAGCATTTCGCTGAAGCCCTCCAAAAGCAATCTGTACACATTTTTAAAATGTAAATAAAATGTAGTAGTCAATGCTCTACCGAAATTTTGTAAATGATTTTGCCTCCTCTTGCAAGCAAACGGCTCCAAACACACTTCTGGAACGTTCATGCCTTATAACTGGGGTCAACTCTACCACCTTTTAGATCAAATAGAAGATAAGTAGCTAAATAGGTCACGAAATATCCAGTCGAGAAAGCCCACCTTTGCAAATCTAAGGCGGTCAAAATCGAAGTGCTTTCTTTTACAATTAGAGCATTTTGCTGAAGAGTAGTAGCACTCCAAAAGCAACCTGTAGACATTTTCAAAATGTAAAGAAAATGTTTTTGGAGTAGTCAGCGTTCTACTAAAATTTTGTAAAGGACTTTGCCTCCTCTTGGAGGTAAACGATGCTTTTGGGCCGTTCTTGGCTTATAACGGGGGTCGTCCCTATCACTTTTGAGGTCAAATAGACGATAGGTGTCTAAATAGGTCACGGAATATACATATGCATCTAAATTTACTTATAATTCTGAAAAAAGGCAAGCGTTAGTGAGAGCAGATGAGCAGACTATTGAGGAAGAAAGCGCTGTCTTTGCTAGTACCAATATGTCCGCGTCGGAGCTGAAAAATGGCAGGAAACGTATTTTCCTTTGCGATTCTAGAAAATGTCCGAAGTTTCAAAAATGTTGATCGACACCTCCTTTCTTTTGAATTTAAATAATAGTCGATTTCTGCTTTTGAAATTCACTTTCAAAAATGTTAATTTTTCCGAGTTATATTTTCATTTCCTAAGTTTACACTACATTTTCTTTAAAATCGTCCAAAATGATTAATTTCCTAGCTAAACGGACCGAACGAAACATACGGTGACCTATCGGTAAATCACCGCTTGTCAAGACTGAATTCTTACCGAAATTCATGGAACTTTCTCCCAGTCCGAACAACTGTTTCTTTTCGCCCGTTTAGACGTCGTCGGTCGAGCTGCACGTATCGAAAAGATGACAATGGCGTGGCGTGGGTGTAACCGTTCTGACCGTGTGAAAGTTTCTCCGGCTAAAAATCGCCGCTGCCATTTACGGAGGATGACAGTCGCGTATTTATGCGCTTTTAATTTTCGTATTTAGGCGCCAGATGCTCGTCAAATCAATTGCGACGTGCAGTTTGCATAACGCAGGTTATGACTTGCGCACGTAATTAAGTAATATGGGACTTCTGTTACTGTTGTGTGTTGGAAATGGAAGTAGTTTTATGTAAATTTTCATTGTGGAAATGGTTTGTTATTAAATAAATGTGAGTTGCTTCATTTCTAGCCTAACACATAAGTTTCAATGTCCATCTCTTAATAAATTCTGACAAAAGATCATGCCAATGTATCATCTAGCCAAGTTCGGGCGGTTTTCGATGGAAATTTTTTAAAAAACCAGAAATACACTGTCATGCACCAAAGTAATTACCACCATAATCAATTGACCTTTTGCTAATGTGGCACCAATTTTTGTATGCCGATGTTATAGAAATGAACAGATTTTGGATAAAAGAAAATTGACGGATTGTATTTATTACGTCGTGTTGATTGCTTTTCGTGCCTCATTCAGTAGCCAAATTACAAGGAAAGGTGGCAAAACCTTAGCGAAATATGCGGAGAATAAGGACGACGTGGTAACATTTCCTAGCCAAATTTTCCCGAGTTACTCTTGCGGTAGGCGATCTAGGATTGTACCGTAAGAATAGTGCTTTCTTCGAATGATCAAAGAGCGCTTTTTCTGGGTGAGCGCTGCTTATGACGAGTTCAATCATCGCAGCAGTACTACATATTTCCAAAAACCCATAATGCATAATTCCTGCTTTGGTCAACTAAATACATAAAATCTTCTCGTCGGCGCAAGGAAGCGTTTGATGTGTGTGGTAGTTGATCTGTTGATGACTACCAAATGATACGAACGCTTACAATTAGAGGCACTATACCCACTTCTCATCGCAAGCTAACAACCGATCAAGGAGAACTGCATTTCCATTACGTGCAAGATTTGTCGAACGAATTGTAAGACGACTTAATTTTTTACCATATTCTACAATTCATGTGGGACGCATTTACTAAACCTCCACGTCGTTCCTAGCTGGTGAAAGTGCAATCGCTCACATCGAACGCTTCCGTAAGTACTAAGCAGGTCGTATTAGAATTTCTCTGGACAGGGGCTTCAAGGTCATGGTTGTTAACGATATTGGACCTCACAGAGCGTTTGTCGCATCTGTAAACTTGAAATCCCCTCCCCTCAAAAGCTTTTGAACGAATTCTGAGCTGTTCAATCACTTTCAGCATCATCATCACCAAATTGCCAGATATATTCTACGCGCGGCCTCAGTTTCTTTGGTGTCGAATAGCTACCAATAGAGTAACCAACCTCGAATTAAAGTTTCGCTCTTTGCCGTTTTAAATTATTTCAGAATATAGGAATTAAGCAATCGGTGTTAATAAATAATAGATTAATTAATTCATAATTAATAGTTATTGAATGCACCTGTCGAACACCAAATTGGAACTGAAGGACCAAGTTCCTTTCTTTTATGATTGGTGGTTCCTCTAAAACCTTTAGAGGTATTGGAAGAAGGTTAATAGGTGGATAGAACACGACGTCAATGAGATCGTTACTTGAATTTGGGATCAGAATTGTTTTAAAAATTCTTGGCTAGAAACAGTAGTGTCCAGTTCTTAGGACCATACTAAATACGTACCCCCATAATTCTGATTTCTTCAGCGGACGGTCAAAACCTATTGTTGGTAGGTTTGCAGTATTTGGAGGAATAACGGGAAGGAGAATTCCTTTGGATTCATTCTCCGAAAAAGGCGTTGGATATGAAGTTATAAGCACTACAAGCGGAGATACTCCCTTTAGAATCTGAGTGTCTGCCAAACGATCTACAGATTGAGATACGATTATTATGCAGCTCTCCAAGAAAACCGTGCAATCAGCTTGCAAAGCAGGCACATATTGTATATATTCTTCGATATCATTTATCACATTAGTTCACTTCGAAAATAATTATTACCAATCACTTCTCGAAGTCATATGATAGGGTAGGTTAAAACATTTTCTTTCACAAGTCCCTTTAGGAACAAGAGTCGTTTAATTTCGTGTGTGTCACCAGATTTAATTAAATAATTGTGTGTTGATGTAACGTCAGTAATAATAATGAATGGTTTTTAGGAACGTTGGTAACTGACAATTAATAGTTGCAATCCCTATCAAAAGACAGAAAACTCTTCCAAGAAGCAAGCAAACTCGACCATTCGTTGAAACATGGCATCCTAAATTTAGAAATCTTTAAAACTACATCTTTCACTCAGATTAAAATGGCACCTGTATCATCCAAGCAGTTGCTTTGGATGGGTATTTAGCTGTGGCACTCTTGTGTCAACTTGTGCTACGTTGCGCAACATTATAATAATGAAATAACTATACTACCATACTAATGTTCCCTTCCGTAGTTAACGATAAGCTATTTTTCGAAGATATCACAATATTCCAACTTATAACGGATTCGTTTCAGGAATATCACAATCTACTCATCTTCTTAGTGGGTCTCAAACAGGAATCATTTTTACTGGAAAACGATTTTATTTAATTTGATTCCGTCGTCCCCATAAATTACTATTCCATGAAAAACTTTCCCGTTAAACATTTTTATGTTTGTTCGAGATTAACTACTTTTAGCAACACGAAAGCATCCGCATTCCTATTATCTATCATAATATTTTTACAAGTAATTTTACTCACTACCTATGCATGCATCCGAATCAAGCGCTAATTACCAGATCCAATTACGCGAAGTAAGCAATCTATTTTTATTTTTTTAATGTCCAATTTGATAATAAACGAAACAAATGATTAAATAACTGCTTTCGTATATCGTCGCAATTATTAAGATTAATTTCTGCGTCGTTAAATTCAACCGTTGGATAAAACGAGATCATGTGCTAAATGATACGGATCTGTATACATGTTGGATGCTCGAGGGAAATTGTGGGATTTTCCGTCGAGAGCAGTCTTTTTCTAGCATGGAAAACATCGAATGTTTTTCGTGCGAAATAGAAGTAGTCGTTTATATTGAATTACCTTAATGATGATAAGCGTTCGATCTCAGCAATCGTACATGCATATATTGTAATTGTATAAAAGCTTCCAGTGTGTAATTATTTCCATTGTGCACGTATGTAAGTAGATACGTATGTACTATACATGTGCAGTTACTAGCGCAACTAAATGGATGTTTAAGTCGACATTTTAATTTTTGAAAGTAAATGAATACCCTCCAAACTTGTTTGGATATGAATTACCTTTAAAGTTGCACATACCTGGGATCATTATAATCAATACCGTATTATCTACTATAACTACAAAGTTTAATAGTTCCTGACACTATATCACTTTGCTAAGCTCCTCACCGCACACAATTATTTAATGAAATCCGGTGACATGTGATTCGCTACCAACGAGGCTAGCATCTTCAAACTGTACCTTACTGTCATTATCATCAAATAATATTTCCTACCAAAATACCTACTACATATTGACTTAGGCAATTATAAACTTGTTTCTTTTCTCTTCTTAGGGGTCATCACTGCATCAAAACTCAATGATTTCTTGTGCTCTCATAGTAAGTTTACTGAATTTTATTAGGATGTCCTAAACAAAATCTAGCACTTTACTAATGCGAAGCCTTTTTATTCATTCGTGCTGCAAGAGACGAGATCCAAAGTGTTCAACATCACACTACTACATCCTGTCAACAGTTACAATTTACTGACACTATAGATTCGTTCCAACATAACCAGTTTGAAAATCGTCGGGTACATGCGCAATGCAAATTTCGAACGCCAAATTTGCTCTGCGCATGTACTCGACGATCCACAAACTGGTTTTGTGCTGCAGAGGAACGAATTTTATACCACATCGGCAAACTCTTCACCACACAATTGTTTCATAATAACTTCGTTTTATACGGTTTGACTGGAGCTAGCAAAACACCTGTTACCGAATTTATATATGAAACAATTGTGTGGTGATGAGTCTACCGATATGATATAGTGTTAGTTACAATGTTCCTACATTTTGTCCTCAGCTCTGGTCCGAAGTGTAATGCGCACAACAATCATTACATTCAAGAAAGGAAACGTAAATGAATGTTTCGGATGCTTCGCTTGACAGTGCTCTATTTTTCAAACAGGCGATTCACACATGTTAGACTTAAAAGCTGCCAGTCAGTTATAATTATATGATACTAAAGGAAAGAAGGCAGAAATAGTGATGGCCGACAAATTTGTTAACACACAACGTTGATGAATATCTCAATGAAAAAAGAAATCGATGGGCAGTGCAGATTTTCATTCGAATTACTCCACAAATTTTGAAAGAAGATATCATCTTCAGAAAAGCTATACAAATAACGCAAAGGTTGACAAATATATGGTATTCTTACACTTCTGTTGACTTCTAAAAGCTAGTATTTCAAGACAAGGTAATTAGCTGAATCACTCAATTTGTGAGATATGCTATGCAATATGGGAGTTCCTAGGCACTTAATTCAGACTGTCAACTCTTTGTCCGGAAAACTTACAATAAACAAAGGGTTGAGGTAGAAGTCATCCTAAAGTTGAGATGAAATATTAGATCTCTGCTTATAACGAACGATGGAAGCTGCACGCAAGCCAATCCAGCGTCATGTCGTGAAATGGATACAACTGCATCCACGTCCTTTTTCAGAAGCTGGAAGTATAGTAATATAACAACAAGCTTAAAGAAACAAATAATAGCAACGCTGGTATTGCCGTAGACAAAACAAAGGTAAATGGGCTGGAAATGAAAAAACTCTGTCCTAAATGAGATACGGGAATTACAGCGAGTTTCCCAAATAGTCGGCGCTTGTATTCTCAAGTAATACTGATACATTTCAAGAAGAAGAAATGCTAATCCAGAGAAAATGGTCCTCTATAGAAGAGTGGAGAGGTTAAGAGCAAGATGGAGACCACCACGTCCATGGTCAGATCAAATGAAAGAGACCACAAACACCATCATTTCTCAAGTAACTCGCAATATTTGTGGTAGGGTCGAGTGGAAACTTATCGTTCATGCAACTATAGCAGCCCAAATGTGATATGACAATAGTACTGTACGGAACAGAGTCCTGGGCCTTGAAACCCATAGACAAAAGAAAGATAAAAGTGCTGGAAATTTGGTGCGAGTCTTTGCATTCGGTGAGCTGTCGAACGAAGTAACGAATGTGTTACAAGGGATAAGCTACCTCCAATGATTATCACAAATTGTAAGTGCTCGTATTCTCAAGTATTTCTGATATATGTAGCTCAAGAAGAGGAGATGAGAATACGGAAAAGGTGGTCCTCTACGAGAGAGTGAAGGGATCAAGAGCAAAAGGTCGACCACAACGTCGATGGTCAGATCGAATGAAAGAGACCACAAACACCGCCATTGCTCTAGCAACTTGCAGTGTCCGTGACAGAGAACAGGCGAAAACGTATCGTGCATGTAGGTATAGCAGCCCAAAGGTAACATGACAATAGCACTGTACGGAGCAGAGCCCTATGTCTAGAAATCCATAGACCAAAGGAAGATAAATATGCTGGAAGTGTCGTGTTAGTCTTTGCATTCCGTGGACTGCCAATCAAAGCGAACAAAAATAAAAATCAGTAAAACGAATAACTTGTGATAAATCAAAAAAGAATTAAATCAACTAATGGATTCTGCGAGCCAAATAGTTGCTGAAAAATGACGTTCGGTTATGGGGAAAGATCCCGATTAGGTCAAACTTCTTGATGTGTTTCAGTTCTCATAATCAAATTCTAGCAATATAAGTGCGCAGTTGCTCCCTTTTGTAACGCTCACGCATTCGTCCCGTGTTAACCAACTCTCGCTATCAAAGGTATGATATTTTAAATACGCAAACATACCTACAAATCGAATTGAAGCCGCCTATGAGTGAAATTTACAATTATCAAGTCGCCTAATCTTTAATCATATCCAATTAGTGAAGCTTTAGATGGTATCTTTGTTGTATGTACAAATCCAGAGATTGCTTGTCTTGTTACATCCAATGCATTATCGAATAGAAATCATAAATGACTAATAAAGACGTTCTAGTTTTACTTCCTCTCGTTCTGGCGTAATGCATTTAAACCCAATCGACAAATAAAACCATTCCACTCCCATTTTTGGAAGTTTTTCCTTATTATACAGATTCGAACCGTAAATATGCTTGCACCACGTGCAAACACAACAAAACATATCTCTTCCTATTATGTAGTTTCCTTATTATAGGCTTCGCGAAAACTATTCTATGATTTATTTGACGTCTTGCCTCACGATTGTAATATATAAAACAAGCTGAAAAAAGCAGTAACCAATTTCCTAATAATCCTTGCCCGATTGCGCACATACGCGAACGCGTTCGCAACATATCTGTCCGCTTATAATGGCATTTACAAACGAAAAAAGAAAAGAAACAACGGCGACATCGAAAACGAATAAGGAAGCAGAATAGGTCGGTGCAGAAATATGCGCACTCCACAGGTCTACCTTATGGTGATGAAATGATCCTCATCTTTTATATAAGTAATAAAATATGTTATACGGAACGGTTAGGAAAACGTCAGGTATTTAGAACGGCATGGCGTCGACTTTCGTACGTTCGGAGGGATTGTTTAATAAAAAGAAAAATCCTTCGTGTTTTTGCTCTCGTTTCAGTTGGACGTAATTAACTTCGCTTACATGTATGGGTTTTCAATCGTAGGTAATGATAAGTTCATGGTATTACAAGTTTCTTTTGAAAGGGACACCATAATAAATTCGATTTAATGAGACCTAATTGAAGACAAACCCAGTTAGATGCTTTTGCAAGCAATTGAGGGAATTGCTACCTTACTGAGAGCTGGTTTGAGCTAATATAACTCATATCAGTTAAAAATCGGTATAAACTGCTATGTATTCGTTTATTATTTCAGTGCAATAGCTCCAAAATTACATAACATAAAAAAAATTATGAGGCGTCGTAATAAACAAAGTATAAAAAGAAAAAAAGTATTTCATTTTAAATTCCATTGGTATTAGTTTCAATTTAATCAGGTAAATAAGTTGAATGATAGCGATTGCAAGGACTGTGGTGTATTTATTGATATATTGATATATAATGTAGGAAAGCGTCTAGTGACGATTTCAAGCGTCTCACATCGAGGCGTCTTCCAACCTTTTTCCCAGTTAGCTCTCGCTGCAGAACCTCAGTACAAGAACTTCGCTCGTGGGATATATCCCACCTTAACAATTTGCTCTAGTATCGGATTAAAACTTGAAGTGCATCGTCTTTCAGATTTCAGATGAAAGATTCCTGCCTCTGTTCTTCACTGGACGTGTGTTAATGGTAATAATAGTGGTAACAATGACAATACCAACAAAAATAATAGACACCCAGAAGTGTTGGGCGAGACTATAACGAACAAATACATTGCGATTCTTCAATTACTCTAGAGCAGCTTAAGACTTGTTAATCGTAGATTGTAAGGCGGATCAATCGACAACCAGTTATTTGAATATTCACAAGATATTTTAATCTATATTTAACTATAAATTCCTACAGTTTTTGGAAAGGCTGTAAGTTTTGTGGAAAGGGTATTGCCCACCTTGACCGGCTTCATCGTGGCTTTTCCCTATTCGTTTATTGGTCTCGTCTGTGATGCATAGTTTGTTACACAATTGCAAGACCTACAGTCATCATCTGTAGTTAGTCCTGTAGTCATCAAATGGTAATTCAGATGATAATAGCCGCTGGGAAGACTTGTGACTAAATTTAGGTTCTTTCTCTATCCCTCTGGCACGAGGAACTTCTTGGCTTCTTAGCAGAATAGGTGATAAATATTTTTGTAAGTCCTGAAATATTCCTCCAGTATGTCAATGAACAGTCGGTAATGTGGAGGACACTGTTAAGGATGATGGGGATATACCTACCTACCTACCTATAGAGGTATTTACAACTAATGCATCAAATTTAGTTATAAGATTATATGAGATATAACCAAGTCAATAACTGCAGAAGAAGAAAAAATAATAAAGAAAATGGGCGAATAAAAATTTTGTTTCAGATTCATTGACTGACTTATCACAGCAGATGTTTGGATTTATTACCGCTCGCAGTAACAGTGATTCACCGCATCAATGGCTCTGCGTTTTATGTGCTTGCCTTGCACTGGTGAACGCAGCGATCTTGTAGTTCCTCGGTGTTGTCTTTTTGCTTCCGTCTCATAATGATTCCAGACGTCCCCATAAGTAAAAGTAGATTAGCAGTCGCCATGAATCTCCAGAATGTATCCAACTTCCAGGAAAATTATCATTTAAATACCGTCGAATTTGTACAGAAGAATGGGACGATGCACCATCGTACATAAACCACATGCGTTGTCTAATATTAAAAGGAATATCTTCAAGAAGTACAGGCAAATTTTCGTATTCAAAATATTAGAATAAATGTCGTCGTTTAGTCTACGCGATTATGTAAAACGTTCGACTAGCCACTGTTTATTTGATTAGTTCGGCTCATAAATTTAATGAAAATTGCTCTTGGAAACTTCTTGGCCCAGTAACATGAGAATTCTCTGCTGCCTAGTAATGCTCGTTGTATACGATTGGTCTCCCGGGAAGCGTTCTACGTACAGTTTCGCAGCGAATCGTGCATTCTGGTGAACGTCTCCGTAAATTAGTAGAATATTCGTTAATTCGATGAACAATACGCGACACACCATTAACACATAGATTCAAGCTGACTGCTTGAAACCTAGTATCCATTTGACTTTGCCAAAGATATGGATCAAATTTTACTAGCGTTTACATTCCTACGTCTTGACCGCCAACTGGTTCTCCAAATGTTCCCAGCGAAAATTAATTTCGGCATTCCTGTGATCGTAGGAAAATGTTTCCTATTATAAATTTTCTTTTATTTTGTCTGAAATTTCTTCTGTTTTAATTTGATGCATAAGTTGTAAAAAGGGATATATGTGATTGTGCTTACATTATATTCAAATTTTATTGATTATATCTACCAATATGAAAACCTGTTTTGAAGTAGATAAACTCGTATTCGGAAGAAGAATACAAACTCGATACACCCCACATACGAGGGCGATTCGTAAAGTAAGTTCCCGTCTAGTGAGTAAAGGAGTGGGGATATTGGTGCGATCGCAGCACTGTCGTGTAGTCTGGGTCAGTGTGAGTCTGGCAATACTAGTAAGAGAATCGTTTGGAAATTCTTTCGTGCTATTTTGGCCGCCTGAAATGGCTGCTGCAATTGAAAATCCCGCCGACTGTGAACTGCGTGCTCTTATCCGATTTCTGTGTGCAAAGAACACGTGAAGGCTGTTGAGATTCATTGTGAACTTCGTTCCGCTCATGGTGAAAATGTCATGAGTGACAGTGTGGTTAGAAGACGGTGCCGTATGTTTCGAGAAGGACAAACTGAGATCCATGATGAAGAACGTAGTGGAAGATCAACTGTTGTGACGGACGAATTTTTGGATAATGTCGAAGAGAAAATTGGAGAAAATCGACGATTCACAATCACATAACTGAGTGCCCTTTTCCTTCAAATTTCACGTACAGCTTTGTACGAGATTGTTACTGAACACTTAGGTTACTACAACTTCTTTCCACAGTGGGCGCCAAAACTTCTTACCGAAGACCATAAAACAAAGAGAACGAAATCGGCACTAACTTTCCTAGCACGCTACGGTGTTAAAGGTGAAAATTTCCGTAGGATATTGTGGCAATCAATGTCAATGTTGAGACGAAAAGATAGTCTAAGCAGTGGAGTCGTCCGTCTGCGAGAACAGTCATGGTCAGTGTCTTTTGGGACAACAAAGGCTTCCTGTTTTCTAGACTTTATAGGACGAGAGACGGTAGTAAGCGCTGAAGTCTACTGTCAAAGTTTGAAAAAGCTCAGAAGAACTATTCAGAGGCAGCGAAGTGAATTGCTTGATGAAGACGGGCGAATGACTTACCGGAAGATTGATGATATCTTGGGATTAAATGCACCAGAAAGTCGTTAGATTCTCCACCATCAATTGCACGTCGAGAGACATTGTTGTCTCTGGGTGCCGCAAAATCTATCTGAAGAGCAGATGAGACGACACGTCACATGGTGCCGGAAGACGCTGGAAATGTTTGATAAGGGATAATCCCAGTATGTGATCAACATCGTAACAGATGACAAGATTTGGCTGTACTATTATGACGTGCCGACCAAGACTTAAAACAAAGTTTGGGTTTTTGATGAAGAGGATACACCCGCAGCTATCAGAAAATCCCGACCCCCTCCCCCTCAGAGTCATCGAATCTATGAAGAACCTACGACCAAATTCAATAATCAACACCTGGTTCGTCCATTATGAAAATTCTCCAGCTCACCGCGCGAAACCTGCACCGAATATTTGATCACTGCATTACTGAAACTTCTTGAGCATCCATCTTAGAGCCCAGACCTTGCTCCCTGCGACTTTGCATTGTTCCCGCATGGGAAATGAAGCTGAAAGGAATGCGGTTGTCCATTGTCTACTATGTACAGTACGTGCATATATTAAACTTACTCAAACTCGTGTTTTCTTTCGTCCTTCCTCCTAGCAGCTATTTACAAATAAACTTAGATCGAGATTACAAAATACAGATCGAATCAGACCAACCGACATTCCAAGGCATTATAAATAGCTACTGTTTCGAAACAATCTTATCAACACGCCGATAGAGAATTTTATCTAAAGAAATAACTGTTTACAATCGACGATATCACGTCATCACGAAATTTGATAAAACCATATCAACGGCGAGATTAGATTACGAGATGATGGTACGATTTCGTGTTTAAAAACAGTTGCGATTACGCTACGTTAAAGCATTGTTCTCGTAAATAATTAGTAAAAATAAATAATTGCATTTAACCCCGACCAATGTTTCACTTGGAGAAAGTATTGGGTCTCACCGTGGATTCCAACAGGGGTCTCGCCGCTAACTCGAAATCTGATCTCATAGCTTATACCGCAGGGAGCACGATTGTTTTGATGAATATATCGACCAATGACGAACGCCATATCATAAACCAAAGCAGGAAGCCGATAAGATCCTTGGCGTTTTCGGAATGCGGGAAATTTCTGATACTTTGCGAACACGGGCAGAATTCTGTCGTGAAAATATGGAACGTCCAAGGGGATCCTCGACAAATTGGTGAAATTACACCGGACGAACACGGATCCCGATGCGTTGCTATCTCTCCAGATGGAAATTATTTAGTCACGCTCGGTTTTAATTTCACCGTAAGCTTGTGGGATTGGAAAAGTAAGAATAAACTGACCGGAAGCAAAGTCAGTGCTGAAATTGCAGCGATAAGCTTCGAGGAACACGGAGCTTATTTCGTGACGGTTGGGAATAAACATGCGAAATATTGGTACTTGGTGGATCTCACTTTAACTCGTAAATCTGCCGCGATAAGTGACATTCGTGATGTGCAATTTTGTGGTGTAGCCTGTGGAAAAGGAAAATCCAACGGGTGTACGTATGTGGTGACTAAAAATGGTGCTGTGTATATGTTTAATAGTAAAAGATCGTTGCAAATTTTTATCGAGCTCGAAACAAGTATCAATTGCCTGGTGACGAGTGAAAAATTTGGGTTCGTTGGGTGTAAGGAAGGAACGATATTGTGCTTCGATAGCCTTACCTTGAAGATTCTGTATGCTTTACCAAAATGTCATTATTTAGGAGTTGATGTGGATGATAAGGTGTTCTTGCATCAAGGCGGAGAAGGTGATTCAAGTAAGTACTGTTTTGGGAAACAAATATGAAGTTTATACAACTCCTTTAAAAGAAGAAGAAAACCATTTGTATTTATGAAAGTTATATGTCATGGTTGCGTGATCTTCATCCTTTTCTTTTGCCATCTTTGCTCTAACCTCCGATTACATTTTCTGCTAAATCATTCATTGCTGCCCCCATTTCATTTCTTTCGTACTCTATCTCTTTCTTCCTGAAGATCTATACTTTTAACATTTTGGTCGTTGTCTTTATCTGTTAAAATCTGTCGGTATTTGTGAATCTCTACATAGCTCTGGATATATACGTCTTCCCAATTCTTCTCCAATTTGTTGCCATAATCTCATTTGTATCTATCAAAATTATATGTTATGACTGCGCGATCTTTATCCTTTCCTTTGTTCTAGCTTCCGATTACTTTTTCTGCTAAATCCTTCGTTGCTGCCTCCTTTCATCTCTTTCGCGGTCTATATGTTTCTTCCTGAAGTTCTATACTTTTAACAAGTCTGATCGTTGTCTTGATCTGTAAAAATCTGTCGGTATTTGTGAATCTCTACATAGGTTTGGATTTATGCGTCTTCTCAATTCGCCTCCAATTTTTCGCCACAAAATCATTTGTAACTATCAAAGTTGTATGTTATGGCTGCGTGATCTTCATCCTTTCCTTTGTTCTAGCTTCCGATTACTTTTTCTGCTAAATCCTTCGTTGCTGCCTCCTTTCATCTCTTTCGTGGTCTATATGTTTCTTCCTGAAGTTCTATACTTTTAACAAGTCTGATCGTTGTCTTGATCTGTAAAAATCTGTCGGTATTTGTGAATCTCTACATAGGTTTGGATTTATGCGTCTTCTCAATTCGCCTCCAATTTTTCGCCACAAAATCATTTGTAACTATCAAAGTTGTATGTTATGGCTGCGTGATCTTCATCCTTTCCTTTGTTCTAGCTTCCGATTACTTTTTCTGCTAAATCCTTCGTTGCTGCCTCCTTTCATCTCTTTCGTGGTCTATATGTTTCTTCCTGAAGTTCTATACTTTTAACAAGTCTGATCGTTGTCTTGATCTGTAAAAATCTGTCGGTATTTGTGAATCTCTACATAGGTTTGGATTTATGCGTCTTCTCAATTCGCCTCCAATTTTTCGCCACAAACTCATTTGTAACTATCAAAGTTGTATGTTATGGCTGCGTGATCTTCATCCTTTCCTATGTTCTGGCCTCCGATTACTTGTTCTGCTAAATTCTTCATCGCTGCCTCCTTTTATTGTTTTTTTTTTTGTAGTGTATCTCTTCCTTCCTGAAGTTGTATACTTTTAACAAGTCTGTTCGTTATGTCTTAATCGGGTAAAATCTATGGGTATTTGTGAATCTCTGAATAGGCCCGGATTTATGCGTCTTCCCAATTCGTCTCCAAATTTTTTGCTACTAAAGTTTCTTCCTCCTTACTACTTTTTATTTTCGTGTTGTACCTGATCGAGGTGTGTACATACATATTTCAACCACACATCTTTTGCCTTTGGGTATTCTTGAAATGATGTCCGTCTCTCTCTTGCATGTACTCTCAATAATAATGGCTAGATACTTAAACTCCATGAAGAAAAATATCCTGCAAAGGGGGCTTCAAGGACTCCGTTTTTCGATTTCACACCCGGTCACCGTACACCCATTCATTCTGATACGTGATGGTGGGATGACCATCAGGCACTAGACAATCCCACATTATTACTCCTTCTATAGAGTGAACGCAGGTGCCGCCACTTTAAGCGTGACTGAGTAGGCCACTCGTTGAACCACCTGAGTTGTTTTTCTTTTGAACGGCCAAATACCTTTTAGCCGTTAGACCACGGCGGCTTATATTTAGTTTCTATAAGTAAGCCCAAATACATTGTGTAATGTTTTACCTTTTGTGCATTTCTCCTTCGTATTGTGATTCGATCTTTCCACGTATCTAAATTGCTGGCTATTTATCTTTTATCTCTGTAGTATTTTACTTCCATTAGTTCGCTTGCTACTACCATCGGTTCCTGGGGATTTTATTCCAATTTTCTACTATTTCTTGCCACAACCAAACATCAATCAGGAACACCAACAACATCTTACGACCGAAAATACTTATCCCCATCTTAATATTTGACTGAATAAAATTGTTGGTAAACAATTTGCCTCGCCTAAAATCACTTTTTACTATGAATTCGTCAGATAGTAGAAGGGTAGTTCAAGTACTTAAATGTTTCTCATGAATATTTGGTTTCAACCACGAATATTTGATCGGTCCGTCCTAAATCCCGCTTGATATTCCATAACTACCAATCCTGTATATATTTCTTTTAGTCTTTAGCCTCGAAGTAGGACAGGATTTCATATACTATTTCCAGTAACTACTCATGTACTAGCTAGATTCGAGCTAGCTTTCTTTTTCCACATCTGGACCACAATTTCTTTATTCCATTGCTTTCCTTTACTAGTTAAAACATGTGTTTCTTCCAGACCATTCCCTCGCATGCACCAATTTTACATTTTTTTGCAGATTTTACATCGTCCCCCGGAATCTCGTTGCCTTCCGTTTCGTTTTTTGTTACAATACAATCGAATCTTTTTAAGCCACAGTTCAATTTAAAGAAACTTATTAAAATTGTATTTTACCACTCCAATTACTTGAAGAATCTGACTTAACCTTCCTATACTCACGCATACGGTCTGTGAGACCGATTTATATAGTATAGTATACGTCTTTCATTTTGACGTGAGTGTAGGAAGGTTAAGGAGAAATTCAAGTTGAAGGAGTGTCCACTTACAGGGATTCGACTGTATATCATCACCTTTTCTTTTCGGTCCTCGTCATCAACTTTTCCATGTTCTTATTTATATAGTGTACCTAATCTCATATACTTGCATTGGCTTCTACATTAAGTAATATCCCAAAATATTGTTCCCTCCTCTCAAAGCTCCAAACTTCTTCTCCCAAGAAGTTGCCTTCTTTACCTTTGATGGAAACTGCATTTTCATGGAATCCTCTCCAGTATTAATGACCTTAATTTTCTTACAATTTTTTCCCCGCAAATCTCCTCGCCTGGGTTTTATTTTCTTTATCGTTGGCATTCTTGTGGGTCGTAGTCCTTTTTCTCCTTTTTTGGATTGTATCATCTTCTCAGCATTATCAGCTTCCACGTTGTATTCCATTCCTTTTTTCGATCTTCCCCATTCAGCTGTGTTTTCTGATACTCTCTCTTTATACTAGGTTACTTTAGTCTGCTGTTTTTAAGAGAAAAAAAAAAAGAAGTTCTCCCTGCCAGTTTATACTTATTTCCCTCACTTTCCAATTTTACTACACGAAATGAATTCATAAAATTCAGTTTACCAAAATTTCTCGTGTCCATGACCAAATAGCAAATAACCACTAATAGAAACTTTTACATTTTGGATTCGATTAAGACCAATCAGATGTAACGATTGTTATTCTATTTTCTCCAATTAGGTAACTTTCGAAAGCGTATTTCCTAATGCAAATGAAATGGCTTTTGCTGTTACTACATTGATTTAAATACAAAATCGCAATTACTGAGGAATTATGAGGGAAGAAATTTGCGCGTGGATTTCATTGATACTTCTCCTTTTGATGACACTTCACCATTTCTCTTTCTTCGAACGACCTACGCCAGCAAATGGGAAAAGCCCAATGGATCTAATAACCCCTTCGTCAAATTGGACATGTCACTCTTTCCAAAAACAAGACCAATTTATAGGACACAGGACACAATGTCAAGAAACAAATGTTTTTGTAATAAAATTGTTAACATACCGAAAGTGATAGGACAAACCTAGGAGTTTTCCATATTTTCTATCTCATTTTTTCATTTTCAATTTATTTTGATCATTGACAACTTTTTCTTCGTGAAATTCGCCATGTTTGGAACATTTTCTTCGAATATACGACATATTTCAGAGTGATGACATAGGGAACTCCTAGCTTGTTCTTATAACTTTCGGAATGTTATTGATGTAATTAAAAATGATATATTTTTTAGATTTGTGACCTGCAAATTAGTGCTGATTTTCGAATATGGTGTCATCTGCTGATTACAAAACCTCAGGTCACCTCAGGTCGTCCTCTGTACCCTCCTTCTTTTTACCATGATAAAATTGGACATTTGTAATCTAGAGTTTGTTAAATAGAAGAAATAACAATAATTTCTTTGCTTTCGCAGACGCCAAGTATCCCGATACTAACGCCCTCGCATACAATGAAGTCACCAATTCAATTATATCTATCTACAATGACCATTCCTTATACATCTGGGATCTGCAACGTGGATATGGAACAGTTACCAAACGCCAATCGTTTTTGTACCATTCCAATTGCATTTGGGACGTCAAGATGGAAACGGTAAACGACCAAGAAATTTTCATCACATGCAGCTCGGACAACACCATAAGGATCTGGAACGGACATAATTCGAAACCAAAAAAATTATTTACGTTGATGAAAATTGCAACTACTTGAAAGACATATCTGCAGAAAGGACCCATAATGGAGAATATGGGATGAGGTGCATGGCGATAAGCTCGGATCAGGTAGATTTTGCTTGCGGCGACAGGCAAGGAAACATTAGAATCTTCAAGTTACCGATGATGGATCTGAGTTTAGAAATTGGTGAGTATGAGAAGGAAGTTCTAGCTTTGGATTATACCCCAGTAAAATCAAGTTATAATCTTTTGGCGAGCGGTGGGAAAGATAAACGAATTTTCGTGTTCGATGTTAACAAAAATTATGAGATAATCCAAAGAATCGAAGACCATACAAGTTCTATCACGACGGTTAAATTTGGAGTCACCGAAACCGATCATTTAATTCTGGTAACTTCATCGAGCGATGGATATTGTTCGATAAGGACGATGAAATCCAGCGATGGGACGATATCTTTCACCAACATATATTCCTTGTCTCTAAAAAGAGTTCTGTACACTTTCGAATTGGACAAGGATGTTAAATACTTACTATTGGCGTGTCAAAGTTTAAAAATCTTGGATATCAGCTCGAGGGAAATTATCAAAACGTTAAGGCCACTTAGTAAAGGTGGATTCGTTTTTAAAATCACCTCAGATCCAGCGAACAAGTACATATGTGCATCGTGTTTGGATAAATCCATCATCGTTTACGATTTTAATTCTGGAAACTGCTTATCAACGCTGTACTCGAACCTAGTCACTAGTTTATGTTTCACCCACGATGGCCAAAGATTAATTGCCGTTACCGGCGATGGATGCATCTTCATCTGGAAGGTCATCGAAGAAAATCGACTGGAGAGCTTTAACGAAGATTTGCTACCGATTTGGGCCAAAAAGTATTCGTCCGAAAAGACCAATATCGTTCTTTCGGAAAAAAGCATCGTCCCAAAAGGGAAATGGGCTGATCGCATGAAGAGATCCATTTCGATTAAAGCGGCTTACGTCTCGGACGAGAGCGAAAGTAGTCCGTCTACTCCCTTGAGTGCCCATAGCGATATTCGTTATTTCAGCGAAAGCTCTGAGAGACACGAAGAGGAAATTGTGCCATCACCCTCGGTGATTGCACAATTTTCTATAGAAGCATCTGTTGGTCCGCCTCCTATACCGCCTAAGAGGAAAAACCGCAAAAGCAGTGCAACACGAAATTCGACCAGTTCCGATTCTTTTGATGTTAGTATAGAGAAAGAGGGGATGACTAAAGTGACTGGTTTAAATGAAGAATCTAAGACTCCAATGAACATCGACGTTATAAATGAGAATTCGCAGAAGATTAATAAAGCGAATATTTCAAGTGAAGGGTCTAAACTCGCCTCTCCCACGAGGTCACCACGAAGCGCGGGAAAACGCGAGAAGGCATCGCAGATGATCGGACAAGTTAAGCAAAAATTGGATGATGTAAGTGATTCGAAACAAGCTTGAGGAGGTACACCACTAACTAGTTTCCTTTTCTTTGCAGATTGGCCAACTGAGATCTAGCAAATCGATGTTCGACCTGTCCCAACCACCACCGGCCAAAGGTTCGTGGTTACTTTCCTACCGCGCTTCAGTTGGAGAGCGAAAGGACCAATTACGTAAAGGGAAAAGTATGAGTAACTTATCTAATTTAAAGCTCGATCCCGATGAAAGCAGTAATCAAGTTGAAAGTGATGTGGAAAGTAAGAAACGAGAAAATCTAAACATTCCCAACGATAACCTATACAGAAGAATTCCACAAAGCTCGACGAATAGAAGAAAACTCAGCCTAGCAAAATCGCATACCACAACGGATTCGGAGGTGGTCCTGAGAAAAAAGCCAACTAAAATCGAGAATAAAGTTGAAAACCCCAAAACTGAACCAATTAACAGAACCCAACGCAATATCAACAAACAACCAGTCAAAACAACTCCACGTTCACCCAAATTCTTTCCAAATTCCAAATTAAGTTTGCTGAAACCGCAATCATTTTCGAGGACGCAAACTGACCCCGAGATAGTCTTTAGGAAAAAGGCCAAAGATCAGAGCAACTTGGCAAAATTAAATCAGCAACTATCGGCTAGTAACAGCGAACTTAATCGAAGAGTATCCATTCAAGATGTAAATGTGTCAACTGCCAGAATCACCGAAGAGTTATGCGAATCTGTCGCTTCGGAATTGGTAAATACGGCCACCAAAGCTGTAGTTTTGTATCGGAGGTTTATCGATTCGAATAATCAAACGTCATCCGATATCAATGCTTTAGAAAATTTAGCCTTATCGCTGGTGTGGGCCCAAATTAAGCTGCAACGATTAAATGTAAAAAGTAAATCATAAACGGAGACAAGCGGTTGTAGGCAGACGACTAGCACCCTTCTCCAACTGGAATGTTAGAGGATACACATAAATAACACAATTTTTCGTAATTGCTGCTCAACTAGGGAAACGGAGGGAGTTGTTTGGCGTGCTCGTGTCTAAAATCGCATGATTCTAATCATAAGTTTTATTGGTGGCTACCCATCCTCGATGATCTTAATGGTTATGTGTAAGATGCATCAATGTTTAATTGCGTTTATAATTGTAATACAAAATCGAAGAGTTGTTATTTTTATGATAAAATGGAAGCATCTAACAGTAAGCATGTTGTAAATGTGTAATGGTTGTTTCTCTTTTTATGGGAAATTAATAGGCGAAGAAGATATGATTGGACAAGTGCTAGTTATAACCCAATTCGTGATTAATGGTAATGTGGATGTATAAATTTTTACTGTATTTGTGCGGTAATTTTAGCCATCTCATACAAAATTGTCCTAAAGTTGTTATAAGTTTCAATTATAAAACAAGAACGTTGCGAAATATTCTTTTATTTTCGTGCCTACTTTCTTATTTTGGTTAGCTAAACGTTCAATTTGTTCCTCTTCAAATACCTACATAAAGGCTGATCTAACAGATAGTGTGCATGTTGATTGTTATTATGTGATTTCCGAGGGCAAATTGACAGGTTTCCGAAAATGCTTAAAGTCGTTGTGTTGATAACTCTTTCATATCAATTGACTGGAAATGTTAAATCGATCTGTCAAATAATCTGGAACTACCAACTTAAACTGTCCGTAAAATTTAAAAAAGATTACTGGGAATTGTAGCTGTCGTATAAGTAGGACGCTGGGCTATAATGCGTTAAGTTGGTGGGATTGTATATATGAATGCTAAATTACTATTTCTTTTGAGAGAAATCGCACAACTGCCACAAACGAAGCCTCAACTACCGATCTATAAGAATGAATGTAGGCAATACATTTGTTCAATTTTATTGCCAACCTAAATTTGTTCGTCACACTCGAGATGGCTCACTCTGCACAAACAACGATACATTCTAGAAGAAAATATATAAACGAAAACGGAGCTAAGGAAATTCCTGATAATATGGGATCCTTACTACAAAATTTAGCGATGCAAGGAAAGACATTGGAAGACTTGAAACGCTTTAAAAATGTAATTTTTACTTATAATCAGGGAAAAATAATCGTATTGTCCCAGCGTCCGTAACAGCTGGAGCAGCCAACGGAACTCGGCACGTGCCTGTCTGATGCGATACGTAAACATCGGCCGGGTGGCAAAGCGGTTCAAATTCGTACACATTCATCAATAATTAGGTGCTCCCGCTGTTAGGGTTATGCGATACGATCATCTTACCCTGCTTATAATGAACTTAGTTGCGAGTTAATTGTTGTACACCAGTCGTTGCCAACTAAAGAAAAAGACATTCACGAAAGCAACAACTCGAAAGGTTTCCACAAATATCCAAATAATCATAAAACGTAAACGTCAGCAAATGAAAGTAAATAAAAAAGGACTTATCCTATTTGCCCATGTAAGATATTCGATATATTTAGAAGTTTAAAGCACTTTCGAAACATCAATTCTACATAGCTGAATTTTTGAAGTATAATGAACTTAGTCGGAATTAATTGTATACCAATGGATGTCAACATAATCGAATATTTTCGATGGTACGTCTCAAAAGCTAGGTATCCACAAGTATCTAAACAGCGATTAAATCTGGTCAAAAGATCGTACGGAAAGGTAAGAAGCAAACACTCTTCATTAAGTGATATTTCTTGATATATCAAAAGATGTTTAAAACGTACAATTAAAATGTCATATCTACGCCACTGAGTTTTAATCGTAATGAACTTAGTCGCGAGCCAATTAGTTATACGATGATTGCCAACTAAATAAAACATTTTTGCACGTTCGCTGATACTAACTACAAACATATTGGCGCTCGATGTACTGTAGTTTTAGCGTGCGATTTGGAGGTAAGTAACGCCAGAAGACGCTCTCCACATCGTCGACGTTCCTAACACAAAATCCGCGGTAAAACACGGCCGAAAAACCGATTTGGGAGAATACGCACACCTATTCGATATTAAATTCAAAACCTAAGAACGTATTGAATCCAACCATCATCCAACCTTATATGGCAAGTACATTCTGCGCAGGCCGAACGCAGGCGCACTTACTTAAGTAATATGGTGGGTCGGTGCAGCGGGTACAAGAGAGCAAGCCGTCGTATTTAGTTTAGTCCAGTGAATTGTGTTGAACGTGTCGTGGATTCGTACGCGTTACACACAATAATAATAACAACAACAATAATAATAATAACAAAGAACAGTTTCGAAGTTGAAAGTCGATAAGAACGTGTACGAAAGACTAAAGGAAATTCCTCCGGATCGTGACTGGTTTAGTTAGTTCGTTCTGTTCTGTACAGTTTTGTTCTCTCCTCGGGAGAATCGTCCGAAAAATGAATGACACAAACACAGCATCGACGCAAAGTATAGCCGATTACTTGGCTCAATTGCTGAAAGATAGAAAACAACTGGCCGCCTTTCCAAATGTATTCATCCATGTGGAGCGCCTCTTAGACGAAGGTAAGTCGCTTGAATTTCGTCCGAATCCGCTCGAATTTCACGCAAGACGCCGATTTACACCGGCCGAAATGCGTTAAGACGCGTTCCGAGGCGTCTTCGATTCAAGAACGTCGCCGTAGTCGGGCTAAAGATAACATGTGATGCGATTAAAAAGTGACGCATGATTTTTTTTTAAAACGCTGCGACCCGCATTCATCGCTCGATTGTCCCGTTAATTATAGCAATTGTACCGTTAACATTTCTGCGATAACGATTTCAATTTCTTTTTTCTTCTTATTTCACATCTGTTTCTTCCATTGTTTTCTAACTTCAGATGCATTATTTATCTTACTATCCACCTAAGTATATCTCTGTCAGAGGTATATCTACCTCTCGACTCCGCCGTATACAGAGGCGTGGCTTTACGCTCGCTGCTTTGGAATGTAGGTAACAGCCGATTCTTTGCATATTAAGAACGTGCTCAGGTATTATATTAATAGTGATGATCCTCGTTCCTTTTCCTGTTCGATTCGATCGGCGACGGAATCTTCATTCATTAAAGGAAAAGCTGGAAGAATAATTTAATAAATATGAAAGGGTGTCAACGGGATTAAATGTCCCAACTTGTTGCGTTTAGTCCGACCCTCACGCTTTTACCTGTTGCTTCTGAATTCGATTACGTCTCGACCTTTTGCGGTTTACTCCTGTCTGAAATGTGATATACAACACGCAGGGCGCTATTCAATATATAATATCTCACCTTGCATTGCGATAAATTTAGTTCGTAACAATTTTCTTCAAGGAAATTCTATGATCGTCCCACAATAAGAATATGTAGAATAAATGTAAACTTTACTAATGTAAAATTTCTTCAACCCAAAATCCAATATTTGCGTATGCTACTCAAAGCATTTTCCAATCCTGTACTCTCTTCACTATTCGCTCATGTGATGACTTCTTTATTTAAGAGGAATTCGCAAAAATATCAAAAATATTCATGGTGTGGGTACCCGAATATTACGATTTTTATCAGTTAAATGGCCACATTATCGTGGACCAATTTAGAATATTCAAACTAACGTCAATCATTCCTCCTCTCTATTGTGCTCTATTTTCTTCAGAAACCTATAAGGAATACATACGATACGTAAAAAATTTAGGATATCACATAACCTATAAAACTTATTTACACTAATACTAACATTTTTGTCGCGTAAATTCATTCTCTCACTAACCTACACTTTTTCCACACCTTCTCACTATCACCACCACTGTTACGCCCACTTTTTCTTTAAACACTTATTCGAAGAGTTTCCACACTAACCTCCGTCAGATCCAAGTTTTTGACAGACAAGTGAACACGATTTCCAAAAGTTTCAACTCATCAAAATCAAATTCCCCCAAAAATGTTAACATAATCTAATGGATCTTTTAGTCAATTTTGTTCTTTGGAAAAAAAAAAATTGTGTCTTTATTTCTACTGCTGATCAACTAATACAGTCGGAAACTGTTCTATTAGAAAAACCACGAAAACTTCTGAATTCGAATAAGGCAATTTTAATTGTGCCTTGCTTAAATTGACACCACTTAACTTGAAGCTGCAAGCAGGTCTGAGTTATGCTCAGAGGGAAAATGCGAGGAAAAATTGACAATCATATAAATGTGTTTCTTCCAATGTGTAATAACTTCACTATCACCACCACTATTATACCCACCTTTTCTTTAAACACTTATGCGAAAAGTACCCACACTAACCATCCTCCATATTCTTCAAGTTTTGACGGACAAGTGAACACAATTTTTAAAAGTTTCAACACATCAAAATCAAATTCCCCTAGAAATGTTAACATAACCTAATGGATCTTTTGGTCAATTTTGTTCTTTTGAAAAATATGGTGTCTTTTTAGAAAAGACATCTTTATTTTTATTGCCAACTAATACAGTCGGAAATTTTTCTGTTAGCAAAACTGCGAAGAGTTCATATTTCGAATAAAGCAATTTTAATTGTGTTGGCTTAAAATTGACAGCATTTAACTGCAAGCTTCAGGCAGGTCTGAATTACGCTCAGAGTGAAAATGCATGCAAAATTGGCAATCATACACATAAATGGGGTTTTTTCCAATCTGTAATAAGTCGCAGTTTTTTTAATAACGGAAGTCGTTCGTCAGTAATATTTATTTACACATACACAAAAGTCTTTTAATTTTCAGTTCGGTGTTCCCAATCTTATAGTTGCGATTTACCTCAATTTTGAAAAGTTGTAACTGAGATGGAGATTTAAAACACAAATATTTTTTACTTACACAAATGTCGATACATCACTAGTGTAACGTTAGATATTTGCACGTCGTTTACGTTAAGAATGCACTGTGGGCTATAAATTCTTGAATCTGATTGGTTAATGACAACGACGCCCAAGTTATACAACGCGCAGCTAATCTGACATCTGACACTTGATATATGTCACTTTTTCTAACATAACCTTACTTTCACTAGGAGTTTGCTCTCTTTTGATTGTACCTCGGTTCAGAGCGCCACTTACTGCATTCTTAATGTGAACTTGGTATCAAAACTGTCGAATATGAGAATTTTGAGGAAAACAGACGTAATGGGGATTAGAACAGGCACTACAGTATTTTCAAATATTATTTGTGCATACAAATTGTGACATTTCAGGCATTTTTAATTTGATAATATTTCCAACTTTTAAGCTTTGACGTGTGTGCGAATTTATATTTTAACAAGTGTAATTTTTTCAGAGATATGAGAATACTGGCAGTAACAAACAACTTGCAGGTGTAGAACTAATCTTATAAGCGTACCAATTTTCAAGTTAATTAGTTCGCATTGAAATTATGCAAATTTTCATAAGGACAATACAACGGAAATTTAAAAGTATAGGTCCCCAGCGTTTTCAACTTTCACATTCTTTTAGCTACATAAATGTTATCACATTAGAGATTTAGAATGAGTTTTGCAACGAGTCCAACTGAAATGTTGTTGAATATCTAAATTTTGACGTGTACAACGATTTCTTCTATTACGTAATTTTTGACAGTTGTGGGAATTTTGACAGTAACAACCACGTTACAATTTTGAAATAGTGTTACCAACCTTAAAAGTTATTAGCTATTTAAGTTTTTTTCGAATCTTGGTAGTAACAACTATTGTAAAAGTTTGGAACTAAAACTACATTGTCTTTATCATTTCGTAAATTTCGATATGTATATTTTGAGTGACTTACATATTTAGAACCAATCTTGTAGTGTTTCCAACCATAGAAGATTTTAGTTACTTAAATGTTAACAAGTGTGCAACTTTGGCGTACTTCCTTCTTAAAATTCTAGTTTTTCTTTGATTGCATAAATTGTCATGTTACATAAGAAATTTTGCAATGTTCTCAACTTTGTAACGGTTAGATTATCGGTTACATAAATTCTGATAGGTGTGAAAATTGTGACTGAATAGAAGTTTAGATTAACTTCGCAGTGTTGCCCATCTTAAAGTTGTCAGTTATCTATGAAAATGTTTTTAAAAATGAAATTAAAGTTCCTTTAACCTTCCTATACTCACGCATACGGTCTGTGAGACCGACTTATATAGTATAGTATACGTCTTTCATTTTGACGTGAGTATAGGAAGGTTAACTGAAGATTTACATAGAACTAACTTTGTAATGTTATCGTTAACGTCTGTGTTTTTGGTTACCTACATTTTAACAGGTATAAGAAACTTCAATCGAGTTGCAGCTTTCGAACTAATCTTACATTGTCCCCGTCTTTAAAATTATTAGTTTCCCAAAATTTGACAGTTTTGACAGATAGAAACAACGTAGAGAACGTAGAGGTGATTGAGAACTAGCAGTGCCAACATTAAATTCTTGTTACATCAATTTTGATAGCCATACCAATTTTAACACTAATTATGGGAGTTGGAGACGTGGAACTGAGCGTGCGGTGTTTCCCAATTTTAAATTGGTGTTTACAAATTCTGACAGACTTGCTAGTCGGCTGTTAGGAACCAGTCTAGCAGTGTTCTCAAATTTTTAAAATTCTGGTCGGCAGTATTAGTATTATTATGAAGTTTGTTTCAGCAGAAATTGTACATTAATCAGCACCAATTAGATTTCAGAAAATCAATTTGGAAACTCTTTGTGATTTATTCCCCCACCAACCACATCCTTTGTGACTAGTTTCAGATTTCTGCTCGAACAAGCCTATGAATATTTTTGCATGATTTGTGTTTTCTAAGGCACGGTTTTCCTTGTCTTATCAGTATTGTTATTTATAATTTATGTTGGTGTACCTGATTATGAAGCCGCTGTTTATTACTAAACAATTAAATAACAAGATATGAGTTTTATATGTAAAGAATATACAGTGTGGACGTATATGTTTGAACCAAATCAGCAATATCAGTAAATAGTGAAAAATGCGATCGAACACATGAACCTTCATTTTTAAATGGGCAATTTTTTACAACGAAACGTATCTCGTGACGTTATTATTATCACAGACATGATCAAGCATAATACCCGCAATTATTGCTCTCTATCCAAATGCAGAACATCCCCTTTTACCGGATAGCGCCTTATGGTTCCAGCAGGATGGTGCACCGCCACATTATTCTCTAACTATTTGTATTTGTTTCTTATTACCATTCTCCCTGGATTGGTAGGCGGGGAGCAATTGAATAGCTAACTCGATATCCCCATCTAACTCCACTCAATTTCTTCTTGTGGAGTTATCTCCGGCCCTAATAATATTGAATACTTGAAGATTTGAATATTCGAGGAAATCATGTTAATAACTTCCCAAGTATTAAATAGTGTCATAAACGAATTTGAACATTGCCTTGCTTATCGTCAACACGTAAATTCTATGCACTGCTTTTTTTAGTTAAACTTTGATTATTGTGAAATTGAATAATACACAAAATATTTTTCCCCAAAAATCTTGTTATGTCATTTACCTTAGAAATCATCGCTCTGTATGCAGAAAGACGTTCTCCTTAAAATCTCCGATCGTTTTCTGTTCACTATTTACAGATTTATTGATTTTGTTCCAATCTATACGTCTACACTGTATATCTTGTATAGGATATCAAGTAGTGTGAATGGTAAACTCCCGTTTACCAAAATTTGGTTGTATATTCTTTGGCAACTTAACATGTAGCTCGCACTCCAAACCTTTTTGTATACAATTTAGTTAAATTTACAGAAAATAACACGATGTACTAGTTTGTTGATTGAGTCGTGAACTTTTTACGCATAGCAAATGTTACAAATACATCACCTTAGTAGATACTAATATTTATTTAGTTGATGTTGAGACGAAAGTTATTTCTTGGCCAGAAAAATAATTGGGATGTGTTGACATTTGTTATATCTTCTGATGATGATCCCTGTGACTTTCTTCCTTTACGCGACCATTTATTATTTATAAATTCCTACTTTAAAAGGAGGCACATAAAAGATAATCTTCACGTTCAGATATTTGTAGGTACCAGCTTGTTCTAAGAAATCGTTTCTGTATTACAATCCAAGCAAATCGAATTGCGCATTGGATCCTTCGAAAAATAGTTTCTAAATTAGCATATTATTTATATAATATGTATAGGCGCTGGTTTCCATACCTATTTATACAATTTAACATGGACGCTATTAAAATTCAAATTCCGAATGTGACGCGCTCATGTAAGCCGGACTTCCATTCGAGTCAAGCGGCGAACGTCAAGGTTTCATTAGTCGATGTATTCGTTGATAGATACTACAGACAAATAGCTTCTATTGTATTTCGGATAGGTAATTAATTACTACTTATATATTAAGTCGACCGTAATGGTTGGAAGTTATGCGATCGATTAATTGCTTTTTGAGTAGTTTATCAAATGTCGGTACCTAACTTAAATTTGATGGGAACGATTTTGATATGAACTGTTAGGAGATGTGTGCGGTTAGTACGTTTCAATTTGATTGTGGGATAGAAGAACTTATTTATCATGTCTGTGAGTGTTTCTTCTTTCGCTTGTTGCCTTCATCATAATCAAGAAAATATTTGAGACGTTGATTCAACGCAATAGTATTTTGGGAATTCCCGGTTTCTACCTGCCTTTCCAAAGAACCGTTTCGTTAAACACATCGAGAGATTTGCCAAGGGAAAAAGAAGAGCATCCTTTAATAAAATAATATGAATAATACGAGAGCTATCTACTTTTCAACCTCCAGTAGGGCATGACATGAATAAGCGAGTAAGCATTTTATTAATAATCACTAATTTTATCTATTATCTACATTGGGAAAAATTAATGCATTGAATAAACACAAAATGGGGTGTGAGAACTATATATTTTACTTATCCGTTAAAATTGCATTCTAACTGTTCAAAAGAACATGTAGAAAATGTCAAGTATTTTAAGTTGAATTGAAATTTACTCGCTTTAAATGGAATTTGTATGTTGGACAATTTCCTGATATGATATGCACAACAAGTAAAAAAACAAAAAAATATGGGTTGGATCTCTATGTAATTTCTGCATGTAATGTAATTTTCATTTAATATCTAAGTCTTCAAAGAATATAGCATACAGCAAACTATTTGTACGTATTTATTCATTTAAAAACAATGACAATTTACATATGCATATGCCCCTATTAATATTTATAAACGATATGAAGCGTCTCCCAAAAAAAAACAAACACTAATCGTTTCATCTGTTTTTGATATTTTATAAGCGTGCAAATGAATATTAACACCGTTAGACTTTAATGGGATAATCTAAGCCCCATCGAGTCAGCAGTTGAGTGATTTCATCTGCCATACGGCAAAGAAAAATACATTATGTACATAAATATGATTATGTGTGGAATAAAGCAGTATTAACATTCATGCGTATTTGTTAAGGCAGTATGAACTTATGGTAGATGTATTCTTTTTATTAAAAGGCGCATACACGTGAACACAGAATAGACAGAAGCGATAAAGTTGGAAAATCTTGTGGTAAATTCTGTATGCGCATGGCCAGGAACCATGTTTTAACCTTCCTATACTCACGCATACGGTCTGTGAGACCGATTTATATAGTATAGTATACGTCTTTCATTTTGACGTGAGTATAGGAAGGTTAAATACGACGATAGTGTTATACTTGGCTAGCTTCATTAATGTTATTGTTCTGGAATGGTGTGTGCATTTTAAAATTAAAATATAAGGTTATAGTTGTGAATCACTGATTTAACTTTTTAGCAAATACTATTCTTTTAACATATCCAAAACTCTAATATTTTTCAATTAATACGAACAAATGTGCACCTTTCGTATTTTCAAAATGGCGTTAACTTCTGAGCTTTTTCCAGACTACATGAACATCAAAGCTGCCGACACGCTTTGTCGCTTCTGTCTATTCTGTGACGTGAATAATACTTCCTCTTTCGATGGTTGGTAGCACAACAATGACACCACAATTAAATCTACCCTTTCTAGTGCTGTTAACAGCGACTTGTAGCTCCCGGGCGTTCTTCTTCCCATTTATTTCTGCATGTCAGGAAAAGATGGTGATCGCTCATGTACTCGTGACCAGATCTAGGTTGTAGGAACGATGATCAAACACCTCCCATCTGAATCCTTGGAGAAGTGTTTGTTTCGTCTTTGGCATAACAAATGGTTGGTCATTGCCGTCGAGCAAGGCAATGTCTGAAGACTGCTCAGTGTCCTATAATACGCTTTTGTAGTGATAGTTGTTTCTGAATCTATGAATTCAACGAGTAATGTTCCCTTCTGTTCCCAAACGCCTGTAGCAATGAGCTGTTTGTTGGCGAAAGTTTGTTTATTCCTTTTTGCCTTGTTTGGGGACTGGGAAATCATTCACTTTTTGAACTGCTGTTTCCGGATTTCCGATGCGAACCCACGTTTTACCTCCTTTCATGATTTTACCCCAAAAATTTTACCCCTCGCTCGTCATAACATAATGAAGGGAAGAAATAAAATACGCCTCTACAATGATTGTTACCGCCAGACGGCTTTATGAATTTAACGAGTAGTACTCATCCCAATCTTGTCCCCAAACTACTGTAGCAATGATTTTTTTGTCGAAAGCTTATTTGAACTTTTTGCTAGTTTAGGGAGTGGGAAATCACCCACTGTTTGAACCGTTATTTCCGGATTGTCAAATCGAACCCACGTTTCACCCTCCTTTTACGATTTCTCCCAAAAAATGTCACGTTTTACTGGTAACGGAAGGAAGTGAAAGAAGGCAATGAGCGTTTGCAATGATTGTTACCCTCTCGCTTCATGAATTCAACGAGTAATACTGCATTCTGGACCCAAACCGCTGTAGCAGTGTATTTCCGGATTGTCAAAGCGAATCCATGTTTCACCCTCCTTTTACGATTTCTCCCAAAAAATGTCACGTTTTACTGGTAACGGAAGGAAGTGAAAGAAGGCAATGAGCGTCTGCAATGATTGTTACCCTCTAGCTTCATGAATACAACCAGTAATACTGCATTCTGGACCCAAACCACTGTAGCAGTGTATTTCCGGATTGTCAAAGCGAATCCACGTTTCACCCTTCTTTTACGATTTCTCCCAAAAAATGGCACGGTTTACTGGTAACGGAAGGAAGTGAAAGAAGGCAATGAGCCTCTGCAATGATTGTTGGTCTCTGGCTTCATAACGTCAACGAGTAATAGTGCATTCTGGACCCAAACTACTGTAGCAATGAGGTTTTTATTGGCAAAAGTTTGTTTAAACTTTTCTGCTTTGTTTGAGAAGTGGGAAATAATTCACTGTTTGGACCGCTATTTCCGGATTGTCAAAACGAACCCACGTTTCATCTCCTTTCACGATTTCCCCCAAAAATTCCAGTTCTTGCTCGTAACAGAAGGAAGTGAACAAAGACAATGCGCCGCTGCAGTGATTGTTGCCCTTTGGCGTCATGTATACAACAGGTACTAATATTTCATTCTGGTCCTAAACCACTGTAGCAATGATGGTTTTGTAAGCGAAAGTTTGTTTAAACTTCTTTGTCTTGTTTAGGGACTGGGAAATCATCCACTGTTTTAACTGTTGTTTCCGCGTTGTTAAAGCGAATCCAAGTTTCATCCTCCTTCGCGAGTTTCCCCAAAAATTCCACTCTTCACTCATGTTAATGGAAGGAAGTGAAGGCATTCTTGCACCTCCTTCCGTTAAATGTGTCTCTGCACTGATTGTTGTGTTCCTGGCTTCATGGATTTGACGAGTTGTGCTCCGTTCTTGTCCTAAATCGCTGCAACAATAAAGCTTTTTTTGGCAAAAATTTGTTGAGGACTGGGCAATCGTCCACTGTTTAGACTGATGTTTCTGGTTTGTCAAAGTGAACGCACGTTTCACCTCCTTTCACAATTTTCCTCAAGAATTCGTCTCCTCGCTCACCGTAACGGAATGACGTGAAGAAGCACAATGCGCGAACGAAGGCAATGCCCCTCTGGAATGATTGTTCCTCCCCGGCTTCATGAATTCAACGAGCAATATTCCATTCTGGTCCGAAACCACTGTAGCAATTAATTTTTTGTTGGCGAAAGTTTGTTTAAACATTTTTGCCTTGTTTAGGGACTGGGAAATCATCCACCGTTTGGGCCGGTGTTTCTGGGTTGTCAAAGCGAACCCACGTTTCACCATCTTTCACGATATTCCCCAAAATTCTACTCCTAGGGAGTGAAGGTATTGATGATTGGGTTTATGAATGCAAGTAGTTGTGCTCCGTTCGTGTCCCAAACTATTGCAGCAATGAGCTTTTTATTGGCATTTGCTTAAACTTTGTTTGCCTTGTTTGAGGACTGGGAACTCATCTACTGTTTGGACTGCTGTTTCCGTATCGTCAAAGCGAGCCAACGTCTCACTTCGTTTTATGATTTTTTCCAAAAATTCCACTTGTCGCTTGTAATGGGAGGAAGTTAAAAACGACAACGCGCATCTACAATGATTGTTGCCCTCTGGCTTCCCGGAACACTGCAACCGTGAGCTTTTTGTTGCTGAAACTGTGTTCAAACTTTTTTGATCGTTCGGGGAGTGGGTATGCATCATTTATTTCGACCGCTGCTTCATTTCCTTGACGCAAACACACAGTTCGTCTCCCGTTACGATTTTTCCAAACAATTCTACTTCATGCTCGTTGCAATGTGGGAGAAAGATCACAAGTGAAACCATTCACCCAAGTCTTCTGATTATCGATCAGCATCTTTGATATCGAACGAGCATAAAATTTTCTGGTAGTGGAATTTTTCCAGTAACAATATTGTGAACAGTTGACCTCGAAATGTCAGGAAGGAAATTCGTCGGATAAGTCTGAGAGATTGTAAATCTACGTCTTTTCCGAATAGATCAACTCCTTGCTCCAGGTCTTCGCTCACTATAGATCTTCTTCCCTGGCCACTTTCATCGTGAACGTGTGTTCGCCCTGTTTTAAACTTTCTAGATCCTTCCCATCTTTCATAAAGTTTGGACCGTAGAGACAGGATGAATATAACATATTTCTTTGCAGGAAGTAACTTAATTCGCACTTGGCGGGATCACCGATTGCGGGGCAGATGGAAACATTTTTCTTTATATTTTACGACTGGACGTTTTGCTTTTTCATCTTATCGATCGAAGATGATAATGTAGTGGTCAGAATACGTATTTGACCCGAGAGAAGATGGTGAAGGTAATAACTGTTTTATTTGCGCAAGCTGACCTCAGAAAGTTTTATCCATAAATTCTTAATGAAACTTGAAGAAATTCTTTATTTTATTTTATAGAAAGTCGCAACAAAAAGTTCATTTTGAGTTTGTATAGAAAATGTGAGTTATTTCTCTGTATTCTTTAGAGTTCTGTACCATGACAAAATGTTAAACCAGATATGGGCAACGTCCGGCCTTTACTTTATATTTTTATATGATGACCAGAGTTTGATAAAAAAGTGGATGACATGAAGCATTAAGTCAGGTATGGGCAACCTCCGGCCCGCGGGCCACATGCGGCCCTCGAGTAAGATTTGCCCGGCCCGCTACTGAATTCTTTCGTTGCATATTAGCACGGCCCGTCTAAACTTAATTCATAATGAATCATAAGGATACTACAAAAATGTATATTTTTCAAGATTACTCACAGCATAAAACTTCTACAAAAAAGGTTGCCCATGCCTGTGTTAAACAATAACAATTTTTATCACAACAATTTGGAATGGTACATTTCCGCTGATTGGCCATGTAATAGTTCATGCGAAGTTTATTAAAAACACCGTTGTCAGCTAATTAGCGAGACTGATTTATGGAATAATTTACCGTTATCGATCGACATAATAGACCATATTATTGATACGATATATGTGTGTACATTCATCTAGCATATTTTATCACAATAAAATTTTTCTCTAGCTTGTTTTAATTAGCGATAAAGACTTGTATTAATAACGTTATCAGTGCTTTAAATGAAATCAACAGCGAGCATCTCCAGTGATCAACATACAGGTCTTGTAGACTCAAGACTTCTGATTCATCTCCATCGCATTTTTTCCACCAACGTTGTCTAATACATACGTCTCTTCTTTTAAACTCGATCGAAACAAATCTCCTTGACATAATGTTTTCTCCTTAATTACCATTTCGTATTACATATTCTCCAAATCCCCATTAATTCCTCTTCTACATTAATTCATCTTCGTACACATTACGTACATACAAAAAGTATGTAATCATCCGTCCAGCCTATCAGGTGCTCTCTCTAGGTTATCGTTCACTTGATATAACATTTTTATCTTTACCCAATCGGCGTTCATATTTATTTTGTACACAAGTGTATACGCGCGTGTGCGTATCTATTTCGTGTACCGTACGGGTTGAAATTTACACATAAAAATCGGATACAACAACGTAAACAAAACTCGGCGATAAAAGGCTTTTCCAAGCGAACGTTTAGGCTCACTGCAGAAGCTAAAAGGATACACACACGTAATATGTACTTACGTTATCAGCATTAGCAATAGATAATGAATATACGCTCGTATGTAGAGCCTACTCATCAGATGTTTACGTCAGAATCAACAAATCGGGGGAGTAAATCGTGTTGAAGGAAAAAATATTTTCGCCAGTAAGCATATGTTTAATGAAATTTAATTAGTTGGAAAATTTAATTAACTTCTTTTTTACTTTCGTCGTCGTACATCTTGTTTTTATTATCGCAAAAACATCTAAAACTGCTTAATAAGCCATTAAATCAAACCGAAACAATACCTGCTGCAACAATATTGAAGTATGCCGTATATGCGAGTACGACAAAGCGAGAGATGGCTTCGTATGTATTAGGAAGTCGATTTTTATTACGTGTACCAGGTATAGGCGGCTTTCTTTCATTTATTTACGTAAGAGAAGGTGAATAATGGCCGGATGGTCGATGTTGATAACATTTCTCTGGATATGACTCATTAATTTCTTCGGCGATAAATGTCGGGGTAAAGGAAGACCAGTGTGCACGCTTTCTAATGGAAATACCAACGCGATAAGGACTTTCTTAATCGTCTAAAATCCTACGCGACGAAAACTTTGAATTAAAAGTGATGAGAGGGATAACGCACATCAAAAAAGTCGAAATGGTTTTTATTTAACCGATTCACGCCCAAACTCGTTGAATTTTTTTACTCGTTCATTTCCATGTTTATATGGAATAAATGAATTAGTATAAGAAGCAACGTTTCCGAGTGTTCTTAGGTGTAATATTTCGAAATCCGGTTTCAGAATTGAGATTTTTCCTCTAGGAAGCTAAATATGGCGAGTTTTAAACGAAACAAATGAAGAAATTATATATTTTCAACTTCTATTATGAATTTTTTTCACACTAAAATTGCGAAAAAATAGGGAATCTCTCTCAACCATCGGTGCACAACATTATGCAGGAATTATTGACTTATTATTATTATTGACGTGTTATCATTAAGTAGTGTAAACTGGACTGACGCTGTCGCTGCTCCGAATTTCATTATTCAATGATATAACTTATCATTGAATAATAAAATTCACAGGAGTGACAGCGTCAGCCCAATTTACAGTGTTTTATGATAACACGTCATCCATCTTTTTAACAAACTCTAGCCATCACAAACAGCATTATTTACGAGGTGTGTAAATAAAGTAATGAGACCGTTTCTTTTTCACTTGTTTTATTCCAATTACAACATTGTCCCATTCAAAGTAACTACCTTGGGAAGGTACACACGATTCTTCCACTTCCTCATAGCAGTGCTAGAATTCGAGTACTGAAATAGCCTTTAGCTAATAGGTTACAGCCGTTTGAACGTTGTCCAGCACGCCCAAAATAACTTCCCTTGAGGTCTTGTTTCAACCTCAGGAAGAGGAAAACGTCACAAGGACACAAATCGTGTGAATAAGAAGGCTGAGGAGGTCTTGGAGAGCTTGGAGTGGAACTTCTTTTTCACTTCTAGGGTCGGCGGGGAAAAAGCGTTGCACCCGTTGGACCTCTGGTGAGACGCCCTCACTCTCCGCAGCCAGGGGTGGGGGGACGAAATTGGTTAATGATGAACTAAGGAGGGAGGAAGACTGTTTACATGTAAAAAATACAAAAAATAAAAGCCTCAGAAATAAATATATGTGAAGATTCTTTTGTAAGAATTGATGACCGTCGAGGAACCTGCAGAGTTACCTTAGTCCAGATTGATGACGTCTGCTAGGCAACGGATCTGCACTTTAACGGGGGGGGTGTCGATCTTATGGAGAACTTGGCGTATACCACTGTATGTTTTGGCGCTTGGTTTCCGGATCGTATTCAAACATCCAGAGCTCGTCACTGATAATGACACGTTCGAGAAAATGGGGATCATATTCAACCACATTCCAAAAAGTGAACGCCACCTCTGCTTCCTCATCTCCTTTTAGTGCTGCGTAAAGTTTCTCGGAACGTACAAGCAAGATCTACTTCACTAAAACAATTGCTACGGACAACCAACAGTACGGTACCAGTCTCATTATTTTATTTACATTCCTCGTATACTATCTTTGTTGAATACTAGGAATAACTACTACCATAAGCCACTATTTTCAAATAGAAGTGTCATTAACGTGAATATGAAAAAAATTCTTGCTAAGGTTCAACAGTTTTGTGTACCAATTATTGAGCGAAATTTCTCATTTGTGCTCATCTTCAATCTGGAAAAGAAAAGTTAGAATTGTGTAATTTTATTCATTTCGAAATGCTCCATATTTAATTTACTGGCAGAAAAATCTCAACTCTGAGCCCAGATTGCGAAAGACACACCCCCAAAAACATTACTTGTATTCATCTGTTTCTTTATTGTGAACATGAAAATGACATGAAGTTCGAAAACAATTTAAAAAATCAAGGATCTTCGGGGTTAAGGTCTTATTGCAAAATATCTACGGCATTTGCTTCCTTATTTACTCATCCAGCACCTACATAAATTTAAATTTACACAAAACGTAAGAGTATATCGGTGATAGTGGATCTGAATTGAGGAAAAATGTAAATCTAAAGTTTCAGGCGAGAATTTAAGCACCATCCTAAATCAATAATTCTCTACGAAAAGTTGTGTTTTTAATACAACTAAATATAACTAACAATGTCGCGTCACTGCATTCGCCGGACATACTCGTAAGGTCTCGGGTGTTGATCGGAGACATTCGAATAATTTGAGTTTTAAGATTTATTAAAATGTTGGTCGCCTAAATAAATGTTATCATATAACAAATAGACATCTAATTATATAATTATTTCAATAAACATATATTTCGGTGTAAAGCTCAAATTTTGGTGTAATGAAAGTTGCATTAAAAATTATTTGTAAAAAAACAATGTGGAATTACGGCAATAAATGCTTTAATATTTACCACAGCTCAGTGAATTTTCTTCGTACTAAATGGTAACGTATTTGCCTTCTCAACAAAAGTCTCATTGTCTGTGTTGTAATATAAGTTTATAATTGTCATAGTTACGAAACGCGGTTGGGCTTTTGACAACGCAATATACGGGCAATAAATTGCAACACCCTCGTGCTTAAGTTCTTCCTGACAGACTGGAGAAAGAGGGGAGGCAGGGCTCGACAATGCTCCAAACGTTATCTAACGCCAGTGGGCGATGACTCTGTAGCGCGGCGTTGTTATATGACTGCTTAGTTTTCCATCCTTACATGTATTACACGGTAAGAGATATTTATTAATGTCCGACCGAAACAAGATTTGCAGCCGAAACCGAAACCGAAACCGAACCTTCGGCCTCGGTCTCAGTTTCGGCCGTAACCGAAACCAAAACCGAAACTTATTTAAACCTATTAAAATTTCAATTGTATGCTGAAATCTAGTGTATGTTTTACATGTTATATAGTTCATTTGTGTTAAATGAAATAAAGAAAAAACAACAATTACGGTATGTAGGAAAAGGAGATATTTATGTATTTAGGTATTAACTTGCTGACTGACAATTACGAGACACGAACTCGCTCGAACGAAGCACGACAATTCACGAACACTGAGTTTCGGTGCGGCCGAAGTTTCGGCTGAGTTTTGGCCGAAACCGAAACTGTGGCCGAAACTAGATTTTTGGCCGAAACTGGCCGAAACCGAAACCGAAACCGAATGTTCGGTCGGCCACTAATATTTATATTACATATATACATCTATATATACAGGGGTGTAACTGTGAAAATGGTAAATTTATTAATATGGTAAAGCTGGTATGGTATAATTAAAGGAATCAGCAAAAACAATGGCAAATCACGCGAAACGATTTGTTTAATTTTAATAAAATTTTGGCGCCCCCATATTTTTACATTACGGTACTGTGTTTCTCGTAGACGTTTATTTGAGAGATAAGAGATTTTTAACAATCGAAATAAATAGTCGGGCATTCAGTCAGCATTCGGGTATTCTACAATATAAGCAGACGGTTTCATTGATATAGCGCCGCTAATAAATAGCATATTATCGACAAATGAATAATGCTTCTAGGTATCTGCCACTATTACAGAAAAATAAACAGATGTTTTATTTCGCTATCGTTGCATGAACTTGGTCTATATTTGAAAAGTTCGACGATTTTTTATTGGTAATGATAATGTTTTCTTTCAAAAAGATTTATTTATAGGTAAACAACGTAAAGTTAAGTGAACAAAGAAAGTTTCACAAGAAATGCCTAACATTGGACCTGTTTGATACTAATGTGTTTATGTGATTGCTGTGTAAAAATGTTTAAAGTAAAATGATTAATAAACCATAGATAACATGTATCTACTGTGCAACCAGTGTGAAAATTCGCAAATTTTAAATAGACCTCTTACTAATAAATTATTTATGCTTACTCCGTCGATGATCCGATTGTTAGTCGAATTGTAAACTCGCTATAATTGTATAACAGGGTCGGACTCAAAACTGTAATGATAAATATCTTGCGAGTGGTACGTTTGGGTCCCTACGTTTATTAAGCAAATACTGAATATATTTTAATTATCTACCTTTGGACAAATTTTTCACCATCTTCACAGTTACAGCCTGTATATATAGGTTGCTGAAACGAATAGAAACGTGGTTATATGTTTCCTACAAATCTGCATCTTATTAAGTGAGAAAAATTAAGAAGAAATGAAGTCGACAAGACAATTATCCACCCTTAAAAGTACAGATTTATCCGTGATTGTGATATGCAAACTTGAAAGCTATCCAACATATAGTTTGTGAGATATAACCACGTTTCCATCCGTTTCAGCAATCCTGTGTATATATAAGTATTTAGGCTTCCAAGAAATTTGGGATTGCAAGAAACCCATACCGTGCCAACGAATTCATGTGGAGAGAGGTACGATAGCGCCGACAATGAAAGAATAGAAGTAATTAAAAATATTAAAAGGATGTTTAAACCAAAATAACAAAGAATAAATATGATTGTATTACAAAACGGGAAAAGAGGGAAACGTATAATGAACCCGAAATTCTCAGAATGAATTTAGGATCAGGTTGTAAGGCTCGAACAAAAGATTTGAAGAAATTAAACGGGAAATTCGTAAAGTCATGAAGGCAAAAACAATTGAAAGAATCGTATCAATAAAAGTCAGAACTATTAAGTGAAATATCTCATCCTCTTATTACTCTGTTTCTCTTTTATTTCATTTTGCTTTATTTATAAATTTTAGATTAACAAATGAAAGACAAACGTTTTTAGTTGTTGTTTTTCTTTTCTTTTCATATGTTGTCCTTTTGATAATTTTACTCCGACTCCATCATACGAACTAATGAAACGTTTTAAGTATGTTGAAAATTTCGGAAAATTATTGTTTTGACTCTTTGATGTATCATTCCGCTTCACTGTGGCGTAAACTAATTAAAATCTTTAAGTGAAGTTAAAAACGCATCTGGCCTCTTTGATAGGAGTTTTACATCTAGAAACATTTGTTTTACCCTTACGTTTGGTGCTTCTTGCGGTCACGTACGTTTGCGTTTCTAAAAATGGGATGTAACAGTATTTCAGACAAAAGTTAGGTATACCTAGGCTAAAAAAAAAATCTTGGGCAAATCATTCACTAGTTACGACTCTAATTTTGACCGTTTTTTGACATTGATGAGATTAAATAAGGTGAAAGATGCGTGAGCTTTCATGCTTTGCTTATTGAATGGTAAAATGCGATGCCTAGGAATCAATGAAAAATGGGCGTAATAAAGATATATAACTGTTGTACGTGTGTTACAATTTTATAAAACAAAAATTTCCCTCTGATACCCAAATTCAATGCCCTAGTAGTTCTAGTCTCGATAGATATATTTTTTTCATCTTCATCCATGATATTCACACTCAGGTACATAGGCATAATAGAAAATTTTTCAGTTCTCTACAATCGTGACTTACATCATCCTTTTTATTCTAAGCGCCCGACTTTATCTGAAAGAACCGTCTTCGAAACATGACCTCTGCCGGTATTCGGATCATTTGAAGATGTAACAATAGCGCTTATTAATTGTCGGTACTGTTATTTCGTGGAATAACCAGATCGTCTAATGGAGATAACGTAAGTACAGTTCGTCGTATGATTCAAGATTTAATTGCTGTACTAATAATTTACGAAAGTTGATAGACACACATTTCGACTTCAATTATCTTTAAAAATAGATTCGGGCGTCTCTCCATTTCGACATTCGAATTTTTTACGAGAACGAGCGTTTCTTTTCGAATCGAAATTTTTATAGATTCCACGTTCACTTTAAAGGCTGCCGCCACTATCGTTGTCCACAACCTCCGATGTCGTCCGTGTGCTTTAATAAATTAACTGCAGATGTTACCGGAGATGTAAATTTTGACTGAGGAGTCTATTGGACATCTGCTGGCGATCCTTTGCCAAAAAGATTTTATTTAACGCGTTCGTTCTGGGACGAGATCGCGCGTTGCGTTAAGTAAAATCGAAACGAAGCTTCGAGATGGAAGGATTTCGCCGTATTGTGTCGGACTCGGGCAATAAAATCTGGATGGAAGGGATTGGATAGACTAAACGAAAAAAAAAAGCTGTTTAACAAATATGTTTTGGTCCCCCGGATACAGTAGATTCGTTCTCGCCCAAATTGCAAAGGTTGTTGGGATTATTAAGCTGTTTTTAGAAGAATTAATGAAAAAGTTTTTGTAAAAATAAATGATCCTGAGTTGGGAGAAAAAAAAACATATTTTCTTCCAAAAATACTAGTGAAAGTAGATTTACGAACGCTGCTAAAAGGTAATTGTGAAAAATATTAGCAATAACCTGGGAAATAACTTAGCTATTACTTTTACTATACCATTTTTATAAAATTTCAAATATGTATTTAACACGTTCTCCGTCCACGTTGAAATGATAGTTTTATGCGAAGCCAACAACCCATGTAATAAATAAAGCTCGGATTATATGCACGGAAAAATCAGTAAAATATGCACACATATATCCTTCATATACTCACGCATATATATACTATACTATATATATATATATAGTATAGTATACGTCTTTCATTTTGAGGTGAGTATAGGAAGGATATGTACATCAAACATTAGCCTAACAATGTATACCTACAATTATTTTATTACCTACTTATTATTATTAAAAAAAAGCTATTATTAGAGTTTTTTTAATTTTCTATTTTAAACGATTGCCATCTGTCATCTAGTAAGTGTTTGAACATAGAGAAAGATTGTTCAACATCGACGGAGGTAATGGGGGCGTTTTTTAAGTTGACTTAAATATATGGGTCTAGTTCAATGTTATCTGCAAATTCCCCATTTAAAATATTAGAAACTTTTGAAAGAATTTTGAATACTTCATTTTTCTAATACTAAGTTTAGCTTTTTAAAAATTATTTCACTTGTTCCTTTAGCAGCTGACAAATCTTTATAGCATTTTCTTACTAAAGTTACAGATTCAGTCAAAAGCAATTGTAATTTAATACAAAATGAGGAAATGAAAAAATTATACCGGAATCCTAGAGCTTGGGAAATATCCCACGTATCTTTATACGAGAGATATAGATACAGTACAGTCTCTAACCCAAGAGTTTTTGATGTTACCTGTTTTATCCTCTACCTCAAAGTTTGGTATATTACTGGGTACTATAGCCCAGCCGGTTACTTTTGTAACAAACTTCACTTCTATTGTCGTTTATTTTTAAATATAATTGTGGTTTTTTTCCCAGTCACTTTTCTGCACGTAGATCTGAAAAATTCCACTTTCTAAGTAAATATTGTCTAGGATGTTAAAAAACCCCAAGTCTCACGAAAGCACCTCAAAACGAGTTGCAAATATAGATATGATTCTGTTATAGGTTTCACATGTGGTTTTTCCAAACCATAGATGGCATTTACAAAGCGTGAATAATTTTGGTTTTATTGTTTATTTAAACATAATTTTCCGTTTAGAAACGATGTCACCAAAGAACAATTTTGGGGATTCTTTAACACCAATATCATAGTGAAAGATCCTAGTACAAGTTTGTACAATTTTACTACTTTCATTTGGGAGGTACGTTTATCGAATTTATGTCCGCTATTGCTTCAACTGAATAGTGACCAATTCCCCAATATATATTTCCACAATCTTCTTACCTCGATAGAATCAAATTTATATACAATAAGTGCCCGTTAAATTAGAAACTTCTCTTAAAAGGGATTTACTTCACTTCTAGTAAATGTAATATTTATTTTTACCTAATTTTTGAATTAAGTCAACCACTCTAGGAGTCGATGGAAACCATAGAATCATTTTACGATATGTATTGAGTATGACTCAAAAATATGTATCTGAATATTTAGTGATGAAGCCTCCTTCACCCGAAACAGGATCAATAATACCAGGAATTCATATAGTTGGACAGTTGAGAATCCACGGCAAACTATTGTGAATTCCAATTTCAAGGTAGATTTTCGGTGAACTTTTGGTGTGGTATCATTGACGACCGTCTCATTCATCCGTTTATAATTAAAGAACATCTAGCGATCGTTCAGTATTACGTTGCCTGGAAATTGACTTTCCAGCACTACTAGATGACGTTTCTTTTAATGTAAGGCGACGATAATGGATATAGCACGATGGCACACCTCCACACTTTGGTAGACACGTAACAGATTTTCTTAATATACAAACCGCTGGATTGGAGGAGGTTTAGCAGTTTCTGGCCCAGCATGGACAACAGACTTAAATCCCCTTGATTATTTTTATGGGAAAGACTGAAAAATCTGGTTTATGCAGATAAACTTAAAAATAGAGAACAACTTTTTGCTAGAATTATGGATGCCGTAGAAACTATTCGAACTGATCCTGACACTGTTAGCAGTACTACCTCTTCAATTCTAAGAAGGACTAGAGTATGTATACATACAGCGATTGGGTGGACATTTTGAACAACTAAATCGATAAAGCGACTTCTTCCTAAATGATTTTCAATGAGGTTTTTCTTCAACCATACGTAATATCTGCATTCGTAGGGTTATCTAAACCTTCAAATGCTTTAGCCCATTTACGATAGAGTTGTTGGCACATGTTCGTTAGACATTTCTACATTGAAATTGCTTCAGTTGTGGCAGTCATGCCATTTGACAGCCTGCATGTATTTTATGAATTTTTCTATTTGTAATCCATTTGAGAAAAAGAAACAGGTCTAGACAAGGATTTTCTAATGGTTGAAATACATTTTTTGAGTTAATTTGTTTTGTTTTCATTTAAGTGATAGAGTTAAATACAAAAATTGAGTAATTACGTAAAGATAAAAGTAATTTGGATTTGATTATTTGTAATTTAATAACAAAATATTTACTACCACCCCCTTTTCAACACTTTTCTACCAAATAGAAGTAAATTAACGTAGTTTTCCGCAGAAGTTTCTAATTCGATGGCTACCTACTTTAGCCCGCTTTCTATAAAGAAATAATTTAACAATAATACCGTTTTAAGTTTTAAAATTCTAGACGGATGCATGTACCTGGGTATTAAGGATCCCCTTCTCTTTAAGGAAGAAATTAGGGCCTGTTCTTTTTTGGTAGGTGGTTACTAACTGTGACGTCTAGACACAAAATCTGTCTAGACTCACCGACTCATTATCTAAGTCTGAGTAATCTATTTTAGCTTATGGTCGCTTTGAATGGAAAATATAACCGAATAACCAGTTTTAAGTAGGTACATATTAGCGATCCGTCTATCGATGCATATATTTTCTAATTCCAGCGATTGGATATTAAATATATTATCATTATTTATTTTTATCATCTGCTGCTGCCGTTTTAAAAGAAAAGCACAGAAAAACGTAAAACATTTTATTTGAAATTTTATTCGTGTAATAATTTCCTAATTTCCAGCGTCTAGTCAGATTGCATTTTCGGTATTGTAACTAGAGAGTAAGTCAGCAGCATATGATCGGTAAGACGGTCCAATAATGGCGATTCCCTCACCTTCCCCAAGAAGTAGGGGTATTTACGGCTAGTTGTGAGGTGGTCGTAGTAGTATCTTAAAAATAAAATAAAATAAATAAAAATAAATTACTAAAACTATGCAATTTTGTACACGATTTTTAACCCTTCGTATACACTAGGGGTCCAGTGGATCCCAACGCCAACTGTCTCAATCAACACGGCTTCTCTCACTTTCGTACATTTTTGATAACCTTAATTTCTCTTCAAATTTTTTATTGTAATCCTATCGCATGCTAGATAGTTTGAGCTACGTTTTCGCGTTTGTTTCATTCAAATCGGATGAATAGTTTTCTTATAATAAGCATTCAAAAATCGATGGGGTCCCCTGCACGCCGTGTGTATGGCCCGGGATTTTCCGGAGGTGTGTATACGAAGGGGGTAATGTTTCATACAATTTCTAATTCATCACCTTGTAAGATGGTGGTGATGGTCATGGTAAAATTAACGGTAATGGTTTATTCACAATTGGTAACAAAACGGCTTAAATTTTGGGGTTACCTTCTTGAATTCTTTATTCTACAAAATGCCACTCCAGAGTCAAGTTGATAGTCTTCGCTCGTGCTTTTGTAAACGCTTTAGTTTCCAGATAATTTCCACGCTGATTAAAAAAGTAAAATACTAAAGAGGTACGATAAATATTTTATTCCTCAACGACATTGCCATCAAAAAATCCTCGTAAAAGAAGAAAATGTGGTAGATATAACCTACATATGTTACGTTTTGTCCATCGATTTTCGAGATTTGTCTACATCTACTGATGTAATCGTCAATCATCCTTTCAATCGTTTCTGTTGTCGTATTTCTATACTACTGGCTTAAGAATCCACCAAATAAAAGCTGCTGTCGCAGACCAAAATAAATGATTCTCATTCCTACAACATCCATGACATTTCGGTTTTCAGACGATTGTCCTCATTGCTTTGGAAAACGAGAAACACGAAATTTGTTGGTTTACGCGTTTTAAAAGGTGTTCGTATAAGCTGGATGCAATTTGTATTATAGCCGATCCATGGATGATCTAAGTTCACTTCCATTTGATCCTATGACATCCATAAGTTTGCGATTGTTACAATCGAATCTTCTTACCTGCTGTACCCCACTCATCCATCTTTAATTGTTGTTAAGTTCTCGCTTTTTATCAACAATTAATTGTTGTTTCAAATGGCAAGATATATTAACAAACGTTTTCTTCTTCTATCATTCCTTACTTACGCTTCAAATGCGATATCCTTATTCAAATCAGATATCAATTTCATATCTTATAAGTAGAGTTGTTCAATTTGCGTCAATTCCAACAAAATCTACAGTTTGAAGCAATCTGTATTCATATAGAGCAATATTATTTTATTCCAGTACAGCCGTTTCAGATTTTTGTAGTACTATTGGCGCAAATTGAGCAACACTACCTATAAGAAGCATTTATCCCAAATTTCAAGAATTCAATAAAATAATTGGACGATTTCAATTACAGGCGATATACCTATATTTTCCTTAAATATTAAATTATAGTCTATCCGCTTCGTATCCATTGAAAAATACTCCAAATAGGCATTGCACAATCTTAAATCCGCACCTTCTGCATAAAACAGCAGGGTATCAGTAATATTTTATATCAAATCATAACTTTCTGACAACTGTGAACTTAAAGTTGTTAGGAGGAGTGTTCAAGTAAATGTTACCGTGCTGGTTTGTTATGTAATAAAATATATATTTGGCATTTCGTACTAACCACTTTTTCTAGATTAGATACATGCAAAATAAACAGGATAACGTGTTCGTGTTTATGTTGCAATAATACGAAATAAAGTAAAAAAGGTAATGGTATTGTAATGATATGGAATTTCATAAAGTTAACATGTTCTTACATCTTTAAAATAAACTTCGTCTGAAACGAGTATTGTTATTAATAATATGCTTTGCGTCGTACTATATTCATTTTCTTTATGAATTTTTAAGGAAAAAGAGTAACTATATGATATCAGCTTGTACTTTTTCATTGAATTTTTTATTTTTATATAGGCGAAGAAGAAAATCTGTTGAGAAATCCATCAATAGATCCTGTTAAAAGGAGTATTGTACGATGGTGCTTATGGTAACATCAAGATTGTTATCTCGAAGTCATATTTCATAATTAATTAGCGTACTTCTCGTAGAGATCGCAAAGATGTTGGGATGAGTAATTTTTAGATAGGTAAAAGCAATTGAAAACTAGTTTCAATGAGTTACTTATAGAAAGTTCAATATTTACCAAAGAATAAATGTAAAGAGGTTGAATATAACTCTCAATTGAACGAACTTAAACAGAGGTTCGTTACTTAGGCAGCTCGCAGTGCAAATCATTACACAGTATTCTTTGAAAGCTGCCGAAATTAACGAACCCCATGTTTAAGTTTGTTCAATTGATATATGTATCTTCCTTTTTACATTTATTCTTTGGTTTAGATAAGTACGTAATAAGACCTTGCATTGAACCAATCCTGCTCTTAAAACTATTTACAATTTCAACAAGTAATTTCTTCTGAATTTATTAATATAATTTTTTGACAACACAACATTTAGGAGCAATTTTCATTTTGATTCAAACCACGCTCCCAGTAGCATCAAATCGCGGCTTATCGTAAGGAACGCATAACTAAAGTGCGGACATTTCTAGATGACCGAGAATTATATCATGCTTTCCTTAAGGGGTCCAATTTGGAAGCAACAAGAGAGGTTTATGGAAAGCATTTATAAATATAAGGAAAGCATTTATTCGCCACTGCGAATCATTTTATTCATATTGGAACTCTCAGTGAAACTTATTTAACACCTGGGTCGCACGTTACCGCACGTAAACTCAATAGAGCTAACATAATTGCAGGCAATATTATTAGGGTGCTTCATTGGACGAAGTCGAATAGATAAGCAGTAATTTAACCGTATATCCCATGATATATAAGGTCCTTTTACTGACTCAAACCTGCTCATTGATGTAACGCTTATAATCAACACCCGCCTGGAACAGTATTGGAGGCTTATATTATCCCATAAATTATCCGTTCACTAAAGATGAAGAAGAGAACTATTGGAGGAAAGGAAAAAATGGCCCAAAAAGGACCTCCGATGTACGGATGCTTTAAAGCGAAATTTGTGGACGTTCTAGCTGGATTTATGTTACAAAAGATCAACACAAACACCTTGGCAATCAGAATTCATCAAGTCCATTTTCATCAAAGGATCTTGTGCCTCAATCGTTCCAAAACGAACGATTTCAATCACCAAGATTGGATCTACGAGCAGTACCTTTGCGTTGGTAGACATAGAACTGGCAGGAGTCATCTATATTTTTTCTTTAGGATTGCCCTGCGTCCATTGGTGCAATGCAATTACAACACGACTCTCTTATCATAGTTAGGTGAGAGTCGCATTGCATGTCGCATTTCTTAGATTGGTATAACTGGTTGCCGTGTGATTGGACAAGTTCTTCCTGCGTATTGGTACCTTGAATGGGCTTAAACGAAACCGGCAATCTTGGGTTCATCCTTTCATTCGCCTAAATTCGCTTAAATCAAACACGTCCGTCGTTTTTGGTAGCGCACGAGGTCAAAAGAAGATGACCAAGGTCCAAACGATTTCATTGGTCTTCGGGAGACTGTCTGAGGAGCTGACTGAAGAAGTTCTTCTAATCTTTAAGAGAAAACACAAACTCTGGGACTAGTATGGGAGAAGTATGAGGACGTTTCTTCACAGCTTCAACAAGTTTTTATGTTGAAATCCTGAATAGCCCGTTTTACCATTGCCATTATACAGTAAAGTCGCACGACTGTCGTAAAGCAACTGACACAAGAGTTGCATTGGAGTTTGTCGTTTACTGGTTGGCAACCGGTTGCGTTGCAGTCGCATCAATGGACGAGCTACTGCACAGCACCAATAGTCCTTTTCTAAGTAAATTCCTAAACTTGTATTGTTGTTTTTTCTTTTTAAAAACCGCAAATGACTATTGATGATCCTAATTCTGTAGATTCTCGTTTTTTTTTAGGTAATAGTTTCTTTACTTTACACTACGACAGCAGCAATTTTTAAGTCGAAACCTATTACGATATCTTGATAAGCACCGCTAAGAAGACATTGATCGAGGACCTACCCTGTATAAAATTGAAACATTTCAAACAGTAAAAGCCTGAATAGGAGAAGTGAATTTGAAAGACTTCCAGAGGACTCCGTCGGAGGCATCCAAAGTTAAGCTTGTTTCTATAATCCTGGATACCCGTTATAGAATTAATTTCTAAAAGTCTCTTCAGTACGTTGCTCGCACTTAGCTTTCTTCTGGTTGAAGTTCTTTCACTTGGTGCAGAATTCGTCTGGGATCAGCATCTGCCAAGGAAACATCCTCGGGCAAAAGAATTGTTTTTATATGAATATAACAGGACGCAAGAGAAGTAAAATGGGGGCGACGATAATATGGGAACTATTTGTCTTTTAACGCAAAGCCGAAGCCTTTTACGGTACAATGTGATCGTTCATTCGCCATTCTCTTTCAATGATCTTTCTTAATTCGGATTGCAGTTGTGTTGCAGCAGTGGACGAAGGAAGATTGGATTCGTATCTCGTATGCGAGCGCCTAAAATCCTCCTCACACAACACATAACCAGTCCCTAAGAATTTCCGCGCTGTAACTTCTTACATTATTATCCCACTCGTATCAAATTAAAAATTTCAAAGGCCATTCAAGTTTATAAGGCACACGATTCGAAAATAAACAGTCCCATCTCGATCTCTTCTCGTACTGTCTTTAAGCGTACGACTTTTCACGTCTATAACACCTCTAATTTATACGCAGTGATATATTCCACGCTTTCGGTATAAAAGAAAACATTCACCCACGAAGTCGAATACACTTGGGAGACCTCGTCTTGTATTACTACTACCTCGCGGCCGTTTAAAGCGAGACGACAATATTTAAAAGCGAGACGAGATCAGGCCCTCGGCCTGTCTGAGAGACTTGTAGTAGTAAATTCTTTTTTTATTCTTATTCCAGTCGCATACCGAAGTTCAGTGTATAGTATACACAAGTGTAGCCGTTGGAACTTGTAAAGAAGATCGAAATCTTTAATGAAACGGATCCGAATATTTTTCTGTTTTGCGATGTTACGAAAGGATGATTTTAGAATTTTTGTTGTTGTTGGCGTGCCTATAAACGGTAGTAAGCCCTCGGAATCGTTCTATAATTAGGTTATTACGAAACGAGTAAAGCCCGTTTCCGAATAACGGACTGACATTCTTTCATTCTATTTCCTCAGACGACGGAAAATGCATTGTTTACGCAAACAATGGCCGAACAACGTAATGCAATAGCGCTCGTTACAACTTACTACTCGCTAGAAATACGCGTGCATAATAGCGCCGAGAAATGGAGAAACAAGGACGAAACAATGCAAGGTTCTTTAAATTATATAATTGTGCTAGTTGGTTAACGGTTTCCAAAAAAGATACGGGTTAAAATTGTAAGGGGCGAGACGGAATGAGGAGAACATTTTCTGGAACTCCCACAAAATTAATAGAGTTGTCGTGTAATTACCTAAATATAGGGTTGAGAAAGACAAAGCTTGAAGTTTACTCGGATATAATCTGAAATAATCGTGCTAATCATACGCTTGCGATCGTTAATTAAATCATCTGAATTGCGTCGGAAGGTCGCAGAAATTAGAACAAGAGTGGCTTACAAACATAAAGTAAATTTGTCTTTTGAAGTTATTTTATAGGTGTACCCGTTCCCATTAAGCGAATTGTAGTTTTATTAATACATCGACCTCATTTATGCAATTAGAATTCTGCACGTGTGGGCAAGACACAGAAAGTAGTTGCGTTTGTTGTAAAAATTTCGAGATTTCATTTCATATAATTTATTTCATATTCCCTTGATTCCGAATGTGATTAAGTATACATACGACAATCCACAGACGCACAATAGCTACGAAATTCAAAGAAGATGTGACATATTATCGTTATGGTAGAATAGATGCATCGAGTGTTGCGAAGCATATGAACGGCACGGAACACGACATTAAAATCGAGGGTTTAAGATTGATAAAATATGTAAATTCGCCGTGTACAATGCGATACATATCTATACATACGTAAAAATACTAATCTTCTAAACAAAGACAACAGCCCAATGGGTCGCTCAGCGCTTTTCGATTTATTACAGGGGGAAGTAGTTTGCGTTATGCACGAGGATTTAGTATATTTCGATTGTTCGAAGAAATACATGCCGTCAGCGCAATGAGGGCGTGTTTACGTGATTTGAAATGACGCGAGTGTCCTTTCTTAGAATAATGTTTCAGCTTGGTAGGTAGAAAACTACGGCCCCCATTCGCAGAGAAGGGAAGTTTAGTTTACATGAGTGAATTTAAGAAATCAATGTTCATTCCGTAAGCAGGGGTTGAAGATGATAGCCCCGTTGCTAACGAAACACTGAATTGAATTAAATGATTATGTTGCGAGGAGTTCACCGATGTGATATAGTGTCAGACATGTTCCCTTAGAATCGATCGAAACACTTTTTCTATTCAGAAGATTGTATATCAGAAACGTAACTTGTAATTACGTTTCGGCCAGGAAGAAAGTAACGAGTACTACGTAACTTCAGGAGTTACAATGCATTAGACTCTCGGGGAGGTCAAGGTGAAGCGACCTAAATTTCGCTAATATCTTTCATCGCTTCTACAGAATTTTCGCCCTCCGATTGAGGGCATCCTCAGTGTAGGCAGACGTGATATTAATATTCCCACAAATTAATTGGAAGATCCATGTAATTGAATGAGTTTAAAAAACCCTTAAAATTTTTTTTTATTAACAAGTAATTTCTTCTTTGGAGAGAACTCTAACCTCAACCGCGGCTGACGGGCTTATCTAGATCTAGACTCATTCAATTACATGGATCTTCCAATTAATTTGTGGGAATAGTAATATCCCGTCTGCCTACACTGAAGATGCCCTCAATCGGAGGACGAAAATTCTGTAGAAGCAATAAAAGATATTAGCGAAATTTAGGTCGTTTCACCTTGACCTCCCGAGAGTCTAATACATTGTAACTCCTGAAGTATTACGTTTAGGTGTTGAAAGATAAGTCCCGGTCATTCTATGTTTGATAAATGGGAACAAAGAGTAATTACTAGGATTTAAATTGATGATTGAAATTTTGAATGAGTCTTAATTTGCCTTTTTCCAGCTTTAAATGTTTGATAGCTTCTCATGCTGTGCGAGATGATGCATTGTCATGAACTTATTTTATACCCAAGGTCACATTTAGGCGTGAGCTAAACGCTTAGATATTCCCAATCACAAAAAGAAAATACAAAAAGTACTTGTAAACCACAAAAATTTATGATACAACATATTAGCAGCATCACAATCAGATACCCTCGGAGTCCATCCGGAGCCAAGCTTGGCTGTTTAAAAACATTAATTGACGGATGGATGGAAGGCCAGGTTATCGCTTTCGACGAATATGTTGAATGCCGAGGAATATTATGGAAAAAACAAAGAATATAAGAGAATTAGGGCGAATTATCCTAAAAACAATAGCCGAAGTGGTCGAATGGTTTGGGGCCATCGACTGCAAAACTGATGGTCCGGTCTGGCTATCGTTTGACGATTCTTTAAGGCGATGGTAGGAATATATCGACAACATCAAAAGCAAAAGCCATAATCACTTGGTTCGAAACACTTCGCGAACAAACGAATTTTGTACGATTCTGCTTCCCAAAGACTTGATTCTTGCTTTATTTCAGAGTCATATGAATTAGTCCAGGTTTTGTCAACGTTAATGATTCAATCTTTTCGCCATTTCCCTCAATGCTGCACTACCCATAAAATATACAGTGAGGTCCTAAAGTATGGAATAAAATTCATAAAATCGAAGATAATTTTTTCGAAAGACGAGAAACTTTTGAAAATAACGAACGTAACTCCAACTTCTTGTTAGCCTTTTACCCTCATTACCATTATTCGCAGTAGCGAAAAACACCAACTCCATGTAAATAATTCATGACTGTATTATTTACCTTGCAGCAACCTCACTTGATAAATTGCTCGTTTAGTAACGATCGACCGACTTATTTACAGTTGGAAATAGATATGCACATGTTTACCTACTTCATAATTTGCTCGACATACGCGTTGCTCTCGATATTAAAATTTTGCCCATTTGTTAGGAAACGCAAAACTCACGTTTCGTACCAATGAAACGCAGTTAACGCACATAATACATATGTATGTATACGTATATTAATAGCGGCAGTTTATTCTAATCCGACGTAGGACATTCCAAATACAATAAACACGCGTTCTCTTCTGCGTATCGAATAAATGGTAAACGCACAAACGTAGACACACCTTTCACTGCAACTATTTCTGGCGCAGTTAACGTCGTCTTTTTGGCGACATTAATTAAAATAGCGTATACGCTATTTTACATGGGCTAGATCTAACGAATGTGTCACGTCATCTAACAGATCATTGCTACTGTCATCGTTGCTAATTTCATCTTTAAATCATCGACTTGGATACGAAGGCTGGATCAGAATAATTTGGTAAACCACGGTTTCCGTTTCAGAGAAGTTAGGTCAAAATGAGTTAGGGAATGAGTTAGAGACTGGTCAAAAATTTGTAATTATTTGGCGCTTTAAAAGTTTCTAGAATTGGAATGGTAAGAGATTGTTTAAAAAATCTTACGACGTGAAAAGCCTTATGCTCATTTACGGGCGCAGCTTTGGAGTGTGATGAGTAGAGATCTACTTTACTAACAAGTAAACTAAAATGGGAAATAAACAGAAATACAACAAATCATAATTTAGGTAGTTGATCTTCGTCGAGGTCTCTAGTTGAGGGGAAGGTAGTGATCTTTCTCGGGCTTAGGGGTGTTGACGAGCTCAGTGCGCTTCCAGAACGACGGAAAATGCTGGAGCCGGAGTATCGGAAGTCTTCCTAAGGAAAAACAAACATTGAAAACGATAAATTCTATCAAAGTAAGTACTTACTAAAAATAGTGTGGTAAACCGCATCTTTGGTTTCAGAAGTGAAGTCGAAATGAATTAGGAAATGTTAGCATGTTCAGAAATAAGTCGAAGTGAATTAGTTAATGTTGGAGACTGGACAAATATTTGTAACCATTTCGTGCTCTAAAAGTTCCTCGAATTGGAATGGTAAAAGATTGCTTATAAATTGTACGATGTGGAACGTCAATTCGATCTAGGGTCGGACAAAGAGTCTTTTACTTCATTTGAAAGACGTCTGCAATGGCGCAGTTTTGGAGCGTGACGAGTGGGGATCTAGTTTACTATGCAGACTAAAATGAGGCCTAAAAAGAAATCTTTAAAGAAACTTTATTAGTAAGTAATACAACACACCATCATTTAGGAAGTTGATTGTCGTAGAGGTCTGCAGTTTCGGGAAGAGTAGTGCTCTTTCGCAGGCTTGATGGTGTTGACGACCTCAGCACGCCTCCAAAAGCAAGGAAAATGCTGGTGCCGAAGTGTTGGAAGTCCTCGTAAGCAAGAACAAACAATGAAAATGATAAATTCTACCAAACTAAGCCTTCACTGAAAATGATTTGGTAAACCACTGTTTTGGTTTCCAAAGTTAAGTGGAAGTAAATTGGGAAATGTTAGAGGCTGGTGAAGAATATGTAATAATTTGGCGCTTTAAAGTTTCTAGAATTGGAATGGTAAAAGATTATTTATAAATTTTACGACGCGGAAAGCTTTATATCCTTTTGTCTCATTTGAAAGACTTGCAACCTAAGTTTGCTAACAATAAATAAACTAAAATCGAGAATAAAAAGAAATCTTGTAGCAAACTTTATTAGTAAGTAATACAGCAAATCATCGTTTAGGAAGTTGATGGACGTTGAGGTCTCTAGTTGCGGGAAATGTAGTGCTATTCCCGGGGCCTGAGGATGTTGACGATCTAAGCACGCTTCCAGAAGGAAGGAAAATACTGTAGCCGGAGTATCGCGTTGGTGACGTCGAAAAGATACTCTGTTGCTCCTAGAAGTAATCTCTTCAAACCCAGGTAGATGATGCAGTTTCGCCCTGGAGACTTATTTTTTCCGGCTTCTGAAGAAAGCTCGGATTTCCTATGAGACAGCTGGGTCAAGAGGTGGTTTGGGCCGATCTGTCAGCCCGTTCACCAGCTCTTTTACTTCTCCTCAGAAGTCCTTTTCTTCTTTATTTCGGAAGTCCTCTTCCTCTTCGCCTCGGAGGTGCTCCTTCTCTTCGTCTCGGAAGTCGTCTTCTTCTTCGCTACGAAAGTCCTCTTTCCATTCACTTCTGAAGTGCTCCTCCTCTTCGCTTCGAAAGTCCTCCTCCTCTTCGCCGTATGCAGGAAGAATGCCACGAGCAAACTTCGAGGTCATCCGCGTAAATTTCAGCCTTTTCCTTTGGAGAGACACCCAAACCGTGGGTACTATGAAGAGGCTGAGATTTTTGAGGGCTTTAGATCGTAAGAGACACAATCTTGTCGTACCAGAACCCCCGGTTCAACTCTTTCAGAGCTTCCCGGAAATTTGCTCTTCGATCAATTTTCTTACTCTTCTTCGTTGTCGAGGCGTTCCGGGCCAATCTGTCAGCCCATTTACCACCTGTTCCGCTTCGTTTTCTAAGTCCTCCTTTTCTTCGTCGTCTGCAGGAAGAACGCCGCGGGTAAACTTTGAAGTGATCCGCGTGAGTCTCAATCTTTTCCTTTGAGGAGAGACCCAAACCCTGTGTACCACGAAGAGTCCGGAATTTCTACTTACTTTTAGAGAGTACTTTTAGAGAGCTTCTAAAACGAGGGGTCTTCTGCTGCGAGAGAGGCAATTTTGTCGTACCAGGATCCCCTGGTTCAACTCTTTCAAAGTTTTCCAAAAGTTTGCTCTTTGATTGCTCGGGACATGGGATAGATGGGACCAGCTTCCTTGCGCGTCTCCTTTGTCTAATTAACGCCCCTCGGTTTTTACAGGCAATGTGCTATCGTAGCGGTGATGTAAGGTGGTGAATGAATCCTTCAAGGTTACAACTTTTTTGAATTACAAACGAAAAGTATACTATACGAACCAAAGTGCTTATGCATTTTGATGCTTACCAAAACTATGAATTGAAAATGTAAAATCTGAATTGCTTCTGATATACTTTTATGTCGGTTGTGAATTACGAGTGATTGAAACTTTAGGTAGTAAAATTTATGAACGACGATTCGTATTTTTAATTTATTTTTTTATCAATTTAGTAACATATTCCTCATCAAAATAAGAATAATTATAATAAAACAGTATATTACTATCGTAATATTTTTAATAGATATTTCCTAATCAATTTCGTCGCCGTCCAATAAATCTAAAGAAACTTTATACGAATTTGGGTCAATCATATATCAAATAGTATATGGTGCGTGTTTCCGGTCTTTATTATCAAAGCAAATTGAAACCATAATCGATTATAGAAAGATCATAAAATATATGTATTACAGTGAGTCATAACGACGCGACGCCTCGTGGTAGTATTTACAATTCTCGTCATAAAACGAAATCCACCCAGCGGAAAAACTAAACGACAAAATTCCTATGTATGTATTTCATTTTCTTCCTTAAATTTACGGCGTTTTCTTTAAATATTTACATTTTCAAGTTATTACTGGACCGTAATCGCTTAGCCTCGAGCAATTTATAAGTGCTCCTTGTATTTATTTTCGTTAAACTTAGAGAAACAGAAAAAAAATTAATTGTTTCCTGTATGATATTCAATTATTTCGACTTGCGACTTAAAAAATACACAGTCTAAAATTGTAGAACTGAAATAATATTTTATATAAGCAACCGTGTTATTACTAGTGAAAATATCGAAATAATAATAGGATCTGTAAAACTAAAGATATCATTCGAAGAACAACTGATCTCATTTACTCGCTTTAAGAAGAAATTTATTCGCTAAGAATGAAATCAATGACGTAAATCTTACCTCAAATCTCTTATCAGCTGTTGCATGCTATCAGTAACCACGAGAGTTGTATAAAACTTATTACCCAATATTTCCAGTATGTCAGAGTTATTATTGATGATGAATATTTGATGTTAACAAATTTGTACAGTCACGAGGGATGTTCCTTTCCCCCGAGCTGCCCTAGCTGTGCCTGCAATTTCTTTACAAGTTTAATAACTGCTAATTGACAAATATACTTGAGTATTTTTAAAGCGATAAGAAATCATGGAATTACTAGATAAGAGCCCTATCTAAATTTGACTTTTTAACACGTTCAAGCGTGGCTTAAGCCGTGAACAATGTCTTGAGAAAATCAATTGACTGTTTACTGTCAAATCGTGATCCTCAGCTAGCATAAGACGGTAATGCAATAAATTTCAACGAGATCGACTTTCCTCAAATGACAGTCTTCGACCTAAGCCGAAAAGGAGCTTTACCGAAAATAATATTGTCTTATTCGTAACGAGATCGAAGATGACCGAGATGTGCTACTGCAAGGAGTATTCAACCATTTCTAAAGATTGTTGTGAAAGCGATTAAAACCACTTTACACAAGCATTTGAATTTGCACAAGTTTTGTTCCCGTTGGGTTCTCCACAATTAGATCCCAGCTCACAAAAAGAAGAAATGGTGGAGATCATCTATGCTCAATCAGTTTCATAATGAGACGTGTATAACTTCTGCGTCTCGCCGCGACCGGATTTCCATCCCTTATTGTAAAGCGCACCCTTTACCACTTAGCCACTAAGCGGATTACAAAGCTGGGTAACTTCTTCTTCTTTTTTCATCTCATCCTTCCGCCGTCTAGGGCCTCGGATGAAGCTTGATAAGAAAAAGAGGAGAAAATGTCATCCCAATCATGTTGCAAACAAAAAGACCCGGATCCATACGGGAAATGCCCAACTCAAGCTCTTAACCTTCCTATACTCACGCATACGGTCTGTGAGACCGACTTATATAGTATAGTATACGTCTTTCATTTTGACGTGAGTATAGGAAGGTTAAAGGTTATCGTGCGATAATCACCGGTACCTTTTTGATAGACTGACGCCATTTTCTAGGAAACAAATCCAATCCGGGAAGAGGGGGAAAATGTTGAAATCGGTAGTAGATTAAATACGAAATGTACCACCTAACAACCGTTAATGGTGAAAGGTCCATCGCACTTTGTTTGTCTTGAGCACTCCAAAATGGTCGAGTTACGATTATCTTACATTCTGATAACGTTCGCGCTTACATTTCTGCCCCAACGATTGGGGATTTGATTTCCCAAAATATATATATATATATAATGGGTCATTCGCCACATGGTCCGTGCCTGGTCCCTAATGATGTCTTTTTACGTTTACGTATAGATGAGTAGGTTACGGGGTTTACGTTATAGATCGGCCGAAGCAGCAACCCTGAAAGATTAGAAAAAAATGTTTTGTGTGCACGCATGCAAAAATGCATTAATTGTAAAAGGGAATACTTTAACAAATTGAGAGGTACAGTGGGGTCCCCGTATCCGCGGAGATTCCCCGGATAGCAAAATTACAACAGGAAAAAAAGTGCTGTATAATATTTATTTTAATAATAAACATCGTTTATTGTCCAACAGTTAAGCGCCAATTACAAGACAAATTAGAGCAAAGATACATACGCAAAATAAACGGAAAGAAAGATCAACATAATTGACCAAACCATTCCAAAATATATCACTATAATATAAATTGGCCCATGTGCACATTGTGGTAAGTGGTGACTTCTGGAGTAGGTTCGTCAATGGAGTTGGAAGAGAGAATGTGAATGCAGAACGTGGTGAAACCTAGGGATATGTAGGTTTAGATCGCCAAGAAGGTTAGAGACATCAACAAATCCATGAAGCAGTTTCCAAATAAAGCGTGCCCCAAGTAGTTCACGGCGATGATTCAGTGAATGAAATAAATTTCTGTCCATAAGTAAATTAGAACATGTACCTTGTTCAGGGTACACCCTGTCAAACACAAAAAGGAAAGACAGTTAAAAAATTGTCTTTGCACTTCTGTAATTATAAGGTGAAAATAAATACAGTGTGTCGACCAAGCAAATGAAGCAAATGTATGCTCTGTCACAATAAAATATACATATATATATACATAAAAATTCAAAAGCGGCCATTTTTCCAAAAATTTTGTATTCTTTACTTTCTCAAAATACAAGAGGGCATTAAACAAATCTTGAAAGAAAAAACCTTGTTTTATACAAAAAATACTAAGGGGGAATCACCGGTGGCAATTTCTTTCGGACCAAAGGAAGTAAGCACAACACTGTCTAACGAGTATATCTGGCTCTATTTATATCGCAAACCAAAACCGCTCCTATTGACGTCACAGATATATGGCCCTTGCAGCAGAGTAGATAGAAATGTCCTTGTAACAGATTTGCATTTATTTTTAATGGTCGAACAGTTTTGAAAGGGACTGTATATGCACGATCGAACGTACTGTATATGATCAATCTGTATAGTATACCGCAGAAAATTGCCGACTAATTGTTAGAGTGAGAGGAAACTAGGTGTTTTAAAAGGCAGACATCTTGTCTCCTTACGCGGTTTTACATGGATACGAGAGAGAAAGGTATGCTCAAGAGCCCCCAAAATACCCTACCCGATATTATGAAAATATTTGAAAATGCGGAATGTGAATACTAGCCTTTTTGAAGCTGATATACGCAAATTTGTTATGTACTGGGAAAATTGTTCAATATTGAAATCAAACCCCTCCTTTTTCTTTTGTACATATAACACCTTAGATCAGTGTTTCTCAACCGGGATGATATGACCCCCATGTGGGCATTTTTAAACGTTGGGGGGCGATTAGTAACAGTTTATATTTTAGGGAACGAAAATCAGTTTTCTGGGCGATGCAGTAAAACATTAAATTAAGAATAATTAGATATTTTCCTCGTTGTATCGTACAATAATTAAACAAATAACATTATATTAGTCACCAGTATATTAAATGCAATACGAATTTGGTGACTTTTTCGAAGTGGAGGGAGCAATACTTCGTAACGGTTTTATTGAAGGGGGCGATGATTCGTTAGAGGTTCAGAAACACTGCCTTTGATTATTAATATCTAATAACTTTATTTCAACTTTCTCATCAGTGCCAGTTTTTGTTCCAAGGCAGTCAATTGTCGCTTTTTTCCCAATACTAGTTTTTACTTCTTCGTCGTCGTCCTCGTTGTCACATGATATTTATTTTGCTGTAGAGGCCTTATGTATAGGGCGTCGTTACTTTGTATGTCTCTAGCAAGCGACCACATGGATCCCATGCTTTGCTTTGATAGGAAGTACGGGGTCGTTTTCCCGACAAAGGATGAGTGGTGCGCAAACCCGAGATGGTTACGGGATGAATCGCAATAGTGGTACACAGATGGGTCCAGAACGCTCCACGTAGTGGGGGCAGGAATAGTGGGGCCTAGAACACACAGATCAATAACTTTGAGCAAGGACACCTCAATCTTCCAAGCGGAACTATACGCAATCTTGGAAACTGTAGGAATCCTATCCGAAAGGGGACACAGGGGAATACGAATCAAAATATTCTCGGATAGTCAATCAGTCCTTAAGGCCCTGAGCAGTTGTACAATTACGTCCAAATTATTATTGGAATGCCGCAACATGCTTAATGGCCTGGCCACTCAAAACTAGATGAGACCAGCGGGCTGGAACATTCCAACAAATTTCTGAGCTTCGACGCTAAGAGGGCGGACCTCGCCCTAAAACTGTACAGGGGAAGCTTAAAAACACTGACAGGGGCACTCACAGGCCACTATACCTGTAACAAGCACCTTCACAAAATGGGCTTTTTCAACACGGGCACTTGCAGATTCTGCGGTGAAGAAGTGGAGTCAATGGAACACTTGATCACTAACTGTGGGGCACTAGGCCACAGGAGATATAGACTACTACATGCATATACGCTGAGTGAGGAGGACCTATTTACACTCCCATTGAAGGAGCTGATCCTGTTCCTAAGCGTATTAAATAAATAAATAAAACAAACAAGAGGAAGCGCAATAGATCAACGTGGTCGCAGTGCAAAGGGCCATTTTGAGCCAGACCCCACCTCATTACAATACAATACAATACAATAGGGCGTCGTTGCCACATTAGCGACGAGTATTATTACGAGAGTCTTCTTCTTGTCTCCTTAATTTCTTATCCGCTGTATTTTTCGGTGTAAGATTCGGAATCACCGAGTCGTATACATACGTATACTGTGCTGGTCCCGGACCGCATATATAGCAACTTACCGTAATGGTACTGAAAGTTTTTTTATGGCGTTGTATCACCTTTTGCTGTACTAACTTTTTCTATTAAACTTACTGACACTCTGGTTAACTCAATCTCCGTTTAAGCCTGAATCAAATAGGGCCCCAAGACCCTTGAATTTGTTCAACTTTTGTGAATATTTGATCATTGAAAGTATGTGACGAATGTAATGTAATAATTTTTTGTAGTGTATATAATAGAGTACCATTGATCAACATTAGGTTTTAAATAAAATTTGGGAAACGAATCGGAAATTATAAATACCATTTGCGCGCTATCGAACGGCAGATACGAAGTCAACGGATACGGAGGTACAACTGTATACGTATCCATTGTTTTTTTATACATAATTTTATTTTATTTTATTTTTGGAATTATTGGTGTATAATTTATGATTAAATTTAGTTTGTATTCAAACGTGTCCTGTAATTAGAATGTAATGTTCTGTTGGGCAAATAAAATAAATAAATACGTGTGTTATCAATACATATCTTGTGTTATCTTTATATCTTTACTAACCCCAGCCGGAAGAACGATAGCCTTCATCCATTTAATTAGGAAATTTTCTTTAAAAACTCGGCACGTAAACCGCTCTTTGATAGGTGTTGTTGCAAAAAGAATTTGCTTTGCACAGAGCAATCTATTTCTATAAAAGGATCTTTCGCGTTGCCTTTACCACTACAAAAGAATAAAACCTTTAAATGTATGTGTTTCAAATTCTTCACTTTCCGGTTATCCGATTTTTAGGCATAAATAGTCTTTAATCATCGCAACAGTTACGATGCAAAGAGTGTTACATACAAATTACAAATTAGGTTCTTTTAGCGCGATAAAAATTCATAACGAAATATCTAGGCGCGTCCGGAAAACCTACGCTGGTAGTCTTTTGAACTCCGATAGCTTGCTTGCCTGTCGAAGAGATGTAGGAGGCACACCTATGGTAAACAGAATTTATTCTTAGAACCAAGACATAGGCATTACGCCTATTTTCGAGCTTCCAGGGCACACAATTTCACCGCAAGCTTGCACTCGATACGAACGTGTCCGCTTCGAGTGAATAAAAATATAGAAATTAATTTATGAGATTCATCGGATTTAAATCCAAGGAGACGCGATGTTCCTGCGTATTTTTATATTTAACGCGATATTATCGCTATTAAAAGCGCCTGTCCTTTCTTTTTTATATATTTTTTCCCGTCTACTTAGGCACGGGGTAATACACACAGTATAAAGTTCGTTTTATTTTTAACTCTCCGTCGAAGCCGAGACCCTCTACTATACCGTTTTCAGAGTTAATTTGTAAAGTTGTTTGTACAACTGCCGCGGCCGTTTGCGGTGTTAAACATTATAGAAACAAATGTAAATGAAAGGCATTACCATCGGCGAGAGTTACATAAATTCTGGAACTATCTATTTGCTTTCGACTCCTCTCTTTAAGCGTTTCCTAAATAAACAGCGAGTTATAGAATGCGTCAGATTTCTTAATCTCGGCGCGCGTGTTTCAATGAACATCGACGCCAATCGTCTTCGTTCTTATCTTATTTTATTCTATTTCTCAATAACGCATTAGAATAAATACCCCCGCACGATATACCTGGATAGTTTCAAATTTTTAGCGCTGAACGTCGAACTAACGCTGGGTGTCCGCAAATATTTACTTTAGAAATGTAATTTTAGCAAACCTTCGTATAAATTGTTAGCGTAGCGAGGTCACGTCTTCGAAATGCAAGAAAATTTATACGTATACATTAGATATCTGTATGTTCTTAAAGTAAATGTTTCTTTTGGGAATTGAATAATATTCAATTGTTTTGAGGTGATTTGTTTACCTGACGTTAATATTTCTTAAACTTTTGTATTTGACCCACACACTACTCCACACTACGTAAGCACTATTCTAGATCAAAAACAAGACCAATTGCTACAATATTGACCAGTGGTAGTTGTAATTTTTCCTCTTTCATTTCGTCGAAACGTCCGAAAAGGTGTTTTAAGAATTTTTTTTTTTGTAGAAACTAAGGCATCACTGTAACGTCTGCTGTACCAATTCCACTTCAACCAATTTAAGTTTACTATTTAATTGGTTCTTCTCCAAATAGTTCCATTCACTCTCCGTTTTGTTAGTCAAATTGTTTTAAAATTGTCGTCCTCTTTGTTGTGTTTGGGGAACCTCTTCGCCTCTTCCATTGGTGATCTTTGAATTCTGCACCATCTCCATTTTCTGTAATCTAGAGAATCATTGCAATCTATACAAAGGCATGGCCGGTTATAAGATTGCCCGTGAAACACAAAGTCATCCAAGAGGATGTGACAAGTAGACACCATTTGCATATGTTGAATTGCAACAAATATAAGCTACGTTTCATTTCGCGATGAATGACAAAACCGTTTAGTCCCATTTTGGATCCATCAGCACAAAACTTTGCCCCGAAATAAGCTGACCTCCATTCGATATGAAGGCGTTAGCTAGGCACGTAATGTTTGCTTAGTAATTCTTTAACTTGGCTGCGTTGCACACGTAATGTAATTAGAAACATTGTTACTGTACGGGTAATAGTTGTTTTATCGGCGAAGTCGTCCATTGTACAAAGTTTTTCAATACGGATGAGAGAACTTTTAACATCTATCCCGGCCACATCAATTCGGCTTCCATCAAAACAACGTTGACTCTTCTTTTCTTCTCTTTATTTTAGTAGTGTCCGTTATCATTTGTCATTTGTTACAACAGAGCTTAATTCGCTGGAACGACATTTACATACAGTCAAAATTTATGTTAAAGATGACGAGTCCCAGTGTCAAACTTAGATACCTTTGGCCTTTTTATGATCGACATAATCGTTCATGCGGGCACCCCATTCGTCGTGTTATTGCAAAGCTTCGACAGAAGACATCACTTAGTATCGAAAATATTGCTGCTGTTGAGGCGAGTGTCCATGAAAATCCAAATTTGTCAATTCCACAACATTCTCAACAATTGAACCTATCTCTGACCATCACATGGCGTATTTTGCGATATCTTGGTTTACGTAGATGCGAGATCCAGTTGGTGCCACAATCTAAGCCAATTGACCATTCATCCCATCGCAAAAATCGCTGATTTTGTTCATGAACATCTTGTCACTGGTGGTCATCTTATTGCAAAATTATGTTCTGCGATGAAGTTCATATTCATGGCTTCATGATAATGTGAATGAGCAAAATTTCCGCACATGAAGAATCCCTTATCATTAGAAATGTCTGACTATTGGAATGAAGAGCATATTATCAACTTGTTCAAACTTATGAGAGATTATCACAATATATTGCGTGTTTTTTTAGAGTGTCACAACTTTGAGTTGGCATCACTGTTATATTTGAGCACCCATTTGTCAGCTGATAATTGCTTTTTGTTTAGTTTGATTTGAAATTTCAATATGAATCGACTTACACCAGAGCAACGCGTGCAAATTGTTGAAATTTTTAATCAAAATAATGGTTCTATTCGTCAAACTCATCGTGCACTTCTTCCATTTTATGGCGTATATAATCGTCCTTCGGAGCGGCTTATTCGAAGAATAATAGATAGTTTTCGGAGTACATTTACTGTTACTGATAATGTGCATCCCGTGAGACGCCGAACAGTGCGCACTGAAGAAGCTGTAGCCGCTGTACAGGAAAGCATTGAAGATGATCCTAATCAATCAATTCGTCGCCGTTCTCAGCAACTGGGGTTATCTCTTTCCACTTTATGGAAGATTTTACGAAAGGATCTTGGCTTAAAAGCTTTCAAGATTCAACTTGTGCAGGAATTAAAGCCAAACGACCATCGTATGCGCCGCCAATTCGGCGAATGGGCTGAAGCACAAATTGATATTGATTTTGAATTTCCATTCAAAATTTTATTTTCCGATGAAGCCCATCTCTGGTTGAATGCGTACGTAAATAAGCAGAATTGTCGCATTTGGAGTGAGGAGAATCCACAAGCTTTTATCGAAACACCCTTACATCCACAGAAAATTACTGTTTGGTGCGCTTTATGGGCTGGCGGAGTCATTGGCCCATATGTCTTCACAAACGATGATGGTCAGAATGTTACTGTCAATGGTGAACGGTATAGGAATATGATTCGAAATTTTTTCGTACCTCAATTACGTGGCATTAATCTTGCTGATATGTGGTTCCAACAGGACGGAGCCACATGCCACACAGCGGGCGCTACAATTGATTTACTCAAAGAAACTTTTGATGAAAAAATAATTTCACGTAATGGCCCAATTAATTGGCCACCAAGGTCTTGTGATTTAACCTTATTGGATTATTTTCTTTCGGGTTATGTTAAGTCACTTGTCTACGTCGATAAACCACAAACAATTGAACACCTGGAAATCAACATTCGAAGAGTTATCGGCGAAATACGGCCGCAAATGTTGCGAAAAGTTGTTGAAAATTGGTGTTCCAGATTGCGCCTTCTACGCGCCAGCCGTGGCAGCCACATGGCAGAAATCATATTTAAACATTAATTTCATAAAATTTTCTTTCCAATAAAGCCCGTTTCATTGATATTAAAAATATATTTCCTTGTTTTATTATGATTTAAACTTGTGACACTCTATAAAAGACAGCCGTTATAAAGCTGTAGACACTTTGCGAGAAGAAATTGAGCGAAAATCCAATTGGGACGAAAATGTGGAAAAAGTATCACAAATCTTTTGCAAATTTACAATTTTAGCACCAATCATTACGATGAGATTTTCAAATGTAATTGTATCTCCTCGAGTTGAAGTTGTTGAACAACATTTGATCTTCTATTCTTAATTCTGGTAAAAATTGTCGGTTTCCGTTAGCGAGCAACGTACTTGTTTACCACCACCGCAGCTTTCCATGATTCTACACGAGTAAAGCATCTTCGTTGTCGCTCATTTCGGCACCTACACAACAAACACCTAAGCAACCAGATGTTTTGGAACAGTTCGTCAATTTCCAGTACATTTTCTCTAAGCAAGTTCTTCAACCGCTGTTCTAGAGTTGATGAACTGATGTTCAAAAATCTTTGCTTAGTGTAGACTTTCATGGCCGTTGTCCAATGAATTAGTGACTTGCGGGTGTTGCGTTGGTCGTTTAGGAAAGTTTAACATTTCACTGGTCATGTTGGTAGCTTCTCTAGAAGTTCTCTAAAAACGCCAAAGTCTTTAGAGAACTTCTGAAGAAGCTGATAGCGTGACCAGCGCAACGTCAAGTTGTAGTAAACGACCACGGTAAAATCCGGATTCTTCTAATTTCAATATTTGCTTAGTCTATGCCCAGCTTTGGAAGTACGAAACGCGAAAACAAAGGTCATCAATTTTAACTAAGGCAAGTAAGAAAATAGAAATAGGAAGAAATCGAAAGATTAAATAAGACGGAACCAGGAAGCGAATATACAAAAATTTCGTCTCAACACATTGCCGACAAAAGAATTATGGACTTATTACAAAACGTGGATATTACCCCGATCGATCACCAACATGTTAACAAAACGGAGGAATAAAAAGAAAATGTCGTGACAGATAAGAAACAGAAGCATGTTACACTTAATTACGGGCCAATATGGCGCTGGTGAAGAAGATGAATAAAATGATAGAGATGATGAGGGAATGATGAATACACTTAATTCAGACGGAATTTTTAAACATCACTTATGAGACTGTAAACCCCAGGATACTGGGATGTTTGTACATATGAGATAATCCGATTAAGAATTCTCTCATGATGTATCTAAACACGCATTTTTGCAGCTGTTTGCTTCCAGGATACTACTTCAGTGGGGTCCGCAAGAATAACATAAAATTTAATGGTTCCTTCTTTTTGTACAAGATGGAAACTCAAAGAAGCATACGATTTTCATTATTATTTTTTTTTCCATGGCCATACTAGTAGCAACATATAAATCCTTGTACCTACTCGTCATCTTTAGGTTAGCAAATTTCGCGACTACATAAACAAACTCAGTCAATTTACGAAATTTCCTCTCTAAAAATAGCGGTAACAACCTAATTAAATCTTAACAATACGACAATAATTAACTCGTCCTTGAAAACTATACCAGACGCTTCACGAAACCGACTTTGTTTTTCTCCTTATAAATCCTTCCGCAATTATGAATATTGTTAATTCTTACCCACAAATTCCCACCAACAAGCGTTAAGACCGGTACTCAAACGATACATTTTACGCTAACATATCGAGACACATTGTTCAGAAACTTCGTTCTTAAATCTCAATGTTAAATTTTTCCGGAATTTGTTTACCTCACATGTATGTATGTATGTATGTATGTCGTACATATACACATCGTATCTTGCGCAAATGAATAAGACAGTCAAGGATACGCACACGCGATAAGGACTCATTAATATGCGCCTACATCTCGATTTCGTATGTAAATTCGAAAGAAGAAATTTATAACCGGCTCCGGCTATCAAATAAATCCTCAACTGTCCCGCTAAGCTGCCGGCGCTGTTTTACGTATTCGTCTGGTCTTCGTAATGTAAATGCGTACGTTGTAGCTGTAAAAACTTTTATGGACGCGTATTAACCTAATTAATATAAATATCCCCCCTTCTGGATACTTATCTATGATGCGTGTTTAGATGAGATGATTCTTCTTCGCATATTTAACGACATCGTATTGCGACGATCGTAAAGATCGATAAGTATGTATTTTAGTAGAGGATGGTCTTATTATGGAGTGTTTCCATTTTTAAAGCTAGCCACCCGGAGCGATTCCCGATCCGAAGTGGATGTGACCTTCTTGTAATGATTATTTAACAATTACGACCTATTCATAAAATTGAGTCGCCGAAATGGCTGTTGATGGCGTAATAAAATCGGTGATTCAATTTCAATGTGGTTTTGTAATCCCCAGTTCGAAGCAAGGACCTTCTTTCTATCAGAAATAATCTTTGTTTCTCTAACTGTTCCTAGTTGTGAATTAAGCCGAAACTATACATGTGACCATTCAATGATGAAACGAAGAAATTCGTTGAAAATCTCAGGTTTTGACGGGTAACAGTATTTGATGCCAGTGGTTTTTGCTGTCCATACTTCTTCCAGAATGCAAAACAAATATATATACACATTTTACAGGCCTTTCAGGCCCATCGCTAAATTTTCTTCCATTCGTTCCTATTTTTCGCTCTTATCCTCCATTTGTTTATTCCTTTTCCTCGGATATCAGTCATTACCTACAGGAACCATCTGTTTCTGACCCGATCTCGTCTTCTTGTTGACGTTGGCTCCAAGGATAGTATTTTTTAACTATGCGAGTGTCCTCTCTTCTCTGTGTATGTCCTAGCCATCTAAGTCTCTGCGCCTTGATAAATTGCGTGGTATTTGGTCCTCCATACAGTTGTTCCAAATCCTCATTTTTCCCATATCTCACCATTTTTCTTCCCACCAATAATCCTTCTCCATATTTTCTTTTCCTAAATTTTCAATTTATTTACGTCGACTTTATTCATAACCTATATCTCGCTGCCATATGTTACTGTTGGTCTGAGCATTGTTTTGTAGATCCCCGTGATATGTTTTCTGCTTTTATTAACTTCCTGTGCCCCCTCCACATCTACCTCCCTTCACCAAACTAGCCTCAATTTCCGCTGTATTATGTCCAACTTCTTTGATATATAATCCCAGATATTAAAAGCTTTCCACCCTTCTCCCCTTCTATACGTCTATTATTTACATCAATCCATATTTCTTCTCTTCTGATATCCAGATTTCATGCTTCCATTATCATGTACTTTGTTTTTTCTGCGTTTATTATTATCCCAGATTTCCCTGCTTCTAACGACAGTGCTTCCGTGACTATCTGCAATTTCTTTCGAGATATTGCCAGGACAGTGACATCGTCCGGATACGCCGAGCATTGATAACTTCCATTGATCTATTGTGTCTATTTTATTGGGCTGACTGCCTTTTATAACTTTTTCCAAAACTAGATTAAAAAGTATCGTTGACAAAGGACCCCCTTGCCCAAGCCCCATATTTGCATTGAAAGGTTCCGATGTCCTATTATTAACTTTAACTTTTGTTATAGTCTTCTCCGATATTATTTTTACCAGTTTGATAAGTTTGCGTGCAATCCCCAAACCTCCACATTCGTATATTTTATTTCTTTTTACCGAGTCATAAGCTCCTTGGAAATCTTTAAAAATTGCGTGCGTTGCCACGTTATGCTCCTAGCGCGCTGTCTGTTACTCCTTTAAGGTAAAGATCTAGTCTATTACTGATTGATTCTTTCTAAATCCGCATTGATTGATTCATCCATTGTCTCCTCTGGGTATGTCTGCAGCACTATCTGATAATGGTATCCCCTTATAAATTTTTGCAGTATCCTGTTTCCTTTTCTTGTGCAGAGAAACTATTACGCTATCGTCCCATGACTCTGGCATCTGTTCCTCTTTCCATATCTTCTGTATCAATTTACATATTTCGTATTTTAATTTTTCTCTTCCATTTTTTATTAATTCAATAGATACGGAGTTTTCACCTAGACTTTTCCCATTCTTCGTTTTCTCAATTATTTCTAGAACCCCGATATTAGATGGGGAAGGTATATCCAATTCCGAACATACATTTTTGACGGTTTCTTCATCGTCAGTATTCTTCTGCTCTGTTACTGGGATCACCTCAAAATACTTTATCCATACTTTTGTTACTTCTTCATTATCACCCACTAATTTACCATTTTCGTCTTTACAGAATAGTACTTCTCTATTCCCTCTTTTCCTTGAATTTTTCATTTCCTAGTAGAAATTTTTGGATTCTTTTTTCCTGTAATTTTCTTCTAGAGTCGGTAAGAAAGAGAGGTTATGTTCTACTTGAAAGTGATGTATTCCAAACAGATATGGCTTTTTCTAACTTCAAATAAAAAACATATCCCATTACTTAATGAAAAGTTTTCCTGTATTCTCACTAGTGTACATTTTCTTCAGGTTAGTGTTAATTATTTTCACGGAAGTGTAAAAATTAGCATTTTTATGATATTCAACTAATTACAGTGTATTAACGAAAAATCTAGCTTTAGTATTAATTTTTTTAACCATGAAGCCATTATCATCCCAAATTCATATTTTGCCACGTAATTTACAAAAATAGTAACTGTTCATGGAATAAGTTTTTAACCTTCCTATACTCACGTCAAAATGAAAGACGTATACTATACTATATAAGTCGGTCTCACAGACCGTATGCGTGAGTATAGGAAGGTTAAGATTCTGACAAAATACATTTGGATTGATCAACAGTATGCTGTATATCACGAGAATGGCCATAGAAAATGCAGTAAAATTACACCTCTGCCAGTTCTCTAGCTCAATTAGGGGAGCTTGTAGAGCAATTCAAATAATTTGCGTTTGCGGTTTTTGGGCAAATTTACAGAACTATAATTCAAAAACGAGTTGACGTATCTCTATGAAATTTGGTATTTTCCCAAGCCTATATAAACAGTACACCTGCACATAATTTATCATGAAAATCTGAGATGGTTAGGTTTATATGGTAGTGTGTGTTGAATTGACCAGCCTGGAGAATAAAATCTGGGACAGCCTGTATATATCCTTTAAAATGCAAAACTTTGTATATAGAAAAAGCAACTTAAAATTCCAATTTCGATGGCAAACTTCAAGCCGTTTCCCCCTCCCTCCCTCCCGAAAATGGTAGTCTGGAAGGAACGAACAGTGACGATACTCTGCTTCACACTGAAATTCAGGGAAAATTTACCGTAGTTGGGAATATCAACATTTCGGGAAAAAAGGGAACTTACGTAATGAGCAGTGAATTCAGTAGACATTTACGTGAAGCCAACATCACACATGCGGCATTCGACGAATTGCGACTTCTACAGATACCTAACGGTAATCACAATCGAGCAGAGTGAAAGCAGTCGTTATTCGTCAAAATTCGCAACATCGTCTGATACTGACCGTTAAAATAAACTCGAATATCCTCACGATTTCGTGTTTTACAATTAAATCCTGCAAAGTGGCGTATCCGATATGATGCGCGCTCGCAGCTTATAAGAAACGCGAATTAACCAATCTTCTAAATGTCAAAAATCTGTTTCTAGCCGCCAGGTTATTAATGCGAGATGAATTTATGCGAAGTAAGTGTGTTGTTTGAAAATCCGAAATTACGAGCGAGCGTGGGTGCAAATTTGTAAATTTCGCATCTGTCAGGGTGATTCATCCGCGAAACAACTAATTCGTTTCGTTCGCCGTCTGGCATCGAGCAAGATTTATATAAAGGTGGGGCTGATGTTTGCAACATCGTAATAATCGAGGAAATGAGAAGTAAAAAGGATGAGAACACGTTTCTATGTTTCCCTGATGAAGTAATGATTTAAAATTGGCGGGGACAACTACGAGGGATGTTTCCAATGTTCAAGGATTTTGGCTCTAGCTCACGCTGTTGGTCAGGAAAAGGTTTTGGCACGCGTTTACGCAACCATCGCTTGCAGTATTGTTTTGTATACTTCAGCCACATGACTGGTATAGACGTATTGCCGTACCACTAATTCTGCAATCATCCTAACTGATTACTCCGAACGTTGAAAAGTGGCATCCTAACCATATCTCTACATTAATCGGACATATCTTAAATAAAGGCATTAAGAAATTTTTGGAGATTCCACGTTGATACCACTATCATTCGTACCAGAGGAATTTGTACCATTACAGATAACGAAACGTCGATTTCAATTCTCTCTTTGTACGATACATTCTAAATCAGTAAATTCTTTAACGCTAGTCGAATTTGGTCGAAGGAAGTTACTGTAAATTTGAATTTACATATACGAAGTTCTGGTTTCCTCCTATTCTAAACATGCAATACCGACATCTGACATTTCGCAACAAGTGCCGGAAATAGATACCGCGGATGTTAGATGACGGCGCCATGCGAACACCATTATAGTTTTCTCTTTTTAGTGTTTTTGTAAGACTGCAAGTGGAACGATTTAGAGCAGCTGCGAGTCTAACTCGATTAGTTGAGGAAATAGCTATTTACTATATGGAATCGATTTTAAAATAAAATCAACAATGTTCGGTTTAAATTTCTACTGTTCTATTTTGAGCCTTTTTCCCCCTTTGTCAGGCATTATCTCTTCACCGCGGGACGTAAACCTTTTCTATTATTTCAACGTGGACATCATCATTTACAGGGTATTATATGAAATACATAAAATTAGCCCTACCACACTTTTCGGAAAAAATCGAGATGCGTATTTCGGCGAGATGTCATCCTCGTTAGAAAACCGGAGGAATTCAGTCGTTGGTGACACTAAATTTCCCCAGTCAACAACAGTCTCCTTATTCTTATTTGCATTTGGAAGGTAGATTGATAAATAAATAAAATCTCCCAATTTTCTTAACTTAGTCTGTATTGATTCCTTGGAATTGAAAGATCTTCTTCCTTGGTCTTTCGATTTGAGAGTTCTTGCATAAATTATGAACTACTTTCTCCAAAAGATCTAAATGTCTTCAGTAGTTCCCAAAATTGAGACACCAGTTCCCAAATTTCCTCGATATACTTTAAGATTTAAATCGAGTTAGTCCCAAGCCTTCTAATCCACTGGGTTTTCACATAATCTTTACGTTTGTTTAATATTTTAACCAGTAATCCCCCAACTTTAAAGGTACAGCGATACAAACATTTTAGATACCTAGAAGTAAATGATTTCAACCAGCCGTTCCCAAACTTACTGAAAATTGCGTTTTCCAACCTTGATTCTTACGCCAGGTTAAAACGTTAACTTATTCCTAACGGATTCAAATCTCCTCGCTAATTTCGAGAGAAATGTGAAATTCTTAACCAACAGCCCACAATTCCTTTTCGAAACGGAATTTTCCGCCTTTATAGACGACCTTCAAACGTTTTTCTAGCAATTTCCAAAATCGTGTAAACCGCTTTGGACTAGTTTGCTTATATTATACCAGTAGTTCTCGACTGCTTACAGTATGATCTATTTTTGTCAAGTAATCTTGATGTTTGGAGTACTTCGGAACTTTTAATCAGCAGTTCTCAAATTTCTCCAACATATTTCAAGATTTGAATAGAGTGAATGTTAAACTGTCTAATCCGCAACATATCTTCAGATAATCTTTCCATTTGTTTAATTCTTTCACCTATGATCCTCAACGTTGAAGGCACAGGGAGGTAAATATTTTATATAATTTGTGAGTAAATATTTTCAACCTCGTGTCTTGTGGCAGTTTGATACTTTGATCCAGCGGTTTCCTTTCTTAACTTATCTTCGAGGGATTCAAATCTCCTAAGTCATTTTTAGGGAAAGGTAGAATCCTTCAGCTGTAGACTTCCATCTTTTTTTTAGGAACGAATTTTTCTCAGTCTCCTTCATAGGCCACTTTAAAACGGTTTTCTAACAGTTCCCAAAACTTCTAAACCGATAGAAATTTTTCCATCATCTGTGGAGACGATGTGGACTAGCTTTCTTGTATTATATCGGTGGTTGCCAACTGCTCGCTTACAACACGAATATTTTTTGATGGATTCAAATATTTTAACTAGTTCCGAATGTTCAATCGGCGATTCTCAAATTTCTTCAGCATGTTTTCAGATTTCAAACATCCTAATTCCTACTCATTTTTACATTACTTTCATCCTCGTTTAATTCTTCCAGTAGCGACTACGGACTTTTCCAGTACCGGATCCAAGTTTGTGCGACATTCTTAAAAGCAGTTTGAAATCTTTAGCTACCGGTTGTTAAACTTACTGAAGATTGCGTTTTGCACACTCATTTCATATGCCAGTTTGTAACTAATTCAGTGGTTCGCAAACTGTCTTTAAGGTACTAATGTTTTCCTAAGGGATCAAAATTTCCTTGGTTCTAAGAGAGGTGTGAAATTCTTAACGCAGTAGCCCTGAATTCTTTTTTAAAGAACGAGATTCCTTCGACATCCTGAATAGATTTTTCTTATCTACTAGTTCTGAAAATCACTAACAAAACGATACAAATTTTTCATCATTATGGGACCAGTAGTTTTCAACCGCTGGCTTGCACCATGGAGATTTTCTAAAGAAATCTAAATATTTTGGATAGTTCTGAAATTTTAGCCAGCAGGTCTCCTGGACATATTTCACCATTCCAGTCTAGTTATTCTCATGCTTCCTAGTCCAGCACATATTTTTACGTAACTTTGCTTGTTTAATTCTTCATCCAGTTGCCTTCAAACCTTTTAAGGTATAATTTTAGTAAGTTGCCTTAAACGCTTCGGCCTTCACTGCTTCTCTTTCAAAAAACGGCAAGTCGACACTTGTTTTCATCCTCATCAAGTACAACACCGATTTTCTTGTGCAATTTACTTCTGTTCTGCAGATTTTATCTCATTTCTTGTATTATCTTCCATATTTTAGGAAATAAATCCCACTGTAACAGTTCTATAAGGGATCTAAATATCAGAATTAATTTTTGTTGTAGAAACAGTCTTTTTTTTCTATACGTCTAGGTCGTCACTTAATTGCCGTCTTCATTGCTGATGTACTTATGTATATCCGCCCATAATCACGTTGTTTCAACACGAAACTATGTGGGTGTAATAATTACACATCCTATTAAGAAAACATGATTTTGGAATATTCTTTGCCTTGTTAACGTACGAGGTGGACGCCATAAATTCTCATTAATCATCAATTAGTAGTTCTATATCCTTGTAAAAATAATCCAAAGCTTTTCCCTCAAATTCATACCCAAATGGTCATGGTGAATTAGGGGAATACTTGTTTCAGAAATGTTAGACATTACTGCCAATTCCTTCACTTTTAAACGGCGATCTTCTAATAAGATTTTTTCAATCATTGCAATTTTTTTCATCTAGAGGGGATTCTTGCCCCAAACGGAAACAATTTGCCCACTTTTTTACAGTGGAATATGAAGGAGATGAATCACCATAAACGTTATCTAAACGTTGTTGAATGTGATTAGGCGTATGCCCTTCTTTTGTTAAAAATTTAATGATTGCGCGATACTCTGTTTTTGTTAGCTGCGACATTTTCATGCACTAGTCACGTTGTCTGGCTGGCTAGTAAAAACTGCTGCTACGCTAGCCGTAATATATATAGTGTAGGCTTCACACCTGTCGACCATGACGCAACGGAGTGTGAAACACGCTTGAACCTGCATAAGCCTATCAGGTCGAGAATTTATGGCGTCTCCCTCGTATCTTACTCTGCAGTGCTTCATATAAAATGTATACTTTCTTTTTCTTTTTTTTGTCATAATTTTACGAAAAGCAACTTAACCGTACGTATTTTCCCACGATATTGAGCTGGTTACAATCTTGGCGAGAAATGTCCCCAATATTCCGTCAAGTGCCTAACTAAATCACCACCAATAAAATTGCCACACGAGAACGTAAATTTATAAAACGCGTCTTGAAGAAAATTGACGTGAAATTCATTTGTGAACAAATTACTGTATCAGCAACTATTAAACGGTTACATCATTTCTAAAATTACCGGAGAAGTTACATTTATCTTCTTGTTAATTATTGACAGCGTCTGAGATTTGTTGGAATTATTTCAATTGGATAAATGGCAGTTGCAACGGAAAAAAGACGCACGAGTAAAAATAGCGGAATACATGTATATTCAAAACTGGCATGGTTTTTGTATATCTAATGATATACAATGTGACTAATTGATGTTTTAAGTCGATGATTTCATATCTGCATAATGATGTTTTGGAAAATCGATTAGATTAGAATATTTTTAAATAAAAAAGCTGAAGAAGAGACGTATAATATAAATCATCAAGTTTCCGCTTATTGCTGCTAATAAAGTTTTTACTAGTATATGCAAGTGTGTACTAAAATTTCCTGTATAATAACTAGAGCTAGGCGATCGCCACTAGATTCGCTAACAGTACTTCAACACCAAGTTTAGTGATGTGATAGGGAAGACCAAAATATGGCAGAGAAAACCATTGGAAGTAATTTCCAAATTTTTAGATTATTATGATGATTTATAAATCGGACTGCTGCTCGTGTTCCCTATTCTTCTCTAATGCAGCTTCCCAAATTTCTTACGATATAAGCGATAAATTCCCTACCGTGTAATTTTATCCAGCTAACAGCGTTTAGAATACACTTAAATTTATACCGGTTAGTTTACATATCGAGCTGCCAATGTGTACTTTTGTATCCGAAAAGAGAGAGAGAAAACGCCGACCAACCGAATCCAATCCCAAAAGCGTATAAATAGACGCACGTTCCCTGTATAAACGTAGACTTTCGCGTACATCGCGCATGTAATAACATTGTTGTTGAAATGAATAAGGATATAAAGACGCCGTCCCGGTGTAAGTATTCGTAAACATACGGATCGAAATTGCTTTTCAGAGGAAGACGCTGCACACATTTATACATACACACATTTTAAAAGCGTACGGTTTACAAACGCGAATGTATTAAGAGAACCTTACGAATGTGCGAGCTTACATGTGGCAGGATGAGTAACTCGTTTCGAGCGTATGTATGTATCGTATCCATGCCAAAATGCGAATTTCAAAACACACACATGCGTGCGTTTACCGTATTTTTAGGACGGGGTTATGACTTTTCGGATTTTAAGAGAGGCTCTTTTACGGGTTTGAAGTTTTCTTCATTTAGTTTAATTGCAAATAGAAGAAAATAATTATCGTGATTAATTCAACGAATTTTCCATTATTCATAAAATCATAACTTTGTAGAGATTCAGGTCGTATTCAGGCCAAATTCACAGTGTTTTCTCGAATTAACCCAAAAGTAAATAAGGATTTTGGCACTCACTAGCATATATGTTTAACCTATGATCGCGTAAACTTAAAGAACGTAGAGTAAGTAAGTTGGAACGAACATGAAGCATAACATGAAAGAAGACAGTTTCAAGAAAACTTCGGCAAAAGAACGTGAAAGCAGGCAACCGTCAGAAAGAATTTCTTCCTATATCGAGCTCGTCTCTTAAATTTCAACGATTAAATGTTTCTTTCATACGATTTTGATTCCCATCCCAAAAGCGAGTTTTGCATCCAAGGATGTTTAATATTTTTGCAATAGTTACTGGAACAACACCAAACTTTTGGGTTATACGACGTCGCTTGCGACGGTGTCCAAACTCAAGTCGAATTGGCTCTCACCAAGAGTTTGGAGGAGGTGACGGTGAAATGTTTCGTCGATTGCAGGAATTTCTTACAACTTTAGGAAGCTTATGCTAAAAATTCTGTACAAGTTTATGGCGAAACTAGAAGGAAAGAACAAAATAATTTAGCATTGGTTGTCAATATTAGGAATTTTTGCAGACTTTCAGTGTTTCGGGATTTGATACCAACGTTTCGTCTTCCTATACTACCAGATTTTTGTAGAAGTACAGAAACTTTCGTCAAAACTGGAAAGAAACTTCTACCAATCATTTATACAGTGTCCTCAATTGTGTTACTAACATTTTTCAACTTATCCCAGACCTTTTCTTTAAATAACGATAAAAAGGCGATTGATAAGGTATCAAGGTATATTTAGAAATCTATCATCAACTAATTTCAAAACAAAACATCAATGTTGAAAACTGAAATGGTCGTTTGGGCCTCAACTAGAGCATTATATTCGCTAGTCAATCGTCTGCGTCCAAATCAAAAAAATCAAATGGTTGTTTGACCCTCAATTTGAACCACGATATTCGTTACTCAATCCGATAGTCTGTAATTTCCTCACCAAATCATCATACGGGACCGTAAACCAAGTCAATAGGTATTCCCAATTGGACTTCCTCAAAGCTCAGCATTTCAATCTTCGATATCGTGTTGAACAACATATGTTAAGATATCCGCTGTAATCCTTGTCCTTACCCAAACGTCACATGGGCACGTATAATAAAATGCTGACGATGTCTCAAGGTGTATTTCGAAACGTATGAAATAATTCCAAAATAAAGCATCAAAATCAAAAACCCGTTGGTCGTTTGACCCCGAATTTGAACCCCGGTATTGACTAGTCATTTCGATATTCTACGATTTTCTCGTTATTTTCGTACGAGACCGTAAACCAAGTCAATAGGAATTAACAATTGGACTTCCTCAAAGCTCAGCATTTCAGTATCCGATATCGCGTTGAACAACGTATGTTAAGATATCCGTTGTAATTCTTGTCCTTACCCAAACGTTACATGGGCACGTCTAATAAAATGCTGAAGATGTCTCAAGGTATATTTCTAAATGTATCAAATAATTCCAAAATAAACCATCCAAATCAAAAAGTTCAAGTGGTCCTTTGACTCCCAACTTGAACACCCTACTCAATCCGATCGTATGCAGTTTTCTCGCCAACTATCCATACGAGACCGGAAACCAAGTCAATAGGTGTTTTCAACTGGACTTCCTCAAAGCTAAAATTTCGACCGTCGATATCGCCTCGAACAACATATGTTAAGCTATCTATTCCAGTTCTTGTGCTTTCGTAGACGCCACATTGGCACGCATTTTAAACTGCTGAAGATGTGTCAAGATGTACTTCGAAACGTATCAAATAATTCCAAAATAAAGTATGAAAATTGAAGACCCAATTGGTCGTTTAACGCTCAACTTAAACACGACATTCGTTACTCAATCCGATCGTCTGCGATTTCCACGCCAACTCTTTGTACGAGACCGGAAACCAGGCCAGCAGGCATTCACAACTGGACTTCCTCAAAATTCAAATTAAACAACTTAAGCTAAGGCATATTAAAAAGCTGAAGACGCGCTAAGACGTAGCAAAATAGTTCCAGAATAGAACGTAGAAATCAAAAACTCAAATTGTCTTTTGACCCTCAACTTGAGCACGATATTCGCTAATCAATCCGATCATCTGTAATTTTCTCTTTAACACTTCGTACGGAGCCGGGAACCAAGTCAACAAAGATCGCCAACTGGACTTCCTCTGGGTCGATATCGTCTTCAACACCATACCATAGAATACCTGCTGCAAAGCTTGGGGTCCACTAAAAACATGCTGGCTCCCAACGCATTCAGTCGCTCCTTCTTGTTAAACTCATTGTGGTAAGCGTCAACCTGTCTTTTATGGATAAAAGACATTGTATCGACATTGCTTTCGACGATTATCTAATTTTCGAAAAAGTAGATGCACTTCTCCAGATGTAGCACAGACTGACTCAAGAAGTCTGTGCGTTTGACCGAAGAGGAAATGCGTTTCCAGCTGACTTATGTAGAGACTCTGGGTTATGGTTTCGCTTATTTAATCGAGAGTTCTATGGATCAGCATGGGTACTCATTCCCGTCATTGGACTTTTCAGAGCCGAGTGTTCGTTCAGAAAAACATAATTGCACAAATCTCTACCAGGATTAAAGAACAGATACGACAAAAAGAATTAACCTAAACATCCAGAAAAAAATTGTTTCTACAAAATTAAATGTTTACTGTGTGAAACTGTTATGGCACAATTGTTGAAAAAAAGGGGAAATATATGAAACGAGGTTAACCAGCCTAGCAGAAGAAGTTGATTGCACAAATTACCAGAAATACGAAACAGATACGACCAGTTTTATTCAACAAACTGACGACCCAAATACCTACGACTTTGTTTCTACAACGAAATTGACTCCATTTTGAACTACTTATAGGAGTTCTAAGGCGCGATTCAGTTCCTGAAACATCAAAGACTATACAAGTTTTATCTAAAAAAATTAATTGGATAATTCCCAAACAACAACCGACCCAGACCCGACCAACATCCGAGCAAGAAAATTATGCTTTAAACAGATGTTCATTACAATAATTGAGGCTCAATTTGTCATACTCAGTGTAATAAATCCGACCCAATCATTTTGAAATTTATTAACTCGATTTTTACGAAAGCGTAGTTTTTATACGACGTGCCATTACAATTTTTAGAATAACAACCGGGTACTCGTTTCGACAACAATAGCACGACCATTACGCAATCAACTCCGGCATATCTCTTAATCCAGAACGTACCAAAATCAGCAATCAACCTCCTCAACAACCACGGATTCTTATTGTCCTTCTGTTACACGCCGCTGCAAAATAAACTGTTGTAAGCGCGCATGAATTATGTATGAGATCGCTACGCAATCGTAGGTACCTGAAATCCGTAATTGTTAGTCGACGTTTTAGAAAAAAATGCTCGCATGGGCAGATCTAACAATACGGGAGATAATTTGTGATTCACCGTTCAAGTAGGAGCGCCCGTTTACCATTATACTACCGTCAATTATTTCTTATATACAGAGTAATTTTATTGCGTCGATGTTGTCATGTTCTCACAAAACGTTTTAGAAAGAAATGTATTTAATTTCTACGCATATGAATAATAGTTTTCGTTTTATTTTGTTTCAGGTAAGGATATCCCCGATATCTCACTTATATTTCGACTTAGTTCGCATTACTCGGTAAGTATCTACATACATACCATACATATAGAGTTATTTTGTATTCAGATCGACGAACGACCATTGTTCGAGGTTCTTAAACGGATCTGTGAGTCTTACGTTATTATCACCGATACGTACGTTCTTTAGAACAGAAAGAGAAAAAGAAACGTGCCACACATCACAGCGTTTCGTACGTGCTTCTCAGATGACTCAGCGTCTCATGCTTTGGAAGCTAAAAATTTATAGGTATTCGTCGTATTCTCATTACGTATCTAATTTATAACACCTTCGAATGTTACAATAGGTCTTATGTGAAGGAGGTAATGTCTTAGATTATTTTGCTTTGGGGCGTGCAGGAATGAAAAGGTATTAAAGAAAATCCTTTGTGATATCCCTCTAACTTGCTGCACTCTTGCTCCTTAAGCCGGGAATGCATTTCCATGTTGTGTTGATATGTATTGTTCGGATCAGGCATTATCATAAGGGTGTTATTACATTGGAATGTGCCAATCTGTCTAATGTTATGCTACCTGATGCAGTATAGTATCATGTGACGCAAGGAAACCTACTGCCACGAGATTTTCGTCAGATGGAAGCAGACAACATCAGAACGTTTCAGACATACCATATTATGTAGACGACGTGTGGCGAAGACTATATCATCTACCAGATCTGGTTGCACTTCCATACATTTTAGAAAAGTCCTTTAAATTGCAGCAATGATTCTAAAACTGTTCCCGACCACCCCTCGAGCTCTGGAGAGTCTGTAGTTTGAAGATTTTGTTTTGTTCATTTTCATTTTCAGTTGTATTATGTCTGTTATAGGGTTACGAGAGGTATTTCTTCAGCGAAAGCGCTTTATCTGCTACAATTCCATGCCAGATTTTTTTCTCAGTTTCTGTGAGGCATATATCAGCAGGAACATTCAACTTATTGCTCGCTTAGGTGGTTCCTAAAGCAGATTTTGCAAAACATCCTCCACCACTCTTGTGACCGTAAGTGCCAGCATCGATAATTGGCAGCAACAAGTGCCAGGGAAACCACGGAATTTCAGCCCTTATAGTTATAATCATTGGAACCACCGTTGGGCAACAAATGTTGATATGCTTTCCATTTAAAGCACCTATGTAATTAGAAAAGTTCCACATATGTCGTGCAGTAACTTCTTTTCAGTATTATTCCGTATGTGTTGGTAACAATTTCGGTGTAAGAATCTCTTTTATGGCTTGGTATACATTTTTGACAATTACGCACGCTGTGCTGAATCTCATTTTATAGCTGAATCCAGCAGATCGAAATCAATTACCAGTAACCGAAGATCTACTCCGTACAATTATGCATATTTAAAATATTACAAATTAAATGATTACAGTACACCTACTATTATATTGCATCGTAACACGAGGCAGTAGTTCGTCTAGAACAGGTATGGGCAACCTCCGGCCCGCGGGCCACATGCGGCCCTCGAGTAAGGTTTGTCCGGCCCGCTACTGAATTCTTTCGTTGCATATTAGCACGGCCCATCTAAACTTAATTCATAATGAATCATAAGGATACTACAAAAATGTATATTTTTGAAGATTACTCACAGCATAAAACTTCTACAAAAAAGGTTGCCTATGCCTGGTCTAGAACAAGTCGCAACACGCCACGTCTTAACATAACTTCACACATTGTAACGGGCTTCAGGTGCAAGAGTAGGACTGTAGTACATTGAGGATATTTATTCTGCCTTATTCCTTTTCGGTATTTTATGGTTTTCAGCTTTTAGGTGGATTTGGCCCTCCTATGTATTTACACTTTATAGTGTGGTTAATCTTTCTTTTCAAAGTTTTCCTCCAGAATATCTAACTAACTGAAACCTATGGTTTTCAACGTAGCAATGCTCAAAAAATAACTGTGTTCCATCGATATTGTACTCGCTGCAAAATTGCGAGATAATGAATGTTATTCTTTCTTTTAAATTGATCTAACACATCAGTTGATGGGGAAGTTTTACTATTTTCTAAGTTTGGTTTTCGGCAACTTGGCCTTTGTATCAATTAATATTCTTGATAACGGAATATCTTTGTATCTGGCTTTTAAAAATCAATCGCATGTTAATTGGTCAATTCAGAAACCTTCGCTTAAAGACCTCTAATTTCGTTTGTTTTGCCACCGATTTAAACGGTGGTTTCTTCTGTAATTATTTTCTGATTTTTCATCAGACAAATTAAGCCTTTCTTTATTCTGAAATCTGCACCGAAAAGTGTAGAGTGTGGGCCCATAACCTTAATTTATTTCAGGGCATTGTGACGGGTGTCCTTCGAGAGTCGAAACCGAAACCGTCGATGGCGCTGGAAATTAGGGGTGGGTGAAACAGAGGGAATCGCTGGGACAAAGGGAGGTTCAATTTTTTACTTCGAAGTCAGCATGTTTAGTTTTAAACTAAAATCTTTAGAAAAAATTAACTAACCACAATATTTATTTTGGCGAGGAACTGTACACTCCTGAAATCCGTAAAATATATTAAATAGATGCACAACTTCTGAGATAAATTGTTAAATTCCGACTTCGTCGATGTTTCAGCGTTCGATTAAGGAAGTAAATTACGCCCAAAACTCAATTAAAAGTCTATCCACGTCCGTTTAAAAATAGGCCTGTCTAACGAAAACTGGTTGATTGGAGATTTTCCATACAAAAGTTTAAGACTCATTAATTTGTCCACTTGAAAGAAGTGCCTGCTTATTAGAAGTATCCATAAACCTCTTTACACCTTAACAGGATGTCAACGTTTAAATATATTTGAAGAATTCTTTGGCGACTTGCTTTCTTCCTTGTGTTCGTTCAATGTCGCGAAGGATTTAGTTCGAAAAGTTTGAATCCTTTTGTGGCTGGCTCCTACGCTCCTACTTATACCCTGTTTCATAATTTAATGCTGTACAGTCAGACCAGACTAATTTAAAGTCTTATTTGCGTGGTAACAGTTTAGACCTTTTCTCATGTGACCAGTACATTTCTTCTTTCTTATTACAAGTATTAGAGGTATTTCTTGACATGTTTCTTTCATCGTAACTTGATGCCCTAATTCATTCCAAAATACTTTCTCATAACTCGATCACGTTCATTATTGGGTACTTCTTGTTACTCATTGAAATATATTTTTTTGATATTTAGACTGGTCCCTCTTAAAAACATATCTTCCCAAAGTTTCCACGCAAACGCCAAGAACGATTTTGAACGATCCTATAAATATATGAATAAACTGTAACTGTAAATACAGGCCCTATTTTTGGCGCAATTTGTTTTGGCTTCCAATTTTTTCCCAATTTCAAGTAGATACAATCTAATCATCGCCAATTTTTTAAGTTTTTTCAAGAATTTGTTAGGTTGGCTGCATGGTAGTGCACTAAGGAGTAGCCTAGCGCCCCCTCAAACTCGACAAAGCAGTTCATCGCTTTGCTCTCCATCCCTGCGCCGTTTCTCAATATTCGACAAGGATATAAGAAAATGGAGAAAGAGGAAGAAGAAAAAATTGATCGGTGGTTTTACGCTTTTATCATTGTAAATACTCTAGTATCTGTGACTTGAAAAATTTTGACATTACACGTATCAGTTAAATCGATCAGAGCTATCATATTTGTGGGTACAAACGATATTTAAAGATATTTTTCAATAAGTAATCCATTTTCTATAATTGCTTCTCTACTTAACCTTTTTTAATCTCCCTTGTTTACGTTGTTTTCAATTCTTTCGCGCGAGTTAAATTTAGAAACGAAAAAACGGAATTTTCGCGATGCTTTAACGATGTTAATCAAAATGCACTTCTCTCCGTTTACGTCAAATTTTCCGCATAAATTTCGAGGAACAAACAAGCAATTTCTTTGTTCCTTGAGACCGGCGTTATTGCCGCTCACGAATTGGGTTATCCCATGTTAAACATCCTGAAAAGCATCCTGAACGCTGAAAAGCAAATAAATATCGCTTCTCTTCTAAGAATACTTATTAATAGATATGTAGGTAGATATTATTTGAAAGCAAGAAATGTCGTTTGGTGTTGCTCCTCGCAGACAGTTATAATAAAGTAATGCTCTCAATCATGCATGTGGCCTGCGATGGACTTGGTTACACATTTTGGTAGCAAAATGGTGCTAATCAAACCAAGATTTCTAATTCTGTATTTAGTGGTTAGTGATAGGTCAAAGTTGTGCATATTTGAAGACTTGTAGGATAACAGAATCTCTCAAATAAGTTGTTTAAAGATTCGCGCCTTACAAGAGTAATACGATTTCTGAAAAGCTTGCCCAAAACTTACTTCTTATTCTTACTATTTTTAACAGTTTTGTAAGATAATATAGTTGGTACAATCTTGTGTAAAATGACAGCAGTGAGCTTTAAAGTAGCAGAATGGCAAATTAAATGGTCTTTATTGCTCTCGCAAGTACTTTACTTCAGGGTAATAGAATATTCGTAGGTTTAATCGTCCCTTCTCAATCCAGTTTATAATCGTTGGGTTGAGGTTTTATTTATTTTCTCTCAAAAATCGACTTTGTCCTGGGCTAACTGTTGTGCAGTGAATGTAAACTATGAAAAACGTATGTTATAGTGCGAAGTTGGGGCAGTAGTCTCGTAACTATCAGAGTTCGTCGAAACGTTGCCACCCCGCGTAGGTCTACGAACATGGCAGATTAAAACTTGTTTTGCAAACTACATGAAAATCAGTGTTCAGGATTTTTGTTTGGTCGATTATAAGCGATCTGACGCTAGTTTCGCATTTTACAAAATGACTGAAGATGACACTCCAAATTCGGTTGCTAAGGATGAGTGAAAAAATGATGAAAACGTCATCTTCTGAAGCAAATATGTAGTATTAGTCTCGTAACTATCAGAATTCGTACAAGAATTGCTACCCCACTTGGATTCTATAACATAGCGATCTCCGATCTCTATAGGAACGGGTATTTTAGGGTTTTTAGGGTCACTCATGTTACTTTCAAATTTGTCAATGCATAAGATTGTTGAATCAAAGAGTAAATGCTTCTGGTCTTAGCGTTATCTATGACGCGACGAAAAAACTGATCTTTTTATGCATTTATGTGTGTGTGTGTTTTTTATTTCTGTGATTATATGTACATGTTTATATACAGCGGCAAGTCATGTAAGTACTCTTCCCTGAATCTTTCAAGTAGCTGTACATAAACATTCTGATTTAACCGCCCCTCTGTGAAGAAAGGCCCAATAATGCCAAAACGATATGAAACGGCACACCATACATTCACTTTTTGGTAATACTGTCGTCTACAGTTGACCCGAAAGTTTGGATTTTGTGTAGCTCAATAGCGAAAATTTTCAGAGGAAACAACGCCATTTGTAGTAAAATTTGCTTCGTCAGAAAAAACAAGGTTTTTATAAAAATTTCGTTCTTCAATACATTTCTCCCCGATGGTAAGACAAAATAATAATCTTCGGCCTTCATCAGCTTCTTCGATAGTGTGCACAAATTTTGGTTTGAATGCCTTTACCTTGTTTGCCTTATAAATTCTTTGTAATTCCTATTTACTAACATTAAGATTACGTGAACGTTTCCCTCAATGATAGTCTAGGATGTTCTTCCACCGAATCAAGAGCAATAATAGTTACGGCATCGTTTTCATCATGTTTCTTCTTTTCTTTCTTTACGTTAAGAACGCTGCCAGTTGCAAGGAATTTCTTAACTATTCGCATGGCAGTCATACGTGTAAGGTTGGTATTGGGAAATCTCTCGTTAAACTGCTGCACCACTTCTCTTAGTGCAATTTGTCCGAGCCCATAACACTGAACAACGTAAATTCTTTGCTGTAACGTTAACATGATCTAGCATCAATTGAAATTTGAACTAAGGGATACTACAAATTATTGTAATCTGACAGTACTTAAGATTGGTGAACAATTTTGTTTTCATGGCCTCCCATTGTTTCATTTCACGCGAATTCAGACATCCCAGACTTTAAAAAACAATTAAGTTTGTTTAATCTAAGAAATACGTAAATATTTCTGAAATTTTGCATAGAGCCATAATTTTTCATTCTGAGCAACTTTTTTAGTAACATTTTGACGTATCATGAACAAAAAGGGTACGTTACCTGAAAAGTTTTCGCTTCACCGTCAAGGCCAACTTGATTTTCAAAAACTGAAAATATTCTTAAAATTCTATTCACGCCACGCAGGGCTTAATTCTACAATCTTAAAATGAAATTCAAAAATGTTCAGTCCATCACACCTCTTGTAACGTCAATCCTGGGACACACTGTATATGTAAGTGTTTCGAAGCTTCCAACAGCTTATCTACACGCCAGTTAAGCACCCGAAAGTTATTGGGTATTTTGTAAAATTCAAAACTAACGTCAGATCCATTATCAACGGCCCAAAAAAAAAACCGCGTGCCCCGATTTCCGAACGGCCAGATCGGTCCACCATTTGAATTCTTGAATGCAAATGAAATTTTTGTTGTTTTGAATATGTTTCGATGCGATATCCCAAAGGAGATATTATCCTGAACCGTGTCTTTAGAAATTTGGCCTACAATGGGTTCATAAATCCGTTTTTGGGTTGAGTTACACTTTTAAATACGGTTTAGTGGGAGTTTATTGGTTCATTTTTCGTTCAATCAACTTGATTCTTTTAAGTGTATTTCAAGATACTATGTATTTGTCTTTATTTTAAAGCTAATTGAACTTTATTGGTGCAAAAGGGGGAATGTAAGGGTGAATGTCACAAAGGATTTTATTCAGCCGAAAAGAACTTTGCTTGCTAAGACAATCGAAGATTATCATGGTGCAATGGGACCTTCGATCTAATGAAAATAACCGTGCCAAGAAATGCGTCAAAAATTAGTAAAGTTGTGTGAATTTTCAACGCGACTATGTTATTGTGAAACTCTCAACTGCAAATAAGTTAAACAACTATGACATAATTGCTTCTTCTTAATTCGCGAAGGATGTACAAATTTGCAGTTACCTAGACCTACACTAAAGCTAATGCTATTGATCTGGCGACTAAGCGATTACCGATTTTGTACGAAAATAAAAGGGAATCACCTCATATACTGGAATAACTTTAATCCGTAATTTATTATCCGCTTTTATCAATGCAATATTTATTTGGTTTTCAGATCTTTCTTTTTATTGTAATCTGTATTGATGTGTTAATATCATTTTGTTTCATTTAATATTTATTGATATTGTAGATACACATACCTTTCTCGTGTCGTTAAAACCTTGGTTAATCTTCTCTAAGAAACCAATACTTCTTGAAAGTCCAACAGTAACCGCTCAAGGAAGACTTCACCGTGTATAATTATATAGGGTTTCTCATAACAAATGCGTAAAAATTGATTTGACGAGGTATAGGACGTAAAAGTTGATTAAAATATATTGGGACACAAAAAGTTTTTGTTTTAGAATCCTTGCAATATGTATATGTCGAGAAACGCGTGGTGGTCGCGTTCCGCGTCAGATCCGGCCATTATTGTGTAAACAAGACACCTCCCCGACAGGGATTTTGCAAGCGTTTACATTTCTTGCGCTCAATTGCAAACATTCGCCCTCATTTTACAACGATACGTTCGAAATTCTTCCATACATATTATTTACTGGCTGATAAAACGAACACGAACTACTTCACTTTGTTCTAGATATCACCCTACCCCACGTTAAAAAAATAAGCATCCTATAATATGATTAGCTCTCAAATGTTGTTTAGAAAACGTACGAAACTTCAAAAATTGCGGCTTTCCTATTATAAAAATATTTTCTCTTACGAATTGTGTTCTATTATGAACTTTGTTTTCTTGTAATTTGATACAAATGTTGTGAAAAAGGCAAGGATTTTGAAAAGATATGCGTCAAACTTATTTAGAAGATTACAAGGGGTAAAAGTAAGTCGATAAATGTTAAAAGCCATAAACATTCACATCGCCTATTCTACTTAAACGTTAACATTACACCTGGCGCATTGCTTGCTATCGCTGTACATAAATGCGATGTTTCCAGGACTACTTTTTGCCGATATTACTACTTTGTTACCGTCATAGATACGTTGAAACCTTTCCAGAATAGACGTCCTTTAACGTGCTAAACATATGACCCGATTTTTACGTTTACATTGTCTGAACAGTAAACATTGCGAGTTATTAACGTGACGAATTACTTAATAATGGCTATAAGTAATCGAATTGAATGAACTCTGTGTTCGACGTTTGTCCCAGTTGAGGTCGTTGCAGATATTACCCGAGCAACTGTTATGTTTATACGTCTAAATAACAAATATTCAGTGGTTCTGCACATTTTTCATAGGGAACTTTGATATTAAAGAAATTGATTGCGACTTTTCTGTGATAGTAGGAAAATATTTTCTCTTACAATTTTTAAAAAATTTTCTTCCGTTTTAATTTGATGCCCAAGTTGTGAACAGCACTGGATAGCTTTCAGCATCCACCATCAGATTGATTAAACTTTTCGACTAGACGTTTCATTCAAAGGGCATCCATCGTACAAAACATAAGATTACCATAATATTTGCCTATAAACTAACGACCTCAAATATTGCGCAAATCTTTATCTTATCTTCGATCATCGATGACGTTCAAAACGCACACAGTATGTAATCTGCGCGGATATACGAAACGACATCAAAAACACCGATATATACAGAATCAATATTTACACATCGTATTTGAAGCGATTATATTAGGAATGAAGTAGTTACAGGCGCAGCTGTCACTTCATCAGTCCGTCGTTCGCGTTGTTAATTTGTTTGCGTTGATTACGCCATTCGTAACTGCCTCCGTATCGAAAAATCGGCTTTCTAATTAACTGCTGTGAAAACGATCGCAATTAACGAGCGTCGTAATAAGGATTAACGGGGCGAAATTGAACGTGGATTCAATTCGCGGTTCCGTACAATGAATTGGAGAGTTTTTTTGGAGAATCGTTATTGCATGCAACGAAGAAGGTTCTCGGGATTCTTATGAAACTAATTGAAACGATTGAATTTTTATGTTTATTGTCTTTGATTCGTTGAGTACTTTTTAAACCGTGGCAGTCGCAGAGGATATACTGCATATTTCTTCGTTTGTGCTCTTCCTATTTTACCTGCCTGCTTGCATCACATTAATGCTTCACGGTTTCTTAAATTATTTGCACTATCGAGTCAATGTGCTCAATAAAATTTACGGGTTAGTATTGATGTAGACGGAGCAAACATGTTCCGAAACTCAACAACAATAAAATCAGTACGGGGAGGAGTTTAAACGATTGATCGATTTTCGATCTCCTCCAATAACTTTCTCTCAACTTACATTTATCTCAGGGCAAGATTAGATAACGGTGCTTCTCCTCTGTGATTGATTTGTCCAGGTGCGAGTTAGATACATAACTACGTGTCACGGTGATAAATGTACAGATCGCGATGGTGTCTTGTTTCTGAATCGAATCGACATATATTAATTACACCAATCAATAATCGCTGCTCGCACGGTTTAATTTTAAGTAAGGATAGAACTGGTTGCATCGGTCAAACCTGGTAGAAAATTTTACATACTTCGAGCAATGAAGAAACTGACTGCTAACTGTGTTTCCCGCCATTAATCTTATTCTCACGTTTAGAACGATACGTGGAGGATATAATTCTGCATTTTGATGGCCTAATCAGAATGTTTTAATATTGAAATGGGCACCCATTGTTAGCGGTAATTGATTAGGAACGTCATGGCGCTGATTCAAATAATTTTTATGTAAAGCTCGACTGAATACTCGATTAGACCGGGACATTGTTTGCTGCATTAGACGAGACTTTTAATTCAAAGGTCGATTTGAAGGATAAAGGTAGTATTCTTTAAAGTTTTGCTACATTTCCGAACTTAAAGATTGGTTTTCATTAATTGGGGAACCAGGTAACTGCGACTTCTTTGAGGGAACGAAACAAACCTAGTCAGTAATGTGTTATTCGTTTTTATGAATGACGACCATAATTGTATGCTCGTCGTAGTTGCAGCTTTTATCAGCAAATCACCAAATCAATGATGACCATTCTTAAAACAATTCAAAACGTTTTCAACGAAAAAGAAAAAGTAATATATAGTTAGAAGACGTGTCAATTAGTTCCTAGTTGGTACAAAAAAAAATCTCAAAAAAGAAAACTCAAGGGACCCATTTTACAACATTTCTTCTTCTTCTTTCTCTTTCTAGTAAGACATGGTCTTGTCTTCTCTCTGCTTTCAAATATTAAGACCCTACACCGATGTCGGAGACCAACTTTGATACTGTCTTTTGGGTGGTCGATCGGATTTCGTGTTATGACTTTTCGCTTTTGGCCCATCTTGCTGCATGAATAAGGACCCTGTGGTTAAAATAATATACAAAAAAGATTATATCACCCTTTTGGGAATAATTACAGATACGTATTTCGGTAACTAAGTTGCCATTCTCAGTGGAAAACTGGGGGAATTCGGTATCACTACCGATATATTGGGCGTTTTTTTATACAGCTATTCTCTATTATCCTCTTCACATGATCTGTCGGGATTTTCCACTGTTGCACCAAAAACTACGAATGGATGACGGCTACCAACTTTGTTAACTATTGGAAGCATTTTGCCTCACACACTCGCCCAAGCATGCAACTACCCATTCTACTTCTCGTGGACAATCACGCCTCTCATGTTACTCTTGAAGCCGTTCAATTTTGTAGAGGGAATTAAATAGTCTTGCTCAGATTTCCACCTCATACTAGCCACTGATTGCGCCGTCTGGGTGTGGGGTTTGATGGATCTCTAAAGACTGCCTATACTCAGGTGTGTGATGATTTTATGGTATCAAACCCAGGCCTTGTGGCTTTAGACTTCCAGTTTCTTCACTATCCTTCTCTAATTCCTTCTATCCTGGGCTTCCCGTTGTCATGCCTCTACTCCAACCATCTGTAGCCATTCTTTTTTGGTCGTTCTTTCTTCTTTTAATTGTACCTTGTATCCCATTAAAGTTCTCTTCGCTCATCTAACCTTTGCCGTTCTTGCTAGGTGTCCCAATCATTTAGCTCTTTGACCTCTGACTATCTGGATTATTGGTGGTATGTTGAATATTTTTATTAATTTCCGTGTTTGTCCGCCTTTTCTATTCTTGCTCTCCTATCCTCACCCTAACAAAGGTTTTGTTTAGGATCTTTCTACCTCAATACTTTAAGAAAATCTTCCTCCTTCTTGTTCGAGATCCACGTTTCACACACGTACGTAACTGTTAACCGTATTACTATTTGATATATTCTGCATTTAGTAGCCCTAGATATGTCGTTAGGCTGAAGTATCGCTGTATCTCCCGCGCCTCATTTCCTTTACTTGCCCACATTAGTTCCAAATGTTTTACTTTGTCAGCCTTTTCAATTCTAGATGCTTCACTGTTTCTGCATATTAGGCCTAAATTAATCTCCTCTCCCATTTCATTGCCTTTTATGACCGTATATTTTGTTTTTTTCCTGGTTTAGGTATAATTATATCAAACCCTCCGTTCTTATTTCAATTTTCCTAAAACACATCTCCAATACTAAGCTAAACAAAGTTGCGAACAATGGGTCTCCCTGTCTGAGGCGTTGCTTAACAGCAAATTCCTTAGACACCTCCCTTTCCAGGTAGACTCTATTATGTGTGTTTTCTAATGACATTGCCACTAGCTTTTTTAATTTGTAGGGCACCTTTAGCTTTTCCATGGCTCTGCATAACATACACCTTTTTCTGGAGTCGAGATGAGCTGCAGTGGTCAGTGGAAGTCGGCAGCTCATATCGACGTTCTGCAGCTCTGCAGCACTACCGGAGGAGTCGCCTCTGCTTATAATCAATGAAGAGCTTCAGTTTTGTTCAGAAGCATTCATCGGGAGTTGTTTCATTATAAATACCTTCTCTGAAACCGCTCTGATACTCTCCAACTACTCTCTCCAGACAAATTTTTACATGATCTTTTAATATACATATGTACTTGCCGAAACCTTATATGTCATGTCTAGAAGAGCATAACACATATAACACATATTCCGAAAATATTTGGTAACGCTTACTTCAAAGTGGCTACTATCCAGACTATTGTTAATGCATTCAGACCGACAGAGATTGAACCTTTTGGTAGCACCATTTTCAGGGATGAAGATTTTCAGCCATACTAGCCTGCTGCAAATGATTGTCCTGCAAACTAGTAGTCTCCCCTCCCCAAACAAGCTATTTCTCAATGTATGGATTTAACTCCATCTACTTCTTCCGCTCTTCCTCCACTTCCAATGGCAAATAAAGACACTGCCAGAAAACCAAGGAAGAAATTGCCGTTCCATCTTTTATTAAGAAATCCTGTAAAAGAAGCGTTGGAACAGGAAAAGAAGGGGCAATAAGGAGAAGATAGCTGAAAATACAGAAGAAATGGAGTGACTGCCTTCCCCTACTTGTACATACTTATCTACTGTGGATTCTAAGGACTGCTATAAAGTGAGAAAAAGGAACTAAATTTGAGACAAATTATTCATTTGTGATATTTAACAAGATTGCAGTAAAATACTTCTAAAAGGAGTTACAAAAGAAAGGAAGTATATATTTTAAAAGTCGAAATATTACCCGTCTATTACCACTCGAACACGAGAACAAAGCGTGAAAAATTCGAAACAGGTCTTATTTGGGCGTAGGCTGTCTTTCATTCAATTTCTTCTTTCACATGTCCTCGTTTAAATTACCGCATCTAACCGATCGACGAGCACACTTCGCCCGCTTTCATTCCGAAGCTGTCGAACTTGTGCGTTGGTCGGAGGAGACGGGCGCGTCTCGTCGTCGTCGGCCGATCATTAAACCCAATTTGAGGATAGAGGGAGTGTTCGGTAATCGGACGGGCGCTTATCGGAAAATTGGAAGCCCACACGGGCACGGGAACGCTTAGTTAGACGAGCTCGTCATCGCCGGCTCAAAACGCACCGAACACAAAGAACAATACATTCGTCTAGGTCAGAGACGAATTAACTCCGTCTAATGCGATTTTAATGGTAATTTATAATGCCCGTTTGTGTGTAAGTTAATAATCGCCGAAAGATGGAGGAAGAGATAGAGGAGCTTGCGATGGTATAAGGCGTTTCGTTCGATTTTATGATTTGTTGGAGTATTATTAGGAAGCTTGTAAAGAGCATAAATACTGTTGGATAGGCATATTCGAAATATTTTACGATATTTCCAATACATATACAATCCTGTCCAAAATAATAGCAGTGCATCGTTATACACTAGGATCCAAGTGAAAATATTTCCAACAGCCAAATAATTGGTTATCGTTTCAACCTGGCGCAATCGTGATGGAGGAAGATTCAGGAATTGAAACTATCTAAAGAATATAAGGGCACCGAATCAACTGTTGGTCAATGCATACGACGCATTTTTGTAATCAATTTTATTAAACCCGAAAGAAGTTAGTGATCCATTGGCCTTTGATTTTCAACCTGACCAGCCGGATGATACGAGAGTCACTGAATTTTCCTACAATTTGACACCTCCATAAGTGAACACTAGAACGTTCCCTCTTCACATTTGGGCTAAAACTTCAGTATGCTTGTGGAGAACAACTAATTCTTGGGAGTCTTTTCAGGGGAAATTGAAACGTCCATGATTATATCAATGATTTACGACGTGTACAATGGGGTACATACACGAAGAGAAAAAAAAAAAAAAAAGAGAAAAAGGAAAAGAAGAAGGTGAGAAGTGTGGAAATTTCAGAGACAAAACTCCAACCAAAGTAAAAATTAGTGCTTATTTAAGCCGGAAGTTGTCTCTAGAATTATTAATTGTAGTGTATTTCGTATAAATATATTGTCTGATACATTGCATACATACATACGATAACACTGTCACCAGATAAATTGTTTATTATTGTATTTCCTATTGGCCGTAACATGCTAAAATTTTCTCTTGTCCGTGCAACTTGTTTAACAGCTGCAAACGGTCACGAGGTAACTTTGTTCGATTGCATTCTTTGTCTTACTAATTAGCTACTGCGTGAATCATAGTACAACATAATTAACATCGTTAGCGGCGATATTTGACGCAAAAATTCGTTGAATTTATTTCTAAATTCTGTGTTGAGGTCGACGCCGGATTTGTTAGAAAGTGTTGGACAATAGCGGTCGCTTTTGTGTTAATGGTGTCAAATGTAAGAAATTTAGCATATTTTCTAGTAGGAATTTTAAATGCCTACGTATGAAATAAGAATATTTTACCCGTCTGAATATTGTTATTGCAATAATTGTTATGTAATTCTGTTTGCACTATGTATAATTATTTAATTTTATAAATATCTTCCTACCATAAATTCCCAAAATGTGTTACGTTATATTTTCAAATCCTTGACCACTTTCGCTAATAATACCTAAGATAATTTTGCCGGACAGGCAATTTCGATCTCAAGCAGTCCCTACTAGAATCCAGTAAGATCTATAAACATGGCGAGATATCCTGGACCTTGGCAGGGGTACCATAACGAAAGAAAACAAACCAAATTTACCTAATGTAAGAAAAAGGTTATTTCTGCTTGTGTCTTGGTGGTATTTGATACAATTTCTTCTCCGTCAATGTTTCCTTTCATATCCGATTCTTGTGATACAACTTCTTAGCTTAGTTGATCGATAAGTTTATTGGCGTCTTCATACTATTTCTCTTCCTTTAAAATCTTTCACTTCCAAAATTGATGTTGCAACGTTCCTCCTACTTCATTTGTTCATTAATTTTTTCGGTTTTGGTCACTGATAGACCAGGAATTTGAGCATTATGACCTTTGTATTGTTTCCCAATCACACTCCCATTTTCGTTTGAGCAACTATCTTGCCAAAAGAAAGCCTGAATATTCTAGTGAGTTTCGTAGATGCCTGTTCAAGGGGCAGTGTCTAGTTACTACACCAATTGGTATTAATATTGGCTAGGGTAAGGTAATGTAAGATATACAGTCTCCCCCAACGATCAAATCACAACACCGGAAGGTGAGGACGATATAAAATGTATGTTGAGGAAGTTAGTAGATACGTACAAAAATGGAGTTCGACAATAAACATGTGCAAAACACGATAAATGGTCATTGGAGGTCAAAGGGAAGATCGCCGAACAGATAGATAAGAACGAAGAATGAATAAAATGATCATCAAACACTTACATCCAGTACTATGGAATGAGAGAATATCAAGTCAAACTAGAAAACGACTATTTTCTAGTTTCATGGAAATCACGTATGGAACAGAAAGTCTGGCGGCAGATAAAGAAGTGTAAGAGAAATTGAAATCAATAGAAATGATGTACTAGAGATGTTGTAAATTGACACTAAGAGACCAGGTGCGAAACAAAAGAATAAGAGAACAAATGAAAGTAGAAAAATGACTCACAGTTGCTATAGAGAAGATAAAATTAGTATGGTATGGATAATGAGAGACGAATGGGCAACGATAGAATACCACGAAAAGTATGGGAATGGAAGCCACATTGCAGGAAAAGAGAGGAAGGCCAAAAGAACGTGGGATATGATTAAAGCTTCTTTTATGTCCATATTTCGCGTTCCTTTCTGGCCTTCCTCTCTTTCTCCTGCAATGTGGCTTCCACTCCCATACTTCTCGTGGTATTCTATCGTCTATCTCCCATGACCATACCATACTAATTTTGTCTACTCTATAGTAGGAAATATGGAGGGAAAAATCTTTAAGAAAATGACATCCTTAATAAAGAAATGTGGAAGCAAGGATGACTTTATATTTGTAAGCATGTCTTATTCGCTTCTTCTAATTAGGTTAACTGAGAATTTAAAATCTAGCCCACCTACAGTCTGGCAAATTTCTCGTGAAAATTGCGCACTAGTAAAAGGGGCTGGTTTAAGCTGTTACGCAGAAGTAAGAATCTCGTGAGATTGGTGCACTGATAAGAGGGGCGGACGTAAAGACAATTGCATGGTGTTAAACTAATTAATTAAATTTTGTAGAAGCAATACGTGTTTCATTTTTTATTCAATTATTAAATTACAGTTAAAATTAGTGCAGTGCTGATACAATCTACATGAATTTCAAACCACTTTTTGCAGTCTTCTGTATAGTATTGAACTTCAGTCAATCTGTATTTCTTTAAATGTTTTCTTTCCAGCCATAACCAGATATCTCGTCCGGCAAGATCCTTTGTTATTCCACATACACGCTCTGATCCTAGGGAATTTCCTTTCGAGCCTTCTTTGGCTGCTTTACCGGCAATTAAGTTGCCTTTAGTCTAGGTACCCACATTAAGGACCCAATATTGGTCCCTGCCAGTTCATAGAGGACTTGTTTTTATAAGTTTCTACCTGGTAGACTTCATAACGGTTTTATAGGCGCCTGACTATCAATAATTATGTTTATTCTTCTATTTGTGTAGCCCCCTACTTTCTCCTGATTTCTCCAGCACCGGTTGCTATTGCAAACAGTGGAGCAAAACTACTACTACGTACTGTCCATTATCATCAATACTGAGCAACTTAACTTGTCTTTCCTCCGCCAAAGATCCGCAGGCAATCGTTGGTTTTAATCCCCCAAGTGTTGCCAACAACTCTTCTGCAGCGCCTGAATAACTGTCCAGCCCAGTTCGTCACTGTGACATAGTGTTCGGTCCAATTCAGAGCCTAAATACTTCACTTCATTGGTCAATTCTAGGTTCTGGCCGAACTGTTATATGTTGCCCACGCCTTCTAGTTCCTTATTATTAGTAAAAGTTCCCGTCTTTGTTTTCTTTTTTGTAGATTAACAGAAAATCGTTTTAGACACCACCGTTCCACACTTCTCAATGCATTTCCCAAAGAATTTTCTCATGGACACAATAACGATGTAATCAGCGAAGTTTTGCGTCAATGTTCCTCCCATATTTTCTTTGTTGGTCTGTTGTTTGATGAACCACTAACGTTTCCAATCAATTTGTTCCCTTTTAAAGGCGTCTTTCACTACCAAATCTTGTGATGTAATGTTCATTCTATTTCCTAACCTGTTATTTGATATGCTTACTTCTCCTTCCACATCTTGTGATGTAACATCGACTCAATCACATCTCGATTTGTCTTATCGTATCAGTCACTACAATTTCAAAATATCTTTTATGATGTGACAGTTCTTCATAAGTTTCAGAATTTTCAAGGAAAAATCATTTTCTCGTTGATCAACTGAAAACTTACTTGGAATATTTCTTCAGGATGGCATTTTAATGGATGGAGCTTGGTCAAAGAGGCTTCTTCAATTCGCTAAAATATTTGTATTTTTCTGACAAAAAGAAGCTTCTCTATGATTCATACATACATAATGCTCTGCTTTTCCTACCCTAGGGGTGTGGCTGTTTCGTATACGAGTCGTCCCAATTTCTTCCTGTTTTCTGCCATTTGTCTAGCTGAGTTCCAATTGCCGCCTTTCCTTGATTTACATCTTCCATTTTTTCACATCTGTCTGGCCTTACATATTTGTTGAAATTGTCCATCTTTCTGCATTCTTTGTAGATGCCCGAAGCACATCAGTTTCTTTCGTTCCAGCAGTTTTCAAATTGATCCAACATTTAATTTGTTTCTGATAAGGTTGTTTCTTTCATGGTTCAAACTAACTAAATAGTTCAAAAATTCAAAAGTACGCCTTTGTTATTTTGGTGTGTTATCTAATTAAGGCTTCTTGTGAAATATGCTTGAAAATTCTTATGGTATACGTTTTAATATACATAAAGCGCTCATTTTAATCTTTTAAATTCCATCAAAGTCTTCCGAAAGGTCAACGAACTTTCCCCTTTGCCCTCCGCCATCTCGAAACTCTTGATTCTTCTTCAATACCTTTCTTCATTCAATAATTACGTATTGCATAGCTCATTAAAATTACGTAGCTGCACGCCGTATTCGTTATAATTATGCTAATAGCTCGGACGATCTCGGCGAAAATGTTCAACTTTAAAAGAAAAACGCGGTACGAGTATCGTATAGCGTAGCGCGCATTGCCGACGATGACGGTCAAAGCGGTCTCGCGATAGTTCGCGCCAACAGGTTTCTTAAATACGCACACATTCTCAAGTTTGGATCCGATGAGGCGAACGACGACGTTGTCTTTTGTACACATAGTGGAAGACCCCATTATCATTTCGGTCACACTATGAGTACGTGCAGTGCAGTTATTGAGGATGATTTAATGAGTCTCTTTTTCTTTCGTTCTGGGTCTATTATTATTCAGCGTATTCGTTCTCCTTGTTCTATTCCACGTCATTGGTGTAGCGATGGAGATGGGGCACATGTTACGAACGCGAAAAAAACGAAGAAGAGATGGATGGAGAATCTCGCGCGAGAGAAAACGGTTTCAGATGTTTTTCGAGGTTGTCAGCGCTCTTTTTATGTTAAGTAATAGATATGATGAGATAACCAGTCGAGTCGGTGACATAATCGGATTTAATTGTGCGACTTCGTTGCAGCCAGGTGATTTCTGTAGTGGATTAACTGGATTAGCAGTCTTTGTAATAAGAAAATGAAATGACTAAAGAAATCTGCACATTACGCGCCGTAATACGTACCACATAGAAGGTCCAATCTTCCTCGTGGATGGTTGTGTCACAACGATTATCCTAACTCGTCACTAGTTTTACATAATAAATATTTGGTTGTGACCCCCGTTTGTCATGCCACTCATTGATAATTATCTTAACATGAAGCCAGGTTTAGTACAATACTTTTGCTATATTACTGCCCACACATTTTCAATTAGATTTGCATCTGGAGTCGGAAAGGACGTGTTGCTAATTAGTACCTAGAATTTCTAATACGACTTAGAAATTGTTTTTACACAGTTTCAGCGTTTCCTTAGCGTCCAAATCCTCAATAAACCAACAACCCAAAATAGCGTAAATTGAGACATCCTCGGGGATGGGTTTGAAGTACATTGGGTAAATTTTTCTCGCCGTATATACCGCGTAAGAAACCCGTAAACACATCATTTCAATCTCTGTCGTTGTTGTTATGCGCCTAAATACGACACACGTTCTTTTGATGACAAACAATTATTTTATAATCGTGTGCTAGAGTATGTAATTTCATTTGTAGGTAGACGAGTTCCACTTAGACTAATTTTAATGCCTCTTTGACGCAAAATGCCGGATCTTCAAATATGTGCAAGGCACGTGACCAAGTAATATATTCAATCCAGATTGTATTATTGCCTATTAAAAATCCCAAATATTTTGTTGTAGTTAGGTTTATATCCTCTAAATATGATTAAGCAAAACATTTTGTAGTAACTAGCTGTAGTAATACCAACCGATGAATTATGCAACCAATTTTATATAAGTTACGTGACTTGCAAACAATTTTGAATTCACTGTATAATGCTGCTTCGTTTAAGAAGAAACTAAACAGTTGCTTTATCTTTACCTCGTTATAGTACATTGTTTGGCATGATCTCGGTAGTCATATACTGTTGTTGTTGACTTCTATCAACTTGACTGGATTTGTATAAACTAGGGATGCACAAACTGCTATGTTCGCAGTAACACACAACTATCAAGAATATTAAACGCGTATGCAGAAATAGTTTAACATTCCCTTATAACTGACTTTTCATCTTTGGAATGGAAATTATAACAACCGATCCTCTTTATCGAGATACATCAGAAACAATTGATATGCGGATGCAGATGTGTTTTGTTTGACAGAAAACCGCTAAACAAGTGAAGTGCAATGACAAAGAGTGATCTGCAAGGTTTTGCACCACAAAGTTATCAAATTTTTTAGATAGATAGTCGGATTATACCTAGAAATTGACGATATTGCCAGCTATAAACTATTTATGTTGATAGTTAAATCCGTTCGTCAAAATTACCTACAAACTGAAATCTTACGATAAAGCTGTCAAAACGACCTGAGAAAAATTAGTGAAAAGTGTTAAATGAGAATTATTAACTCTGTCAAAATGACAATGCTAACTCGATTACCAATTTTTTGACACGAAAACGAAGCTGTCAAACGAATAGAAATCGTTTATTTAAACTGACACAACTGTCAAATCCGTTTTGAAAAAATTCAAATTTCGCGATGCAATGGATAACATTTTCCTAAACTATAATTTATTTCAAACATCATTTCTTTGAAAATTGTCAAAATTCCATAAGCAAACGACTTCGAAATTATTGGGAACTCGATTTACGAAATACTTTCGAGTTTAATATAACTCTGATAAACGTTGTAGGAAATCTGCCTGCTTACACCGGCGTCGTTGTCAGATTTAGCTGAGTAAAGTGTCAAATGTCAAGATAAGGCTGTCAAAATCGCTGCGTAAATGTCAATGGTTTGAAGTTTTTTAAATTTTATTCCCCTTACATTTGTAAAGGAAATTACTAAAACATATAACGGCTTCAATATGATAGAAAACTGAATTTGAACACATATAAAAAAAGAATTGTGAAGTTTTTCGAACTTACTCTGAAAAATGAGCTAAGTTGTGAAACAATTAGAATTCGTCCGTTTATATCGACGTAGTTGTCCAATTTACTCCTGTAAAGTGTCAATATCAATCAAATATCAAGATATTAATAATAATAATTTAAAATCTACAATAGGTCTAACTAGGTCTAAACTTACTAAATGTCAAAACTGTCAAATTAACGTCATACGTCACACATTTTCTTTTGTTTGGCGTGACCACTGATTCGTCAATTTTTAACCCTAATCAAATTAGACTTGATTGATATTTACAGACCATAATTTATTTCTCTACCTGTCAAAATTATCAGCAACTTAGGCAAATACTTCGCGATCGCAATTGGTTTGCTGGACTGACAGAAATTAGTAAACAAACAAATAACCCTACTTAAATTATTTAATAATTAAAAATTTAATTATTTTATTGAGATAAGTCAAGTTATATGGGGCGATCAAAAATAAGTGAACGCATTTGACAGCCCTGATTTATTTGATTTATTCGTTGTCTTTAATTGACGACGTATATGTCTTTTGTAAATTAATTATAATTATTTTCTTTGACACTTTTTGACAGAAAGCTCAGATCAGCAACTTTAGGCTAATCGGCGATCGTTTCGTATTATTATCAAGTTTGGCGATGCTCACATAACTTATAATGCATATATGTTACGTGGGCCTTGGTCTTACCATTTTTTGCTATTTTTTGCATCTGTGTATGAACCGTCTAACTGGTACATACAGGATTTTTCACAACTCGGGTTTCAAAGTTATTTATGAAATTAAATGAGGTTAAAGTAAGTCAATGAGAAGTTAAAGAAAAAAAGTGATTAAAAGAAAATTGAGCAAATAAAAGTTTTGTTGTTTGAGTGTATTGACTTACTTATCACAACAGAAGCGTTCAATAGGACTTAAATCTTGCGAATGCGATGCACCAATTCGACCTGTTATAATATCCGTTTGACCTTGTTTAACACATGGGCCCAATTTTACTGACGTCTTGCATCTATTCATCTAAATGAGAAACGTTTGCCTTTACTTCTGACTGTCTACAGTTCTCAATCAGTTCTTTCCAAAATATCAAAAATTAATTTTGACTTTCTTACGATGGTAGCAACATTTTGTTTCTTAAAAATTCTGTTTTATTTATATGAATTTTCTTCTGTTTTCGTTTGATGCGTAAGTTGTGAAAAGTCGTGTGTATCTTGTTGCGGTTGATGATGGGATGAAATCATAAAGACATTACTTAATATTTTATATTTATCAAATATTTTTAAAAGATTATTTCACAGATAGATTGTAGTTGCTATAGTCTTATTCGCATAGAGCTGGAAACTGATCTAAAATCTGCGCGCTTAGTAGTAGGTATAAGTATCACCTGGTGCTGCGCCACCGGTTCTAAATACTTTTTGTTTGCTGTCCACCGAATGAGGCTAAAAATTTTACCCATAACAGCCCATTAAGGACCATTGGGTTTGGCTTACCAACTTCATGAATCCCAGGTACTAATTTTCACAGGCACAAATGTACCCAAGAGTTCGCAAAACAGTTCCGATATGATGACGGGTGTGTGAATTGAACCCACGATCTGTGAGTTTTTACTCGATTGCCCCACCAACTGAGCTACTACAGACCATTTCTTAAATATAGTTCCACTGTTTTAATCCACGATAACAATAACAAATAGAATTAAATAAAAGTTTTCTGTTTTTGTTCAAGAATCCTTTGAATGTTTTTTCTTCAAAACGATGCCGTCCTATACAGTTTCCAAGTTTCCACCCACCGCACGCAAAATTCGATTCAGCTGTTTTTCATTCAAAAGATCCGAAACTCGTCCAAGTACTTTGCGTGCGATCGCCAAAAATAAAGCCGTCCACATCTCGTAACCAGTATTTCGGGACGCGTCCGCTGTGATTAATTGCACTCTATTTTCTATGCGATGAGAATTTCGTAAATGAAATTGCACCTGAAACGAATTGGAAGCGGGCGAATTAATCGTTTGGCAGGAGAAATAATGCGGATTTGTACAAAATTTTCAGCGACCGCGACGAAATAAATTTGTCAGGTCGCCGGCGAAACGAAACCGGTCGGAATTTTGCGTTCGACGGAATTTACGAATCGTCCATTATCTGCGTAGATTCGTTGGAAATAATTGCTCGCTTCTAATTAATTGTATCTGGCGTTATATCTAACTTTCTAGGGAGTCGAGTAGTAAAGCGCGCACGTAAGCTTTACGTAATTTTCTGGTGTATAATTTTGAATCTCGTAAAATCTCCAGAGGTTATGACATAATAAGTTATTATTAACCGTGATAGCGACACCAGATAAACATAGTTAAAAATAAACTTGATATCTTCGATGAATAAGTGATAAATAGGTGTTAACAATGACGTTGTCCGACCATCAGAAGTTAATAAAGTTTAGAAGTCACTCATTGTGAAGTAGTTATGGAGAAAAGAAAGTAAACCATCCGACACTAATATCTTCTGTTAAGATTTTTTTGGTGTTGATATTGGCTAAACATTTTACTAATAAGTAGATTAGCTTTCGCGAAGCGAACTGGTTTGGTTTAATTTCCAATTAGATCTAACAGTTTGCTATTTCGAAAGCCAGAGACCGGTTTTAGATTTTACGCAATATTTAAAATTCTAGATTATGTAAAATGTTATTTCTATTACATACGCGGGAAGTAGTCTAGAACTACTAAGATTTTTACTTAATTAATAATCGCCAGAATTAAACCAGATTATCATGAGGGATGCTTAAAATGTTCTAGGAATTTGGTTCTAGTTCAATAGCGTAAATCTGAAATCATCTTAAATCAGGTTACATTATTGGTCGGAGACAAATCTTGACTCCCTTATGCAGCCATCCCGTGCAATATCGTTTCGTATACTTCAACTACGAGCCGCTGATTTAGCAATCATGGAAGTCGTGACTAAATCACTAAGGGCTATAATTTCCTTTATATTAAACCCTTATGTGACTGGAATTAAAAACACCCAATGACGTCGTTGGTATCTGGGTACCTACAAAATCCAATTGGAGATTTAACTAGAAAGTATTTGTTTATGACGCGTTTAATGGTAAGGATTAAATAAATTTACAATCCCAATTATCCAAAAGTTCGTCCGGCACAACAGTTGGTCTTCCACTCCGTTCTTCATCATGGACATTACTTCGTCCTTCTCGAAACATACGGCATCATCTTCTAACCACACTGTCACTCATGACATTTTGACTAGAAACAGAACAAACTTCACGATGAATCTCAGGCGCCTTCATGTTCTTCGCACACAGTTTACAGTCGGCGGAATTTTCAATTGTACCAGCCATTTTAAACGACTAAAATAGCACGAAAGAATGCTCGAAAGATTCTCTCACTAGCACTGCCATACTCGAATCGAACCAGACTACACCGCAGTGCTGCTATCGCGCCGATATCCCCACTCTACCCACTAGGGAAGACAGAACTTACTTTACGAATCGCCCTCGTATAAGCTTATGCCAGCATCCATCTGCAAGTTTAGACTTGTCTGAATAATCTAAGAGGCGCAACGCGGCTGTTATTGTTTAGAATCGTACGCAAATTATTCGTAAGTTTGCCTTCATTGGGTAAGCAAGTGTTACTGCTTTCAGTTATTACGAAAAGTTTTCTAATTTGCGCTGAATATGAGTGATAATAAAGCTGGTTTAAACCATGTTCTATTTTGAGGGGCGGTGAGCGTGAAGGCAATATATGTAAGCGAACAGTTTTGGATGGAAGATTGAGAAAGAAACGTCACCACAGATAATTTCCTTACAAGTTTATAACTCGCTCATAGCTTGCAGTGATGAGACTTGACTATAGTAGACAGTGTTAAAAAAATAAAAAATATATTCGACTAATTTTGTTTGTTACTTTTGCTTGCAATCATGGGATTTCACATCAGTAAGGACTGTTAAAAGAAATGAAAATTTACCTTCTAATATGCAACCGTCTAGAGCAGGCATGGGCAACCTTTTTCTGTGGGAGGAGGGGGAAGCGGGGTGGGGGCAAAGAACAAAAATTAGGATGGCCCGCAAGCCAAAACTAAAACAATTGATAAGCAAATGAAGAAAGCTTGACCGGCCGTAGTTCCTGGTCTAGAGATAGAGCCCATATATTCGATTAATTTTGCGCTTAGGAAGGAAGAAGTACGTTCGTATATGTGCAAGAGGAACGAATCAGTTATTCTTCTATCATCAATACAGATATATAGTAAATGACGTAAAGTAAACTACTACCACAAAATTAAAGATATCGACGCGATGGATAAAATGTTAGCTAAATATAGTACAGTAAGGCGTAGAACAAATTGTTGGTCTTTAGCAGGTTTTTAGAATATGGTTGATGTTACTGTTTTGTTTGCATATGTGATATACATGGGGCACAATCCCAGGATTGGATCTACTATTCGGAGGCGAAAATTCCTGAAAAATCTTGGCAAAAGAAGTTGTTTCGCTGCTGTAGACACTCGAAGCACCATACCAAATGTCTTTGGAAATTGTACCACACGTAGCTCCATGGAAATGGTTGTTGATCGGCAAACAAAAATAAGAATTAAAACTGTACCTAGAAAGCACCTTCCTCGTGATGTTTCTGAACGGTAAATAAAGCGACAAACTGTAACAGTATCCAACGACCACCCTCCTTGTGATGTTTCTGGGCGTATTCACGTAGTTGGTGGTTGTCCTATTTATCAACAATGGAAACGTTAACAACGCAAAACCCGAATGAGGTGCCATATTATAAATGAAACAATAAACTGTAACAGTATCCAAAAATCATCCCCTTTGTGATCTTTCTGGACGTATTCCTGTAATAAGTGGTTTATCTATTTGCCAACATTGGTAATATAAACTAGATAAACCCGAAAGCAATGCCACATCATAAATAAAACAAGTACCCCAAGATCACTCGCCTGGTGATGTTTCTGAACGTATTCACGCAGTTGGTGGTTGTCCCATTTGCCAACAATGGAGACATTAACAACGCAAAACCCGAAAGAAATGACACATTATCAATAAAACAACAAACTGTAACAGCATCCAAAGACCACCCTCCTTGTGTTGTTTCTGGACGTATTCATGTAGTTGATGGTTGTCCGATTTGCCAACAATGGGAACATTAATAACGCAAAACCCAAAAGAGGTGCCACATTTGCATAGTGTCGGTTTGCAATGAACGCTGCATACATAAATCAATATGGGAAACTTGCAACCAACAGGAACACCAATTTATATAGATTAGATTAGATGTAAAAAGAGCTATAAAATGTTTATTTAATTTTATCGGAACACCTCATTTCATACAAAATTTCATTAAAAAGTGACAAAAATACAATAAAAAGTAGTATAAAATATGCTACAACAGTTAAGCACTAATCTAGACGACTTCAAAATCAGGAAAAAGAACTTGTACGAATGCATAGAAGTTATCCGGGTATCTTTCCAGTCACCTAAGGGTTAACGAGGGTGTGAAACCACAAAAAAATAGTTCAATGTCCGCAAGATGTATTGGGAGTGCTTGCAAATTTTAACAGTATAACAGTCAATCGTTGTAAGCCTGGCAGAACGTCACTAGAGCCTACGAAAAATGATGGGCGAATAACTATTCGTGAAATTAGTAAAGTTTGGATGTGACAAGAGTTCAATCCTCAGGGTACCAAGACTGTTGTTACCGGAAGAGGCACTCAACAGATGCGATATATGTTGCCAACTGCAGGAGTCTTCAGCACATTACGACGACCAATTTCGGCCACTGATAATAAGTACTGCTGAAGCATGGATACCGTACTTCGATCTTGTGGGCAAAAAATCAATCGAAAGAACAGCGCAAACCAGAAGAAGGTGCTCCGCTTAAAGCACGTGCAATTCCGTTGGTTGGAAAGGTAATGCTTACTGTATTCTGAGATTGCGAGGGGATTATCAACCGAAAGGTATTACGATTAACCCAGAATATTATTCTAATTTTTTATTTGGCCCAATACAACACGCGCTTTGCGAAGACTAAGAGACAGCCTGCGGCGTTACATAACCGCCTGTTATTGTAATGTGACAATGCTAAGATCTCATACCGCAAGAAGAACGAACGATGTTTCGAACGAATTAAATTAGGAATTGCTGCCCCGTCCACCTTATCCGCCAGATCTGACTCCTAGTAATTTTGAAATGTTACGAAATTTGAAAGAACCACTACGGAATCTTTGATTTGGAACTTCAACCCGAATCAGCCCAGAACTTTTTCTTCGAAATTTATCGGTTACCTCCATTGGGTACAAGGATCACAAATATACCTTTTGCCGTATTACTATTTTTGCAATTGTTAGTAAGCTCTCCCATGGGCAGTAAAAAAAAAACAATGTAGAATAAATCGTTTCAGCAGCTGCATACATATATTTTTGGACGGAAACAAACGCATTTGAGAAAGGAAGTAGCTTACTGTTATTTTTACCGTACAACACAATAACTATTGCTATTGGAACCATATAGTCACAGTGGTCAGATTCGAATTAAGTGAGGTAATACTTATTATAAATGACTGGATTGCAGAAAGACCAAAAAAGTTCTTTCAGGACGATTTGAAGAAAATATTTTTACGTCGGGCAATGGAGATTATGTTGGGACACTACATCGTAATTTTGATGGAATAAAAAAATTGTAGCCTAGCATTTTGGAAAAATCCCTTGTTTTTACTAATATTGCGAATGTTAATAATCGTAACGCTGCCAGAACTCCATGGTTTGGCTTTTTTGGGCGGTAAAAGGCTGATCTTTCTGGATCTTCAATTGCGAATTACATGTGGTGATGTTCGAAAGACGGGAAAATCTAATTGTTTAAAAGTGGTACCGAATTGATTTATTTGGTTCCATACAAAAATTGTTCTTCATTGTCTTTACAAAAAATCCGAAATTATTCACTTACCAAACTAATTTCTCCCTACCTAAATGATAATAAATATCCTCAATCCTATTCTTAATCTCCAACAATAGAAAGTTAGAATAAGATCGAAAAAGAAGCGTCTCAACTAACCGAGGTTAATATTAACGCAAGAACAATAAAAGAATTTTCTGGATTACTTCCAAAGTATACAGAACCCGACATTCCGTCGTTTTCATTTGTTTCTGTTGGTTAGTATCACGTTTTAACAGCCTCGCATTAATTTTTTATTAACATTCGAGAAGCTTTTACGTTCGTCCGAAGTTTCCGATCGATCCGAATCGAACTTTCGTCCCCTTTCCGATTTTCGGTCGTAAGATCCTTTGGCTTATCACCACCTAGATCTATACGATGATTACGCACTCTCCAAACAAGCTTCCAGGTTACCATAAACATTCGATCGGCGTCTGCACTATTTTCGCGATCTGTTTATTTTTCTTATCTCGTCCTTTTCTCGACTTATTTATCTTCGCGTGCGCGTTTTCCCAGAATAGCGCCGTAAAAAGTCAACGTTAGCAATTTTCCAAAATTCGTTCCGAAATAACGCGAATTGTCTAGCGAAAGCGGCTTCTAAAGTTACAGAAAAGGAATCGGCCGTCTCCATACCCATACGCGCGTAATCCAGTTGTAAAAACATTGCTCGCCTATGACTCAGAATTTACTCGCTTCCATTAAAATTATCGTAGCGGGTTTTACGACGACGCGAAGCTAATTCCTCCTCTCCCGATTCCGAAGGATTCGGGATCGAAATCGCCGCCCGTCTCTAAGCGCTGGATCTCGCTAACGCGGACCTCGACTTGTATTTACGCGTTCCCGAAATAGAATCCCGTTTTGCTTTTCCAGTGTTTATGAAACAAGAAAATTGCATCATCCCGGCGTATAATTATATATAGCGGAAATTCTCATTAAAGAAAATTTATTTGCGTGAGGTCCGCACCGAGAGCGCGCGCGTATGTGGAAATGTTAATAAAACAGTATTGGAAATGTGAGACGCCCCATTTTAGATCGAAGTATGAATGAGAATATAAAAATTTTGCGAATGCTTTTTTGTTTGAGATCTATTTCCTTCGATGTGGAAATAAACTATGGAACTTTAATCAAACAACTAGCTCGAAACTATTCAATCGGTTCTCTTCTTTCTCAAAAATATTCGAATTGATTGGTGGTGTGAATCTAGTGAATTTTCTGCTCAAAAATCAGAATAGCAATTAGTCAACAATCGGCTCAATCTATGAACACTGGATATGCTTGAGACCAATAAATCGGGTCTCTTCTTTCTCACGAATATTTGAATTGATTGATGGTGAGAATCTAGTGGATTTTCTGCCCAAAGAATCAGCTTAGTAAATAGTCAACAATCGACTCAATCTATGAACACTGGACATGCTTGAGACCAATCAATCGGTTCTCTTCTTTCTCAAAAATATTCGAATTGATTGGTGCAGCAGACTAGATTTATTGCTAAAGTTTGATGAATTTTCTCAAAAATCAGCAATAAGTTCGTCGGATAGCATATAAATGGCGCCATTATTGGCAAATCCATATGACTAGTCTGGGTAAACAGCGGTAACAGCGTACAATTACGAAATAAGTTGCGACAGTCTACATATACACAGAACTACTCGCATACGGCATTGATTTAATGCTGACTAAAGTGTATAATCGGCGATGTTGTCGTAACTTATTCCGTAATTGTACGCTGTTACCGCCGTTTGCCCAGACTACATATGACCTTCTAACGGTATACGTCGAAATTTTATGACAATCTGAGCACCTTTTTCTTCATTTGAGGTCGTTTTTTGTAATTTCTTCCTTCAAACGCACCAATAACGCCATATTATATTTACTATTGATGATTTTCCCTTTCTCAAGGTAATTGATGAAAAAAATAGCGCATCCCAAAAAGGGTCGTAACCGTACCAACTGACATTTGCGTTTTTGATCGCTTTGGACTGTTTTCCTCCTTTGCTGTTCACTCAACTGACTGCCGATTTCACCCTGGAGTGTGGTGATGAATCCTTGTTTCATCCATTCCCACATGGCGCATGAAAAAGGTCTTTTTATTGCGCTGAAACAGCTCCAAACAGCGCTCTGAGTAGTCGACGCGTTGCTGTTTTTGATCGACTGTGAGCAAACGCGGCACCCATTTCGAACACGGCTTTCTCATGCTCAAATGTTCATGCAAAATTATGTATGCACTGCCTTCTGATATCTTTAAGGTGTCAGCTATCTCACGCAACTTCAATTTACGATCGGCCAAAACCATTTTATGGACTTTTTCTGGAACGTTTTCTGGAAACATAAAAACAACTGGAAGCAACTACCGAATTTGCGCGACCAAAGCGTTGAGCACCATCGGTGTTTGTACAGCCGCGTTTAAAATCAACCAACCACTTTTCTACCATTTGTCTCGATAGAGCAGAGTGCGAATAACACTTGTGAAGCCATTGCTTTGCTTAAACCGTGTTTGTCCCCAGTAAAAGACAATGCTTTATCAACACACGAAATTCAGACTTTTTCATTGTTTTAAAAATTACAAGAAGTAGCGTTACTAAAACCACTGTAACTTATGCACTAAACATTAGATTGCCATAAAAAGTTTGACACCTATCGGTCGAAGGTTGGTACACCCTCAAATTCATATGGATTTGTCAATCGTGGCACCATCTAGATGTCATCCTACGAACTTTTTGGGGGATGTGTTAAAATGTTAAATAGTCAATAGTCGGTTGAAACCTGGATATCTTCAACATCCACGGAGATTTCTTCCCTAATCAAGCCCACCCCGTAAAGCGAGACGTTGTCCGAAATGGAATATCACAACAATTACCTTATCAAGAAGATAAACGGGTCGGTTTATGATGGGAGAGGAGAAAGGAGAAATATTGCAAAACACGAGATTTAGAAATATATCTTGTTATGCGGCGATTTATTCCAACCATAAGCATTCATAATAGAAGTAACTAACGCACCTAATTGCTAAATTTTATCGCTGAGTAATAGTTTATTTTTGCGATTTTAAATGCAAGTTTTGCAAGAATAACTAATTTTATAACCGTACTTAAATCATCTCGTTACAGTCATACGTTCTAAAATATCTTATGTTTAATACTGAGATGGGTTTCGTTAAGTTTGAAATCTTATGAACTATGTGCAGTGCGGGTTGTAACAATTATACAATATTTAAATGAAGCAAATTCTTGACCTCCTATTTCCTTTTTCTTTTGTCAGTACCGAAAAGCATAGAACAACATGGATGGAATTTTACACTTCTCTTATTTTAAAGTAGATTGGGATCAAATTATACTATATGACTACAGAAGAAACTAATCAGACAGTAAAAATTTATATTTCTAAACTATCTTTTGTAAAGTTGTTCAGGATGTTGGGAATAAGAAATGATAAAAGAATTAACACGAAAAGAATAAATCTTTCTGTCGTTTTCGCCTAACTCCAACGAAAATATTCGTTTCTTTTTTCTATATTTTTAATGGATTTAATGGATTTTTAAGAAGACCCTGTTTTTGCTTAAAAATTATTAATTGCATTAAAATCATTGAAACAACCTAACTACTTGTATAATAATAGCACTTCATTTTGTAGTTTTTTTCCTTTTTTATGTTTTCCGTTGGAGTTTCGCGGTGAATCGACCAAAAGAAATCCTCAAGCATTGCTTCTAACCATTTCCCGTGCTACCATGCCTCTATGTCTAATATATCTTGATGAATCGTTTCACCATGTTTATCTGATACGGAACCAAGGTTTTCCGGAAAGAAATCTAAGTGCAAGTCCAAAAATTAATTTTAAGGGACATGTTTCATTTCAGAGCGTTATAAGAAGAAACAAATTTTTGGATGATTTCCGGATGGTTCGCACCTTTTTTATTTCGAAGTTTCGGTTCATGCTCTTTTTCTGGTTCATTGACCTTTATTTTTAGAACTTGCGTCCGTCATAAGCTTGTGCATTTGCGGGCCTACAAAGATTCCGTCTTTCAATGTTGCGTCGGTGGTTCTGGGGGTAATTTTGTTTTAAGCTATTGAAAATAGATAGAAAAATAGTTCCAAGAGCGTACAGAGAGGCTAGAAGATACCTTCTTCCACGATCGCTTAAACTGAATTCTTTTTATCCTATTTTGAAAGCTGTACGTATAACTTAGTTTGTGTGGTAGTATGTGTAACGATGAAAGAGTAGTTTTTACAATGTTAGGAGCTTCCACTTACATCTTTTGTCAATAATAAGTGAAAAACCTGGTTTATAGGCTCGAAATTTTCAATACTGTATATGGGATACTATAGTTACGACTAATCGGAAAACTTTTTTGTAATTCTTTTATTTGCTGTTAAATTTAACCTAAACTAAGGCATGGAAAACAGACCATTGGCTGATCGTCATTTTTGCAATGATAACAAATGAATTTAGAAAAATGCACTTTGACAAGTCTTAACTACCGTATCGAATATGTCGTATTCAAAATTTCAGGCCTGCAAACCTGCTGGTTTTGTACTTATTATTGACAACAGATTAGACCTGCCTTAAAATTGTAAACAATTAGTATTTTATCGTTATCCATATATCTTTTAGAGCTAAAATATACAGCTTTCGAAATAGTTTTCGAACCAACCAAAAAAATGAGCTTTAAGCGATCTTGAAAATAAGTACCTTACAGCCTTAAGCTAAGAATGACAGTTAGAGCACCAATCTTCAAAAATCATATGCGTTTAGTAGAAAGGAAATTAAAGGATGTTCTCGTGTGTGATTATCCAGGCTAGTTTCCTTCTTTTTCCGCTTCAAATGGTTGAATTTTTCTTCGGATTCACTTTTTTGTAATGCTAATTCATTCAAATCCCAGGGAAGTTGTAGATGCTCATTGGTACAAGGCTGTGTCGGCTCCTTCATCCATCTTATTTCCATAAGCAATGGAAAAGCGAATTTGTTATTCTAATTACAATCATACGCAAATACCTCCATTGTGAGAACGTAAAATGTTGCGGACTTTTAAATTTTTATTCCGGTCAAAATACAATTGCAATTCGAAACACCAGACCCACTTAAATTGACCGCATGACTGTATAAATATAAATAAACTCATTGACAAAGTTTTTCTTTTTCAACTTGTGAGTCACGCTAGTTTCACAAAGTACATACACTATGCTATAACATGCATCTACGTACAAACAGTAATATGTGTACATAGAGTATACCACATACAACAGATGTAGTTCGAGTTATGTTCTTGGGTAAGTCCCGCTTCTTGCCTTTCGAGCATCATTTACTTGTGGATTCCGTTCGGCGTGTGCGTAATATTCATGTCGCGCTCTTTTATCCGTGCTCTCATGCACTCTTGACTGCGTTATGTCATTGGTAATTTTATATATGTATTCCGGATGAAACGCCGCCTTTACTAGCCGGCTACCGATATCGAATCACTTGATCTCGCCTGCATGAAAGTGGCTCTTTGTGTCACTACGTTCGAGTTGTCATGTTTATTTTTTCCACCCGGCGAGATTCGAATCTAATTCGAAATGTCATTGAGGGATCGATTATAGCCAGTGATTCACGGTTGTGGTATTATGGAATTTTTAAGTGTTCAGAAGAAATGAAGTTGTGGAGTAGGGTTGGACAGTTGCTGAATAACTAACGTATGTAACATATTTCACGAAGAAAAAGGTTATTTGGCGTTTAAAGAGGTTGCTTTTTAACGTTCTTATCCAACGCCCTAAAAGATGTAGGAATATTGTAAGAAGAAGAGAATTGAACCTATAATTCCGGTTCCGTGATTGCGTTAGCAAGATGGAAGGAAAATTGAAATAACTTTGAAGATTGATGAGGGCGCAACAACTAGAGCAGCTTTATTTCTGGCATATATGTATTTAAAAACACTTTTTATTTGTCACATTGAATCACGCGTCGATGCGAGCAACTCGTTATGTAGAATGTTTAAGTAGAATAGGTGATGTCAATTGTACTTTTTTACATATATTTATATCTTGTGAAAATCCTGGCACTTTTCACAATTTCTGCATCAAATTAAAACAGAAGAAAGTTCATAACAAATAAAGCAAAATTTGCAAGAGAAAATATTTTTCTTCACAGGAAAACCGAAAAGAATTTTGGAAGAAAATTATTTCCACGTGCAAGTAGTAAGCAAAAGTAAAATAAAGACGTGTACTTACTGCATAGACAAATAAATGTAAACGCTAGTAAAATTAGATCAATATGTTAACAAAGGTCTAGTAGATGTCTGTATCGGCATATCTCTTGCGATAAATACGTTAGCGGTCCTATAACTAAATTTATGTATGTATGTAGGTGACTACTAAATCAAATCTAAGCCAACTTCGGCGTTGGTATGCTGTGATCCAGTTTTTCAGCTTTCTATGTCTCTACCTTTGTGGAAATGGTTTTTAGTTCAACACCTCGTGAGTGTGGCTGGTTAATCCGATCTAAACGATCTCCAATAATGGTCTGCTTTGATCTCATTTATTAGTCAACTTCTTCCAATTGTTTACGATTCATCACCTGTGTTTTCGCAATTTTCGAATCACTGGTTTTGTTGCATTCTTATTTATTTTGGGGTCCGGCTCGTGAATTCGATCGAAACGATCTTCGAAGCTAGTATGTTGTGCATTGATCTCTTCATCCATTTCCCCAATTCTTTGAGGTTCATCACACATATGCGCATAAGTTGTTAGTAACTTTACAAATTAAGGGTATTGTTGGAAAATTCAGTCCAAACAAGTTTCAACAGTTGTATGTTGTGCTCTCAGTGATTCATCCATTCCATCTATTTTTACTATTCATGGCCAATATTCTGACCACATCGCCTTCAAATTGTTGATACCACCTTCCATCGGCGGCTTCTGATACCGTACATTCGGAGCTGCTGCGAAGATAAAATTAGTTCGTATATGCTCGTGTATCGACGGTAATTGCATGTTGGTAAATGCCGGCGATGTATGACTGCAGCTCCTAAATTTCAGTACCACCAACCGCCGCTACCACCTTCACGGGGCTTCACTGATCACGTACTCTGAATCTGGATCTTGTTCTACAATTTATTTATGATTTCTTACAAACCCTGCCAATTTTGTCAAAATTGTGTTTTCATCATATCGGGAATGTGCTGGGTAAACGCAGCCCTAACGAGGTTTTTAGATGGTGTGCTATGAGGAACGAATATAATTTCGAATGGATGAATCGGTTTATATACTTGGGGATAGGACTGATAGAAAGGAAATTCCACGAAGAGCAGGAAATCAGAGGAATAATGAAAGAAAATTTCGCCACTTGAAGTCACTGATGAGATCCATGTATCCAGAAAGGCAAAGGCCAGACTATATGTGTAAAACAATAATAAGACCAACAATAACATGTGCACCAGAGACATGGATACTGAACAAAACGGAAGAAGATATTTTAAGCAGATTTGAAAGAAAAATACTAAGAGCTATCTATCGATGAAGGAAAACAGAAGAGGGCTGGAAAAGAAGGACGAACGAGGAATTGAAAAGGCTGTACAAAGAACCAAGTATAATAAGACACCTAAAGATACAAAGACTTAGATGGTTAGCCATGTAAAGAGAGGAAGAGGAAACCAAATGGGAGAAACAGACGAGGGGGAGGGCAAGAAAAAGATGAAGTGAAGATGTAGAAGAAGAGAAGAATGCGAATAAGAGATTGGGAAACAAAGGCGAGAGACAGAAAAGAATGGAGACAAACAGTGCGCCGATTACCAGAAAGTGAATGAAAATGAAAGTGGAAAACACGCCCTAGGCAGTTGTGGCCTGTTGGACCATTTAACTAATTGTTGCCAAAATCACTTTCATACCTATTTTGTCATCGCCGCCTACATTCTTCAGAAACTTCATTCCCAGAACATTTGACTTATTAAACAGAAACGTTACGTTTCAGGGTATTTTTTTGAGCCAACCACAATTTTAATCAATCTTTTTTAGTTTCTACCTATGTTACGTACATGTTTAAGAGAACTTAATCTTAAAACTGCTTTCATAGTTCACGTGCGTCCGGAAGAAAACGATTTGGAATCGGCACATTAATAAGTATCCTGCAAGGAATTAGTTTTATGACTACATGAAAAGGCGATACCGCCTCGTATAACATTGCAAAGACGTGTGGACATGCATAATGAAAATACAAAACGTACCGGACGACAATTACATCACGCTTTCAAAATAATGGAAGCTTACGTACATACATACCACACGCAAAGTACATGAGCATCAAACGTGCAAGTATATTTCAGTAACGCGTTAGTTCTCGCAATAAAATCGGATAGCAGTCCACCTGTCATCGTTTTTCTTAATTTTTGAATTACACACATGCTCGTCCTATGTGTATGCGATGTGTACTATTACGTAGCCTATCTATATGTGTACTTACGTGTGTGTTGTAGAGCTGTGGCTATTATCAAGTTATGACAATAACATTCCTGCATACTAACACCTTTTAGTCACCGTCTACGTTTCTCTAAACGATGAAGATCTACGATGCAGGAAGTTGGTACAGTAGTAAAATTCAATTACGACATGTGTGATTTTACGAAAGAATGAAGATATGTGTTAGTGTTGTAATTTGGTGGGTAATATTTTCAGCGATTCTTCACGATATAAGATGCCTTCATATTGATGGCTCGGAATTTGGACTTTCAACGAGAATGACATTCATTGCAATTTTTTCCTGATGCACATATTCCCTACAGAACATTTGTTGATTACAAATGGCGAATTATTCAACGTTTTGAAGAAAAGAACTGGATCGGTAAGAAAAAGTCAACAGGAAGGACCATCTGTTTTAACTGAAGAGCTTGTTGGTGATATTCTTGAACGACTAGTGCAAATTCCACAAAAATCTTTGAGAAAAGTGCCTATACCAACGAGTTTGTTCTTATTTAAGTGCAATAACTAAGAATTCTTTAAAGAATTATCGTATGGGAATTGCCGAAAACCATTAAAGAAAATACTTCATTTTCATCCTCACAAGATTACGGCAATTCAACAATTTCATCTGCCAGATTAGGGGTCTCCAAGCTTTTCAGCCTTGGGGCCATACTGATTACTTCAGTGAGTTTTCTGCGCATTATACTTGTCATTAACCTTCCTATACTCACGTCAAAATGAAAGACGTATGCTGTACTATATAAGTCGGTCTCACAGACCGTATGCGTGAGTATAGGAAGGTTAAGCTTTACCTAGGAAGTAAATAAATCCCAGTTATTATCATTCTGTGTTTTTATCCAACTTATCACAACAATAAGCTATTAGCTGTCGCGGGCTGGATTGATGACACTGGCAGGCCGGATTTGGCCCACGGGCCGTAGTTTGGAGACCCTGGTGCTAGATCATGAACGACGAGTAATGTATTGCAACTTGTTTAATTAAGATTTAAGTGATAATTTTGTATTGGATGAGACCTTTGGCTGCCGACGAGGCTTGGTTTCACATATCGGAATACATAAAATGACCGCTTCAAGAAGACGAATAATTGGGTGTATATTTTTAAACGAAACGATCTATGCAGAGTATTATAAAACCATTATTTTAGATGACTTTTTGCGACAGGTGCTTGACGATCAATTACATATTCAATGATAGTGATTGCATGGAGTGCGGTGTGTTTACTGAGACTATATCACTATATTGGTAAACTCCTCACCACATATTTGTTTAATAATTCCTTTCCCCGCCCCCTCCCTCACACACGCGATTACAGTAAGGGTGGTACGTCGTGTCACCAAATTTATTATTAAACAATTGTGTGATCAGGAGTTTACCGATGTATAACGTTCGTTCCAACACAGCACAAAACCAGTTTGTGATTTATCGGGTACATGCACAGAGCAAATTTGACATTCCAAATAATATATTATTTTAAAAGAATTGTTACGTCTATGGTTTATCTATCATTCGTAATATACAATAAGCATATAGGGAATTATATTGTTTGATAATGGTAATCTGCATATTTGGTTACTGACCTCCCTATCCTCAGTTATTTTTTACTCACACTGTATATCTTATTTCCTTAAATTGCTATGCAGTTGCAGTTTTTTGCGATTTTCTTTAATTTTGGTGATGGGTTTAAAAATATTTTGGCTATAATTTACATTTTTTTATACAATTTTACAATTTTTACAAAATTTTTGTTCATTATTGTACACATACTAACTGCTAAAAGATGATTACCATAATTTAATTGTGTTTTTTTTTGTTTCAGGTAAGCGAAAGCATCAGTGAGATCACGTACAATTTCGTAAGTAAGCGTCATCGACCATAGTCGAAGTAATCTAACGCGAACTTAATATGTTTGTCAGGAGGACGCATCATTTAGTTAGTTTACTAATACGTTTGAATCTCTATTTGTAGACTATGGTTATAACTCGTAGCAATCAGTTTTACCGCGCCGATTTCACGATTTTCTATTCCAACGACTACTTATACACTTGAAACTTAACTTTTAAACTTTAATCCCTTTAATTATCCTTGATTTTAACGCGTTTGTAGGTGGCATTTACAAATACAATAACGAGACGTAAAAATGTATGGTAGCTAAGTAACTACAATAGGATTGATGTTAAACAAATTCAAAATTCTTATATATACGTTACCTATGAATATGTATCCCATATTCCATATAATCATATTTCATTTTAATAACCACTACTTACCGTGAATACTTATACGTACATATACATATCCATAAGCGAATAAGACCCACTATAATTTCCACGAGAAGAGATAATAAATATCAGCAACATTAGATTATCTTAAGTGGAAGCTTATGGGAATTTCAATTAGAAACGCTTCTAAGATACAACGACGCCAATACCAATTAATTTATTAATTCCTTTTTAGGCAACGGCTACGGTAGGTTGTCGTAATTGAATTAAAACATCACGTATGCAAACACACGGCGCAATTACACACGTACGCCGTGTCTCTACGTCTACGTTCCCTAGAATCGGTTTTTTTCCTTCTTAATATCTCTCTTGTACCGTATCTTCCTCTATAACGAGATAGACGTTAAATTAAGTAGAATGTAATTATCGATAATTGATGGATATTTCAATTACTTTCTAACTGTCTCGCGTTTCTTTCTCGAAGATGCACGTTGATTTTTATGCGTAATCTTGGAATTGTCGGTCATGACATACAGCACCCGAGGCGGGTAAGTGACGAAATGCTCATCGCACGACCGCGTAATCGCGATGATGGTGATGGAAACGATGACGAAAAATTATGTAAGGTCTCCTACGTAATGGCCAGTCATCAGTGGGTATGTGGATTTCCGGAAATCCATCTTCGGTTGACGTTAATTGGTATAAATTTGGTCTGACATACACTCCGTCTTTTAAGAATGAAACGATAATTTTTCGGAAAGGAGAATAACCGGAAGTGCAAGATCGAATCGTAGAGTAGCACATACTTATCAAATATTTCGACTTATCCTATACCGGGTGTCCATTTGGAAATTTTTAATTGGATGAAACAATCCAAACGGCAGTTCAAATAAAAAAGAATTTTGAAAAAATAGCCACCAGCAAGGAGATTATGAAATCTACAAAAGCAAAAGAATACTTGTTAAAGGTTTAGTGAAAGCGGAAAACAAAACTCATGGGAGGAGCTTGGACAAAAATTAGCGAAAGCTCACAAAGAGGATCAAAAACGGGAACGGAGGGAGGCAAATATACAAGAATAGGGCAGCAAATACGAATAGAGGAAAAGGAGATAACACCAGAAGAAGTAGAAGAAGGTTTGCAAAAAGTAAAAATAGGAAAAGCACCAGGAACAGATCAAAGAACAGAAGAAATCATACAATTTCTAAATAAGAAAGGAAGTGAAGAATTGTTAGATGTCCTCAACACCAAACGACTGGAGAATGGGGGACAATAGTGCTTCTTTTTAAGAAAGGTGTCAGTAGGAAATGTAAGAACTACAAGGGTATAACGCTAACAAGAATTTTGGGTGAACTATTCGTAAGAATTCTACAAAACAGAATGGGATAAATCATAGATAAACAGGTGGAAGAAACAAAATCGGGATTTCATTAAATATTTACTTTGAGACAATTCAGTGAAAAAGTCTTATCTACTAATAGACAGTTACATGTATGTTTGATAGACATGGAAAAAGCGTTTGATCGAATAAGAAGAGAGGATGTTTGGAACATACTAAGAAAGAAACGCATAAATCAAAACCTCAATACGTCAAAAGTCTTTACAAGAACAATGCGAATATATAAGAACCAGGAACGAGAAGTCTAAATCATTCCCCAAATAAAACTAGAGTTTCCTCCCTCTGGCTTGTAATGAAAATCTCAAAAACATTTGCGTTATGACAGTCTCAAACTTTAATATACGTACATAATTCTAAGTTTAACGTTCCCCTGTAATCTAATACGATCTATATTATCATTCTTGTTATTCGTAATACATTAAATGCACGCCGTGGTCAATTTAATCTCGGCATTTTACAAATAGTAACTTGTAAAATAACAGGAACACGAGGCGGCGACGTTTTAAATATTGTAACGGGTTTCTGCGCAATTCGCTCGTACACATTTCCAGGTGTTACGTAATGACTTTCAGCGGCATACAGCAGGTATATGCAGACATTAACAATGAAAATTGCATACAAAGCTGCTAGCACAATACATTTTATTAGAGCATTCTTTACTTTCAATAGATAAGGAAAGGAATTATGTATTATTAAATGCAATTTATTGAATAATACTGACAGATTGAGTGAGTTTGCAATTCTTGTTGTCTGCATTGCCAATTCCGAGATACAAAGATAATTGAAGGAAGCCTATTTATCTTTTAATATCAGTAAAACATGAAAAAACAAATATTTTACTAACAATTATTTTATAGATAGCTTTTCTACCACTACTAGGTCAATTAAACGACAATAATTAAGTTAATAGTTATCTATATACATTTAGTTAACAATTATTATTTACTGCATCTACTAGCTAGTTGCCAACGTACTCGTCATGGGGATTGAGGCACTTGTAGAGTTTAACAAATTTTCGTGTGTCCCCTCTAGAAAAAGTTGCCGCTTGTATGTCCAACCACCTTTTCGTAGCGACTTTGCCCTCCTCACCCATCCTAGAATTGTGTCCACCCAACCATTTCTTCATTGCGGGAAAAACATGGAAATCACCCGACATCAGATCGGCGGGTGTAGGAGTCAATAATCAAGCACTTTCCGTCTTCATCCTTAAAGATGTGTCCAAGGCAATATCTGAAAATTCGTGCCTCTATCTTTGTATAAACAGCCCGTCTTAATCTTCTCAGTTTCTCGCAATACACAATACAAACAACCACCGAGTGGCGTTATTTAAATGTGTCAGTCACTTCCTATTTAAATCCTTCAAGAATAGTGTTCGTTGTTGCGTGCATTGTAATAGAGCTAGGCAATACCTAAAGATAGCATGCCTCTCCATCTTAATATGCTCAGTGTCTCGCAATACACTTCTGCAATGATAGTCCTTGGCTCCTCGAATTCAACGAACAATACTCCCTTTTGGTCCAAAAACACGGAAAAAGCAAACTCACGTTCTCATTTCCTCCCTGTAGTAGAGCTTTTAGTCACTAGTGTAAATCATTAACCTTCAAATTTGAGGAAACTCGACGACAAATACTTGCTTCTGATCCAACGACATTGCAACCATGAGCTTCTTGCTGCCGATAATTTTGTTGCAACTGTTTGGAAAGTTCCGCTTTTCATGATTTTTCCCAAGAATTCCACTCCTCGCTCGTCGTAACGTGACAGAAAAGTCCATGCTAATCCCATTGACCGAGTGTTAGAATTCTCGACTAAAATCTTCGGTATTTCACCAGTACAATGTGTGGCATATCCAACGAAGTCGTGCAGTGGAGCCACTGCATAACTTTTTGTGTTCTACGTTTTTATCCATTTAACTCTCTCGACTACCTTTTTGAAACTAGTTTTCTATTTGTTGCAATGTTTCCGGTGGTGCAGTTCTTCAGTCACAATATTGCAAATAGTTGATCTCACTGTGTTTTCTTTTGTACGAGACAAAGATTTTTGGCTTCGTCCAAAGATTTTTTTAGCATCTTTAATAGCACGCTTAGCTGAAATCATTGTTTTTTGAATGAAGGTAGTATTAAAACATTTCCATCCATGCACATGCTCAAATTTATTGATAATTTTTATTCCAGTTCATCAGCTCCTTCCGCTCAGTTACCATTATTATTACCTAAAAATCTCTCGTACAAAGATTTTTTCCGATCTTTGTACATGCACAAAGAGGCTCGTACAAAAAAACGTGTTTGATCTTCAAGTCTCAGGAAACTTGTCCGATAATTATGAATTTGTAAACTTGCGCCTTTCCCCTTCGATCACCACAAATTCTCTTGCCCAACTATCTTCATCATACACACCTCTTCATCCTTCTTTGGTTTTTCTTCACCGCACTGCCACTTATAAGATTTACATCATACCTATTCCTAATTTTTCGACGAATTTCATCGAAGCTACTCCCTTCTGCTTGCAGAACACGAAAAACGTAATTCGAAGTAGGCATAGAAGACGAAAGCTAACGAAGTATCCGTAATTGAGATGAAGCGAATGGGGAATGAACAGTCAGTCACACCGTATAAGGCTTCGTCGCTTGCGCCGTAATTTTCTGGTTTTGGACGTTAGCGTTAGATTTAAACAAGAATAGCAATTATATTGTCATCGTCCGGTTTTTACTCCCTTTTCTCCTTTTTAGACAATTCATGTAAAGGAAATTCTTTTGCTCGAAGTTGTTTGCTTAGTAAATGCCGATCGAAGACGAATTTTACGTGAAGTCAAAGGGCTCTAACTAGAGGAGAAACAAGTTGAGAAGCTATTCTATAATTGGTATCTAGGGCTTTGTTGGCTTCGTTTCTCCTAGTCAAACTGATCTACTGTTTGAAATTCTCCAGTTTCACACGGAATAGATCGTCGATCAATTTCTTCTCAGTCATTCTTGTCAAGATGTCGTAATAGATTTTGACGTAAGGATTGCTGCTCTTGTAGTTCAAACTAAGAAAACCGTTTCAAAATGCGAACATTAAGTCCTTTCTCCTTCCCGAGATATAGGAACAGGTGTAACGCAACGGCGCAACGTAATTGAACAACAAGAAACTCGTCGTATAATCGTGAAAATATTAATCTAGATCTTTTTCGAACCAACCCCTTGACGCGTTGCACCAGGTTTTCGATCACGACAAATTTTCTATCCTGACCGCCTTCATCCTGAGCGTCTTGTTCGTTCAAGTTTTGACTTGCATCACATCGTCACACATAAAATTTGGACCACCGTACAGTTGGCTCATTCTTCGATGAATTTCAGCGATGCTATACACCCTTCTGTAATGTAGAAAACTGAAAACGCCACGTATTTCATACTTGGCGCTAGAGTCAATGATAATGGAGATATTGGTGCGTTGTCCGTAAACTATAAGGGACAAAATGGCCGCGATTAAGGCGGAGGTAACGACTGATGAATAGTATGGACAAACAGCAGTAATTACGGAATAATATACATATACATAGAACTGCTTCCATACAGCTAGACGAGGCGATGTCGAGTCGGCGATGTTACGTAACTTATTTCGTAATTGTGCGCTGCGACCGCTACGCGCCCAGACTACTGATGAACTCAGTCGCGCTATAGAAGACTTCTGCCTTTTAGCCCTAATTTCCTGTTTGTAGATGTTATTGTTGGTTGAAAAATAAACAAGCCCCGTGCAATTATTTGCGTCCATATTAATTTATTATTATTATTTATTGCTGTTATTATAAAATTTGTTATTATCATCACTAAAGTCACCATATTCGAATGATAGGACTTGAAATTGAAATTCAGAGATGGAAACAACATTGAAAACCTGCTTAAACTATATACGGTACGTGAATAAGAAATGAGATTGTTTATAACCACTTACAAGCGTCGAAATCTAAAAATATCATTTATAATGAATCAAAATAAAGTAATAAAACACCAAGTGATATAAGATAATTTCGACTAAAAAATCGAGAGTCGTCCTGTTCATATAAATAATTTATGTTTTTTTGATCGGTCGTTGATCCAATGGAGATATGAACGTTGCCAATTTTATAGTATAAATATCGCCGAAATTAGTTCAAATTTAGTGACCGGTCATCTATCTAATCTGTGAAATCTACGGGTACAGAAATATATCGAAGTTACTCGTAAAAGAGACGAAATTAAAATTTTCGATTATACATAACGTCCTCACGTCCTCAACGTTCCAACCTACAGGTTGGAACAAAATCAAAAAAAAGGCAAAAGATCGGACACCTCAACTTTAGTTTTTAAATGGGCAAATTTAGCAAAAACGTATTTTGCAATGTCATTATTGTCGCAGATATAACGTCACCCTTTTTCTTTCAAATGGTAACCCCAATTTTTGATAGCGTCATTTGGAGGAGAACGTTTCTCTGCATACAGACCGATGATTTCTGAGAGAGATTATATAACAAGATTTCTGAGAAAAGAAATATTTTGTGTATTATTCAATTTAACAATCAAAGTTTAACTTATGGGAGTCTCCTCGATAAATCAATTAACAAACAGAAAATTAGGAAAATTTGCAGAAATGTCAAAACCTTTCCAAAAATGACTCACAATCAGTTAGATTTTTGTAATCTTTTGGTTGACTTTGAAGGAAGATATTAATCATTTCATTTCGAAGGACTTAGCACGGGGTCTTATGGCAATCTGTGATTTTGATGTACTTTATCGTTTATCATGTTGGAATTAACTAACAGATTTTGATAAAATTTGAAGGGGATATGAACGAATATTCCATGAAAATTTTTCTTTTCCTAAACATGTAAAACTTGTTTGTGTTGATACCTGCTTTCACTCATTTTTTTAATTAATAATAGATAATATAGAAACTGTGCTAGCTGCTTCAGTGTCCTATACATATGTAAGTATTATACTTGTACGTGAGCATGTACACTAAAGCAACGAATGCGGTGTTGCCGAATTATGCACTACATTATTCAAGTAGAAGGTTGAAATTCTTACCGGCGGTACTTCCTTAAAAGTCAAAAGTTACAAATTTAAAATTATTCGAATTAAATACTCAAACTGCATACCATTTACGTGTTGACAATGAGCAAGGCAATGTGCAAATTCGTTTTTGACTAAGGTTTGATAAAAGAATGGATGACGTGTTATCATTACGTAGTGTAAACCGGACTTACTTCTCCGAATTTTACTGTCGCACCTTGTACGTAAGTGGAGACAAATACCGGTTTACTTTACTTAATGACAACACGTCATCCCCTCTTTTATCAAACCTTATTTATGACATTATTTAATAGTTAGGGAGTCAACCTTGTTTCCTCGATTATTTTAGTCATCAAATCTTCAATGTTACGAGGTCGGGTTAGATACACTTTAAGTTTGAGATAACCCTAGAAGAAGAAATCGAATAATGTTAGATCTGTAGATCTTGCTAGCCACCCAATTGCTCCTCGCCTACTAATCCATTTGTTTGCGAAAATGCTAGTAAGATAATTATGAATAGTTAGAATAGAGAATAATGTGGCGGTGCACCATTCTGTTGGGACCATAAGGCGCCATCCGACAAGAGGGGATGTTCTGCATTTGGATGGGGAGCAACAATTGCGGGGTATTATGTTACGCTGCAGTAATAGCAAATAATTTTCAACAATCATCAACAATCCCTTTTTGTCGTTATTGTCGTTTTCTTTTTCACTATTTAAAGATTTATGGGTTTTGTTTCAAAGTACACGTCCACACTGTATAATAATTGAAATTTATACAGGATGTCTTTCCTCTGCCGAAATTTACTGATATGTGCTACCCAAGTATAGGGTCTAGAAACAAAGTTAGTCTTCTTCCACGGTGCTGGATTTAATTGTAATGACAATCGATTTGTTACAATTACATTGAGCACGACTGGCAAGGGAAGATCCCAAACCCCGAAAATTCAAAACTTATGATACTTTGGGAACATGTATAAGTATGTACTATGCAATTTTTTCTGTTGAAAAACACTGAGTGGGTGAAAAAAATTTGGAAATGGAAAATTTTGCATTCTGCCAATGCGCATAACTCGCTAAAGGTAAAAGATAGAGAAAAAGTTTTAAGACAAAAATTGTTTGTGTAGATAAGGTTTATCAAGCAGACGGGAAAAATATTGTCGTTCTGAGATACGTTTAGAAAAAGACCAATTACTTCCAGCCATTCTTCATAAACTTTGGCCTAGCTCCAACCGGAAATTCCAGTTTCTTAAAACGTATTCTTTTGGCTGTCCGACGCCGAGGTCGTTTAACACAATTAATTTTTACGATTCTTATATACGAGTATTGCATTTCGAAATTTCATTACACCATTGTGGATATAGGAAGTAAGCGTATCTAAGAAGAGAATTGGCACTCTACATAGAACACGTTAGACTTTTTCGAACGTCCAACGTGGAATTCCACCTTTCACGCTAAAACTAAAATAACGTGAGCACGTATGTAAGTACAAAAAGCAAGATATAGGAACAGCTCGCATCTAAACGTACTGAATACACACGACATGCATAATATGTCAAGCCGAGTCTGGTCGCCGCCGGTGCATTGCACAATCGACCTGCTCTTCGGAAACTGGTCTCTCGTTCTTATGTATATCGTATAATGGGAGCGGTCGCCTCGCAATCGAATGGACAAGGATGAAATGGACCAACAACAATGGAGGCTTTCTGTCCTTTGTTACTTTCTCAAGCGATCTCCATACCGAAGCAATACCGATCTCTTTCTTAGCTCGCACTGAATGGAACGTATTCGAAGGTATCCGTGTCACCGACGAATAGGTGGATCGTAACTAGATAGACAGATATGTAGATCTTCGGCGCACCGAAAGCCTATTAGGTTCGCCTTGGTCGATTGGTCGTTACATAAATTAGGTTTCTCGGAATAAGCTGTCTCTAGAACTGCTAACTTGTGTACGTGCGCGTGCACGAGCGAAAATACAGTATCGATTGCAAACTCTTAATAGGATAGTAGCAAAAGAAAGATGTAGCAATTGCAACCGAAACCAATTCGAATGGAGTATAAGTGAATGTTGTTCAATATATTGCCTATTTTCTACCACACTTTTCAAATGCTTCGAGTTATAGTATTTCTACTTATGGAGCAGAGGCAGATTTATCCCCAAACCCCGCAACGCAATCCTTCAAAATGCTTTATCCTTCAGCGCGCTGTTTTGTACATGCGCAAAGTCACATTTCAATCATATTTGTACTGCTTCCATTATTATGAATCCATGGAATTTATCTTTGTACAAGTCAATACAAGCAGTAATGGTTGAATCGTCAAAATTAATACTAGATGGTGCTGTAACCGTAAAAAAAAAATTTTTTTAAATTTATATTGTACAGTAGGTTGGAGTGAAAATGGAAAAAAAATTTTTCTTTTTTTTTTAAATATCCTGTATTGTTAATCGATGATCCTATAAAAAAGCTTAATGCATACAAAATATCAAAGCTCTACGAGTTTATTTGAAGGTGGCACACGATGAGTGCTGTTTTTAATAAAGTTACAATTTTTGTAATTTTTTTAGGGGCACCTATTGGAATTATTTAAATTTACCGTGCTGTGGTACAACGGTCATCAAATCACATCAAATATATAAGTATAATTTTGTAGGACCTAAATTTTTGATACGATGTACAGATATTCGAACTTCTTGCCTATTGCGAGGTGCACTCTATTTGAAGAGAAATTTATTAGAATTAGAATGGATCACTTTGTACTTATTGAAAAAGGACAATGTAAGAAAATGATTGCGCATGAACTTCAAAATATTTTATGGGCTTTGGACAGTGAAAATGACTAAGATATGAACGACCCAAATGAAGCATTTAGTATTGATTTTCAAAATCCTTTGCAAGGATAAAATCCAGACTTCACAGATAATGACACTAATTCATTAACTGAAGTCGATAGAGTGAATGAAGCAGCAGTATATAATACTTGCACAGCACTAAGCAACAATTCCGCTAAATTTGTATCAAAAAAAGAAAAATTATACGATCCAAAAAAATGTTATGGGAACAAAACAGTATTACGTTCATGAAATATTCTACATTCAAAGGTTCATTCGAATTAACTTCAGAAGTTTTAGAACTAACAACGTCGTATAATTTTTTTAATTATTTCTTTACTAAAGAATTGCCTACAAAAATAGCAAATCAGACAAATTTATATAGCAGTCAAAAAAAAAATTCAATACAATGCTCATTTAACGATATTCAAAAATATCTTGGAGTTTGCAAAATTAATTGTATACTATCTGTAGCTAATCTTCGCGATTTATGGAACGAAGACCTCGGCTTAGATTTAGTAAAAGAAATGATGTTCCAAGAAAAATTGAAAATATACGTAGTTGCCTACAGTTCAATGATAATTTCAACCAGACAGCACAGAAGATGTTATCCAGGTTATCGAATTGACGAATTTTGAAGACAAGTGTTTGGAATTCGAGATAAACTAACTAATCCTAAAGCCGTTGTACAGAGTTTATGGACCGGTTTATTTTTACTAATTTGTCCCTGAATACTTGGTTTCTAGTTTTATTTTTCCTGAACCCTGAAAACTTACGGGGACACCATTTTACTAGACTTTTTTTATTAAAGTAGAGAAACGGAAGTAACGTACTAAAGTATACATTCATTTTTCCAAGAAATTTTTTTCTTAAAGTAGAGGAGACTAACAGGACTTTTGTATCACTTTGTCGTCAAAAGCAGTAAACTTTACTAATGTTGTGTCAACAATTCATAACATTCGTTCCATTAGAGGCAGGGGCGCGGTACTAGAAGACACAATGTGTTTTGGCGAATGGAGGATGAGAACTATAATTATATTGAACAAACACACCGTGATAAATGCTTCAATGTCTTCAAATTTGCAAATTCTTTAGACTACTTCAAAGTAGTCGCAGACGTTGTAGAGTTTAAAACACAATGTGTATCTTGGTTTCCGGGTTGTAGAGTCTGATTATCCAAGAGGCAAGTTAACATCAACAAGTGCAATATTTTAAAGTCCAAATGTATTGTCAAAAACAATGGCTAAATGAGCTACTCTTCCGATGACTTTGCTTTATATTTAGTAATTTATTAGACCTTGTATCCTTGATTACGATATGTACAATACTTCACCCCAAACGTCCAAATATGTCAGTGAAATAATTCCATGATTTTTATTTCAACTGTGAACTTGCATTCCCTCAAACGCACGTGTGCAACTTCTTACTTTTGTAAAAACTTGTAAAGAAAATACAGCACACGCCAGTTTTTCTGACAAAGTTTAGACCTAAAAGTCCAACTTTCCCATTGCAGCTATCTTCCTTTAATGCGAGAAAGGATTTCTGATTAGCGGCAGAAATACAACTTTGGAAGTTTTCTTTGCGTGTCTATCGGTCTTAAGCCCGCACGTTCAATCAAGTGGGTGGAGTCCAAGGCATCTTAGGAGCCTCGAGCAGCGGAGGGATATACGATGCGAAAATTTGAATACAATAATTACTTAGCGTACGAGGAGTCACGTGCTCGTGTGCTCTCGTGTACCAGCCGTTTTTGATCTAAAACCATGCAGTTCATACAATTCGTTCCCAAACGCGATATAACTTGATATTTCAATTTGGCATTCTTGTTTCTTCAGTTTCTTTTTTTCAAATTTTCGTTATAATAACGCCTGGGGTCTGCATATCTTACAAAAACGCGCAATAATTAACAGGGTCACGATTTTTAGGTTCGAACTTCAACTTAAATTAGATATGGTGACTTAACGTTTTCTTTCAAGACCTAAATACATTTCTTGGGTGTCTCCGCACCATTATAATAGAATTCGAATGATTCAAATAATACCATTTTATCTTCGTGTTAGTAGTAGTTTAGCCCTGAAGCTACTCCAGAAACCGCCAAGGAAACAATTCCAACACACCGACTCGAAGAAATTGACTTTTTATCCATTCCGTGGTTCTTATAAATGCTCGTTCCAAAAACTCGCGTTCACGATTTATAAAAACGAGCTTATCGGTGCGAAATAGCCTAACTGTTCTTGATTTGGCGTTCTCGTCGAAATGACTCGTTTTTCCGTATCGTTTATCGTATCTGGTCGCTTCGTTATTGCCTTGCGGATCGAGACATGCTAGCCTCAAGCTCTCCCGATTCTTTTCTGACGTACAATTTGACGGGTAAGTTGATTATTCTCGTTCGTCTGTGCGATAACCTTTTCGAAGCTGGCCGACAGCTTGTCGGAGTAATCGAGTTACTGTTACGAAGAAGATTGCGAATGTGAAATCAAACAATATGAAATAGCAAGTTAAATAAGTTTGCCCATCGATCGTTAGAAATTGAGTTAATTAGAGCAAAATTTAAAACAATTACAATCGAAGAATAAGAAATAAGGAATATGTATTGAAATGTTTTCTATGTTGATAACATGAAATAACATTTATACATACGTTTTTCACTTTGTTGAAATGGTTGCTGTAATATGAAATTTGTATCAAACCATGTTCCTCGTCTGATTATAACAAGTTGTGGTGGTATCGGAATTCCTGGATGCAACTTGTAAAATTTCCGCTTAAGAGACTTCAGAAAAGCTTTCTTTGTGTTATGGACTAGCGCCTCAAGTTCAAGGTGATTTTGACTAACAGTTTCGCCTACAACAAGCACAACATGCAGGGAACATGTTAAATGGAAGAGATTAGAAAACAGCGTTTTTCGTGATCTACTAGCGTTTAGCATATACAATGAAGCTAGCGTATGTACTTTCTTGAGTATCACTACAAATTTTTGCAGGTTGGTGTTGATATAAAACACTACTTTTTGTAGAAACTTTCCTCATTCTAGTTAGTGCTGCATAAGAAGTACGAACCAGAAAGTTTTTTTTTTTTTTTTAATATTAGTACTGAGATATGAAGCCTTACCACTGGAACAGGGTTAAAACTGTGCAATCGATGTGAAAATATTAAACATCGTTTGTATATTTAGAATACTCTGTCTTTCCCTATCTCCCGATTTTCCACGTTAAAAGTACCACTTTCTTTCGACTCAGAAGTAGATTGACATAAAATACCGTTAAGTTTAAGATATCGTAATTATTTTTCTTTAAATCTAGAACATCGATTTAGTTTATCTCGATGGCTAATTAAGTTCGGACTTTAATATTTCAATTCTCGCCTCCAGCTAATTCATCAGACATTTCCTATAAATGGAAAATTAACACAAATTACCGGCAACATTCGTGCTTATTTGCCGCATTAAAAACTGATTTATTCTACAATCTGCGTGTTTATCGTCGTCAATCGACCAGATGTTACATTTCATTTATGCATTCCCGCGTAATAAAATTAAATTATTACATCGTCCTAGAAGCAGGATTCTAGGTTACAGCTATGTAAAGAATGCTTGGAAGTTAACGAGGAATTTATTAATATTTAATGAGAAACGGCTACAGAATAACTTGAATTACAAAGTAGCTGTATGTATACATTTTAAACTACAATATTTCAGAGCTTTGGGCGTAGAAAAGTTTCCAGGGATTCTTGAGTATGTCCATCAATTTAAATGTTGTAAATGAGTACCCAGATTGTTATTAGTTCTCTGATTTTTTCCTAAATTTTTATTGGTATTGGTATTCGATGAGGTGACTGTGATGTACTTCCTCCTCTTCTTAGAGTATATATTGTGCTTATCTGGTACCGCTGTGTTCAGATAATCTTAAGTTCAGGCTGCCTTTTAACTTTAGTTGATATCTTTTAGGGATGTATCATGTTATAACTAAAGTTTGGATTTACAAAAAGCACGTCTGTCATTCGAGTAAATAAGCATGAATACTTTCTTTCCTTTAACCGAAATTTGCTCCCAATCACCACCGATGTGTTTATTATAATTCCTAACAGCAGATGCTTGAGCTGTACCGAAATATGTTGCCTTTTCTCTCGACTTTTGTATCAAAGTTGAGTGGTAAAGAGACACATATGCTTGTCACTCAATATAATTAGTTTTATCAAACTACCGTTCATAGGAACCTATTTATTCTATGTCGAGTATGTTGGAAGATGTTACTAAACATTTTACTGTCCCCGTTTTTTCAGTTGTTCCATTAGAAACCAGCTTGTGAAAAACTTACCGAAACATACAAGATGACTTTTTGGATTGTAAAAGATAATGACAAAAACTTGCAACCATTTTAAACTTTTTTGACATACACTCCCAGTAACGGTAGTTGGAACACCTCGTTAAATTTAGGATATTCTGCAATAAAAATTCAAAATCTTACACAATACTGAGAATTCTACTGCGTAGTAATTATTACTGGTTAGTGGCAGCATTATTAGGAATGCTGCACTAATGGAATTTGCAATAGAACTTAATCTTAATTACAATAATCCCTAATAATCGCAAATTAATGATTTCATAGTATTACCGAAAGATATATTCAAGTAGTATTACAATGCTTTATGTGTCATCAACATTTACAAGGGTATTTCCAAGAACGATTTTATGGTCATCAAGGTATTATCCTATCCCTCCAGTACCTCGGGCTATTCAGTTTACTTCTAAACGTCTCCGTGTACGCGCGAAGTGCAATTGGGCGAATTTTGAAAGTATTAACAGTGAAAATGCCGCGTGGAAAACCGATCAGTGTTGAAAAGCGATCGTCCGTGATCACACTCGATAAAGAAGGGTACTCTGTTCGACAAACTGGCGAAAAAGTGCATCTGGCAAAATCTAGTGTAGCCAATATTATAAAACTGTACCGCACAACGGAAAGTTTAAATGACCGTGATCGACCAGGTCCGTCTCCTATTACGACCAACGTTGATGATCAGCGAATCGTTTTAATTAGTAAACGAAATAGAAGACTGACAGCACCACAAATAGCAGCAGAATTCAATCGCGATCGTCAAAACGCGGTGTCAGTGAGCACTATTCAACGTCGCTTGCGAGAGGCAAACCTATTCGGACGAATTGCTGTACGGAAACCGTTGCTAAGGCGAACCAATCGTTTAAAACGATTACAGTGGGCCCAACGACATCGAGATTGGACGGTGAAGGAGTGGAAAAAAGTGCTTTGGACCGACGAATCCAAGTTTATGTTCGGAGATCGAAGACAGAGAAATGCTTCGCGAATGTCTAGCACCCACTGTAAACCATGGTGGTGGCTCAGTTATGGTGTGGGGTTGTTTTTCGTACGCAGGAGTAGGAGATCTCGTTCGGATAGAAGGTATTATGAGAAAAGAACAGTACAGAAATATTCTAGAGCATAATGCTGTACCTTCTGGCCAGCGATTGATAGGGGAGAATTTCACCTTCATGCAAGATAATGATCCTAAACATACGGCGTTAGTATGTAGGGATTATTTGAATACACAACAAACACAAAATACCTTGCAAATAATGTCATGGCCTCCACAGAGTCCCGATCTTAACCCCATCGAACTCTTGTGGGATGAGCTGGATAGACAGGTACGAAAAGTGGCTTCAACTTCGAAACAACACCTTTGGGAAGTTTTACAAGAACAATGGAACAGTTTACCAGCCAACACACTTACAGAACTTATCGAAAGAATGCCCAGAGTTGTTCGAGCCGTATTGAATGCAAAAGGAGGATTCTTCGACAAGAAGAAAGTTTAATGATTGTATTTGATAAATATTATTATTTGCTATCATTTTGTCATAATAAACCAATATTTTGTTATATATAACTGATTTTGTGTTTTATTTTAATTTTTGTGCAAGTTAAATACTTATATTGAAAAAATATTAACTGTCCCAACTTCCGTGACTGGGAGTGTATACCAGCGATTACGCAATTTTTTCTGTAGCTTCTTTACCGCAGTAAAGAAAAAAAGTTATAACAATATCCATTATCTCCACAGAGAACCCACAACTTGAAGCTGAATCTTATAGGTTGATAGTAGTTTCATGATTTTAGTTATCTTAGCTATAGATAGTTGTGAAAAACTCTCCATATCCTAAGATTCACATCTACTAATGATTAGATTTTGACAGATTTCCCGTTTTGTTATCATTAACTTCAAAATTGTCAGCAAAATCAGCTTATTATATTGTCTTATTTCAAGGTATGCAGTGCGACTAATGTATCTTTTACAAGTATTGTATTCTTAAGGCTAGAAAGTACTTTTTAAACTGAATTTGTTTTTATTGGTTCCAAAACTATTTTGAAAGCTGCACTTATATCTTAGCTTGTGTAGTAGTATGTGTAACGATGAAAGAGTAGTCTTTCACAATGTTAGGAGCTTCTACTTACATCTTTTGTCGATGATAAATGAAAAACCAGTAGGTTTATAGGTTCCAAATGTTACATACATACATGGTATTCAAAATTTCAAGCCTGCAAACGTGCTGGTTCTTCACTTATTATTGACCAAAAATTAAACCTATCCGACTTCCCAAAATTGTAAACAATTACTATTTTATCGTTATGCCTAGAGTTTTCAAAGTAGTTTGCGAACCAACCAAAAACAAAATAATTTGAAAATTCCTTATAACCTTAACACCTCTCGTTCCGACCAAAGGTATGTTTCGCCAGATAGTGGATGACGTTTATAGAAAGCCTAGGATCAAATAGAGATCTCCATTTCGTCAGTAGTCGTTGAGAAATGTAATTGTCCTAGACAGCTGCATATTTTGTGTCTGTTGAGATGAAGCTATAACCTTCCTGATCAAGAAGTGGTTCTCATATTTCCAAGGACATAGCTGCTGACGTCAGTTACATAATTTGTTTAAAAAAATTCTTGCAAATGTGAACTCCAATGTTCATTGCCATAGCCTGCGTCTGTGTTCTCCCAATCCGGAAGAGCAGTTTAAGCAATTTTTTGGCAAAAGACGAGAGTAGTAAATTATCTACTTCATCATAAGAAGAATCCAAACTTTCTTACGTTTTGAGAGCGAAGTGTAACTTCACTTCCACAATGAATGTGTTATGTAGATTTTGAAGAAGTTCTGTGATATTTTCCGCCCACGATATCTGGTACCTAGGATAAGGAAACCTTTGCTTTAAAAGTAGTTTTTTGCATTCTGTTCTCGCTGAGATATCCAGAACGAATCTGAACCGTGTGTCTTTAAATGAAAGTTTAAACGAGCGTTCATTTCAATCATTACTATTTCCTTTACGGAAACGCAATTAATAAAGAAGAAAAGATATTTAATAATTGAATTAACTCGAGAGAAAGCGCGACCAAAACCAAAAACTCGCATACGGATTAAGTTACCAAATAAATCACACGCAATTACACCGCACTTCTCGATTTATACGATTCGTTCGTTAGCGTTAATAACGATACGATAAAAACGTAGGGGAAAAACGGCGCGAAAGAAGAAGACGAGATAAAAGAAAATACCATAAATTCTCACTTCTCGCAGGTCGCCGCCGTAACGAATCCGAAAGCGGCACGAGAAGCCGCGGCTACCGGAAATGGCGACGCACTCGTCGACTAATTATCGAAAAACTCCACGAAAAGCGTCCGGATACGGCTTACGCGGGCACGGGACGGCCTTTCGTCGTACAAACCGTTTATTTATAGGATTTGCGGGAGCGTAATCGTCCGGCGCGCGCCTCAAAAACGCACTTTGCGTAGCAGATGTCCGTCGGTTTACGCCGAAACGTGCAGAGGAGGAGAGGAAAAAAGGAAAAGATCGGACGCAACAACAAGAGGCTTCGCCCGAGACTCGCGTACAAAGCGCTTGTGTGTTACGAAGAGTTAGTTAGCTAGGCTTCGGACATTGCAACATCGAGGTTAAGAGCCGTTTCCTGCGCGAGAAGAGTACGGTCGATGACGTATTTACGAGGATAGTAAAACAACGAAGCGCCAGAAATGCTAAGATATCCCTTTTTCCCGTTAGGAAACTGTCGTAAAATTTTGTTTGCTTTTATTAGGTAAGCAATGATAGTAATTCGGAACACGTAGTACGTGCAAGGCTGTTTATGAATTTGACTCAGAAACGACTTTTATGGCAGCCAAATTTTTATTGGAAAAATTTATAATTATTAGAGTTTTTTTAAAAGGTGGATGACGGTTATCATTCAGTAATCTAAATCGGACTGACGCTGTTACTCCTACGGATCTTATTATTCAATGATAACTTATCAATGAATAATCCAATTCGTAGGGGTGACAGCGTCAGTTCAATTTACACTACTTAATGATAACACGTCATGCACCTTTTAACAAACTGTAATAATTGCACATTTAAAATAGAAAATAAGAATGGCTGCGTGTGTATCTTAGAAATCCAAATGTTTTGAAGATGTTGAGCCAACGTAACACGCGCGATGGAATGTGTTTCCAATCAGATTTTCTTACTTTTCAAGTATACTCCTCTGCAATTTCCATTACTGATCATTAGAGACCGGATTATATGTTCGAGATTTGACTAACATATGTACGTATATATGTATGTCTGAAATATGAGCAAAATATGTTGAAAATATTCCTAAAATGTCAAAACCCAAAGCAAGTTTTCGAACCAATTGTATGGCGGACTAGAATTTGCTAAATAAACATGTAATTTGAATTAAATAAATAAAATAAAATTGTCCTGTAAAATTATCAACTTACAATTTTACCTCAGGCTTTGCAGAATACTTTTTCTTCGTTCAAAAGTAATTCTGGCACGGTTTTGATTCAGGAAGCTTTTCACGTTTGGCATTTTTGGATAATACTCGGTAACACTTCACTTTATTCGGTGTTTGTAAACAATGAAAATTGTTAAATGATAAATGCTGAAACCTATACATCGCCTACCTAATTATTTCTAATCAATCAGAACTCACCTTTATTCGTTAAATTTTCGATTTTTATTCTTAGAAACTGTAATAAAATAAACTTTGCTCTTCGGTATTGAACATGATGTTTCGATTGCAAGTTTAAAACCAATTAACAATTTCTTAGAAAAATGTAGAAACATAAATTTCTTGGAAAAAGCGTTAATCTTTATTTAAGTAATATTTATTTTATTACATTTAACGAAACATCGGTAATCGTACAATGTAAATTTCCCAGAAAATCGTTTATTATATTTTTTATAAAAATAATGCGATTTTTAAACGAAAAAATATGTCGTATAATTTCAAATGTGTTAAAATATTCAAAATATGTGGAAGAAAAGCTTAAATATTCTAAATATGTAAAATTAATTAGTGCTAAACGCTTTTATCTACTCCAATTCGTGTAGATCTTAAAGCGTCCAATTATATCGGCGATAGTTATCGATATGCAAAAAACATATAATCCGGTCTCTGCTAATAACTGATTTTTAACTAACTATAGTTCTTCCAAGCATCCGTTTTCCTTCCTTACTTATTCGTAGCAAACCTTTCCAATAAAACCGCAAGATTTTTTCCTTCGTCCCAACACTTTCTCCAATCATCAATATGCAAATCCACCTCGCTCGCCTAAGAGGATTCTTGTGTAAGAGGCGATCCAATTCGAACGATTCCGAAAGTACCGCTAGAACACGTACTTCCTTTATTCTCCGCGGAGGAAAAAAAAATTCAAAAAATCTTCTCCAACGACCTGGACGTAAGTGCTCGCGAATAGACAAGAATACCGCATCAGATCGTATTATTTGAACGGTAAGTGGGTCACCGTAATTAGCGACGAAGTACGATTGTCCATTGTGTCGAAACGCCGCCAATCGCCGCCTCTATTGATGGTGACCGCGTCGTTTTAAATTTTAAACGGACACGAGGAGGAAGGAATTTTGCAAGCTCGCACAATAGTTAACTTTTCCGCTAACGCCGGCGAACATGGAGGCGCATACTTATAAATACATTTATTACTGTGCGTATGGAAATGTTTGTTTGTGCTCGAGAAGGATGTTCTGACGAAATTGGAAAGGAAACTGTCTGGTTTGTTATTATGTCGCGCATAAGGAATCGGATTGGATGTGTTAATTAATGATGGAAGTCATGCTTCTGGTGATCAAACACTACCACTATTCTATAGATTACATACATCAAGTACTTTGAACGTTATCAGTTCGGGGATATAACTGTTTGTTACAATTTATTAACAATTTTGGAAGCAATCTTCTTGAAGAATGTTTTTCCTCGTTTCAGCGATAGCGGAAACACGTGTTACCGGATTTAATTCACTAATTATGCGATGAGGAGTGATATAGTGTCCAATGATCTTCTTCTTCTTCTTAATCTTTTACCCTTTCTACCTTTCGGTGTAGGGGTTCGTATATGTAGACGCATATACCGTACCGCTCCTGGCCCACCCAGTGGCATTTCCTTCATTTTCGCAGCTTATTAGAGGTCCAGATCCATTTTTCAGGATTTTAAACTGCTACGCTCTGCCGCTACCGGGTCTCGAACGCCGGCCCTTCGCACTGTGAAGCGCGAGTTTTACCACTCAGCCACTGAGGGTTGTCCAATGATATTCAAACTAATACTGGTTCCAATCAAGATGACCTACCTCAGGCTAGTTTAGAAAGGCGATGTACTTGCGTAGCTAATTTCGACTAATTTTTGTGGACATATAATCAGCTTTCATGAGAAACGTTAGAAACACAACGTCTGGTAACTTCATCGGTAAGAAATCGACTAAAAAACCGACCCCATAACATTGCCTTAGTGCGAACAGAGATTTCCACAAACCATCTACAGAGCAAAGAATAGGAGACGATCTAAAAGTCTTGAACTATTGAACTTCTTCTGAGCAGGAAACTGTACTGCAGGTTCAAAAAACCTGTTCCTGGTGGCATAAGAAAGCTTGGGGCTAAAGGCCTTCAAAAAGACCTTGTCGAGTGTGTACTGATTGAAAAAGCATTCTATAGCGTACAAGAATACTTCGAATATGCCTTTTAGCTCTAACTGTATGCATTATTCTTGTGACTGCTGACTCCTGCTCATTACCTTTTATCTCGGAGAAATGGCGCTAAAGGCCAAGTAATATTTTTAGCATTAAGTTTTGACTAATTATATGTTTATATATGTATGTTTGATGTATTGTATTTATCTATGCTGACACGTTCAACACAGTCCTCTGTGCTAAAACTGAAGAAATCGATTTTATTATTATTATTATTAAAAAACGCAAACTTATGGTTTGTGCAGAAAAGACAATTGCGATACCTAAAAGGAAGATAAAGTTACTAATTGTCCTAGCAACAACGAAATATGCACCGATCCTTTTGGTGTAGATTGGATCCAATGTGACGTATGCAAGAACTGGTGCCATGACGACTGTACTGGGTCACCCAGCACTTAAGGCTGAAGGACACACAAGAAAATCTTTCAATGTTGTATTTCTCTTCGTCATTCTACGTGCATTAGACAAAGTTAGTTCCAACGTGTATGTATCAACTATCTTTGTTCACTTTATCGAAATGACGAAGGAGGATTGAAAGTGTGTCTTGCAGGTATGTATCGGGCTTTACCCAATTTGTTTTGTGATAAATAAGGTTTGATAAAAGAGTGGATGACGTGGTATCATTAAGTAATGTAAACCGATGTTTGTCTCCACTTACGTGCAAGACGGGATATTAAAATTCGCAGAAGTAAGGACGTGAGTCCCGTTTACACTACTCAAATTTTAGTGATAAATATAATAATAGCAGCAACGTATAGCATTTGTATCAAAATTAGTTATTATTATAACGTTGGAGGTATGCACTTTTAGCTGATTTCCGGTATATGTATTAAGGATATTTCCGCATTCAAGCCATTCCTTCTTTTACCATTTCATCATTTCGTGACATTTTCCAAGAAAGGGCTCTACTTTCAACAAAAAGTTTTTAACATAAAAGTCATCAAATCTGAGTGCATCTCTCGTGTGTTACCTCAACAGAAGTAAATCTGGTCGTATGCACTAGGGTACACCAAACGTCCACCTATTTAATACACATTGCATGGCGTGTACGTGCATAATTTAAAATCACGACAACACGTTCCAGCGACTGCGAAGTATGCATTATGAAAATGTCTTCACCCACAATCCGAGTGTCGTCTTTTATATTTCCTTTTTACTCGGTCTCCGGTATGCTCGTGTCCTACGTATTTATATTCACTGTCGCCTGCGACGCGAGGCAGAAGTAGGAAGCGACATAGAATGCGTGATACATGCGTGCTCATATGTTCCGCTGCTCTGCACATCATTACTGCATTTATATTTGTACGTTACGGGTCGGAATATTTCGCCGATTATGCGTGTCCAGAATTTACGCTACTCGAAGAAATCGAAAAGAAAAAGTAAAATATCGACGGATTGTTTCAGTCCGCGTATTACGAGGTGATTCAGAATTCGCAGCTAACAAGTAAGTTGTTGCTATTGTTGCTGACTTGATGTGGGAATATGACGCTGAATCGTAACGATCCATAAGTAGACGTAATTAGCAAGGCAAATAGATCATCGCGGCTATAAATAGGTAGTGTGGATTTGATTTCCCTTTTCGGACGATGTTGAAATGTAAATTCCTAGAATATGTGAAACGTTATGTCGTAACGTGTCAGAAATAGCTGCAGTTGTTTCAAGATTTACAGCAAGTCTAGTGAAAATACTTGGATTCTCGAGCTATAATAAAACAGTGATACCTTTCTGAAGTTCTTATTTGGATCGAAACGCAGATGATTTCGACAAGATATAGTTGGTGATACATGTACCTGCTTTGTTGAAAACTAAGTGGTGATTGATTTCATCGTCTTCTGATCTCATTCTTAAGTACGTTCAGGTCGTCATACTTTTTCAGAAATAAACGAGACAAAACGAAACAACTTTTTTATGTGACCATCTTATTAAACTCATTAAAGCTATTTATCTGCGAATCTCTCAGTATTCGCTTTGTCGACTTAATTAGTTGTAGTTGCTTTCATACCCAAACGGAAGTCGGTTGAAAATGCGGTTTTAACATGTACTTCAACAAAAATCTAGACAAGTTTTAGTCTATTTTGTTTTTCAGCAGTATAAACCAATCGTTTGTCAAATTCATATCAATTTTGATGTATGTAGCTATTTCTTTTAATGTCGTGAATAGTGCCTTTGGAGACTCCAAATCTATTACCTAGTTTTCTCATGCGCCATTCTTACCGAAATAATGTTAGTTGCATTTTTTTAGCAGGCAGTATAATGGCATATGTCAATAATGATTTAAAAATGAAATAACCTTTGACAAGGTAAAATCCAGATTTAAACTACATTATCTTAAGTGTCCGATTTCTTGTTGTCGCAACAGTACATGGTCGTCTCAATTGCTTCTAGAGTACTAGAATTAAGCTTTTTCGGAGATCTCTTTCTATATCACGCAGCGAAATACGGCGTTCAAGATGACCTAGACTATTACACACAAAATTATTCAGATCTACTACCGATTCGTCAATTATTCCGCTTTACGAACAATAAAGAAACAGCCTAACCTGACGCACATATTCCATTAAGCATAACAGTAAGGAGGTTTAAAACATGATCAAGGGGCTTATCGGCAACCTTGCAGTGGTAAAGCCAAATTTTTGAACTACTAATGAACGACAAAAATAATCAGTTTACTTACCAAACTAAAGAACCAAAAGCGAAAAGAACACCAGAACAAGAAACAAACTTGTTGGGAAGCCCACTTAACATGGACGAGGTAAAAAGCACGCCAAAAAAAAATTGACTACTAACTTGGGGTGAGCGAAATTTTAAACACAGCAAACAAAGCATTTGGCCGTCGGAACTGCTCCACCTATTTAGCAGCAGTTGGTCCATCAGATATCCCTATTCTGCCACTTTTATAAACTATATCGTCGCCTTATTCTTAATTTCAAGAATATTTAGACTCAAAATTAATCTAGTAACAATCAGATTTCAATCCGGGCAAATGCAGCACAGGCTTACAAAATACATAGCGGACAGTTAAGATAACAGGATTAGCTCTAGTTGGCCTTCCGGCTGCGTACCGCACCATAAACCACAAGATTAAGGCCTACAACACCCTACTGGACTATAACCTAAGAAGGGTCGTTGAGTCATTGTTATACAATAAACATTATTTCTATGTTGTGTCAAACTGAAGGAAGAGCAGATGGAAAATACAGAAAAACAGTGTGTCCCATGGAAATTTACTGGCTTCATTCCTATTTAATGTTTACACGAACGACTAGAGAGAGAATTTTGCTTACGTCAACGAGTTTGAAGTTTTTGTAAAGGGGGGGCTTTGGACAAATAGAATCCACACTGGAGGGGACTGTAACCTTGATGTCGATCTACTACAAACAAAATTCCCTAAAGCCAAACCCTGATTAAACGTGAGCATATGCATTCCAACTTGAACACGCAGTTACTGCACAAAAATGAAATCCATGCTGGAAAGCAAATCTTTTAAAGCAACAAAGCAAAATTAAAAAGTTACGACAAGGAAAAATCTTCTCAGAAACTTGGAGGGAGTAACTGGGGTGCAAACCCAAAAGTTCTAAGGACAATAGCCGAAGCTATGTGTTTCTCAACTGAGGAATAGCCTGTCCTGTGTGGACTAGGTTTAAGCATGCTGAACAAGTGAAGATCGAAGGGATGATGCCCTAAATATGTGGAAAAGTTTAGACAAGCATTCGACAAAAAATACCTTAAAGAAGCTCCATAAAATCTGTTCAGATCTGTTTGTTATTTAAATTATTAAATTTTGTTTAATCCGTAACTCATCATGCACGCGGTAGTTGGCACCATCATTTAAGGTAATAGAGTAGGATATTTTTTCTTACTAAGTTGGCAAGAACAATTTTCAGGAGAAAGTGGGAGGAAGTAGCATTCAGTAAGTCAGTAACATTGTAGTCAGAAAACACGTGCCCAATAGTGCGCATGTACATTTGTACATTTTCAAATCTAAAGTATAACAGTTAGGTACTTAAAACTACAGTGTTTCATTTTTTCGCATTTTTGCATCGATAAGGCTAGCGACAGTTCGCCCAATAAAGAAAATATTACAGCAGAATCTTAAATCAAGGAAGAGATTTATACAAACGCGCAGCACCGAGTATTCAGAAATTTTTCCTTTACAACCAGAACCGCCTTACGACATGGAGCTGAAGTGAAGAATTTGGTGAATGCTCAATGAGAGATGAGATTCGATATGGATATTTCCGACAAGACGTAGTTACTTCACATGCTGTTGTTACAATTGCTTTTTACAAGAATGTTATTATATTATCAAAAGTAAGAGAAACTGGATGGTACACTTTCCAGATTTAACAACATTGGCTTCTTTTTTATTTGACTTCTTGAAACCTGGTTAAGTAGGATATACACACTGAAACGACACACTCTATGAATACGGGAGAATATGGAATATGGAACAGCTGAGATCAAATAAACTGCACCCATCACAATGCATCCTCGATACCTATGGCTTGTTGATACGGCAACACACCGTAGCCCTGCCCTGATATTGTGCTGGAAAGATGCGAATAATGGGATTCGGACTCGAAGAAGTAATGATGGTGCATATTCTCCTAAGATCAACATTTTCATTTGCTTAGGAAGGTGTTGAGGTAACGAAGCATTTATTTGCTAATTTTATTTCTGAGCAGAGTACACAAAGTCATGTAGAGTTCCCAAAAGTATACAAAATTCGGGCACTCTACAACGAGACAGAAGATTGTACTATAAACGATTTCTTTCAAGATAATGACAGTTTCGTCTTTTTTACTTTTTTTCTAAGTGAAGTTCTTTGTAAATCCTGCAAGTGGTTTTATCGTAATGATGTCTTCTATTCATAAGTGATTACAACCTCGAAGCAACACTTATGGTTGTTGGTCTTACTGCTGATAGTTTCCTTTTCCTTTCTTTTTACCAGCGTCGAAAACTGGGGTCATTGGCTGGATTTAGTCATCAGTGACACCGACTAATAGTTCTTGTTTCATGGGTTCGTGATCAATAAAAAAGTGAAACTGATGCATTCTCCTTGGTCGCCTGATTGAACACCAAATGATTTTCTTTTGTTTCCGACAATCAAAAGGAGGAGGCTTGGTGAACATTTTTCTTTACCTGCAGTCAACTAACAACTTCAGACTTGGAGAAACGTTTCAAAAATTGCAAACGCAGGTTGCTGCTAAAGGCAAATATTTCGATATTGAATTTTATCATCGTTTTCTCATCGTATGAGGAGACTTTTCCAACAGGCCTCGTACTCAAACTTTAAGTAGGCGCGATTCGTTAACGCACAGGCTACAGAGGACATTAGACGATTATTTTTAGCCTATTTAGGTGCGTTGGACTCCAGACGAGCTGTTAAAAATAAAATCCGGCGCCGAAATAAGCATCATCCCGTTTAAAAATCCCGTTCGGAAAAAAATAATGAAGCCGCGACGTTTCGGAGAAGCGACGAACGTCACCTAGTAGACAGTAAAAGAGCCAAAAACGTTCTTTTTAGTATAAACACCGCCCGACATCGCAAACAACATCTTCGAAGAGGCAACGCCTCCTTCTCTATCTGTTCTTTACGAAATTCCGGTTCCACGTAGAACAACGATCGTGAGAATTTTCCATCTCGTCGTCGCATTTTCTTCTATAATCGGAAGGTTGAATCCATCTAATTCCATCCATCCTCATTTCTCTCATTGCTTTCCGTAAATAGTATCTCAACGACGTTACCTTGTATCGCATCGATGTACATATGTATACAAAAGGCACAATGGGAGCTCTTCTAATAAGATCGCAGCGTGCGTACGTCGAAAGTGCTCTGCCCCTATTACGACACAAAGCAGGAATGCCTCTAGATGGATAGATGGGTCTGCGTGACCCCGTACAAAGCAGAACAAAAGGTATACCGCGCCGATCGTGGCAAGTGTACCAGTTACCGTATCAGATACACAACAATGGAATGATCTGATGAAGATGGGGAGATCTCCTCTCTAGATAATAGGATAGAAGAAAATAGTTAGAAAACGCGTAGTTCCTATTGGAACCCAAGCAAATCTCTAAAAAATATATATTCAATGAAATATCTTTTAATGCATACCTCTTAAGGGAATACACAACCTCCGAACAGGCCAATTATACGGGAATCAAGCTTTCATGTCGGTTATCTCTATTAGATAGACGCGATTTTAAATTTTTCCTCTCTACTTATGGAAAAATATCCCTTGGGCGGACACCCCACCCGTAAAGTGTGCCCCGGGGTATCAAAAGGGAAGAGGCAACTAGATTGGCAAAGGATAGAGAGACATGGACAAGAGTTCGTGAAAGGATTGATAAAATAGTGCCTACACCCGAAAGGGTAGGAACGTATATTGAAAATGGTACTTTCAATAAAAATCCAAGAATGAAGAAAACTTTTCAAAAACTGTGAGGTCCTTATATTGACGAGCTGATATAAGTATGACCCATTTCAACGCTGGAAATAAAAGTATTCGATTGTTAGAACCAATAATGAGGTCAATAGCCAAAGAAAATGTAAAAACTTTAGGATACAGTGATTTTACAGGTTTGGAATTTTTTAAAAATTCTAAACTTCGGCATAAATAACTCAACTGTTCGATCAATTTCGGTAAAAAATGCAACTATTGATTCAGCAGATGTTGACAGTTTTAGGAACCTGTCTTCTGGCTTTATAAAAAAACCATCACTCCAGAGATAGCTACTGATCTATGCTGACGAGACTCCTCTTTTCCTGACAAGACGTTCTCTTTAAATATCTTGCATGATAGTTTTCTGCCACAATAAGGCCAATTAAACAGGAGTGATTGAAATAATAGTTATATTCTCAGAACGTTTACAAACGTTTTCAGAACACTCATCAGTGAAAATATAACCAGATAAATGTATCTTTATTTCTTGATATATAGTATCTGAAAAAAGAAATTATATTAGGTATAAATAACTAATTTAATGTGCAAACACATGCATGCAAACTATGAAAACACCCAAAAAAATCTCATCGCAAAATCTTTGTCGAAGTCTTCAAAATTCCGTTCAAGCACTAGGGAAAACCCGAATCAAAATCTCTAAAAGGGGAAAAGTGAGTGTGCGGTGCAAGTGGTCAAGGAACGACTTACTATTCTACATTGCTGCAATATGACTGGAAAAAAGAAATGGTTGGTTGATGGAAAATCGGTGAAATTGATCTTTGCTTGATACCTGTGTCTTGGTTTTCGAATAACAAATCGTGTTTGTCAAGTCAGATTATGAGAAGTTAAATGAGTTTGTAATATATCATAATTAGAGGAACTGGCATATAGACAAATGGAATTAGAAGAGGCAAGAAAGTTCGGACTTATTATAAACTAAAAGAGACGAAATATATGGAAATGGGAGAGAATAAGAGTATTAAATTGAATACGAGGAACATGGAGAATGTGAGCCAGTTTGAATACCTAGGAGTAACTTTAACGAATCGAGTAAAAGAAACAAAGAAGAACAAGATAAAAGACTATCAAAGGGAAGCAATGCGATTAGATGATTAGCGACACTTCTAAAAGCTAAAATGTGCCCAGAGCAACAAAAATGTAATAACAATTATACGTGTGAAACGTGGACCGTGAACCAACAGGAAGAGAAGAAAGTAGAACTTTGGGAGAGGAAAATGTTAAGAAGGATTTTTGGAGGAATATACAGGTGTCATACAAATAGAGAATAATGGACGTATATAGAAAGTCAAAGAGCACACAGAAGATCTGAGCACAGCCATGGGGCTGGCTGAGCCATATCTTGCAAATGCAAGAAGAAAAAACTGCCAAACAAATGTTGTAAGACGGAGAGTCAGGGAGAACGAGAAGGAGACGCCCAAGGAAGAGATGGATGCAAGCTGTAAAACGTGATCTTAAAGACCTGGGTGTGAAAGATTGGAGGAAAAAGGAAAAAGACCGAATACAATGGACACAGGTAACAAAGAATTTAGAAGGCAAGAGCTTACAACGCCTGTAGCGTTGAGTTATATATGCGTTTGAAGAATGACGACTAAGAAAAGAAACATTTTATTATTTATGTACATATAATGCAGCTTTCCATTCGAGATACCAAATTACCAAACACTAGCATTCTACCAACCACTTAATCAACGTATTATAAGAAATGTTCAATATGGCTATCGATCTTTAAAAAATCGCTTCACTAAAACAGGTTTTCTAAACATTTATCAGTAATGATGACGGATTCATCTCAGATGATGAGCTGTCGCTGTCAAACATTGCATAAAAGTCTGGGATGGATGCAGCGTATCCAATCCCCCAATCTGCTGTTGATCATGTTTTTTGACATCGACCGATTTCTGCAAATGGAGGATGATGTGATCGAGGTTTTAGTTCCTCATATAGAAATTGGAGGAATCGCTTCTGAAGATGATTCATTCCCGGTCGGAGAGAGGTGCGAGGGGGTGAAAATTATAATAAAAAGTCTTACAGTGATACTTTATGAACAGTAAGAAAATTATGATTATTTTCTTTAGAGAATGCGATGATAAGCTATTCAAAACTTTAAGGCTACTCTTACATTGGGTCAGAATTTATTCACATTTTGGTTTTGCGAATTCGTACGTAAACGTGCGATCGACCCCATTCCAAGCATATAAATTGGGACAGTTCACATTGGAATTTTTTTTCGTCGGAATATGTGCAAAAGTTGTGGATAACAAACGATCCACCTTGAATGGGATCGGTGACAAGTTTATGTCAGACCGTAGTGATTTAGACATTATTTTTCTCAAATTGGGCCATTTCTGAGTCAAATTTCTACTGATGCTGATGTACATATGTAGCTATTATTAGAATGGTTTTAAAAAGTTTCCGTTTGGAAAATGTAATCCAAAAATATTTGTACCTCAAATGTTCAAAAAAAAGAGGACGTTATGCTCTAGTAAATGCTCTTTGCAGGAATCTAAACGAGACATCTGCTACATTTTTACGAAAACGATTCCTTATTAAAATTCCCATCACTCTCGAATAACATTTTTTTTTTTGCAAGAAAGCGCTTCAGCGATGATAACAGCTTTTGCCGCTGCATTCCGGCGGTTAAAGTTTGGCATGATATCAACATAAACCGTACTTCAATTTAAAACGATTAACGAGAAAAACGAATTGGCTACGATAAAGCTGTCCTATCCTCGCGTATAATGCAAGGAAAAGATTCTGTTTGAACATCTCTTTCTCCGCATCGTCGTTCGATTTGAGAATCTAATTCTGATCGTAAGCGTAATAGCGAACGTGCGGTCATTTGTATTCATAGAAATGATTGTGATAAATCGACTTCGGTGACAGCTTACAAAATGCTTGTGTCACTTCGAGATTTTGAGTCATTTTTCTAAAAGAACGGTGATAAGTATACATATATACAAATACGTAGTGAATTATTTAGAAATTTTTATATGGGAACTGATGCAGGAATTGTAATTTTAGAAAGTTTTCACAATTTGGCCCCAAAAACAAGGTGCAATTTTTTTTTTCTTGGATATAGACAAAGCCACTTTTGAAAATTTTCTATTACTGAATGCAATGAGGACATATTTAACAGGTTCTTACTAACCTCAGACCCGTTTTTAAGTAGCATACGACCTAAAACTAAAAGAAGAATGCTGATAATTGCACAGAAAGCTTTGGAATATTTGAAGGGCGATCTAGAATGATAGTGACGAGGAATGAAAACATAATTAATTTGTTTATGAAAGCATTTTATTTTCTAATTTGTGTTCACTTTTTCTGTAGGTTTTTGCCACTCAAATTGGAGATATTTTGTGTTTTTTTTTAATTTTGTATCAACGCCCCAAAAACCATCTAAAAGTAATTCATTGCGAATAGTTATATTATCCTCAATTATAAGAATAACTTTTTTATTAACAAACAAGCATTGTGACAAATAAAAACAAAAAAATATTTTTGGCTTGGTTTTGAGCCCAAATACCCATCTGTGCGTCAGTCAGATCATCAATATGGTTGAAGTTTAACACCCAATTTTGTATTGTCCACGCGAAAGACGGGACACCCTGGGTCGTTATCGACCAACCGCAATTTGGAATGAAGTCCTCGAGCACAAAAATCAGGATGGTCTCGGAACCAAACTATAGCGTGGACTGAAAACGGCATGAACACAGCTATCTACCGAAGAGTTACAGTCACATTAAATAAACGAGTTCCTTCAGCAATCTGCCTAAAAAACCGTCAATCCGAAACATTTAAACATTTGCTTGGAGTTGATAATTCATGAGGTTGGCTTCGATTTGGTGACAAATTGGCAACCTACTTGCTGTTAACAGCAGAATATTTCGTGTTCACAGAAAAACTGACAGGGAACAGGCCGTAAATTTACTAGGAAAGAGGAATCCTCATTTTTTTATTGGGAAAATCCTGAAACGAACATTTTCCACCTGTAGTGAAAGTCATCCTTTTGGCTGCTATCGTATGACACTTCTTCAGAAGTACGATTAACTGAAGGCAGTACTAACATGGCACGATAACTCTACCTGTTAACTTCTCTAGGAGCTAATGAGCTTGACGGCCTAATAGCACGACAACCTGGCCCAAAAACTACATCAACCAGCAAGTCGTTCCACAAAACTCAACACTTCAAGCTGATTTCGCTTCTAGCATGGTTGTCTCGGTGGTTTACAGCAAGTCCTATGTTGCTTTAAATGAGATGTCTATCTCTCTTAATCTTGCAGATTTGCTAATGAAACTATATTTATATCCGGTTGTAAGTTCTACTTTGCCGGCAACGTTAATTGTTTGCTTTCGTTCTCTCAAACGTTGGTATTTAATGTTTGCTTACAAATTATAATGCGTTATGAAATAAAGAAAAAGCAACTCCCCTAAAGGTTATATTATAATCATGCGAATTATCAAATAATCCGGAAATGAGCTCTATTTTAACGTATGGCAACATTGCAAAATATGCTGATAACTGCTACATAGTAAGCTTGAGACGAACTATCCAGGCTATAATCACTTCTTATTTTTAGACAAAACTCTTGACTGTCAAAGTCAACGCCAAAGTCATAATCATAATTCCAATTCCAATCGGACTCCGCCATTATTATTTTCTGTTTTCCTATTCAAAGCAGCCTCGAATTAGACTTTATTTTTGTCGATGTCAATCTTATCGTGAACGTCACCATCAACGTCAAAGTCACAACCAAATTCTGATCAATCGGATCCTACTGTTCATTTGTTATTTCCGTCTCCAAAGCAGTCTTAGGCTTTATCATTTCTAGATCGAAAGCCTAAGTGTCAATGTCAAGGAAATCGTGAATGACAACCTCAATGTCGATATCAATGTCAATGTCAACGCCAAAATCGTAGGCATAATTCCAATTCCAATCGGACTCCGCCAGTATTTCCTGTTTTCCTATTCAAAGCAGTCTCGAATTAGATTTAATTTTTGTCAATGTCAATCTTATCAACGTCACCATCAACGTCAAAATCACAACCAAATTCTGATCAATCGAATCCTGCTATTCATTTGTTATTTCCGTCTTCAAAACAGTCTTGGGCTCAAAGCATTCAAAGTCTCGAATTAGATTTAATGTTTGTCAATGTCAATCTTATCGTGAACATCACCATCAACGTCAAAGTCACCCCAAATTCTGATCACTTCATTTGTTATTTCTGTCTTCAAAACCCTCTTGGGTTTAATTATTTTTAGATCGAACGCCTTAGTGTCAGTGTCAAGGAAAGCGTCAATGACAATCTCAATGTCGACGACATTATCAAAGTTAACGTCAAAGTCATAATCATAATTCCAATTACAATCGGATTTTGCCATTATTTCCTGTTTTTCTATTGAAAGCAGTCTCGAATTAGATTTAATTTTTGTCAATGTCAATCTTATCGTGAACGTCACCATCAACGTCTATGTCAACGTCAAGATCACACCCAAATTCTGATCAATCGGATCCCGCTATTCATTTGTTATTTCTGTCTTCAAAGCCCTCTTGGATTTTATCATTTTTAGATCGAACGCCTAAGTATCAATGTCAAGGAAAACGTCAATGACAATCTCATTGTCAATGTCAACGCCAAAGTCGTAAGCATATTCCGATTTCAACCGGATTCCGCCATTATTTCCTGCTTTCCCATTCAAAGCAGCCTCGAATTAGACTTAATTTTTGTCAATGTCAATCTTATCGTCAACGTCACCATCAACGTCAAAATCACAACCAAATTCTGATCAATCGAATCCTGCTATTCATTTGTTATTTCCGTCTTCAAAACAGTCTTGAGCTCTATCATTTCTAGATCGTAAGCCTAAGTGTCAAGAAAAACGTCAATGACAACCTCAATGTCGATGTCATTGTCAACCTGAATGTCAATGTCAACGTCAACGTCAACATCAACATCAGAGTGATCGATTTGGCTGTCCCTTCTACTATTCATACTCCTGAAGGAATCTATTATAATAGCGGGCAAAACGTCGTGTTATTTATTTATCTTAATACAACAGGACACTACATTATATCGGTAAACTCTTCACCACACAATTTTCTATTTTAATTCGTTTTACTGTTTTGATAATGCTTGCGTCGTGCTAGCGAAACACGTGTCACCGAATATATTATTAAGCAATTGTGTGATGAGGAGTTTATCGATGTGATATAGTGTCAGTAAATACACTACAGTCCTTGCAATCACTATCACCCATATAACACAACCGATACCTTGAAGCATTTTCACGTAAGAACTTGCACTTACGAACGGTTGATTAGCAGTTCAACCGATACGATTGTATAGGCGGTTGAATAGAACGCGTTCTTTTAAGTCTATGTGGATGCACGCGCGGTTTATTTACCGCACAGATTTAAAAACGCAATGCGGTTGCTTCCCAACTTTTTGTTCAATTTTTCTTAGACGGATGTTGATGTTAAAAATATATGCATAAACGTGACATACCAGCTATTTTGCCAGTTGTGGTTCACTCATTGATATTACCGGTTAATTAGCCGCAACAAACATACAATCGGACTGTTAAAAGACTGTCCGGCACGTGTCAGCTTGAAGGGGCCCTAACACGTTAGTGATTCATTCTAGTTTTATCCGTGCTGTCTTATGATGTCCGGATGCTCGTTTCTACTTTTCCATGCGTGAATTCTGTACACCTATTATACATTCGATTTGGTCCGTACATAGTGTATAATTAAAACCAAACACAAGCGTGTGTCAGAGCGGTTTGAACGATTACCATTTTTTGACTTTTACTTGCATTCTACCCAACCGCTTGCCAACAATTAAGTGATTATTATTACCCACACAAATAATCCCATAATTTCATTTCGCATAGATATTTCCAACTCTTTCCGAACACATAACCGACCAAAATCTAATCGAATTGCACGGTTAACTCAATCAACGTTCGAACTAAGACTTAAAAGCTGCGAAACAGATTCGTTAATTGAATCTCTTTCTCATTTCTCCCGACTAATTTCCTCTTCTTTCTTCCACACGTGTGCTACCGCGTTATCGTCTTGATTGCTCGTAAACCAGTTCTAATCTTTTAACGATTACATCATCGTTATCGTAACTTATTCGAAGGAACGCGCTTCTTTGAAATATTTACCGAACACCCGCGGTTTTTGCTCTTCGTAAAATTCGAAAAATTCTCATATTTCAGCGTTCCATCGAAAGGTTTCTATCTCCTATAGAATTATCATCGCCGATACGTAATCACCAGAAAATCTATTTTCTCCCCGCTTTGTTTGTAATTTCTTCGTAAAATCTAAGAAAATATGTTGACAGTTAATGCACAGAATACATATTATACGTACGACGCGTGTTTACGTTAAAACCGGTATAGAACGGCGGCGTTCCTCCTCCCGTTCGTGCTGCGTATTCTATTTTTACGTGGTCGGATGATTTAAATTTCGCAACGACGTCATTTCTAAAATTTTGGACTTTTATTACCTAAGTTAAACGCCCGAATCCGCTGTCGGAAATATTCCGATAAACACGCAGAACGTATGCGTTATCGACGATCGCCCATTGTGATGACACCTTAATTCATTTATATTGCCCGCGTAGTGGACCGTGAATCACGCTAATTTACTCAAAAATATTGTGTAAATATGTCTTTTGTATTTTCGCGATAACGTATCTGATTCGGTAAGGATGTTTCGTCTATGATTTCTCTAGAACGAGTTTAGAATGATAATGGTCCAGTCAATGCGGTGGAAATGATGCATTCTGGGGGAAATCTAGTAAATATTTTCTTTATGTTTGAGTCATTTTCGCGAAAATTAAGCAAGAGATGTCAAATTATGTACAAATGTAATAAAATGCATTACGTACTTATATTTCGTTTTTTATAGGATTGATTCCATCTTTGAAATATGCAGTTGCGTACGGAGGGTTTTAGATAATGCGGTAGGACTAAGAATGCAATGTCCTAGATTTTCATATTTTGCACTGAACCCAGTCCCCAATTGATAAATCGGAAAATTTTCCACCAAAATAAGGAAACTAACTACGTACATATATTCAAACTTACCATTGTAGAAATATTTTCTGGACGTTGCTGTAGTCGTAGAAATATACTTAACGTTTCCTTAATTGTATCACCAATTTGTTGAGAAATTGCAAGAAAAGTTTACTTTACCCCTCAAATTGGAACAAATTTCGTACAAAATTGAAAGGAAAATTTGCTTTACTCATCCAATTTGGATAATGATTGCAAGGACTGTGATGTATTTAATGACGCTATATCACATCGATAAACTCTTCACTACACAATTGTTTAATCATGAAATTCGTTGAAACTTCGGTTTTATGTGGTTTTGATAATCGTGTTAGCGAAACACGTGTCACCGAATTTTGTTATTAAACGAATGTGTGATGTGATATAGTGTTCACCACTCAAGTTAAATAAATGACTCCAAAGATATATGTATGCAAATGTACGATATATGTAAATATCTCTTGAGAAGAACGACACAAAACACAAAATTGGAGAACTTCAATAATAATTGCTTTATTGCAAAATAGAACGTCAACGATAAAAAGGAAAGCTAATACTCTCTGATATTTTCATAACTGACAACTAGTACCTTCCTTATTGTTCCTTATGAATTCAGAAAACGAGATGACTGCTGTACAGCTTTCTTAACCTACTAAAGCCCAAATTTTTTTGTCAGATCAACTATGTTTTAATAACCCTAGCAACTAGCAAAATCTTGGAAAAACAGTAACCATTAACCTATTATTATTTGATCAAAATAATGGACAACAGCCTGAAATTTAACATCCAAGGGTCAGTTACAAGTAAGGAAACTGTGCCACTACTTGCACAGATAACAACATTTCAATATAAACAAATAAGTAGATAAAATACTGCACTTGGCTGGTTGTCTAAAATTTTATACGTATACTCTTTAACGAACGCCAAATCCAACTGAAAAAGTTTCGGGGTTAAACGCGCCATAGTTGCAAAATCTAATAATAATTTTAGGTTTACTTTAAGTAAATAAATAGTGCGTCTTCCATAATGTACCGTCCAACTTCAGTATTTAACATTAGAAATTTTGTAACTATGGCACGGTTCACTATGAAAATTTTTCAGTTGCTCTTTCGCATCGTCAAGTTGCACATTTTTAGCTCGTCACTTGAGTCTTCTGAGACTTTTTCTTCTTTAGAGATGACGCACTATTTATTTTTTAAGCATCTGTAATTTCGCAAGTAGTGCGAATTTCACTACGAAACTTGTCAGTTTCAGCGTTGCGCGTTTTCTGGTCCTTAAAGAGGTCACGTTCCAAAATTTCTATTGTAGTTATTTTCATCTAACTCGTATCTACAATTTTGAACGTGAACTCTTTAAGGACCAGAAAATCGAACTGACAAGTTTCGTAGTGAAACGTGCGATAGTTGCAAAACTACACGTGCTTAGGGCTACAAAGTACTCATTTTACAAGATCGTTTGAATTGAAATATTTCCTATTACTTTAAAAATTATTTTTTAAGCTCTATATATCTTAGCCTCAAAATATATATGTATAACGGTGACAGTAATATTATTGTATTTTTTAAGAGTGTGTATAGGCTTAATCTATCGTCATCTTCTTATTATTTAATAAGTGAAGAATCGGCAGGTTTACAGGCTTGAGATTTTGAAACCGTATCTATAAGATAGTTAAGATAGTTAAGCATTTTTGTAAATCACTTGTTGCTGTTAAATTTAATTTAAATTAAGGAATGGAAGAAAGATCATGTACTGACCGTCATTTTTAGATTTAAATCAAGCAGTGATGAGAAAGGAATTTACAAAAATGCCCTTCGACAAGTCTTAATGATCGTGTCGAATATACTGCATTAAAAATTTCAAGCATCTAGATTTACTGATTCTTAACTTGTCGTTGGCAAAAGATTAAACCTGTGCAAGTTCTTAATAAAGAAAACCTACCGACATTGAAGCTAAGATATACAGCGTTCATAGTAAAATTTTGTACGTGCGCGATTTGAGAATTAGAAACTGGAAAATTTCGCAGCGAAACGCGCAATAGTTGTAAAATTACATATGTTGAAATAATTAAATAATGCATCATCTCTAATGTTGATACTACACAAGGCCCAGTACACGAGCAAGGTGTCTAAAATATTGTACGTGTGGGCTTTACTTTAATGATTAGGAAATACAACTGAAAAAAATAGTTGCAAAACTACCGATATTTAAATAAGTAATAAGTCATTTCTAATGTTAAATACTGCAGAAGGTGCAAGACGCAAACTAAGTATCTAAACTTTTGTCGGTATACTCCCTAAAAATACCCAAACACCACTGACAAGTTTCGTAGTGAAAGGTGCTGTAGTTGCAAATTTATAGATGCTTAAATAAATAAATAGTGCGTCGGTTTAAAGCACACACGTACAAAACGTTATGCACCTAGTTCGTTTCCTGGCATTTGTGCAGTGTTTAATATTGCAGATGACGCACTATTTATTTATTTAAATGTCTGTAATTTTGCAACCATCACGCGTTTCACTCCGAATCTCACGATCAGTTGTCTTTGGCTTTAGATAGTATATGTACGTAGAAAATTTCAGACCCCTAGCCCGCATTTTGGCCAATATTTTATCTATTTATTTAAGTATATCGAAGTATTTGTTACTTAAACTGTTGTTGCGTATTATAGTTTATTACTTCTGATTACTTGCAACTGATTCGGGCATGCTTATTTATTCCTTAAATTTCGGGTTTTAGGGTATTATTTTCCCCAAAATAATAATAATGGTGATTGCTTTTTCGAATGTTCTGATAGCTTCAGGGGCATTACGTTTAAGTACCTTATTTATGGCTTATTGTATTGTCTGGTACTTATATAAGTTTTCCCCGTCAAATATCCCCACACATCCGTTATATTCAAGTGAAGTAATCACTAAGGTTTGATAAAAGAGTGGATGACGTGTTATCATTAAGTAGTGTAAACCGTCAATGTCGCGCCTTGCACGTACGTGAATAAAAAGACCGATTTACAAGGCGCAATGATAATACACCATTCACTCTTTTATCAAATATTAGTAATCACTAATCGACTACTTCGATACGACGGAGACTATTCTGCTGAAACATGGATGGTTACCTTCCAATGATTAGATGACTAAGTTTGAGCTTAGCTTCTTCTATAAGCTTTGCTTGCATTTTATTACTATCAAATCAAAGGATTCGTCGTGCGATATTCGCTTGTAGCATAATAACAGCCCCAAAATTAGCATGTCTTTTGAAGAAAATTATATCGTTCTTTCGCAAATGGTCCTAATTCGGTCCAATTTAGAAACTCACGTGAAGTTCGAAAAAGAACCGTACTGGATGCGTCAGAATCGATTACACGATTTAAAATTGAAGAATACTTGAATTATAGCTAAATTTAAATAATAATGCGTACATAATTAGAAAAGTCATATACAAAACATTTTATGTAAGTGACTTTTCAAAATAACGTCACCAAGATGGGCACCATCCTTCAGCAAAGAAGTTTCTGCACGTGGCATACGCGAATCCATAGTCTTCCTCAACATTTATAATAGAATCTATTGAATCGCAGTCTTGATTGATTCTTTTAAATCGCGTCTATGCTTTGAGGTCGATGCTCGTAGACTTTATATCCTTGAATACCTTCATAAGAAATAATCACATGCTGATAAATCAGGTGGGCCTGCGTGGGCGTTACGTCACCATTATGATGAAAGGCTCTTTCTGGAAATTCGTATTGTTTACATTGTTGAAACCATTTAGAGCCTTAGTATTAGTATCAAAAGAAAATCATCCAGCATTTTCACATAACGTTCAGACGTTACCGTCACTGCTTTGCCATTGGCGTCTTGAAAAAATACGACCCGAAAATCCCGCATGATCTCACTCCAGACTAAAACGACTAAAACGTAGTACTTGCATAAAATGAATTTGTATGGCCTTTCTAAATATGTAGGTGCGCATTATTATTTAAATCTGAGAATAAATTACATTAGTTTCAATTTTAAATGAATTCTGCCCCACCCTGTACATATGGCTTCCATTACGAAATTTCAACAAAGTTTCCTATCTGAAAGATTTTAGGTCGTAATTTATCTGCATACAGTGCGGTCAGTGCCCCTAATTATGGCATCATCCTAGCACATCACTAATTACTTGTGCAGTTCCCAACTCGTGTAATACGCAAAACATCACTTAGTTTATGATACTCTGTTAAACGCGTCAATGACGAAATAAATCCTTCATTTCATCTTACCAATACGATAAGCAATCGTAAAGTTTTTTGCAAACCGATGCGGTTAATACGACAGAAACGTACATATGTATAGTACATACTTATACATATGTATTTTCATACTTATCCAAAGGGAGTGGTTACCCGTTAAATCGCGTTCGAGACTTTCCGATACGAAATCGGGCGAGGTTTCGGGTAATAAAATAATAATCGTCGTATTTATTAAAGGGCGTAACGTTATTTACGTCCGAGAGACTGTAACGTCGGGGTACATCGAATTAGTGTATGCCAGGCTACTTCCTGTTTGGTATACCCTGAGCGATCTTCGACGTGGTCTAATTAAAGAAAATACTACGCGCGGTGAAGACGAAACGGTAAAATGTCACGTCGGAGATACGCCCTTACGTACGGACGTAAGTACATAAATTACGCGTAAACGGGTTAATGAATTTAACACACATCGGTCATGTGGATCTAAAGTTCTAATCCGTATCAATAGGCATGGAAAATTTATGTACGTTCGTCGCTAATTATTTGACTCGATATGCTCGACATTTAATGAAGTGCTTTAATTATTTGAGGCGTGTCTAATGGCCGTGGGAAAAATAAGTTGTGAAGGACCATATAAAAACATTATAATAAACTTTAAAAAGTTATCCAAATTGCGCCACTTCGGAAGAGTTAGCATTTGACAGTACCCTTTAACTATTGAGAAGCAATTGGAGCCGTTTGATCATATAGCCGTATGTCTAGTCAGTCAGTAGTTTACAATTATTTACCGGTCGGGGATTCCCCACGAGACTTTTGGAGGACATTAGGGGACCTCTTGACTCTACATTCTAACCCATTAGAAATTAGAGGGTAGCATTCCCCTCCTACATTATTAATTCGTTTTGGGAAACCCCAGAAATCTGGGAGTTTGGTGCAGTAAACTCGAGCCAAAATCTTGTTGTAATCGTAGTGAGCGTAATAATAAGGTAAACATGGAAATGTATTAATTTTGAATAAGTTCAATCCTATTAATTCGGGTCTGGTGTTAGTGAGATGCCTGAAAGCTCTTAATTCTTTTGCCAGTACTTCAGTCATATCCTTCGTATATTCTCCAAAGAGGAAAACCAATATCTTCAAATTGAAACATTCGAAAATTCGAGGCACAACTCCCAAACTCAAAAAATACAGAATGTAGTCCTCACAATGATATATTTCGAAAACGAGTGGTAAAAGGAAAAGAACTCAGAAGTGTGCCACGTTCTTCAAAATGAGCACTCGCTAAGTCGAGGAATACCTTCAGAAGGAAAAAATTTAAAATTAGACATCTTAACTTAGAAAATAAATAACCTGCATATTTGTGTGAGTTAAATTTTTTAATAATTTTAATCATAATTTAATATTAGTAATGCAAGTTGGTCCTCTTTGTAGCGCTCAAGTATTTGTTTGTGTGTTGACCAACTATACTTATGGCTAACCATACAATTCTTCTTATTAAAATTAGAACTAAATTATACAAAAAAATCTCTAATCTCTAATCTTCGTAATGTTTGGGAACTATTGGTTTAAATGATGTTTGACCTAGTAACTTTTAAGATTGCGTGGTTCGTTGTCGATACTTTCTTCATTTCCGGGTCTGTTACTTTCATTTAAGGTTGTAAGGCACTTTCCTTCAAGATCGATTTAACTTAAAATTCTTTTATTGGTTCCAAAATTATTTTGAAAATTGTATATCTGACCTTTAAAAGTAGTGTGTGTAACGATAAAATACTAGTTTTTTACAATGTTAACAGCTTCTACAGCTTTAATTTTCTTTCAATAATAAGTGAAGAACCAGTAGGTTTACGGGCTTGAAATTTTGCATACCCTGTATTCGTCACGATAACTACGACTTGTCGACGAGCTTTGCTGAAAATTCCTTGTTTGTTGTTGAATTTAACCTCAATTAACGAATAGAACAATTACCGTGGGCTTACCGTCATTTTTTTACTTCAAGAAAGCAACGATAGCAAAGGAATTTACAGAAATGCTCTTTGACAAGCCTTAACTACCGCATCGAATGTGTGGTATTCAAAATTGCCAGCTTGCAAACCTGTTGGTTCTTCACTTATTATTGACAAAAATTAAAGCTAGCCTGAGCTTTAAAATTGTAAACAATTACTAATTTTATCGTTATACACACATCTTTTAGAGCTAAAATACACAGCTTTCAAAATAGTTTTCGAAGCGACCAAAAAAGTTAACTTTAAGCGATCTTAAAAATAAGTACTTTACAAGCCTGAAAGAACGCTCCGCACCGTGTGCATTGTGCTCGAGTGCTAGGGAGTACAAGAAGTCAAGTCGGTTGTCCAAAAATAATATTATTGATAGATTTCTCGGAAACAATTAGTCAATTTTATGGGTTAAAGACTAAAGGAAAAGTAAACTAACATAATCCGAAGCAGCATATCCTGAAAAGCGACGTCAGTGCCGAAGAACCAGATTTCGACGATTACGAACGTGAGATTTATAGAAGCAAAGTTTGAAGGTGAAAATCAAGAAAATTTGAAATGAGTGACGAAGATAGGCCACTTATGGAAACCGAATTCTATGGATTTTGTGAACAACAACTAAAACCAAACAATATCCAGATCGTGTGCAAGCGGCATATGTCGAAAATCCGACGATAAGCAGTCTTGAAAGTATGTAGTATGAATATAATGCTTCAACAAAATGCTACCACGTTAAATATGTTGCAAGCTAATTACATAAATCAAAGAGAAAATGATTTTAAGTGTGATGACAGATTTCTGCAAATCAATTGATCATTTTGATGGAGATGCTTAGACAATTAGAACTTACTACATTCTTGGCCAGAAGCATTTATTTATCACACTGCAAAAATGCACTCAAAAGCCGCTGTAAAATGTAATCTTGATTCAAAGCATGAAGTAACAGATTGGATAACATTTAGAACTGCATTTGAGACCGTTTTATTTTTAATTAAAGCAAATGCGGCGTTATTTCTACTCTCCGAAAATGCGAAAATTCGTTGACAGATACATTAGAATCTGGATTCAGTGTGGTTTGTCTAAAAATCGGGTTTAACAGCAACCAGGATTTTTACATCCCATCCTATCAGGATCATTCACTTATACAACTTTCCATTATTAAATCGTAAGTGTGTTAAATTTGTTTTCCGTGTAATTCTATCCTACGTACTTTATTTTCTGTGGATATTTTTATCTTCGTTTTTTTTTTTTGGTTCTCTATCGAGCACTTCTAGATTATATTGAAATCTTTCTCGACTCGTCTACTATAGCCATATCGTCTGCGTATATCACTTCTGTTAATTCAGTTTGTTTCATTTTCCAATATTCCAATTTTAATGTCTGCTTGCTTTGCTTTTTCTTTTATAACTTCTTCCAATACAACTGAAAATAGGAATGGACTCAGTTTTACTCCTAGTTTTGTTATATATTTTCCCGATTCTTCGTTCTTTGTTCCCTACTATATTTTGGTTGTTTCTGTACATGTCTGTTATTATTTCTCTTGTTTTTGTATCTATTGCTCGTTTTTCTAGTATTCTCCATACATCCTCTTCGTATTCGATCAACTGCCTTTTTCAGATCAATAAAACACACGTGAACATCTCTGTTCTTATTTATTCGTTCTTCACTAATTTGTCTTATAGTAAGTATTAGGTTTTAAGTACTTCTTCCCTTTGTCCTTTTCTCTACTATCCATCCAACTTTCTATCTTATTCCAATTTCCATTACTCTAGCCATAATCTTCCCCGGTATGCTTGATAGCGTTATTCCCCTGTAATTATTCCAATTTCTTTTATCTCCTTGGTGTCTTGTCACCTATAAGAAAGCACCAGAAGAATAGAATACAGAGTTGTATTCCATTCTTCTGGTGCTTTTACGCTTTTTGCTACGTAATTTATTATTACCGTTAGCTGTTTCGTTCCTTGGAAGTCTGTGAAGTTGGCACCGCAAAGTAGAAGAAAATCCTTGGAAATGGCATATTTGTTTGATCAGGTTTGATCACGAAATAGTTTTGTTCAATCATATATCAAACATAGTCGAACGACTTCCCGCGTTGTAGTGAACACATTCCAAAATATTCACTTTCCTGAATGGTTTTTATGAAAAGATTGTTTGTGTTACGCTTGAAAATATTACCCAGTGGCGATCAAACGTAGTCAAACGATTTGCTGTACAGTATCGACCTTCGGATCTGAAATATGTCATTGGTTAAACAGTTGTTAACAGTAATACATGATTTTTTACATCAGGAAAAAATTCATGACGTGGTCAAACATGGTCAAACACTATTCCGCTCAGTATCAACTTTAATTCTGAAAAAAAACTTTGGTAAATAATTTTGGTATATAAATAATTTATTTTATGCCCTAATTAAATTCCAAGCAATGATCAAACGTGGTCAAACGATTTTCTGTGCGGTTTTGACCTTAAATCCTTGAATATCTACATTGAATAACCTTTCATAATAAATAAATAATTTCTGTTACTCTTAACTAAAAATTCATGGGGTGGTCAAACATGGTCAAATGTTTATCTAAACGGTTTTGACTACCAATCTCAAAATATCCATTTTGCCAAACAATTTCTATGAATAAATAATGTTTATTGCACTTTATCAAAATTCTAAGCAGTAATCAAACGTGGTCAAACGGTTTGCTACACGCGGGGGATATTTTATCATCGATTATTGATGCTTGAAAAAATTTGAAAATATTTTTTTCTCTCGATAATGAAAAGTGGTCAAACAAAACTATTTTGTGGTCAAAAAATGGTCAAACAAATATGTCATTTCCAAGGATTTTTTCTATTTTGCGGTGCCAACTTGACAGGTGTGTTCCTTCGTTGCTTATGTATTCCTCTATTTGTGATATTATCCCGCCTATCTCTGCTGCTTTTCCTAATTTAGTCTTCTTTGTGGCTTCTATCACTTCTTTCATTATTTGTTCCTTTTCTTGTATATTATTTCCACCTTTCCATTATTTCGTCTTCTTCGGTGAGGATGGTTCCATCTTTGTCTTTTATGTTCCTTTTATTGTCCTCTTTCTCCTGCCTTAATTGCATTAATATCCTTTAGAATAACTCCTGATTTTCTCTAAGTTTTCATCCTTTTCCCAAATTGTATCTATGATTCTTGTTTAACTTTCTCGACTTCTCCCTTTATTTCGTTTTTATCGTTTTCCTTTATACTTTTTATAGCCTTCAGTCCTTCCTATGTTCAGATATCTCTTCCATGAGTTTAATAGGACAATTTTTCCTTCTAGTTTACTAGTTCTTTCGCTCCCATTCTCTCGAAGTGGTTATTTTATTACCTCTAAAATTAGCATTCTAAGAACGAACACGAGATACCATAGAGGCAGGCGCATCCTCAAAATATTTTCACGTTCCAATTGCAAAATACATACATCGCCTTTGACATAATCCTTTCCGCACGCCCATCCATCCAATTATATCGACGAAATATACACAAACTTCAGCTTAATATTAAGACCAGATGTTTCGAACTAGGCTAACGCGCGCGTCGTCGTCGTCGTTTACATCTTGAAACTTCTCTTCGCAATTCGCATTCTCGAGCGTTAAAACGAGAACGATAATCGTTAAAGATATAACAACTCGCTTAAAAACCGAGTATCATCAACGTAGAGTTATTCGGATCGGACGGCAAATATCTGGGAGATTTTCTCTTCGACTTTTGACGACTAGGTATTCCGGGGCCGAAGGATTAAATTGAGCGTGGCGAATTTGAAGAACGCGATGGCTTTTTTGTTCGGTTTTATTGCGTTCAACGCACTTTCTTTCGCGTTTCGATCGGAGAGGATCCGGTTCGACTTCTTAATCTGTTCGTTTTGCTTTTGAGGAACTGCGGAGATCGGTCGCGTTTTTCTTTAAGGATTCTTGCTAAATCGCAAGGTCGACGGTATTTTCTCGTGTATTACTGATATTTGGGCAAACGAGTTCGTTTAGTTGGAATTCTTATAATTGTTAAAGTATGGTAATTCGGTGTGAAGCTGAAGTATTTCTTTTTGATTTTAATCTGTATATGTACACATACAAATGGATCGTGGTTTGTTCGGATGCTTAAAACTTGAAAACGACTGGAGCAAATTGGATACTTCCTTCTGCGGGTTTGTTCGTAATTGCTACACGAAGGTTTAGGAAAAAGAAAAGTCGACAAAAATTTTGGACAAAACGAAGTTTTGTCGGGTCACCTAGTTGTTGACAAAACAGAAATAATTCAGTCATCTTGAAGAAGATTTTCTTGATTTCTTGGGAAATATTTCTTATTCACTTTGTACTTCGCTATAATTTTTCTACTTGGTTTGAAAGCATCAATCCGTCCAAGAAGTATCGAAACATTTTACCAGGGGCTGTTTCGATTGTGCTCGAAATTTCAAATAAAACAATTACAACCAAATTCGTAAAACTTTGGAGACATTCCTCGTATTTATAATTTGAGAAAATTATTTCATTGGAAGGAATCTTATTATCTAATCCGATACGTTTTCCTAATGTAATCTAATATTTATTTTAACCTAGAATCCAACCTTACACAACACGATTCCATCATTATTTAATTTCCCTCGCCGTCGGTATCATTATTCAATCATAATCATACCTACTTTCTTTTCGCTCACGGATACGTAGGCTTGGAAACATCTGGCGAAAGACATCATAACAATTATGCGACAGTTCATTCTCCTCTGGCATCGTCACATCTGAAGTACACCACTGTTTGCTTTAGTTCAGTCTTCATCTTCGCCAAAATAAAATATGTATTGTCAGTGCACGTTTACATTTTCTTTTATGTGTACATAATTCTTATCGATTAATTGTGAATCCCTTTTACAGAATTTGCATTGAAAAAGATAACTTAACGATGTTTTCTTAAACCTGTGAAACTCTTGTTGAGTAAATAGTTTAAAAAGTTCGGAAAAAATATAGTTTTGATCCTAAACCTAACAGTAAGTCATAAATAAACTTCAGTATGATGAAAAAGACAAGAATGTAAATTAATTAGTGAATCAGTATACATATATCATGTTTAATGTATTAATTCAACCATTATTGCCCCCTCTGTCGATTTTATTCTACCGAAATAGAACGAGAGCGACGTCTTTTAAATCCGAATGCAGCACGTGCCTTCGAACGACTTGGAAAGCAGCAGGAACTAATCGTCATTGTGCTTTGAAGTGTATGTATATTGTTGATTCATTCGAGCACGCCTTTCGTGAAAAGAAATGCTAAATAAACTTGGATGAAATAACATAAAACCGATTTTTAGCACTTGGTCTTTTGTGACTCAATCATTGGGAATGCTTATTTGGTGTGGTACTTACTTTCTCTTTTACTAGATGCGGAAAAGAATTGAATAATCGAGCCAAAGACATAATTATTAGGCACACTTTTTGTTAGAATTTTTCAATATAGAGGTATTGATAAATTAACGAAGAAATCCTGGTGATTGGGAAAATTTCCTTTTTAATACAGTTATTGATGTGCTTTGTTGACTATTTTAGACTTATTGTTAGTACGGTTTAGCACACCGACTAATGAACATCAGTATCTTCAAAAGTAAAAGAAGGATAAGTAGAAGTATAACTCTCAAGTAAACGAACTTAAAAGGAGGTTCGTTACTTGGGCAGCTCTCCAGGAAAATTATTTAATGACTTGCAATGCAAAAACAAATGACATATGCCAACGTATGTCACGTATAGGGAATTGTGCTTTATTAATTGTAGAGTGCAACCACTCACTAGTTTCGTCCTTATTTAGACTCTTCAGTATAATATAGCATTCTTCGATTAATAAATGTTCTTGCAGTGCAAGTCACTACACAGTTTTCCAAGTAAGGAACCCCTTCCTTCCTAAGTTCGTTCAAGTGAGAGTTAAACTTCTACTTTATTTTTATGATTAATATTGATTGAGTTTTGAATTAATCTTCTTACCAGCATCTCCCTTTAAAATTATATTTCCGTTTCTTGTTGCGTATATAAGTATTTAACAGTACATGCTTCAACTGTGTACATAATAAAATCTAGGGAACTTTCAGAGTTTCAACGCTCGTAAATTATTGCACTTCATACACGATTAGCACAAATAATGATTCTTAGTAAAATGCTAAATGTTCTCGGTGTGTTATTCAAACAACAACGGAGTGTTACAACGAAACAGGGACTACAAAGTCAAGACCAGAAAGAGATCCGAAACGTAAAACAACACAAAGAGAAAACCGTTGGTTGGTTACAACAAAACTCGTTGAAAGATAAACGCCGAACGTCTAAAGATAGGCAGGCGCGTTAAATCGACAACTAAATATGAAATTTGTCAACTAAAGCCGTTAGCAGACGTGTTGGACAAATCTGTCTCCTAGAAAGGCCAGGAAAAAAGCGGTAGCTCTTGGCGATTAGCGTGACGCAATAAATACGAATTATTAACCCTGCTGTTAGATTAGAAAAAATATACGAATCTTGTATTAAGAGACCAATTGGTTCATACTACACAAATGCAAATTTTTTATGAAAATTGATTGAATTCTTTAATATAATTTATAAATATAATTATGAACCGTCAATAATTTAACTTACCATCCATTTATCGGCTAATTGGGCGCTCTAATGTGTTTATGTTAGCTCGAGCGTCTAGCACCAGCAAAAAAATTGGACCAAATGGGCTTAATCTAACAGCAGTGTTAACAGAGACGGAAAAAGGAATTTAAGCATACTTAACCTACCGAAATGCCCAAGTCAATTCAATTTGAAAAATGTAACTTGGACCTCTGCAACTACTCCTTACAACTCACTTTTTGTGCCTAACATCCCTACGCTACTGAGCATAGAAGAATATAAATATATCAACCCTAATGTAAATATGATTCAGAAGCAATAATTACGAAAGTGTGGAAAGATATTTGTTTTGTTGTAAAATGAGTAGCAATTTGGTCCATACAATCGACTCCGGCTTTATTCGCATTGTAAAACAAAATTGCCTCTGGTTTCATTGCCTCGCCTTCACAACATTTCGTATAATGCACAGTGGAGAGCAAATTCACAGCCCTGTTCCTTTTCGGCACGTAGCTACAAAGCGAAACCAAGTTTTCATGAAAACCAAACACAGATGACAGCATAGGACGAGAAGCATTCTTCTTCACTTCTTCAGGGAGAAATTTTTTATTGGACCGAACAGTGCCAACGAAAGTTAGTCCAAGCGAAGCCAGTCGCTTTGCTCCATTCAATGTGGTGAAGAAATTGTCAGCTATAATTGTTCGGCCGCTGTTACTATATCGATTTTCGAGCTGGAGTAACACATTTTCACCTTGATTCACTTCGCGCTCTTCTCCGTCTCCTTTGCCCGTGTACAACTTTCCTTGCAATGGATATTTTGTCTTTGAGTCACACGCCCACCAAACTTTGATGCCATATTTTGCTGGTTTCGATGGAATGAATTGGCTAAATTTAGTTCGGCCACGATATGAAAATAGTTGCTCATCGATGGTAATATTTTCATGTGGTTCATAGTTTTTTTTTTGGTTTTCGTTCAAATAATTCCATATATCGCGAGTGGGGACGGCTTTGTCGGTCCTCTGACAAAATTCTCGAGTTCGACTATCGTCGAAACGACTATATCGTAAAATCGAAAGAAATCGTCTGTAAGATAGGGCTGCTCGGAATATGGGCAGTGAATCTGTGCGCCATAAGAGTGCTGACTCCTGCATGTTGTTGTTAGTAACACCAGCGGCCAAAAGTATTTCAACAAATGCATCGAGTTCGATACTCGTCAGATCATCCCAAATTCTTGGAGTTTAGTTGGAATTCTGCTCATTCCGTTTTTTAACTGCAACTCCGAATTTTAAACATTTGTACCGGTAAAATCAATGAATCTATTTGTCCCAAAAAATGCGTATTACTTTCATAACGGACCATGTATATATAATATATACGAGGCCCATATGCGTGAACATAAAAGGAAGTTAAGATAATTACAACATAAAAGGGCAAAAAAAAAAACAAGTAGAATCGCCAAAGTGTATCATATTCCATGCATTTTCATACAAAATGTATGGGATCCAGCCAGATACCATCTGTCGGACCGAAGATGAGATTTCAAAACGTCCTTTTTCGTCCTTCGCGAAGACTAAATCCTTATTGCTATATGTCTAGATCGATAGCCAATAAAATTCCAGGAAGGTACCTGGAAGCCCAAGTCGATAGATAAACAAGAAATATACTTAATTAACGATTGAAAACGAAAAAGGTCTGGCTGGAACGATCTGTCGGACGGAGGGTTAATATTGTGACGACTGATGATACCTTAGAAATATGGGGGATATCACTGGAATTGCAAACACACATATGCACATTATCGATTTTTTGTTTCCAGTTTGCGATAAAATTCCTTGGCGTCTCGTTCAATTCCATCCATTGTATTTCTTACAAATCAGTTCCTTACAATACGCACAGCGTAGTAGACAGGTGTCTACTACGCTGGATTAATGCCATTATAATATATGGAACCGATTATCTCTCATTTAAATTTACAATCTTGTTTTCGATCAATTTGAATAATTGGAAATAATAGTCCTCTTGTAAACACAACGCAATGTGCATATACAATTTTTCAACAGCAGCAATCAAGTGGAAGCGAATGTGCAATAAATTCACAAACTAATCTTAAATGCTGAAATAATTTGTAATGATAGATTTACGCAACAATTGTACACAAAGAGAATACGTAACAATAATATTATACTGGACAAGATGGATAACTTATGATTCTGCGTGCGTTATATGATTTCTAAATTATTTCATTTCTAGTTTATCTCGAATATCCAGGATTTGATCTGAATTCTTTAATGTAAACCTTTCACCAAAATTTCTTGTCATTCTCGCACATCATTTCCGAACTGTTTCGGATCATAAAACCCATTTCTCTCGGTGTACTGGCTGGTCGATCTCTCGAACTACATAACGCGAATCGAAAGAAATCGATTATCACCGTTGGCTATTTGCAAAGTGATAAGGAACTATGTTACAACTTTTCAGATTGCAACGGAGAGAGTGAACGTAATAAATTTGCATAATTGAGGTTGTTCCAAGTTAGAATAATCCAGTCGCAAGTATACACATTCAGATAATAACATGCACTTACATTTTTCCGGTATAAATTAGGTTAAAGAACTTGCGGAATTCTGGACCGCCAGGTACGTATCAGGATTTTGCGATAAAAGTTCTACTTCGAGGACATGTTTGCTACCAAGATTAACTCGTGAGATATGTGTATTTTGAGTGTACGAGATTTGATGAAGTAATTGATCAAAGTTTTAGATGTTGAAACTGTTCAACAGAAAACTGGATTTCTTTACTTAGACAACAACATTTATTTTAAACAGCAGTTCATGTAACTACAATTCCGTTTCAAGATCGAAGAACGATTAATGTTGTGCCCTATACCATCGTTTGCTAGAAATAATGATCGTACCCAGAAAACTTTATCCAGAATGATGAGTCATCCCTCCATCAAAATAATGAGAATTCACATACAACTCGACAGACAATAGTAAACTATTTTTTAGAGTCAAAATCATAATAAAACAAAATCTGGGGGACTCTTTGCATAACGATCTAATAAATTAGATGCAAACTCGAAAAGCGTTTGGGTTTTTGAAACAACAAAAAAACCTGGGATTATTAGATCATCGTCCGCATAGTCGAATCAAAGTACCAAGCAAATTTTTTATATTCACGCGAATCAAGGATAGAATCCGAAGTCAACGCTGAATCGGAAGGGTCTGGAAGTCACTAGGAGAAACAACTGACGCCTCCCGGCAACTGGTAAGAAGATGATTGAAATATCTGCTTTAAAACTTGTTCTGAACGAGTGCAAACAAGTATCATCAACTTTTGTCGGGGAAATTTGGGGAACTATTAAAGCAGTTTCAATCGATTTAATGCTTGTTTCAAATAAAGGACAACAACATTCACGTCTGTAATGTATGTATAAAAATAGACACATATACTCTTAACCCAGATAGATTATAATGCCAATGTCAACTTGAAACCTGCAAAGTTTCCTTATAGAGAGTGTTAACAGATAATTGATCTCTCACCACCACAAGTGCACATAGAAACAGCGAATGCATATTAACAAAACGATATTGATAACCGCAAATAGCCGAGTTCACCAACGATTCCAGATTGAAGTAGGTAATTGCATGCTAATTGCGGCACTTAATGGACAATGCTGGTTGTTCCGATTGCAAATGGAAACGTAAATATAAACATAAGACGAAACGTTTGTTCCGAACGTTAAACTCACAGAGACATGACGATTAAAATTTTCACCGACCTTCTTGCTTCGAACTGATCGATTAGTAAAGAGAAAATTGTATGTTTCTTGCGTCTAGAATGCCATCTTAATGAGATCCCAAGTCGAAAGTTTAGGATGTCGGAATTTTGCATTCGATACATGTGATTGGGAAAAAGATCTAATTGGAATCGCTCCCCATTAACTTTACTTACATCTCCCACAAAAATAGAAACTGTCATTGAAGCAAATGTCCCGTTCTCGAACACAATGAAAGAAGATTTCATACCTTGCTATAAAAACTGGTTCGTCAAAAGAATAGGGGCATTTTCCTTTTGAAATGCAAATGTCATAATATCTTACCAAATTTTAATAGAAAAAGCATGAATATCCGGTCTTAAATTGATTCAGTGACACGTAAGTTTAACAAAATTAAGTCTGGATTATCTTTGTCAATAAACGCAGGTTATATTAAGATCAAAATTTTAGAGAATGAATTTATAATATTATAAATGCCGTTCAGAAGTCGTTGCAGAATTCAGATGAATTTTTTAACATAGCTAATATAAATTATGAAAGAACTTGTAATAAAATAAAACAAAACAATATAAATAAATCTAACCAATTAATAAAAATACAGAGGTTGGTTATCCAATTTTACAAGAAGATTGGATCATCAACCTAACTGATGAAGAGATTTGTAAAAATATTAAATTAATTTTGAGTCTATATCGTACGTTTTCAGATTTCAAATTTTAATACCATACCGAGTTTATTTGTAGTATAGAAAATATGAAAAACTCATAGGAATTTGTAAATTCAGTTAGAAATCCAACAATTCCTAATAATTTCGAATTTATCACTTTAGATGTTGTTTCTTTATTTACTAATATTCTTATGGATTTAGCACTAGAAATTTTAGATAAAACACGGAATTTAGATTTTACAGATCTTCTAAAAGAGGAAGTCATCTCAGCTTCGAATCTTTGTTTAAATTCTACTCATTTTAAATATCAAAATAAAATTTATAAACAAATTTTCGGTACTGCAATGGGTTCTCCATTATCAGCAGTTATCGGAAACCTGGCAATGGAGGATCTAGAGCAAAATTGTTTGGCAAAACTAGATTCTAGTGGTGTGATGCGGATGTTTTTGTTCCGTAAGAAAGGGTAGTGTTAATGAGGTATTGGATTCCTTTAATAGGTATCATAATAGATGAAAATTTACATATGAGAAGGAATCTAATAGCTCGTTAAAAATCCTGAATGTGATAGCCATGCACGATAACGGCATTGTAGAAACTAATTGACATATAAAGTCTACCAATACAGGAGGACATCTAAATTTTTTTAGAAACATCAAAATTACATAGAATTAATGTATTTCCCAGATTAGTTGATCAAGCGGATAGATTAGCTAATTCCGAGTTTAGGGGAAAGAAGTTAAACAAAGTTAAAGAAATCTTAGATAAAAATAATTATCCAAATAGTTTTTACGAAGAAGTAATAAAAAAATGGAATTAATAAATTATATAGTAGAGGTATTAAACATAATGACAATAAAAGTTATAACGCTGTTCCTTATAAAAAGGTTTAAGCTAACAAAGAAAAGAATAATTTAATAAAAACAATATAAACATAACTGTCATTCCAATTTATAGTAACAGATCCGTTTTAACTAACACTAAATCTAAAATAAATGAACAAAATCAAGGTAATGTAGTTAATAAAATAAACTCTAAAGACTGTGATGGTTGTTACATCAATTAGACAAAAAAATATTTAAAGAAAAATTGTATAACTATAAGTATTCTATAAATAATGATTTTGGTGCAGTAAAGGCTGTAACAAAACATTACAAAGATCTGGGGCATTACTTTGATTTTGAAGACACAATTATATTAAAAACAGAAAATAATTATAAAAAAGACTAATATACGAAATGATAAATATACAGAAAGATAATAAAACTATTAATATCAGAACCGATTAATTATTGATTAAAATGGCATTTACATTTCTTGAGAAGGAAATCTTTGGCTAGGGTTTTGATTCGGGTTTTTCCTAGTCTTTGAACAAAATTGTTAAGGTTTCGACAATGATTTTTTGATATAAGGTTTTTTTTGGGTGTTGTTGTCATACTTTGCATATATGTATTTGCACATTACGTCAGTTCCTCCTAGTCCATCCTAGTCATTAGTTATGTTGTTGATAATTCTCGAATAAAAAGAAATGTTTGTTTATACATTTATCTAGTTATATTTTCACTGATGAAAGTGTTCCGAAAACGTTTGTAAACGTTCTGAGAATGTAACTATCAATCAAACCAATTTTGTTTAATTGACCTAATTGTGGTAAAGAACTATGATGTAAGATAAGTATAATTTAAAAAGGTCACGAAATTTATATGTACATGTACATTTAATTTTCCACAAAGTAATTCAAATTGCTCGAGACGAACTACGTATAAAAGAAATGGGTTATCCTGTTTAATTCGACGATTGGATAAATCATCAAAAATTCTTTCTTCTAAACTTCTTACTCTTCAGGAATATTATTTGAATCATTTTACTCCTAAAATTTCGTAACTACCAAACTCTATCCGCTTTTATATTCGCTTTAATTTTTTTGCACAATTTATCACCGTAAAGGAATTCGGGCGCCAATTCATTTCTTAAATACCACACATGTTGGGCATATGAAATATAATACCTGGGCAACATTAAAATCGATTTAATCTGCATAATCTCGACTTAACCGACGTAAACAAGTTATAATAACCGACCGGACAACTTTTCGCGATTCGTTACGATCGAGGCGACACATAGGAATGGAGCAATTTCCTCTCCTGTATATGCAATTCACCCAGTTCTCGACGACGTCGTCGTCGTCGTCTGCTACATTCCACTTAACCTACTTCCAAGTCATACTGTGATCGTGTGCGCGGATCGCTGGAAACCGTTATTTAATCATGTATAGTCGCACTCACATATTCCGAATTCATTCAAAAATTTATTATGTACGTTTGTCGTTCATTTATACATACTCGTACACAGTTGAAACCTCGTCGATCGTGCTTAATAAATTTCAATCTCGCGGTCGCAAAAGTAGGATAGCGATTGATGATGGAAAGAGGTGGATTAGATACGTACGTAGGTGACAATTATGGGTGTCTGTGTGCGTTGTAGTATTAGAAAACTGGTTTCATTAATATTCATCGCGCGATGACTTACTGGTTTAGATTTAGATTTCAGCTTGGCGATCGGTACGAGATGCGAGCTGTGTAAAGTCGACGAAATTCCGTTAGAACTGCGCTTATTTTATGCTAAAATCGTTGTTCGATGTATTCGTAAATCATGAGTAAGAACTAAGCGCAATAACAAATGTTACTAATTTCTTTTACTTTTCAACTTCTTGTTACTAGCTTCAAAATTCTTGAGAGAAGAAGTCGGAAACGTGACCGATACAGAAGTTAAATAATAAGTCGTTAAAATTCGAATAACCCACTTAGTTGGTTATACAGATAGAGATCCGGGCCGTACTAGCTGAATGGAAACGACGTAGATTCAAGTTCGAGAATTTGTTAGTAACAAGGCAGCACTCTCCAATCATAAACTGGATCGCATCTAAGTTTCTGGAGTCAGAGAGACCCTCCAGCTTCGTTGGTAAATGAAACGAGGTTATCCGAACCGTCTACGTTACTGACTCTTCTATTCGATTGTGAAGCGACCAGAAAAGTTACTCGAAAACTCTATTTAAAAAGAAAATAAAAGAAATGAAAAGAAATTGAGGCGATGGAATGGTGTTGAACAGCACTTTGTTTGTCACTCTCACTGTGTATAGGGTTTCAATAAAATTCAAATAAGCTAGCTTCGTATCAAAAGACGGAACTTGGCGTGATGTGTTTACGGTTATCAACTTTCATACGGCGTGGTAATCGGTATCGGGACGGAAGCTATCAAAGATGGCGGGTTTACACGCGCTCGATGTTAAAAATGTCGGGAAACCAGACGAACACAGCGAACTGAAATCCTTCCAACTACTACGTTAATTCTTAGATGTTCTTAAATAATCTTAGCTCAACTTGCAATTAACTAGCTTATACTAGTTCCCTACAACAAAGCGAAAGAGGAAATAGCGGCATCGTAAATAACAAAAGGAAAACTCACCACCAATGAAGAGGGAACCAGACGCACAACGTGGCCAATAGTTAGGATAGTAAAATTGAGGAAGCGTAACTTCCTAATGCACACAATGAAAACATTAAACCTCCCAGAGTCGAATTCGGTGCAGATCCTCGACATGCGATCTTTTAAAGCAAAACCGGAATAACCTAATCACGGGAAATGACCTGGTTACTCGAACGGTACAAGCGGACTGTCTAAAAGGACACAAGTTGTATCTACACGTCAGAAGTGGAACGTAACAAGAGACCAATCCTTCGTAGGAAAAATGAGTCACTCATACTAATCCGCTGACTTCGGAGTATTGCCCTCTCAGGCTCCGCATGCAGAACTAACTATGTAGATGTACAATATAATCATGTTCATGTTGCATTGAGTGTACGTAATTAGCGTGATTGATAGTTACATAGCCTGACAAATGTCGGCAGAAGATACCGCAATGACATCGGATGAACCTGACATTTATGACATTTATTGTACCCCGACTATTTTGTACTGGTCCAAATCGAGCTCATCGTGAAGTATTCGACGAAGAGAATGTCCAAAGATGGCAAGAGAAACTGCATGTTTACGGGCAGAGCACCTGAGAGACCGCTGCATAAGCAAACACTTTTAGGTGTTATAACGGTTGTAAAGGTCCTTTCTTTCTTCAGGACAAACTACACGTTTCTCTGAAGACATTCACTTACAATATTATCGATTTCCAATCTCGAACACGGGCTCGCGGAGGAATTGACGGAAGTGACGGCGAAAGGCGCGTTGCACCGCGATGACCGAGTTATCGTTGGAAAAATACGTCTGCTATGGCAAAAGCATTTCTGCGACTGAAACGTGTGGTGCGTGAAACTTGCCATTCTGTTCCTTGCGTCGAAAGCTTTCCCATCCATCTATGCCTATCATTACTTTCACTCGTTCCAAATAAGGAAGTTTCCATCCCTCTATGAAGTATGAATCCAAGTGCACTCGTAAAAGAATTTAGTGAGTTCGGAAGAATTCCAGAAAACAAGGGCAGACCTCGAAGAAGATGCGTGGACGATATGGAAGAAATGGTGATTGGAATGGGGAACAGTATAGGAGAAATAGAAGCAATGGTAAAAGGCGGGGAGGCATGGACGAAATGGGTTGCAGAAGCAGTACAGTAAATACGACGGCCCGGATGGTTATAAGGATGACGAGAAAAAGAAGGAGAAGACGAAGATGGTGACACATCGGAAGCTTCCGTTTCGTTTCTCGATGCCGAACGTGACCGGTAATAATAAAACAATTAGCACGCATTACTACGGCTATTACTAAGAAAAAGTAAGCTAACTAAATTACTATGTAAAACGCCTGGAAGCTATTACGATTGCGAAGTAATTACCCAACTTGTGAGACTTTTACATAATTGCACAATTTATGTTATCAACAAAAAAGGAGAGGCAACATAAATAAATACTAATTATCTCCTAACTCGACAGTACATCCTAATTAAAACATAAAAGTATGTCAGAATTTATCTCTGTCTGTGTGCAGTAGAGGCAAGCAGACAGTATCTGTTTTAGCTGTTTCAAATGACGTCAGTTTCGTTCAAGAAAAACTTTTTCAGGCAGTAAGCAATACGACCAGATATTTGACCGATACGTACGCGTGTGTATGGATGTATGTAAGATTGTGATTATTATATCATCTGTGTAATGTTACTCGCATATAGAGAGATCAGACGGATTGCTCGAGCGTTTGCTTGGTCTGTTCGGCTCGCTTGCCTGTTCACTGGCCTGTAAACTTTTTCTATTTAAATCGTGCATATTTATAACTTACAACGAGAACCGTTTTAAATTTCTTCGTTGCAAAATAGTCCTATTTAATGTATGTACATACATATGTACTACATATGTATATTTCGTCTGATTGAGAACTACGTGGGATTGAAATATGGGTGGAGATAAATGATAGATGCGTACAGTTCGGACTAAAAGAAAATTACCGCAGAATATGAATGCCACTAATTGGAAGTATACTCACACGATACTGTAAATTTTTGATTTAAAGCAAGACAGTAGAGGTTCAAGACGATAACAATAAAAAGTGTGAAATAACACATCACTCAATAAGTTCGTAGGATGACTAACAAAACAACAACTTTTAGACTTTCCTTGAAGAGTGATACATCCTTTCCAACGCTTCCCTAACACTTCGATGCCTTTTTTGTAGAACGATTTATCTTTGGCCTCAAAATATCCTTCATTTTCGGCAATCACTTCGTCATTGGAGCCAAACCCCTTTCCCTGGAGCACTCCTTTTCGGTCTGCAAACAGAGTAGTAGTCGCTGGGAGCCAGATCCGGAGAATACGGTGGATGGAGAAGCAATTCAAAAAGTGCAATTCGTGCAGTTTTGCAATTGTTGCGATGGACATGTGCACACGGTGCATTGTCTTGGTGAATGAGCACTTTTTTTCTTCATTTGGGATCGTTTTTGCACAATTTCTTCCTTCAAATGCACCAATAACACGGTTTAATATGCACTATTGGATGGTTCTTCCTTTCTCAAGGTAATTGAGGAATAAAATACAGTGCCCATCCCAAAATACGGAGGTCAAAGCTTACCAGCTGACATTTGCGATTTTGATCGCTTTGGACGGCTTTCATCATTTGTTGTCCACTCAGGTGACTGCCGATTTGACTCTGGAATGTAGTGAAGGACCCATGTTTCATCCATTGTCACACACCGCACGAAAAAGATTCTTTTTGTTGCGCTGAAACAGCACCAAACAGCGCTCTCAATCGTCCACACGTTGTTGTTTTTTGATCGATTGTAAGCAAACGCGGTACACTTTTGGAATAGAGCTTCCTCATGCTCAAATGTTCATGCAAAATGGTGAATACGTTTCCTTCTGATATCTTTAACATATCAGCTCTCTCACGCAACTTCAACTGTCGATCGGCCCAAAACCATTTTGTGAACTTTTTCCGTGTTTTCTGGAACAGGTGCTGAATTTGGGCGACCATAGCGTTCAGCATCATCGGTATTTGTACGGCAGCGTTTAAAATCAGAAAACCACTTCTCTAGCATTTCTTTCGAATAACACTTATCAAGCCATCGCTTTGCTTGAGCCGTATTTTTCCCATTAAAAAGCAATGCTTTATCAATACACGAAATTCAGATTTTTCCAATGGTTTAAAAATGACAAAAGTAGCGTCACTAAAGCCACCGTAACTTGTGAACTATACTCTAGATTTTCATAAAATTTTTACACGTGTCGTTAAGAAAATCATATGGATTTGTCAATAGTGGCGCCATCGATATGTCTACGAACTTATTAAGTGATGTATTTAGGTGTGTTACTGTAAATTGCAGACTGATTTGATAAATAGATGAAATAAAGACATTTTCTCACTAACAACACCTTTATTTGGCAAAATACGAGTACATCTTTCGAGAACTTAGCTGTCAACTGCAGAGGAAACACTAAACGAATTGAATGGCATACATGACACCAACTAACTCTGAATAACGTACAACAATTCGCAAAAATTTCCCGCTTTGTCAAAAACTCGACTAAAGTTAATACAGATTGGCCACGAGGAGCATTGTCATTCTAAAAAATGCAAAACAAAAATTATTTTCCAAAACATTTATTATCTAGTTAATGTATTATGTTTGCAAAAATATCACGTCAGAAAGGTGGCGTGCATCTTTTCCGACACAGTTTTCAATCCTTGATCAATTCCATCCATCCATCTCTCTACGAGTGGCCTCTTTCAAGTCAGCCAAAGTGCTAAACTCGATTGTTTGAATACCAACACATGGGATCAAAGAGGGCACATCACCTGGAAATCACGCGACCTAAGAACAAGTTCCGCAGCAAGTTCATTGAAGCCCTAACAGTGTGGGCGATAGCTTTGTCTTGTTGGAACCATATTTCGTCTTGCAAGTGCAGCCTCTACAGTTGAGGCAGAGAAAGTCTCCGTGTACCGATGTGCGTTGATTGTGACCGATAACACGCTGTTTCCTACTGCCCAGCACCCCTAGTTTTGCGGATTCAAAAAGCCATTTAGGTGAAACCGAGCCTCGTCATTCATGAAAATTAGCGCATCGTGGTCATCATTAAGGAGAACTTGCATTTGTGCCAAGAAATCTTCTCGCATGTCATAATAATCGGTTTCTTACAATTCTTGCACATGAACAATCTTATACGGATGAAACTTAAGTTCGGTTTTCAAAAATTTTCTTACCGAGTCACTTCCCATACGTAATGCAACTGCGTGGCATCGAGCCAAGCGTCCGCAATTGCTGGTCACTGCCTCTCTACTCATTTTCTCATGTTTTTTATTTTCTTAAGGTCACACTATTCGTGGTGCACCTGGTGACTTTTTCTTCATTATGTTACCTGTGGTTCGCAATTTATCAACCCGTTTCATAATGGTTGGTCGGCGAGGGGCAGCTCCAAACCGGCCGACATTGAAATGAAGACGAAATGCTCGTTAAGCCGACTACTACTCCATTGTTACTGAATACAAAATCGCGATCCATTAGGAGTTAAATGTTGCAGGAGTATCAACCTATCAAAAATGACAATTTTGGTCGTGGTCAACTGTATAAACAGCATTTGGTTGTTCACCATTTTCCAGAACTTGTGTACGACTGACGTATGTATGTATCTTGCAGAAGTTACTTTGTTTGTGATGTTTCGCTTTCCTGTTTGTCTCTCTCAAGAACGTTATTTCTACAACTTAAATTGGCCATCTGTCTCAACTACATTAAAACATTCTAATCAATAAATGACACCGCTTTGAAAAAGGACTAAATCCCCTGCAACAAACATCACACTTCGTTTCCAATTCCAGAATTTTGAAACTTGTGTCTATTATTTTCTGACATTAAGCAAACCATCTCCCTTTCGCATCCTATTCTAACATCAATTCAGTTAAATGTTACATTGTAATCCAATAAATTTAATCTAGAACATATTAAAAGTCAAAATTACATAATATTCGAATCTACTAACATTAATTTTTTCTATCTATACGTTTAGAAATTTTTGTGGACATTCTACACATTATGCAAGGAAACTTTTTAAAATATGCAGAATTTCTCCGACACCCGGAAATCACTTCCTTATTCTCCTTTTCGCACCGGCAAGGCGAAAATCTTCCTGAATTACATCCATGAAGGAGTTCGCGCACTCAAAGCCAAGGAAAACTAATCTAACATGACACAGATTATCTACGATTATGTAATAGTAAATCATACGTGCAAAGGTACGTAACCACTTTTACAGGTGATTGTAACCTTCATTTTTATAGGTATTTTGATGAGGCCATAAAATTGCATTATATAATGCGTATCTTGCATGCGTTGCAATGAAATCTTTAGTAGAACTAAGAATAGTCTACATAAACAGGATCGTAATTTAGATTTTATTATTTACGTTTTTATTTCCCGACTTAATTGAAGGTGTTGATGTGAGAGGATATAATGAATATGTTCGTTCATGTTCTGAACAACGGATGGGGAAATGCAACATTGTATGCGAATTGTATTGCTAGATCAAAACGAACTACTTATTGCTGGAGAAAATCCTTTTGGGATCTCGTTGGTTGGTATCCTGCAAATTTTAGTTTGTCTGCTGCGATAAAGATGACCATTAGGGTAATAAAAGGTCGTTATCGGCTAATTACGTATAGAAAAATCTGAGCCTCAACTTCAACTACTTGTACAGAAGGATCTTTCAATATTGCCTACAACAATATTTTCCTTTATTCCTTTTTAACCGTTTTGACCCAGATTATTAAAGTTTTTTTTTTTGTATACAATTGCAACAAATCTACTGTCTTCCTATGAAAGCAGAATAGGAATACATACAATGGATGTTTCGGATGTTCTAGCAATTTAACTCTAGTTCAATTCAAAAAGAAACTCGACAGATCTGACCCGTGCCACTTTAAGAGCTTTTAGCACGTTACAGCGACTAATCTTACCAACGGGTAATACTCTAAAAAGATTCGTTTCCGGTTGGGATAAGTGTACTCAATTCAATGGAGATTATATCGAAAAACAGCTTTTGATGAAAATTTACGAAATCAAAAAAGCATTATAACCAAATTCCTAGAACTTTGGAAGCATTCCTCGTAAAATATTCCAATACCACAAACATCATTCACAAACAACTAGCATTTACTTGTTACGTAATACCATAGAAACACAATTTTTTGCTCATACATATGTCCGTTCTAATTAAGTATGGTAATTTATACGTTCTACTAACAACGTACCCGTCAAAACATGCACGTTTTTTTTATTTATATTTTCCTCTCTTGCAGAAATCGCTAGGGTACGCGCCAGCTTATTTCAAATAAATGGCGTCAAAAAGGAGCCGTTGGTGTTACCGGAACCGGAAGGCGAAGTCACCACACTCACAGAAAAAGTTTACGTCCCAGTGAAAGAGCACCCAGATGTAAGTACCAGCTTGTCTGATTGATTTAAAACAAAAATCTTGTCGGGTCCTACACGGGTAAATAGTTAAATTTTACTTCTGCGGAAGATCTACTGGTGCATGAATATAATCGCCGATTTTGAGCAATACATTTTCTTTTTACGAAAAATCTACTTGTGTATAAACAAGAACATAGAAAAGGTAAGTATGTTTATAGACTAGTAGATTTCTCCTACAAATAGAATTTGTTGGATTATTTCCTTACAAAGCCACTTACAAGTATTTAAATTACCTGAAAACCTTGGAGATTTGATTCATTTAATATCGATGTAGACATAAAACCAAAGTGTTGTTTATGCAAATTTCAAAATATTTAAATAAAGTTTCCTCGCGATGGACGCAAATAGTAAACAATTAATTTTGTTGTTCGCAATTTTGGGAAGGACGTCGATAAGTTTTGAAAGTTTCGGAGAACGATAAGCATTCTAGTATTGAAGGCCCTGCAGAAGACGATGAAGAAAATGGAAAGTTTCAGTTCATTAACAAATAAAACGTCTATCAAGCACGGTAATAAAGAAGTAGTTTCGTTTATGTTTTACGAACGTAGTTTCCCTCTTTTCCTCTTTTTCCTCTTCTTCTGTTGATTCAATACCCCTTGATAGATTATTTTGAATACTCTTTTCTCCTTCATTTACGGTACATGTCCAAACCATTTTAAACGTTCCCCAAAGATTTTCGTTTGGATTCGTTTCTTCTTACTTTTGATTTTGCCTTCGACGCCCTAGTCTTCGGAAGAAGAAGAAGAAGATTTTTGTTTTGAATTTGCGGTCTCTTTTTTATTTTCTTTCGTACTTCTCGTCTTTTCGGAAGTGTTGTAAAATTTATCTGGTGTATCCTTCAAATATTTCGCAGCTAGCTCTCTTCTGTTCCAGTGCATGTAAAAATTTTGTCGATTTTGTTAGGTCTTTCCTTTTCCGAGTTATTTTATTGTTTCTCTTATCTTCTCGTTCGTGACGAACATTTCTTTATCTTTTTCCGTGCCCTCCATCTCGTTTATCAATGTATTTTAAAATCTTACATTTTTTAAGGTTGTCAAAAAATTATCTTTCATCTTTTGCCAGCAATATTATAAGAAAATCTTATGTTTCCTCCTAAGTTTGTAGCTTGTATTTAAATTGAACCTGTCTCAATGTTGCCTATACTATATCCATTTTTCGTCGATCGAAATAATGGATAGACAAGGTGTATCTTGTTTCTGGAATTTAACTTTGGGAAGCTCTTATTGTTCGTAGTTCTGGTCTTTGTTTTGTGATTTCTATTGCTACCTCAATGGTGTTGGACCGAAGTCGATAACGTGTTATATCGCCATCACTAGGGCGGTTGTCTTACTACCAGCTTTATGCATGGCTTCTTGCTTACTGCCGATTTTGCCCATCCTATGGGCATACATGGAGCTTCGATGCTTAACTAGGGTCGCACTTACGCCTTTAAACCCTTGCACTATTTTCACGAGTCTGACTCGTGATGAAAATTTTAGGCCAAACTTGAATATCACGAGTCAGGCTCGTTGTTCAATTTCACGGCAAACGTGGATATCACGAGTCAGGCTCGTAGTCGACATTTCGGGCCAAACATGAATATCACGAGCCGTGCTCGTGGTCTTAATCTCGGGCCACTAGGAACGCCTGAATGAGGTCTTATCTCTTCTTTCCTTTTCTTGAATGATTGGGTATTTTATCTTGTATCTTGTTGTCTTTTGAATATTACAAGAGCACCACCGCGTGAAGTCAACACGAGCACGCCTATCTCGCACTCATTGTCAGTCGTAAGAATGGTCGTAAGATGTGTTCAAAGTTCCGACACTCAGTCTTCGCCGCTTCGACTCTTTTCGGGACCACTCAGGCACCCGAGTTTGGCACGGCTGATTGTGAATTAGTGCAAGGGGTTAAACCCTTTTATCTCGTTGGGAAACGGCTGCTATCGGATTTTTGGGGAGATTGAAAAGTTTTCCCCGTTTAGTTTACTTTGCAAGTGGGAAATAAAAGACGTTTGTATGATCTGTTTTGGTTGATGGTCGCCGAAGCTAAAGAAGTATCCTGGGCGACGGATCTTCACTCGGTGAGAGGTAGGAAGGAGGGGGCCTTGATCTGGAAGATTGTTCCTAAAGTAGCTTAAATATTGTTATTCCTCCGCCTGTCTCGTAGCTCTCCAGTAATACATCATCTTCATTCTCATTATTGGCATAAAGTGGCTCGTAGTAATCTCTTCAGGTCAGATTTTAATTGGATGAGAATGGGTATTACACACGATTACGTTTGACGGTCATATATCCATTTCGTCAAATTCAAACCAAAGCCTTGTTACGTCAAAATTGTACCATCTGAACATATATACTCCAGTCAAACACGAGAAGAAAAAACGACTAATTTCGTGTGAAATAAACGAGAATATTAGAAAAACAGGGTTAAAACAAATATTACTATTTGCGGTCAGCAAACGCGCCTTTCTTATCGTGCTTAAATACATACGTTTGACCATTGTAACGTTTAACGCGTAGAAAGGTAACAAATACGCGAAAATGGCCCGCTTCCTTTCCGGTCGGCCACGTTTATGTAAACACGACGAGCACGTACGTAGATATTTCCATTTTCATAATTTCCTTTCGCTTTCAGTTCAACTTTGTGGGAAGGATTCTCGGACCTCGAGGAATGACAGCCAAACAGTTAGAGCAGGAAACTGGTTGCAAGATAATGGTCAGAGGGAAGGGCTCCATGCGAGACAAAAAGAAGGTGTGTATCTTTACTGTTTATGCGCGTATGTGTGCCTGTGTGTTTGAATTCGTTCTATAGACAGGCAGATTGAGACATCGATACATCATTATTTGTTTGCGCGTTTGATGAATGTTATGCTTAGTAAACCGCCATATCCTGGCGCGAACGTCATGTTTAAATTTATAGGATTGATTCGATCTTTGAAATATGCATTCGTGTACGGAGAGTTTTAGATGATGCAATAAACTAAGAATGCAATGTCCTAGATTTTCATAATTTGCACGAAAACCAGTCCCCAATTGATTAATTCGAAAATTTGTCACCAAAATATGGAATTCAACATACATTCAGACTTACCAATGTAGAATTGTTTTCTGGACGTTGCTGTAGTGGTCAATTTGTTGAGAAATTGCAAGAAAACATTTTTTTACTTATCAAATCCGAACAAATTTCATACAAAATTGCAAGAAAAAGTTTCTTTACTCGTCAAATTCGAACGAATCCTAACATTTCGCTGATGGAGGCGAAAAGTTTCGTACTGTAAATTTGATTTTGACCATCCCAATGGACCATAAACAAGTCTGGAAAGACCGATAAGCAGTCGACAAGACGAGATCTCTCAGAGAGGGTTAAAAAAACATGTTACTTTTGATACCAACTTTACTACAATAGAAAAAAAAAAAACAAAAACATCGATCTCATGTCTGACGCTTATAGATATCAATCCAGACACCACCTTCAACCGCTAAAAGGATACTCTGCACATATTTTAACGGCACTATCGTCTTCGAATTTAATCTAATTTCGAATCGAGATATCAATTTAAAAATCATCATCTTGCTTTGCATGAGAGCGAATCGTTTTCCTAAAAATGAAACGTATTAATTACAGTGCGAAAATCTCGCAGGGTAAAATACTCACCAAGGCAAGCTCGAGGACCTTCACCGAAAGGCATGTAGACGTCTTTATTGATTTTATCCTTGTTTTCGCCCAAAAATCTGCTGGGATCGAAGCGATACGGATCTTGAAAGTACTTCTCGTCGTAATGCAGAGCGGTTAGCGGTAGAACGATGGGCGTTTCGGGCTGAACGACTAAGGGTTTAGAAGTGCTATTTACCGGTGGAAATGTGAAAGTTTTCGTGCACACTCTGGTTAGAGTCGGCAGTGATGGATACATTCGAAGTGACTCTAAAATCATAAATTGTTAATGCAATCTGTAGGAACCCATCTCGTAAACATTCTTGAAATAGTAGATTTGTCGAAATTACTTAGCAACAGTCGAAATTGATAGTAATTGAAACAACTGTGTTGTAGTATTACCGAGACTACATCACATATTCGGTAAGGCACAGTTTGTAGGTGCTTCACTCGTTACTAACGAACCTTGTGTCCCGTGAATTTAATTAAAGGATTGTGTCAGGAGGAGCTTACCGATGTGATATAGTGTCAACAATCAAAGAAGAATTTTACAGATAAACACATCTACTGTGCAACTCGTAGATCCCCAAAACAATCAATTGAAATCATGTTTACTCATGGAGTCGACCCAAAATGATTACCTGCGAATATCGCGTCTAAATAAGGCATCCTTTCGAAATCCTCGTACGATATTTGCCCGTTATGTTTTTTTAGAAATTCATCGATTTCTTCCGCTAATTTTCTTTGGACGTCCAAATCCCTAGATAATTCAAACAAGGCGAAATTCAACGCTGAAGAATTCGTAGCGAAACCGTCGAGGAAGAATCCTCCAACTTGAACCATAATCTCTTCTTCACTAGCCTTATCCCCCTTGTGTTCTTGAATGGCTTCGAAAAAATCGTTCCTTACAATCCCGTGCTCCTTTCGATACTGCAATTGCTCTTTAACCAATCTCCTAAATTTATCTGTAACACCAGGAGGAACGATACTGAAAGAAAACAGAATCGTGATAGTAACGTTCAGTCTAGTGTCAAATTTGGAAACTTACCTAACCGACAATAAATTTGCCAGAGTCGGTACTATGAATATGAGAAACTGTTTCATACTGCGGTATAAGTTCGGCTCGATAATTTGCCGGCCCATCTCCCGCATTTCCGCGTTGACTTCATCAAAAGTTCTCGGATCGATGCCTAAAGCGCAATTTCCGGCGTTGTAAACCGTGTATTTGGCCGCCAATTCCGAGGCTTGGATGGTAAACTTGCCGTTTTTGGTAGTTTCCTCCTCCAGAAATCTAATCATCCGATCACCGCCTTGTTTCACTTGTTCAAACATGAATTTAACCTGGGAAAAAATGAATGTGTGTGACAGTTAGCAATGATTATAGATTAAATTGGTAACTCCTCGAAATACAATCGTTAATTTCGGGACACGTGTTGCTTTAGCGAGGAGGACAACGTTGTCATAGATCTTCAAATATATTTGAGGATTACCAGGATTGTGGTTCAGCATAATCTTTCGTAATACCTCCACTACTTTCTAGGGCAATAGAAGACAAATTTGAAATTTAACGCTGATGTTTCAGATTAGCATAACTTGTACTGAAGAGCATTGGTAACTCCTTATCATGCAATTATAGATTTTGAGGCATCCGTAGAAGATGATTCATCGGCTTTCATTTAGTGGTCGTTACCTAAATTTAACCAACGAAAGAATATGCCATGAGATATGGCGTCATCATTCCCAAAATGTTGCTTTGTTAACCATATCTTAAGGATGAGATCATCATCTTGTTGACTTCTAGTGGAGTCTAGGATACCGGGAAAGGAAATGGAACTAATCGGGTTCTTCTTCCTTCCCAATTAATCGTTCTTCGTCTTTCGTAAACTATTCGTCATATTCCTCTTCACCGGTACAGTTTTCTACATTTTCCATGTCTACATTGGACAGTTCTTAGATAACAAAATCGGTGCCATCAATCATCATCACATATCAATAGCATCTCTCCGTGGCATAGCTTTTGCCCACTCGGGCAAATTAGCTGCTTCCTTTGTTTTACATTTCTTATGTTTTGACCATTACTTTTTCATTAGGACTTGCCATTTCTGTTCACTACACTTATTCTATCATCGTATGATTTTGGATTGTCGTCTTCGCCTTGTTTCATCCGCAGTTCTTCCGGTATCATTCTTATATTCGTATATCTATTGATCGATGAGGAAAGTGTTGGACTTAAGACGCTGTACACCCCGCTAATGCGAGATTGCCCAACTAAAAAAGTTGTCGTTGTTTTTTATACTACATTGGTCTATAAATCCACAAAGTTTCATTTAAATCGGTTAAACACGCTTATCATTGTTTCCTTGTGAGTGGTAGCCCGCGCGCCACACAAGAAAAAAGGTCTGGGGATCGTATGTCTTGCGTAAAGAATTTCCATTGGTTGGGCCACACTCTTACACCGAAATGTAGAAAGGGTAAAGGTTAAGAGGAAGAAATGAAGGCAAAGCTGCCATCTAGCGCAGTGCAACTTTCGCGTTTGTTTTGCGAATAGAAGTCTTGTTTCAGAGATTTGATACGTGGATATTCCATAACTATATAATGTCCACTAACTATGGTTTACACTATCTGATCAAACCAAAAACAATTAAAACTAGATTTTGAAAATCTTAATGGTCTCTGACACACTCGTATCTGGGTTCAGTTTTAACCAGACTATTGATATGTGATATGATGTACGGACACAACTGAATATGTACACAGAACTTACGTATGACAAACTAGAGTTGAGCATGGTAAAACCGTAAAAACCGAACTTGCATTTACGTGATCGTGTTGGCTGGGTGATGAAACCCCTGCCTCTTTGCGATTTTCGTACCACTGGACGAAATGCGTTTGTTCAAAACTACCGTACAATGTTACCAACCATGGAACTGTCACTGTATTTACTCAGTGCGGCTAAAATCGTGCGTTTCAAAACTGAAAGGATAAAGCTTGAACCAGACACGATCATGCCAGAAACTTTCTAGTTCGATTAAAATAACCTACCTTTCCGCTAGAAAATTGGCGCGTGTGAACAATTCTGCGCTTCTTCCATTTATCTCCTCTAGTTGTGAAAGGATTTCCAGCAAAGATGGGATCAATCTTCTCGTCTATCAATAAATCGTTATCGAGGAAGCTCGAGAAGTTACTTTGGCATATATCCTTTATTAGTTCCGGATCACGCAACAGAAGTCCCGGTCTGTTTACTATGTACACTCCCACGTACGGAAGTTCGGGAAATTCCCTAGAAAAGCAACTTTAGAGCGACGACTGACGTTTAACAGAACATCGTAATGTAACACGAACATAATCAACACAGGGAAACAAGTCAGCCAGTCATGCTCGATCGTACTCCATTAACAATAATAATAATAATAAAGACATTGGACTGTCGGTTTTCGGCGAATCCCTGTGATTGTTACGTTACAAGTCAGTGACGAGCACGATACGTTCTATTAGAACGCATTCATCATACTTTTAACCAGCAGATGTCAAGGTGTATTCTATACCTTTTCAAGTTCAAATTGGCAATAATCATTTTCAAAATGACAATGAATAATTTGAATTTGGCATTAAAACGATCGATGATGTTAGGAACGTTTTTTCCTAAATATCATTCTGAAATTGTTTAATAAAATAAAATCTGGAGGATTATCTATGTAACGACCTAATAAATCACCTGCATTAAGGGGCAGCTAACGAGTAACTGTGCAAGAGCTTACGAAATAAGCACAATTTGCATATGCCAATAATCCGTGAGGAGAGTTAAGCTTTTCCAAGGACAGTATTTAATTCTCCTCACGGATTATTGGCATATGCAAATTGTGCTTGCTTTGTAAGCTTTTACACAGTTACTCATTAGCTGCCCATTGACGCACCTAATTTATTAAGTCGTTATATAGAAAGTCATCAAGATTTTATTTTATTAAAATTTTGGCTCCCAAAAATAGTTTACTACTGAACTTATTTAAGGCCAACTTGAATTTGTTAAGAATCCATCTGGAAGTGTTTGGTGCCAAATTGAAATTGTTTATTGCCATTTTGAGAACGATTAGTGCCCATTTGAAGCTGGAATGGTATAGAACCATACGATGTACTATATTCCGTGCCGTTTAAAACTTCCAACAACTTGACTCTCGCTTTGTGAAAATATTTTGCTCCTCCCCTTCTCCTGCCATATCTGACATATCTGACTATTAACCTTCCTATACTCACGCATACGGTCTGTGAGACCGACTTAAATAGTATAGTATACCTCTTTCATTTTGACGTGAGTATAGGAAGGTTAACAGAGAAACGGTGCATTCTTGAGCCAAACATTCAAAGCGAGCATTTAAGTGGCGACCAACGTTATGCTCTTGTAGTGCTGATTGGGTGCATTACACTACAATGTTCTACTCAAATCAGTCGTCGCCTTTATACTTCACAATTGAAGCGGCTAAAAAATTATTACGCAGATATGGTAACTATGATATGAAGATATGGAGACTGTATTAGATAATCCTTAATTATATTATGACCTTTTTATACTTCGTCTATATTTAGAAAATGCATACTGAAAAGATAAAATCTTTTAACTGTTATCTATGAGATTCGGGAGTCGAGCTATTGAAATTGTTGTGATAACAGGATACTCTCTCGACATCTCAAAATCAACTGAAGTTGAGTTAAAATGAATTTAATACGAATTTGCTTTTAGGTAGATCTTTAGTTTCATTCTAATTTAAAACTTTTCCCTTGCATTTTTCTTCCCCATTACTAATTATTCTTGTATGAAAAATTGGAAAGATTTGAATACCTTTAGGACTGGCATTTTTAAAGAGCTTAGACTTAGTATGTTAGTATCGCAAGATATTTTTCGGAAAATGCGCAATTAGTACATTATGGCCGAATTTCGTAATTGAACTCTCATGTGTACGAACATCTAACACTCGGACTTATATAGAGCTTCTATAGAAATGAAAACTACTTCACACAGTCGCACTGATGAGCGGTATGACCGCGAAACGCGCGTCTGCGAATATAGAAAGTTGTTTTCTAATTAAGCACAAATATATTTCTATTGCGCAAATCTTATTGGTCGGAGACACGTTTACTACTTTTGACCGATACAGACGTATTTTCGCACCATTAACTTTGCAATCGGGGAAAACGCAACCAAATTACAAAGAGCTAAAATTTGACATCTTCAGATATCTTTCAACGTCTGGAAGGTAAACACCTTGCAGAAGTTGGAGAGTCTGTTGAATCTAAAAGATGTACAACAGTCTATCGATGGGTCAACCGTTTTAAAGCTGGAAAAACGTCACTACTAGGCGATGACGCAGTGGACGGCCGAGCACCTCTGTGAAGAAAGTAAACGTTGCTGCCATGTAGAATCTACTGACAGATGATAGATGAGTAACTATTTGCAAAATTAGTGTTAGTGTAGGACAGGTTTAAGAAATTTTACACAAAACTTTGGGGCCTGAACAAGGTTTCAGTCAGCTGAGTGGTATCAAGACTGCTGGGACCTGAACAGAAACTCAACATGTCCAACATATGCAACCAATTTCGAGAGCCTTTAGCACAATATGGCAACTTCAATTCTGAGACCAGCTGCAAGAATGGCGTAAACTAGAAGAAAAACTTCCACTTCGGGTCTGGGATTACGAGGGGATGATTTTTGTGGATTAATCCAACGAAAAGTACTACAATTAATGCAGAATTACGTTATAATGTTTGGTCTGGCCCATTACGGTAAAGGCTTTGAACCAAAACCCCATACCACACGAAGAACGAAGGGTATTTTATACGAATTGCGCTGGAAATTGCTTCCACATCCAACCTATTCACTAAATCTGGCCTTAGTGATTTTCGTTTGTTTCTAAATTTGGATGGACCTTAAATGAGATAAACCTTGATGTAAACAGGTGAATTGTAGAGATTCCGAAAAAGGTTCTTTGAGGAAGGTTTAACAAAAATAATTTCAGGTAGGGATAAGCGTATTGAATTAAATGGCGATTATATTGAAAAGCAGCATTTTAATTTTGATGAAACAGCTAATAGAAAAATTATAGCTAAGTTCCTGGAACTTTGGAAAGTTCCCTCGTACTTTAAGTAAACCGGTCTACTCATTTGATTTTCACGAAAAATTATGACCTTCATTAACTTCATCCTTCGCCCGTAAATGGGTGCGCCATTTTATAAAAAAACATGAACAATAAAACGAAAAAAGGAAAATTTCGGTCTTCATTTTTCTAGATCTGATGCGATAAAGAGATTTATTTCTATATAATATTAATTATTACAAGCGTGATATCCTATATATTAATTCAGACCACTTGTTTCCGATAACAGCAATTTAAAAATTGGTTCCCTAAGTGAATTACGCTGTCGGCTTGAGCAGTTTTCTGCAAACTTCGATTTCTGTCAAACTACTTACGTAAAGGAAAACTGTTGGGGGGTGTAGGAATAACATTACGTGCGTATATGATACGTGAAATTACATCCCATTTTAAAGAAAAATTCTCGTAACCAATGCAACAAACTAAACATTCCGTGCACCGACGCACTCACATCTGTTAAAGGTTAAATCCTGTCTATCTACAATTAAATAAACGCTTTTACAACTACAACTTTGATTTCGTTTATTTTATTTACCACCGTCTTCTTGATTCAACAATCGTTTCTAATCTTATTGACCTACCTATAAATTTCATCATACACTTCATAAGAAGTTTTCTTCATACAAATAACGTCCCTAAAGTTTCCCCAGACAGCGTGCGGTGCGGCGTGAGGTATTTTGAGTTTCTTCCATTCCGATAATGAGGATGACCACCACAGATACAACACAGCGAACAATACGACAAATACAATTATCACCGCGAAAATCATTTCGTACTACTTTGTCCACTTTAAGGAAGGTTAATGATAATTGTGCTTTGAACGATGCTTAAATACTGTTAAGTAATTCTATCTTAAGATAAGAAAAATGATTAGTTTGTTCATATGTACATACGATCTCTAAAATAATATGAGATAAGTATGAGGTATGTCGTAATTGTTAATATTATTGCAATTTTTTATTTTATTACTTTAGATATGATGTTTAAATTCTCAAGGTTGAGTCAGATTGTTAGTATCGTGTTTTTAAATTTTTACGTCAAACGTTGCTTTCGTTCGGGTATACTGAACGTCTCGCTAATTTTGTCATCGTAATGATTTTGTACTTTAAATAAAAATTTAACATACTAGTCGTAGTAAAAATCATACGACTATAACGTCAATGTTAAATCATTTTGGGCCAAATTTATTAAAGCAGTAGTACTGCTAGCCCATCATCATCATGTTGGGTTATACATTCTTTGTCTGAATTTGAAACCGTGCTTTACTAAAGCTCTATTGATTCTTTTGATGTAGTGATATAGTTTTTTGCTTTATTGGCTATTCCTCTCCAATCCTCCATTAGCAACGTGTTTTTCCAGTCCATCGCTTTTATGGGACGGAAGTGGTCGGCCACTTGATTCCACCATCTTCTCCTCAATCTTCCCTTCGGTTTGTCTGGTCTCTATTTCCACGCGCTTATCCATCTTATGGTAGTCTCTCCATTCGTTGTATATATATGTCAATCATTTTATTCTTATATATTTGATGAAGTTCACTATCTCTATCTCTAACAATTCCTCAACTGCAAAATTCATCATTTTTCTCTATCTTCCATCTCCTGTTCTTATAGGACGCTACGCACGTACCGATTCGCACACAAATAAATCAAAGTGGCCGAAGAAACAAGAGGATTATGCGGATAATCAACCAAATATCTGTTCCAAAACTAGTTGGCATTCCAAATTCGAGTATCAAATGGACGAAATACCTCTCAAACTCGTAATAATTACAAAAATCCAAAATCACAAAGGTATTCTTAATTGAATCCCATAAAACCAGACCGAATCTCTAGGCAGAGTCGTAAACGAGTGGGGCGAGTAAACGTATGCCGTCGAATTTTATAGGCTCAAAGACGAGCGAAAACAGCGAACCAAAAACGGAAGATTTAAAAGGAGAAAAAGGTAGTCCAAGGCGGTGGGGAACTACCAAAGTAACTGACGATGATCTCCGATCAGATAATAGTCAATCAATTAATTAGAAGAGCCAAATTAAAGGATTACAGTTTCCCGACAAAATATGTACTTTGACCCATCGAATACTGTTGATACTACAATAACGGATTTGAATTAAAAATTCACTAAAATTGAAATTTCTACAGAGAAGAAGGAGCGCAATCAAACGATATGAAAATCAAAACGAAGCAAGTTTTGGCCTAGTTTGCCTAGGCTAAACCTAATGAAAATACAGGTCAAGCTTCAGTTCCATGTTCATAATAAAGAAATAAATGAATGAAAGTAATGTTTCCGAGTATCTTTGGATGTATCATTTCGGAATCCGATCTCAGAATTGAAATTTTTCTGCCAGAAAAGTAAGTACGACGGGTTTTAAGTGAAAAATGAAATGTACGTTTTCAACATTTAAAATTTTCGTTCACTTTGAAATTGCGCAAAACTAGAAAATCTCGCTCCAGCATCGGTGCACAAAATTGTTGAAGTTTAACCAAAGCATAGTTTTCACATTTGCTTCGGCGCATTTTCTTCTCTTCATATTACAAGAATTAGATAATATATTCTTTCTAGTATGACAGTACCGCATAAACATATAAATTCCACCGATTTCCATCGTCAACACTGCAAAATAACTTGAGATGATAACATTCTACGCTCGTTCAAAATATTGAACAAACAATTTTGGGCGAATTTATTGGCAGTATCAAAGGAAACTGGATTTGAATATCTAAACAATTCTTGCTAAACGTGTTCGTTGGGATCTTTCTAAAGTGGAGCGGGGTCGAAATACAAATAAATACACACATATTGTTCAAATCATTAGATAAAAGTTATTATTGCAAATTATTTCTTCAAGTAACAACTCTATTTTCTCCGTTTATAAATATCTATCCAAACGCCTCCTTTCGCTGCTAATAAAAAGTTACTTTGTGGGTTATATTCTAGTGGAATCTTCGTCTTCGGATTGAGCCTGAATTCGAACTCGGAAACCAGTTTCAGTAGCATCATTTTGCTTTGAAGTAATGCGAATCGCATACCTAAAATAAAAGTAACTTTGTCACTTAATAAAGATGACCGAGGCGTCAATTTAAGCGATTCTTCTTCGATTTCAAATGCTGATAGAATAACAAGTTTAAATGATCAGATCATCACGTATGAAATTGTTCCATCTGCGGTTCAATTATTACAATTTCGATATTGAAGCCATACGATTTCTTGGCGTCCGGGAAAAGTCAAATCTACTTTAAGAAATCGTTGCATCAACACCAGAGATTTCCGCTAAATAATTACCTGTACAGTGCTGTTAAAATTAGTTGTGATAATTCTCCTTTATCTTCCTCCAATAGTTATAACCCTTTGAATTTGCACAATTTTAAATCGCCTTTGGCCGCGAGGCAATGCGCACTTGAAATATATCCGCGTTTTAGCGGCTAAGTGAATTCGGTTGAAGATGTCAGTGAAATACATGTCGCCCCTTATCAACAAGCAATCGCACAGTGAGGAACACACTAGTGGGTTTTAATCTCAGAAGAATTAATTAACAATACGTAAACTTTTCAAAACTAACAAGCTAAACCCAAATCTTACCTATACACATTCGTAATCCTTTACTGAAAGGCATGTAAGTGAAATCAGCTATTTTATCCTTATTCTCTCCCAAGAATCTCGTCGGATCGAATTTATGCGGTTTAGGGAAATATTTCTCGTCAGAGTGTAGAAGTATCAGCGGTAAAACGACTGGTAGGCCTGGTTGTAGACTAAACGATTCCCCTCCGTCATTGATGGGTGAAAAGGTGTAAGGTTCGGTGCAAGTTTTCTTTAAAATAGGTGCCGGTGGATATTTTCTAAGTGCCTCTGTAACATAAAATAATAATAATAAGGGAAAAAAACAAAATTTTCAGCTTTGAAAGGTTCAGTTCATATTTTGGGGAACTCATCATGGATTATAACAGACTGTAACTATTATTTCTGGTAGATCAATTGGGAAAGAAGACCGGCGGACTAATCTCCGGAATTCACAGATTCATTTTCGAAATTTACTTCGATAAATTTTTGTTTTAAAACAAGAAGTTATTTGAAGAAATCTCCTTACGAAAGATAGCAATTGCTTCCTACATGTCGGTGTCGGTGGTTGAGCAGCTTTCTTTTCGACATCTAGATCTGAAGACCGTGGGATTAATTCCAACCGAGGACAGTAATTTTTAATTTGCAAATCTCTTCTAGGATAAGAAGTAGATGTTTCGCACATTAAAAATCCCTAATAGGGGTAAGGTTCCTTGGAATTCGGCCAAATTATAGTTAAGAATGATCTCTAATCTTGAGTGTACTTATAAGTGCGGAGGATTTCTGCATACCTGTCACTTAGCCCGTACAAAGAAACTGCCAACATAGATACAAAATCTTTCCCCTAATTCACCCCAAGATATTGAGGTTAAATACAGTTAAATGTATCTTTTCTTTACAGTTACAGTTTAAATTTGTATTGTATGCCAGTTCCTCCTATCTCTTGGAAAAAATACAGCAAGGTAAATGGCTTTGCTGTATTTTTTCCTATTTCTTCTATTATTCATCAGACACTTTCATTCAAGGTTATTCTTGGTCTGTCTCGCAGCGTCTTGCCAGGGAGTTTCGTCTTCTATATATTCTTCATCTGTTTCCCATTTCTCAGTCTGAACAGATATCCAAACCAGTACAATTTTTTTCGCTACAAATGCATCTATTAAGTGGAGTTAATTATGACTTAAGGCAATCCTTCCTCACTGAAGTCTTAGACCTGTAGATTCCACCTGTGACGCCCTATTCTTATGATATTGATAATCTTGATTCCTTTCAACTTTTAGGGCGTCTCCCAGTGCCTGTGCCCTACTTTTTTGAAGATAAAATGAATGTATGTGTACTTTAAGTAAATTGATTTGTCTCAAGGTTTCTGCCGAAAATTTTTGATAAAAATTTTAGTGAATTATTCAATAGATCTCTATATTTAGGTTACATAATTTTTTATAGCAAAAATATTAGCTAGGAACGTTACTTTGAGATATTTAATTTCTCTGTAGTTTATTCTTGCGCGCTTGTGCATCATTATATATGTATGCCACCTTATAATTACATGAATTATTAGCTATACTGTATAATTCATACAGATTCAACGTCTTAATCAGCTCAAAACCGAATACCATTCACGAAGATAGGTTGAAAAATGCTACTTTAAGGTGTTCCAACAATGGTTTTACAAGAATTAAATTAATTGATTAATTATTAATTTATACAGGAACTTTCCATACTTAACTCCAACTTCAAGGATACTTTCATAGTTATAGAAAATTAGAACTCGACTAGATCACAAACTTCATAAACTGAATAATATTTATTACAAAGTATCTTGTGTTAGCATAATATATGAATATTAAAGTAGAACATCTACGTAACTCTCCAATGAATGATCTATAACTGAGGTTAGTTGGTTAGGCAGCTTTCACAGCTTACAGCTCAATCCATTGGAGAGTTAGGTAGATGTTTTTCTTTTTATTCATTTGCAATTTTGAACTCGGCCAGATCTAATCTTTTTCAATAATAAGTGAAAAACTAGCAGGCCTGAAATTTTGAATACCATATATTCGATACGGTAGTGAAGACTTGTCAAAGAGAATTTTTGTAAATTCCTTTGTTATCGTTGCTTTCTTGAAGTTCAAAAATGACGGAAAGCCCATGGCCATTCTTCTATTCCTTAATTGAGGTTAAATTCAACAACAACAAAGAAGGGATTTACAAAAGAGCTCGCCGATAAGACGTATGTAGGTATCGTAACGAATACACGGTATGCAAAATTTCGAGCCCGTAAACTTACTGGTTCTTCACTTATTATTGAAAAAAGCTGTAGAAGCTCTTAACATTGTAAAAAACTAGTATTTTATTGTTACACACATTACTTTTATAGGTCAGATATACAATTTTCAAAATAGTTTTAGAACCAATAAAAAAAATTAAGTTTAACCGATCTTGTAAAGAAGAACCGAACACCCTTAAACAATCTATGTAACCAATTATCCGTGCGGTGATACACTTTCTTCAATTTTATCTTTAATTTCTTTTGGCATAGTAGTTGCATGTCGCGTACGCCATTGCGTAATCTACCGATAAAAGATTTGATTCGAGTACCCGCATGTTTTGCTTATCCGTTTGGAGCTCGGTCCTAATTGACTCGGATAATCGAAATTTTACTGTACTAATAATAATATCGATTTACTTAAGCAGATTTTTTACCTGAAATAACTGCTGTCAAGTATGGCATTTCTCCAAATTCTTCATATGGTATCCTTCCGTCGTGATCGGAAAGAAATTCGTCTACTTCTTCAGCTAATCGTCTCTGGACCTCCAAATTGACAGCCAATTCGTATAACATGAAACTTATAGCCGTTGAGTTCGTAGCTGCCCCGTCCAAGAATAAACCTCCGATTTGTACAACCATATCATCGACTGATACCTTCTCCCCTTTACGCACCTGAATATTCTCGAAGTAATCGTTTCTAATTATAGAATTTTGCATCCTGTATTCGAACTGTCCTTTAACTAACTTCCTAAATCTCTCCGTTACTTCGGCAGATATAAAACTAAAACGATGAACGTAACATTTCGCTAAAGAAGACAAAGTGGAAGTCGAAACGTTACCGAACTGTTAAATAACGTGACAAACTCGGCAATAGAAATATTAGCGTCTGTTTTATTCCTTCGTATAAATTGGGTTCCACTAATTTTCGCGCCATATCCCGTAATTCGGGATTATCTTCGTCGAAGGTTTTCGAATCGACACCCAATGCATAATTACCGATGTTGTAAATTGTATATTTAAAAGCCAATTCCATCGCTTCGACTGTACACGTGCCATTTTTGCTAATTTCATTGTTCAAAAACTCGATCATTCTATCTCCTCCTTGGGCACATAAAGTAAAAATATTTTTCATCTAGAAGTGAATATTGTTACTATATACATGATACGAAACTAGATAAAGAATTGATTTAATAAATACTTTTCCAAAGGAAAATTGTGCTGAGTGAATGGCACGGCGTTCTTTCCATATTTCACCTTTGCTTACGAAGGGATTTTTAGCAAAGATTGGATCAATGTATTCGTCCGCTAATATATCGTTATCGCGAAAACTTTCGAAATCGGTTTGAACCATTTGCTTTATCAATTGAGGATCACGTATCAACAGTCCTGGCCTATTCATTAAGTATAATCCTACGTATGGTGCGTTGGGAAATTTGCTGAAAAGGAAAGTTAATTTCTTGCGATAGAATTGATGAGGATTGATTATGACGAAAGAATGGAACGATGAGTGTTTGGGAAGTGCACAATTTTAAATACGTTATAATTACTTCATTACTATCATTTATTTTGAAATTTATATAAGTTATTGTCGTGCATATTGTTAGGAGAATAATTATAATTATTAATTATTACATTAAAGAATGTTCAATTGCGTTCATTCCGAGTTAAAACATCTTTAATTGATAGAAGAAAAAATAAAGAAAAATACGGGAAATAGCCGAATTACTCTGCATGTGAAGTGCATACGAGGAGTTAACAAAAACTAACTAAGCATACATTTAAGGGAAAATAATTCTTATTGAACAAAATAGAATATCTATTATTTCTCAACAAAATCCCAATTGAAGAACGTCTATAACGCGGTTTGTCATTTTCAAATTCCTTCATCCCTTCTCAAACATTTTGGCATCATTTCGTGACCATTGCATTCTCCTACCATGCACTTCGACTATTTGGCGATGAATTTCACAATTACAATTTTTGACCCACAAAAATCATACTACTGACCTCGCAAATGGGAAGACAACAATATAGGCAGTGTTACCACTAGAAAATAATATTTTATTTCTTTTAGTTTAGGAACACGGCGTGAGTGTAACTTAATTTCTGATCCTTCTCGTATATTCTATTAGGACGGTCCCGGAAGGATTAGCAATACACACGACTCCGTAAATTGTTAGAGAAATACGAATATATTAAATCGTGCACGTCCTTAATGCAAAATACTATTTCTATTAATATACCTGTAAATACGTTGGTACACCTGGAAAAACGTTTTCCTCTGGTAGATGACATCTTTCAAATTTCCCCATAGAAAATGAGCTGGTATATGTGGAACTTTTAATTTCTTCCAGTGCGTTAAGGAGGATGCCCAGTAACGATACAATAACAAACTGATTATTCCAGCACCTATTAATACCTGCAACATGTTTATGAGCTCTGAGCTAATTTCTTATGCTTTAATCTTTTATATATTGTCTCCTTCAAGTGTTAGTGCAGTAAATATCAGTTCCAGTTATGCAAAACGACGCATTCTTAGTAGAAACTGCGTAAACAAATAAATAGGTAATTTATATGAGATCTTTATAAGTGTGATACAGCGCCAAGGTCGCTTTATGTTGTCTCATTACAAATCAATAATTAATTGAAATAAATTCTATGCACAAGATGGAATATAGAGTGGTAGTGATTGGTGATAACTTTGCGAAGATCACTAAATAATTCCAGCTGTCGTTTGCTTGAAACGTAAGCTTAATATTTCTCCGGTCAAGATAGGCTGGCAAGGAGTTTTCGCATGCTTCGGACAGTGCGACAAGCAACAATTGTGTCAATTGAAAGTGTTAGTCAAATTATAGCTATAACAAGTTTCAAGTTATAGAAAAACTTGAAACCTTGACGGAAAATCAAAATGGTAAAATTTGTGAGCATCCTCGATTTTTTCTGATGTCTTTGCAAATCAAGTACCTTTACAAAAAAGCCAGCTTTCCACAACGATTTACAGCTGCTTATTCATCCTGAAACGGTGGCCATCCGACCACTTCTTCACCGCGGGAAAAAGATGAAAACCGATCGGAACCAACATCTGGGCTCTAGAAAGGATGATCAAATACTCTAGATCCTTCAAGAAGTGATTTTGTTGTGGCAACAATGGTCGGGCATTGTCGTGGAGCAAGACAATCACCTGCAGACATCGTCCTTCTCCGCTTGTTTTGAACAGCTCATTTTAACCACCTCGACGTTTTACAAAGCCCTTCTTCAGTAATTGTTGCTCCTGACTCCATGAATGGGCTATGGTCAAATACTTCCTATCTGAATCCTTGAAGAAAGGTTGCTGTGGTAACAACGGTCTGTCGTTGTCATCGAGCAAGACAATACCTAAAGGCAGGATGCCTCTTTGTTTGTTTTGAAGACCCCATCATTCATTCTGAAACATTGTCCATCCAACTACTTCTTCATTTCGGTGAAGAGATGGAAATTACTCAAAGAACTGTTTTCGTTCTTGGGGCAACATATATTCAGGTATTGTCGTGGAGCAAAACAACGCCTGAAGACAGCGTGCCTCTCTATTTGTTCTGAATCTCTTCTTCTTAATCTCCTCATTATCTCACAGTATGATACTGCTGTGATGGTTGGCATGAACTGAACGAATAACACTTCCTTCTAATCCCATAACACTGCAGCCACAGGAAGTTTGTTGGTGAAAATGTTCGTCTGAATCCTTGATTTTTGCCTTGTTTTGGGATTGGATGTTTATCCACTATTTGAGCTACTGTTTCGTTGTCAACTTATCCCGCTTATATCCAACTCACGTTCCATATTCTATCACGATTTTAATCTGAGGTTTCAGTGCTTGCCCATCGCCGAATTGACTAAATCCATTTGGCGAGTCTTGCAATTTTCGGTCTGCACCTTCGGTACCCAACGAAGCTCTGTCCTCTCGACCCCTTCTTCATTGCGAGGAAAAGATAGAAATCGTTGGAGGCGAAGCTTTGGGATATAGAAATGACACTTCCCGTATGAATCCTTGGTTTTGTTGTTAGGACAACGTGTAGGGAGGGAGGAGGGGGACTTTGCCGTAAAGCAAGACAATATCTCTAGATACCACCCCTCTGCCTTGGTTTTGAATTAATAAATTAACTCAACGAATAATATTCATTCTTGATACCAATACAGTGTAGTCATGAGCTTTTGCTTGCTGTACACTCACTGCTTAGACTGCTGTCTTATTTTTACGTTGTTAAAGCGAAGCCACGTTTAATTTCCTATCACGTACCTATCTTGTACGTCGTGGCGGCAACGTGGACACTTGGTTCATTCACCAACCCTTGTGGTTGTCGGTCTGCATCTTCTGTACCCAACAAATTTGCTACTGGTGGAGCTTTCAATCTTTTTATTAGAAACCGTTGACCTTCAAATTTGTGGAAACTAATTAGATAATTCCCAAATTGTTAATCTATGTCCTTCTCAAACTACTTGCTTAAGTTTCTCCACTAGATCTCCGGTCACCCCAGATGTTCTTTTCTGACCACATTTATGGCTAAAGTCTGTTCGTCTTTCTTTAAATTTTCTTTACAGCTCTGGCTCTACACCGCAAGTAATAAAGTTTGGATCGCACTCAAGAGTAATTTTTCAATTTTGCAGCCTCCTGCTTCAAGGAAAGAATTACGCTACGTAATTGGCGAGAGAATCGATTATAACGTTATCAGTCAAACTGCAATGGATGAAATGGCCGCAATTAAGGTGGATGAACTGCCAGTCAACAAGATTTCGCCCCTTGCTCTCCAATTTGCTGTTTGCGAACGTTATCAGGGATATAAATAACCCTCGCCATGCGAAGAGCTTCTTATTCCGAACCAGATTTTGACCGTCCCGATGAATCATAACGAGTCAGACTCAGAAGCAGCCTACATGGGAAGACCACTGGTAGGATTGAATTGAAGAAAAAAAAAAGACTAGTGCTACCTTTCGCGCCATTTTTACTACAATATAAAACTTAACATTATCTAGATCATCTTTGACGCCTATATAAATTAATCCAAATACCACCTTCAGCAGCTAACAGAGCACTCTTCACGCTGTATCTTATCGGCACTATCGTCTTCGGATTTAATCCAATTTTGAATTGAGATAACAACTTAAACAGCATTATCTTGCTTTGAATGGAAGCAAACCGATTTCCTAAAACGAGAAATTAATAATACAAAAATTTCCCGCCACGAATTACCTAGGCAAAGTCGAGGACCTTCACCGAAAGGCATATACGTGAATTTTTCGATTTTATCCTTGTATGCTCCCAGAAACCTCTTCGGATCAAAACGTTGCGGATCGGGGAAATATTTTTCATCGTAGTGCAAAGCAATCAAAGGTATAACCACGGGTGTATTTGGTTCAACAATTAAGGGTTTACTGCCACCAGTTGCTGGAGGAAACGTGAAAGTTTTCGTACATAATCTGGTTAGAGTTGGGAGCGCTGGATATTTTCGAAGTCCCTCTGAAATAGTAAAAAATTGATGTGGGAAAAAGCAACTGACGTAAATTACCTAAAAATACTGCATTTAAGTAAGATAATTTCTGGAGAGAATCGTTTATAATGTTTCCATCGTGTTTTAACAAATATTCATCAATTTCCTCCCGGAGTTTCTCTTGGACGTCCAGATTGGTAGCTAATTCGAACAGGATGAAATTCAAAACGCTCGAATTCGTAGCAAAGGCATCTATAAAGAATCCTCCGATCTGGATCATCATCTCGTCCACCGAAAACTTCTCCCCTTTATATTCTTGAATGGCTTCGAAAAAGTCGTTTCGCACAAGCCCATGCTCTTTCCTGTATCGTAACTGTTCCGTAGTCAATCTTCTGAACTGGTTTGTTACTTCGAGAGGAACTATACTAAAGGAATTTTAACATATAAACCAGCGATTTCCGTTTTGAGTCGAAGGGAAACTTACGGAACTGATAGGAAATGGGATAAATTCGGTAATATGAATACGAAAAACTGCTTCAAGCCGGTGAAAAAGTCGGTTCAATAATTTTCCGACCCATATCCCGCATTTCTGAATTATCTTCATCGAAAGTCCTAGCATCAATACCTAAGGTACAATTCCCGATATTGTAAATTGTATATTTAGCTGCTAATTCCATAGCCTCAATGGTGTATTTTCCATTCCTTGTAATTTCATCGTCTAAGAATTTGGTCATCCTATCCCCACCTTGTTTAACCAATTCGAACATGTATTTTATCTGAAATTCGTATTAGTTGGTGTTGTAATGAGAACAATTATTCGTTTCAAAAAAAAAAAAAAAATTATATAGTCGTAAGATTTAATTCTGGCGGGTTAAGACTTACCTTGCCACTGGTAAACTGTCGTGTGTGAATGATTCTGCGTTTCCTCCAATTCTCTCCATTGCTGGTGAAAGGATTCTTGGCAAAGATTGGATCGATTTTTTCATTTACCAGTAGATCGTTATCGAGAAAACTTGCAAAATTTGCTTGTACTACATCCTTTATTAGTTGCGGGTCACGCAGTAAGAGCCCTGGTCGATTTAATATGTATATTCCAACGTATGGATCGTGGGGAAATTGTCTGATATGCAAAAAATAAACAAATTTAATTATGTAATACATACAGGAAGCGTTTTGACAGACATTCCAAGACAAATAAAGAAAGGATTTACAACTGAAGATATTCAAACAGTTAATAAAGAATTTTATTTATTATTTATTATTTAAATTTTATTTATTTATTAAATAATGCATTTTACAGTGTACAAGACTGTTTTTCATGCGAAAATTTTGATAATGTAATAAATAATGTAAATAATAAGACATGAATGTCCATATAGTTTGTGTAATATATTTTCTTTTGTATTGTTTTTATTTGTATATATGTATATTGTATACATTGCATTGTAGTTTCATTGACATGTTCAATACCGAAGAGTTTTCTTCTTGAATAAATAGTATTATTATTATTATGTCAGACGGTTTATGTACACCATAAGCACATGGTGAGATAGTACATTGAACACCGTGTAGTAATGGTAGCAACACAAGGAATTATCTAACGCCTGGATTGCAATGATTTCACCTCAAATGTTCAACCTTTACGAGTCATTTCACATCAAAAATAAATTTACAAACAGAACGAAATGTTATGTTTTAACATTTTCGTTCAAGGTTCTTTCGTCTTTTGCTATGTGGACTATATCATTGACATAGATACTATCATATCCATATCTCAGAATCCTTGTTTAACCCGTCTTTTGGCTCCTTTTATCGCCTCATCCGGAACTACTGTGAACAGGATTGGGCTCAGAATGCACCCTTGCCTCACTCCTTATATCGTCCCAAAATATTCTGATTTTTCGTGATGCATTCTAATAGCACTCCTCGTTCTCTTGTATATGACTTTTATCCCATTAATCGTCCTTCCATCTACTCTCTTTTCTGTAGGGTGATCCGTATGTCTTCTCTTTTCATCCGGCCAAAGACTTTCTTTGTGTCTATGAAGGCCCTCCGCTCCCCTCTCTTAATACTTGCTCGTTTAATTGCCTTATTATAAAGATGGCATCTGTCATTTCCTTTCCTGATCTGAATCCGAATTGCGAATCTTCAAACGATTGTTCTAGTGTTTGCCGCAATCTTCTTTCGATTATTCTGGTGTATTTGCTGTCGAAGATAATACTTGAATATGGGGAAGTATCAAGTTATCTGCGAATGCCATAGTAAAGGATACATCATTTATGGAAATTATGAAACAGATTGAGATCATACGGCTTCTCTGCATCATCCTCGATATTATAAGAATGAGATGAGCTTGTGCTGTACTCTGTTTCACATACGGAAAATTGGGGACGGGAGTATTACAACAAACAAGTTACTGTTTGGCCAAAGAGGGTAGCATTGTCGGATATATTTATAATTTATATCCGGGTAAATTCACGATATAAACGTTTAACTTAATTCGTTTAGATCCGAATAAAATGTACTAACCAATAGTATAACATGTACCACGTACTTGGTACAAATTTGCGTGTATGTTTACATGTGAAGAGATACCAAAATTTCTGTTCTTCTTCTGGAACCGCTTCGAAAAATAAGATGCCAATATGTTTTCGCAAAATCAAAGTCTGAAGAAAAAATGCTTCATTGCTGATGTGTGGTATAATCTAAAGGCGCTTGTGAAATGAAATTTTTCTACAGAATTAAATCTATTTCTTATTTTATGTCTTAGAACGTAAATAATTAGATGTTATTCAACATTCACAAAAGAAAATGTCGCCTTGAAATAACTCCTTGACCTACCTGTAAATCTCTCCATACACTTGATAAGGTGTTTTTCTCATATAAATCACATCTTTGAAGTTTCCCATAAAGGATGGGGTGGTACGTGAGGTACGTTGAGCTTCTTCCATCGTGATAATCGAAACTTCCTCCACAAATACAATACTATGATAATAGTAAACAGTACTGCACCAATCATTTTGCGACTATTTTAAAACTGTTTATTGCTTTTGCATATTTTTTAATATCTCTATTTATGACAAACCTAATCGATTTTTTTATCTTTAAATTGTAGTCGTATCTAAAGATGATAAGTATATACATAAAATTTACGCCAAGGTAATTACTGACGCTTTGTTTACAATTTATTTTCATACGGATCATTTAAGTTGCATAATATAAACGAGCGGATGTGTGTGATGTGGAGATGAACAAATCTGTTATTATTTTCGTTTATAAATGTCTATCCAAATTCCCCCGTTAACTGCTAATAAGAAGCTTTGAACGTTATATTCTAGTGGAGTTTTCGTCCTTGGATTGAGCCGGAACTCGAACGCGGAAATCAATTTGACTAACATCATCTTGTTTTGAAGCAATCCAAATCTTTTACCTAAAATAATATTACGTTATCATAAAACAGTAATGACAACTTCCTAAATCAAATGAATACATTTCTGATTAGGAATACTACTATCTTTTTTGTAATTGTATCAAAAGACTGGGAAATTGGAATAATTCTTCTTATACACAAGAAAGGAGACACGAGAACCTGCGCAAACTATAGGGGAATCACATTGCTGAGTGGTATCCAAAACATATGAGCATATATTAAATATTAAACTGGAAGACGCAATGAATCAAGACTTGGTAGGATCATAAAATGGAAGAAGCACGTAAGACCACATGTCTATCCTCAAACAGGTAATTGAAAAGAACAAAAAGATGAGTACAAAAACATATGCAGCATTTTTAGATTTAGAAAAACCTATGACAGTGTCTCACAAAAAGAAGTATGGAAGAGTAGAACGAAGAAAAATCAGACCTGCAAAGCCTGTACAAAAACAATAAATGCTATGTCAGAAAGGGGAAAGTGTAGTCAAAAGTCTGTGAAATAAATGATAGACTACGACAAGGCGGTGTACTAAGCCCTACACTGTTCATTGCAATCGTAGATGAGGTCATAAAAGACAGGGAAGACACGTGTGCAAAGATTGTAGTGAGATATTATAAAATGAGTCCAATTAGAATAGCGGAAAGACGTGGTAATTTTAGCTAAAAGCGAAAAACAACTAGAACAACCTGACAACGTGAAAAGAAGAACTTGCAAAAAGATGTCTGAAAATCAATATCGAAAAGACGAAGGTAATGATGCTTGGGGAGGAAAATGAACAAATAAATGTTGAAATTGGAAATGCAAAGGTTGAACAAGTGACAACGTACAAATACCTGGGAATCAACATAAGCAGTGACGGAAACATAGAAAAGGAAATCGATGAGAGAATAAAAAATGCAACAAGAATGCATCACAGCTTGAATAGGGCGCTTATCAACAAAAAGGAAGTCGGCGAAAAGACAAAGATGCGGATGTACAAGACTGTCTTTAGACCTATCCTGATCTATGGCAGTGAGAGTTGGATATTAACGGAAGCAATGGAAAGCAAAATAAATACTATAGACATGAAATATCTGAGAAGAGTATAGTGTCTAGTGACGTACTTGAAAAGAACGCACTCAAGTGGTTTGGCTATATGTGCAGAATGGAGAATGAAAGGCAGGTTAAACAAGTATAGAAGGCAAGAGTACAAAGTATAAGAGGGCGAGGACGACCAAAGAAGGAATGGAATGACGTAGTGGCAGAAATATTTAAGAAAAAGACATCACGTGGAGAGAAGCGGAGATAAAGGCAAGGAATAAAAGGAATGGGCGAAATTTGTGCATGGAACAACAGACAACCAAATAGATATCATGGAACAATGATGACAACTTCCTCAATCAAATGGATACATTTCTGATTCGGAACGATAGTATCTTTTTGTTAGTGTGATTAAAGATCCAGAAATAATTTTGCCCCATTAACTCTAGTAGTGGAGTTCTCCAGAATCACTTTGTTCTTCCACTTTTCTTCATACTATTTCAACAGCGAGAGCAGAGAAAATTAGTTGTGGATGAAATTGAAAGAATAAAGAAAGAGTTCACCCTGGAGGATTGTTTCGGACCGAAATCATACCATTTTGAAAGTGGAGATATCCGAAAATTCGAATTCTTCCAACGATGTAAGAAGCTCCTTTGATAAATAGAAAACAATAGAAGAAAGGAAGGTGGGACACAAAGATCCTACGAGTACATATGTCCTACAATGTGAAACTTTAGGTTAAGCTCGTGGTCCCTAGCCCTTTAAGGTTTCGTTTTTGCGCTGGAATATAAAGCATATTTAAGACGAGATTTGAGATCTCTTTGGATATAAATTCCTAATGATATGTGGACTTCCGATGTAGACCAGACAATTAGTTCAATTAGTACAACTGAATACATTCCCAGAGTTCCTAAATAAAAATAAGTTTCCCTTTACATTCTTCGTAAGGTAGAAGAACTGCGAATTTTGTAATTCTTTGGATGTTTTATCCTTTTTTTTTCTCAAAGGTGTGGTTCTTAGCCCACTGCACTGAAGCACAACGGCTTATTGTGCCCTCCAGCTTGTTTAGGGCATTTTCGAGCTGCCCCGACAAGTTTTTACTTTTACCCCAGGTGTCTCCTTTTGGTGCCACCATCCGCAGATTTAGTTCTGGACAATTTTACCATGTGTGTCTCTTCTGGTCCAGCCCCAGAACTCATCGAGAGCGCACAAGCCCTCCGATCACATCAAAGTGTCAACTCTGACGAAGGATCTGTGTTCTTACAACTAGACAGAATAACAGTGAAGAAGAAACAATTGATTTTCGATTCTAGCCCGACTAACAACGAGGTAAAATCCAAATTAGAAGATAACTTCATTACAAAAGTTCCGGCAAATAATTGGTACAAATCCAACATGATTGCTAAACGAGAAACCAATTTTACCTAAGCACATTCGGGGACCTTCACCAAAAGGCATATATGTAAAATCCTCGACTTTGTCCTTAGTCATACACAAGAATCTTGTCGGTTCGAACTTCTGGGAATCGGGAAAATATTTCTCGTCCTTGTGCAAAGCTATCAGCGGTATCACAACCGGCATGCCTGTTTCCACTTTAATTGATTCTCCGCCATCGTTCACCGGCTCCAAAGTGTAAGATTTGGTACAAACTCTAGTGAGTACAGGTAAGGGCGGATACATCGGCAGTCCCTCTATAAAATATAAATTTCTTTGCGCGTTGACTTGAAATAGCGCTACGTTTTCTTACCTGAAATAACGGCTGTCAAATACGCCATGTTTTCAAAATCTTCGTATGATATTCTTTCGCGGTGACTCGCAAAGAAATCGTCGACTTCTTCCGGCAGTTTCCGTTGAACGTCTAAATTCCTAGCTAGCGCGTATAATATGAAATTTATAGACGTCGAATTCGTAGCCGTGGCGTCCAAAAAGAAGCATCCAATTTGTACAAGCATATCATCAATAGATACTTTTAGACCTTTACGCGCCTGAATATTCTCGAAGAAATCGTTCCTGACGATGGAATTTCGGAATCTGTATTCCAGCTGGTCTTTAACTAATTTTCTAAACTTCCCCGTTACTTCGGTAGGTATCAAACTGTAAAGATAAACGTTTCGAATGGGCGGAAAGAAAATTATAAGTAAAAAGTTACCGAACTGCCAAGAAACGCGATAAACTCGGTAATATGAATAGCAACATCTGTTTCATTCCATTGTATAAATTCGGTTCCATAATTTTTCGAGCCATATCTCGCATTTCGGGATTGTCTTCGTCGAAGCTCCCCGGATCGATGCCCAACGTATAATTTCCGACGTTATAAATCGTATATTTAAACGCTAATTCCAATGCATCGATTGTATATTTCCCGTTCTTGTTTATTTTATCGTTTAAAAATTGGACCATTCTGTCTCCTCCTTGAGTAAGGGAAACAAATATGCTTTTCACCTGAAAGCAAGTATACTTGGGTATGTGCCAGGTAAAGGAAAAATAAATAAAATATCTGATATATATGTACCTTTCCAGGAGAAAATTGAGCTGTATGAATTGATCTGCGTTTTTTCCATTGTTCACCTTTACTCACGAATGGATTTTTGGCGAAGATTGGATCAATTTCTTCGTCAACCAGTAGATCGTTATCGTGAAAACTTGCGAAGTTGGTTAGAACTATTTTCTTTATCAATTGAGGATCGCGTATTAAAAGTCCTGGTCTATTAAATATGTACATCCCCACATATTGAGCGTTGGGAAATTTTCTGAAACAAAAATAGATTTCGAAAAGTACACACTTTGTTGACTTACAAGTGTTTTCGTTCCGTTTCATACTAATCTATTTTATTTTGCCCTATTTATAAACAAGGGAAGGTAGGAATGCCTGTAGTTTAGAGCGAACTTGAATGTAAGTATTATGGGGCTATACAGCATTAAGTTTATTGGCTCAAAATAAATAATTTGATAACTAATTTGTCAGATTTCAATGTAGTTCACTTTCCCCCTACTTTTTCCCATTTCATGTCGACGAGTTAGTTGTCCAAATGATAATAAATAATTTGAAAGTAACCAATTCGATGTAGCAGGGATATAAAATAAATTCTACTTACAGATGTTTGAGAACACAAGAAACTATTTCTAGATAAGTCCGTTTGCTTGGAAGTGCATCTACAACTCTATCCTCTATGGGATTATTAATTCCATGCTGTTCGTGCCCCACTACCCAAACAGTAGCTGTGTTATACGTTTAGCTAAGAAATAATTATGAACCCATAATTTTTTCGTATTCTACTTTGTATATCGAAGAAACAACTGCTTGTCATTTTGGGACAAATGTCGTAACCAAACCTCGGAGAGTTTAGGGAGTACAACTTCGACTACTTTCTTGACACGCTTGACGTTTCGAAATCTTATTCTTACTAGTACCTTCGCCGGACTAAGTTCTTTTACTATCTTTTAAGTATTAAACTTTAACAGTGTCCGTGCCGAAAACTTGTTTCTTAGAACCTAACACCACACCCCAAACATTGAGTTTCTCACTGGAGTCACTTTTTGTGTCAGTACGCCTCATCCGATAAAAGATGAGTTGATAGGTAGTTTTCTGAAATAGTTTGATTAGTATTTTTGGGTGCTGTGGACTCGAGTGGTAAGTTTTGGAACAGCCTGTAAAAGGAAGCACGTAGCAACGTCATTATGATCCTATTTACAGAACCTATTGTAAGGAAGAATATGTCGCAGATCTGAAATAAGCATCCTTTAATAAACCTACACATCAGTGCAATGATGGAAGATCTTATCCAATAGAAGGTTGAATGTGAAAAAGGGAAATGTTATGACTAGAGCCGGGAGAGTTTGGGGGCAGTTGACTTCCAACTAATTACGTCAGCAATGTACGTTGCAAGCACTCGACGACTCGCATAAACGCGCCTGCATATCAACCCTCCCCGTATATGTTTGGACCGTTCATTAGTAGTAGGGATGGTTTTCTTATGAATCTCCTGAGCGTCCCGGGATCGGGTCATAACTAAATGGAATACAATTCTAGTCAAACCCATAGAGGCTATATTTTAACAAATTAGTTATGCATGCTTTATGATTTTGCCAGAACAAATTTGCTATCCGTGGGTATTATTTTACGCAGACTTGAGCAAATATGCTGGGTACGCTGGGTGGTAAGGATATCGGAACAGAAAGTCAACAGGTCCGAAACATGGGATCGACATCAAGACCTCTTAGCAGGTTACGACGACCAATTCTGGCAGCGGACAATACCGAGTGATAAAGCATGGATATTTTTTTAATCCTGAGATCAAAAATCAGTCGAAAAATTTGCGCAAACCGGAAGAAGGATTTCTGCTTAAAGCGTGTGCAGGTCCGGTTGAAAAAGTAATACTTACTGTAGTCTGGGACTGCGAGTGGATTATTTTCATGGATTACCTAGCAAAAGGTATTACAATTGACGTATTATTACGTAATATTCTAATCTTTTATCTGGCCCCTTTGCAGTAGGCGCTTTAAGTAAAAAGAAAAATGAGGCAATGCAAGACCCTATAGCCCACGAAGAACAAAATATGTTTTAAACGAATTTTGCTGTTTATTATTATTTAATTATCGAGTTTCTTGGGGTGGAACGTTTTCGAGAAATACTCTCGGATCTTGGTGCATATTAATCAAATGAGTTGCAAAATTGTGTTGAAATCTTTGCGATACCGAATACAATCTGAATCTGAAAAAGAAAACAATTCAGATCTAAACTGAACCAGGATGCTGTATGTTCTTGCCAGAACGAAGAATTAATAATAATAACCAATTTTGCTCCCATTTCTAACACAAATTTCGATACATACAAAGCGTGCAACGGAAGTAATATCTATAGACATACCTATAAATACTTTGATAAACTTGAAAAATCGTTTTCTTCTGAAAAAGAGCGTCTTTAAAGTTTCCCCATAGAAAATGTGGTGGTAAATGTGGTACTTTCAATTTCTTCCAGTAAGTTAGATAGGACGACCAATAAAGATATAACAATAAACCGATTGTTGCACCTATTAATATTTCTAACATTTTCATTTAAAGCGATTGTTTATCAAATAATCTTTCTTGAAGCGGTTAATAGTATGCTAGTCATTGTTATTGTTATTATTATACAAAAACTGTATGTTCTCGACTAAACCTTGCGACAGGTAAAACTGGAATTTATCTAAAAATTATTTGCGACTTTAAGGTCATTTTTATTGTTCGTACACGCTGCAGTAAATTGCATCTATAAAAATCGAAATATAGACGTGATTATTGTCAAATTATTTCTTGCATAACCGTTATTTGTACGATCTGTTTTTACGTTCATAAACGTCGATCCACGTGCGCCCGTTAAAAGCCACAAACAAGGAGCTTTAAATGGAGCTTTCGAATGGAGGTTTGTTCTTGGGGTTGAATAGTAATTTTTTTGCCCGCTTTTCTGAAGGCAGTTTGCTGGGTAGGTGATGTATACTTTTTACCGCTCAACTCCTTTATTTAATTTTTGTACATGTTCACATCAAAATTACAAAGCAAATGCGTAGTTATAATATATCCATTCCGGCGTTCAGCTGATAAAACACATGAATCAATCACAATCGTAAATAAGAACAACGTCCAATACAATTTGGATGTGTTGAAGAACAATAGAACTATAATTTGCAGTCCACAATCAATCGGTACGAACCGAAAAGTTTCGCCGAACCAATTACATTCAATTCTTCTTGAATGAATATCTATATATTAATACGCAGTGGGTCGTCTTCTCGTACATATTTTAGAGTGTTCCCTCCATGTATCGCGATGGTACATATATCGTTGTTTTCGTATTACAATGCAGATTTGTCGAATGTATGTTTCATCGCGATACGTGCACTGGAACGCAGGTGAGAGTCTGCAACATATTGCATATATTACATATCGTAAATGAGCTTAAGTGACAGGTATCAAGCCATCAGAATGACACACGCAACGTGATATACGTCAACCACGTCAAGTAATGACATATTATTATAGTAAATACGTTCGAAAAACGGACAAAAATTGTGTGGCATAATATTGATTGCACAAAAGCAGATTAAGTGGATTAAGTTGGGGTCTCAATACATAGCGAGTGAGTAAAATAATTGTATGTTCAGCTCATCCGTTCGTGCTAAGTATTTACATTTGTGTATTCGTCGCTAACAAGCGGAACACCAGGATTTTCATGGGTCTTATATATCTAGGTATGAGCTTTTGTCCTAACATGCTTTATTTTTTGAGAAAATACAATAAAGATTCAATGTAAATCAGGTGTGATTGTTTGTATTTGACTGCGTATTAATATATAAATGTTGTGGTCGAATTGCGACCATCATGCGATCTTAGTTCATATTAATGTGTGCTATACATTTAATTTTTGTTTTTAAGCTCGATAGAACTGAAGTAAGTCCTAACGCAGGGGTAAGGTCTATTTTCACGTTTGTAAATGTCGATCCAAATGCCATGCCAAATGGGAAGCTTAAAAACACTGACAGGGGCACTCACAGGCCACTGTACCTGTAACAAGCACCTTCACAAAATGGGCTCATCCAACACGGACACTTGCAGATTCTGCGGTGAAGAAGAGGAGTCAATGGAACACTTGATCACTAACTGTGGGGCACTAGGCCACAGGAGATATAGACTACTACATGCATATACGCTGAGTGAGGAGGACCTATTTACACTCCCATTGAAGGAGCTGATCCTGTTCCTAAGCGTATTAAATAAATAAATAAAACAAACGAGAGGAAGCACAATAGATCAACGTGGTCGCAGTGCAAAGGGCAATTTTGGGCCAGAACCCACCTCATTACATTACATTATCTGTCCATAAAATACGTTGACCATCATACTCAAGAGAAGTTTTCTTCTTCGAGTTTAGTCCAAACTCAAACTTAGATAACAATTTTAGCAGCATCATCTTGGTTTCAAGTAATGCATGTCGTTTACCTGAAATGAAGGCAGAATTAAATTGGGACGAGATGTCATCATCTTTGATATAATTATCTATTTTGCTTTGAACGCTAACCTGCACCAAAAAAGTTTGATGAAACTCTGAGAACACGTACATTTCAATTGTAACAGGATCAACTCATATAACCCTTAATAAAATAAAATCTGGAGAATTCTCTATATAACGACCTAATGAATTAGGTGCGTTTATGGGCAGCTATCAAGTTACTGTGCAAAAGCCTAGTAAGTAAGCACAATTTGCATATTCTATATATAGAAAGTCCTCCAGATTTTATTTCATTAAGATTTTGTTAAAATCGAAACATTATATAACGGTAATAATCTAGGAAAGCAAAATTTACCTAAACACGTTCGTGGTCCTTCGTCGAAACGAATACATGTACTATTTTTTCTTTTATTTTCTCCCAGAAATCTCGCTGCATCGAACTTTCGGGGATTCGGAAAATATTTGTCGTCCCTGTGCAAAGCTGGTACTGTTATTACGATTGGCATGCCTGGTTCTATTTGAAGAGGTGTCCCGTCATCATTTATCGATGGGAAAGTATATAAGCTTTGGTACTAAATTTGGTTAATACTGGGTAGCGGTGCATATCTCCTACGTCCCTCTAAAATCGAAAGCTGAATATATATTCTTTTGAAGTACCTTAACAATTTTTTGGTGTCTGATCAGTTAGTTCCCGAAATATTTAGTCCCCTGTTCAAGAAATTCAAATCTGTGAGGCATGGGTGCCCCTCGTGAGAAGAAAAGAAATTGCGTTTTAATCCATAATCGAATGGCGTTTACACTAATATTTAAATCTTATAATTTTATTATTGAACACGAAGATCAGTAGAGGAGTACGGTATCAGGAGGTCACTCAAAGGTATTAGTATGGTTTTTAAGAACGAACTTGTTTTACATAATAATATCTTTATCTGGAATTCGATTTGAATGAAATTTCAACATATATTTAAACTTGAATAAATATAATGCAATTATGGCAGATAAATCTACAATCTAACAATTCATTGAATTCAAACACAACATACTTTTCTCTTTTTGAAATCGTGACAGATTAAAAGTGGCTTCGCTTTAAGAACTCGGAAATATCACGTTAGTCCAAACGGTGGTTGCGTACCCACTCCCCATTTGAGAGAAAAGAGTTTGAAGTTCCAGTAAAAAAATGCTCGTGGGTACAGTGCTTAGGTACCATATTGATTATTTTACTTTATTACTTGAGTACTTGCCTTTTAGTCATAGCAAGATGATTCTAGACGAAGTCAATCAAAGTTCAAGGGAAAAAAATGTTACTCGTTAAATTTATGGAACCAGGAGCAATGATAATTGCAAAAGCCTATTGTGTGGGACACTGTGAAAATGATTAAGACAGACTAATTAAAATGAATGATGTCTTCAAGCATTGTCTTCCTGCACGATCATACATGAATATACGTTGCCTCAACAATAAATCTGATAGGAAGGGTTCGATCATGTTCAGCCCAAACCTGGCCCCAAGTTATTTCCATCGTTTCCCCGCAATCAAGGTGCGTTTGGGTCGACAGCGCTTCAGAATGAATTATACAAATGATACTAGGGCTTTAACTTCTGACGAGAAAAACATGTTGACGCTTACATTCGTGGGAAAGAAATTAAAATAAATCATCTTCATAACTCCAATGTATTTTTATCAATGACTAGACATTTTCCAAAATACGCTTTTAGAAAGGAGGTCCAAAATACAGCGTCTGTCGTACTATTGTACCTACACATACATTAGTCTTGTTCCAAAAGTAACTTTAAGTGTGCGAAAAGAACCCAAGTCTGATTAACCGAGTCCGGATTATCACAGCGGTAGTGAGATTTTGAGATTCATCACACTTGCGCAGTTCATCCCGTGTCTAAATTAATTAAAATGTTCTTTATAAAAGCGATCTCGGCGTTGTAAAAATAGCCTATGCTGCCTGACAAGTTCTAATATGTCATCATCATATGAGCATGCTAATGCTAATGACATATTGGCGATGCGCCAGGATCATTTTTCCTCGAGGTGAATAATACTCGAATGTGTTGGATTAAAAATAATCGCAATTTAATTCTCGAACGATTGATTACGTTTAAAAATAGATAACGCTGTTGAATCGGTGTGATAATAATGATGATTCGATAAACTTATAAATGTTAGAATGAGAATTTTATCGTTTGGATTTATTTCTCAAAAAATGAACAGCTAAGGAAATGAAAATGAAGCTAGAACAGATTGCGTCCAATTATTTCTTTCATCTTCATACATTACATAAATAACAATTACACATAATGATCAAAACGTACAAAGGCAATAATTTTTACGAACAAAACAGAAAGATCTAATACGCTTATAATGCATAAAGTGTCCAGTGACCAATATTCTTCAGTATGCCTTCACATGGTTGAGGCATGCTCGCGATAAGTTTTTCCACATAACTAAAGGATAATGACCACCTTATTTCCATGATTTTGCGACGTAGCGACTTGAAAGTGGTAAAGATGTGTAGTCATCAAAAACCGAAAAAACTGGGGACCCCCAGACCTGTACCATTGCTAGGTATTTCACGGTTCTTTATACCATGTGTCTACCGCGAATTATCCACGCTTTCATCTGTAAAAATTATATTGTCCCACTTTCGGTTGAGATTTTCTTATGCCTAGCGCCGAAGCTTCAGCATATGACGTCTCGATAGGATAGACTTTGCATTTTACACTTCGTCATTGAATATTGGTTTCGGGCAATAACCGACTTATTATACTAATGTTGATGTTGTGATTAGCCAATTGTTGTTGAGCCTCCTTGAGCGCTAAGCCGAGATTTCTTTTCTGAGCATCGCCAATTATCCACATTCTTTTGTAATCCACTTCTCAACAAATGCGCCCAACCTATATATGTATATACTTTGTCACTGCTGTGAAAGATATACGCGGACTTGGGTGTGTGCACGGGAGCACTGCTTCTAATCGCTTGATGTACGGAGAGCTCATTCCACAAGCGGTTTGCTTACCCATAGTTTACAAAAGATATTAATTTCAAAATTACAACGCGTAGCACAGCAAGGATGGGAAATTACGGAATACATTTGCGTTTTCTGGAAGAAGCAAGTATAGATATTTTATGGGTGTTAGGCTGTTGTGTTACTTATGCCCGGTCTCTGGTGCACTTATCATTATCCAACAGTTACCGACTAGATACCTATCCGTTCTCTCTCTCCATATCTCCATCATTTCTATTGGAGTACTGGGCGCTTTTGCGTTTCTTATCCTCAAGCGCAGGATAACTGATTGGCTAGATCTATGCATCCTCTTCATATTTCATTTTTCTGCAATCTTATCCACTACTTTCCTCCGTTCTTCTTAGTTTCTCGCTCTATGTTTGACTTCACCCCAACTTAGACCAATGTTTTTACATTCCCTTATAATTATTTTGCTCCAGCTATTGTCCGGTCGTCCTCTACTTCGTTTTTCCTCTGGCAGATATTCCAGAGCTTGCCTGGCTATATTATTTTGTTTCTTCCTCAAAGCATGACCAACCCACTGCCACTTCATCCTTCTGATTGTGACTGATATTTATATATTAGTATAGAATAATATATGTATCTTCTTTGGATGACGAGGAAGAACTTTCCTTCTTTTCAATGTGTTTGAGGAAATTAACCCCATAATAAAATAAGGAAAAATGCCGCTGGGCAACCCAGAAGTGGTACGGTATACATATGTATACTGCTCGGTGGCTCCGAACTCTTATACTGAAAGATATAAGGGGTAAGAGATGATCATGATGATGAATAAAATACACACATTCACATATATTCACATTTTAATCAATTAACAAACCTCAAAACGTGAATAGCACTGAAGTATTATTGTTCAGGCCAGTTTTACACAAACATATTTCTTAAATCAACGATGTCTAAAGTGTAGAGCTTCAATTACCGCTTAATTGCCCTTTAAAGTTATATCGTTATCTGTTAAGCTACCAGAAACCGGGCATTAGTGTATTTGTTCTGAATTTATTATATTTATCGGATTCCTCCATAATCTAGTACTTCTAGACTCGTTTGATTACGCCGTAGCACAGAATAGACAGAAGCAACAAAGTTAGAAAATCTTGTGGTAACTTGGTATGCGCATGTCCGGCAGCCATGTTTTAAATACGACGACAGTGTTTATATTTGGCTAGCTTCGTTAATGTTATTATTGTGAGGTGGTGTGTGCATATTAGAATTAAAGTATATAGTAGTATACTATTCTGCTTCATTGATTTAACTTTTTAGCAAATACTGTTCTTTTACCTTATCCAAAACTCTAATATTTTTCTATTAATATGAACAAATTTAGACTTTTCGTATTCTCAAAGTGGCGCTAGCTAACTTCCGAGCTATTTCGAAATTATTCAAATCCACCATCATCTTATATCGCTTCTGTCTATTCTCTGGCCGTAGTAATCGAAAATTTTTCGAAACATTATAATTTTATGATAATTCAGTATAATTTCGCTTTTATACGAATGTGGCGACGTGTACAAGCATCTTTTTTATAATATAGCATGACTGCTAAAAAGAAAAATCATCATCTCCTCATTATAATAACATCAATCTTATTCAAATCGAAATTTGAAATTCAAAACGAAATACGTATGGGGATAACTGTAGGTAAACGTGCTAATCTGACTTTCTTGGTTAAACCACTTACCATAAATGACAGTGCTTAAATGGATACCACGGTAATCGATTAAAATCCCAACAAATAGCAACGACAAACAAGAAAGTAAGCACCAACGAAGGAATTTTATGTACATTTATACTTATACCCGAGCGCTTAAGTTGCGATGTAAAAGTTAATACCTTATGTTGTATAAAACCTGCATACTTATCTCGAAGTCTCCATTTATTTTCTTATCTAATTTGTACGATACTTTATGTAATAATCTTCTTAAATTTATTCCGGTGTTACAATGTAATGTACCTTTTCTTCTAAGATTGCGAAATAATCGTTTAAAGAGTCGTAATGAGTATAACATTAAACAAATTGCTAGATATTATAATACCGCGAATTGAAAAAACAACCTAATGCTTAATCGCCGTTTTTATTCCAATTACAGGAAGACCACAACAGAGGCAAGCCAAATTGGGAACACCTGTCAGATGAACTGCACGTCTTGCTCACGGTGGAAGACACAGAGAATAGAGCGCAGATCAAATTAGAGCGTGCCGTCGAAGAAGTTAAAAAGTTGTTAGTGCCAGTAAGTACTCGAATTGTATTATAAAATAAGAAGGTCAGCAACATCTGTTAGGTTACTATAAGAAATGTTCGCGCCATCTATGTGTTTACGTTTATACCTATCGTTTGTAGATTATTTTGATATCGTTTAGAAATATCAAAGCTTAAAGATATACAAATTTATGTGTAGAACGTCGTTAGAAAGTGGCTAGCGCGAGGTTGACTGCGGTAATAGATTTATATGCAGATTATCTTGTCACGATGAGAATATTTGCGTTCAATAAACTGTGTGTGTGTAACTTAAACTGATTAGGAAAGTTTGATAGAAACGAGAATTATACCAGGGTTATTTTTTTTTCAACTTCCACTCGAGCATGAAATGAGGAAACCAGTAAATATCAAAAGTATTTTAGCAACAATGGGTTCGCGATGAAGATTGAGGCGCTTGTCGTACCGCTTAACTAATTTTTCTGCGCCCTCTTCATAAAAAGTTGACTCAGCTTTCCACAGTGACTCTGCCCTTTGTTCATGCAGCGCTATCAAGCAAACTGCTTCTTCATTGCGGGGAAGAGATGGGGATTATTCGAGGCCAATAGTCAGGATCATTAAACTCTTTCCCATCTGAATCATCGAAGAAACGTTTTTCGTTGTTGGGACAACATAAATTCAGGTATTGTCGTAGAACAAAACAGTGCCCAAAGACATCGTGCCTTTCCCTTTGTTTTGAATAGCCCGATTTAATTTCCTCAAGGAGCAAGGGAAAAGGTAAAGTAAAGGCAGGAAAAGGAAAAGGAAAGGTCAAAACGAAAGAATCAAATCAACAAATTAAAAAACGCGAGGCCCGCAAGAATTTGAGCCAATATTTCAAGGATTCATCCGACATTGAGGATGATTTTGAAAATTTATGTGACGATGATTCAGATGACGATCTTGACGGTGGTAGAGACAAACGTATAACGTGTAAGGAGTTTGAGAAGGATGAAGAAACGTGATGTAGGTGCATATTATGTGAGTTGTGGGTCCATTCTCATTGGTTCCAATTGGTAAATTGGTTAAAATTCGCCGACTAGATTTCGTTTCCTTCATGATACTTTCGATCCATATAAATAACATCGAAGCAGCTCGATTTGACCTTCAAAATTGGTTCTTTTAAATTGCTGACGGTTATGGGAAATTTGCACATCTCCTCTTGTTCCTGCTTACTAACCATCGATTTCCTCCACGGCACTAGCGCGAGTCTCACGAATGCAAATGTTCTCCTCGATTCATAAACGCGCTGAACTCTTAGTATTTTATAATATTGTTCTATCCAAGTTTTTAGAGATTTATTTTCTAAGACCTTATACAAAATTTGAACTGTTATCGTTACATAAACGTTCGCTTTTATTCTATAAATTTCTTTCACGTCGTAAAATCCATTTTCCTCAGCATAACGCGATTGTTCTGTGAAATAGGTTTTAAACTATCTTTTCTTTTGCAGCAAGCAGATGGTGAAGACGAACTGAAGAAAAGGCAATTAATGGAATTAGCAATTATAAATGGAACGTACAGAGATTCCAGTTCGAAAGCTGCGTCGGTAGTAGGTAAGTATCAAGCGTAATTCTATATCTTTCAGATAGTTTTATGCAGTCACATCTGCATCACGGCTGTAATTATGCAGCACCTTAACCATTAACGGCTACGCACCGGCATTTCATTAGATTGATGTGAGCATATGAGATATCGCAGCGTAGGCGTTAAAGGTTAATGGCTTCTATAGCTTGCAGGCAATTTTCAACCGAAATTTCAGGAATTGATTCCATAGTTTCTCAGTTCAATTCGTCACTTACATACATCATCATTGTGGTCCTCTGTTACTATAAGTGGCGATTAATATCCAAAAAGGATACAAAATTATTCTGATCAATGCCCATTTTTTATTATTTTACATATTTTAAGTAATATGAATAGGAGTATACCATCCTCTGCTGTAAATTCATGTTCAAGCTAAAGCTGTAGACTTTCAAAAGCAATTTTTCCCCCATTCATGGCGCATTAAATGTGCAACATCTAACTCAATTGACTTAGCAAATGTTTATGGAGAATTTTACGCCTCCATTTTAGTTAAAGTTGTTTCCATTACAATTGTTTTATACCATGTATTATCGGTGTTCTGGTTCTACCTTTCGGTGTAGAGATGTATTTGTTTATAGCAGATAGTGCAAAGCTGATATGGGGCCCTGAATGGACTCACCGATACGCAGCCTCTGCTTCCCCTAAGCGACAGTGTGTTTTTGTGTAAGTGTTTTATAGTATGTGTTAAAATTTTTATAACTAGCCGATCCAGTAGGTTGACACACCGATGTATAGTTCGGGGCGGCAAGAACACCAATTTAGCGTTTTTCCATTGTATGTTTTTTTTTGTTTGTGTGGGAACAAACGTCGTGGACAGGTAGCAAAAGATTTTTCTTCCCAATTCATTCCTATTTGATGGTCGAAAAGTTATCGCCACTTATTTAAGTTTCACTGATTCGGCCTTTTGGGCATTTAAATACTGAACATGGAAGCTATTCGCCGTTAACAATGCTGTAATCTTCTAGTCCTACCAGGGTAACCAGGGTAACCAGGGATGTCCAATAATTTCCAAAAATGTGGCGACCATCTTTATTCTTCAGCTCGAATAATCTTTGTTGGCGAAACGATCTGTACCATTTTATGCGGTTTTCTTTTTTGAACCCATGGTTAAATCGTGGGGAATCCAACGGGAGCAAAGCTTACGTATTTCCAAATGCTTGTATATATAATAAGCATTGCCTCTATCTCACTGTAAGCCACATGTTGATCGTCTCCAATTATGTAGCTCACAGAATCAGTTTTTTTTTGGAATAACGACAGGTTGTGGTTGACCTTCACGCAATTCGTCACTGGCGGGCGCACAACCATGACGAAATTCTACAAACCATTTGCAAACAATCTATTCTGACTGTGCTTCGTTACCAAAAGTTGAACGAAGCGATTCTATACATTGTTGTTGAATTAAGCCTTTACCAAAATCGTGAAAAATTATAAATAGTAATCACACATCCTAATAGCGCCAAGTAGTGGTCGTTTGTAAAAACATAAAAGCGGCCCCTCGTATTTACACTTTCAGACATAAAGTAAATTTGCAATTTCCATTTATTTTATTTTATTTAAATGTGGAAATTACTCAAGACCAGACTTCTAGGGCTCTTCGTTTGCTTTCACTAACCCGTTTTGATCTCCTCATTGTCTTACAGTACACTTCTGCAGTGTTGGTTGCAATAAATTATACGACTAGTACTCTCTTCTGTGTCCAAAACGCTATAGCCGAGAACTTTCTATCGCTGAAAAGTTGTTCAAACTCTTTCTATCTTGTTGAGACTGACCACTGTTTGGACTGCTGTTTCATCTCCGAGTTATCCGAGTGAACCCACATTTCATCTCCTGCCGCGATTCTTTCCATAAGTTTCTCTTCTTGCTCGTCCAAACTCGGCAGAAATGTTAAGGTTCCCATTCGTCGGAGTTTTTTGATTCTCGATCAGCATCTTTGGTATCCAGCGAGCACAAAAACTGCGGTAGTAAACCTTTTCATTCTTAATATTGATGAAATACAGTTGATCTTGAAATGTCAACAAACTCGTCGGATAATTTTGAAGTTGTAAATCTACGCTCTATCAGAACCACCGGTCGCCACAAATGTTCTTTCGCTGACCACCTTCATCGTAAACGTCTCTTTGGCCTTTAAATTTTCTACACTATCGTTGCACCACACGGTCACTCTTAGAAGTTAAACCGTACGGTGTACATACTAGCTCTGCGAGTCTAACTGGCCCATGGATGGTGCAACTATTCTTCTCCATGTATTTCTGCCCCTTGCTTTCTGTTTTCATCCCAAAATTTCCAAACTGCTTATATCCCTCTTCACTTCTAAAGTCCACCTCGCCTTCGGTAGTCCTCTCCTCCTTTTCGCCCCTATTGACACAGTCGTAAGTAATTTTGGTATTCTTTCTATATGTGCTCTCCACAGTAATCGTGCTCTTACAATCTCCACTATATTTGTTTCTTTGTACAGTTCCTTCAGCTCGTCATTGGTTCTTCTTAACCGCAAGTCATCAACTTTCTTTCCTCCGTATATTTTTTGTTCTATACTATTCTCTCTCACACCTCCAGCCTTGTTTGTTCGATTGTATTTATTGTCCATGTTTCACAAGCGTTTTACTGTTTACTGTTATCTACATCTGCATCTTTGCTTTCCTCGATACGTATTTACTCCTCAGGGCTCAGGATTCTATTGAGGGCTCCCACACATCTATTCCCTGCCATGATTCTGGACTCTATTTCCCTTGTAAATACCGTTCCCAAATATGTTAATTGACCTACCTCTTCAAAAAAAAAAAACATGTTCTTTCCCACTTTCGACTCTCACCCTTAAGTAATTTCTTTTTTGACATTCTGTGTCCGTCCATGTTTTTCTCTTCGTTTGTATATAAACCTATCTTTATTTACTCCGCCTCTACCCTCTTCATAACATTTTGATATCTTCCTTATTTCTAGCTAAGATGACGACATCGTCGGTGAATGTTATACATTGGTGTCTCCTTTTGTACACGAGGCTTGTTCTATTCACTTTTGCATTTCCAAATACTTTTTCCAGTACAATGTTAAAGAGCACTGATGACAGTGGGTCTCCTTGTCGTATGCCTTCTTCAACTTCAAACTTATTCGATATTTTATTGTTGACTCTCACCATACTCTGCGTATTTTTTAAAGTCATTTTAACCATTCTTATCGATTTATTATTTATTTCTAATTCTTCCATAGTTTCTTCATTCTTTCATAGTTCTTTTCTCTTCATTTTATTGTATGCTTTCTTAAAATCAACGAAGAGTAGCATCGTTTGTCTTTCGTATTCATTCACTTTCTGATTGTATTTCCCTCGTTGTAAAGATGTTGTCCCCGGTCTAAATCCTATATCTAAATTTGATACGCGCCTATTATGTTATCAGTCTCTTTGGTTATTTCATTTTTTATGCGTGTTGCTAATATTTACGATGTACATACGACTCTCGGTTTTCGATGAATTCCAACGGAATTACATCCTTCTGCTTGCAGAAAACGAATAACACTACGTAATTCGCACTTGGTGGTAGTGTCGGTTATAGTGTGGACGTATTGATGGCTGTGTCCAAACTGCAAGAACAAAAACGAAATGGCCGCGATTAAGCTAGAGATAATAGCGGATAAACTATCAGTCATCCCGTACAAGGCTCGGGCCGTGGCGCCCTAATTTGCTGTTTCCAGGTGTTTTCGGAGATTAGGAAAAAAGTAGCCCTCGTATTTATTATTATTGTTATCATTAGTATTATTGTTATAGTGAGTATTATTGTTATTATTACTCTTTTCCTTTTGTTCTAGCTTGTGACGAGGAATGGAGAAGGGTCGCTGCGGCGGCGGCGGCGGACGCATCCCGCCTCCTGAATCCTGCCATACCCGGTTTGGCGACGCCCTTGCGCACGCCGACCGCCCCACTCGGCGCGCCGCTGATTTTATCGCCGCGCATGTCCGTCCCGACGACGGCGGCGTCCATCCTCAACGGTTCGGCGCCTCCCGGCTCGCTCCTGTCAACGGGGATCCCCACGGTCTACTTTACACGCCCTACGGAGCGGAATACACGAATTACGCCGCCCTGGCCGCGACGCCTCTGCTAACTGAATACGCGACGGCGGATCATTCCGGTGGGTTGTTTGCACGTTGACTAGGTTTTTATTATTAGATAGGCTCGTTTACTTCAATATTTTATTATTATTATTATTATTATTCAATGATTATTATCAACACAACGTTATATGGGTACTATATTATTATTATTATCTAAATGTTAAACGATGTTTTCTTTTTGTATAGTAAATATCGATATACATATATATATTTTGAAGTATCTAAAGATGTAGATGTATGTGACGAGTTCAGGAATTGTTGTATATGCTTAAACGCATGATATGTCGCAAGCTTTCAAAAAGCAGCAGCTACAAAACAGTGACTGGCAATGAGAGGAAAATATTGGAATATTTCGTTTGTACCTTTAACGAGATTTGTTGGAAATTCAGCTTCAGATAACAAAAATGTAATCGTTGCGTGTAAACTCAAATGTATATTCGAAATTACTTGGACAGGTATCAAAATAGGCTACAGATCAAACTAAATTTTACGCGTAAAGTAATTTTATTGGTAGCATCCGTAAGTTCCCAAAAAATAATAATAATACGTACTTGCCTATTTGGCAGGGATTGTAACGCTTTTACTATGTGGGAATCGCCTAGATGACCTTTCGAAGCATGCACATTTACTACCGTTGTTTGCGCTTGGCACAGCAAATCCGTTTGAAATTCATGAAAAATCGCAACTTTAAGAGCCAACTTTATATAGGTTACCGTTGCGCAGAATTTACTTTATGACCACTCCTTTTTTTGTACGAGCCTCTTTGTACACGTACAAAGATCGCACAAAATCTTTGTACGAGAGATTTTTACTTTGTACAACATAATAATGGTAACTAAACTATCAAAAAATCTTTGTACAATGTACAAAGACCGTAAAAAATCTTTATCTCGTACAAAAAAAAAATGTTGATAGCACTCAAAATTTCTAACCAGCTTACCACCATAATCACAAGAACATGAGATCTATAAATTGTTAAAATTTTAAATGGAAAAAGAATATTGAACTTCGGCACAGAATCGGGCACCATGGGCTTAAAAATTACTGCTGTAGTGTCGATTTGGATTGCTTTAAAAAAGAACGAATGAAACAGTTTTTAGCCTAATACGTAGTACATATTTCGACCAGTTGGTTGTCATTCTTTCGAAAATATCGTTTTTAAAAATTTTAAATATTTTCCACATTTTATTTATTTTGCAATTACTGAACAATTTTGAAAATTTTTAATTCAGTAAGATGTCTGTAATGTAGTGTTTTAAGTAATAGGCTAGTCAGAACAGCATTCGTCAAATTCGGCCGAATAGTGCACGAGCAACAGTAACATTTTAGTTACTTTTGAATTTGGAGCTTTTGAGTTATTTAAAAAGAAATAGAAATTCCAAAAATTTTGAGATTTTATATTTTAAAATTATAAGGAAATATTTCAAGTTTAGAAAATTTTAAAATCTTGAAGAACATCCATAAACCTTGAATTTCAAAACATTTTGAAAAACGTTAATATACCGTAAATCCTCCCCCTCCTTCCCGCCCAACCTCCCAAAAAGATTGTGGTTCTGTGATCTTAATCCTTAAAAAATATTAGGATATTTAAGAATTTAAAATAAATCGAATTGTACGAGTTTAGGATTTGAGATATTTTCAAATCTGAAGAAATTTGTAATTTTCATAAGTTTTGGGTTGCATTTTCGAAAAATGTTGATATCTCAAAATTTCTAGAAACGTGAAAATTCCATAGGATTTTAAAATTTTATTGGATTTTAAGGTTTCAGGGGATTTTATATTTTTGTTGTTGAAAAACCCTGCAATCCTCACGAATTTTTAAACTTTTCTAAATGCTAAGTCTCCAAAAAATTGTTGTATATATAAAACTTAAAAATGTACGAAAAAGTTTAAAAGGCGTTACTAAACCTTTCTAAATTTTAAGAATGTTGTGATTTTGATTTTTCTTTTTTAAATATTTGTGTTTCAAACATTGAAATTTCCAAATTGTACGAAAGTTCAAGATATTTCAAAATTAACGAATATCGAAAAGCGACACCCTCTCCGCATATAAGAATTAATTTTCGGGTTACCTCCATCACTTCCTTGGGTAAAAAGAAGACATAGTTTCAAATTTACAAATGCTTCATCACGAGAAGTGTACCTATATACATTATATATATAGGATTATGTACAATTGTCGTCAAAAGTAGTCGAACTTTCGAGTTTGACTTCCCAGCTAATTATAAATAATAACAACCTGTAAGTTAGCTGGAAACTACGTTACAATACTCTAAACCAGAAATCCATGCCACAATTCACTAAATCGGAAACCGGTAACATAATTGCTAAATCGGAAATCGAGACTAGAATCTCTAAACTGCAACTAATGAAAAAAACAAATAAAAAATCCGTTACGAGCTATTAAGACCGAGGCGGATAAACAATAACTGATGACATGTCTATAATTCGAAGGAAAAGTAGATTGGGATTTACCTAGACCTTTCAAATTCTTAAAATTATTCAAAATTTGAGCGTTTTTTCAGAATTCTACAATTTTCCGGGAATTTTTTAAATTTAGATTTACGAGAAGTGAAAACCGGAAATTTTTAAAAACTTTTTAAAACTTTAAACGGTGATTGTTCTGTTGTGAATTAGAGAGTAGACCAATGTCCAAAGTCAACCAGCAGATGTTCGATCAAGAAGTTTTACTACTAACTGCAACCGCAAAATTTTGGTGGTTGAAGCATTTAAAAAAATTGAAAGTTTTAGAACTTTATAATCTTGAAATTCGGAAGAATTTAAAATAAATCGAGTTGTAGAAGTTTTGAAGAATTTGAGATACTTTCAAATCTGAAGCAATTAATTGTGATAAGTTTTCGTTGGATTTTCGAAAAATGTTGATATCTCGAGGTTTCTAGAAACGTGTGGAAATTCCACAGGATTTTAAAATTTTGTTGGATTGTGAGGTTTCAGGAGATTCTGTAATTTCGAAATATTTTGAAATTTAGGAAAAGTCGAAAGAAAATTGATAAACCAGGAAATTACAAATTAATACAATGAAGATATAAAAGACGATAACATAATTCGTCCAGAAAATTAGATATTAATGTGTCAAGTTATAAAATACGCTAACCGATAAATATTCCAATATTTTCTCCAGTCGTGCACTACAAATTATAATCTTTATTATTATTATTATATTATTACTATTATTATTATAATTTCTAGGTATATACGTTACATGTATAATTTTTAGTCAGTGTTTTTGTTACAACTGTGATAATTTTCAAACCACAAACGTAAGTTTATAAAGGATTTTTTCTTATTTATGCACGTTACGGTGGTTTAAAAAAGGAAAAGTAAACGGAAGGAAATAAAAATATTTCAAGTATGGAAATTAAGAACTATACCAGTTGAACCAAATAAGCTTTTACTAAATAACAACACCCGTGTGTTTGAAGGCAAAATTATAAAATAGAGAAAATTGCTTTGAATAGGAAAAGGGGTACGTTTACAAATACCCCCGTATTAAAATTGTGTTTCTGGTAAAAAATATTTCGGTTTCTTTCTTTTTTTTGTTTTTGATGTGAAGTAAAAGTTGTTATTCTACAAAATATTACCTCTGGTCAGCAATAGTCATTTTTGCTTTGTAGATTTCCATATTATAATAAATATTATAAATATTAATATATGCATATATTTTACATCACATTTTTTGTATATAATATATATATACTTTTTTAATTTTTATATGAAAGATGTTTTTTAAAAAGAAAAGGCTAGATTTTATTATGTATATTATTATTATTATTATTACTGCTATTATGATTATTAATTCTTATTATTACTATATAAGTTATAGATTAGAGTTTTACGAGAAAAGATGCATTTATACAATTTTATGTTACCTCAATTGTTTATTTTATTGTATTATCTTTTATTTGTTCAACACGATTACTTACTGTTTTTTACAAATGCATACATACGTACGTACTATTTTCACAAAGTCTATTAGATGTTATTCTAGTGCAATAGGTTGTTTTCTAAAAAGGAAAATAGGTTTTTATTGTATCCTCTTCCAGTGAAAGATAGTTTCAGAGCATAAACTCGATAGAGAAATACGTATTTTTTAGTAGTATTTATACCCCATGTTTGCTTCTCTTTGTTCAGCTGAAATATTATGATATATGTATAGATATTAGGTTTTTATATTTTATTATGTAGAACTCGTATATTCTAGGTGCTAAGTGAACTATTTAATATTATAGATGTTGTTAGGAAAAAGCGATGATACTTGTATTTCGACCTGAAACTTTTTAATAATTCCCTAATTACTTAATTAAAACGAAAATATGTACCTGAAAATTTGACGTAGTTACTAAAATGTAACAAGACAAAAGTTTTAAAAGAAGTCAAGCTGTGATTGCGATGCAGTTATTTCCAATTTCACACATACACTCCGTTCTACGAGAGCGTTAGCTGAAAACCTAATTTACTTACTATCCAACGATACAATCTTTGCGAGAAACCGTCGTTTCGCTCTTGTAAAGCGGAGTATATATACATACGAGGGCTATTTATTTTTCAACGATCAGTGAGACGTGAAATGAAGGAACGAGTAAATATCAAAAATATTTCATTAACAATAAATAACTTCCTCTACTACCTACTTTTCAACGTATGTAATAACTTTTCTATGATCTCTTCATAAAAAGTTGCCCGTTTTTCACAGCGATTTGCAGGTCCTCATTCATGCATGCTAAGGCGTTGTTGTCCCTCGAACACCTCCATTGCAGGGTAGAGATGAGAAGCATTCGGGGCCAGGCTGTAGGGAGGATAATCAAACACCTCTCCTTCTGAATTTTTTGAAGAAATTTTTCGTTGCTAAGACAACATGTGGACAGGAGCATTGTCGTGAAACAAGATAATGCCTGAAGACAGCATGGTCCTCCATTTGATTTAAATAACCCCCTTCATCTTCTCAGTGACTCACAATGAGTTTTTGCATGCTGTACGGTTACTGCTTGAACTTCTGTTTTGTTTCCGGATTGTCAAAGCAAGCCCACGTTTCATATCCTGTCACAATTTTCCCGGAAACGTTCTAATCGTTGCTTGTTGTAACAAAAACGTTGACAATAAATCCATTCACCAACCCGTGTGGTTCCCGATCTGGTGGAAATTTCAGTCATTGTATTGTCAACCGTTGACTTTCCAATTTCCAGAACTTCAAGGGCTAATACTCCTGGTCCAGAAACAATGTAACCATGAGCTTTTTGTTGCTAAAACTTTACTTACACTTTTTTAGGTTCTTTGGGGACTGGGTGTGCATCCATTGTTTGGATTACTGTCTCCGAATTCGCAAAGCGAACCCACGCTTCATATTCTGTCACGATTTTCCCCCAAAAGTTCAACTCGTTGCTCGTTGTAACAAAAACGTCGACACTCAACCTATTTACCAGCACTTGTGGTTCCTGGTTCGCAGTGCTCCGTCAGTAAAATTTTCAGTCACTGTATTGTCAACCGTTTTCCTTTAAATGTCAGGAAACTTGATAACCAATACTCCTTTCTTGTACAGAGGCACTGTAAACATGAACTTTTTTATTGCTCAAACTTTGATTTAAACTTTTTTCAGGTTCTCTGGGGACTGGATATGCATACACTCTTTGAACATTTCACATTTCGTTTCCTGTCACGATTTTCCCCATAAATTATTTGCTCGCTGTAGCGTGATGGAAACCCCAAAGTTGAACCCATTTGACGAGCCTGGTGATTCCCTTTGATGCCGAATGCTTACAAATTTTTGGTACTACATTTATTCGAACAAAATATTATAAATAGTTCAACTTGAAATGGAAACTCAACGGATAATTCTGAAATTGTAAACCTACCGCTTTCCCGAACTACTTGGTCTGCGAGCACCTCAAAATTTTCTTCTTTTATCACCTTCGTCACGAACGTCTGTTCGTCCTTCTTTGAATTTTCTGTACCATTCTCTCACCATACCGTCTCCCATAGGGTTTGGACTGTACAGATGGCCCATTCTTCAATAAAAGGCTTTACACCCTTCTGCTTGCAGAAAACGAATAACGTAATTCCCGCTTGGCGATAGTCGATTATAGCAGACACGCTGATGCGCTGTCAGCCAAACTATAACTGACGAAATGGGCGCAATGTAAACCGGAGGTAATTGTAGATCAAGTGTCAATCACACAGTTTAGTAAACCTCCGCCTTTTGTGCCCTAATTTGAAAAATAAATACTCCTCGTATCATCTTTACGTAAGTAACATTTTAATCCCGACTCCTTTGCTGTTTCTCTCTATATCGAAATACAAGTACACCTATATATCTGCACGTTTCGTTTTTAAGCAAAGAAGACACTAGGTGTCGTATTTTTATCCTTATTTAAAGAAAAAAATCTTAGAAAATCGAAAAATATCTTTTCCATTCTAAATGGGAGACTGCTTGGTTTAAAAGATCTGTTTTTTCTTTTTGTCTAAATTGATATTTGTGTAGGTGCAGCGATGGCTGCAAAGCAGCGCAGGAATTGGGGTCCGATAAGGGAGCACCCCTACCAAAGGGCTGGCGCTCTGTCTTAAAAAGAATAAGGTTAGTTTCTCGTCTTTTTGATTTTTTTTTGTTAATTTTTCTATGCTCGTCCGGTGAAAAAAAAGTAGGAACAAAAGGTCGATTTCTGATATGGTGAGAGTTTGAAACGTATTGGCATATAAAAGAAAAATAGTATTCGAGATGATGATATTAGATTACTTTATAACTCACAGTAGCTAACGTTTAAGTCGCATTTTTGCGTAATTTTAAAGTATTTCGACAACCAGTGATTTTGGTGCTGATAACGTATAGATCTCTAGGTAAAGCTTTAATTTTGCCCCCTCCCCCCGCGTTTCTTATTTATTTAAATAATCTGACGACGTAATAGAAGTATATATGTTTTATATGCCAGTATTTTACCGCTGACTTTCCACCATAACCTTCCCCCTACGTAAAACAGAATATTTTAGCAGTTCAGTATTGTACGCGGAGTAAAGGAACAAATAATAGTTGAAGCGGGTTGTGACGAATATTTTAATTATTATTATTCTAGCTCTCTCTAATTTATACGTTTCTTCCATTTTCTTAATTTTTCTTTTGTTTTGGGATTCGATTTTTTTAAAGAAAAGGTAAAGAAGGATATTAAATTAACAGAAGAAATCTTCACATCAAAGGAAATCATGTAGCACCATTTAGCAGTGAATTTTTACGGCCATTTTAAAGTTACCTAAATGAAAGGTGCTTTGTTGTGCACTTGAAGGTTGCTTCGCTATTTCGTTCAACTTGAAACTTACTTTCCTCCTTGATTTTTCTCCCTCTGCAAACAAAATTTCGCCAGGGCAAAATCACCAAAAACAGAATTAAAGGAAACAACCGATTTGCCTCGAATCTCATCAAACATTCAACCATTCCTTGATTGCGATTTGAATTCCATAGAGGAACCAGTAAGAAAGACATACTTTCCCTATTTTTGTAATTTCTCTTCCGAAACAAAATTCAGGCTTTGGATAACAAAAATGGAATGCTAACGAATCTTTTCTGTCTTGTGGTGCGAGTTCTCTAAAGTAACCACCAAGAAATTGGATTTCTTCCATTTACTTTATCCTTCGTTTTAATTTTTCTTCAACTTGAAACTTGTTGATTGCGATTTGAAATCCATAAAGGAACTACTTTCCCTATTTTTGTAATTTCTGTTCTGAAACAAAATTCGGGCTTTGGAAAATAGAAAAGGAATGCCACCGAATTTCTTCTGTTTTGTTGTGCAAATTCTCCTCTAAAATAACAAGCAAGAAATTGAATTTCTCTCATTTGAAGTATCTTCCGACTTTAAAGTTATCTTTTCCTTAAGCAACTCCTCCTTCAAAGAAAATTTCGTCAGAGAAAAACGACAAAAGTGAGAATTAAACAAAATTGAAAATGTTAGATGCCAACTTAAGATATTTTATAGCTGTAATTGGAAACCGACCCTGCCTATCTCAAATTTGGAGGTATTTTTGCTTTAGGTTCTAGGAGGAGTTTGTATGTCAACCGTTTATTGATGCTTCCCGCATGGGAAACTGAAAAGTTCCAAAATTCAGTCCTTTGGTTTCAACTTTCGTCCAGAATTTAGGTTTCTCTTTGGTTTTAATAAGAAATCGAATCGTTTGATTCTAATTCCCGTTCAAAGTTTTGCATTGTTTCTTGGCTATGACTTACAAGTGCTTACAGAAATAACAAAAAAATCAACACTTTCGGAGCAAAGAACTCCAGAATCTTAAGATCAGTTTTTATTGAAATTTTGAATAAGTTTCCAGTCGATTTAGGAAATCGATAATTTCGATACCAGTTATTTTCGTAAGTAACACCTCGTCATAGTAGAAATCAAAGCTGTTCAGAAAATTGAGGGTTTTAGTTCTTGCTCCTGTCCCGAGTTTAGGTTTGTCGTTTTTCCTCAAATTGGGAATCGAAACGTGGTTCTAATTTCTATGCAAATTTGAAGTGCTTTCTTTCGATAGTTTTCACGATTTCTTCTTCCAAAATTACTAAAAACCAAAACTTTTGGATTCCTTATCGAATATTCTAAAAAAATTCGAGTCAGCTTAGAAGATGGTAAATTGTGGCGTTCACTTCCGTATAAGTTTCAGATATAACTTTTTTTACTTTTTCTTATTTTCCCAATTTTTAGTAAAGTTCATGGCACTCTGCCACCTTCATTTTCTGGATAGTTCTCTAATATCAAATTTGCGAAAAGAAGATTTCCAACTACAACTACAACTAGAGAAGAAGATATTTTATAATTCATATAACTTCACAATTGTCAATGGGAAAAATAAAATTCATTGCGGGAGACTGATTGGGATTGACTGGAATGAAAAAGCTAGAACAATGTGTCTTCTTCTTCCTCTTCCTCTTTTTTGGTACCATTTCCTTTCGTGGAAAGTGTCGAAGACGTTGCTAAACTGGTTTCCATCTTCTACAGCTCTAGCAAGTGATACCTATTCAATGTCATTGTGGCCCCTTCGGAAATGATAGAAGCCAGATGGGATGGGCACGGAATGAAGATTTGGATTAAAACATGTTTTCTCTCTGAGACAATCAAATCTGGCGTGAACCTCGTTGCAGAAGTAGATCTGTGTCTTACCGGGGTATCGTAGGAGAAAGTATCAATCCGAATTTAAGCTTTTATCTGTATACTCAATATATTGATATCCTTCTTTCCTTTTTCAAAAAAAAGTCAGAATAATCTCGTTTCTTTTAATTTTAATTTCTTTCCTATCGTATTGTTGATGGTGCTACCTTCTCCTCGTTTTTTTTTTTATTTCGTCTTTATTTAGAACGAATAAGGCATTTTCTACAAAATAGATTACATTGTAATTTTACCTACCGTATTGTCGAATTGTCCTGTGTTCGAGAAATCCCCGGTATTTTTCTTTTTGCTTTCTCGAAGCAAAAAGAAAAATTATCTTTTCTAAGCAGAACGAAAAATATCCGACAACTTTGACAATACCATCGGCCATGATGTTGTGTTTCGTTTTAATTTGTATCGAAGTATATAATTGGTAGTTTTATACATAAATATACATAGCATATTATATAGCTATAATGATATATTTTTTGTATTTTGTTGACTTGCGCCAATGTGGAAGAAAAATATATTTATAAAAAAAAACTGTTCTGCTCTTTTTACCACCGGATATTCCCTCATAGCGTACGAAGTATTATAAGTTATTGACACATACGAGTAATTGCAATTTAATTACGACTAGCATATATTAATAATAATACTATTTATTAACAATATACGAGAGGGCGGCAAAATTCTTTTTGAACAATTTATAGAGTCTATACCATCTTTTTTTTTCTCAGCTATTTCAAGGTTAATACAGTAAGAAAATTCCTACAAATTGTTCGAAGAAGAAATCTTGCGCGCCTGTATATATCATATATATATACAGTACACTTTTTTATAATATTACGATACTAATTCCACTTGGCCAAGTTCACTAATTTTATTCGATTAACGAATGACCCTTGTTCTCATAGCACTATATTAAAATGTATGTATAACCAACACGATTAACAATTAACACTTACTATATATTTTTTGTACAGATTAATTAATATGCCTATACACACTATCGTATTCAGCGAATGCTGCTGCAAAAATTAATCGAAAAATGTTCCTGTTGTTTCCTACTAGTTTCGGATTTTTGATCCTCTATACTTTTAAAACAAAAATACCCAAATTCAAAATAACGCGTGGTATGTGGGATTGAGTCTAATATTTCTTGTTTTATAAGAACTAAAGATAAGTTTGTATCAATTGTTGAAAATAGCAGATATTCAAGTAACACCAACTTATACTGAGTTCACTTTAAGAATGCAGTAGGTGGGGCTCTAAACCGAGGAATTATCAAAATAGGGTAAACCCTTCGGATAAGTAAGGTTATATTACACTCAACGACAGATTCAAAAATTTTGTAGCCCTATCTATTCTCACACTCCATTCTTGACGTAAACGAAATATAGAGGAATTTGAAAAAACTAAAATATGACGTTTTTTTTCATTTCTTTTGAAGTTATAATTTCATTCTTGATACAAACCCAAAATGTTAAATGTTTAATTAGTTCCGATTTTGATGATTGTTATTTTTGTTAACAACATGGTTTTGATTATTTAAAAGGCTAACTTCGCTTTTTGTCTTTTTAAAATCATATCCGATGTGAACCAACTTATCTTTCAAGTAAAAGAACCAAGTTTGTACTGTTTGAATTTTTTTTATTCCTACGTCCAAAATCATAATTTTATGTTTTTAGTACTAATATCGAAATCGAATCGTAACATTTTTGTTAAATTTTTGCAGCATTCAAACGATTTTCTTCTATATAATCATCCACTTTCCTACGCATATACAGTCTGGTGCACTCTTTACTTTTTAACCATAGAGATGAAATTTCATATTCATACGTTCGGGCATAATTACTTGTAATTGTACAATTACTGCCATTTTAAACCTGACCATAAAGCAGTATTTTCAGTACTCTGCAATCATTTAAGGTGGTGAAATTTTGTTTTGTTATGCTGTCAGAGATGAATGGATTATATAGGCTTAAAAACTTGTTAGAAAATTAACATTATTACAGTAAAATTTTAAAATTTTGAGGAAACTCCAATATATTGTGTTTAACTACAATTTAATTCCATCAAACATAGTTGCCAATAGTCCGTACAAAAGTTTGAAGACAATGACATGAAAGTTCATTGCAAAATGAGGGGTTGAGTAAAACTTGGCAATGTTCAGGTTTTAAATTTAAAGTGAGTTGGTTTCATATATTTACTTGCTATTATTCTACTTTAGTAGGTGTTTAGTATAATGGGCAAAGTATTAAGTCTAACATTGCCCAGACCCTGGCATTCAGAGGGGGCATTTGTCAAGTCTGTTGTTACCGTTCACTTTGCTTTTCGAGTGCAAGTGCTTTTGGCAAATAATGAAAATGGGAGTGATGAGGCACATTTCCATCTGAAACGGGTGATTAATATACAAAATGTATGGTGTTGGTCCTCTGATAATCCCCATAACATTCACGAAAAACCTCTACAGTCAGAGCGTGTTACTGTTTGGTGCTCCATTCGGCAACATTGGTTCCCTGATTGAGAGAATTTAAGGAGGCAATCAGGGAAGAAGTGGCTACAATCAATGGTGAAATGATAACTCGGGTGATGATCAATTTACTGCGAAGGCTGAAAAACTGCATTCAGGAGGATGAGCACCAGCCAGCCGACATTATCTTTCACAGGTCATATTCAACAAACAATTTTGTGTATGAAAATACAATTTTCTGTAAAAACTACCTGTGTACCGATCATTTAAAAAACGCCAGGTTCTCGTCGGTCACCGTGTATTTGCTTTAACAGCTTCTTAGCTGTTCGACATGGTATATACTTTTCCACTCTCATCGCTTCTCTGTTTCATGATTGTTTTCTCTCCCCTTTGTTAATTAAAAAATCGTTTACACTTACACTTCCTCTCCTTTTCTAAGAAATCCACGCCTTTATCGTACAATCGGGTGTTTATTCTTTCTTAGCAAAGATAACGAGTGCGTCTTTGCAGTCTGCAAAAGTTAATATTAATACTGGACACTCTTGCTTTCAGGCAGTTTTCAAAATTACGTGTTTTATCCAAGAAAACTTTACCGGTTTCGTAATTTACAGGCCGATTTCAATCCAGAAAAAGACGATCAACCCAAACATAATTTGGTGTCTGGGATAGTTCCACATTTGCTTCTATAATCCAAGAACGTCCTAAATCGGATAGAAAATGCTGCATCCTCCTGGTTAGCTCTCTCTCGAATTCGCTTTTGAACGGTCATTTGAATTTGCAAATTTGTTTCGTTCTCTACACTTAACGATACTAAAAAGGTAAGCGACGAAGAGGATAAGAAGAAATGTTTTTGTTCGGAAGTAAATTGGAGATTTCCCGATCTATTATGGTAAAGTCTCGATAATGTAGCCAGTACAATTGCTAGATCCGGAGAAAAGTATTGCACTGCTACTATCTTGTATTTACACGTAGCTTTATAGATCTATAGATGTAGAAATGCCGTTTGCACAATGTCATAGAGAGTATCGTCTTTCTTGCTCTTTTGCGGTGAAATATCTTCAACTACGTCGAAGATCTTGCTCATCTCTTCCCAATTATTACTATTTTATTATTATGTCGTGAAGGTATATACATAGGTAATAAGTGATATTGGCGAGATGGTCACAGTGACTTCTTGTTGTGGTCGTCATACGAGAACCTCAATGTTGGCATGGATATCTCAGCATATTTGAGGATCAATACCTGCTAATTCGCGTCGTATGTTGTCCTTTAACTCTAGGATGGTACTTAGTTAGCGTAGACAAGTGACTTCAGATAACCCCGGAGCGAAAAGACTAAAGGTGTTAGAGGTGTTAGATCGCATGGTCTTGGTAGTCAGTTCACACCCGGGAAATTTTTGCAGGCGAAAGATTGATCGTTTCACCACTTGCGTGGGTCTTTGTGTCGCCTTATTGAAAGAACAATATCATCAAAGCTGGACCACAAAAAATCAGTAATCATCACCCTCTTCATGGACGGTTGAAGCTTGGGCGTCATTGTCCTCGAGAAAATATTGATAGATGTTACCTTCAAACTCTCAATTCGCCACAAATGATGTTTTCTTTGCGGGTTTAGTGGAGTCCCGAGGTACACTTGTGGATTTCTTTTTCTGTCCATAAACGATAGTTTTATTTATTGACATAGCCATTCAGGTAAATATGTGCTTCGTCGCTAAAAATGATTTTTTGGCCAGAACGAAGGTTGCCTTCGAAATGTTCTAAACCCAAATCTTCAAACGGATGGTAGCTGCGATGTTCATCCGGTTTCAGCTATTAAAGTTATCAGAATTATTTGATTTTACAGGAGTGTAGGCCCAAGTCTCTACGTAATATTTTCTAGGCTGAAGTGGTTGAGATGGTTGAAGGATTTGGATTTTCACGTAATGTTTTCATGTGACCATGCGTTAGGACGTTGCACAGGCGTTGCTTGGTGGGACACCTATTGACTCAAAATTTTGGAACGAAGCGGCGAATTTAACGTGCGTTTGGGCGATTGTGCAGGCCGTAACTTTCACGTGGTGCGCGTTGGGTGAGAACTACAAAACACGAATTTTCATAATATCTCTGAAGGACTTCGATGCCTTCTTATGTTGTGCACTTTTCCAAGATGAATTGTCAAATATTACTGATGTTAAAAAAGTCGTAGAATTGACGGGGAGTCGAACATTCCTATTGAAAAACACTGTATCGTAAGTCTAAAGTATCGGTAACGGGGATAATTCTTTTGTCCATGGCTCTCTGTTAGTTGCGCTTCGGCTGTCTACAATCGCTACAAGAAATTCGAAAGATGCACAACAGGTATGTTACAATCGTTTTCACGGACTTTGCTTTCATTACAAAAATTACAAAACCTGACTCGTACCAAACGCTTCCCCATAACATTAGTAAACTCCTCGCCATACAATTGCATAATTATTAAATCCGGTGACATGTTTCGCTAGCGACGACGCTAGCATCTTCAAACCGTACCTTACCCGAACATTTCTTTATGGTTATCATAAGTGCACCAGTCTGTATAATGTAAATTCGTTTGTATGTAATATATTTAAAAACGCACCCTCTTCTACTCGATTGTATCAGCTAAACCACACACACACACGAATTTTGTTTTTTTTTCCGGACCGCCATTTTAATATACATGCTATTAGAACATGTCTCATTCCTTCGACAATGCTATGATTCACAATTTAGTAATATTTTCCACACACGTAATAATATTTATCATTAATTATTAATTAATCTTTTATGTGTTTGGATGGTAACCGACTGTTTTCGAATGAATATTTCAATGCTGTTGCATTTAAAAACAAATAAAAAAGATTCATGGATTTATAACGAATGTAGAGGTTTTTAACACTTTCCCGAAAAAGGAGAAAATTATTTTTGATGATCATGGTTTTTAGATCTTGGAAATTATTAACTCTAAACAACACTGGAATATTTGCAATTTGGAAAGAGGCAGTAATTAATAATAATCGATTAATTATTATTAGTGTTTTTTTTTGATATAATATTATCTAATAATAATTTTGCTCGCGGACCAAGCTATAAAACGGATTACTAACAAACTGTTTTCTTTTCTTTTCTTGTTAACCCCCGATTGCCCGCGGCCTGTAGGCTTGAGTGCTAACCCAGAGTCACCTGTACGCGCGACTCCACTAACTAAGGACACCGGATCAATCCACCTGCGGTAGCGGTACGTCTAATAACACACATCACTAACCAACCACCTCCCAGCACCACCACCCCCTACTATAAACTAAAAGGACCACTCTTCATCTTGGTACATACACACGTAATTTTATAATAAGATGTACGTTGATTTTTTTAACTTTATTAATAATCTTTAATGATAATTAATTAATAACGAGACAACTCTTCGTACACTGGTTAACAATCGGAACTAACCGGTTTATTTCGATGATTTAATCTTTTTTTTCTGTGTATCGAGCGCATTTTCAGTTCTCCAGTTTTTGTAAGTTTCTTTTATATAGTCTTAACAGCTATGTAAGTAAATAATTTTTTATTTTTTTAATAAGGTATTGTTATGTATTGTCTTCGATTGTTTCCAGTGTACGAGGTATGTACAGAATTCTTAAAAAAATAGTAAGTTTGAGAAATACGCTCTTGCATATGTAATATGCGTTTTGGCTTATAATTTATAATCGAGAGTAAAGTTTGTACGGGGTGCGTTGTAAAATAAAAGTAAAATTATTTGTTAGGTGCCCCCGCACAAATTTTCACCCGTGCGGTTTTAAAATTACTAATCTTTTAATACGAAAGTACAAAGTATTTGATAAAAGTGCCAATATTGTAAAAAAAAAAAAGAAAAATAGAATCAAAACGAAATGAATAATGTGCCTTCGATAAGGAATGATGCGGCTTACCCAAGAAGTTATTCGTTTATAATGTTCGTATATTTTGATAGTTGCGTGTGTGGGTAAAATTCCACGCAATTTATTCGACAACTCGAACATATCGAAACGTATTTCTTCAACCCAAGTGCCCACCTCGCTTTTTCTTGGAAAGTTCCTTGTTAAAACAAACCCAAACATAAATCAAATTTTTCGCGTAAAATTATAAACGAATAACTTACGGAAAATCGAGAAGCAATAAACTATCATATATAAGGTAGGTACACTTTTTATATATTCTATATTATACTATATACTACCCATGTAATTATTGTAATATTAATTATTAAATGGTGACTTAATTCTCCTTGAATCCCGTAGTGCTATTACTTAAGATCTGTCTTTTTTTTTAATGTATGATATTATTAATTTAGTAATTACGCAAAAGTAAGCAATTCGAATCAAAAGCAATCAATCAAAGAAACATGTGTAAGATAGGGCATTTTGCTACGTTAGACATTATACAAATGACTCCTCAAATTGTCACTATATTTTTGATAAAATTATACACAAACCAAAAGAACGGAGAAAATCGATAAATCATTACATATATATTTCATAGAGAAAAATTTTCGTACCCTAATGTGTAAAATAGAACGAAATCGTATTGATGTAATTCACAAATAAGAAACAGTTCTACAGCAGAAATCAATTTAACGGGGGAAAAGGGAATGATCTGATGGCTCTCCAGTTCTGCCTTTAAAACAACTACTTCCCGGTCAAAAACACTACCAGCTATTCAATTATACAAAGAGAGCAAATTAAATTGAACCAAAAAAAAATTGAGTTGAGAAGACAGATGAATATTTAATGCGTTCTTGGGAAACCTCCGGCCAATTTCCACAATTACCCGAGTCTTCCTTAATGCAAGTTAGTTCAATCAGTAAATTTATCAGAACTGGCGGTAATGAAGCCACTGTGTTACTTCCATCATTTTAATATTTACACGTTAAATTGATCCTCTTGTCATTATTGTGTAAAAAATGTTTTAAATTCTGGACTTTTGGATTAAATTACAAAGCATAATCAACGACGCACAAAATTACATTTTTTTGACATTTCGTAATTCACGACAATACTCGCTTAAATTCACAACAAACATTCAACAAATGTGAAGAAAGGTTACATCGCCAATATCTCCAATTTCGATCATTCTTTCATCTATCTCGAAATTAATTTGTTTTTATCTCGAATGAAAAGACACTCTTTACACATTTTTTACCTTTGATATTATTATTATTATTATTACTATTTTTATTATTTTTTGTGACGATTTGTAACTGAATCTATTTATAAGTAACGCGATAAAAATCAATCTCTTTTTAATCGATCAGATCTGGTTCGTTTTCCGTCCAATCGAATGTAACGTTTAGCCATGTGCGGGATCTGTTTTGTCTTCAACGTTCAGTAAGTACCTGGAAACTCTAATCTCTTGTACTTACAAAAAAAAACGAAACGTAAGCGTAACCCTTAAGAAATATAGAGGGCCGTACAGGTGCCACACGATCAAAGTAATTTTTAATACTAAAAGAAGAATACTCACGTTGATTGCTGCAGAGTGTATCTAATTATTAAAATATATATATATATATATATATAAATAGATATATAACTAATAAATAGATAGGTGTTCCATGTGTGTTAGTGGGTGTTTTCAATATTTATAATGTGCAATTTCGATTAGGAAAAAATTAAATATCGGTGCTTTGTTTATGTTTTCATGCTTTGTTCTTTTTATCTCAATTAATTTATTATTTGGGAATGTCAGGTACACCAATTTTGTTCCCACTTATTAGGAGCGCTAATTATTTTTAACTCCCAGTAACTCTCAGTAGAGCACGCAATGGAAAAACGAATGAATTTCAATTTCTGGTTATCGACAATAGAGTAGAGTCTCGTTTAACCAATCTCCACTTATCCAACGTCGTTAGAGAAATAAAAACACAACCCGCATAAATCAACGGAGCAAAAAGTATGCCGCTTGTCGCACGTCTATGACTTATGTGTCGGTCACGTTACAGTGTGTTGTTTTTTGTTCTGTTGATTTGTTGTAAATCGTAATGTTTAGGACCTTAATTTGTAACATTATCAATGTTTTCTATTCCTCTCTATTATCCGACATTCCTTCGGTCCGTTTATGTCGGTTAAGCGGGATTCTACTGTACTACTAGCTACTCTTCAACGTAATCGCTATGAAGATTAAGTCACTTGTCGTACGGCCTAACTAATTTCTCAATGCCTTCCTCATGAAATGCTGCCGCCTGCATGCGTATGTCAAGTCAGCGTTTCACAGCAATTGCGACTTCTCATCCAGAAGTGCTATCCATCCAATCACTTCATTGTGGCGAAAAGAGGAACATATTTTTAGTTACCAATTTCTACATTCTAAATTCCGTTTCGTTAAATAGCAATCACTATATATATTTCTTCATTTCAATCAACGTTTATTTCCTCTTTCGTCCCTTTAACCGCCGTGATTTATTATCGCTTAATACCACGAATAGACAACGGTATTTCGGTCCTGGTGAATGTCAGATAAGGACACAAATGTGCAAAGGATATGACCACAGCTGACAGGGAAAACTTTGTATATGGACAAAACCTTCGAACACACGTAAGAATTGTAACTATAATCCTTGAAAAAGCATTTCCCTTGTGGTGATAACGTGTAGTCGAAGACGCCATTACTGACTCCCCTTTCTTTTGAATAGCCCGTTTTAATCTCGATATCTCACAATACCCTTCCATGCTGTGGATGGTTGTAGCTACTAGCCCCGTGAATTCGACGCCTAACACCTCCTTCTGGTCACAAAACATTGCAATAAGTTAAACCAAAAAATACGGGCGAGATGAGTGACGGCAAAAGCGAGAGTAGGGATGAAAGTTGTCCTCGTAGCTAGTGTTGCCATTGGCCGGGGCGTAAGGGAAAGGTGCATAACCGAAGTACTCAGAGTCCTCTTGTTTTATTTGGTTGTATCAATCAATATAATTTTTTTCTTGTTATTTGCTTAATTTTCGTTTCAATAGTTGATTGTCGTTTTGTTCAATTTATGAAGTTCAAGTTCGAAGTTTCACTTCTGCCGTGTGTTCCGTAACACATCCCAATTATACCTTTTTTGTTTTTGAATATTCTCTAGTACTATTAGACGCTGCCTATAACTTCCGGTTCTTTTATGTTTTTTCAAATTTCATATTCAAATCAAATTCTACCATTACTTGTGTAGCAATTCATGTTTTTTTTTTTATTACAATTTCATATCGACTCGTTTTGATAAATTTCAATCCACCTAGGCACACACTAACACACACACACACGCGTTGGAACCGCCGAATTAATTCGATGTGCAATAACAAACACTCTGTCCATTAATTAATTAATTAAGTCATTCTCGTATGTAGTTCTTATTATTTTTTTTTTTTTTTTTGAAAGCGAAATGCGAAAAATAACGTGCAATTTTTACCCTATATGTGTATTATAATAAATACCTATAGATATACATATATATCAAAAGAAGAAAAAGATTGATGATGATATATTAATTATATTAATTGACGTTGAAGTTTTAAAGTTTTGTTTTGTTTTTTTTTGCATTTGATAAAAATGAATAGATGTACTTTAACATACGTTTCTTTTTAAACTACTATTATTAAATGTACTTATAAGGATGTTAACTTTAGCATTGAACAGCGTAGAAAGAGATGTATTCTATTAAGTGTTTGTTATCCTTTCCTATTTTCATCTTCTCCGATTTTCCGAACTTTCATCGGGGAAATCTTCGATTACCACGGTTATTTCCCGATGGAAATTCTCGTATAATAATATTTTGACGTGTTAATTGTGCTAATTACATTTTCTCCTCCTTCTTCTTTTTTAATTAACGATAAGGCATTATAAAATATCTACTATCCAATTAATATTAATTACATTATTAACTGTTTTACTATTTTGGTAGCTTTCGTGAAGATTTGTATGTTTAATTTATAATTAATTGTGTGTCATATTAATTATACATGCATATTATATATTAGCTATTTATGTTATAACAATACGGTAATTCTATTAAACTAGTTAATACGCTAATTGACAGAGAGACGTGGCGCAAGATACGTATTAATTTTTAAAAATAAAGAAAATACACGAAAGGAGAGATTATTACTATTATTATGATGATGGTATGTATTAATTTTAAGTTGTGTGTAATAATAAAAAAATTAACAAAATCCACTCACGTCGTTTCTTATTACTTTTCTTATTTGTTCCTAATCTCGTCTAACTTTACAATAAGTGATAACACCATAAGTTGATTTAATTTTTTTAAAACTATGAATATGATGCTAACAACGGGATAGATATGCGAAAACACGGACCTCTTTAACACGAAATAAAATACAAATTTTGATTTGTTCTAAACTCCCTTAACACCACGTAATCGATTGTAGATTTCACCAGCTTGACTTGGACATTTAATAAATTTAAAATAAATGATTTGTCATTTTATATTTTTTACAGGTCTCACCACAATATTCTTATCCTTTCGTTACATTCCAACATCTATAAGATCTCAGGTTTCTTTTTTATGAACATTCGTCTTGATATTGTACTATTGAATATTAATATAAAATAAACGGAACCCACACTGAGAGGTAATATGTCAATTTTTGAGATGGAACTCTGAAACGGGTTCCTACCCTTATGAAATAGATACCTTTATAACAGAAAATAACAATTTGATAATACACTCAGCGACGAAATTAACGCATTTCTTTGAACCGCACCACAGAACTAGTAACCCTTGACAAGTCCCCTGTAAATGTTTTAAGCTCTGGAAGGAAGATCTTGATAGCTTAGAACAGGGTTTCTAAAACTGTGGCGCGTCCCCTTTAGTAGGGGGTAGGGGAGGCACAAGCTCTCAAATGGGGGCTGCAGCTGATTAAATTTAAAAAAACAATGCAAGTTAGTATATTGAAACTAATACAAAACATCTTAACTTAATGTTTAGTGTATTATTCGCTTTTTCAAGAGATAGCCTATAGCATATGGTAGTCCCAGAAGTACCCGACCTAACAAACAAGGCACAACGGAGCGAGGAGCTTCTCTAATTTGTAATTCTCTAAGAAGGGTTATTAAAACGCAGCACACGAGGAAATGTGCGCGTCAAGTTAACGCCCCACCACAAGATTATACAGATGTTCCAATCGTGTCAGAACCGCTGATCTTCTTGGCTCCAATTTTGTCTTTTGCTTATTGTCGCGCATTACTCACGTTTTTATCATTTTGGAGCTAGTAGCAGCAGAATGATCAAGAATCGTCTATTAGAGGAGACCTTTTATAAATATCATAAATTATCTACAAGTACGCTGCAAGAAGAGTGGGAAAACGTTGAAAATTTAGTCCAGAATCTAGTTGAAAACCTGCCACGGCGTATTCTAACAGTTACACGAACACGTGGTGGTTACAGGAAATGTTAGTCACTATTTGGTTTAATACAAAATGTTGTGTATATTGAATTGTTTAAAAATAAAATATGTGTGGTTTAAAATCATTGTCAATAAAAACGAAATACAAAAGTTAAGTATCTTCAATGTTTTTCTATCCTTCTTTACATAATTCCTTCATTTCAAGTTCGTCATTAGTATTTGGATTTGTTAAAAAATATTCAAGATCAAACATTTATTCGTTAATTTTGCCGCTGAGTATATATCAATGAATAACAAATGAACTGCTTTTTTGTCCTCTCATCAAATTTAAATACCGCCACGTCCATTAATAAAAAATATGTTTCGTGACCTAATTTAAATACTTATCTTTAAGAGACCTAAGCAAAATTAAAAGATAAGTATCTCCAGGTATGTATGTATTTCAACAAAAGAAAGAATATCGTTTCAAGAATCTTCGGAACGTTGGGTAACGCTTCCTCCATATTTAAGTTCTTTTTTTTTCAAATTTCGAGTGAAAATCTAATGCAGTAAGTAAATATTTTCCAAAATTCAAATCCCTCATCCTTTCAATAAGTATGTAGCAAAAAGAAAATCTCACCCAAAACTTCATTACCGCTCAAACTCGTACACAAATAATACGCAAGGAATTTAGGAAAATATATTTATTTTTACAACCTAACTATCATGCACAGGTACCTTAAAGTGTCTGAGACTTTTCTTAATTTTATCTTTATTCTTATTATACCACCTAATCCACTCATCAAGGTGCGGGTTATTACGATCACCTCTTCCCTCTAACTGCTGATAGTACGCCTCACGTATCATCCGGAAGCAGTGGCTGTTATGATATGGAACGCACGTAAGCGGATCGATATACTTCGCAGGTAAACTGTAAGTCATGTCCACACTCAAATATACAGACAGAAATTTACCTCGGTACCAACTTACTTCGTAATGGAACATTTAACCTTCTTAGGATACTTCGGGCGCGGTTTTACGTTGAATTCTTTCTTAAAAGTTTCATCGTTGGGGTCGTTAAGTATAGTAATTAATGTACGCTCATAATACTGATTGGTTTCTTTTTTAATTTCTACATCCTGTACCTCTTCTTTGCTGCAAGAAAGATAATTGAGAGTACACGCCACAGAAAATTTTGTGTTGCGTATCGTACATTTCGTCGTTCTTGGTGATTTCTTCAATTACGGGGAAGCGCAGGGAATGATATTGGATTGTTGGTCCGTTAAAGATCTTTTTAACAGGTCGCTTCGTTTTCTTCTCGCTTTCTAATTTCTGATACCTTTCTAGAAAAGAAAAAAAAAATGCCATGTCATAAAAATCATCGTATAAATATTCTCGCGGGGTCTTAAGCCGCAAAGAGTGAAATACTATCTTGAAGTCAATGTGCATACAAATCTTAACAAGAACACAAACGAAACAAGGTCATATGAGTTGATTCGTAGATTAGTAAAGGGTAGTGTGGATCATCAGGATTTGCCAAATCTATCTCGAAAGCGCAATAGAACGGTAAGTAAAACAAGCAGGGAGTTCATCTGTACCGATAAATTTGGTCAGCTATAAGCATATATGTCTCAATTTCTTCAACCTATCTGATATCTTTTGTACTGCATATAATCCTAATTTGTAATATAGCAAGGATATATGGTAAGCAGAGCAGTAGTTTCAGTTCAGTCTCATAGTCAAACCCTGTACCCAATTGATCATGCCAGGTAATACAGAAATTCATGCTTAATCAAATTCTCTTTAAAGTATTTGATAGATAACATTCACATATCATGCGGCTTTGTCTTGTTATATGTCTCACACATATTTGTACCCCTACCTAGAGATTGCAGATTTTCCTGTTCTGTAACTTTTGCTTCTTGAAGCAATTCCTCTTGCGTCGGTATCCATTCCTCCTCCTTCGGTCTTTTAACTTTCTTTTTCTGCTCCTGATTCCGAACTTTAATTCGATGTGCCGTTGCCGCTGATTTGGCAGCTGTGGATTTCCTTATCGATTTACGTTCTGTAACGTAATGAATTAGAAATTCGAATTATGTCCCCTTTCAAACATACAAACCTCCTCTATCAATGATTAGGTGTGCATCGATTTTAGGTTTTGAAACGGTTGGCTTGGGTTTCGGTACCTTCACCTTCTGCTTGTTTTGTTGAGGTGTCGGCTCCTATAAAAGACGCCTAATAATATGTAACAACGTAATACTGACGATATAGGAACCTTGTAAGCTTTCGTCACCAATCGCCTCTTTTTCTTTTGGTTTTCCTCTTCATTATCCGAGACTGGTTCGTCGTTTTCATCAATGCTAAAATCCGAATCAACGATATCCTCACCCTCCTCTTCAGCTCTGGAACAACGTAAATAGTATAAGGTGATGTTTAAATCAAACGGAGCACAATTACTCGTATTCGTGATCGCTTTCAGTTTCGACAAAGCCGCCGTAGTTTACTTTATAAAAATCGTCCTGGCATTCTTCCTCTTCGTCCAGCAATTTTGCCATACGATTCCCTGCATTGGATCTTCGTTCTCTTTGCATGTTTTTTATTTGTTTTTTGAGCGTTAAATGCAGAAGAGTTTGAGGTTAGAAAGGTAATCAAGGTGACTGTCACAGCTGTCAGAGTTTGTTGTTTGTAGGTCTGCCAACATTAGAACTACTGGTTAGTAGGAATAAAAACAAAACTTATCTTAAGGGATGAAGTTAATTATCCTATCTAATAAGAGCAAAGTACATTTATATTATCATCAAATGATAAACGATAGTTCCATTTCTTGCTAATTTTTGTAATAATTGACCTCGTTACTCCGGTTCCCCTTCATAGTAAACAAATTGAATACTTTTTATTTTTATATGATGACCAGAGTTTGATAAAAAAGTGGATGACATGAAGCGTTAAGTCAGGTATGGGCAACCTTCTGGCCCGCGGGCCACATGCGGCCCTCGAGTAAGGTTTGTCCGGCCCGCTACTGAATTCTTTCGTTGCATATTAGCACGGCCCGTCTAAACTTCATTCATAATGAATCAAGGATACTACAAAAATGTATATTTTTCAAGATTACTCACAGCATAGGTTATCCATCTTTCTATCAAGCTCTAATCATAGCGTACTGATACGTAAGTACATAACTTTTTCTATTTTTTTGTAGCATATTTCTTATTGTAACATTTACAAACAGGCGTGAAAACACCCCAGCACGCTTCCTTTCCCCGGGACTTCCTTTGTATATTGTATATTATTGAACATAGTTGTTTTAAATCGAATTGGCTCGTATTATTTGCGGTTAAGAACAGTTTCAAGTTTCAAATATCATAAGCAATTTATAAAATAATAATCAGGAATAAAAGATGGCGATGGCTTCAATCATTACATGTAGTAAAAAGTAAAAGGACCTGAACACGTCCATTGGCACTACTGGGTTGATTCATTGGTAAAGCCAGGTAAAGCACTGCAAATAGTAGCGTGATCAACAGTGATCAATGCGAATAGGCTTCGGACAGTCTAGTCGTATAGAAAAGTGTATTAAACACTTTATAAATTGAAGTTTTTATCATTCCTAATAAATGTCCGGGAAAGTAATCGCTGCAGCAATCGGAATTGCAGTAGGAGCTTTCTTCGCCTTCTGGGTACAATACCGAATTCGACAAACAAATCGTCGCCACGGATATGGCCGGGCACCTCCATTACGGCCACCACCATCACAACCACCACAACAACATCCACCAGTAGCACGAAGATCTAAACGAACTCGGTAATGATTGAAGTTTTCTATTCGTTTGTTCCGTGAATTGCATTTATTATATATCGTTTTCTATTTATTACAGTACAAGAAAACTTCCTAAGAAAGCTGATGACTGTGTTATTTGCCTGGATTCACTGTTAAATAACGTAGAGAAACTCCCATGCGGACATTCATTTCATTCTAATTGCATCCAGAGATGGTTACAGGAAGGTGAAGAATGCCCTTATCGTTGTAATAATAAAAAGTCATCGTACGTTAACCGTATCTATGTTAAAAAATGTTATTAGGAAGAATCATATCTTATATTTAGGTTAAGTTATAAGATTCACCAATATAAATTGTAACGAATTTTATGTTCTATAATCAACATTATATTTACATTCATTATCTCTTTCAATCAATTTAAAGCGACGTTCTTAATAGTTGAAAAGATCTAAAAATGAAACCAATTGGCACGTTTCCAGTTTCGTTTGGGACGAGTAGATTTATCGTGAAAGTTCAAAGAAATTTCGGTAAGTCAGAAAATCTTGTGGTAAATTTTGTATGCGCGTGTTCGGCAGCCATGTTTTAAATACGACGATGTCTATATTTGGCTTACTTCATTAGTGTTATTCTGGCAGGATGTGTGCATATGAGAATTAAAATATACGATTACTGTGGTGTTTCTCTGATTTAAGTTTTTAGCAAGTATGTACTATCCTTTTAACATATCCAAAACTTTAATGTGTTTCAATTAATACGGACAAATATACAGCTTCGGATTTTCAAAATGCCGTTAGGTAACTTCTGAGCTTTTTCGAAGACATTCAAATCGACCACATGAACATCAAAGCTGCCGACACGCCTTGTCGCTTCTTTTTATTTGTGACCAAACAGATCCAGCGTTTCATATGGCAAGGGTTACTTGTTGCTTAATCCAATCAACCCAGTTCAGGTGATGTAGCGTACGTTTGGATTTTTGTGCCTTAACGTTCGTTTATGAAATTTGTTATGTATGACCTGGTACAAAAATCAGTTGATCGTTTATAAGTTGAGTTGCTCAATTTGCGCCAATAGTACTACAACTATCTGGAACAACTGACTATCTTTGCTTCGGAAATAGAGGAACGAGTTTCTGAACGAACCTCAAGCCTAAATTACACTCTATAAAATCTGGAATAAAATTTACGCGGCAAATTAAAGTGATACTTCGAAAGAGGCAGAGAACACTGAAAAATATGATAAACACAACAATAACTAACGGTAATAAACAAATGTCAATACATCTGACAGAATTACGTACACAATACGATTATAGCAGGATTGGTGCAGTGTAATTTGGTGCTGCTTTCGACCAATCAGAATTTACTATAAAAGTTGTGTGTTCAGAAATTCATCTCTCTGTTCCCGAAACAAGGTACAGAATAGTAACATTGCGCTATACGAATACAGATGGGTACATACTATACATTGAAAATATTATGTACTACGTATTTGTATAGCGCAATTTTGCTATAAGTCCAATCACTGAATAGATAGAGCGACAACGTTAGAAAATCTTGTGGTAAATTCTGTATGCGCATGGCCGGGAACCATGTTCTAAATACGACGACAGTGTTATGTTTGGCTAGCTTCATTAATGTTATTATTCTGGGATGGTGTGTGCATATTAAAATTAAAATATACGATTATTGTTGTGTATCACTTATTTAACTTTTTAGCAAATACTATTCTTTTAACATATCCAAAACTTTAATATTTTCAAGTAATACGAACAAATGTGCACCGTTCATATTTTCAAATTGGCGTTAGCTAATTGCTGAGCTATTTCGAAGACATTCAAATCGACCACATGAAAATCAAAGCTGCCGACACGCTCTCGTTTCTCTCTATTCTGTGGTCCAATCCCTCGTGCATTTCTCTGATACGGACCAATCTACGAGGAACAAACGCTGTCAAAGTGTGCTGATTAAAACGGTTCTTTCACAATAATGTTAATGTCAATTTTGATGTTGAGGTGTTAACGGTAATGGTAACGTTAAGGCAGTTCACAGTAATGTTAATGATGTCGTTTAGAGGTTGGCATTTTCAAAATTCGCGGTTATAAGTGGGAGGAGCGTAAACTAACCTTGCAAAAGATTTACTGATTTGTAATTCTTTTTCTTTATTTACGCTGTTAGAAATAAGAGAGAGAATTAAATATAAACAAAATTAAAATCTGACTTCGAATCTATATTACTAAGATTCGAAGTCAGATTTCTAATTTAAGCAATAAATAAGGTCCGATTTGCTGCAGATTTATAAATAGCGCCAATGCGCATGCTCCAGAACTTGGCTCTTATTGGTAGATGGTAACTATGATGTTAAGAAATCCAAAATGCTTTGAGAATATTAACATGATGATTTAACATTACTAATAAGAATGAGTACTACATATTTAGAGTTCTAACATCCAACGAAACATTACCATTACCATCACTATTAACATTAACATTATTGTGAAAGGGCAGTAAGGAAGTCAAAGTGAGTTTCCGAAACACCAGGCGCGTCAAGAGAGGAATGAAAGTTGTATTAAATAAACTGGCATTTTCTCATCAAAAGATGCTTCACGTTCGTATGGCTGTGAAAAGAGCCCAACGTTTCGTTTCGACGAAGAAAAACAAGAATTCTTTAAATAACAAGGACAGGTTTTTTATTCAACAAGCAAATAATAAAGAAAAAGCGAGAGGGATGATCAAGTGGTGGCGCTGTTCAAATGTTTCTCTCTTTTTTGCCGCCCAACTGTTTTTTTAGTCACAATGCAAAAAAGAAGTGCATACGCGTCGAAGCATTGCGAATCGTTAAAATAGATATTTTTAGTTCATTTTTGATTGTATAAGCATACAATTGTTCGCTGGAATACTTAATTTATAGTTGGATTCACCCGCTTAAATATTTTAAGGTATAATTCGATATTAGTTGTACGTATGTTGTGCACGCGCCGCGTTACCCGCGAAATAGTTTAGTTACGATTTCGTGATTATAGACGTTTAGAATCGGTCGCAAAATAGTTGATTTATTTAAACATTTTAGTTGTAATTGACGTGGTGTAATATTCCTGTTTCCATCCTTCATCTACCCTCCTTTTATTTTTGTGATTATACGCGTGTGTCTATGTCTACAAATAAACTGCAGTCCATTTCTTCATTTTTTGGTAAGTGATTTTTAAATTACCTTTTTTTCTACTTTCGATTGTGCTACTCCGTGACCATTTATTATTAAAAATAGCGTGGCAAATCAAATTGAGTCATAGGTTTAACGTGCAAGCAATACACATTTAGAAATTTCCGTTGGAATGTCACCTAAACGTATCAAAAGGGCGTAGCCGGGTTTCCATGTTTAAACTGCCCCCAAACGAAATGAAATTTCTTATCAACTATTCGAAAGCATTTGACCCATATACGTTTTTGCCAAATTTTCAACTCGATAGCCGCCATATTGGATGAGCAATGGCGGATTATGTAATAATCGTTTTTCGTCAATCTTAACTGAACTAACGATGCGAAAATTCTGACAAAAATTTATAAGACTGCTGTGTATGATAGTACACTCGTGTGATCTTTTCGCAAATTTTCCATTCCAGGGTTCGCGAGAGAAAAGATTGCAATTTTTTGCAATCAATTTTTTCATTGTTAACAATCTCGTTCAACTTTGAATTTTTCTAGTATCTATGACAGATTAATATCTTTGAATATCGTCATTTACCATGTTAACGGTCAATCAGAGCAGGTCGCAAATATTTTTTGTCGCTTAATAGACGACTCATTCTCCAAAAATTCCGTTGTTTAGTGAATTAAAATCGATTCTGAACAATTTTAACTAACGAGACTTCATTCTTTATCAGATCTTATGCCAGTAAAGTTTTATTAAACAATGTATACCTTAAGCGAATAATTCTACGATCATTCGATTGGAGGGGGCGTCAGAAATATTCAGAAGATTAATATTGTCTTATGCAGTACGACTGAACATATTATTATTAGATGAATACATTTTTGAGCTACTGAAATCATTAACAAAACGTTTTATACTTGCCAAAAATTGTGAATATAATAAAGTAGAAATGAATTCGTTGAATGCTATTATACCAAACAACACAATATTTAAAGAAAAGGTTGTATAGCCATAAGTATTCTTTAAATAATGATTTTGGTGCAATGACCGCTGTAACAAAGCATTACAAAGATCTTGGGCATTACTTTGATTTTGAAAACACAATTATATTAAAAACAGAGAATAATTATAAAAAAGACTAATATATGAAATGATAAATATACAAAAAGACACTAAAACTATTAATTTCAGAACCGATATTCAAAATTTAAGTAATGTATATAGCAATTTGTTAAAATGACATTTGCATTTCTTAAGAAGGAAACCTTTGGCTAGGTTTTTAAATTTGGGTTTTCCTAGTCCTTGAACAGAATTGTTAAGGTTTCGACAAAGATTTTTTGATATAGGGTTTTACTTAATTTGCATGTATGTTTACACATTAATTTAGTTTTTATAATTTATATATATATATAAAAGTTTGTTACACATCCTCTATATCAAGAAATCCTAGTCATTAGTCATTTTGTTGATAGTTCCCAAATAAAAAACAAATGTTTGTTTATATATTTATCTAGTTATATTTTCACTGAAGAAGGTATTCCGAAAACGTTTGTAAACGTTCTGAAAATATAACTATCGTTCAAACCAGCCTTGTTTTATTGACCTATTAGTGGTAGAGATCTATCATATAAGATAAGTATAAAAGGTCACGAAATATATATATATATACATTTAATTATACCAAACTAAGAATTATCGTTAATAATAATAATAATATTTCGTGTGCGTCCCATTGAATTTAGACCAAATTAGTCTTATGATATCCAAAGCCTTACGGTCGGTTCTTTCACCTACATATTTGTACATTGCTTAATAAATTTATTTAGTTTTTAACTCTAAAACCCACCCTTTTACTTAAAAAGAAGTCCCTTTTACTTGAAACGTAGTTTACAAGTAAGTGGAAAGGTCCTTAGGGTGTTTAAAGCGAAATTGTAGTCTACATCGCATACAACTTTTGTCGTTGTTCTCGTTAAGAGTCATTTGTTAATTTCTATCATTTTTTATTGATATAAAATTAATTTTTAGTGCTTTTTTATTTTTCGAAGGGCTAGGTTTTAGTATTCATCCTTTAATCCTTCCCTTTTGTTTTATGTTCGTGGAAGAAATATGTATTTCTATATGATTATTATGTTTTTATTGTTTGATCGGAATAATACTTGTTATTGTTATTTTAAAACGTCCTGGGAAGGTGTTTCCAAATCTGTCAAGGAATTCCGATACCACCACAGCCTATTACAACGAGGTGGGGAACGTGACTTGATGCAGTTTTACACAGTATTATAATAAGCATTTTCAAACATAGTTTTAACTTTAAACCCGCAAGATGCGAACCAAATTAAAGAAAATCAACAACAGTTTAAGAATTCCCAAGTTACAACAGATATACAACTTATTACGCAACATTTCGCAGTTATATCGGAGGATTGCATTAAGAATTTACAAGACATCTTTATGATTAATAACGTTAAATCATCCAATTGATCTCACAAGTGAAAAGGTAGTTAATGTTGGATTTTGCTAAAAATCCTGATTACGTCCTGGTGTATTACCGAATGACATTCGTCTGTATTAAAGGTTACCAATCTTACCTAGATTGATGTTAAACATTCTTTTTCTACATACAGATTCTTAGTTATAAACGTCGAAATTTATCAGAATCGAATGTAGATACCTGATGATCTGAAGATTGCCTGTCCAGAATACTTCCATAACAAATAGCGACTTTTACTTTCACATTATTTAATTGCAATAGTTGTCGCCTTTTTGTAACGCCATAAAATTTCCGGAGAAAGTAAATAACCTGCATACTTATGCGAATAAAAGTAATCATAAGTTAATACAGTAGAGCGTCGATTATCCGAACTAGCTTCGTGGGAAGAAAATCAAATCATAGGAAACGTTGGTTCTGGTCGAGCATCGTTAGCACCCAATGCTTTTACAGTATATTTATTGAGAGCGGTATTCCGGGAAATACGGGTTCAGTCTTTGGTTGCCTCAGTTTTCGGAATTTTATTTACGGAAATCATTAAAAATAAAAAAATTATGTATAGTGAAATGCTGAAACAATTCACGTATAAAAACTTTAATTAACTCTTACTTAGAAAGGGGATTGTTAGCTGTGTCAATATTTTTTTACTAAGAATTATGTCTGTGTAATTTGTTCATTAGATTTTTAACGAAATCCCTTTCCATTCATACGGTCGGTTACCAATCAAAGGCTGTCAGTTTCAAATTATTTATGGTGAGGTGTACATTGAATTTGTAATCAAAAGGAAACGAGTAGTGCTTTTATTAGAAGATAAAATGGAAATTATTACGCCCCTGAAGAAAGGTGAAACGGATCAGGGACTTGCCACCGAGTTCGGTGTTGATAAATGAAGGACAACGGGAATAAAAAGTAATTCTGATGCAATCACTAGGTATGCATTTAATCTTGACATGGAAGAGGGCAGTTCATATCGTAAAACTATGAAAAAACCTATATTCGAATTGTTGGAAGATGGTGCATTCATTTGGTTTTAGCACAAACGGACCTCTGGCCAGCCCATATCTGGGTCCATTTTGTGCGAAAAAGCAATGGAATTAAACATGAAACTTGGTGGTGACTTGTCATTCGTCGCAAGTTCTGGGTTGCTCAAAAATGTCAAATTACGACATCAAATCGAGATTCATGGTGACAAATTAAGCTGACACCCAAGCAGCAGTTTCCTTTTCTGAGAATTTAAAGAGATTTCTTTAACAGAATAAATATGACATGAATTTTGTCTACAATGCAGACCAAACAGGACCCTATTGGTACGCTTTACCATCTAAGTCGTTTATATCTCGAAGAGAATCCCCAGCTCCAGGCTACAAGATCAACAAGGAGCGTGTCACAGTTGAGCAACGATGGTGTTTTCACTGACTGGGATGGAGAAAACGTGAATGAGTGGCTGCTTGTGGATAGTGGTGATCCAGGGTAGATGCTGACAGACGAAATTGTTCATTAATTATTATATGGCAATGGTCACACAATGGTGATGCAAATGACGATCCAGATGGAGATGACCATCTCATGCTGAAGCTTTTCAGGCACTGGATTTGGGTGGTTTCCGGTGGTTCGAACGACAAGAAGAATCTGATCACACCCGGTTATTACAGCTCAAAGGAATTAGAGGCCTAGCTACCATAACGGGAAAGTCATCATTGAAACAGACCAGTATTACGACTATTTTTGTACCAAATTCATCCTCGGTATACAAGTTATATGTTTTTGTGTCTTTTATTTTTTCCCAGGATGTACTATAGTTAAATAAAACGTTGATTATTTTATATCTTCCTTTTTCCTTTCATTTTATTATTATCCCGACCATTCCTAACAGTTCGAATAATCGACGTACCCACAGTTGTTGTTCCGTTTTGTAACGCTCGTGTATCCGTCTCAAGTTAGTCAACTCTACTGACTATTGCGATCAAGTTAATTTTAAGTTGAAACTGTAAAGGGCCTGGAAACACTTCTGAGTGGCCTTTACATCTTTGCCATGGCATGAATACTTGAATACTTACATGGCGGTAGGGGAAAATTCCCAAATGAAACGCTTTATTTTTTTATGAATTATTATAATTTCCATACAAATTATAAACATGATTTAAAATACTGTACACATACAGAGCGAAATTATAATAAGATTCATTAAGTTCATTTTGATATGGCATTCCAGATATGAATTACTATAGCACAACATTTCGCGATTGCATCGAACAATAAAAATATCAATAGCCGCCATATTTCAATAGAAATATATTTATATACAATTTTTTAGTTCTTAAATAACTTCATTTTTTGTATTTAACTTTTTTTTTTACACTGACACGTAAAATAGATCATTTTAGTTATTCATCTTTCTTTCATTATTTTACAAATAGACAATATATAATTATTGTTCTCGATAGGGGTCCTTACGAGCTAATTTTTTTCTTTATTTTGTGGGGAAGAGAGAGGAGTTTCTGATAAGTTGGTAAGTAGTTCGACTACGTTTTCGAATAATCTCGTTTTTACCTAGATTGTAGATTTAGTAATTTATTAAGTATCAAAATATACGATCCAGCCTTATTACAATTTTTTTTTATTTAATTATTTTTTAAACGACCGTACCTTCACAGAAGGTGCCTCGTAGAACTATATGCCAGTGTCTGATTTCTTTCGAATTTTCTACATCTTAATTTTCGTCCTGTTTTTTTTTATTTCTTTATTTTCAGTTTCGTTTGAATACGTGGTTAAATAATGAACAAAATGAAGCTACCAAAATAACGGTTCAAATAAAAACAAGAAAAAAATAATAATTATTAGAGATCAAATCATTGCCACTTGTTGATTATATAAGTTAAAAATTACACAAAAGAAAAAATATTACACAATTTTCGTCTTCACTGTTGCGTCGTGAAAACAAATTACACCCAAGGTGTCCAAGTTATAATTCTTACCAAGGAAAATGTAACTTTAAAAAAAGGGGCTGCCCGTACGATAGATTTTACATCGAAATGTCTTCATAAAATCTCGTTACATTCAGTCGTCAAACGGCCTTTTAAAATTGATTCAATGGAATTGCCTAAACATGCAAATATGTTAATATTAGTTAACAAAAATATTGATAGTAGCCCTTCCCACACCCAGCTTCGAACAGAGTGAGAGTGAGACTCAGTGCGCATCCAGCTGCAGTAGCGTGAGGTTCGTGTTGCGTGTGGGACATTGGTGCATTCGAGATGAAGAGCGAGAAGAAAATGTTTTCTGTCACTTCAATTTGTTTTCCTTTCAAAACCTAAGTTAGTTTGTGGATAGCCCTCGTACATGTGCGCATGTAGGCCTTTTAAGGGGTCTAACGCTTCTATCTTCCTGATCATTATCTTCCATCGATTTCTATCTCTGGCTTCTTGAGCCTAATTCCGTGCCCTTACCCTCCCCAGATCTGTTCTGTTCGCATCCAACCATCCTTTTCTAGGTCTACCATTTCTCTTTTTACTCGCATTTGTTTTGTAACACTTTCCCGGAAGTCTGTCCTTAGACATTCTAACTGTGTGTCTGAGGCATTTTTTCAAATAATCAACCATTATAAATTGGCGTCCAACCCGTGAGGTGTTGGTATAATCAAAATTCCAACTACTCCAAATTGGCGCTCTATGTGGATTGCAAATATATCAAGAATTACAATTGCTACAAATTAGCGTCTAACTTGGTACTTTTGTACGAAATTATAAATCTCAGAAATCCAAAATCATCAACCATTACAAATGAGCACCCAATGCAGGACTTAGATATATTTAAAATTCCAATTGGTATAAATTGGCGCCTAATGTGGGGAATTTTGTATCGCGTCTCGCGTAGTCCCCAAGAGCTGGACGATTTTTGCTCGTTACGAAGGAAATGTTTGGAGTAACTTGTAGATGTGGGCCTGGAATTTCGTGTGCAGGCCCGTATTCAAAAAGAAAATTTCTACTGTCTTTTAGTAATTTCCAACACTTCTGATAAATATCGTAAGAAATTACACCATTTTTTAAATGATATGTTTCACTTTTATCCCATCTTTTTATCATCATTTTTATAACTTTGAAGATGAAATTATGGAGGAACCTGTATAAGTGTAACCAGCATGAAATGAAAATGAAAAGACTTATTTTAAATATTTCTATCGATATTAATCCGATGCGAGGTTTTGTGAAGACAATTCGTATAAAGATAATGAATTACTGGGTATTTAATATCCAAACAGTAAAATAAAACAGTGTTGGCTTATGCAGTTTGTCCACAACGTAAGGAGGGTGTAAAGATTAAATCTTTCTCGAAACGTGTAAATATTCTGTTATTAATTTCTTTCCGTAAATAATTTTAGGCTCTATTTCAATATTGCAAGAAACTATAAAGTTTGCACGAAGATCCACAAAATATCACAGTAATAAATATATACTTTAAAAGATTATCGAAAGCGTCGATGAGTATGCGTAAACAGGCGATAAACTGATATAAGATTCTTGCAAGGATCGCGTTTATAAAAAAGCTGCGATTGTGGACAGACTGTATACGAAAGTTATATACACATTATCCGTATACAGATGTAAATTAAGTGATGACTTTGATTCCGAGGTGGGTGGGGAGAGGGGGGGATTCCTTGTCATATTTTATGAGATAAAGTTGTGTCCTAACTTGCTTCGTTTATTCTAGCGTGTAAACATTGTCATATCCTGTGAAGTAAATAGGAACAACTTCAAATTAGCTCAAATGCATTTCCCTTTTTTAATTAGCTGCTTCAAGACCTTTTCCATTAAATAGTCAAACACAGTCAACACATTTTCGTTTCAAAATGCAAGGAATAAGTGTTTCTTTCTTTTTCGAAAACCAAGTGAGATACAAGAAAACAACAAACAAGAGACAAGGAAGTTGTATTTCTAATTGTTTAATCTAATAAAAATATCAAGCTTGGAAAAGAAAACAGTGGCGTACAATGATTTTTACAATAATATTTAATCAGGTAACCTTCTGCGACACCACTGGACTTATTATTTTAAATCTAATTACATCAAACGAAGTCCTTTGTTATTGGTGATACGTAAAGTTTCATCGAAATCGTTGAAGACTTTTTAGTAATTAACCTTCCTATACTCACGCATACGATCGTCTGTGAGACCGATTTATATAGTATAGTATACGTGTTTCATATTTTGACGTCAGTATAGGAAGGTTAAATTAAAAAAAAACATTTTTATTAAAATTTTGACACCCTGCTTCTCGAAAACGAAGCAAGTTAGGACACATGTTTATAGGAACTTTTTCTCATAATGCATGACAAGGAATCACCCCCTCCCTCCGAAATTAAAGTCGTCACTTAATTTACACCTTGTATATAAACGTAAAATCACATGAATAGCAAACTTTATAAATTTTCGAAGATAAAACTATAATATATAGTATGTATATTATATATATATATATATAATCAAACATCTTTCTATTTATATTATAATCGATCACTACCACTCAAAGATTGAGCCGCGCTTTTCGTATTTTGATAATAGTAGCTTAATTTTTGCTGCAATATAATTTCTTCTTTCAAGTAAAAAGATAACTTAACGCTAAGAAACCTAAACGTACGATTTAATAATAAATAAACCTATAATTTCTCTTTGTCAAAATATCTTCGAACATGTAATATTAAAAAGAATCATCTCGTCATCAAATATAAACCATCATCATCTACAGGGCGGGGAGGTTGGATATGTTAAAAACATACATACATACATCACTTATAAATTATAAACTATAAAACAATGTACAATTCCAAAGAAGTACTTTGTGTGTGTATTTGTATGTGTCTGTGTGTATCTATCTCTTTTTGCGGTACACGTTCTCGAATTACTTTTCGTTCCACCGTTATGTATCATTTATATATATATATTGATTCGTATAATATATATAAAAAATTTGGTCGATATCGTCTTTTCCTTTCAATTTATATAACCTAGAAGTACGATGCCAAATAAACTATGTTATACATATAATATATAAAAACAGAAAAAAAAGAAAAAACAACTATATACTAAAGTAAGTGTAAAATTCGATATCGACGCGTTACCTCTCGTTTAATGGCAATTGTATATAGCTAGTCTATAACTGATAATAATAATAATACTAGTATTGTGAGGGTGTAGGCACTGAAGTGATAGACGACGTTAGCTTTGCCATTCCGCTAATCTTTAACCAACCGATAGATATGGTGTTGAGCCCCGTGTTCTGATGTAGATACTTCGAAGACGTAAGCTGTACACAACAGGGTTTCTTGAGTATCTCTGTTACTCACAACCTGCAACAAGAATAAAATTTCCATCACATACAAAATTACAAAATTTATCTTTGGCGTACGAGGTGTGACAATTAAATAGTGATACTAGTTCGAAAATTACGCTTTATTGAAAATGCATTGGAAGCAGCTGTTAATCACCTTTAACATATTCCACCGCCCTATCTATACGAGGTCTGGGTATAAAGTAACGAGACTGATGCCACTACAAACGAACTACGCATGCGCTAAAGTCGTGTGATCAACAGCTGTACAGCGTCTTTCAATTGTCGCCTTTCCCATGTCTATAGACAAATTAGTCTGTCCATGACCTTCGTTCGTACGAGATGTTATTTCCTTCTTTTGCCGGAAAAATGATTTCATGAAGTGTTTTAGTAGAGCAACGAATTGTCATGAAATTTCATGTGAAACTTGGAAAAACCGCTACTGAAACTTATCTTTTAAAATAACTTATAAAAAAGAAGTGTATGACAATGGATGTTAATGTTAATCACGTGCAGGGATTTTAAGTGGTTTAACCGTTTCCAAGATGTCCGAGAAGACGTTGAAGATAACGAACGTCCGGGACACCCTCAATATTGAAAAAATCAGTAACCTGATCCGTAACTAATCGTGCGATTACTGAAATTGTAGGAATTGACAAAGAATGTGTAAGGTATATTTTACGTAAGAATCTTAAAATGCAAAAAGAGTGTGTGAAAATTATCATAAGCGAACAAAAAGAAGCTCGTGAAAATATTTGTGGTGACAATTTAAATGCCATTGAAAATAACCCTAACTTCTTGAAAACAGTCATAAGAAGTGATGAATCTGGGTTTTTCCACGTTAAGGTTCTTGCTCAATTCCGTGAAAAATCAGAAAGGAGAAAGACCCAAATTGTGGAAAACAAAGTCATGGGCTCTTCATCAGGCTTACACTGCATTGGCTGTCAAGACATTTCTAGACAAGTATTAGACCATTCGTCTTATTCGCCTGACCTGGCATCATGTGACTTTTTATCTGTTCCTCAAGGTCAATTCTGTATTAAAAGAAAACTTTAGTTTGAATTTTCTTCTTTATAATACTTTTGCTTATGAACAATGATATATTCTTCCAACTTTACTTTCCCCATTTGGTGTTTCGTTTTCCTCTATTATTGATTCTAAATATTTGAATAGTTTTGCCTTCTCTATTCCACGATTTTCACAACTTATGTATCAAATTAAAGCAAAAGAACAAACAAAATAAAACAAGGTTTGTAAGAGCAAATATACTATCGCAGGAAAGCCGTAATTATTCTTTCTTATTATTAAATTCAATTATTCATTTGGAAGATTTTGAGAATGCTAGACCTCGTTTCGGGGATTAACAATTATGTCTATATTTTAGACGTAGAAACGTTAACGCCAGTAAAATTCAAGTGGTCGTGTTTATTGTATCTTTCGCCTCTTTTGAATCAGATCGAACGTTGAAACGATACGGCCGGAAAAAAAAAACCATCTGAGGGCAATATTTCATTGAAAAGTAAAGCTGAATGTTTGCACTTTAGGTAAATAAATGTATACGTTAGTAAAATTAGGTCAATATGTTAAGCAAGATCGTTTATGTTGAACTTACAGGTAGCTGATTTGCCTTTATCTTATGAGTTCGACTTTCAATTACGTATCGACGTATCCATGGCTCCAAAACAACACTTTGATTTGCTCTCATTCGCTTGCTTTTACCTCATATAATGTTATAAATAAATTTGATGCATTAGCTATGACAAATCATGTACTTTGTTCCTCTAATGTAATGTTGTGGACGTTTTTATCTTTTGATATAATCACCGTTTTTGTTTTGTTTATGTTTCTCCTCTTATTTATTTTTTTGAAACTTTTCTCTAAATTTAAAAAACAAATGTATATTTCTTTACTCTTGGAGATATTCTTTTCTATATTACTTGCCGTAATACAAATATTAGGCTCTGGGTATTCGAGTTTCCTCCAAGGTTTTGTCTAGTTTTCTTACTTTATTCTTTCCTCCGTTATTTTAATTTTATTTGTTGTTTTAATTTTCTTTGGAAAGTTTCCGGTATTTTGATCTGGCTGTTAGGTCTTTTAATATGTAATTTTTTATTTTCTCTTCTGTTACCTTTCTTCTTTTGTCCTCTCTTTCTGCATGATCTGTTTTTAACTTGATTTTCACTAGGTAGTGATCGCTATTGATTTCTGCTTGTCTATACACGTCTATATCCATATGGAAATATATTTTCCAGTGCTGTTCGCAAACAAAAAAGTAATCTATGATCGACTTTTCTTTTCTACTTGACTCTTCTCTTGTCAGCTTATGTTCTGTTTGAATATAGTATTTGTTATTACTAAGTTGGTTTCCAAAATATACGAGGGCTATTTATTTGTTAACTTCCGATAACGGAAAGCAGGAAATTGGGACCGAAGGAACGAAGCTTTGGACAGGACTTACTATTACTTGCATCTTAATCGTGTCACTTCGTCACTTGTATGTTGTTTGGCCGATAGAGCGCATCACCATGTGCATTATAATCGATTCCCACCCCAAGTGCAAATTACGTAGGGTAATTCGTATTTTTGTAACGCCGGTAAAATTCATTTGCCTTGCATGTACGGCCCAAACTTTCTGGCTGATGATGTAGGAAATTTAAAGAAGGCTAGCGGAGTTCATCAAATGGTTCGAGAAGGCGTAGGTTTGCAATTTCAGAACGATCTGAGTTTGTTATAACTTTATTTCGACCTTGTGATTTCTTGCAAAATTCCTGCTGGTGATATCCCGTGAGAATAGGGCAAGGGTGTTAACTATAGAATCAGAAGAGGCGGTAATGCAGTTTTTACCGGGCGTTTAGTTGGCGCCTAGATTACATTGCGCACGCAAACAACGCCGGGAATAAAGGACTAATAGGACGAAGTAAGAAACTCGCAAGGAAGCAACCCGTGGTGGCGTCCGAAAAAGAACCCAGGAAATTTCAGAAAGATGTGAAGAATATCTTTCTCATGAAAAGTGGATCTTATTTCCGAAAACCCGATACTTAGAGCTACAAAAGGCAATTTTTTTTTTTTTAGAAAATCGTGAGAGGAGATAAAACGTGGATTTGCTTTGGCAAATTAGGAACGAAGCAGTCGTCCAAATAGTGCACAGTCGCCCCCAAATAGGCCAAGAAAGTGTAGACAAAGTTTCTGGAATTAGATGCTCATGGATACGGTATTTTGGAGATTACTGCTTGAATTCATGAAGCCACGAGCAACAATCACTGCAGACATGTACTGCGAAACACGGAGGAGATTAAGACGTGCTATTCAAAACAAATGATGAGGCTTGCTGTTTTCGGGCACTGCTTAGCTTCAAGACAAAACTGGGGGTGTGTTTGATCGTCCTTCCTAGGTCTCGGTCCTTACCCCACATGTTTTCCTCACAATGTAGAAGTGGTTGGGTTGACAGTGCTTCAGTATGAATTAGGAGCTATAGGTCGCTGTGAAAGGTTAACTCGATATATAGGCGCTAACTTTTTATGACAAGGTCATAGAAAAATTGGTTGAGTGGCACGATAAGTGCCTTAATTTCCACGGCGGTTACGTTGAAAAGTGACTGATGTATTGTTGTTAAAATATTTTTGATATCGATGCGTTTTTCCACTTTATGCTCTACAGGAGATTGAAACATAAATTGCTTTGGTATTTCTGAAGACATTTATCCAGAAATTTGAAGTATTTTTCAACGATATTCACGATTTTTTATTCTTAAATTTATCGATATATCATCATAGCGCGGCGAAATTTTCACACTAACCTGTAATATTGTAAAGTTTTCGAGAACACTATTCATCATGTACTTTTCAGGTAAATGTTTCAACTTGTGTATGAAGTTGATCATGTACTCGCACATCGGACTCCGATGGATCCTGTAGATGAACTTGCCGCCTTCGTAGCGCGCGTATTCGGTTTCTACTTTCTCCACCACTTGCTTGCCGAACGAACAGACTTTCGTGGAACACGTTATGGTCATGTTCTCGTTGCTTTCGTATCTGAAAGGAAGAACACGGCAATTATAAAAATTCGACTATGTCACATCGTTGCGAAAACTTACTGGCTAGTGACTCCATAGAACGCTCCCGCTTCGTCCTGTATGTTACTGTTCAGGTCGGCCCAGAACTTAACGAGGAAGAACGCGTTCTGTGGACCTTTATCGTAGAGTTCTTTTAACCCGCCCTTTTTCTCGGGGAATTTGTCGTATATTTGTCTTACGTCTACCGCCTGGAAAACGATGAAAATTAGTTTTTGCGTGAATGCGTTGGTAGATCGCGCTACTTACTTCCAAAAGTGGGTCGGCGTAGGATAAGGCGGGTCCTCCTATGTGCACAAACAGGTGCCTAGGATACTGTAAAATTACAAAAGAAGATACAATAGAAGGATAGGAATTGGTCGTTTATTATTTAACCAAGTACTTACCGGTTCGTCTCTGTTTTGTGATTCCATAAAGGCGGAAAATTCTACTAATCTGAGTTTGTGTGTCGCGATCGCCCTGCCTTCCCAAACGGGCGGATGGGGGCTTGGAGGGCGCCAACGTCGCTTTGGGAAACTGCCGTCGAAGGTTTACCGGGTGGGTACGATGATTGGGGGAAGGGTTTAACGCTAAAAGAAAAATCAATGCTTTATAATGATATTTCAACAATGCTTGTGGTAGAATTCAACATTTTCCGAAAAATACGAGAAAATTATTTTCTCCTAACTATGGTAAACTGTAGCGAAAACAGATTTGTTTTTGAAAAAGTAGGTTCGCTTATCAAACAACTATTTCTCGCACAAAAATATCGTCGGTATATGCGGTACGAAGCTGTGCAATAATTTATTAAGAATAGGTTTGAAAGAACAATTTATTCGGATTTTGCCATGATACACGACAAAATCCCAAGGAGGTAATGCGACTGCTATCGGCTGTGACAGTCTAGGAGGATGCTTAATGCTTTAGTTTAAATTTTCATACAAATTACAAGGATTAATTGCAAGCTACAAAGGGGTATTTATCTTTTAACCTCATCGAATGCCAGCATTTATTTTTCCATTACCTCTGGCTTAAGGTTGTAAGGTACTTTATTTCAAGATCGGTTAAACTTGATTCCAAAATTATTTTGACAATTATATTTATATATATATTATAATATATTATATATATAATATATTATAATTATATCTGATCTTTAACAGTGGTGTGTGCAACGATAAAATATTAGCTTTTTACAATGTCAAGAGCTTCTACAGCTTTAATTTTTTGTCAATAATAAGTAAAAAAACCAGTAAGTTTACAGGCTCGAAATTTTGCATACCGTTTATTCGTTACGATAGCTACGACTTGTCGACGAGCTTTTTGTAAATTCCTTGTTTGTTGTTGAATTTAACCTCAATTATGGATTAGAAAAATGACTATGGCCTTACCGTCATTTTTGGACTTCAAGAAAGCAACGATAACAAACGAATTTACAAAAATGCTCTCTGACAAGTTTTAACTACCGTATCGAATGTGTGGTATTCAAAATTTCAAGCGTTCAAATCTGCTGGTTCTTTACTTATTATTGACAAAAGATTAGACCTGCCTGAACTCTTAAAATTGTAAGCAATTAGTATTTTATCATCGGAATTATGGAAAAGCCTGGAAGAGCTGAAAGCAACGAGAAAATTAATAGAAGCCATAAGATCCAGATATATAGAGGTGAAGACAAGGATACAATTAGACGGAGAAGTATCGGATCAACAATGAATAAAGGAATGAAACAGGGAGATAGCCTAAGCCCACTACTACTTATGATCATAATGGATAAGATAACAAAGAGAATAAGGCAAAAGGGAGAAATACTCAATATTGTTATGGGATATAAATACCTTGGACGGTTGAAAGTAAGTGATCTCTTCTACGCAGACGATGTGGTACTGATATCAAACTCCAAGGGCAGGATGCAAAAACTGCTTAATTTGTGGGCAGAACAGATAGAGGCCATGAAAATGGAAGTAAATATAAAGAAAACAAAAAACATATGAACAATTGGAGAGCCAGATGGAATGTAAAGGAAAAGTAATAGAACAACTATAGACCTATGAATATCTTGGTGGCGTAGTGACGAACGGTGAAAGATTGGATGCGGAAATGGCAAATAGAGGAAATAAATTTAGAAAAAGTTAGTACGAACTCAAAACGACAATATTGGGGTACAACGAAATAGATATGGAAGCTGTAAACAAAACCAACCCTAACATACGCGGGTGGAAACTGAACGATAAACCAAAAACAAGATATAGAGATCAATGCATCGGGAATGAAACGCATTAGAAAGATAGCGGGAGTAACCAAAATGGTCAGAATAAGAAACGATGAAATTAGGAAAACAGTAAACCAGAAACCAATACTAGAAAAGATGAAGACAAAGCAATTAAACTGCTGAGGATGAACCCAGACAGACTGGCAAAGAAAATATTTGATATGGGAGGACATAGAAAAAGAAGAAAAGGAGAACCTAGAAGGAAATGAATGGACCAGATCGAAGAGGACCGGAAGGGAAAAAGGAAAATCCTCAAAGGACCTAAATAGATTAGCAGGAGACAGAATAGGGTGGAAGAAATGGACACCTGAAAGGATATTAAGGATCTGATCAAGAAGAAGAACAAAAAGAAGAAACACCCTCCTAGTTCAAACTTGGACGTTGCCTTCCCCCTAAGACCTGCTACAGTATTCAAGTCGTCGCCAATCGTTCTAACCGAATTTCTAATTTAAAATCAACCGCATCAAACATCGAAATCTCCAATTTGAGTTTTTAAGACGCAAATTCCCATTTATGTATATCTGAAACTCATATTCTTGTATGATATGTTTATCATCATCTAGTGAGTCTACAGTAATGCATGCAAAGAATGCACGTATAAAAATCGATCGTTTGAATAAAAACAACATCGCCACAATAAGTCATTTTCGAATAACGGTTACTGCACGCGCTTTACGTACCAACATACATACATACACGATTATCGCGAGCGATTCAACAACATCGGCGGCTAAATGTTGCAACGTAATAAACTGGATTGTTTTGTCCACACTCTTGTTACAAAGGCAATTAGTGCATGCAAATCGACGTCGAAATTTAAAATTCAAATTTCACACTGCCGCGCCGCGCCGTCGTATGCATTACACACGCCGATTGCCCACCCGTGTGCAGAATGTCGCGAAAGTCTGCACGAGCGCTACGCGTTAGGCGACGATATAACAAAAATAAGGGATACTTACTCTTGAGAGGTACCCGGTTGTAATCCTGGTTGCCAAAACTGCTGCAAAATTAAAAGAAACCATTATGGAATATATATATCTTTACTTCCGAAATGAAAAAGAAGTTCGATAGCGAATCTTAGTTGTATTATTCCGTTTCAATTTCAAAAAAGGGCGGAAAATAATATATTTTTTTAAGTTAAATGATTTTTCATCCATTCATGTGTGTACCAAACAAAAACACTAAAGGGAAACAAGGCCGTAGTTGGGGAAACGGGGGACGGAGGGAGAAAGGGAGAATTTGTAAGTGTTCTGCCCCCCTCTCTCGCCTTCCTCCTTCCGAGATGTGGGAAATTTTTCACTTTTAAATTTTTGTATTAAGGTTAAAGTACGTAGTCTTTAAAAAGTTTGATTTATAGTATAGTTGCATGAGGCAATAAAAGTAGCATGAAGGCACTGAAACTGGGATATTCGAAAATGGAACAAGTAGAAATGAGGGAATTATTGTTTACGGATGATATGGTTATCGCAGCAGCTTCAGATAAGACCTTACAATACAATATAGAAATCATGGAAAACAACTAGGCAAGATAAATATGAAGATAAATACAGGGAAGCCAAAAAGCAGGATATTGTCACAGGAGAAAAAGCACATAAGATATGGCTGCAGGGAGAGCAAATAGAACAAGTGGAGAGTTTTAGTTTTTTTGTAGGATCCATCATTGAAAATAATGGAAGAATCGACAAGGTAATTAAAGACAGAATAGGAAAAGCAGCAAAAATGTTCAATATGATGACAACGAAATTTTTTGGGAAGAGGGAAATACCTAGAATGGTTAAAACGAAAGTAGTCAAAAAAGTCGTACAGTGTGTATTACTATACTTGGACTGTTACAGAGAAATATTAAGCACGCTCGAATGCGTTGGAGATGTGGTTTTTGATACGCATAAAAATAAAACCATAAGGGGCCAGGATAAGGAATGACACATTCAGAGAGTAATTCCAAATCGCCCCTATAGACGAAAAAAAATATAAGAGGGAGCGTTGAGATGAACTTGTTTGGCCATGTGTGCCGTATGTGGAATGACAGACTGGTGAAAAAGGTGTACGAAACGCGAGTGTCGAGGAAAAATAAAAGGTGAAGACCCAGAAAAGCGTAGAGTGACGGTGTGCGAGTGCAAGCAGAATAAGGAAGAATGAAATGGGAAGGAATTAGGCAGATAAAATAGAAAGCTATGGGGGAGGGAAGTGTGGACAGCTATAGTGAACTCAAGTCCACCTGCCCTACGCCTAACGGTAAAAGCCACATGATTAAAGAGAAGAAGAAGAAAAAGAAAAAGGAGGAAAAGATGAAAAAGAAGAAAACACGTGTCCTATCCTCATATTCATCGGCCCACTCGTTGAGAACGACTTTATCCTTAACAATCTGAACCAACGTTTATGACTCATACTTTCTTTCGTTTGTTTTTTTTTTTTGACGCAAGGTGATCACTTTGTTGTTGAATTATATATTTGTAGGTATTCTAATTGGTATGGTAAGATACTTTTCGACGTCCAATAACGCCTCCAAACAGCAAATTGAGGCGTAAGGGGCGAAATGTATAAGATAGAATAGAAACTTTTGAAGTGGTGTGGACGATACGAAAACTATTTATTTTTTAACCTCAGATAACGCTCGCAACCAGCAGATTAGGGCGCCAAAGCCGAAGCTTTGTTCAGCTAACATTTGTGATTACCTCCACCTTAATCACGGTCATATCGTCAGTTGTTGTTTGGCTCACAATGCAAAGATGTTTGCTATAATCGATTCTCTCCCAAAGTACAAATTGCATAGCGTGATTCGTTTTCTGCAAACGCTGCTAAAATTCATTGGAAAATGAACCACGTGTACGGTCCAAACTTTCTGAGTGATGATGTGGCGTGAGAATGGTGTAGAACGAGCTCATTGTTCATGACTACGGTGATCACGGAAGAAAGAAATTGCGGTGACTGAAGACCTGGAGCAAGAAGTTAATGGAAAAATTCGGTATAGTCGTATATACATGGTACAATTTCAGCACAATCTGACGAGTATGTTACACCTTTATTTCCACTTGGTGCCGGTTTTCGAATCAGCACCGATTAGCTTATACTATGAACAGCTTCTAAGGGAAGGCATTGCACATATTCCTAGTATAAGCTCTCAGATGCTTATTCGGGGATTGTACAATCGGCCCTTAGTGATTGTTGTGAGAGTAGCGCAAGGGTGGAGAGCACAAAGTCAGAGGGAATTGTAGTGCAGTCATTCTACCGGGCATCTGGTTGGCGCCTAGGTTACGTTTCGCACGCAAACAACTCCGGATAAAGGAGATAACAAAGGAACGAAGTGAGAAACTCACAACAAAGCAATACGCAGCATACCCAGAAAGTTTCAGAACGGTGCGAAGAGTATAAAATGGATCTCATTTCCAGAATTTCGCGATAGTCGGAGTTGCAAAGGAAAAATTTTAGGCATTAATACTGAATCGTTAGGATTTCGTCGGGCGGACGCCCTATTGCTTGTTTTATTAATTCTTCTGCACTGATCCACCTAAGAGCCCTTCCAGAGCTGAAGTAACCACCGATATAAGAAAAGGGCGTCACCGATCAGGGAGAGTATTCTTATTAAGGTCAGCACATTCATTTTTTACACGCAAGAAAGACGTCGTTGGGCGCGAAGTGGTGCACACAAATTTAAGGAGGGACAAACTGACGTTAATGATGAAGATCCTCAGGAGAAGAGCGTCTGTAGTGACTGAAAACCTCAATCAGAGATTTCACCAAATCGCCCGGGAAAGACGTATGTGTACAATTTCAGGATTATCCGATGAGTTTTCTAACATTCCAAGGTCTACTGTTTGCCATATATTCACTCAAAAACTTTAATACTTGAAACTTTGTGTTAGCTGAAAAAATGCTAGCCGAGAATTATAAGATTCGGCGAATGAGTGAATTTGCCTTGAGCACCAGGAAACGAAACAGGAGTCTAAACAGTAGAGGCACATCCGTTTCCCAAACAAGATGAGGAAGTTTAAACAAATTTCCACAAGCAAAAATCTCATGGTGACAGTATTTTAAGCCCAGAATGGTATATTAAACATTGAATTCAAGAAGCCGCAAGGGGAGAATCGTGTCAGGAGATGAAACGTGGGTTACTTTGACGAATTTAAGACGACACACATTCACCAAACTAGCCAAAAAGTTTAAATAACCTTTCAGTGACAAAGAGCTCGTGGCTATAGTATTTTGAGACCAAAAAGTAGCGTTATTTGTTACTATTTTATTTGAATTCAGGGAATATCAGGGGTAACAATTACTACAGAAGCGTATAGTAGGGCATTCAGGGAACTAAGAAGAGTTCAGGCATTATCGATCTCAATGACAATGCACGACCACGTGTTGCCGCAACAACGAAAACAGCTCCTCAAGGATTGAAGTGGGAAGTTTTTGATTATCTTTCCTAGAGGATGGATCTCGACTATTTTCTTCCTAATAAGGAAACGATTGGATAGAAAGCACTTCAGGACGAGTGACGAGCTCCAAGTCGCCGTGGATCGACATATAGATGACATCTTTTGATGCAGTGGGCATGGGAAAGTTAGTTAAGCGGTACAACAAGTGCATCAATCTTCATGACAATTTCATTGAATAGTAGCTTTTATTTAGTTAGAAAGAAGAGGGAACGCCGAAAGCAGTCTGGACGAAATAAGTTCATTTCTTTTGATGTTCCTTAATTGAAGTTAACTTATTTCGTGTAGGCTGCTTTCCCTGTTACTCTTCTTTCTAACTAAACCTAACTGGTACAGCCGTACTTCCACCTTAGTAACCTTCGTAGTAATATTTTTGATATCTACTCGGTTTTACATTTCATGCCCCGCAGGAGGTGGAAACATAAATCCCCGTCGTACATATTGGGGTTACATTTTAAAATAAAAAATTATTACCAATTTTATCCCAATTTTAACGGCCCACTTCGCGCTTTGTAAAATATTTAATTATACCACAACACATTTCATCAACTAAAATGGTCTTTCCTACATTGCCATATTCATGGAAATCTGCGCGAGTTTCCCTATTAATTACCTTTTATTGACTCATCTAACATTAGCCACATTTGATAACATTCAAGAAATAAATTTCGATTAGAAAGGTCACTTCGTGGGTTGATAACTGTAAATATTCGTATTTGTTTGGATTTTATATGACTAACATAATACAATGAAACGTACACTGTTTAACATCTAAGATTCTAAACAACACACCATTCTTCCACAATAAAAAAATAATAACGCTCAACTAAAACTAAGAGTAAATAAATATGTTAGAGAAGCCTTATTGTTTCATTCGAAACGCACACTAAACAATATCTATCTAACAATAAGTAAACAGATGTATTTTTTATATACATTTGTAGAATACACATCCGACAACACACAGCAAGTAAGCATGTTGATTAATGGACGTGTTAATAATTTATTTGGAAAGGTGTGAGGAGAAGCGAGAGGAGCGAGTTTAGGTGGCGGAACGTTCAGCGAGTAAGCTTTTTCTGTTTTATTTTTTTTTCGTTCTTATTCAATTCGAACGGGCAGCCGATTTTCCTTTACCGACTTACCGTTCCGGGATAGTTCGAGTGAGGAGGAGATAAGAGGCCCAGACCAGCGGCCGACTTGCTGTGCATTGTGGTGGCGGAGACGATCTGCGCACTAGACATGCCCGACATGGTTTGCAGAGCCTTCTCCTTAGCCGCCTGATCCTGCCAAACCATCACCACTGTTTTAGCACCCCCCAACACCGTACACATCTTCAGGTTCACTTATCAATACCATTCATCATTCGTCCAGATTCGTTCGGGGAAATATAGTGAAATCATCAAAATTTACTATGATCATGATTTGGAGAACGTGTAAATCTTATTTCAGGAATTACACTACCGCTCAAAAGTATTACGCATTTATAGGCAGATTTATTCTCTAAAATGATTTTAATATTAATTTAATTGATGCTCCAAGTCTCACTATAAAAACATTTTGTAGCTGTGGTCATAAAATTTCTCGGAATAAGGGTGCATAAGTCTCTAATGCAAAAATCATGTACAGTTTTCGGGTGGGATTTACCGAAGAAGTTAACCTAATCCCTAATTTTTTTTTTGTATTTATCAAAAAACGATACTGCACTTTAGTTAGGTATGCGTCGAATTTTTAGTTTATCTTTAGCTTCTGGCGAGGAAACATTATCTAAACGTTGCGCTGTCTGCGACGTGACCTTGTTTAAGAATGTTATTGTGTGAATCGTAAATATGCCGAAAACGGAGAAACTTTCAATAGAAATGCGCTCTACAATAATTGTTTATCATAAAAGTGAGAAAAGTAACCGCCAGATTTCGAAGGAGATGAAAGTACCAAGAAGAACAATTGACTACGACGTGAAGAAATTTAAGCCCGATGAAAGTGACAAAACACCTAGTGGAAGATCCAGAACCACGACTTCGACTGACGACTGAAGGAAAATTGGCATTTCTAGCAAACGTAATAGACGTCTTATTGCACCAGAAATAGCAACGCAAGTGAATGTGGAAATGTTTAATCCCCTCAGTGTGTCACCTGTCAAACGCAGGCTTCAAGAGGCGGACCTTCATGGCCTAGTAACTGTAAGAAAACAGTTGCTACGCGTCATTAATAAGAAGAAGCGATTTCCATGGACTAAAATACACAGAAACTGGACGCTTGATGATGGAAAAAGTTTTGTGAAGTAACGAGTCTAAATTCAAAGTTTTCGAATAGAAGTGAAGAGTGTTTGTGCGTTGGTCAGCAAGAGAACCGGCATCTGATCAATGTTTAGTGCTTACCGTGAAACATGGTGGCGGTTCTGGTATGATGCGAGGTTGTTTTGGCGGAGACAGAATCGGTAATATTTGCAAAATCCAAGGAAAAATGAGGAAAGAGCGGTACCAGCATATACTAAAATGAACGTTGCTATCTATCTTTGCTGCGTATTTTTCGATGCGGATAATATTGGCTAATTTCGAGTCTTTTAAATATGAAATTTCTCAAATCTTTCAAGTTTTGAGTTTATCGAATCTCAAGCCTCTGAGAACTCTTCATTCTTTCGTTCAATCTCGAGTTTCGTAAGTGTAGAATTTAATCTATTAGTTAACGAGTCTCTCGAAACTGGAATCTTTAAAATTTCTAAAATTTTCTCAAGTATCTCGAATCTGAAGTCTTTCGAAACGCTGAAAACTTGATTCTCTTTAATTTGGAATTTGTCAAACCAAGCCTTTAAATATCGAATGTTTGGAAATCATCACGTTTTGAATTTCTGAATCACGAATGAATTTTAAACGCCAAGTATTTCAATTGTTGAAACCGTTGAAACAAAGTCTTCAAATCTCGAGTTTCCCGAATCTACGGACACTCAAATCTCTTATTGTCGAATCTCTCAATGCTTGACTACTTGCAATCTTCTATATCCCGAATCTGAAATCCTTACAATTTCAAATCTTTTGAATCTAAAATTTGGCAAATCCCAAATTTTTCAGTTCTTGAAGTTTTGGAATCCTGAATCTTTGGTTTCTCGAAAGTCGAGCCTCTCTTTCGAATTCCGCTTTTTTTCTTCTTCCTCTCCTAGTTTAGAACTTGGTGCTATTATTTTTATTGTTGCCTCAATGATTTGCTGTCAATGACGATAGTCAACTGCCTTCTATAGTGCCAGCAGAAATTGATCCCCATTCCCTTTGAGGGAAGCTATTCTCATCAGATTAGCCGGGTGTATGAAGTTACGGCTCAAATTTTTCGAAATCGTGTTGTAACTCACTTTTACGATCTTTGCGAATTGTGATCCGACTTTGTGAGATCGGAGTCATAGGTTAGATTTATAGTTTTTGAATTGTGGGTCAGACATATAAAGGAGTCAGATATTATGACATCGGAGTTGTGGTTTGTGCAGCTTGTCTAAGCAGTGGGATTGTGGGACAGATATACGAAATAAATTTGTGGAATTGAGGTTTTGGGCCGGTTTTAATGATTTTGGACTGGGGATTTGGGCTTTGAATTGTGGGATAGGCAGATAAGGAAGTCAAATATTATTAAATTAGAGTTGTGGTTTATTTAATGGGTTGTACTATGGGACAAGCATATCAAGTGAATTTGTGAAATTGAAGTTGTGTGAACTTTGAATTGTGGCACTAGTTTACAGAGGGAATAGAATTTAATTTGGTGAAATTGGAGTTGTGAATTTTATGTCTTGTAAAACATGTTTGTGTAGAGGCTACGGCCAGGTGATATCCAATTTTTGGTAATGATATATTCTATCTACAGTGCTTTTCTGGGAAAAGAATAATATTGCAACTATTAGAGACAATTGAGTGAAAACAACAAGTTAGAAAAAGTTTAGATCTTTGCTTTTGCAACCGGAGGCAGTAAAAATGGTTCTGAATAGACACTGAATGGTGAGTTTCACCGAAAACGTTGACCTGGCGGAGTAAACTATCTAAAGAGTAAAATTAAGCAGTCAACGCGGTAAGATCAGGATGGAAACACATCCTCAAGAATGAGAAAAGTTAAGCCTTGTTTCTTGCAAAACATTGACGAATCGGAACGTAGACCAACTACAATAACAATATACGAGGGTAATTCGGAAAAAGACATCTGGTTGCGGTCGTGCGAAAAATGGGTTGAAATAGCAACTTCATTCTTGTGGCTTACGTGTTTAGCAGGTATTTTGGAGTGGAACTAGAAGATTGTGCTGCAGTTGACGCGTCTGTTATGTAGATCAGTTGAAAATATTTTTTTATGAATTTTCTATGACAGCGTGCCAAATGTGAAGTGCTTGCAGTTGTACGATTTCTACATACGGAAAATCTTTCAGCAGCTGCATTTCATGGCGAACCAATCGCGACCAAACGCGATGACATGCTGACTTGCGGTATCGTGTTGGTTCACGATAATGCTCGAGCGCACAGCGCCAAACGTACCCAAGAACTTTTGCAGCAATTTCGTTGAGATGTTTTTCATCGTCTTCCCGTATAGCCCAGATTTGGCACCGAATGATTACCAGCTCTTCAGCTACACGAAACTGTGACTTATCGCTTCGACCATGATAGTGCATTTCGCGATGCTGTTACAAAGTGGCTCTCATTTCCAAGTGGCAAATTTTTTTGAAGAAGATTTTTAAAAACTTTTTAAACGTTATTATATTCGCCTCAATTTGAATGACAATTCTGTCGAAAAGTAAACTACAATTGTAGTTTTCAAATGTATATAATAAAATTTCTCTGTAACTACGAGTGGTTGTCATTCATCACCAAACGGAAGTTTTTTTCTCTAATTACCAGTGGAATCGTATTTCTAAAAAGTGAAAAAATGAAAAGTTCGTTGTAACTTTTTATAAAGCTATATCTGGGAAGCAATCTGCGAAATCGTTATCGTTCTTATTAGCCAAATCCATCTTGCCCCTTCGAAGGTATCGCGTTTCAATCTCATCTAATCTATTAATTAATTCTCCAATGTTACCCACGATTCTTTTTTTCTTCTTAAATAAAAAGACCAACAGTAAAAGAAGGCAATTTACCGTTGCAACCGATGCATAATTTCGCTATTAGCATTTCGATCAAATTAACGCTACTCGTATATCATTACCGACGATATTTTTGCATCGCTTAATTACGGCAACTGTTTTATATAATTCATTTATAATTAATACCTTGACGCTCGTACGTTAGTGGCTGTCGCTTGCATAATACGCGTATGTAAATTTACGTCGAACAGAACGGATTTCTTTTATTCAAGTTAGTTTTCCTTATAAACGCGAATAACTTTTTCTCGATCGCTATCAATTTAAATCGATTCCGATCGACAAATTACCAGAAAGACACGGCGCGTTTTGCGTGTGGGCTAATAAGGCTCGATTTGGATCGTTACGGAGATTAATTGGAGAAATAAAAACTCATCGCAGTCAATGACAAGTATATCTATGACACCTAACGGTAATATTAATGAGATTCGAAGGATACGCCCTCCGAAGTTTATTAATAACCAGATCGAGCGATTAATTGCGTTTTGATCGTTATCACGTTGGAATATTATGAAATAAGTTAATGTGGTAGAATGAGAAATGAGAATATGACGATGGAATACAGGTAGTAATTTATATAAATAGCATCTTCGGGCTAAAATCTCTTGCTACCGTGTTTGGTAGAAGTCACAATTAGTTTCTAATGGCATCGTATGGAGCATATTTAATAGTTTAGTCTAGTTTATTTCGTATTCATCTCGGGGAAATTGTAGGCGCCTTAAAAGTAATGATCATAAAATCACTTCCTGCGTTATTGTCACTATTGGTGTGTTGGTAATGGAATAAAATATAATTTTTCACCTAAAGCAATGATAATTGAAGAGAAGGGAGAATATTTCACCATTTTCCAAACAATGGATCATGCTATTATAGTTGGAAACAAGTACAAACCAATTTTCGAGACGCAAATGAAAGAAAAGAGCAAAGTTTATACAGCTGTTCCCGCTGCAGGGTGTTAGGCCCCACCAATTAAGGGGGCAATAAAGGGCAGATAAATTAGTTCCAGAAGGCAGTAGCATTGTCCTGAAAAACCTTGAGCCTATTCTCGGAATTGCCGAATTCATTGTCAATGCGAGGATTTTACTACGTTTCAAACAGAAGACCACCACAAATGCAGCATGCATGAAGCAACAAATTGGAAAAAGTACCAACCATTTCTTGGGACCCAGATGCAAGAGAAGAGCAAATTTTATGCAATTGTTTCCGCTAGAGCGTGTTAAGCTCAACCAAGTAGGGTAAGACTACTTTGCTCACCCAGCTCATCGGGGCATTCAAGGCAACACAAGAGCAGATAAGTTAGCTTCGCAGGACAGTAGCATTGTCCTGAAAAACTTGAGCCTACTCTCGGAATTGCCAAATCCATCGTCGAGACGAGCATTTCACTATGATCCCAGCCGTGCACCACGCTATTGCAGCATACGTGAAGCAGCAAATTGGAAAAAAGGACCAACCATTTTTCGGGACGCAGATGACAGGGAAGAGCAAATTTTATGTCGCTATTCCCGCTGGATAGTGTTAGCCGCCATCAATTAGGGTAAGACTGCCTTGCATCTTCAGCTCATCGCGATATTGAAGGCAACGAAAGGGCAGATGAATTAGCTTTGGAAGGCTACTCTCGAAATTCTCAAATACAAGGCGAGAATTTCACTAAGTTTCAAGCAGTGGACCAAGGTACTGCAACATGCGTAAAGTAGCAAATTGGAAAAAAGTACCAGTAAAAAGAGCAAATTTTACGCAGCTGTTTCCGCTGGAAAGTGTTAGCCCCCACTAATTTGGCTAAGACTGTCTTGAATTTTCAGCTCATCGAGGTATTAAAGACAACGAGAGGGCAGATGAACTAGCCCAAGAGGGCAGTTGCACTGTCCTGAAAGAGCTTGAACCTACTCTACGCATTGCCAAATCCACCGTCAAAACGACGATACGGGATTAGTCTGTAGACCAATTCCTGGTACCAATAGCAAGAGCAGACAAGGCTCAAGCAATGCAGGACCTTCATAGAAATGTCCTTGAGTTGTGGTGCAGCCGTAAACCTTCTAAACTCAGGGCCATGACTGGTGGTGTTCTTACTGGATATTGGGTGGTCAACTATTGTTTGCGTAAAATCAGGCTCAGCAATGTGCCTGAATCCAGATTCTTTAATCAAACTGCTGAGCACCTAGTTTACCGCTGCAACGCTCTAGTTAATAAGATTTCTATACTTAGGGGACAGATATTTAGAGCATACGGATGTAAGATGCATTCGGCCAGAGGAGTAATTTCTAAAGTGTAGTTCTTTTGGGTTTCTCCTGCTAAACTAAATTTGTCTTGAGCCTCTCGACTTCAAAGGGGTCTTTTCGAATCATCGACTTGACAACATAATCCTAATTAGGAGGAAATCAAAATGATGATCAAAATTGCTACCTAATCCTAATAATTTCGATCCGGTATCCTTCCAAAGTTTCTGTATTCAACCTTGGATTGCATTTCAATCATCTGCATTTTAACAAATTGTCTTTTTGCTTTCAATCAATTTATCCAACTTCATGCCGTTTCTTCAATTAGAAAACGTTAGAAAACGACAATTTCAATCCGTTTCTTTCATCTGGGTCAACACGACGACGACGACGGCGACAACGCGTCGAATTCGAGTTTCTATCACTTCTGCGTACACAGTTTTCTAAAAATACGCGTTTCTTTCTCCGCTTAATCCGAAACGGTGTTCAAGCCAGGTTTTATAATATATATTTTTTCTGCTCCACGCTCTTGCGGTTTTGCTTTAAGTCTCACAAACAGTAGAACGAAAGGATATGCAAGCGAACGGAGGCCGTTCGTTTCAACTTGTCCGAATCGGAGTAGAAGACGGAGATGGATTTTAGGTAGGTAGGGAACGTAGAACTAATTTGATTCGCGCGAGACACGTAGTATTTTAGTTTTAGCGGAAAAGTCAATCAAAGTAAACGGATAATGGCGGTTGGAAACACTTGAATTCTGGAAGTTTGGTATCGTAGCGGGTTTGGCCGGGAAGAAATTAATTTTGCCTTTCGATGTAAAAATAGTCGAACTTTTCATGTTTTCAAGAAGGGACGTTCAATGAAACCTTCACCAGAGTTGATGAAATGCATCAAATAATTCTTTGGAATAGGAAAAGATGAAATTGAAGCATACAGTTATGAAACTGCCTGAAAGATGGAGAAGAATAATCGGACATAATGCGCAACATCGAAATGAATATGTATCTAACACATTTTGAAGTTTAGAAAATTTTGTAATTTAGTGGTGGAAACTTTCAACGCCCTTCAAAATTCAAAGTTTACCCAAATATCTCAAAATTCAAGTATAATGCAACGTTGAGCCCGTTTCCGCATCTAGAAAAAGCAAACGAATCTTGGGCCTCGATATTCTAGTTAGTTGTATATAATAAAAAGTGATAGCGCCAGCTCTTTCTAACTAATGGAATATCACGATCAAAGCGATGATTCGCCGATTGATTTTGAGACGGAAAACAATTGAACAATTCCTTTATGTTTAGATAATTACATATGGTTCCAAAACCGGAAATCGTCGACACATCCCCAAAATCGTTTGCTATAAGCTATAAAACCAACGCGATAATTATTGACGTGTAACTGGAGGAAATAATGGCGGTTTATTAAGGTTTCTAACATTCTCTCAGTCTCTACCTAATCATAATCTAAACGCAATTATTGGAAAGAAAAGTGGAACGAGTGAGAAATGAACAAATCCAGGAATTCATGGTTGAAGATGTCCGAAACATTTTGAGATTCAAGAGATTTAAGAAGAACGAAATTCGAGAAACTCGTAATTCCAGATATTCAAAATTTATGAAAAGCGAACTTCAAGGTATTTAAGATTTGAGAGGGATTCAAAAGAGTGTAGATTCCAGAAATACATGCGTCAAAAAACTCGAGGTTTGAATACATTTGCAGTCCTAGAAATTCCAAAACCGAGATATTTAAAATTTGGAAGATTCTAATGAATTCAGATTGAAGTTTTGAGAAGTTAAAGCATGAAGAGATTTGAGAGCCTCGCGATTAAAACAATTCAAAATTCGAGAGCTTCGAGATTCCAGATTCGAGACATAGAACTGGTATCTCTCACTTATATTTAGAAATTTGAGAAATTTGAAATGTTCTAAAAATTTCAGATTCACGAAATTTAAGTTTGAAGAAACTTTATAGCGAAGAGATATGGTTGGACTGAAATTCGGAAGATTCGAAAGTTTGATTCAAAACTGAAACAATACCAAATTCGAAGTATTCAAGATCCGAAAAACTCAAAATTTCAGATTTGAAAAATTTGAAAGACTTCAGAGTCAGGAGCTTAAGTTGTAGGAAGCTTGAAAATAAATCTTAATATATTAGAAAGGATTAAAATTCGAAACACAAAATTCGAAGATTCAAAGGATCTGAAAGATGTTACATTCGAGGGATTCATAAATTGGAAAATTTACAATTTAAGAATTGTGATGTTTCGGATTTGAGAAGTCGGAACCTTCAACATTAGAAATTCTAAGTTTTCAGTATTTGAGAGACTTCACAGGTTCGAAAGGTTATAGATTCAAGAGTTTCAGGCTTTGAGAAGCTCGAAATTCGATATTCGAAAAGTTGTCGAAATTTGAAAGGAGGAAAGAACGACAAAAATAAATTCTAGGTTTTTAAAACTGGAGAGATGCCACAGATTCGAAAGATTATAGAATCGAGAATTTAATAATTAATAATAATTCTGAAAATTGGGAAGGTCATGGATTCTTGAATCAAAAAATTTGATGTTCTAGAAATTTCAGAATCGAGACATTTAAAATTTGGACGATTCTAGTGTCTTCACATTGAAGATTTTAGAAGCGAGACAGTTTGAGGAGATTCTAGAGATTGAAGAACTGAATCCCTCGAAAACTCAAAATTCGAAGTTCCAAGTGCTTTTTAAGGAATTCAGATCCAAGAAATTTTAGTTTGGAGAGATTCAAGATTCAAGAACGATGAAATTTAAGCGATTTAAGGTTTGATATATTTCAGATTGAATAAATTCGAAATTCGAGGTGTGCAAGATTCGGGCTATTTAAAATTTGAGAGATTCGAATGGTTTAAAAGATTCCAGAGTGAAGAAATTCTAGTTTTAAAAAAATTTTGGACAAGAAGAAATTCAAGACGATTAAGAGGATTTTGGAACTCCTTCGCATGTTTTTCAGTTTCAGTTATATTTGATATCCCAGAGAATGGAGAATTCTAAGTCGTGCATGTTCTTATCCACAAACCTGGAGCGAATTATTTTTCAAAAAATATGTGAGAAAAATGTCCAATTATATTATTATTATTATATTATTAAAAATCCAATTCGTACATACTATCTATTTAGGATAGTTTTGTCATCATTGGGAGCCATTTTTAAGCTGCTAACGAAGTCCAAAAGATTCCACGGTATTGTATTGAACTTTACGGTCTATAATAATAACAATAATAATAGTAATAATAATAAGGAAGTTGAACACAATCTATGTAGTTCGTTTACAAACATATTTCGTGTCAAACCTACATACGAATTTCATTCTAGTACGCCCCTGGTTCGTATGTACGATGAGAAGTCAATTTCGATCAGCGCAGCGCGGTACATAACATGTTTACTCGTGCGCCATTTGAATAATTTTCGTTCTTAGAATTCCGCGTATTGTTTAGCAAATTCGAACGGAATTATTTCGTTTTTTAATGACTCACCGAACGCGTGCGCGCGTTCAGGGTCTTAATTTGCGCTCCGCCGTCTTCGCTAAAAATATTAATAAAGATCGGATTCGCCTCGAAACGTTCGGCAGGATGCAATCTCGGATAGAATTTTATGAAGCAACGAATACATATTCGAAGAAAAATCGTGCATTCAAAGTTATTACGATTTTTATTTTCTATTTCGTATTGTTTATTACAGCAATAAATTTGTTGAATACGTTTCATTTTCGACGAGGAATAGCAATTCGGATTTGTTTTCAATGTTTTCGAAATAAAAAGTACTTTTACCAATTTTTTCAAAGTTCTAGGACTTCGATATAATCAAAATTCAATATTCGTCAAAATTATTACGTAGTTTTTCAATATAATCTCCATTTAACTGAATACATTTATCACAAGGTAAAAGTAACTTTTCTAAACGGTCCCGAAAGAATTTTTCGGAGCCTCTGCAATCCACCTATTCATAGCAAGTTTTGCCGCGCGTTTTAACGTTAACGGGCGCTTATGCAACTTTCCAGGCCGTTTCTTGCAAAGCGCTTGCTCCAATGGGCCCAATAAAAGATTAGAATAATATTCTGCGTTAAAATTGTGGTACTTTTCGATATATAGTCACAGAATACAGTAAGCATTATTTTTCCCAACCGACGGAGTTGCACGTGCTCCAAGCGAAAGCCATTCTTCTGGTGTGCGTCATTCTCTCGACTGATTTTGGTCTCAAGATTTAAGTAGGGTAGTGCGTATCAGACCTGTCAAGTTTATGTGCTAGTCCCAACAGGTTTGGTGCCAAGCAGGATGAAACTTGTTCACGCTCAAACGTTCGTGTAAAATCTCATGAATATGTCGTGTTTCTTCCTACACTAACACCATCTACTCGAATACTTATTCGCCTATCAGTAAGTTCTTCGCAACAACGTTTCTTTGAATATATCTTGCAGACGTTCGACAGTTTCTGAAGGTTTCACACCTTCTTCATATAGAAAGAAAATCATATCTCTTTGTGATTTAGTCGCGTCCTCCATGATTGCAAAAACAGCGGTACAGAAATACGTCTGTAACAGTCAAGTAGCTGAAGTATACTAAACGATATTGCACGGAATGGCTGCGTAAACCTGCAAGACTTGTCTGTAACCAATAGATTTACGTAATTGAACTAGAACCAAATTCCTAGAACATTCGAAGCTTCCCTCGTACATTTATCGAACTAGAAAGACGGAAAATCTTTAACAAATCGTACCTTCTCACTTTTATGAGGTTGAACTTTGACTGCTAAAAATTTCTTCCGTATTTTTTTACGCCTTCTTTAGACGTGTTAAGATTCTTCCACATTCTTCACAGATATTCAAAACCATTAAAGATGCTAATAATAAACTTGACATTTCAGACGACGAGTATAAGCCGATCATTTCTCATCTTACATGCTCGATTCTATTTTCATTAGCGTTCGAGAAAAGAAAAAAACATCTCTAAGAGAACCGCGTCTCGCCACACCGAACGGATCCATCCCGTCCTCTCATTTTCATCGATTTAACGCCGCATTCGTCATTGGAAACTAATTTACGATTTGGAATTTGCATAATCGTTCTTCCTTGTACGTAATTTAAAGTGACTTTCGGATAAAATACATCGTTAAATAAACAACAAAGTTCGAAAAAATTGGGCTATCAATAAAGATAGAAAAATATAAAAATACACATGCTCGTCGAAGTTTTAAAGCCAACTTCCTAGTTGCTATTTTTGAATTCTTGCATTTTTTTAAATATCATTGCTGGAGTTAAAAATAGTAGACGGATCTCCGAAAGTTGTAAATAAACATCGATTTTTTTGGTTAACAAATTATGTAATAAATCGATGGAATTTGTACTAATTGATGTTTTATAAGAACTTGTATACATGATGCATGGATAATAAAGAGCAAACGTCTAATGAGTTGCAACATTCTCTATTTACAATGAGTGAAATTTCAAATGTGTAATTTGCCTTTGTGTTGCTTTATAGCTGCATTACAGAATTTTTGCTAATTATACGCAGGAAGTCGTTACAAAAAAAAAGGTAATAAATTAGGTGAAACAACGATTTGGTTACGGAGATCTCAGAGTTGGTGTACTTAAACTTATTTTCAGGAGCAGCAATCGATTTAACGTAAATTAATTGACTCGAAGCAATTATAGGCAGTCATTGAAACTATGATTAAGCAAGGTACAGTTACAAAATTAATTACGTCATTACACTGTGGACTTCCGCCTTTGTAGAAAGAGGGAAGTTTGCGTAAAAATGTGAAAACAGGATGGCAAATTAAAAGAGTCAATGTATTACCATCAGAACAGAAACAATAAGAAATCATACAAATGAAATAACACACAAATAAGAATAATAAGAAGGAAAGAAATAAAAATAGGATAATAAACATATAACAACAAACTCGACGTTTTGTCAGTATTGCAAATGCATTCTTCAGGAGGAACGATGAATCAAGGACAAGGCAATATCTAGTGCAGTGGAATATATTTGGTGGGTTGGGGCACCAGTAGTGATTTACAGAAAGAGGAGACGAGGTTACCATCTTCACCAATATTGTGTTGAAAATAAAGCGAAGAGTTAGTGATGATTGAGGTTTGATCGAAAGAAATGTTGTGTCCTGTCTCCCACTAGTGTTTCTTGTGTTGGTTCTGTTGGTATTGAGTTCTAACCAGTGAGGCGCAACATATAAGTGCTTGAGCAACAGTAGCGATTTCCAAGAAGAAGAAAGAAGGTAACCGCCTTCACGATTTATGTTATGCGTGGATAATGATATTAATAATTATAATAATTTATTTTCTGTCCATCGGCTACAATTTAGCATGGGCCAAAAAATAACAATAAATCACAATACAAATTAACAAGATAATAAAAAGAATAATGTCAATTTAAAAATCTTTCATCTAGATACTTATCGAAAGAATAGTAACACTTAGCCAGTAGCAATTTTTAAATTCAACTTGAATTTTCTTCATATTTTCTATCTTTTGAAGTTCATTTGACAAATTATTGTATATCTCAATGCAGGAATAAATTGGTGATTTTTCGTATGCTTGGCAGAATATAATAAATTTGTATGACTAGTGTAATATTCATGTGACGGTGTTCCAAAATTTTTAATATTGTTCTTGACATATAAAGTAGCCTTATATATATAAATCGATGGAAAAGTCAATATGCCGTTATCAACAAAAAGCGGTCTATACGACTCACGAGGTCCACAGTTATACATCAAACGCAATAACCTCTTTTGGGCTACCATGTTTCTGAATTTCCGTCATCTTGCGAATTTTATGTTGAAAATATAGCGGAGAATTGGCGATGACTGAGATTTTATTGAAAAGAATGTTGTGTCCTGTCTCCTAGTGGTGTTTCTGGTGTCGGTCCTCAGAAGTAAAAAATTACTGAAGAACGGATCAAGGATTAGGTGTTATTGAGGACCCAACGTCACTGTGAATTGAGCTCTAACCAGTAGGGTGCAACATATGAGCGGCTTAGGCAACAATTGTGATTTTCAAGAAGGATAGCGGTAACCATCTTCACGATTTATGTTGCGTGGATGTTTCTGAATGTCGGTTGTCTTGCGAATTTTACGTTAAAATTGAAGCGGAGATTAAGCGATGGCTGAGGTTTTATCGAATGTTATGTCCTGTCTCCCAGTGGTGTTTCTTGTCTTGGTCTTCAGTTAACCGTAAATGAAGGACAGCTCAAGGATAAGGTGCTATATAGGACCGAACTTCACGATGTATTGAGCTCTAAGCAGTGGGGCGCAACATAGGAGGGGCTTACGCAACAATAGTGATTTCCAAGAAGAAGAAAGAACGTAATCATCTTCACTATTTATGTTGTGTGAAGATTTCTGAATTTCGGTCGTCCTGCGAAGTTTAGGTTGAAAATAAAGCGGAGAGTTAGCGATGACTGAGGTCGACACGTGTTTCTGAAGTGAGCGAAAAATTTCTTTCCTTAAAGTTCTCAGCATGCATTTTTACCCCACCTTTTCTACTGTATCCGTGTGTGTGGCGTAAACAAATATTTTCCCGGTAGAAAATGGCAACAATAGTGGTTTCTAAGAAGAAGAAAGAAGATAACCGCATTCACGATTTATGTTGATATTTCTGAATTTCAGTCGTCTCACGAAGTATACGTTGAAAATAAAGCCGAGTGTTAGTGATGCCTGAGATTTTTTCCAAAATAATATTGTTTGCTCTCGCCCAGTGGTGTTTCTTCTGTTGGTCTTAAGAAATCAAAAGTAACTGAAGCACGGACCAAAAAAGCGCTATATAGAACTGAAGGTCACTATGCCTTGAGCTCTAACCAGTGGGGCCCAACAAATCAGAGACTGAGGCAGTAGTAGTGGTTTTCAAGAAGAAGAAAGAAGGTAACCGCCTTCAGGATTAATGTTGCGTGGATGTTTCTGAATTTTGGGAGGCTAGCGAATTTTACGTTGAAAACAAAACGGAGTTTTAGTGATGACTGAGGTTTGATCGAAAATATGTTCTGTCCTGCTTGCCACTGGTATTCCTTGTGTTGGTCTTCACAAATTAAAAGTAACTGAAGGACGGATTAAGGATAGGGCTCTACGTAAGACCGACCTTCACGGTATTGAGCTATAACCAGTGAGGCAAAACATATGAGGGACTGAGGCAACAATAGTGATTTCCATGAAGGAGAAAGAAGGGACCGTCTTCATGATTTATGTTGCATGGATATTTCTGAATTTCAGTCGTCTTGCAAATTTTACGTTGAAGATAAAACGGAAAGTTAGTGGTAACTAAGGTTGTATCGAAGAGAATATTGTGGTCCTATGCCCAAGTAGTGTTCTGCAAAAGCAAAAGAGATATTCCTGAGTCTAACACAGCAGTGACAGTACGGCAGACGAATCTTAACTGAGGGAACAGGTTCACCGATATGCACTGACCATAAGAACATGGATCCTATATAAGGCTTTAGACGGAAGCCTATCAATGTTGTCCTTAGTGGAGGGCAGTTTAAAGGAGTTTTTATGTTATGTTAAGATTTTTTTTCAATATTTCAGGTATTTCAGATACATACGGGATAGAGGCAGTGCAGGCGTATTTAGTAATTGCGCGGAGTTTAATTGGAAGACGGTAGTAGTGATTCTTATTGATGATTCCCTCGATGATAGATTTGTTATACCCATTATGACCAAAATCAGTCTGATATGTGGATACTTTATTTTCATGGGTATCGGGTTCAGAGATAATAATGGAGCTTACGAGTTAATCACGAAAGACTTGTTTGATGGGTGATGGTACCAATTTGCATGAAAATTATTACCGATTAGTATGTGTCGATTTGCAATGGACTGAATGATTAAGACGACTGTCATATTTTCCGAAGGCCAAGGAAGAGAAAAGAGTCGTTCCGGTTGAAGGGTGCTAGCCTCGTTGCTATAGTAAAACATTGTGTGGCGAGGAGTTTTACCAATATGATGTAGTGTAAGTAATAGTCAACCACAGGCCTTGCAATCATCATCAAGCGAAAAATTCCTAATCATAAGTCAATTGATTATATTGATATTGATACAATGTTTCATCCGCACCTACTTTATTGCATCTTAGGTATTACAAATCCTTTATTATCCAATGCCTGACATGATCTTATTGGACCGCGAACGATGGGCAGAAATTTCACGGAGTGATTCATCGCACTTCTGGCTCGGATTTACATCAAACCGGCTGTATGGCGAGGGCTAACGTTATGCGCGTCGACGTTTGCGTAAGAAAATTAATAGTGCATACAGCGGTATTGTATAATTCGTAGAAAGTTGTGTTTTGCACAGCAATATGCTCACCGACCGGTCATTAAGGTTTATTATAATTAGAGGACCTAGCGCGATTATTCTTACGTAAGGCCGGCCGTCGCGTCGTGCAGCATTCTACTCCAGTTTGTTACTTTCGTACTACATATAAACGGCGAATTAAGGAAGAAGATGACACAGTAGGAAAGAGTTCCAGTTGCTTTTTTGTTTTGGGAGAATTTCAATTATAAGAAATAGGCGACTTAGTATAAAATTCTGAATTTCCTCAAGATCGATGATATTGATCTAATTTCTTTGGATTTCTTTTCTTTTTCTTCTTAGGAATTTTGTTCGTACAAATCATGATCATGTATGCAAATCGAATCCTTTGATGTTCCTAAATCGAATCATTCCATACACATCCAGCACACAGAAAACATACACTCATAACTGTCTATAGGTATCGTGATTGCTACTTCTAAATAAATATCAAAAGAAACGTGATTAAAGCAAGAGTAAAAGACGCAACGAAAGGAATCGGTATAAATACGTACTACCTTGAGTTTTGCCTGGATTTCTCTTAGTTTTCGCCTCGCCAATACTTGGATGTGTGAACTGACTTGTTTCCTGGTTCGCGTTTTTCCCGTCCTCAGCTTTATGTAACGTGCTATCAGCTCGTTCCTACCTGGAAAAGAACATTAACGTATGTATTCGGGCTACTAGCGTGGTACTTAATACACTCTGAACAATATGAATCTGACCAGTAGATTTTTCCTTAATTTTATGTGTAAAGTTTTCGGTTATAATTGAAAAGATTGTGTATAAAGAACTACATCGAAATCGTACGCTGAGTAACAAAGGATTTTTATAGAATTTCGACTCTTCCTGTATTACGCATTAGAAGCAACGTTTGATAAAAGAGTGGATGACGTGTTATCATTAAGTAGTGTAAACCGGACTGACGCCCTTATTTCTTCGTACTTTAATGTCGTGCCTTGCACGTACGTGGAGACAAAGACCGGTTTACACTACATAATGGTAATACGTTATCCATTATTTTATCAAACCTTAATTATAAGTAGTCTGGGAAAACAGCGGTAATTACGAAATAAGTTACGACAGCTTACATATACACAGAACTAGTCGCGTACAGCGTAGCGACGAGAATGGGGAGTCGGCGATGCTGTCGTAACTTATTTCGTAATTGTTCGCTTAAACCGCTGTTTGCTCAGACTAGTGATTATATTCAACAGTAACTAGTAAATGTGATTAATTAAATAAGTCTGATACCTTACTCGTAAATTTTATCGTCGTTTTATCGAGGTTGAACAGCAATATAGACAAAAAGCTATAACGAGGAAAACAAGAGTAAGTCGATGAGAGAATTTGGAAGCAATGAAGATAACGGCACATGGCAGAAAGAAACTGGAAAATAATAATAAAGAAGTATTCGAAGGATTCTTATCAAGCTAGACCTAGTAGTTCAGGCAGATTTATTTCGATCCGGTTAAGAAAATTGATATACCCAAGTTTCTCAAGAACGGTGGAAGGGGTCAGTTTGAGAAGTTCTGTAAATGCTGGTACATAGTATGGAACGTCGAGGCAACTACGCCAAATAGTGATACAGCAAAAAAAATTTTTAAAGTCGGTTTTCCCCTCTTTCAAACTTGAAACACTAAAATTGGAAACTATGGTCTACGTAAATTTCTTGCGACCAGCAAAATTACTTGAACACTCTACTTTACAGCACTTTATGTGTCACTTGACATAACCTGAAAGAGAAAAATAACGACATCGTAATTAACAAACAGGAAAATTCACCTCCAAATGAGGGTAAAACAAATGCTCTACGTGGACGATTAGTTCGAGCAGCAAAATTGGGGAAGCGAAACTTCCAGATTCATACAACAATACTATTACTTCCCAGAATCGAATTTCCGGGTATATCCTCGACAAACGAGACTTAAAAGCGAAAACGGAATAACCTATACACGGAAAACGACCTGTTCATCTCAACGTTACAAGCAGAATAAGTGAATAACACGTGCATCCAAAAGGCGCAACATGTATTAGAAACTTACGAAAGCGGGGGCGCCATCTACAGCAAAAGTTGAAGCGAGAGACCAAAAATAATAATTACAGGACACTGTAACAATTGGCCGTAACATTATAAAGCGGCAGCTCGGTTTCTGCATCGTTCCGAGAGGTTGGTAAGGACGTAGATGACGAGTGTCGGATTAGTCGTCACAATCCCCGCATGAGAATCCCATTGAAACTGTGTGAAGTTTTATGAAGAACAAGTTACCGAGAAGGTCCGTATTTAGTTTAAAGAAGATTGTTCGCAACATTCGAGAAATATGGCGTTCCTTGAGTGAGTTGAAAGTGTACCAGAACTGGGCCCGCATTAAGTCTTTGCGTAGTAGTATTTATAATGACACTATCAATAAAGTATTTACAAACTGTTTGGCATATTGCATTTTTCTTGTCACATAGACTATACGTAGCAGGATTTTATTACTTTAGGAAGAATCTCGAATAGAGAATCTCGAAGTTTCTTTAAACTGCTACATTATCTCCGAATAAAAATTTAAGAAATGAACAGGAAACATAATGTACACCATACATATTACTTCCATACACAGACGTAAAAGAATAATACAAAGAACTATAAAGTTTCTAATTTACAACTATCCATTGTGATCAGCTATTAGCTTAGAGAAAAAGAGAATCGAACTGCTACCGCCGTTGCCCATAGACGTCGTCTCGGTGAAAGATCTTTTTCGAAGCGGCTTGTTCTCGGTAGGCATACTACATATATATACATACATACGTACACAGGTTATACACGTATATGAGTCAAGAGACCAGCCTCGTTCTTCGCGGCGAAACCTGTTCTGTGCAGGAAGAAGAAATTAAAGTCTCATTATCTCAGCCCGGTTAGTTTATTTATGGTCAGCGGCTACTTTATTATGGTGGGTCTCTTTCACGACCTGGCGTTTATAATAATAATTCGTGCCTTGTATGTGCGATAACCGAGAACGAATACCCCTCCTCTTATATAATGATCTGGATGTGGAGTTCTGCTACATAAAATCAACATGAATAGATGTATGTAATATGTACAAGAATCTAAAACGGTAGTTGATGTAAGATTAGACGGGAAGGACGTGAAAAAGGAAATGCCGCTTTTCGTACGTACTTCGGAGTTACGACAAATTAGGTTCGAAAGATTTCTTTTCGTTGAATATGTAATCATGGCGGGTTAGAACTTCTTATGAGGCAAAGTCTTACATGATTGATGGAAAATTTGAACATCTAGTAGAGCATCAAATCGAGTAAAAGTGAAAAATATTTTATTAATAGTAGTTAATTTGCTAGCTATTTTCCAATGTAGTCGCCATGGATATTGAGGCACTTGTACCGTCATTAACGGAACGTTTCTATCCCATTTTGGTCAAAAGTTGCCGGTTTTTTGTCAAGTTAGCCTTTCACATCAACTTGAAAATCCTCGTCCATGCTGAAGCACCGGGCACCCAATCACTTCTTCATTGCGGCGAAAAGATGGGAATCAATCGGGTCCAAGTCTAAGTTGTGAGAACTGTATACACATCGAAATCCTGGAAGAAGTGTGTTTCTTGCTTCGGTAACACATTTTGAATCGTGAAGACGCTGCACCAAAAAGGGAAAACCTAATCTGTCACATGGAAGGCGTCAAAATGTGTACCATTGCCTGGTGTAAGGAAGTAACAATGCTAAACTCCAATAAGCATCAATGAAAGATGCAGCCGCTCGATATTGTGTATCACAGATGACTGCAGGTCGAATATGGCGTCGTCGACGACAATCATTACTTGAAGGAGTAGCATGTCCAAATTTAAATTCTCGAAGAAGAGAGAGAAGGTGAAAGAATTGGTCATAAACTTAAAATCGTAGACATAGAAGCGATGAAAAAGACATCTCTTCAGCATCCCAAAAATGTTTGATGATTAGCATATGCAATCGCGACACCAAAAGCACAATTCGCAGACGCATTAAATCTGGATGGATTAAGCCTCATTCCAAATTCCTAAAATTGTTCCTAAAGGATCGTAACAAAATCCAACGTTTGAAATACTGATTGTAACAGCTTGAATCAGAGTCAAGCCAGTGTTAATGTCAGATCAGTTTCGCTGCTGGTACAGTTTTGAATGGTATGAGAAACTACATTTACGTTGACGAAAAAATGGTTCTAATTAAGCAAAACGTCCACCAAGTACTACCTCGTCCACGATCATCAAACACCCAAAAGTAAAAAAAAGTTCATCAAAATGGTAATGTTTTTCGCTAGTGTTGCAGCCAAGAATGTGTATGGAAACACAAATCAAGTCAAAATTCTTCGTCTTGCGAATTCAAATTGACAATTGTGGCTTAACATGTAACATGAAGCTTATCCAAACAAACCAAATAAAGATTAAGATTTTGACAAGTTTAGTAAAACTTCTTGGATTTTCATATATTTATCTGTAAAGTGATCATCTAAAATATAGCGTTAAGTTGAAAATATAAATTGAGATATAGTTCCTGGAAAAGGTCCTTTTTAAAAACTAACACACTACAAAATTACCATTACTAAATCGGACACTTATTTGGGACAAACGGAAGATCATTTGTTATTATCTTGCATAAAGAAAGGAGGAGGTAACAAATTTTGTTAGACTAGTATACTGAACATTTAATTCTTTATTAATCGTAGCAGTTACGTGACTAAAATCGTAAGATTCACGTATTCTACGAGCTAAGAAACAACAACTAACAATTTCACGTTAATAACTTTCAAACGTCTGTGTGTAGGTATTTGAATACATACATACGTACAGCGTAGGCAATGTTACAGGGAGAGGGGCAACGTGCGAAGCAAGGGAATTATGAAACGATCGTGCAGGGCGAGGCAAAATTACAACACCTTACTCAACACGATATTCACAATAATGTACGCGTATAAATAAATTAATAATAATAAATGTCCCGTTCAACGGCACGGAGGGACTCGCTATTTCAATTGCAAATACGTACACGGACGGTCGACACACATGCATTCGCACGTATGTATGTAAGTACATTACGTACGCGCGGGGCTGTTATGTTAATTTCGTCTAATTAATTGCCCGTACATTGCATATAATGGGTGGTGCATCGATTTCTTGTACCAAACTGAACTTCGTCGTCGGTTATTTATGCCGATTTCGTCTTGACACGATGAATTATTATCATCTCACCTTTGCATACTCTCTCATTGGCGCGATTATGCAACGAACAACTAAAGGGAAAACGCACTTGTTTATTTTTGAATGGGGAGAAATTGAGATTAAAGCCGAATGTAGGCAAAACTAAAATAATGAGATTTAGGAAAGAAAAACTCAATCAAATAGGAGTTTCGAAGATAAAGAGAAGGATAAATGCCCAGGAGCAATGATTGCAAATAATGGAGAGCGGAAAACAGAAATTAAAAAAAAAAAATAACAGCAATAAATAGAGCTGTACACGCTTATAAGAAATTGTTAAAGAGTACAATACACTAGAACCGCATTTATATCCACCCTCATTTATATCCTCCCGCATTTATATCTCGCTATAGCTTTTACTTATACTCGCTCGGCATTCCTCACTCGCATACCTCCTGACTAACAGACAGCTGAAGTACTAAGCTTGACAAACAAGTAAGAGGAAGAACTAAGGATAAATAATGGAACGATAAGTATTTCGTATGATACTAGGACCAATGAAAGTACAGGAGAACGACTATAGGAGAATAAGAAACCATGAGTTGATGCGGGAAACAGAGGAGGACATCATTCGAAAAATAAAACAATAAAGAATAAGGTGGCTAAGACATGTTTGGAGATCGCGACCAGGAACGACACTCTATTCGATCCTGAAAAGGGGACCGGGGGCAGGTGGAGAAGAGGAAAACCAAGGCCGAAGTGGGTGGCAGAAATGAAAAGGGATCAATAGAGCCAGAATTAAAGATTGGAGAATCAAACTAAGCAACAGAAAAGTATGGATAAAGCTATGCGAGAAGATACAGAGTGGAAGCAGGAACTACACTACTCCAGTAAATGAATCTAGAGAGCCTCAAGGAGCCACGAAGCCCCATATCGAGTGCCCAGCCACTATAATAATAATGACCTTTTAAATAAATTTTGTACTGCTAGGCCTTAACAAAACTAGACAAATATGAAATGCTGAAAAACTTGCTGCTGAGTTGGAATTGGTGAATTGACTGTTGGTGACTGGGAGAGACTGAGATAGGAACAGAGACAAAATGGAAAAGTTTTCCTCCGACAAGTGTATGTGAATTTCAAATCATGAACCTAAATCGATGAAGATATCTGACCACGAAGCAACAACTAAAGCTTTATGTAAATTAGTCGGTAGAGGCAAAACAAGAAGCTCCTATTTCGGGCGCAATGTTGCAATAAATAGGAATGTTTTACAGGAACCAGTTTAAGGAGGGCGATGAAGATTTTACTACAAGTTCAGAATGGATAAATGGAAAAGACGATATGGTCTAAAGTAGCTTCAAATGTACGGTGAAGAGCACTCTGAGAATCCTGAATTTTTGTACAATTCTGGGAAAAATTAAAAAATTATACCAGAAAAAAAAATACTCTCGATCAGTTGCAGAACTGTGATGGCACAGGAAGTTTGAAACGTTGCTTTATAAAACTCTAAAACTTCAACGGAAGACAGTGTTGTGCTGAGCTACCAAAGACCTAAAGAAGTACTGATAGTGCATCAAATGAGAATTGGTAAGTAATAGGCAAGCCTGGAAAGCTTAGGGATTTAGAAAAACATTATTAAGTCTGCGCTGCCTGTTACGTAGATTATACAAAAATCTGCTTGTATGGATAAAAATATTTTGAAATGGATTTTTTAAGTTCTCTTGTGGATATAGAAAGTACCTGAAGGAAAAGAACTTCTTTTCCCACGCAATATTAATTCTTGACAACGCTGAACCCTAACGAGGAAGAACTGAACTGTGGTCAAATTCCAATATTGTTCTTAATTTTCTTACGTTTTGAGGCGGCGACTGACTGTTTCCGTTGCGACTTTGGCTATCAAATATGATAGGCACAATATTTATTTATCACTTAGACGCAAATCTTGTATAAGTTTGACTGCTGCTTATACTCAAGGGTTTTTCCAATGTCAAAGGAGAGCATAAAGTTTGAGTTTACTAGTGTTCATAACGTCTCAATTAATGTATAATTTTCAAAGCTGTTTAGAAATTTCTGTTGTTGTTACCCTTAGATTTGTTGAATTTCTTATTTGTTTGTTTTTCTTACATTTTAAAACTTGTATATGTCTACTTATACTATTGCATATTTATTACTTATTATTACACATATTGTTTGCCTGAAGATGAAGTATCATCCTCACTTACTAAAAGCTCTCCTAACTACAGAAGACGAGGGAACTATAATGGAATTTCTCAAGAAGACTATACCGAAAGACGTGTTTTACTGGGTGGCGCAGTCTGGTCGGTAGCAAATATCTCCCAAAACACAGCCATCAAAATCCAAAATTTGATGTATATCCACATTGTAACACGCACACACAAACACTACGAATACACCCATACGACGAAATGCAATCCAATTTGAAGACATGACAGAGTTTCGCAATCATATTTACTACATGCGAACCTCTAATTACGTCCAAATAGCGGTCAGTTCGCTACCCGTTATTGTGGGAAACTTTTTATAAAACGCGAATTTTTCTTCCATCAAAATGTAAGCGGTCACACACGTCGCTACATACGATGGGAATATCCCCTACGTCTCGTGCATGCATACGAAAGAATGGAATTATGAAAATTGCTACCTTCTACGTGCGAAGGGATCATTGTCGTGTATAAATTCGTGATGTTACCGTTGCGTTTTATTTTCGAGCATCCCCCGGGCGTATTCGTATGATTCTCTTCTATTAAAGTGGATAGGTGAGGTTTTTACGTTTCCAATTATGTCGGGGTGTGGCATAAGTTCAGGTGTAATTTACGCGAATCTGCGAACGATTCCTTGGGAATTATTGTGGAAATAATGTTCATAGATAGAAAATTAATCGAATAGGAAGGAAACGACGTGTCGAAACGTCGACAAAGTATCTCTGCAAAGTCGATGCTCTCAAGTTGCATTGCAGTATTCTTTCGATATTTTCGTGTAATATACTACCTGACACGCCACCTTAAAGACGTTGGAATATTTGGATGAAATTTGAAGCGGCGCGAAGAAGCAAATTGGATTGCTTTCCGACTGCACCTGTGGTCGCCAGTTAAGAGTGCCATCCAAAATGACTCCCAAGGATTTGGTCGGTGGACTCCAAGGGATTGGGGTTTCGCCGAGAAGTTTCTAAATAATTGAAGACTTTGCTGCAAGAAGGGCACAGCTCCAATTTTTTTTGTAAATTGAGGATTTACACTAATCAGAGTATACGAAACGTGTGCTATAGTTTGGTGCAAGAATGGCGCAAATCCTATCATTGCTTGTGCCTTAGGTTAGGGAAATAGGAACTGCATCTTACAACATTTGGTGCAAGAAAGATGGAGCTATTGGAGCTGCCTCCTTCTTGCGCCAAACGTGCGATCATATTATTATGATGACCGGTAAATACGTTAGCTATATATTAATGGTGTGCCATTTCTTGTTGTTGTTTTGGAATGCGGTGTGTTTGGTTTATATTATTAATAAGTACTTATAACAGTCTAATATGGAGCAAGAAATTAAGTGAATCTGAATCTCATACAGTGGTCGTTTTAGCAACGAATATGTGCAATAAACTGATACATATGATTGTTGTGCAGATGATGGCGAAAATTTTGAGGTTAAGTAGAAAAGAAAATCAGTAAGCAAATCTCAATGGGCACGAAATCGTAGAAAGAAAATGTTAGCAAGTGGAAAGCAAATTAACTAAGTGGCCCTAGTGTCATCGGAAATAATTTCAAATGTAAATTTAAATCTTTCGAGAAAGTCAACGAAAATGACAGACAAACAGTTTTTATAGCAGCAGCAAATTATTTTTATATATTGTATTATTTATTGTGCTTAATTAGAAAACTACTTTCACTATTCGCAAACGCGCGTTTCGCGGTCATACCGCTCATCAGTGCGACTGTGTGAAGTAGTTTTCATTTCTATAGAAACTCTATATAAGCCCAGGCGTTAGATGTTCGTACATATGAGAGTTCAATTACGAAATTTGGCCATAATGTATTATTTAGTGTTAGAATAATCCTTTATTTAATGCTATTGTTGGTTTTCGATACACATAGGGTGGAAGTATACTAAAGTATGCAAGAAAGCTTTCTATGCAATTAACGGTATATTTTCTTGGCAGCACACTTCAAAAAGAGAAGTATTACATCTCCTCACGATAGCCGTGGAAAACACCGCAATAGACCTAACGCTATACCCCACAAATAGTGGAACAGGATGACTCACACATTCGCAGTTTCCCAGGAAGATCCTATCACCATAGTCGTCGGAAGGAAGATAAAAAATTTATCTGTCATCTGAATTAAATGTGAACAAGTTATATAAACTATACTTAGAAAAGTACAAAAAGAAATGTTTGTAATATATGACGTAAAAGACCAAAAACATTTCTTCTGCCCAAAGGTCACATACGATTTCGATTTCAGATACTTTAAAGCGAATTTCAATATATCATTTGGAAGTCTTAGGTCAAGTACATGCAAAAGATGTTGAAATTAAATTGAAATTGACACTTCCTGAAGAGGAACTTTCTGTGTTAAAATTTAATAAAACCATGCATCTCTTTAGAGCAGACGTTTTCTTTGAAGAATTGAAAGGAAAACTGTAAACAGGCAAAATATAATCTCGACATTGAAGTCTTATGTTTTGATCACCAACACAACGCGCCCTTGCCCAAGCTACGCATTTTACCTCAGACATCTATGGGTTTACAACTTCTATATCTACTCCGAAAGAAAAACGGCAATTTCATATTTTTATATGTATGTATGACGAAATTACAGGAAAGAAAACACCAAATGAAGCAATAAGCTTTTCCCATCACTATTTTGAAAATATTATGTCTGAAGATGTCAAACATATTCTCGGATAACTGCGCTGCTCAAAACAACAATAATAGCTTATTGCAATATCTATTTACTTTGGAAAAATCTGGACGATTCCACACAATACTTCACCGTTATTCCGAACCAGGACATTCATTTATGCCTTGTGATAGGTCTTTTGGGGTAGTAGAAAAGGCGTTCCGAACTATACAGGGGCAAATTAGTCTTCACTTTCTGAGTTTTCATAGCTCGGGTAAATTTGGTTGTCAACTAATATACTTTAACAGCAGAAAATTGGTACGTTTTAAAAAAGTCTACAACAATCATGTCTATTTCGTTTAGATATCTGTTCTAGTATATTCCTGAAAATTATTTTTTAAATTCAAATTGCCTTTGTCGTTCGTATTAGGATGCGTCGAAGCTCTAATTGAATCATACTGAAAATAAGTACCATATACACAACAACCTCCAAACTTGATAGGTTTCCATCCGCCTCCAATTTAACGTTTTCGATAAAGTAATACCGTTAGTCACGAGAATCTTCATGTTTATTTCAGCACACTACCACATTTCCCTTCTAAGTCCTCCCTCCATCGTGGCATTCCACGAAATATTTCATACCCCCCTCAATATTTTACACGAAATTATATAGAAAATATATACCCACAATGCCGATAATACATATAAATGGGAGCACGCTCCGTCGCTAAATTAATCAACCCCTCGTTTTGGGGGAAAAGGCCCTCTATACTACAATGTCGTCGTGACAATAGAACGGAAGAACCGGCGGAATACACCTAAATCGAGGGTGGAGAAAGGCGCAAGCCTGCGAGTATAGGTAGGTATTTGTGGCGTGTACCGATGCCATTAATCAGAGGCGATATTTCCAAAATTGAAACGTTACCCCGTCGAAAGGCACCCGCTTAACGGCCAATCGAAACAATCGATTCCCCCGGAATTATAACAGTCGGTTTTAGGACGAGGGCGGGCGGATGGACGGGGGTGCCTTGTTTAAATTATTTGGGAAATTATATCGATAACGAGGTATGAATTATGCCGAATGAAATTTTCGAAGAAAATTCGCAATTACATTTCATTAAGTTAACAGTAGCTCGTTTTAAGTGGGATAATTGAAACTATTCGAGTCGAATGGAGATTAATTAAGTCCTCTTTATTTTCTATCTCAGATATGGAACGTCGCTATGTGGCAGTTCTCTCATTAAAAGGTAATTATAGCGAACGCACCTGTTTTACCGTAAAAGCGTCTATTCAAATCGACTTCTAATTAAATGTAACTGTACGCGGCGAAGTTGATAAACGTAAATACGAGTGCGTAAACAAGTACGTTTAATTTTCAGTTTAAATCGTAAAATGTGCCTAAATGTATATTCCTGGAATTGGAAAAAAGTATAGGTTTGCAAGCTCAAAATACATCAAAGGAAAGTTATCAGGTGACACTGACAAGTTACTGTGTTCTTATTGAATTAAAGATACTTAATTCAAAAACTGGTAAAGTTTTAGGCAAACTCTTTCGGTATATCACCATAGAAAAGGCGAAAGTTGGGAAATTTACAAGTTAAAATACGGAACTTGCACACGGAAGTTGCCACCGATATAATTAAGATGATCATGGATGGAAAATAGAACAATCAAAATAATGATGAAATTAGATGCAATAGGAAAAACTTCCTAGTCGGAATACGACAGTACGTAAGATACATCCTCTCTACCACTTTCCGGTCAATCAAATGATAAATAAGGTGTTCACAACCATATTTTCAAAACGTTGAAATGACGTTTTCAGTTAATCTTCGTCGGTGAAAACGTAACTACATACCGGGTTAGTTAAAAGTATGGAGACGGGGATTTATTATTGTTAATATTCATTTTAGGAAATTATGTGAATGCAAAAGGTTTTTATTAAATTTCAATCTGCATTTTAGAATGCTTGAATTTTTTTCTTCATTTGTTTTTGAGTTACGCTCTTTAGACTTTTTGCCTTGGGGATATATGAAAAATAAAGTTTACAAAGATAAGCTTAAGGAAGATACAAGAAATTCCTCGTGAACTTTTAGAGAATTCTCTTTGGAGTGTTTGAAATCGATTTGGTTATTGTCAAATTACAAATGGAGAACAATTTGATTACTTAATTTAACTTACTTAGTTATTAATTTGTTTTTAAAGATAAGATTGTAACTGACAACTTTACTGCAAATACTTTTGTCTTTCTTAGATGTACCTAATATTTATTAAATACTTGAACCCATGTTTTCTTGTAAACATGTTATTAAATAAATTTAAAAAAAACACACAAAAATACTATTGTAAAGAGAAAACCAAATCTCTATGGTAGAGTAATGGTAATGGTACAGTAGAATTTATTTTAAGTTCCCATTTAAAAAGAATATGCGGACAGGCGTAACTCAAAAACCATTGGAGAAGAAAATACATAATACAGGAATAAGGAACAGTTCGAAAATTTTATTAGAAAATACGACGGTTGCAAACAATAACTTAGGGCGCAAGGAACAAAGCTTCGTACAGGGCTATCCGCTATTATTTCCGCCTTATTTTCGACCATTTCGTCGTCTTCTGGCAGCGCATCAATCTGTTCGTTACAATCGACATTCCCGGCAATCGCGAACTACGTACCGAAGTTTGCCGTGTGGTCCAAACTTTATCAGTGTTGTGTGAAAATTTTGCAGGAAATTTAAGAAAGAAGGAGCAGACGTTCATGGAGCTGGATAAGCGACTCGGCCAAGTGGTTCCGAAAAGGCTTAGGTTTACAATTCCAGAATTGCTCGATACGTTTCCTAACCACATTCCAAGGTTAACCGTTTACAATTTTGAGATCTCAGAACGTCCAATACTGCAAACTTTGTGCTCGTTTAGTATCGAAGATGCAGTCCCAGAACCGCAAGGCTCGGCAAATCGATTCGCCCTTGACGTTTTTGTTACGTTGGACAAGCAAGGAGTGGAATGTTTATGGAAAATTATGGCAGGAAGTGCAAAGTGGGTTCGCTGTGACAACCTCGCAGACGAAACAGTCCAAACAGTGGATGCGCCCCCACTCCCCAAACAATCCAAAAGACGAAATCAAAGATTCAGATGGAAATTTTCATCATCAAAATGCTTATGGCCACAGTGTTTTAAGGACTCGAAGGGAGCCTTATTCGTTTAATTCACGGAGAGCCGAAAAACCAGTACTGCAGAAGCGTACAGTGCGACAATTAGGAAATTAAGACGAGCTATTCAAAACAAACGGAGAAGCGCGTTGTCTTTAGCCATTGTGCTACTCCACGACAATACCCGAACACATGTTGTCCCCAACAACGAAAACAGTTCTTGGATGATCCAGAGAAGATCTTGAGAAGAAATTAATAGCATCAGTCCACACCTAACCTCGAATAATTTCCATTTTTCCCTGAAATGAATAAGTGATCCGGTGGACAGTGTTTCAGGACGAATGACGGGGTATTCAAAGCAAACCGAGAAGCACACTCCACGACAATACCCGTCCATTGTGCCACAGCAACAAAAAGCTTGAAGCATTCTGAGTACTTGATCATCCTCCCTATAGCCCAGACGCTGGCCTCGAGCAATTTTCATCTTCTTCCCGCAAAGAATTTCAAGGCGTTAAATTTGATTTATAGAGTAGATTGGGATAAAATGTTATTAATTAACCAAAGCTTCTCCAACGCTATGCATGTTCACTGACTTACATGAGGAAGAAGTATGATGGTTTCGTCAGTCCATGAATTTATAACTTGCGCATCTTGGGATTGTATTTAGACATTGTTGTGTTTCGTGCTCGGTAAAGACAGAATAATAGTGATTTCAATAACCAGTTTGTTTATTTAACTTCTATAGTGTTTCTACACAATCGTAATTTTAGAAAAAGAAGAGAAAAGATAACGATGTATCTTCCTTTGAGTGACTCGTACTACTCCCCTCCTATGTATTTTCCCTATATTCCCTGGCGCGCATTAGGCGGCAAATTTGAAAAAGAGAAGAAAAGAAAAACACAACGGACATAGAAAGATGTCAAATCTTCATCATAACAACGATGGATTCTTCCTCATACAAGAGAAGTTCAGGTTTGATCACTTTTCATTAAATCTACTTTACAGGCTACACTTTCTCCGGCCCTTCAAGTATTGGTTTTAAAATCGTTCTACAGGAAATGTTGACACGAGTTAATGCCATTATATATCCAATGCTTTTGGTTTATGAAAGTTACTCCAAAAGAACTGTAATACACTCGGACAATTTCCCAAATGTAGTATTTCCTCAAGTCTATGGCTTTCTTAATTTTGTTCCTGGTTGTTTTTTTGGTAATTCCACAATTCCATTAAACTAAATACCTCAATTAAACGTATGTAATAGGTTGATATTCTGAAAATTCACAATAGGTACTTGAAATGGACGTTTACTTATTTACATCGTTCTTTTAGACGTGGAATGCCCAAAATTTGGAGTAGCATCGATGAAGATTATTAGTTGTGGCTGCATCTTCTCAGGGAGTTAGTCTTGGATACTCTAAAGATTTCCGCAGATGATAGTAACAGTCCAAGAATACTTCATAATTCAACCATTATTTGCTTCTTCTTCTTTAATAAAGGTAAACTTAGAGTCTGTCAAAATCTTGATACTTTTGATGTATATGTCTAGCACTCGTCCTATCGCTATCCGAGTTCTCCTTACAGTAAATATCTCTCCTCTTGCTTTCGTTACCCCAATCTGCTATCATCCATTGGTTCTACAAGTTTATACCAGTATTTTCTTCTATTTCCTCGTTCCATAATTAAACTTTGAAAAGGATTATGGAAGGGAAACCAATTGAAAATGAGGCTGGAACCAAAACAGACTGGTGAAGCAATGATATCTCAGAAGTACTGAAAGTCAAGAAGAAGAACTGCAAGAGATCGAAATGAGTGGACGAGCAGTTTCAAGGAAGTTAACACTCATCCATTCTGTAGAACTAATTGAAAAAGGACAAATTTTGGAGCATTAACATTAGCCCTTACTAATAGGAGGCGAAGCTGATTAACTTTTTGTGCGTTTGATTTATCTAAATATTTTCAATTTTCACGTTTGAGTTTCGAAAGTTGTAGGTACAAAGCAATTTGCAAAATACTTCTACCCTTTCCCAGATGACACGGACCATGTAAATAATTCTAAACTACCTCCGTTCCGTTTATGAATAACTCACAGTATTAAAATGTTACACAACAGTTTTAATTAAGGTTTATTGTATAGTTTGACGTCCCCTTAAAACAGGTAACCAACATATACGCGTGCACACACACACACATACACATACATAAAAGGCAACACGATGATAAAAGATCCGCTATATAATACGACGACGGTACGTTGCCTCTTTGTTTACCAGCGACGAGCCGCTATGCTTTTGATCCATCTTTTCCTTTCCCCTCGCGCCCGCCCACATCGCCCTTTACTTTCCCAGGATCCATGTTAATTTTAAGAAAATAAATTCGAATTTAATGCAGTCGCGAGTCGGTGAGTTAAAACTAATTTGAAGTATTTCGAAATTTAATTTCTATGCGGACCTAAGTTGTAAAAGCGGCACGCTTCAAAATGCGGTTTCTTTTCGTTGTTCGGGTCCGGATAAATTCGTTAATATGTTTATGTTGCGAACGGTAAATTGGTTTGGTTGTGGATTTCCCCTTCATTGGACAAATAACTTTCTCTTTGTAATTTGCTAACGAGTATTTAATGGATGGTATGGCCGATTGCTAATTGGAGGACAAGCAGGAATGTTTACTTATTGTCGTTCAATATTGATTGTTTTTATCAGATTTTAACGCTTTTGTATTAATGACATAAGATCTCATAAGACAAGGAAACAAAATTGAGAGAATTGTATTATTTTAATTAGAATCATTTTTAAACTGTGTGAACTGATGTTTGCGGATGAGATGGCAATTCTGGCTGAATCAGAAGAAGCGCTACAAAGGAACATTGAAATCCTTAGGAAATAAAGAATATAAACACGAAAATAAACATCGAAAAGACCAAATCAATGATAATAGCAGAAGAAAGGAACAGACATAACATCAAAATCGAAGGGAGGACAATAGAACAGGTGAATAACTACAAATATTCAGGAACAATAATTCAATGGGACGGAAATATGGAACAAGAAATTAATGAAAGAATGAAAAAAGCGGCAAGAATGTTTTATATGATGAGAACTACGTTTCTGGGGAAAAAGGAAGTGCCAAAACGGATTAAAACGGAAATTGTGAAAAAAGTGATAAGACCAACCATAACATATAGTAGTGAGTCCTGGACAAGGTCAGAAAAGGTAAAATCGCGGGTGAACGCCATGGATATGAGATTCCTAAGACGAATAGAAAACAAGACCAAGAAAGACAAAATAAGAAACGAGAATTACTGGCAAAACCTAGGAATAAAACCCATATGGAGAATAGTGGAGGAGAGTCAGCTGAGATGGTTCGGCCATGTGTGTCGTATGAGTGATGATAGACTGACAAAGAGAGTGTATGAGACACGAGTGATAGGAAAAAACAAAAAAGGAAGGCCAAGAAGAAGATGGAATGACGATATCAGGGTAACAGCGGCAGAGAGGGGAATTGAGTGGGAGGGAATAAAGGATCAGACCGGAGACAGAAAACGGTGGAGAGAACTATATGGAAAACAGGAAACTTGACCCCATCCAAGCCTTACACCGCAAGGTAGATAGGAATATGATTAAGAAGAAGATCATCTTTAAACTGACTTAACCTAATTCAATTTTCATTGTTTTCTGTGGACCCTTCGACATTTCGTACGGACCGATTGCATGACCCCCGTATCGATTTTTACTTATGGGGACATCCAAAAGAATTAGTCTATGAGGCGGAAGACTATCGACGAATTACAAGCACACTCGTGCATACAATTATTAATAGAGTTTGTTAAAAACGTGGATAACGTGTTATTAACGTGTCATTAAGTAGTGTAAATGGGACTGATGTCAGTCCTCCGAATTTTATTATTCAACGATAAGTTGTCATTGAATAATAAAATTGAAAGGAGTGACAGCGTCAGTCCGTTTTACACTATTCAATAGCAACATGTCCTCCACCTTTTTAACAAACTCCTTTATCATTAGAAAAGAGATCTTTATATTCTATAATGACGCCGGGCTTATATTCCCTATTTTTAACGGGTTTATAGAAATGTGTTTTAAATAACAGATTCACGCTATCACAGAATAATACGTGCCACAGAACGTTTTCAATTCACATCGGGCTGCCGAATATTTCGACTATAACGCTATCATCACGGTTATTTATCTTCGTTTGACTGATATGTTCGATATGCAATAGTTCCTACAGAAATTTAATAATAATAAAAAATTTAAAAACTAAATTGTTTTAAATCTTTCATTTAACGTTTTCTTTAACTTTTGGTTCCTTGTTAAGTTTCTTGGATGATTATTTGTTTTTCAAATGCACGCAGCATATAATTAAATACTATCTATTAATGGCTACAGATTGGTTGCTACATTGGTTCTTGGTGAAACATCTCCGAAACAATTGTTAGGACAATCTAAATAAAACTAGTGAAATTCAGCCAAGTGTGTTTTTTTTTAAATTAATATATTGTAATTAATAATATAGGTATATTATACATATTACATAAAAACTTTGTTTAACTTTTTGTGTTATTCTCTTTTTATGTGAAACGTTTCGCTTTACACTGTATTTTGTGCAATAACAACTAATTTATAATACTCTTAATACCAATTGTTAATAGTTCCTATTTAATGTTATTGTTGTTTCTAGCCCCTCTCAAGAATATTTTAGCCCTCTTTATGAATATCATCTAGCTACGGGCCTGTGGTAACCCGTTCGAATATTTGTTATGATTAGTAAGTCAATACACCACAAACATTACGTTTACTACTACATTTGCCGATGTTTCTTTAATTACTTTTTATTTCTTTTCGGTCTGATTGACTTACTTTCACCACATACAATCTTGTGCACTAATTTGATGCGCTGATGAGCTGTGAAAAATGGTTTACAACTTATGCATGAAATTTAGAAGAAAATTAATAACAAATGTACAATAAAGGCATATGTTTACTGTTTCGACAAAGAAATGTGAACGATAGTAAAATTAGGTCAATATGTTGAGTAAGGTCAAGTGTATTATTTATACGATTACGGCGTCCAATGTTGAGTGTTTATCGACAGATCTTTGACTAATACTATCGAAAGCTTGCTGGAAATCTATGAAAAGCAATTCTATTTCTGTTTTGTAATGCTGAGCCTTTTCCATTAGTTGTTTTATTGTGTGTATTGCATGTATCGTTGATTTTCCTTGTCTAAATCCGTTCTGATATTGCTCCACCGTGGCCTTTGTTACTTCTGCTAATCTCTTCTGCAGCAGTGTGGACAGCAGTTTGTATGCTGTGTTTAGCAGGGCGATCCCTCTATAGTTGTTACATAACCTCTGACCTCCTTTTTTCTGAATTGCTATTATTTGTCCGCATCCGCAATCTTGTGGCATTCTTTCCTGCTGCCATATTTTTAATTAGCTGGTATAGTTTTTCTTGAACTTCTTATCCTCCATATTTGAACATTTCCATTTTTATCCCGTCTTTTCCTGGAGACTTCCCATTTTGGCTTGTGTTTATAATCTCTTCTATTTCGCTCTTGTTGGATCGTCCAACTCCTCTGCTATTTCGTCCATGTCTTCCTCTTGCCCATTTTCTACTGGAGTCTGTATTTTATGTTCCGCTAATAGGTGCTTGAAGTGTTCTTTCCATATTTGCTTGCAGTAAAATATATAACTGTTGGAAAATTATCGGGTCGCAAAAAATATAAATAAGAAAATCCAGAGCGCTCCTTCATTGACTCCCAACTACCCATTTCCAGCTCACTTCATCCCGTCATCAATTCCCTTAAAAAGTCCAAGCGAAGAAGAGCAGTTCAAGTCCATTATCATTTTAATTGCCAACTCGAGAGACAAAGAGATTCGACTTTTTGTAGGATAACTCTCCGTTCACGTTCCCATCCGCCGCGCCCCTCAGCGTCCTTCGCGCTGCCACCGTCAACGACGACGACGACGACGACGGAGTAGGAAGCAAGAGTGTATACCGTTTAAGGACCACTGGATCGCGCAGATTGGCACGAGCTCTTCATCTGGCGCCGCGAAAAGCCACCCCTTTCCCCCGACTCTCTCTCTCTCTTGCCGAGTCTTTATATTTTCTTCCTTACCGGAGCGGCGAACGTCCTCCCCCGCCGCTCCACGCTTTACTTCTCCGCATCCCCCGTATCCCCGAAAGAGACCCTCACACCATTCGTACGCCGCCGTTCACTAATTGCACATTCTTGACATAGTTTCGGGCCCGCACCCTCATACTACCACGGGAGAGTCGGGCCGCTCTCGCGTCGACCTACGCCACGCCATCCCCGACTAACCCCCATCTTTCGGCGTTCCCTCCTTTTCCGGTACGGCGGCGTTCGCCGCCCCCGCGCTCACTGCTCCCCGAGAGCTCCGTGTGCTCCCCTTTTACGCGACGCGTAGTCGGAAGGACGCCTCCTCCAAAGCGACGTGTCGCATAAATAAGATGTGACGCAACTCGGATAAAACGACACAACAATTTGATGAATTAGAGCGTCGTTGAGGGGATGGTGGGGTGCGATTCAGTATCGTTCCGGGGCGGATTCGAGTAAGACGATCTGCAGGGGTATTCTTACGATTTACCTTTATAAGAGTTGGATAAAGTTTTGGATGAGGAATGAACTGCGTATTGTTTTTGGAAATAACTGTGCGATGTATAAAATTTGGGAATAAACTCGGAATTTATTGGAGGATTATTGAAATGGGGTTCTTGTCTTTGCGGATCTAACAGGAATGAAGAAAAATACTCCTTGAAAATTGTTTTAACTTTAGTCACTTATTTTTATGTGTCTACAAAAAAACGGATGTCTTTTTCGAGCATCCAGCAGTAGTCCACTATTATTTTAACATTCCACCTTCGTTGATATCGCCTTTCAATTTCCTTTACATCTTGATGATGTCCCTCGCGCACAGCACCGAGATTTTCTGGAAAGTTGTCTAGATGCGAGTGGAGAAAACGTAGTTTCAAGCTCATGTTACAACCTAAATTCTTGAAGTTTTCCAACATTTTTGATACCATCGCCTTGTACTCAGTATCCCTTTTGTACCCAAGAAAGGCGGTTACGGAGAGTTTGAAAGACATCCATGCTGTTTTTGCTTTTGGCTCCAGTTTTGTCTCAGAGTTGCCATCTTTTATAAGTTTTCTACTCCTTCTTTTAACTTCGCCTCAAATAAACTAGGAAACTGCTCACAACGATATCTAAACCATTCCCCTTCCTTTGATAAGGCCTTAACAAGCTGTTTCATTAGACCCAATTTGATATGAAGTGGAGGAAGCAAACCATTTTTGGATCTGCAAGGCACATCCTCACCATATTCTTTGTACCTACCTCTAAAGTTTTTTTTTTGACTGGCCATTCTTGCTTAATATAATGCTGGTTTCTGTCACGGCTATCCTATCCACAAAGAAAACATGGGAACTTTATGTATCCAGGCTGTTGACCCAACAATGTTGAAGTGACTTTTAAATCACCGCACATTGTACATTTATGGCTTAAATAGCCAAGTTTGTTGAGGACCAGCTCAAGGTTTTGGTACGTTTCCCTTAAGTGTTCAAGTTGGTTTTTGAGGAATCAATGAAAAGCCTCCAATCTTCCGGTACATACTCTACTTTGAAACTTGCCATAACTCCAGAGACGTTGTTACAATAAACTAGATCACGTTCTTCAGAAAAAAGGAACCAAATCCTTTTCTCTATTTCGATGCCACGAAAAAGACGTATCAGAAGCCAATTAAATTTAGCAGTCATCGATGCAATTTGTCGGTTCCCTCCACACCATGGGAATGGCAAAACGAAACGATTATCTTTGACCTTGACTCAACTGCCTCAATTACTCAACACAAATTGAACAGACTTTGGTGGGGGGGGAGGGCTCCAAAGTTTTGCTTGGTCGTCTAACTTCACGCCAAAGTAAGCAAAGTAAATTTGTTTAATGAAATCGGAAATATTTCTTTGTTGCTTTTTTATTACATAGTTACTACAAATGTAGCAGAAACAATCGGGTGAAATAATACATGTTCTAGAAGCCATCGTAAATCAACAACACAAAATATAAAATGAAACACTTGCCACTTCAACAAAATGAAGAAAACACATGTGTATACCACGAAGTGAAGAGATACACTGTATGAGAAAAACTACAAACAAACAAAGGCTTGACAATTACTGTCGTGGAGGGGAGGGGTAAGACAGAGGGATAGGTGCGGACCACGTGCAGATTGGAAAATATTCCAGTTTGAATTAGATTGGGTTAATTGTACTATTACCTGGTCAACGTAAAAATGGTTAACTTCCTTAAAAACCTTGAAATCTTTACTCATTAATTACCTTTAAGTGGATCTAAGAGAATATTAATTTTTTAAGCCTAATTAAAATTGAACACTGTAATGCTTAATTGGCCATAATTTTACGTGGAATTTATAACTAAACTGCGGGTAATGGAATTTTTCACTATTTTTTCCGCAATCCGCGTGTTGTGTGTTTGGATGTGAGATAGCAGTGATAAAAAAACGACAAATAGAATTTAAAATAATTTTTATATATATGGTATATAAGAAGTATTCCATTACCTTCTTTTCTCTTCTTTAAAATACAGAAAAATTGATAAAGATTACTGTTTTCCCAGTAATTTCAGCCAATATTTTCATTTTCTTATTTCGAGGAAATATGGTACGAAAGATGGCATCTTCTATTGAAGAATTGGGATAACATTCCTAGTTCAAAAAAAAATAAATAAAAATACGTGGAAAGTTCATGCATGACCCCCCATCTTCTTCTTGTTCCGCCACTTTTCCTTTGAGGAAGACGATCTGGTCTTCAAAATGTAACTTAGTGTGGCAAGGATAGGAGCTACCTCGTTAGACTTTATTTTTAACCAGATTCACACTTTTCTTGTTGTTATCTATTTCCATCCTAGCTAAAGTGCACGTTTCTGCTTCTTGCTCTTCTTCTTCTTCTCTTAAGGCCGGTGGATTCTTGTTCCGATACATTTTCATCGGGTTTATTTTTCTGATGTTAACCCCTTGCTCTCTCGCCACCTTTCTTAAAAATAATTTAACCTTCTAATTTCCGAGAGGTTTTCTGTCGGAATTGCCGATTGATCCTTAGTAACCATTCTACCATCACGGCCATTCCATTCGCGCCTTCTATCTCGACCCCACCTCACTGCATCTTCGATTTATTAGATTTCTTCGATGTCGGTATTTGCTACTCTATGCTTAGGTCTTCATTTCTATTATTCTGGGTATTTGTCTTGCTTTTGCCGTGTCTGCCCATAACATTTGTATATACAGGGTTTGTCACAACTAATCCGGCACATTTATCTATAACATTATACGTGGTGAAAGTAAGTCACTAAATGTAAAATAAATACAAATTTATTTTAAAAAAGTGAGCAAATCACACTATTGTTTTAGATGTACTGAATTATGTGTCATCAAATGGTGTTTAAAAAATGTGGTGGTCGTCAAATTCGACGCAGCATTTGTATTCTTTGGTAGCTTTGTCAACAACTCCAAAGAGTTGGGTTTGTGCTGGAATTTATTTTGTAATGATCCGGAATAATTAAAGTTCTAACTTTGCAAGATATTATAAAGAAGAATTACTGCAATAAAACGCAAAATCCACAAGAACTAAATTTATTGATTACCATCATCAAACACTTCATGGACTGAAATAATTTCCGTCCGAAAAAAGTGAGGACTCATCCTACGCGTTTAACCAGAATCCTTCCTCATGCAATGTTTAAAAAGCTCCATCGTTTCATATTCAACACACTACGACGAGTACGCGGCGTAATCGGGAAGGAGCATCGCGAGATCGTAAAAACGGTTTATTCCACGCACTTCGCTTCTGTTACTACACCTCAACAAGCAATAAAACGGCGTTCATGAATAATTAATGCGCACTTTTTCCCGCCATTTCCGTCGCGCGATAGAGGTTTTCCGCGAATTCTTTTCCCTCTATCTCGAGCGTGCTTACGTGTCGTGTGGCGAAGTGGTGGTGTCACCGTCGTCGTCGTCGTTGCCACTCGACTTTTGCGCCAGACAAGCGTCGAATTTGCAATTGTAATCGGAGACGGACGAAGCGAAAATAAAAGGGAAACGACAGACAGGAGATTGGGCGGCAATCGATGTTATTATGTCCTAATTGGTTTGAGCTTCTGGCGAATAGACGATGCAAATTCGGCTTGGGTAGCTTTGGAAGAATTTCAATTGCTGCAAAATTGCACATTCTAAAAAGTAACAACCACAAAATATGAGAACAGACTTTAACCAGCACATTTATATCTGTACATAGTAGATATTTATGATTTTCAGTTGATATTAGAAATGCCCAAAAAGTTTGACAAGTCAAAATTTTTAAGCAAACCTTTAGAAAAATTGATGTTGTATAGGACGATATTTCTCGATACTACTTAGTTGTCCAAAAGGGTTATTTGATTGCGGTTTGGACACAAACCATAATATCCGTGTGGCCACGACAAAAAGTATTTGGGAACAGCTGGTATAGGAAACGCATTTTTCAAATTCTCGAGTGTGAAAAGAAAACAAAAAAAAAAAAAATTAGTAACAAACACAACTCCAATTGTTTCTGTCGATATTTGAAAGGTGTAGCGAATATGTAAGAAAACACAAGAAAAACTTTTCAGCTGGTTCGAATATACCAGCGCTATTCATTCTTCAACCTCCGATAATACTCGCAAATAGCAGATAAGAGGGCAAAGGGCAAAGCCTTGTACAGCCCTGCATCTGTCATTACCTCCACCTAAACGTGACCATTTCGCCAGTTGCAGTTTAGTTGATTACGCATCAACATGTCACCTATAATCGGAATATTCATTTTCTGAAATCGAAAGCGTCGCCGAAATAACTCGAAAGAAAAGCCGTATGTGAGGTCAAAACTTTATTAGTGATGGTGTTGTACAAGCGTGGTGTAGAAACTTCAAAGGACAGACGTCCATGATGAGAATGGTCATTGACGAAAATACGTGGTGAATAGATTAAGTGGTACGGTAAAGGCGTAGGTTTACAATTTCAAAATTATCCGACGACTTTCCTGACATTTCTAGGTTGACTGTTTACAATATTTTGCCTGAAAAACTTTACTACCAGAAACTTTGTGCTCGTTGGGTATCAAAGAAGCAGTCCAAGAACCACCGGGCTTCGACGAATGGGTTCGGCCTTGAAGTTTCTGTTACTTTACGACAAGCGAGGATAGGAATTTTTGTGGAACATATTGTGGCGGATGAAGCGTGGCTTCGTTTTGACAACTCGACAAGGAAGTAGCAGTCCAAGCAATTCTACGTCCCGAGCAAGTCAAGAAAGTTCGAACAAACTTTCAGAAATAAAATGCTAATGACCTGAAGGGAATCCGTTGAATTCATGGATCCAAGGGCAACACTCACTGCAAAAGCGTATTATGACACGCTGAGGAGATTAAGACGAGGTGTTCAAAGCAAACGCAGGCTTTTGAGCATTACTCCACGAGAATGTCTGACCACAATTTTCCGCAACCACAAACAGATTTCATAAATAATTTAGATAAGAACTATTTGATCATCGTCCTTAACATCCGGATCTTACTACCGATTGATGTCCATCTTCTTCCCACAATGAAGAAGGGGTTGAATGGACAGCGCTATTGGTTGAATGAAGTAGTTACCAATCACTGTGAAAACTTGACGCAACATACAGCCGGTAAGTTTTTATCAAAAGCGCATAGAAAAATTAGTTCAGTAATATGACAACTGCTTTAACTTCTATGGAGATTACGTCCAAAACTAGCTAGTCAATGTATTTCCAAATTTTAGTGTTTAAAGTTTGAAGTTAAAGCCGACTTGAAAGAAATTTCTTTCTGGCGTAGATGTATTGATGTCCCATGCTACCAGCATTTTCAGGAATTCTGAGGTTGATCCCTCCCACCGTCCGAGGAAAACTTGGGAAAAGATATATATCGATTTTCTTGACTGGATCGAAACAAATTCACCTGAACTACTAGACCTGGATTCATAAGAATCTTTCGAAAGTTCTTCTTTATTATTAGTCGTTTGAGATCTATTTGTTTTCCACTCTCGTTCTGCCACGTGGCGTTATCTTCATTGCTTAGTTAACTACTGCTAATGAAACATTTCTGGTATCTTCAGGCGGATTTGCTTCGATCCAGTCAAGAAAATCCATATATCTTTTCACAAGTTTTTCGCGGACGGTGGAAGGGGTCAGCTTTAGAATTCCTGAAAATGCTGGTAGTATGGGATATCGATGCATCTATGCCAGAAAGAAATTTCTTTCAAATCGGCTTTTACTTCATCAAATTTGGAACACTAAAATTGGAAAATATTGTCAATGTAAATTTCTTAAAATAGTGAATTGAAAAGAATAAGATCACCTCTTAGTTGCACCATTCATACAGGAAAAAACTCATAAAGAACGGTTTGCACATCCTGATGTGCTTCAACTTATAACAGAACCCGTTATGGTTATGCCTTTCATTTACACGTTTGACGCCGCCTTCTTTCTTTTCCTTCTTTTCTTTCCTGTTTTCGAACAAATTTACGAGCCTCCGTATTCCATTCGGGTGCTGTGCGTCTTCCTATATATCGAGTGATAAATTACCGTCGTCGTGTCGTTCGTTGGCGAAGCGAACTTTCCTTGAAGCTCGCCCAGGAAAACGTAAGAACCAGATCGGCGAAACGAGTCCGAATGCAGCTTGCCATATTTCTCGGCCCGCACGACGCATTTAGAAGTAAAATTCGTTCTCGGTACAATTGATTAACAGAACAAACAAGCATGACCACTTTCACGTGCCCGGGGGTCTGCGGTGTATCGTGCGTCCCGCGAAAGACAATCACTCTTGTCTCGGTTGTTAATATAGGTAGTAGCTTCGTTATGGTTTGTTTATTTGCGTATTTGTTGCACCTGAAATGATGCTATCGTGGTGCTGATACGTTTGAAAATATCCTTGCATTATATTATTGTTTAGATTCTTTAATTTAGTACAGCGAGGAAAAATGAATGGAATGGATATAGAAACAGAAAACTAAAAAACAAGGAAATGCTCGCCAGGAAGATCGAACAAACGATGGAGACGATCGTTGCAATAAAAGGTATCAACTTGCATAAATTACAAGTACTATAGGATAAGTAGTAGGAGAAGCAAAATCTTATGTGGTTTGTGCTTAAACTTTTAACGATGGTGAAGTGAGTTAATTTTCACGGGTGATGCTTTCTCTCCTTCGTGTTCTTTGCTCAGGATAACCACTTAATGGTCGAAATACGCATTCGGAACTTTCTAAAGAATCGGAGTGGCAATGATATGAACTAATTTACTGATATTCATCTTCAAAATATTCATGAAAGGATCGAAGATGTCAAGACAAGATTGAAGACAATAATTTAATTGAGTAGCTGAGGCACCGAAAAATTTTTCAGTTGTAACACAAGAATGTTGAAAGATGAAAAGACAGAAGCAGCATAGTACTATATTCTTACATATTTCATTTCATTTAAATTCCGTCGTTATTCTTCAGCAATTCTTAGATAATTTGATTTTCCTTAAACCAGACAATATTCCTCTCAAACTCATATCTAACAATTTCAGATCTAGACGAGACTTTATATAACCTACAAAGACCCGCAATCGTACAGATAATATCTGAGGGGTCGAACACGAGAACTCTCCGCATCTCCATGTAAATCTCGAGAAGGAGCGGCAGAGGGGCCGGTCGACGGGCATAAATGTCGCGACAACGATGGCATCTTCCATTGTAAGGCGCAGGCTGTGAAGATATTGACCGTTCCGGAAAGTCCGGTGTCTGCTGTCCACTCCTGCTGCGAATACCCGGGCGAGCGTGTGGGGCGGTGGCGGCGGCGACGGATGGGGAGAAAGGGAACTGGGAGGGTGGCGAGTCGCTGACAACTGGACACTTGCACGTTTTATGCCGGCTCACTCGGAATATCCATTCCTTCCGTCCCTTTTCTCCTTCCAACCGGGCGCCCTCCTAGGAGGGAGCCGTAGAGGACTTTTCCCCGAAGAAGTGCCGTGTGTAAGTCCGAAGGCGGAAAAGGACGGACGGTGAGAATTGGGGGAAAAGGCGGGATGGGGAACGAGACAGCGATCTGGCGGACAATAATACGCTGAATTCACACATTACGACGACCGTCCGGTCTTCTGCTTCCGGTCATCCGGAAACCAATAACATCAACGGGGACAGCGCCGCGATGCTGATGTCGTGCCCGTACTACTACTACTGCTGCGGACTTCTCTCGAACGCGCTCCTTCTTGCCGAGAATTGATATTGGCGTTCGTCCGATGGAGCGGAAACGAGGAAGCGAGAAGAAAAGATTCATGGTCCGAGTGATATCTAGCATTTGCATATTGATATTTGTCTCAAAGGAATGGACGTAAAGGGGAAAAAGTGGAGTAAGGAATAGAAGGAGTGGTGGGCAATTTTTTGTTACAATTTCAGCGAATGGACGCGTATAGATACATATGCCGGGTTTATTTTGCGTCTTTCTGTCAGTTTCAAAAAGAAGCAAGAAAATGTAGTAACAATTTATGTTCATCCAGAGAACAGGTTTTATGCTCTCCAAAACACGATCCTTGCGTTTTATATTAAAAATTCCTTGGACTCTTCTATAAACATGAGCTTCGCAATAGCCCTAAAAGATGTATGTGTAACAATAAAATACTAATTGTTTACAATTTTAAACCTTAAGCAAATCTAATCTTTTTCAATAAGTGAAGAACCAGCGGGTTTGCACGCCTGAAATTTTGAATACCTCATATTCGATACGGTAGTTAAGACGTGTCAAAAAGCATTTTTGTGAATTCCTTTGTTATCGTTGCTTTCTTGAAGTGCAAAAATGATATTCCTTAATTGAGGTCAAATTCCACAACAAACACGGAAGTTACAAAAAATCTTGCCGACAAGACGCAGCTGTCGTAACTAATACACGGTATACAAAATTTCGAGCCCGTAAACTTGCTGATTCTTCACATATTATTGAAAAAAAAATTAAAGCTGTAGAAGGTCTTAACATTGCAAAAAACTAGTATTTTATCGTTAGACACGCTACTTTTAAAGGTCAGCTATACAATTTTCAGAATAGTCTTGGAACCAATGAAAAAATTTAAGTTTAACCGATCTTGAAAGAAAAAGTACCGAATATCCTTAAATCAACCAATTCCCGATTATAATTTTGCAGCCTTCAGATTTTCCAAGTTTTGATTGATTTGGGGCACTTGCACTTTGGAGCTTTTCCACTACGATAGATATAGTGAAGATAGACATAAATAATAATTATTCTTGTGCTTCGCTGTTTAAGTTTAAGCCAAAATTTCTCGACCCCCAAGAAGGAATCGAAGGTAGTCCCACCCTCGTAATCTCGAAGAAAGCCTAATACTTCCAGCTCCAGGCTCTAACTTAATTCTACAATTTCTTGACTCGAATTTTTAACTGTTCGTCCTGAGATTCAATTTAATCATAATCTCATAATTCCAATCATAACGATCGTAAGAATTACCTCGATTACTTTCATAGGTGTGTGATATTCAACCTCTTCGTATTGAGAAGGAACGATTTTGTAGAAAAACACCTTAAACCCACCCTGCTCTTTCCCTTGCATTCCACGCAGACGGAGAATGAATTATATATACGGAGTTTACAATTGCTAAAGATTTGGATATTCTTGAATATCTGTTCAAAATATTTATGGTGCGAAAACGTCTTTTTAACAATTTTTTTTTTCGTTTTTGGAAAGATCACGTTGGAACTGCCTTCCTCGTATTGTCCTGTGTAAATCTCTACTTAGGCCGAAAACTAACGTATATTTTCTTCTATTTTCGCATCTTACTTGGTAACTGCCAAAGTTTTTGCTTAAAGATTCTGACAATCGAATATCTGCCCAAAAAATATTTGCTGCATGTGTTGTGAATTCAACTCTATCGCTAACGCATTTGCCAAAAGAATTGTCTTAGATTTGGAATAAATGCAATAACCAATAGAATTAGTATAAGAAATTAGTTTTATCGGAATTATCTCCTTCCCCATTCTCTTAAGTGAACCGCTATTGAGGTCGAAAATTGTCTTATATTCTTGTGTTTTGGAGCGTTATAGATCCCACTTTTTCGCACCTCATTGGGGATTTGCCCAAATTGCTGCTTTGATATTTAGACCTTCAAATATCTACTATTTATGGTGCAAATATTGAACTCGGCAAAATTCATTCTGGTTTACGAACGGGCACTCCTTCCAAGGAGCAGGAATGTGTCCTTGTTCTTACTTGATCCGTTAGCCAGGAACGGATCGATATTAACGACCACGAAATGTTTTTGTAACTATCGAAGGACAATAAGTGAAACAAATTGAAAGTTGACATGCCCTGAACGCGGTGCAAACTTCAAGGGAGTAATGAAACTATTTAATTGCATTGGAATTAACTGGTAAAAAGTATAAAATTTGGGGAAAATACCGCATGGATGAAGAAGTGCAGAATCTTTGATAAGGAAAGATCGTTTTAGGCAAGCTAAAACAGAATGAATTTCGCATTTCCGACTTGTCTTAAGAAAGTCTTTGGCACCACGTGATATAAGTTTAAATTCCCAAAACTACTATTTTCGATGATCTTATGGTTCTTAACTAACTAACTAACTACTTTTTTACTTTTCTTACCCTTCCCACACCAATTTTGAAAGCGGGAAGGATAAAATGCATCTTCCATCAATTCCTCTGTTAACATGGCAACTTACTAGTCCAAAGAAAGAGATTTTTTATTGTATTGTATGGTCCAGAGAAAGCAGAAACAATAAATATCTGCAACGTTCGAACTTGTTCAACCAAGTATCCAACTGTTTGGTGTTAATTATCTTGCTTATTCTAATGATGATCACGAATTTGGATTTGATTCTACAATCGTGTTCCTACGCCCACATAGGCAATTACTGAATTTCCTCCCTCAAAAGAATGGAAGAAAGTAAATTGATATAAATATATATAGGCTGTATTCAGACCATTTAGGTCCATAGCCTTGCGAGTACTCTCCAATTCTTTCTATTTTTTGTCTTTTCCTTCCAGTTCTGGATTTCGTTCTCTTTTAGGTCTTCCTCCACAGCTTCCAGTGTTTTCTAGGCCTTTCCCGTTTTCTTTTATCTCTCTGATACCTCTGGTACCTTCCATGCTATATCCTTTACGTCTATTTCTTGTTCCATTCTTCCCATATATCCAAGTCATTGTACTCTTCTTGCCTTGATAGTGTTGCCTCGTTAAACAATTCATACAATTCTACGTTTGTCCTTCGTTCCCATTCTAGCTCTGTCTACTTACCTCCGAAAATTCTTCTCAGAATTTTTCTTTCCCAGATCTCTAGCTTTTGTTTGTTTTTGTTCGACATTACCCAAGTTTCATATGCGTAGGTTAGAATGGGTCTCAAAATAGTTTTGTAGATCCTTACTTTTGTTTTCCTTGACTTCTTTTGATTTTATAATTCTACTTAAACCACCTGCACATTTATTGCTCTTCGCGATCCTCAAGTCCACCTCTGTTTCTTCTTGGCATTTATTGTTGATCAGTACTCCCAGATACGTAAAACCTTCTACTTCTTCAAATTCTATCAATGTGCCATCTTGTCTATGTAACTGGAACGTGGTAATAATTTTAATTCCTCATTTATTTTTTATTTCCATGAATTTCGTCTCTTCCTCGTCGCCTCCGTCATCAGTTTCGTTTTCTCTTCCAGTACTTGTGTATGTCTTGCTATTAAGACCAGATCGTCCGCATTAGCCAAGGATTAGTGACTCCTGTTAAATATGATACCTTTCCTGCTTATACCACTCTTTCTTATTACACTTTCCAACACCAAATTAAGCAGGGCTGTTGATAGTGTCTAGCTTTGTCGTAATTCTTGATGTGTTTTAAAGCTGGTGCTTTTTCGGTTCATAATTTTTATTTCGTTCATTGTACCTTCTAGAGTCATTTTTACTAATTTTTATAATTTGTTTGGGATTTTTCGTTCTATTAGGATGAGCATTAGTTTGGTTCTATTTATACTACAAGGAAATTGATACTCGGACTAAAATAGCAATATTCAAATCGAATAGGTTAAAAAAACTCAACGCGCTTATATGTACGATGTGTGCAATCCATCCTCAAAAATGTACGAGAAAATCTTTTCACTTCAACGACTCCGGGGGTAAATACGCTCGACAATATCGCGCGCGTCCATAAAATTAGCATTTAAATCAGACCATAAGCGGAGCGACGAATTCGGACGATCCGATTCCGAGGTTTCCGGAAGTTAATCTCGCGAACGCGGCAACGCTAGCTAGCAGTAGTTCTTCGCTCGTAAATTGTGGAAATGCGGAACAAAGAAATAAACTGTAGTAGTCGCAGACGTAGTAGTAACAGCGGTAGTAGTAGTCGTAGTAGTTATAGTAGTAGCAGAAGTAGCATTCAAAAGTTATAAAAGTTCGCCGGTAATCCAGATGGTTGTTATTCATTCGAGCGAACCTCCGAATTGGGGGAAAGCCGAAGAGGAAACGCGGGCTCGCATTCGCTTTTTATACTGCCACCTGTAGATATGTCTGAATAGTAGATTTTCAGTCCCGCGACGTCGCCACATTACGACGAAAGCGATTCCGAGTTTTCAATAGACCGTAAAATGCGGAAAATCTTTTCTTTAATCCACTTTCCGTGTTTACGTATACGTACGAATGTTATTTCTGTAGTAGGGTTTGTGGAACAATGGGAGGACGCAATTGAGTATGATGATGATGTTTACTTTATCGAGATGAAACTAAAACAATACTGATTGTAATTACACACTCAATTAGCGAAACAGATTGGGTAATTTTGGATGGATGATTTATTAGCTTTTCAGGATCATCGCTGAACTTTGATTGCATTTGACAGTTTTCGTTGTTCCGTTTATGGGTCTCGTTCTTCGATTCGATCTCTTACTATATCCCCCTAACCAGTTCATTCCATCAGGTTGATGTTCCCGATAGGACTTCGTTGCTATAGGAAGCGCCCTTATCTCTACGGGTGATAGGAACCAAGATCCAAAGTGCTTGATTCTCAAACTGCTGGGCCCCTGGCATTTAGAGGGCATGTTACTAAGTTTTTTCTTCCTCATAATAGGCCCTATTAATAAGATCTTCAATTACTGCGTGTGTGACAGTGTTCTGTCAACAGGGCCACTGCCTTCCTCAATTTGATTCCTGCTCATTCGCAGCAATTATCCCGGTGTGGTCCTGCACTGTTTATCATGTGTTTCTGTCCACAAATTCCCCCATGTCAGTCCTTGTAGTTCGATAAGGAATTCCATGCGTACGTGTAGGTATTACAAGCCCCCTGTTTGTCACCTTCTTTGCCAGGAGGTTCGCCTATTCATTTCTTTGTATGTCCGGATGTCCCAGGATCTATCACAGATTCAACCCATTGTATTTCAAATTTGTTTATGGTACCAGTAGCGAACAGCATTCACACGCGTTTGCAGTAACTGTTGAAAAAAGTGAAAAGTTCACTCAAATAATCTGCAAATTCTTGAACCAAAGAATTGCCAAATTTGTTAAATAATCGAATAGTGCCTAGAAATTAACGGTTGCCAACTATAAAAGTAAATATTAGCGAAGTATCCAAAAATACGTCAAAACTAGTAGGATTGTAAATTCAATTTCTCAAAGCAACACCGAAAACGAAATCCCACGATAAAACAGTCAAAACGATTGGAGATACGATGTTAAAGATGTCACAATTTTAAAGAATGGCGCATGTAAAGTGTATAAAATCAGAATTATTAAACCTATCGAAATGAGAAGAACAATGCTAAATCCAATATCACCCTCACAAAAAGAAAACGAATGACGCCTTTGAACTGATAGAAGACTTGGTTTGCAAAATGTCAAAAGCATTACGTAGAAATTGGCAAATATGCTCGTGAAATTTATAAAACTTTTGTCAAAAATTGGCGAGATCGACAAATAAATGGGGTTCATCTGCTTAGATCAACATAGTTGTCAAATTTAAACCAGAAAGGTGTTAAATATTACGATAAAATCGTCAGAATAAATCAAATTTACTCGATGTAAAAGCTGCCAAATTTATGTTATATGCCAAACTTCCTCTTTTGTTTAGGTGCCAAACTTATTCGTCAATTTCTAACTGCATTAACATCGGATTAGATTAATATTTATCAACTATAATTTAGTTTTTGATCTGCCAAAATTGTCATTACTAATTTTTTTAAATTCGTTTAAAAAAAAATTGGAACGTGTGTGCCTAATACACGAAGTTTATTTTAAAAAAACATGAAGACACTTGATGTGTTTCTATTTAAATCAACGTAGTTGCCAAATTCACGATAAAATGGTCAAAATTTACAAAACAATGGGTCAAACTTATTAGATGTCAAAACTGTCAAATTAACGTTACCCGTCAAACTTCTTCTTTTGTTTAACGAGTCAACCCTATTCGTCAACTTTTTTGACCGTATTAAGATTGCGATACTGTCAAATTTGATTAACAATTATGGACCAGAATTAGCTTCGTCCTACTGTCAAAATGATCATTATCAAGTTTTTGACAACTTTATCAAATTTAGCAGATTGCGGTTGGTTTTCTAAATGTGAGAATTCATTTAACAAAGAACTAACGCTATTGGAATTGTAATAATCTCGATTTGGAAAATGCGTTGAATTTATTTTCGAAAAACTAGAACGTACTTGCCAAATATACGAAATTTATTTTAAAAATAACATAGATCAAGTCATCAAGCACGTAATGTTTTTCCATTTATATCAACGCAATTACCAAATTTGCTTCAGTAAAGTACAAAATATCAAGACAAAATCGTTAAAATTTACTAAAGAATAGGTTAAAATCTTACCAGATGTCAAGGCTGTCAAATTAACGTTATATGTCAAACGTTTTATTTGACGTGTGAATGCTATTCGTCAATTGTTAACCGCATTAACCTTACAATACGGTCAAATTTTATTTACAGTTATCGGCTAGAATTAGTTTCGTTCAACTGTCAAAATTATCATCATCAATTTTTTGATAATGTTATCAAATTTAGCAGATGGTTGGCGATTGCGGATGTCAAAAGTGTTAAATCAACGCCACACGCCAAAATTTGATTGATACTTATTGATTAGAATTAGTTTTTCTTCAACTGTCAAAATTATTATTATCAATTATTTGACAATTTTATCAAATTTACCAGATGGTTTACTATTACGGTAGGTTTTCTGGATACCAAAAATCATTAAACAAAGAACTAACGCTATTTAAATTCTAATAATCTCGATTTGCAAAGTATGTTAAATTTGTTATGTAACAACTGGAAATTTACTTTAAAAAAGACGCAGATGAAATCGTCCAATGTGTTTCCATTTATGTCAACGTAGTTGCCAAATTTGTTCCAGTAAACTGCAAAATATTACGATAAAGCCGTCAAAATTTATGAAAGAATAGGTCCAAAACTTATCAGATGTCAAAACTGTCAAATTAACGTTACATGTCAAACTTTTTCATTTGTTTAGCGTATCAATCCCATTCGTAAATTCCTGACCCCGTCATGCTACTGTCAAATTTGATTGATAGTTAGTTATATTATAGAAGAATTAGTTTCTTTCAACTGTCAAAACCATCATTATCAATTTTTTTGACGACGTTATTAAATTTAATGGTTCGCGATTGCGGTAGGTTTTCTGCATGTCAAGAACCATTAAACAAAGAACTAACGCTATTTAAATTGTAATAATCTCGATTTACTAAAGAATAGGTCGAAACCTAACCAGGTGTTAAAAATGTCAAATCAACGTTGCACGTCAAACTTTTTCATTTGTTTCAAACTTTTGAAACTTTTATCCAATTTGACAAGTGTCAGTCAAAATTTATCAAGCAACGAAATATCGCTATTGAAATTGTAATTTGGGTACCCTGCTATAAACCACAGTTAATCCAAGTGATTTCTAGTCTTAACAATCCTGTGCATTCCTGGTCTAAATACATAGGTACATATCTCGATTCTATGGTATCTTATCATCGATTCAAACTTTAATTTGTAAAACAGCCGATACAAAAGCAATGGTTGTGGTGTTTTCACTTTCAAATCGTCCTAAAAATAGCACCCCACCCAGACTAAAGCTAACAGACAAATACAACATTTTAAAATTCATCCCGAAACAAAGATCTTATCCAAATAAGATATTAATCTTCGTCGGTTATCGCAGGGAACACGTACAAATACAAACCATTACCTCGATATACAAAACAGCCCGAGATTAGCCAGATGAGAGGCGTTTCGATGGACGAAGGAGCGTAACCGACGGAGATACATGGTCGCGATTGGAGACTGAAAGTCGTCCGAAAATAAGCGAACCGTTTATCAAGCAAGGTCGTCCGTAGTTTAGTCACCCACTCATATAAATATACAAAGATAAGATTCACGGCTGACGAAATCGTTTCATCTCCGACCAAATCCAACGGGATTAAGAGCCCAATACACGAGACGATCAAATCATCGATCAATAACGGGTAAAAACGCACCAGGAAAAGTAAAATTCACCAAATATCAGCCGGCTTAGGCAAACAATACACCGAGATAGATTATCGAATGCTTTAGATAATTTGCATTAATGGAGAGTAGGGCGGGGGATGCAGGAAAAATGCATTCGCATCTAGAATCAATCAGATTTAGATACTCGAAATACGTAACGGCGCAAAGTATCTAATTGATCTTACCCTTTATCTCAATTGATGGAGGTTTAACTTGATCCGCGTTTAATCCTTTTAAAAATATTGCCGTTGTCCAGTATAATTATAACAATTCTACTGACACACGTCGCGGAATCGAAAATTAGATCGCGTAATAAACACTTATTAAAGATACGAAGGCATCAATCAAATTTCTTTTTAAAATATGGGAAGCGCGCAGAATAAATAAATTCCGAGATTATTTTCTTTCGGAAACCTTCATTATAAATCATACTAATAAAGAAGCGAACTTTTACAAAGTTCCGACGAAACTTCAAATCAAAAGGCCTTCTCGAAAGGAGGAGAGGTGGCAGGTTCGTCGCCGGATTTTGCCGACGATAAGAATATCTTAATTTAAGGCAGATTTACTTGCGGATTGATTTATTAAAGGTGCCTGCATCACTGCAGTTGTAATAAATTTCGACTTCAAAGCGGAGGTGTTTAAATAGACACCCGGGATTTACTTTTTTGTTGCGTTAAAGACAACCGTATGAAATACGAGGTGATATAAATGTCTCCGGGGAATAATTCCGATCATCTTACTTTGTCGGTTTTGGGTTAATTGCAGAAATACCGAAAATTTCGATGTGGATAGATGTTTGGTTTGAGCAAACGCGATGGAATTTTTATTGTGGGGGATGTCGTAAAAGTTTATTCTAGTAAAAGGTAAAAATACCTAATTTGATCAACGAGCATCTATTTTTAGAATCAGATTGGTTAATCTCGATGAATTATTCTGTTCGTTTCGAGTTTTCGCTTCGTAATTCAGAAGTGTTGGACGTCTACTTCCGAGGAGGCTTAATTGGGACGAAACAGGAGATTAGCATACTTACTGACATATAAGAAAGAAGAAGAAGAAGAAGAAGAAGAAGCAAAATCCAGAAGATCTTTCAAATTTAGCAGAAAATGATCGAGGTTTTTAGAACAGAAAGTCCTTCGGAAAAGGCGTAGGTTTACAATTTCAGTATTATCAGACGAGTTTCCTGACATATCAAGATCAACTGTTTACAATATTGTTACTGATAAACTCCACTATATGAAACAATGTGCTCATTGGGTGCAGAAGATGATGACCGTGAATCACAAGGCTCGGCGAATAAGTTCAACCCTAACGTTTCACCCAGGTTACGACGAGCAATGAATGGAAGTTTTGGGGATAATCGTGACAGGAGATGAAACGTGGATTCGTTTCGACAATTCGAAAATAAAACAACAATCCAAACAGTGAATGCATATCCATTTACCCAAAGAAACCAAAAAAGGTTAAAACAAACTCCCAGTAACAAAAACCGAGAAAAATGTAAATTAATGGGAATAGAGGGATGACGGCAACGGACAGTCCTAGAAATAAGTACTAGTTGGGAAAAATAAAATTTGTAGTAATAAATAATTGTGAAGATGAAGTAGAGGTCGAGCCGAGAATAAGAAATGCCAATTAAAGTGCTGAAACTCTCCTGCGAAGGGCAAATCAATTGACAAAGAAAGGTCAAATTTAAAGTTTATGAAAATGTAGTGAGGGCGACAGTAACATATGGCTGTAAGGTTTGGGTGCTTAATAGAAGGAAAACTGTGAAAATGGGAACGTAGGATAATAAGAAGAATATTGGAAGCAAAAAGAAACCGATGATGGATACGAGAGAAAAACAACTAGATTCATGAAATATATATTTTTAAACAGCTATAGATGGAGTAACGGTAGAGAGACGGTTGCAGTGGCTGTGTCATGTAGAGAGAATGACAGAGGGAAAAACTTCAAAAATCATGGCCGAGCAAACACCTGATTATAAGAAGAGAAAAGGGGGAAACCCGAAAGAAGATGGCTTTTAACTGTGATGGAAGAAAAACGGGGTGCTAGTTTAAAGGATCAAAACAAGGACTAGAGGAGAGTAGAAAAGAATAATAAAGATATGGCCCTAAATGTACTGTGAAAAGCTGTATATATACAACATTGCATCGAAGCAAGTGGAATCAGAAAAACCGGATTTTAGGTGTGACCTAAATTCGCACAAAAATCATAATCCTGCGCAATTGAACCGCAATCCACCTTATAATTACATGGTATTAGTCGAGGACATCCTATAAAACCAATAAATTTAATTCAAAACCTGTGATAGGTTTTTCGTAATTTGATGAATTTTGTTAGCAATCAAAAATAGTAGAAAATCAGAAAAAATCGAAATTCGATCATGGATAAAAACACGCAAAATATTTCAGAAAGATTTCAACTTTGCTTACCAGTCATTTTACGAGTAGTATGATGCGGATGAAAATACCTTGAAAGCGGTTGAGACGTGGCTAATCGGTCTTCCGGAGGTCAATGCAAGGATGAAACCAATCATCTTAAAGCGTGCGTCAGAAATTGGCGTAAAATTTCTCTTTGGTTTATTCAAAAAGCAACAGTGAACAAGGACATTTTGGTTGAGAGGGTGAGTTCTTCCAACAATCCAAGGGTGAAGGGACAGAGAACAAATTGAGTTGAACCCCGATTGGGATTGACGAGGTTGGTGGTTGTTGGAAGAGTTTGTCGACCTCAGCAGAGAGGACGATAGCTCTTGAGCAGTTAGGATCCATACTCTTCCAGCAGTAATGTAATGGTTCCTTATTGGAGGACTAAAGGGCAAAAGGTATAGACCAGGGGTGCGCACAAATGGGTGCATTGACAGACATGTTCCAGTGTTTCATGTCTTATAAAGAGCCACAACATAGTTACGTACTATTAAATACACAAATTTAGATTAATATGGTTCATATTCAAACAGTTCTGAAACAAGAAAACGGATTCAAACTTTTAATGAGAGCAGCATTTAACTTAACCAATTCTGAGAGCCGCATTTGCCCATCATTGGTATTGACGGATACACTATGGAAATACCATTTTGTTCCGAAAGGAAACTTTTTTCCAATTACATTTCCAAAATGACTTCCTCGAGAAGTTGATTCTCTTTTCATCGGAAATACTGCCCTCTACTAAAAATTTACACGCGCTTAATTTTTCTGGAAAATTTAATTCGAATTACAATCTAGATTAATCTTTCTACTCTCCAATAGGGATGAAGTCACGCTCTTATAACGACAAAATAATTCTTTGGTAAGATGATTTATTTGATCGCAATCATGCTGTCTTTTGCTAAAAAACGATGCAAGCGTTTAATGGTTTTGGAAGGAGAAAAGTCCATAGTTATTTCCTAATATTATATACAATTACAATCTATATTGACATCTACATTCTTTGATAATAGGCAAAGCGTCCTATTGGATTTCAAGTGATGAAGATGATATCATCATAGGCAACTCTCAAAGAAAGTTGTCCTTCCGTGATAATTATTGGCATATGCAATGTAGTCTGCAGTCATTGCACAACTTTCTGTGTGTAATAACTAACAAATGAACCCTAAGCGATGGATCATCCATTGGAGAGTTATGTGGATGTTTTACTTTTTCATTCATTTGTAATTTTAAGTCTCTCAAGTATCTCTTTGAAACTAGTGTTCTATTTGATACTGTTTTCCGTTTAAAATTTGCACTCATTTAATCGTTCTGCAAGAATAAGGCTATCTTAAAATTGATCTCCCAATAATATTTTAATTTCAAACTAAACCGAGCTCCAAATTGGGTTTTCGGGCAAAGGGGCTCAAATGGGATGAACGTGAAATTACGCTGTTAAGGGGAGAAAAGCTCCTGAGAAAATGGTTCCATGTTGTTTAGAAATACGACCACATACCTCAGGTGACAGCACGCACTCGTTTAGTTAGCAAATGAACCAATTTCTTATTTAGAATACTACACGGTTCTAGAAGTACTATTGAATGAATCCTTTCAAAATAATTATGTAGAAATATATTGTAGTTCTTAATCTACAACCTGCATCAGGATGTGTAGTAGTAAAAATTCTAAGCCATTTACCGTAATTATCATAAAATCTATCGTCGAGCAAGTGTGACAAGACATAAATCTACGTATACTGACTTCTCCTGATAACGGAAATCAAAAACCACTGATGTGGCAGCATGACTAGGAAGGAGAAAATTTAGATCCAAGAAAACGAAAAATCTTTCTTGCGGGGGACATTTAAACTAATTTTGAAGGAGATACAGAGGCGACCGGCAAAAAGATGGGCCCAAAAGCTGATAATTCCCATCAACAGAAGCTCCGTAAATGCAAAAGTGAAATGGGAAAAGTGTGAGAAGAAGAAGAAATTGGCCATGTATGCACATTCTTTGCTCCTAAACAAAAACAAAGAAAAACCGAAACTTACTGGGAGTTAGTATGCGGTCATCGAAGTTAACAGATACTTTTGTGTTATACATTTACTTTCAATTCAAATACGAAATCTGTTAGAAAACTCAAGTGGAATAATTTATATTTCCACGATTCTCGAGAGAATGTGCGACGTCACATAGCAGAAACACACGTCAAAAATGAATTGATACCTAAACACACAGGCCCGCCGTAAATTGTGTACTTAAAAGGCAAACATAAACTGACCTGGATAAGGGTAGATGTAAATCAGATGTATCGAAGCGTTCAACAAATATTCTTTGTATGTCTATGCGTTATATTCGTCGTATATTCTTCCTAGTGGAAAGTTGATTTAAAATAAAATAACTTTCATTTATAGTAATTATTAAGGTTTGTAAAAGAGTGGATGACGTGTTATCATTAAGTAGTGTAAACCAGACTGACGCTGTCACTCCTTCAAACTTTATTATTCCATGATACCTTATCATTGATAATCAATTTCAAGCTTTCAAATGTGTTACGCCGTAGACAAGCACTAATAACATGGTATAAGCTTCTGAGTAACAAAAAAACGATTCGCTGACCATGTTGCTAGCTTTTCGAGTTCTAGCTAGTTATTTAATTAAGTCGTCAGTAGTTAAAAGTACAAAATAATGCCGCACCAAGCGTTAAGTACAGGGAATATGTTTGTTAGTTTTCGATGACCATGTTCCTTGATACGAATCTTTTAACTTAGGTTTCTACTTTTACGATTTTAAGCAATGATAAATCTTTGAAGAATCTGTCCTTTGTTTCCCGTTTTTTGACAATAAACATTTAAACGATTTAAAACAGAGACATGAAAACTAAATTTTAAAAACAACCACTTTCTACTTACTTACCATACATTTTTCCTTCGTCCGATAATATAATTTTCCGTCTACCGCAAGGCGGGTAGATGGCGAGGGCTTCCTGGAAACTCTGTTCGATGTCCGGACTCCAGACACCTTCGGCGTCCGCTGCCGACATGTCCTTTTCATCCTAAACACGGGAAAAAGAAAAGATTACACTCCAAATACGAAAACGATCGGACGCGTTTATAGAAGCTCTACGGGCACTTTCCCCGATCGATCACCCGCGCGCAACCCTCTCTCGCCTGTCCCAAAATCACTACTCACTTCGTAGTAAGCGAATCTCGGATCGTAGTGATGCGGATGATGGTGATGGTGATGGTGATACATCGAAAGAGGAAGAAGGCACATACGCGCTGGTCTCTCTGTCTTGACCGTTCTTATTGTTAACGTATGCTACCAGTTTCGCGGGCGATATGAAAGCGAATATTATTAAATAGCGACGATAGGACCGCCGAGGCTGATGATGATGATGGTGTTATCTAAATAAATCATACTCGGCGCGCGATACGGCGGTTCTGTTACGTGAGCGCGTTACGTCCGACAAGTGCGTTTTGTACGAAAAACGAAATCGGAGTTGGTAGTAGTATCGCGGCCTGACCTGATGCTGTTTACATCTTCGTTTGATATTTTACTGTTGTTGCTTTTTCGATAACTTCGACTACATTGTGTGTATCGGCTGTGACGGCATTATCGAAATGTAATTTACGCACAGAAATCGCTCGATAAGAACGGATAACAACCGAAACAGTGGCGTAGTCGTAAAGATAAAGTTTTAAAGATCGTTTTAAGGTTTCTCATACGTAAGTACCACGTCTAGTTGTATTACGAACGCGATTATTACAAAATCTCAACACGAAATAAATTTTAAGAAACGGAATTTGATGCAGAAAAGGGTTTTTAAATAGCATATACGAGGGATAAGCTGAAATTATTGAGAGTGAAAAACACGGTTAATATTTTCTAGCTTTTATTTTAAACAAGCTCAAAGTAATTCCCTTCAGCAATGATGCACTTCTTTCCACTGTCTAAAAGCTCCCAATCAATCTTCTTTCGGAGTATCTTCAAAATACGCGTGAACTGCCGTATCAATCTCCTCTTCAGATGAAAACCTTCTACCCCGCTAATTTCGTTCAAACCCAAAAAGTAGCCAAAACTCACACATTGCTAAATCAGGTGAGTACGGCGGATGTTTTATTAGTTTTATACTTTTTCAGCCAAAAACTGGAGAGTTGAAACTGCCGTATGGGACGATGCATTGTCAATAGCTCAGGCAAACATTTTTCAGTGTACCACTTAGCTGTAACTGTCTTTTGTCTATCTAGCTTAATTGCATTTACTAAGCCCGTACTTCTGAAGAATACCGCATACATAACCATTTTCATAGCTCGTTGCTTTTTAGTCATTGTAGGAGTTTCTCCATTTCTGTGAATCCATACACGACTCTGTCGGCGGGTAAGAGGGCGAAAAAAGGAATATAGGTTTCGTCACACCTGGCACTATTTTGGAAAAATTTGGTACCCGCCATTATTTAATCAACTTAATGTTTCACGGCAAATTCTCACACGTTCTGATTTTTGGAAGTCAGAAGGGTGATTCGGTACAAGACGACTTACCACTGTTTCCAAATGCAGGTGATCGTGTATGATTGTTTTAACAGCTGATGATCCAATCTTGAGCTGATGCTCTATTATTGCGTAAGTGGCTTTATTGTCTTCTGCAATTATTTTTTAACAGCAGCAGTATTTTTGTCGTTAACAGCCGTAGGAGGGCGCCCTGCTCCTTTTGGTACTGAACAGAATTGCTTTCGCGTTCAAACTCCTTATACCACAGGTAAATTGTAGCCAAGAAAAGTGCTTGTTCACTAAAAACTGAATCTAAATTCTCTTTGCACTCATAAGCGCTTAAACGTTTAAACCTCTTTAAAAATCATAGTAAATTATGATTCCAGAGTGAGAGTGCTCTATGGTTAATTCCATCTTATTTTACTGTTAAAAAATAAGTAGCTGAGTTATAACGAACGTAACTTCAACAACGAAACGTCAAATGACATATAAAAAGTTGCTCTAAATAAATACTGTGTGATTGTTTTTCACAGTCTACTAGATTTTCTTATTTGAAGAAATTCAGCTTATCCCTCGTAGTACATGGTCAGTGAACTACATATCTTCTACAGTTAAAAGAACAAAAAAGCGATGGAGTTGATCTAGAATCTGAATGGAATTATATAAGGAAATGTATTATATGTGGCAAGCATCGGAGGAGCAAATAGGAAGAAAGAAAAGAAACAGTAAGAAAGAGTGGTATGGTAAAGAATACCATGAGATAGTAGAAGAAAAATAAAGGCCAAACTTAAGTGAATGAAGTAGAATATAAAAATTGAAGAAGAGATTGTGAAAAAAACAATCAGAGGAAATAAAAAACAAAGGATAGAAAACAGCATGAAAGAAATTGAGACGGAACAGATAAATACAAACACGAAGCAGCAGAAAATTAATAAACAAAATAGAAATTATAAAGTAAAATAACTTTAGCATTAGAAATAAAGATGGCAAAATAACCGAAAATGAGAAACAATACAAACAAGCGTGGACAGAACATTTCCAAGCATTATTATTTGAAGTCGAGTTAGACGAGGAGGACGATGGATTAAAGAGGATGCCAGGGAAAGATATTCTAGATGAACCCTTTATTAGATGAAGTGAAGAAAATTATACACAGAAGAAGATAGAGTTCATGAAAGAATACATAAGCTAATTATTAAAATATGGAAGGAAGAACGAGTGCCGGCGGAATGGGGAGCTGGTCAAATCGTCACAATACATAAGAAAGGAGAACAATATTTGTGTCAAAATCATAGGGGAATTATGTTATTACCACTACCTATAAAATAATACCCAGAATAATACAAAAACGACCAAAGAAGCTTCATAGGAATAAAACAGGAAACTACCAGTAGCGATTTGTAAAAGGCAAGTCAACTACAGACGCAATACATGTGCTAAAACAAATCATGGAAAAAGTGCATGAGCGCAGGATGAACGTAGAATTGTTTTCTATAAATTTCAAAGAAGCTTTCAATACAATTAAAGGCAAAAATCTGATCTAAGATGGAAATACACGAAAAATTAATAGGACTTGATGTTCATGACAATGAACAAAACAACAGCTAATGTTAAGACACAAAAGGGACAGCTAGATGAATTTCTAACGAATAAAAGAGTCCGTCAGTGACATGTCTTGTCAGCGAGCCCTTTCAATTTAGCTCTAGAATAGGTACTGAGGAAAGTGCACCAAGGGAGCGTTAAAGACAGGAAGAAGCCAAATAATAGCTGATGCGGATGATATAGTATTAATACCAAAGAGGAGAAGTATAATGATGAAAATACTAGATGATATCCAAGGAAGGAAGAAAAATAGGCCTAAGGATAAATGAAGAAAAAACGAAAATAATGAATTCTTGGAAAGAAGACAGAAAACAGGAGAATTATTAAGATGAGTTTGAGGAAGTGACACAATTTAAATATCTTGAAGGGATAGTAAGCAGCGCTGGTGAAAGACGAATGGAAGTTGATAGAAAAATAATGACAGCAAAGAAAGCTTTCCACGCAAACAAGTAATTATTAAATAATAGGTACACGTTTTTATCGAAGAGGACGAAAATGAAAATCTATACAACATTAATAAAACCAATACTACTGTAAGCAGATGAAACGCGATCAATGACAAAAAGAGGGAGGAAGAAGAATTGCGAATAGAAGGAAGAAAGTATTAAGATTAATCGTAGGACCAATACAAATCTATAATATAAAACACAGATCAAGGATGGATGACGAACTATTAGAAAAAATAGATACAAGAGGGGAAGATATAATAAGAAACATAAAAGCACAAAGAGTGAAACGGTTGGGATATGTGTGGAGACCTGGGGCCAATGCAACAGCGTATTACACTAGAAATCAGGAGGTAGAAAAAGGATAGGAAGGCCTAGATTTAAATGGATGCAGCAAGTGGAAGAAGATTTTGGTAAAGGACGTAAGTATGGGCATGACAAAGTGAATGACAGGAGAGCATGGAGGCAAATAGCTGAAAAAATAAAGCATATACAAGAAATATAATGTGAAGCATTTGCTATCATATAATATTATAATCAACATCTAAGTCACCCCAAAAGCAAGCAAAACCGGATTACGATTTTGTGATAATATCTCTTAAAGAAGATCTTCCGTTTTGTTTTTTTTTAAATGTTTCTAATTCTCTCTTTGGTTGAAAGCAAAATTTCAAGATGAAGGTTTGAAAAAGTAAAATTTTCGTGGTCTTTATCCAAAACTCACGCTTGAAGGAAAAGGAACTGATATGAATGATAAGATGATTTTTGATCTAAAGTATGCTGTCCTCTGCCCAACTCACACGGACAATCAGCGAGATTAGATCTTCAAAAATAGGAAATAGTACGGGCCCATTACACACAAAACAAACGAGAGAAAATGAAAGAATCCTAACAGGACCGAAACATGGTGTCAACTTCAAGAGCTTTTAGCACGTTACGGCAACCATTTTGGCAACGAATAGTAACTACTGAAAAATCGACACCTCACTTCAATCCTGAGACCAAAAGTGAGTCAAAATAATGGCACAAACTAGAAGAAGATCCTCCTTCGGTTGGATAAGCAATGCCTACTGTATTCTGGGATTGCAAGTAGATTACTTTTACGGTTTATCCGCCGGAAGGTACTACAATTAATGTAGAATATTGATATGTTCTATGTGGCTCATGCGGCAGTTGCTTTGCAAGAAATGGCTTGAGAAGTTGCATAAGTGTGGGTCATTGCAACAGGACCTTGCAGGATCTCATACCGCATGAAGAATAAAGGATGTTTTAAATGAGTTGCGCTGGGAATTGCTTCCATATCCACTCTATTCTGGCTCCTGGTGATTTTCATCTGTTCCCATATTTGAGAAAATTACTACCAGGTGATTCGATTTGAGACCTTAAATGAAGTAAAACTCGCCATGAATTGGTGGATTGTAGACTCTCCGAAAAAGTTCTTTGAGGACGGTTTAAAAAAGTAGTTTCACTTTGGGATAACTGTGTTCAACTAAATCGCTAATTTAGATGAATGACTACCGAAAAGGTGCATAAAATGCGAGTGTCGAGGAAAAATCAAAGGGAAAGGGCTAAAATTGGAGTGACAGTGTGCGGGTAGGAGCAGAAAGAAGAGAAATAAACTCCACCGACTTTACACCTAACCGTCAAAGAGATATGATTAAGAAGAATAAGAAATTTAGATGAAAATTGACAAAATAAAAAAAAATTGGTGTGTATGGTTTACGCCCGTCTGAAGTGAATATTCCCGCTTGCACATGATACTCTCTCTGTCTCTCCTTCTGTTTCAGACGAACCATGCACGCGCATATCTTTTCCCTCACTCATCGCCCCTTGCTCGTACATCACCCTCTCTTTTTCTTTGTTTTCACAGGAAGCGAGTGCCAAGCTCCGCCCAAATTTAACGCTTTTACGCTTACGCTCGAGCTGGTCCGGTGTTCCTTAAGAAGTATTCACTTCAAAAATTATAGCCAAATTCGTACAACTTTGGAAACATCTCTCGTATAATAAATGGACAATAATAACGGAAAGAATTTACCCAGAATATGTGATGTTTCGGTAGTTACCTTGACCATAGCTGTGTACTACGTGAATACGAAATCTTATATGTATGAATGTACGTAAGTGAACTTGGAAATTATATCATCGCTATCTCTTCTTAAATATTTACGCGTAATCCGAGCAAAATCTATAAATATTCCGTTTCTTTTATTTCGTGCGTCCGCGTTTACGTAAATGTTATCGATATCAGAGTAATTTTCCCTAATAATCATTCTGCAATAAAATAAAACTCTACATACGCAAAATATCTCGAATATTTCGCTCCGTCTAGCAGAAGCAATCGCCATTGAAATTACAAAAAAAAAAATGTATAGATTCTCGCGCCATTAACGCAATCGAATTGCACATATCAAACAAACAACAACTCGGAAAAGTGTGCCTTCTTCTCTATTTATAAAGCCGTCTTGTCGATAGCATCGTAAACGCAGGAGCGGTTTACGTACGGCATCGCATACACATTTTCGTCGTAAACAAGATCTTCGCCTAAATCGATATATGTATGTGTATGCATACATATACGTTTAGGTGTGTATGTAACACGAAGTTACACTCTCACTGGACGTATGCATCCCAAAAATATGGGCCCGTAAAAATACCGGTCGCTGCATTTTTTCGGTTTCGGGCGTTTCTTTTTATATTCACACCGACCGTACGATGACAAGCGTAATTTCGTAAACTGCTCGCGAACGAACGAGCTTGTTTACTAACATTTCGCCTTTTTGGGGAGCCACCAAAGTAAACGACGTGTATGTGTATGTATGCTGGGGGGCAAATCGAAAGATTTCTTATTTTTCTTTACACATTGCCTTGGAGATGGCTCCAAGGCGCGAAATATGAATATGCTAGTAGGAAATTAAGAAGTTTTTAAAGTTGAAGTTAATGGCGGGATGGTCATACTCTGGTCTTGCACATGGAAGAGTGTACGTTTTAGATTCGACGGGAGTAGTTAAGAACAAGCGTAAACACATTTGGGCGTTAAGAAAGTGTAGGATCAAAATAAAATTACATAAAAATGATGCACAAAGCAAGAATAAATGGCAGGAAAAACACAACAACAGCTTTGTTCCTTCGGAAATCACGAACTAGTCAGATTAAATCAAATGCCGTGAAATCAGTTGGATATTGGTTTATGATTTTTCTTCGCCAATCAAATCGTCTTTGACTAGTTCGTGATTTCTGCTGGAACAAAGTTAATATTTTTATTAACACAAGTAAAATTTCTCAGCAATTTTATTTCTATAAGAAAGCCCGTATCTTAATCTCCTTTCAACATAATATCTACCAATATTAAGGCACTTATCATATCGTACAACCAGCTTCTGGATCTCATCCTTATAGAAAACTGCCCCCTGATTAGATAACCATTGCAGCACGTCATTGTCACCCCCTCTGCCCATCCCAGTGCACATGATTTTATGTGCTGAAATTGTTTGCTTCAACTTCACTTTCTTGGGTGATGTTGAATGCCTCCATTCCATGGATTGATGTTTTGATTCCGGTGTCACGCGAACCACCCATATTTCGTCGCCAATGGCAATTTGGCGTAACAAGTCATCACCTTTATCAGAGTACCGGCCAAGGAAAGTCAAAGCACAGCCTATACGTTTGGTTTCGGGCACCTCAATCAGCATCTTCAATACCCAGCGTGAGCATAACGTCCGATCATTTATCAAAACGGTAGTTACTTAAAAAACATGCCTCGTACATAAGAACAAATTCAACGTTTCGCCGTTATAGTAAGTGGCGTCTTTAGAAGTTCAAGGAAACTGAAGGACGGATTAAGCATAGGGAAATATATTGGACTGAAAGTTATGGTTGTTATTTTGTCTACTGGCTTTCTGTGTGCTGATAGTTGTCTAACCAACCATTACATTACATTTCCCTTTTTCCACTGATGTATTATCTTATTATTAACTTAAACTAAATTTACTAGCTATTTAAATTTATAAATCTAATCTAATAGGTTTCTCAATACATCGTCTACTCCTTGCTGTTTTCTCAATATCTAAACTACCCCTCTTTAAACTTCACCTCATCATGTACCTCTTCACTTTCACTTGTTCTTTTGCTTTCTTTTGGCATCTCACTTCTTCTCTCTTGTCCTTCTTAATTGCACATGAATTCCTTCTGTATAACTTCTCTTCTTTGCCGTTCACTAGGTATGATCTTGGTGTTTCCACTTTCTTAACAACTTCTCCTTCTTCCTACACTCTTGTTAGTGGATTCTGTATAAATACTTTATCCTTAGATGTAAAGCTCTCTTGGTTTTGTGCTGTTCTATCATAGTATTCTTTTGAATTGTTCTGGATTTTCTGCACTCGTGGATTTTCTGGTATTTCCGGTTCTAACGTTTCTGAAACAGATGCTTTTGCTCTTAGCTGACGGCTCATAAGAAGCTCTACCGGTGTTAATTTTGTTCCAGATATGTGCGAATTTCTGTACTCTGGTAGAGCAGAATTAAAATCACTGTTAGTCTCCCCAGTTTTTCTCATAATGCTTTTGGCAATGCCAACTGCCTTTTCCGCAAGTCCATCCACTTCGGGGTAATTAGGGCTTACTGTTTTCATTTCACACCCCCACTCTGCAGTAAATTCTTTTAAAAGGTGGAAACCAAACGGCATGTTGTTCCATGTCACTATTCTGGGAATACCATACATTGGAAAAACGTCTTTGGATATGTTTATTACCTCCGTCGCTGTTTTATCATTCATCTTTCTGACTTCCAACCATTTAGAGTAATAATCCATCATTATCAGATCACTTTTTCCTTTCCACTTCATTATATCTGCACCAACCTTCCCCAGAGCAGATCCGGATACTTATGACTTGATAGCGGTTGTTTTGGCTTAGATCTTCTATATTTTTGATAAATTGTGCAATTCGTAATCTACTTCTCTATGTCTTTTGACATCTTCGGCCAAAACATAACCTTCCTTCCTCTTTTCTTCGTTTTCTCAATTCTCAAATGAGGTTCATGTATTAACCTTATCATTTTCGCCTTAATTTTGTCATGTTATATGTCCTATGACATATAATTATGTGTCTTGTTTAACTCTTTAATAAGTTCATTAATAGAACGTGTATTACAACCCTATTGTTATTTTGTCTACTGATTTTTTATGTATTGATAGTTGTCTAACCAACCATTACAAGTGGGACACAACATCTCGGTGGCTGAAGCAAAAGTAGTGATTTCCAAAAAGAAGAAAGAAGGTCATCGTCTTCATGATTTATGTTGCGTGCATTTCCATGAATGTCCATGGCTTTGCGAATTTTACGTTGAAAATAAAACGAAGAGTTAGCGATAATTGGCTTTATCGAAGAAAATATGAGCTGTCTCCAAGTGATGTTAAGTCTAACACAGTGCTGATGTTCTTGTAGACAGATCGTAATCTAGTGAACTGTTTTACTGATATACACTAAACCACACACCTTTAGATTATAGCGCATTAACTTAGTTATTAGTGGAGTGCAGAAATTGGGAAATTATTGGGAAATTGTAGTAGGGGTAGGGGTTTATTACGGTCTTAATGTTATGATTGAAAACTCTGCCAAAGATTTGAGATACGCCAAACATGTACATAGGGGATGCAGGGAGTTGAACACGTTAACTTGAAACGAAATTGAAGAGATGAACAAATCAAAATAACCTTGACATGTACAGAAATTAGACACTTACACGAAATATTAATTATTGTTACTTACGTCGCTAACATCGCCGACATCTAAATTCTTCGAATCCGGGCCCGCGCCGTTAGAATCGGCCGGCGGGCCGGTAACTGGAGTCCACGGTGAACTAATTGTGCCCGGTGATACTACACTTCCTGAAACGGAAAGGAGAAAAAAATTAGAACCAGTTATACTATAACTAATATAATACTTATACATTCTTATATAATAACACTTTAACATTCTTATCTGGGTGAAAATAGTCCGGCTATTTTCGCTCTTGAATGAACATTGAGGCGGAAAATGGGTTTAGAAAAGAACATGAACGTAGTAAAAATAGGACATAATGAATTGCTCATCACGTGCGACGGCTGCTAGCTGCGTACTACTTTAATGTGGGTCTTGAGTTTTACTAAGATGACAAATTCCTCGTTCAACTTGGGCATTACTTAAAATCCGGGGTAATTCATAACACCCTATAACAACAACTAGTTAAAGAAAGATGAACCAAATGAAATAGACGACGGGAAAGGGCGTCCCATCATGCAAGACAACAACCTACATCGGCCACTGCCACTAAAGTTATAGAGAATCTCACATCGAAACAATACAGAACAGGATCAAAAACGAAAGCTCCCATAATTCTGGCAGGGCAAAAAATCCATTATAAAACGATGATGAACAAATCAAGATTACTCTCACCAGTTTTATGGGTGTTGCTAAAGTAAAAAATCGCGACTTGATAATGCTCATTGTTCAATTCCATAGTTTCATATGCAACTTTCAACACTTTCAACTTGTGTATTATTAGAAATTATTATTTTTAATTATTAATAAAAATACTTCAGTCAGTCATTCAATGTGTAAATCACTAGCTAAAAACGTTAAGCAAAATTTGTTGAGTAATATCATTGGCCTGCTAGAGGGGCTCAGCGGAACGAGAACATCCCTCGTACGTTTATATTCTACACACAAATATTGTTTCTATTTATTCACCATTCGTATTGAAAATAAAGATATTATCATTCGAAAAAGTTATGGGTGGAATACGATACGGTGATGACAACAGTAAAATCCGACGGCTACTATAGCAGCAGCCGTTTATAAATTCCGTTTGCATCATTTTATCGTGCTATAAAAACTGCGGTTACCGCTTTATTGCTTCGATATATATCACATCTTATGACCATATTCGTTCGTTTCTCATCAGAAGTTGCCGATTTCATCAAAACAACATAATCCCAGTGAATTGCTAGCATTGTATTTAAATTTGCTGGTTTGATGTGCGTCCATCGAAGCATTTATTATTATTATTAGTATTATTAGTGTGAATATCGATATTTAACGAAATATTTCCTGCTCTATCAAAGTTCGTTTCAAACAAGGCAAAACGAACGAAGGACAGAGTTGGCATCACTGAACTTATGAAGTAAAGCAATTTATTTCCTCGTACTATGTGGAAATGAAGCTTTGGAGCCTCTAAGATGTATTTTCTGGTTGTAAAACGCAGGAAAATAGTAGATTTTGAATGTTACTGTGCGAAACTTTTGAATAAAACTCAGTTTGAAAATTTTGGTCATATAAAGTGTCGATCAAAAGCTTGCATCTTGCGAGAATTGAATTTAATTTCTGTAGAAATACATATTAAAGTCACCTACAATGTCTACCCTAAGACATCTTTGTCTAAAAAAAGATCATTTTAAATAAACTATTTTCCCCTGCACTTCTAATCAAACTCACACTAAGAATAGATATCATAGATTAAAAATAAAGCCCCTAGAATAAGGAGAATTTTTAGCAAATGTTTGACAAAGTATTCCTCGTAACGATGCGATGGAGCGAAATCGTTAATTCCGTACGAACGTAAGTTTATATCCCGAAATGTTTACGCGATTTTCTGACATAATACCTACGTTCGTTTACACGAACGTTTCCTACATTTTATAACACCTCCGTCGTTTAATTCATTTTTACCTCGCGGGAACGAATAAAACTCCGCCAATTCAGACAGGATGTGGAGTGTACCGTTACCGTTCTGAGGAAACGTAAATATTTTTCGCTCATTTAAAACTGCAAAATAAACAAGAGGACGCCGCGCCGCGCCGATGCGAAGTAGTTAGATCGTAGTAAAAGTGTTTTTCATCCTTCCCCTATCGTTCGCTCCGGACGCGGATAGGAAGCATCGAAAATTTAGAAGAAAAAGAAGCCGAATCGATTAATTTACGTAAGAAGGACGCCTTACGCCGAAAAGCTCGAAATATTTCACGATGTAAACAATCGCCGCTTTTGATAGTAAACATATGGTTAAGATCGAGTTCGATCGGGCACAGAGTAAATAATTTTTATACAAATGGGGGCGACGACTGAGACTCTAAAATGCGCGTAACAACTTCCTGTTTATCTGTTCGATTTGACGAAAAATAACAAGAACACAACAACGCTAAAATTATTGGAAAACCTCGAATAGTTTAAATGAGCTTTTCAGATGTTTAAGTTTCATGAAATAAAAACTTTTATCACTACAACAATCTATAGTTGTTAATGTTGCAAGTAACAGCAATATCCTTTCAAGTACTAGTTTAAGGAAGGCGAGGACGATTTTACCTCAAGGTCAAGATGATTGGATAAATCGAAAAACGATATGGCGCAAGGAAACTTGAAATATATTATGAAGAAATATCTGCTGGTTCTGACGCTCGTACACAATTCTAGTAGAGATATAAAGGAGAGAATTATACAGGAAGAAATCACTTGTACCACACCTGTCTCCGTGAAAGTAAAACCTTTAATAATAATAATACACAAAATCGCTATAAAAATACCGAAACACTCATAAAGAGAACATTACAATGTATCATTTAAAAATTCAGTTATCGAGTAGTAGCCTTTTTCAATTAGCAATTTCTTAGTGATATTCTTAAATTTATCAATGGACATTGTCTTAACATTATTTGGCAATTTATTATATAATTTAACCGCCAAGTACTGAGGACTTCTTGCACTGAAACCTAGCCTATGCCTAGGAATCTCTGGTGTGCATGCGTTTCGGGTGCAGTAAAAATGTTTCCGATTTAGATCTTTAAACAAGTTTCTGCAACTTTTCCTTGACGATTTTTTTGTCAAAATCCGCAGTCGTCCCTTTTGAATCCTAAATATGCGGACAATATCCATCCCAATGCCAATATGCTATACACCATTACCGAGTGAAAGTAAGCAAAATAGAAAATCTTTAATATTGCAAACCTCATCCCTCAGCCCAGTCAAAGCAAAACATATGGGACCAAGTCTTTTACATAAAATTTGTGATCTTTCCAATTGCATGAAGAATCAACCGTCCTAAGCCTAAAAATTTGGTATTATCCACCTAAGCGGTACTATAGTAATGTCCCTTGATTAGATGAGATTGGTCTCTACTGCTTGAAGCTGCCCTAAATTCAATGAACACAGTTTTGCTACAGGTTGGTTGAAAAGTTTTGAAAGCGACGCCTATTAACCAGTACAGGAATCAAAATTTATACCCCATTTTAATATTTCATCTTCTATTTGAGCACATACAAAAGTTCATTTCGATCTGTCAAAAAGAAACGAAAATCGTGCGGTGATAAAATTCTTTGCTTTGGAAGGTTTATCAGCCACAGAAATTCATACAAAAATGGTGAAAGTGTTAAAGAAACCTGCTCCTTCATTTCCAACTGTGCATCGATGGGTTTTAGAGTTTAAACGTGGTCGTAAAAGGGTTCAAGATGAACCACGTAGTGGACGTCCAAAGAGTGCAACAACACCAGAAATCATTGAACAAGTCTATGATATTGTTTGTAAAGAGTCAAGTTTGACTAAGCGTGAAATTACTGATACCATAGGCATCTCGAACGAATGAGTACTCCATATTTTACACGAAGAATGACGTATGAAAAAACTATTCGAAAAGTTAGTGTCGCATTCGTTAACAATTCAACCAAAACTAAATCGAAAACAAATTTGATGATTTGATTTTAAACTGAAACAAGAACGTTTACAGTGGACTGAAGCTGGTTGTTCAGCTCCAAATAAATCAAGTCCGAACGATTGGCAAAAATGGTTATGGCATCAGTTTTTTGGGATGCAAAAGGGGTTTAGTTGACTGATTATTATCTTCAAAGAGGTAAAACAATTAACTGTAAATATTACTGCGAACTTTTGTACCAGTTGGATAAAAAAATTTATCAAGACATTGCACGTGTTCACGCAAGTGTTTTGACGATAGCTAAATTGAACGAATTAAAGTACGAATTGCTTGAACACCCACCGTATTCACTAGATTTGGTTACCTCCGTCTATTACCTCTTCAGAAATTTAAAACAATTTCTTCGTGGAAAACGTTTTTCGTCGAATGAGGAAGCTATTGCAGCTGTGGAACAGAATTTTGCAGAGCTTCCGGAAAATACTAACAGAGATGGACTAAAATTATTCGAGGTTCGTTGGAATAAGTGTGTTGAAGTTGAAGGAGATTATATTGAATAAAAAAACTAATGTCATTAAAAATGCACATTCGTTCATCTTTGCTTTCAGCACTTTTCAACTAACCGTTATTATTCAAAACAAGATTCTTGTTAGTAAAATAATTGTTTAATATACTTAAGGTATTAGATGCAACCCGACCCATGTTTTTAGAGTGTTCGGTAGAGACCAAAAGTAAAACATCATCAGCATATATGCTGACACCATCAGATGGAATATCATTTACATACATAATGTACAGAAGGGGCCCCAGCAAACTACTTTAAGGTACCTCAATAACTGCAAAACCATTCCAATGGAATACCTCTTACACCCTATCTAGATAATTTCTTCAGCAACAATTTATAATCTACGAGATCGATAGCCTTACTTAAGTCGACAAAAATCCGAGCACACGCGTTGCCCTTAGCTATACTCTTGTATAGCTCATTTACACCACTCCTAAAGGCAAACTGATGATCATTAAGAAAGTTGCATTTTTCCATAAATTCCAAAATCTATTTGCGACAAGCCTTTCCATGATTTTAGCAAACACACGGTAGTTTTCAACCAATGCCCTGGACTCCTTCTTAAACAGTGGCTTATCTTTGCCAATTTCAACCGCGCCGGAAAAATACCGTCCAGAAACGAATTATTAATTAATGTCTGCAACGGGATTACAATGTCATCCTTATAGTGTACAAAAACATTGCCACTTATACCATCGCAGCCCGAGGAAAATTTACTCCTTAGGCCCATGATCATCCCCCGCAATTCATATTCATCTACCGTCCCTTCGTGACAGTTATCCCCATTGTGTCTGCCTGCCAACAGGTCTTTCCGAGACAATCTGCCAGCCATCTCAACCCTGAACGCCGTATTTCTGCCTAGTGGTATCTTCAAGTATCATAAGAACTCTTTTCGCATGTTTAGGTATTGCTACCTTGTGGAATGCACGGTATGAGCGAAAGCACGTAGCAACCTGAAAGAATCTCAAAATGGCGAATACATTAAACAACGCAATACTGGACATACTCGTTTCTGTGGAATCAACATAAATTCTGTATAGATTTGCTAGAAACCATTGTGTTAAATAGTTCTGACAGATATACAAGGCCGGTGATATGACCCTAATGACGTAACTCTCGTTAGGACAGAAATCCTATACCGTACTGATGAGTCCTAATAAAGACGAAACGATAGTCTACGGTTGCAGGGCGCGATGAATAAAATATAATCCCCTCGATATAATTAGGGTATATGTAATTTGGTGAATTGCACAGCTTTCTTAGGGAGCTGCTTAACAAACATACAAGGCTAGTATGATCCTGATGACGTAACTGCCTTGTTAGGATAAAATTTCTATACACTACTGTATGTTGCATTAATACTTTATCTTGGTAGCCTTAGCCCCAGTTAACTCGAATTACCGGGGCTGTACTGTACCGATATTTTCGAATAATTCTCGTTTAATATCGCCGATTTTTGCATCCCAAAAAACGAGGAACCCCCGGCCCTTTTATATCTCGTTAACCTTCCGCATTTCCCCGAGGCCAATATCCGTTGTAAATATAACCCATCTATGCACAATACCTTTATTATCAATTTAACATTCCCCGGTCCCTATTAAATTCGAGCGGAACGAAAACGGGAGTAAACAATAGCGAATTTCCGAAGCGACGCGCGGATCGCAGTCGGAGCTTCGGGCGTACGGAGAGACGCGCAGAGGGAGAATTGAGGTGAGCTTTAATAACTTGCCGGTCGCTCGGGGCCGTATTTCATTGCTCCGGCACTTTATCATATCATCATCCACTAAACTCTAATAATATTTCCCCGAAGCATACAACGGCAGTAGGTGGCGCTGGCGATGGTCGTTCGCCGGCTATTATCGAGGCGTCCTATTAAAAGCTCGGTTATTTATTGTCTCATCTGCACCTCACTTCGGCGACGAGCCGAGGTCGTCTCTTTGCCGGCCGCCTCGAATATAATATTATCGGTCCGGAAAGAGACAAGCATGCGATCGTCGACGTTCTCGTGTTATTTATCGTGCGCCGGCTATTATTACCTATCAGATGCACTTATCGAATGGAAATTAATTATCCGCTAGGTAGGTGCTATTAATGCTCAAAATTTAGGGGTTAATAAAAATTATAGAAGGCGATTGTGCTTTATACGAGTATTCAGATTTCAGAACTTAACTCAAAACCTGTATTCGATGTAATTATAGAAATTCGCTTTTACACGATGTCTGTCAATTTGAAAACTTGCAACAGGCTATCAATGAGAAACAAAAAAATATATATCAGAAATGTTCAAAATTGTTTTCAAGGTGACAGAGGGCAACAGGAATGACTTGGGAGCCGTCTCATTTTCAAACCTCAAACAGCTCGAATATGTATTCTATTGATTTTATTGACAAACAATGTAATAAGAACCCAATCAAATGTACGAGGGGCCTCTTTTTTCCACTTGTAATAAGGACTACAAACGGTAAATTAGTACATCGCGAAGCTTCATCCATTACCACCTCCGCCTTAAGGGGTAACAACACTGTAAATTTTTCAGAAAATCAATTTTTGTTTATTGGCTTAATAGATGCTTTAAACCTTCTAGAATATGGGGCCTGAAAAACCTGGAAAACATTTTTTCCTTGAAATTTCGAGTTCTTCCCCAAGCGCGTCGAACATCGCCGAAACGACTACCAGCGTCAAATAAGTAGGTGCTGGGACGATACAGCCTAATGTCTTACCTTTTGATCTCTAACTCCTCCAATACACTAACGAATGTTGTGAGAAAGTGTTTATGTTCAGTTAGAAGCATTTCCGTGTTTAGTTGAGAAGTTTTCTGACATCTAAAGGTCAAGTGGGCACATAATTGTGACTGAAGAACTCCATTACCGGAAACTGTATTTTTGGGTACCTACCCCTTGCTATTCAAAATCTAATTTTGCTGGAGTGTTCGTCGGACCTTTAAGGTTAATAAATCAAATAATGTGGATATTGATTGTTCAACATAAAATAATCGAAGGTTGGCCTAACAGCGTAGTTTAGTGAAGACCGTCAAGCGTGAAGCGGTCAAGTGAGGTTTTACTAAATGCTGATAAGATGGTCAAAATAATAAACTAAGGGCTACACCAGAGTTTAGGTTCTTACTTCAAAAGGTCTTATTCGACGATTAGTGTGTGTATCCCTCTGGAAAATTCAAGCTCTTAAAACCAATATCGACACCGGGAGTTATTAACCTCTTAAGACCTGAACATGAATCTATTGCTTATGTATATTTTTATACACTATTTTTACTCTTTGGGGTATAAATAAAATATTCATTTGATGTTTTAATTTTATTTTATATTTCAAGTCATAGAGAAGAGTGGTGCACAAATGTGTACCTCAGATGTTAAAATATTGTTAAATAATTGTTAAATATCATCTAGGAGGCAAAACAAGTGAAAGAAATTAATCCAAGATGGCACTACTTGTTAAAACTATGTATAATTCAAGGTACACATATGTGTGCACCTATCGTCTCAAGAGGTTAAATATGCCAACGAAAAATGTTATATAAACTGGACCTCATAGTGATAAACGAAGCATAAAATCAGAAACCAGAAACATAAAATCAACATTGAAAATGATTTAATATTTAAAACCACTATTGCAGTGGAAGAATTTTTATAACAAAATAAAAAATGATTATTATTGCAATAAAATAGAAGAAGAACTTCGACGTAATCAACGATTATAAACATCAACAAGCTTGTTTGACCAAACGGGTGTATGACGTTATATCTTTAACTAATTAAAGGTTATTGAAACTAACAAACTGGATTTAAATACAACCAAAGACTCATAGCAGCTGACAAATATTAACGACACTTTATTCATTTTCATTAAATTTTGGGCGTGAATGGATATATTAAAAGAAAAGAAAACGACGACTTACTGTAAATTGGCAAATATGCGTTTGTCTGAATTATAGCGTTTCTGAACGGCCAAAGTTTTCCCTAAAGTAGTATCGGGGAAATGTGTATAGCGAGGCAGTCGTGTTTCTGAAATCCAGAAAGGATTTTGTAGCATTTTCGATGGATAACGTGAAGTTGATGCAATAAACCCCTTTTAACAAGGCACTAGATTTCTGAGTCAAGCAAACAAAATGCACCAAATTCGCAACAAAACACACTGTTGCTGTGAAAACGTTGGAATCATAACCTTATTTTAAAATTTGATTTACGCAGTTGCCTAATTACTGAAGGAATACTAAGAGCGACGTAAAATATGGAAGGGATGGAATTTATCAGTGAATTGGGTTACTAATACGGTCGTACACGAAAACGAAGGATGTCTGCAAAAACGATAACGAAAGGGATGAGGCTAAACAACAATACGATAATGAAATTTCTAAATCGGCATAGTTCATATATGAAAGGTAAAAGGGTAAGGTTTTCAACATTAAAAGAATTAAGGATGAATATGTTAGCTATTAGATAAGGAGGATCTCTTTAAGAATCTAACGAAGAGCTTAAACATAATTTTTAAAACCTAACTTGCTGACTAAGAATCACACGTACACGCAGAACTCTGAAGTTTCTGTCACGTTACGACGAACCAGAAGTGGAATATTTGGGAATAATTGTAAGAATGGATGAAACGTGGGTTTACTGTGATAATCCGGAAACGAAACAGCAGCCCAAACAGTAGATGCAAACCAACTGGCCAAAAAAGCCACAGAACTTTAAACAAACTCTCAACAAGTTCTAAGACACTGCCAGCAACAAAAAGCTTTTGGTTACAGTGTTTTAGGGCCAGAAAGAAGTATTACTCGTTGAATTCATGAAAGCAAGGACAATAATCACTTCAGACGCGTATTGTGAAACGCCAAAGAAAACACGAACGTGCAGGTTATGTTCAAGCATCGTCCTGCTTGACGACAATACCCGACCACGTTGCCGCAACAAAAACACTCCTTCAAGGATTCAGATGGAAAGTATTTGGTCATCGCTCTTACAACCCAAACCTGGTTCCAAACGCTTTCAACTTGTTTTGCTGGCATTGAAGAAGTGATTGCTTGGATAGCACTTCAGGATGAGTGACGAGTTTGAAGTCGGTCGGAAAGATTGATTGGACATATAGGCAGCAACTTTTTATAAAGGGAGCATAGAGAAAGTAGTTAAACGCTACAATAAGTGCCTCAACGTCCATGACGAAGTTGGAAAGTAGCTAGCAGATGTAGTCAATGATTCTTAATGCACAAAGAATTTTTCATATTCATTCAATGTTCTTTTGGAGGATGAAAAATGTAGAGCCCTCCTATTATTACAGGCTCTAAAGTAATAGGTACTATTTCATGATCATAGTTGTAGCGATATAATGTTTTCAGAGGAACATCGTAAAGGCTGAAAACATTCTTAATTAATTGTTATCGCTATATGAAAGTCGAAAACAAAGTGTTACAATTTAAGAATGTATCGTGAAATTGCATTTCCTCTACTAACTCCCAGAACTGTCATCGCGCCTGCATACCAAACGAAGCAACAAGATCCACCATCTGCGTCTATTTTATAACGCCGCGAAGAAACGGGGGAACGGATGTCGGAGCAGCAATTTCTTTATAAAGCCGAATAAACGTCGGGGATATCGCCTCAAAGGAACTGCCAGCGCCTGTGTTAGGACCGCCGCCGCCGCCACCGCCGCGTCGAGAGAGTGGTTTTATATCACGGTTTTGTAAGAAGTTTAGCTTTCGCTTTGATGATGTTAAAGTTAGTCGAAATGGAAAACTAAGTTGTGCGCGAACTCGGGCAGTATCCAGCCACCACCGTACCGCCCCTCCGGCTCTTGTCTCTTTTCAGCCGCGCCCTCACTTGCATATTTCTCCGTACATGCTGATGAATGCTCGACGGCGATAACTTTTCCAAACAACGACGAGGAGTCTCCTCGGTCGTCTCTCTACTGTTTATAGAGTATTTTCTCTCGTTTTGTGGAAGAAGAAGACGATTCGTTTGGTTAATATCGCGACATACCGCTGGTCGAAAAAGATTTGGATCATCCAAGCCTGACGCTGCACCTTAGTTTTCATGACAACCATGTCATAGATCTAGATGCCAATCTCAGACATAAAAATTTTAATTTTCCGGAAAGCTGATTTTATCAATACTTACTATTAGTTTCAAAAAGATAGATTGGTCTTTCATCTTTAACTACGTGAGCGCCGATGATGGATGTAAAGCATTCTACAATAAAATCTATCAATGTCTTGACCTACGTGTTGCTCTAAAACGCACTAATAAATCCACCTATCCTGTTTGGTTTACCCATGAGTATATTAGGAGCATTAAACTTAAGAACTACTATCGCCTACAATTCAAAAAATAGTAATAATATGTACGCTTTTAATCAATTCAAAGAGTTAAGAAAAAAATAAAATCAATTCCAAAGCACTGTTGAGCAATTATATATCAAGCATGGAAGCATCCATTACAATCAATTCCAAGCAGTTTTGGACATTCAATAAATCTAGAAAAATAATGTAACCATACCCAATTCAATAATTAATTCGAATGGAGATACTTTAAATGACTGTTCATCTATAATCAATGGATTTAAAGAATTTTTTTACTCTGTGTATATTCCAGCTTCACAGTTTAATAACGCCACGCCATCTTCCTTGAATACTGTGCCCATTAATGTCAGTCACTTTACGGAATCTAATATCATTCCCGCCATAAAGAACTTTAAGAACGATTTTACTAGGGGACCCGATAATATTCCGCCATTTATTCTAAAGACCTGTGCCAATGTTTCCGTTTGCCCACCACGATAGCTTTTGAACTTATCTCTAAATACGATTACTTTCCTTGAGCTTTGGAAGACCCTAGATTCACTCCTGTATTGAAGAAAGGAGACAAACACACTATTGAAATTGGAGGCCTATTGCTATAATTAATAACATTGCTAAAATACTTTAAAAATATTTGTACAATTCCATCTACTCCAAAGTTAAAAGTCTTGTTTCGCTCGACCTGTACGGATTTATGACCAAACGATCTACTATCACTAATTTGACGATCATAACTCAATTTCTTGCTGACGATTTGGATAAAAAAAAAGCAAATTGACGTCATATACACTGACCTGTCTAAAGCGTTTGAACGAATAGATCATGCGTTGCTTCTCATGAAACTTAACATGATGGGCTTTTCCAACGAGCTTGTAGCATTTTTGAAGACCTACTTATCTAATTGTTGCTTTCAAAGGTAACTTTTCTGATGATTTTTCTCCTTTATCTGGAGTACCACAAGGAACTAACTTAGGTCCTCTTCTATTCTTAATATTTATAAACGATATATGTAACAGAATCAGCTGCCCTCCAATTAAACATCTCTGGCTGGACTTAAAAAGAAGCTAACACCCCCAGGGTAACTAAGTCTTTAACAGGTGGCGTGCGTGGTAAATAGAACCCAAAACTAACCAAGATGTTATTTGAACACGCGATGTCCATGACTCTCAACCCAACATTTACTGTGAATTTTGCTATAATTTTGGTTGTAATTAATGATAGATTATTTAACAAATAAGAGTACATTAATATTACACTGATCTATTGGTGACCAACCCTAAGGGAGTGAATGAATGGAATGATGAACAGTGAACTATAGGACAATATCGATACAGAAGACCGGTGCTTTCACAATCTAAATAAGAAAAATCAGCAAAACATATCCCAAGATCAAAAAGTTTGAAGTAGCTCAAAGACCCGAGGATACGTTGGATATCGAATAATTTCTCTTTCAGTTTGTTTTTGTTTTCCTTCCTCACTTTCCACTTATTTATTTATCGTATACTCGTATGTTGCTGTAAAATCCCTTCGAAATTTACTTTGGCAGTAAAATTACGAGCATCATCAAATAATCGAATCCCTCGATGTCGAAACGGATTCCGAGTGCTACTATCACGATGAACGTTAGCTCGTCGTAAGCAACGAATAAAAAACATAAAGTGCGTCTAAATTTGAACGACATAAACTCCGAAATACACGCACAAGCGCGCGAGCGCGTACACGCACACACGTCGGAAGGCAGGAGAAAAAGAAAACTGAATAAAAATAGAAGAGAGGCCGGGGCCGGCCGAGCAAAAGCGCTCTAAACGACGAGCTTATTTTGGAAACTCAATTTGATGTCATTCTTTCGGGCAATTAATCGCCGTGTCCCCCGTCTTTTTCTCTTCTTCGTTCTTTTTATACCCCGCTTCTATCCGTCCCGTTTCGACGCGCGCGATTCGGCGTGCGCCCGTCCTTCTTTCGCGTTCGACGAGACAGGGACAATAATCCAGCTATTCCGCTTTGTGTCGTTCCGAGTTGATGTGCAATATTGCCCCCTTCGGCGTAACCCGCCGCCCCTTTATAACTCTACCCGGACTGGCCGACCGGCTCGCATAACCCCTTCTCGGCCACCCCGGACCTAGTCCCGACTGCTGCTCCATATACCCATATCCCCTCTATATGTGTGTACGTGTGAGCGTGTGTGTACGTATAATAGCGTAGTGCCGCGATATTAGGCCGCATTCCTGAACGGTCGCCGCTGCCGCCGTCGTCATTATGGGGCGAATTTACGGGATACTGAGGATGGACGCGGGGTCCAAACGCAGGACCGGAAACTGCAACCTACCCGTTGTTGGTGGACGGATTATCAGCGGCAGCTAGTTTTATAGCGCAGTACATTTATATATACATATATACCTACATACGTTAGAGGGAATATGAAGTTTGGGGGTAGCTGATATGTATGTACATAATTGTGGGTTGATACGAATGGATCTGAAAGGGGTTTTGAATTAATCCAGTTCCGAAAACGATGTCAAGTGGTAAATATGAGCTAAATTCCTTTTAAAACCTGAAAATCTAAAGGGAAAATGTAGATTTCCTGGAATGAATCGAAGATGACGAAGCACATGTTTAAGAATATCATTATCGTTAGAAAACTAATTATAAACAAAAACCAAAGTCGGGAGTAGCATATACCTGTCCTTCCCTTTCCAAAAGACAGGCAGCTGAGTCGTTATTCTTATATTTAAGGCCTTGATAGTGTACGCAATCTAAAATATCAAATTCACGCATCTTTCCCCTCTTTAACGCTTACGAGATTGCCCATAAGGAATTCTATTTCTAGTTTTATGGGAAAAGAAATTTTATTAGTTTTTATTTGTTTAACATTTAAAACAAAATTCTTAGCTAGAAACGATATCATCCGGTACTGCAGCCCCTACTTTTTTAACAAACTTTTAATCTCAAGACTCGAAAGATATGGTGATCGAGATATACCTCTTGAACTGTTGGCATCATATCTGGATGGAAGATATCAATGCTATTCCACAATAGAAATACATATAAGGTACGAAATCATAAATTGGGATAATAGTGTAGAAGCTGGGAGAGTTTTCCTAATGCAGCAATATGCAATTAGAATCATAGCTGGATTAAAAAGACAGGAATCTCGTAGGCTTGCTTTTAGGGGTTTCCGAATTTTGACTGTTCCGAGTATTTATATTTTTGCTACTTGTTGTTATGTATACAAAATTTTAAATATATTTCTGCTTGGTCAGATAAGTCACGCCTACTTAACACGTAAGAAGGATCTGTTACAACCCTCTACCCATCGCACTTCATTTTATCAGCGGAATTATTACTATATGGGATGTAAATTTTTTAATGCATTAGATCGTCTCCCAACATAAGTGTTTTTAAGAGACGTCTGGAACAGCGCCAATTAGAAAAAAATTGTTATACACTGTATGAGCTCTTTGTATATAAAGTTTTGTGTTTCGGGATTTTGCAATTAATATTCTTATTGTACTTTTTGTTATTTTGACAATGTCGATATTCTCTTTTATGAATCTTCGACAATTATTATTACTATTACTATTATTAGTTTATCTGATTTGCATCCATCCAATTTCCTTCTTTTTCGAGAAGTAAGGAACATTGTCTGAGGATAATGGAAGAAATCAGAAAAGCTTTAACCGAAAAAGGCAATTTTTTCTTTACTGATTTCCAGCGCAATCAAGAATAGGAACAACTTCAAGAATGAGTAGTCTCCCAAAAGAATTGCTGTAAGAATAAAGACAAAATTATCAATCAAATATCGCGATAGTAATCTGTCTGGACTGTTGCTGACTTCTGCATCTACAAATTTTGCTTTTACTCTTCTTAAGTCTAAATTAATGGAGATATGAGAAAAAATTTTAAGAAAGAACGAAGAACGAACACAGAAAAATATCGATAGTTCAAAGACACGCCTAAAATTAATTTTAGAATGTGTAGATTGCAGGGAATGGGATACCTGAAAAGATCAAAACCAATAGAGAAAGAGGCAGATAGGGGGAACTACATACTACAGTTGGTAGTACGACACATGGGAATACCATCTATCGACCGAATATCTTCAGGTCCCTGTTCCTCTGGTTGAGATTCATCAACTCCTTCGCGATGGGGTATACAAACTCGTCAGTGCGCCACCAGGTTAACTCTGCCAAAGTTCGCAGATAAGTCACTAATGATGGCACGCTCAAATCCGTTTAAACGTGATCCCTTCGCATGAACCATTATCCGAAGAGTCATCTCCTATGAATGTTAGCGAAGATGTTAATCCAGATCAGGATTACATAACTTAAAATGGAGCGGAGCATCGACTTGGGCAAGAAGATTTTGGTGGAAATAAAGTATCCCTCGCGGACACACATTTAACATGTACCGATTGCATCTGAAGACCTGGGTGTTAGCCACATCTTCGAATGATCTGGCCCACCATGGCACAGAACGATCACTTCATACTAACGTAAATACCTGATCTGCAAAGGAGCACATCGGTCAGTTAATAGCAGTATTGAAAATTTCCTTAGGTCCAATAGATGTTTAAGGGTCACATTGTCTATTTTACCTGTACCTTGTGTCTTCTATAATTGTTTTGATTTCATTTCTCATTGGAGGAATGAAACGTGAACCAGCACCCAGGAAAGAAGACGATGAAACAGCAACAGACACCTCATAGTCTATAGTTTCGTCCACGGAACAGCGGAAATGACGTCGAAGATGGCGTAATGTTTCGGAAAGGCGAAAGTTGTTTCTTCCGCGAAGTGTAAAACCCTCTCGAGGCCGTCTTAAGATAGGTTACGTCTATCTGTGTTGTTTTCTTAGTGCAGGGGTAACTTTACAATGTCATCGCCTATTTTTTAACACGTCTTCAAAACAGGCGCAGCCTAATCGTTAGGGCGTTAGTTAGTTCATGTAAAATCACACGCAAAAAGAATGGTTTGAATCCTGTTGAGGGTTTTTGCACCTATCGCGGATGAAAGACCAAACGTTGGGAGGGACGGTGGACACGTAGGTTAGCCCCCTGGAAATATTCCCAACGAAGGATCTAACGGAAGCTTTACTGCTTACGTTTGAACAAATATGGTACGTTTTCGGATTCCAAACCAGTTGGGTTGACCAACTGGTCCCAATTCATAGTTTACTATGTAAAGCAGCAAATGTTGGTTCAGAGAAAGATCTCGAAAGTACTCCACAAACATGTTGATTGAAAGATGTTTACTCATCACAAAGCCGAAGGTATCCGCCCAGATGCTTATTCGAGGAAACATTGGACCAGACAGGAAGTGAATGATAACGTGGCTAGCCGGAAGAAAAGGATAAAATCGATAGCGTGGATAATCTCTGAAGAAAACATGAAAAGAAGTTAGCCTACAAAACGGTGTAGGAGGACCTGATAGAGGAAAGCACGCAGTACTGAAGGAAAGAAAAGCAGAAAATCAAAGGGAATTGAAGGAAATGGTGAAATTATGGGGACCTAAAAACGTATATATACCGCTTATATTTATACAACTCAATTACTTCTTATTGATGGTTTAACCTTCTAAGAAGGTTTCGGACATGGTGGAGATTATTTTCAATTAATTATCACATAAAATCTTTAATTCTTTCGAGGGCGAAAACATCGTTTTAAACCAGGCATGGGCAATCTTTTTTGTAGAAGTTTTATGCTGCGAGTAATCTTGAAAAATATACATTTTTGTGGTATCCTTATGATTCATTATGAATTAAGTTTAGACGGGCCGTGCTAATATGCAACGAAAGAATTCAGTAGCGGGCCGGGCAAATCTTACTCGAGGCCGCATGTGGCCCGCGGGCCGAAGGTTGCCCATCTATGTTTTAAACTGTTTATCATATAACATACACTTTAAAACAGTTAACAGAAACTTAAAGAGATAACGAAAATCAACTGCACCATTGAGAATTAGTGAAAGGTCTAACAATTCACTTTTTTAACTTCCACTTCTTAGTTACATGCCTCCGTAAAAAGTCGAAAAATCGAACGATAAGTTCCCAAGATTTCACGATGTAATTCAAATATCTAGCAAAAACGTTTTTCATTAAATGCATCTAAGAACGCGGATATCGCTGATTAATTCATACATCGTTTGATATCCTTTTAAAATTTCCTGCTAAATCATCTCCTAATAGGTATTTAAAATATTTAATATTCGATTTCCTACAATCGCACTCGCTATTTGTACAGGCTGTTAGTGAGTCTTTTTCGAGAGGAACACGCTCACAGTAAAGGCCTACCTACTAAAGGCTGACGCGTCATCAATTATCATGTTATGTAACTCGACAATATGTGGACGTCAAAAAGGAGATAAACAGCTGAATGGATGACCGGACCCTTTCCGATAAGATCACAAATCAATGGTTAATTACTTGTATACATAGGTGGTCAGTATACAGTTAGCTGTTTCATATTTATGCGCACGTTTTCTTTCGTCGTTAACAGTACTTATCGAAGATATTTTGCTAAATATGGTCAAATATGGGATACTAAGAAAGAGTATAATAGGAGAAGGATGTTAGGAGTTTTAAAAATCTTTGCGTAAATATTTGGTTTTACTATTTAGGTAGTCAATTGAGTACATCTTTTCTGCTTTGAAAACATGCATCAGATATGACCGGAATTTAGTTTGAAAACAACGAAATCAGAGGAGTCTTCTTGTTTCTTCAAGCTACCTAGTTGTGCTATTTCTCGTGTTCATGTGGGGAAGTCCTAAATGGAAGTTTGAGGACTTCCAAAGACACGCAAATAAATTGAAAAATCTGAAGGGAATTTGAAAGCAATGGCTACATAAAAGCTTTAGATAAAACTGGCTGGAAATAAATTTCGTTTACGCATCTCAACAGTGATACACCGTAACATTCGACCAGTGATCCCCAACTAAGTCGTCATTTATCCCGAACAAACCGAAATCGAGTAAGCAATCGGACTCGCAGGATACTGGATCATCATAAAATAATAACTCCTGAAGGGAAGATATCGTGGCGAGTTTCCAAACGAGCCGGATAACAAAACAAGCCCTATCGTCGCCGCTACCACCATCGGCAAGAAGAGGCAAACTGACATTTATATTCAGCACGCTTAGAAATAGTAGGTGAAGTTCGGTAACTGTCCGGGGTCCGTGAGTCACGCTCGACGAAAGTTAATCTCAGAACGAGCCGACCAAGGACTGAATGAAAGAGCGAGACGACGAGATCGACTGTATATGTACTAGTAGTAGAAGCAGTAGTACATAGTAGGTTGAGAGGCGAGTTGAATATTGTGGAGAGTCGGGTTGAGACGGGCGAATGCAGTACGAACGGGCGAGAGCGGTCGACGGCGGTTCAACGCAGAGCATTTTCTACCCTCCATCGAAGTTTATGTATGCTGATATATACGAGGGCTGCGTGTATGTACAGTGGTGCGGAAAAATAATCTGAAGATGTGTAAGAGCGAAAATGGTTCCTGTAAAAATTTTAAAATTGTGATATAGTACTTTGAACATATGAGGCCTTAAAAGTGAATTTCAGGTCTTTTCTGGACGACGATGAATGAATTCGGAGAGAAGTAACCATAACTTAGCGTTAACATAGATGACTTTTTCATGTGAGAAGCGACAAGAGCAAATCGGTGAAAAATCCAAGGAAATTGAGAATGAGTTGAACAACAAAAGGAAAGACGGAACCAATATGCATAAAGGTAGAAAGACTTGTGAATATACCCAAGAACAGCATCCCTTGGAGGGAATGAAGCCCCGGCATGCCAAAAGATAGAGGATAGTTGAGGAAAGCTGAAATCTCAAACAAAGCAGAAGAAAATTTGAATAATTCAGGATTTAATTTTTGTTTAATTTGGGGAGACTTAGGGACATGTAAGAACCCAAATTTTAAAAAATAGAAAGCCCATGAGTTGGTCTTCACACCTCACTTTTCGAACAAGCACAAAAAATACTTTTAAAGCAATTAAACTAGATCATCGAAACATTGGATTCAAAAATTTTTCCAACTTAAGCTACGGAAAACTCATACTTTTATAGTATTAGTTCAGTGTATCAATTAGAACTTTGACACACATTTTCAGTTAGTGTGTTTTCAGTCATTTCAGTTGCTTAATTTAGGTTTTAAGTTAGTAAATTTTATTGTTTCTCAGTTACCTGTGTATCTCACATTTCCAATCATGGACATTCTTAGCTTTTCCAGTTATCATATCTTCGCACAATTCAGTTGGAACACTGTCGCTACTTTCAGTTGATGTAGTTTCATATTTCTAGTTACCTAAGTTGCTGCATTTTCGAGCTTTTCAGTTATTGTAATTCTTTGAATTCCACTTACTACAGTTATTGGATTTTCGGTTATTATAGTGTCGGACTTATTCGTTATATTTCTGATATTCCCAATTTCACATTCAAAATTTTCAGTTAGTATACTTTCATGTTTCTCAGTTATCGCGACCGTTTCACTTCCATCTACATTTTCAGTATCGCACTTTCAATATTTCCAATTAGAAGTTAAAGATATTCAATTACTACATCATCGTTCAGTTACTCAGTAACTACAATGTCAGTCTTTTCAGGTGCCACTTTGTCCTCACTTTCAGCTGATGTGTTTTCAGTACTTTCAGTTACGTATTCTAGATTTTCAGTTACTGTCCCATATTTTCAATTATCCTCATGTTTTGTTTTTCAACTATCAAATTGTTGAACAATTCCATAATTCTAAGAGGAGAATTTCAGTTACCGCAATTCCTTGAGTTTCAGGTACTATCGTTTCGAGCTTTTCAGCTGTAGTGATTTTTGGATTTCTAGTTATTACATTTAGTTCATTTATTGGTTATAATAGTCTTAGTATTTTTTATTATATATTCGAGATTTTCCGGTAATATGCTTCTTGTACTTACTTCATTCTCTGTCAGGGCACTTTCCAATTTTTCAGGTATTGCAGTTTCAGTATTTTCAGTTAGAAGTTGCAAATGTGCAGTTATTATCTTCGTTCAGTATTCCAGTTACCACAGTTTTTGGTGTTTTCGAGTTTACTATAGAAAATGGTGGTGAATGTTGTACAGATAAATACTAATAATATGGATGGAAGTATTACGCTTAGGATCTCAAAAGCGGTACTCTGGTTCATGGTGTGTAACCGTTTTTGCGGCTATGCCTAATGTCTTTTCTTGTTCCCATAATTCATTGCTCATTCGAGGGATTTGTGGGCTTGGCCTTCTTGAAGCACTTCCGGAGGAACACGCCTAGTCGCCCCGCCAAATTCGAACAGTTACGCTTGACGGGCCTTCTCACCTCCTTTTAGCTACCACTTCGTCATCAATTTCAGTTAGTGGGCTTTCAGTATTTTTAGTACGATATTCTGGTGTTGTAGTTAGTATCTTTTCAAGTTCTTCAGTTATTGCGACTTCCACATTGCCAGTTATCGTCATTTCTAATTTTCAGATACCAAATTTTCATTTGTACATTTCAATGGTTTCATCGGTTGATGTATTTTCGAGCTTTTGAGTTATTCCAATTTCTTGAGTCTCAGTTACTACGGAGTCCTGCAGCTACAATGATTTGTGGAATTTCCGTCATTACATTTTCGGTTTATCAGATGTTATATTTTCAGTGCTGTAACTTACATATGCGAGATTTTCATTTAGCATGGTTTCATATTTTACAATTATCGCAATTCCTTAGTTCCCAGTTACATTTTCAGGGTTGTCAGCAATAATAATTACCCTTATGCTAGAGTATTTTCCGACTTCTCAGTTCAGGTACTGCGCTTTCAGCACTTTTAGTTATTATATGTTCGGACTGTTCAGTTATGGTGTTTTTTTTTTTCGATATTCTTTCAAGATCTGAGCAATTAAAACTAAACAAACAGAATTTTGGAACCTGAAGCAGGTTTTCACATTTCCTGCTTAGTTTTCGGACCACAAATCTGATAAGTTTCAAGTTTTTATTTTGTCTTAACTTTGAAACACCCACGATTATGAGGCTTAAAATATTTCTGGACCAAAAAGCATGAAATTTGATTTGAGGCACTGAAATCGTATCTCGAACAAGGATTTTGTAAAGGGAGATAAAAAACAAATGTATTTGATCTAAATTTGATCTAAACATGAGTTCAATGGAACTTCCAATTTGCAGCAGCGATGATGCTGAAATTTCAAGTTTTTGTAGGCTGAAAGCTATCAGTTTCGGGCCCATTGATAATTTAAAGTTGACTTTCAGATATCCTTCCCAAAAAAAAATGAAAAGGTGGAACTAATTTTCACCAAAATGGAGTGAAATAAATTATAATAATTTTAATTTCCAAACTACAACCTTACACCGAAAGGAAAAAGAGGTAAATGATTAAGAAGAACTACATCATGCATCTGCATTCGGGAGTTCGAAAATTATGGAAGAATGTGGCCATTTAAATCTCTTAAATAGCGTTTTAGATCTTCTTATTTAAAGGAAAACAAAATATTTCAGTCGTTTAATCGCATTAAAATACTAAGATAGTTTGAGGAGGCCAAATTGGGTGCAATACTATCTTGAAGTTTGAAGACCCATAATTTTCAAGCTTCATACATTTTTGGATTAAGAAATCGCGTTACTGACTGGAGCTTTGAAGACTTGAAATCTTGAAATTAGTCCTTACGGGAGGAAATATCCGAGTAGGTCTAATCAAGTAGTGTAGTGGTGTATAATAAAGTGAAATAAATACCGGATTCCAAATCATGTAGATGAATTTTGTATTCCATTTACTCTTCGACTTTGGTTAGAGCAAACGCAGTGATCAATTTGGAGAAATTTGAATTCTCAGCTTTTGTGCTTTTAGAAAATCGTTGAAAGGCGATGTTGGCAACTGAGAAAAGCCCAACCCTAAGGCCCAAAATTGAACGAATTTGCGGTTTTATCGGATTTTGGCTTCAACTTTTTCGAACTCGGCACATTTCGGAATTAACAGTTCATGAGTAAATTGATCTTCTTTTGAACTAAATCTCGTAACCAATATTCTTGGCATTTCAAGAAATAAAGTTAGAACTTTCGAAAAGTTTGAATACTTTCGTTCATGATTGTACCCCTTACATTAGCGTTACGTGTGTCGTAGCAGTACGCAGTGCATTAAAAACATCGGAACCCCGAGTTCTGTTTCATTGCGTTCTACGGGGCCATCTCTTCGTTTAATTTAAGCGATGTTTGGTCACCTATGTGTATGTATGTATGTAGTACGTGTATAGTGCTGTACATAATGCAAATCAAGTGGGTGTGCGAGCGTAGGTAACGGTTGTAACCGTAGACTGGGTCTCGTATTATTCGCTTTTAGCTTTGTATTAAATTTCTTTCAGGTGCGTGTCCATTATTATAATTCCAGAACCACATGTTGGTGGTTCATATTTTTAGTCTCCATATGCTTATTCGGTAGTACCATACCTCGCTAACACTTTTTAAGCAAAATGGAAACGAATATTAGTAAAAGACAAAAAGATTCTGTTTGTTTGGATTGTCACTAATGTGTGTTCCCTATTTGGAAGTAATCTTTATGAAACAAGGCCCCCAGTTGGTAACTGGTAGTCTTCGGTGGTGCCTGATTCTCAAAGGATATTTGCAGATACCCCTTTGGATGCATTTATAGGACCAAAAGCATATCAGGATTTTGATCGTATCGAAAGGCTATAATCAATGCTAGTGCTTTTGAAGAAAAGCATGTGCCTATGGTGACATCTTTGAATTTCTCTTTCTGCTCAATTTTCAGTTTTTTTCAGTTCAATAATAGTAAGTGAGACAAGAGCATATTGCAATTTACATTTGATGATCAACACCCGTGGAAGCAATTTTTACGCTTATGACTAATAAGGTGACCAGTTGCTATTGTTGTATAGTATTTAGTATTCACATCAGATTAGCATGAGTTTTTCTCTGGGAAATTTTGGGACGTAGAGATGTCAATTTAAGAATATATTTTCCATGTAGTTTCTTCTTTATTAACGACCTCACATTTTCGATCGGATTGGCGTCGTGGCATTGCAAGGACCAATCCAATACTTGGATGTATTTTTCGTCCTTCCAGGACACACAAAGTCTTCTCCGATGTTTAGGATCATCGCCCTCTTGCAAAATCCACAACACGAATTATCATCACCAAACCATCGTTTCGCAAGGATGGCAGGAGGTACTTTCTATAAATTTTAGCCATCCCTCCCTTCTGTGTTTAGGTTACTAGTCAAGATGTGTAGTCGTCCAAAACCGATAGAACTTAAGGAAGCCCGGACCTGTACTTTTACTAGATGTTTCACGCTTTTTTGACCATTTGCCTACCGCGAACTGTTCGTGCTTTCTTTCGCGAAACTAATTTCCAAAACGATGGTTCATTTGTAAAAATAATATTGTCTCATGTTCGGTTAAGATTGTCTTGTGCCTGGTGCTGAAATTTCTCGATATGACGTTCCGATAACAGAAGTTTGCATTTTCCACTTTTCCACAAAACATTGTTTCCGCACAATCGGTGACGTGCAATTATTATACTAATGTTGATGTTGCGATTAGCTAATCGTTGTTGAGCCTCCTTGAGCGTTATACAGTTATCCGTTGCTTTGAAAGACATACGTGGACCTTTCGAGTGTGTGTACAAGAGCACTGCTTCTTCTAATTGCTTGATGTACGAAGCACTTTTGTATTTCACAAAAGGTCTGCGTACTCAAAGTTTACAATAGATGTTAATTTCAAAATTAGAATGCGTGGTACAGCACGAATTGGGGATTACGGAATATACCTGCTTTCCCTGGCAGAAACAGGTACAGAGATTTTATATGCGTTATGCTCTTGAGTTACTTATTATAAAAATGTTAGATCAGTAGCATAAAAGTTCATTTTTATGCGCGTAGAAAATTGGATATCAGTTCAAGTCTTTTCGAAAGAAGCTTATTTGCACTCGAACTTTCCTTTTTCCCTTAAGCATATGTCTTCTATTATTCACGTTCTCTCATCTTTTAAGAACCTATAAACTGAACTGTCATTAAATTAGCAACGATATCCACAATTTTGAACTGTCTCTTTGAAATGTATCCATTTCATACGCATCATCGAAACGAAAGCATTCTAATAAATGTTGAGTAGACAATCACCCTTTTTCGGACAAAAGAAAAGGAAATAAAAGGAGCTCGAAAGCGTTTTAAAACTCCGATAATTGAAGTTTAACTACCGCCAACTACATCAAACCATTCCGATTTCCACTTTCTGCACAATCACCCGCCAGGGCCAAGCGGTAAAATGAACGAGTGAGCGCACGTTAGCAATAACTCTCTCCTTCATACAAAGTTTAGAATTGGACAATAAGCACGTTTCCAGCGACATCCCTGTTTTAAAAGGAATACGTTTTCGAATTAATTAACGTTAAAAATTGCAGACATTAAAATCATCTAGCAGGGAACAGAAGACAAGTACTACCTGTATGAGGACGTGTGCACCTATGTGTACATGTAAAAGTTCATCTGTTAGCAGTGTGTGTTTAACGTTGGCTGAGTCACACAAAACTTGTTTCTCTCGACTAAATGATGGTGACGGCTCTCCTCTGTGTGTGTTTTTATAGGTGGGTCATGAACGACTCGCTCGCGTTGTTAAATCTGCCGAGTTATGATGGGAAAAGTGTATGTTTTAATTATTAAATTGCTTATGAATTGGAAGTTTTATGAGGTTGAAAACATCTAAATAAGGAAGATGGTAGGAAACCTGTTATGACAAGTAGAAAGAGGAAGAATAACGCACAACGAAGTTCTGCAGGAAACTTTAAAATATATAAGAATTGACTAGAAGGAAGGAAACAGGAGATGCCATTAATTGTAGTTCTTTTAACATTTAAAGTAGTTTTATTTAATATACTTCAAACCCTTCACTGTATTGCAGTGACCTGTTCCATTTTCGTGAAATTGTATTTTAATGGATGGATATCTGGTAAAAGTTTGCGATAAATTTTAATTCATCCTTTTTCAACTTAATGTGCCTTCTGCACTTTCGACTTTTAAAAAAGTGAAAAATTCATTTTGTTTTCTTCTTCTGCTAAGAGTACTCTTTCCATAAAAATTCTCGTTTTCCCTTGATTTCAGAGAATCTTCCCTGTTGTCATAGAATTAGATGTACGTTGCATCATAAAGAACAGAACTCGGTAAAAAGTTAATCAGTCCCAACTCCTCCTTTTCCAAATTGAGTTTCTGTCGTATGACACTTTGACCAGAGAAGGAATTAATTTCTGTTTGCTTGTGCTAATCCCGTAGTGTTTGTTCAGTAAAAGCTCCTCGATTTGCCCCCCTCATTATTTCTTCTGCAACTTTCGATAAAAAGTCTGCCTCTTGTGGCAGAGCATATGACATACTTTTCCTTATGTCTCAAGCTCAAAGCATTTTTTCACTGGAAGTTTTTCGCTTCTCTTTAGTCGTCTTCGAATGTGTCCTGATTGCGAGAAATTTTACGAGCATGTAAAAACGTCATTTCGTTTGCAACTCGAGAAGGACTTGTTGCCGGATAGCAAACTTCCTTCATCTTCTCAAAATCAGGAGCGAATCTTTGTGGTTACTGCGAAATTTAAAAAAGATATTTTTATCACTACTGGTCAATGTAAAAGGATGTGAACAAAATTATTTCATTTGTAGTGTAATTTGGGAAGGCCTCGCTGTATAATGCAGCACACCTGTCTTAAGTTGAGAGGAGCAGCTCTTTATTTCCTTCACCTGTTCTTAAATGTTTCCTATTACCATAGAACTTGATGGAAGTGACATTTCAATGAAGAATGTCCGATAAAAGTGCGTTAGCAAGCTTATTTCCCATACAACTTGAGAAAGTTTTTGGCTATTGAAGCAGAACACTAGGAGTTCTTTCCCAACAGAAACTCTTCGCCTCTTCTTCTAAATCTCTAGTCTTGCTCGTTCCCCGGCCTTTCGAAATACCACTGGACGGTTTAAATCAAAATTTAGGTTTAAATAAAAAAATTAGGTCGTTGTGTCTTCCCTTCGACAAAACTGGCGGCAATTTCGTGCTCCACAATTCGTCTTAAATTCAATCTTCCAGAACAAAGTTAGCATACAATTTTTGTGCCAGTTGGTTGTGGTTCCATCTCCAAGATTCATAAGATCTTTTAGTACTTTTTGGCTATATGAATATACGCAATTTTAAGTCCTTAGAAGCACATCTAGATGCACTCACAAGTGCTACAGCAAAGTTTAAAGATCTTTCATCCGATTCTGAGTAGAATGATATATTATGGATTTCCATATTGATCAAAGATAATTGATAATCTGATTGAATGGAGAATAAAAATGTGATGATAATTAATCTTTGGAAGAATTATTTCCTTTAACTTCTCGCGGTTTCTCCTAAAAATCTCAAATCTACAGCGTGATAAGTTATCCAACTATTTTTGTATACTTTTTCTTACTACAAGGCGATTTTTTCAGATCACCCTCCAAAAATTTAAATATACAGCATCAAAAGAGAATTATCCAACAATTTTGGCGTCCCTTGGATATATTATGCAGAATGAAAACGCATATTCCAATTCCATTTTTAGAAATCACAATCTACAGCATGAAAAATAATATTATCCAGCTACAGTTTGGCATGTTTTGAAAAAACTATTCCTACTGGTAGGTGATTTTTCCAATTCGTTCTACAAGAATTGAAATTAGCAGCATGAAAAATGCACTATCCAACTATTTTTGGTAAAATGAAATGTAGACTATGAAAATTATTTTGTTCAAAAATTTTAGATTTTTAAGTAATTTTTCAAAACATTCAATCTACAGTATGAAAAGTGAATTATCGAAACTATACCAAATTTAAGCCAAAATATTTTTTATATTTTACGAACTTCTTCGCTTATATTGAAATATAGCAGGCATATGTACCTTTCAAAGAAAAAAACAGAGTACCTTCTAATTCACTTAGAAGCGTTGGTTCGAATGTTCTAGGAATTTGGCCCTAGTTCAATTGTGTAGAAATTATAGGGCACGATATTGATCAAAGACTTCTTGACATATTTACGTAGCCATCCCCTGCAATATTGTTTAGTATACTTCAGCTACTTGAATGATCCAGACGTATCGCCCTACCACTGATTCCGCAATCATGGAAAAGGTAACTTAATCCCAGAGAACCGTTACTTTCTTTTCATTTGAAGCGGGTGTAAAACATTCGGAAATTGTTCAACATCTGCAAGGTGTATTCGGAAACTCTGCAGAATCTAAAAGTAGAAGTAGAAGACGATTCACGCAGTGTGTTTCGTTTGAAACGTTATTGCAGAGGAGAACCTACTGAAAGATGATAGGCGTGAGATTAGTGTTAGTGTCCGAATAGGTGCAGGACAGGTTTATCAGATTTTATACGAATGTTTTGGGCGTTTTTGCAAGAAACGGCTTGGGAAGTTGCATAGACGTCCATTATTGCAACAAGATCATGAAAGGCTCCATACTACACGCAAAGCGAAGGATATTTTAAACGAATTACATTCATTCTATTCGCCAGATCTGGCTTCTAGTGATCTTCATCTGTACCCAAATTTGAAAGAACCACTACGAGGTGTTCGATATAAGACCTTGAATGAAGCCAAACTTGCTATAAATAAGCGGATTGTAGAGATTCCGAAAAAGTTCTTTAAAGATGGCTTAAAACAATTAGTTTCACGTTGGAATAAGTGTATTCGATTAAATGGAGATTATATTGAAACATTACATTGTAATTTTGAAGAGGAAATTATAAAATTTTAGCCAAGCTCCTAGAACTTTGAAAACATCCCTCGTGCATTACATTTTTCAAGCCGGTATCTATTCCTTTCTAGCTAACATTAAAGTACAACCGCAGAAGTATTTCGATTTTAATGGAATATCCATGTAGGTTCGTATCACGATTACCTTAGTAGACACTATTAATAACGTTATGGTATCAACGCTACGAACGCTTGCATAACGATCGTGCTCGACATTATTCATTCCACATTTTTCTAACTCCGCTAACAATGGCGTTTTGAAAGAACGTGGTAAAAATACGCGAAATACTACGATTATTGCATCGGTAGGTATACGTATGTATGTACGAAACACGAGAAACCATTCCTGCGGATTATCTGCGTGCATGTACACTTTCTCCTCGTTTATTATTGTATTAAAGCTATCGACATGTTACATCTATTCGAAAACCGTACCGTTACTTAGCGTTTTATTTATATACTCTCCTTCGTATCAGCGCACAACTCGTATATTATAATCATAAGAGTGTTTCACTTTCATCTTTACGCTCGCAGAACCGAGTCCGACACCTGACATCCGCAGGATCAATAATTTATCCGGGCTATTTCGAGTTTTTAACGCTGAAATTAGACGGTCTAAACTTTTACAGTCGCCGAATTTAAGTGAAAATTCGCATATCGTTTTGCGGGGAAGAAGTTGTTTTAAAAAATCGCAACTAGAAAGCGCGCCGTCATAAATTCCGGTAGGCAGCACGCTCAAGGGATACAAATCATGCGAATTGCCGTTCGAAATCAATTCATTTGCTTCATTAAAATCGAATAAATTACGTCGTTCGGCGTTTGCTCCATTGTGTCGACACTTGAAACATAATAACATTTGATTGGGCCGCCTATCTCGCATGTCGTTGGTTTATTGTTTCACAACACCAGAGTATTATTTCGTCCTATCACCCAGCACAGACTAAATTCCAATTTTCCTGTTTGTTTTATTTATTTAGGGACTCTAATTTTAGCATTTTTCATGTTGTACATTGAAGAGCATGATGCTTCTGCTCTCTAACACTTGATATCAGTTATTATTAGGTTACTTTAGAAGCAGGTTGTATAAAATTTTGCTTGTAGCTCTTAATTTAGGGCGACCTCAATACGAAGTGCAAAAATGAACATTTTCGGCATCTTTTACTGTTGTATTTCCGTAAAAGAAGGAAAGCTGATGAAGCTCAAAAAGAGATATGGGAAGTTTATGGTGTTATTTGCATAACGAAACGAACGTATCAGAATTGGTTTAAAAATTCTGTGTTGGAGAGTTTTCACTCCAAGATGACCAACGTTTTGGCCGACCTAATGATGTTGATGATGAGCAAATAAAACCCTTAAGAGAGGTTAAATGTATCGCACACGACAATTGAAAATCACCTAAAATGTCTTGGACTCGCTAAGAAGCTCGATGTTTGAGTTCCTCATGAAATGAAAGAGATTCAGTTAACACAACGAATCAATGCTTGTTACATGCAACTTAGCGCTACGAAATCGACCCCTTTTTTAGACGAATTATCATGATGGTAATGTAAAACGGGTCATGTACAGTAACATCATTCGAAAATGATCATGGCGTAAGCGTGGTGAACCAGCACAAACCACATTTAAAGCAGAATTGCATCAAGAAAAGATCATGCTGTCAATTTGGTGGGACTACAAAGGTGTGTATTTTGAGCTGCGCCCAAGAAACCAAACGATCTATTCGGATAGTTACTGTCAATAACTGTTGAAACTGGAGGAAGGATTCAAAGAAGAACAGCCAGAATTTGCAAACTGCAAGAGGAATTGTGTTCCATCGGAATAATGCAAGGCCTCACACATCTTTAGTGAAAAATTCCTGGAGCTTGGTTGAGAATTGATGTCGCATCCACCATACTGCTCTGATCTGGTACCATCCATTTATTGCGAAGTTTGCAAAACTCTTTGAATGGTAAACCTTTCACAAATAATGTTGACCTTAAATCGCATCTGGTTCAGTTTTTTAATGATCAGAACCGAAATTTCTATGAGCAAAAGGTCATTGAACAAGATGGAAAATATATAATTCATTAAAGTTTATTCTTTGTATACAAAAAGCGAGTTTTATTTCACACTACCAAACCTAAATTACTTTCTTGCCAACCCAATACAATGAATTTCAAAGCGGTCGACTTTCCTTAAACGACAGTTTCGGTGCCTTAAATCTAAAAGCGACCATTAGCAAAAACATTATTGGTCTTTTTCGGAATGTGATTGAAGGGAACCGACATGTTACTGGAATGAGAATTCAAACAAATGCAACGATTGGTGTGAAAGCAATTAACATCATTTTACATTAGTACTTGAAGGTAAGTAAGCTTTATTCCCATTGGACTTCCCACAATTTGACCCCAGTTCAAGGAGAAGTTCGCGCAAAATGGCGTAGATATAGCTTTGACAATGGATCCTGTTATCTGGTGTTAATCATTAGAGGTGATGAAAAATGGATATATTGTAATGATCACGAAAAGAAGTCAACAATCAACTGTGCCGCTTATTGAGAATGAGTCGTTTCCAACAATGATTATTCGTGAAAAGAGTCGAAGCAAAGAGATGGTAGCCACCTTTTTTGGAACTACTGGACATGTTTCCTACGTAACCTTGGAGGATTATCGTATTGTTAATGTTGAATGATTCACTATAGTTATAGCGCCCAACAAGTAGGATCATCTAGCATTTTGGTAAGGCTCGGGCTTGGCTGTTCGAACGATTGAATATTTGAAGGCCCAAAACATTGAAATAATGGGTTATTCGCCATGTAGTCCAAACCTGACACCTAATGATTATTTTTCGTTTCCACGTGCGTTTTTAAAAATGAAAGAGACGACCTAAACTAATTGACTAGTCTAATCAGATATTCGCGAAAAGGTTAATGGAAACATTTTGGTCTTTGCAGATGCAGAAATGCATTGATTGTAACGGGAAATACTTTAAAATATTATACATAAATGTGTTCTGTCAATATATCGTGTTGTCCTTTACAAGCTTCGTCGAAAAGAGATCAGCTCTCATATACATCATACACATCGTATCAATACAATCCCTAAACACCAGAAAAAAAGAGCTCTATCCCGAATCAAACAGTCGTTTGAAATCCCCAAAAGCAAAAAGAAGAAGGCAATTGGCGTTCGAAATACGTTCGTTCGTCCTCTCCTACTTATCGATTCCGGAAACCACCATTCTCCGGTCTTTGATGCCTACCGAGAATCAGAACTCCTCATCGAGACCTCCGATGCGAGCCCGGTGATTTACAGGTTTCCTCGTGAATGACCGCGCCGCCCAAGGTTCTTTTCGTTTCTTTTTACCTGACTAATCGGCCGCCCGAATCTGTTCCACGTGGAAACGAAAGTTACTCACTGACCGGCTACTTCTACCCTAAGCGTATATGGATGTGTCTATATGCGTAGATACTGTAGATAATGGACGATATAACTACCTGTTCGTCTAACGAAGGTGCGCAGATAGAATCAAGAAATCGTATTTGATAGTTAAGAAGGGATTATAATGGAAACAAACCGGCGATAAAATCGTAAATAAATAAGGACACAAACGAAAATGTCTAGAATTATATAATCGAAATCGCTTGAGCAACAAAACTTGATGAAACAGTTCGTCATTCTAGTAGGTCGTTATTCTATAAATTTACACTTTTCTCCAGCGAAAATCGTTAAATTTTATGTAAAGGAAGACGTAAACGCTGCAATAATTTTCTCGAAAGTTTCTGATGCGGTATCATAACAAACAATTATAAAAATTTATATCGGATTTAACTACGATGATCCATACCTTTCAATGCCAGGAAATTCGAAAGATATATAGCTAGATCGCGATTAATCTTGAGATATTCTGGTGCCTTTATAGACATACGTACATCCTCACGGAATCAAAATATATCTTCCCTTTTGATGGATCGCCGATTGAAGATGTAAAAATTGCGTCTTTTTAGAAACGTCTATTTTGCCGAAATGTTCAATACTTTCTCGAAAGAAGAGATGAAAGAAACATTCGATAAAATATCTAGCTACACCTTATTCTTATACAGGGATGTACGGATTTATTAAAGCCAAATGCTGCATAGATCCAATATAGGAAAGGCAGGAATCAAACGAATTACGTCATTCCGTTAAGAATGTTGCACTTTTATGTTGACGTACGAGGTTGGCAATTAACTAGCGAGACTTTCTTGTTTTCGTTTGAGATGGCAACACTGACGAGCTGTCAACTGTTGATTGCATTTAATAGGCCTTACACAGTGCGTTTTGCAAACTTTAAGCCAAGTGCTTTTGCAGTTTCCAATATATTCATTTTTGAGATTGCGATGATGAAGATTCTCCTTCGAAGAAATGAGTGACGTGGCAAAGAGGTAACCATGCTCGTGTCAAGATCAAATTTCTCGTGAAATTAAGTGAAAATCCTGTCGAAATTTTGAGAAAATTGCAAGCCCGTCTACAAGGAAGAATGTTTATCAAAAGCACCTGTTTACGAATGGGCCAAGAATCCGTTAATGATAACGTTAGAAAAGGCGTCTTTGGAGTATTTACGTGCGTCTGTGAACAGCGATGTCACCATTCAGCATATGGTATTAAACGGTATTAATAAAGAAACAATTCGAATCATGTTGCATGACGATTTAGATATTAGAAAGCTGTACGCGAAATTCAGATCTACCAATACGATCCTGAGACCAAAAGACAGAACGGTCAGTAGGTGGTGAAAGAAGAACCGCGACCAACAAACGCCAGGATGTCAAAGTCGAAAATCGATATCCGATCTGTGATTCATCGGGAATTTGGACCTGCTGGTCAACTAGTCAATTTGGCGTTCTATCTCAAAACTTTGAAGCATTTGAGAGCGAGGATGGCCCGGATTCGTCCAAAATTAGCTAAAAAGGGATAGTTTTTTTTTAGAAGTTTCCCCATCTCCCATACAGCTCTGACCATGCCTCGTACGAGCCGCGGACCACAGAATCTGCATGCCTGCATCTAAGACGTGTTAGAATTTCATGTCACAACTACATACTTCACATTAACATTGGAATTAAGAAAAGCTACAATTTAGGATGAACTCGGATAAAATAAGAAATTGATTTAAATTACATTCAATTGGGTATGTCGACAACTTAGTTAAGTGGATGCAGGCGACGTAGTCTTATTAACAAGATCAAAGAAAGAGCTAGAACGGTATTTGGACAATGATAAAGGGAGTCAAGATAGTTTGACCTAATAGTGAACCAGCAAAAAATATATACTATATATATGGAAATGCGAGCAAGAATAACAGAAGACTGCAAGCACATCAAATAAAAGCTGGAAAAGTATAGTATCGAAAGAGTGAGTGAATTTGTGTACCTCGGGTCAACAATTACAAACTGAAACCCAAAAAAGGAAGAAATGCACAAAAGAAACTTGAGTGGCAGCTGAACCTTGGCGCGGTTGCCCACTATTCTGAACGAAAAAAGTGTTTCAAGAGCAGTTAAGATAAGAACATATGAAACAATCATACGCCCAGTGGTGAGTGATGACCAAGTAAGATGAATTCAGAGTAGAAGCAATGGAAAGGAAAGCTTTGAAGAAAACTTTTGGTACGCTTGAAACGGATGAGGGAGATTGGCGAAGGAAAACAAATCATGAACTTATGGAAGTATTCGAAAGACCAAGAATTACAGATAAAGTAGAAACTCAAAGAGTCAAATGCTTACGTCACATAGTTCGCAGGCCTAAACAAAGGTGGGTCGAAAACGTATTAAAAAAGAAGGACTGGGTAGGAAAAATAGAGGAGGTCGGTCAAGGAAAAAGTGAATGGACATGATAAAGCTGGTGACTAGAGAGAGGTGGCAATGAATCGAGAAGAAAGGAAAAGAGGAGTAATGACTGCAGAAACCAAGCACCTACAAGGCTTGAAGAGCTGATACATACAATGCTAGTCAAAAGTTCCCTCCCCTCTAGTATCTTTTGAATAGTTGAACAGTACTTATAATAATGAAATTTGGAGAGTAGAAATAAACGGATGTAGGCTTCACAACTGTTCGATGACGGCACAGGGTCACTCTGACCAATAATTTTAAATCGGATCTTGTGGCAAGTGACATCTCGTTTGAAAGGTATTGAAAATACCTATTCAGTCATACTAATTTTGTTTGGGTTTAGGTCAATTTTGATGGATAAATTAAATAAATACTAAAATTAGAGCTTCGCATTTAAAGCGCAGAGGCAGCTCTTTTCTAGCGAAAATGAAGACTTTTGCGTCATCTGTTTAGAAGTAATACCTCGTCGATTGAACCGCAACAACGTTATATCGTTGTATTGGCGCACTTCTAGCCGATATAACGGCGCGCTATTCGATTTGCCGAAATTGCGATTCCGAATAATATGCCATTCAATACGGTTTTCTGCGACATTGTCTTATGAAATTTTGCTAAATTGTATTAAAAACAAGAAGAAAAAATGCAACAAATTCGGCTTCGTATTTCATTACCGTTCAATTTTGTAGGTCATTTTCAATCATTCCAGTACAAATTTCGTCGATTTTTAGCAATGGGTCAACTTAGACAGTAAGGGCCGATCTTAACAGCATTTTGTTTTTTCTTTGAACGCTTATAGCTTTTCCATCTTTTCCCCCAATCAATTAGTGATGTACAGCAAAAGTGTTCCTTTTCCCAGATCTTTCCGACGTTGTTCTTGGATTAAATCCTTTCTTAAACGGAAGTTATGAAAAAGTCAAAAGAGTGGCCAACCTTAACGACATTCTCCTATATAAGTTGAGTGAAAAATCAGGGAAGGAACATTGGATAATATTTTCTCTACTGAAAGTGTTTCGCCATTTCATGATTGAAATATAGCATAGAAACGTATAAATCTTCCAGGTTATCTTTAGCACTACTTTTCCTCCTTCCAATCGATGGGCCAAATAAAAATACATAAAAAACAAAGTTAGGAGGTACAAGACTTCAATTATTTAGCGCTAGCCAAAAAATAGCCGATAGAAACCTAACTCCTACATATCAAGTCACAATCACCCGGCATATCCGAAAGAAACTTTTTACAATTTTCTTCGACACGGTCTACTAACTTGTCATCAACTTGCCTATCCACCCCTCCTATTTATGCAATAAAGAATGAAAATCGAACTTTCTTCCATCATATTTTCTAAAGCGAAGATATAGAAAACTTACATCAATTAGAAAGATTTCTGAACATCCTGTATAACCAACCAACTGTAACCCGAAAAGTGGGAGAGATAGTGAGATACAACGAACGGGGCAAAGAGGGGATGAATCGGTGGAATCCGATCGCTGACCATAATTAATGCAGACCAACAATACACAGCGCGTTGACGGCGCACCAAATACCGGACGCTCAAAAACACCCTTTGTTTTTGTGTCCCCAGCGTTCATTTATGGGAATGTAATATCGGTAGACCGGTCCAGGAATCTTTGTTGCTGGTGCTGTTGCTGTTGCTGTTGTCCGTGATGGTGGTGGTGTTCCAGCCGGTACCGTCGCTGTTGTTCAGACTCGCCGTGCAGGTCGAGAGAGAAACCCGACGTCGAGGCCGGAATGGCTATTTTCCGGTACGTTTCGTCGTAATTGTCCCTTTCGAAGATTGCCCGCGGCCAAATTGCCGATTGACTGATGTCCATTTTGAATGCTGATGAATTTATTGGAATCGCTGCCCGATCGTCGGGTCGTCCGCGTCCGCGTGCGAAATTTATGTACAATGCAGCAGCGATACGATGGCTTTTGAACGTTTCGATTTGTCGTTTGGTAAATTCGTTTCTTTTTTTTTTTCCTTTAATAGGAGTTAATAAATTCCGGGATATTCGTGTTTTTATCATCATCAAAGTTTTTATAATAGATAGATTTAAAATGATCCTAGGACAATAAAATAAATCAACTTCGATTCGAAATAGGGTTAACTCGGGCTTCTATTCGAATTGTCAATCTTTCTTAAGCTGGGCTATACCTGATTTTGATTCTACTTGATAATCTGGCAGAATCTCTATTTCGATATTGAAGATGAGAATGATACCTAAAACCGGCGACTGACAAAACAAAACATTGTAATGTAACACGAGCGGAACATAATTAGTCGTCAGGCAGTCGTGTTCGGTCCTGCTCCACTAAGATTTCGATCTTTTGGCGAATCCATTTGATTGTTACGTTACAAATCAGTAGAGTTGCTCAATTTACACTGATACTCAGTGGCGGGTGCATCAAAGTTTACACATAAAATAAAACGTTATTGTTCTCGCGACATAGGCAACGTGTTTAAAACAAACGTAGAACTACGAAATAGTATTTACGGCAGCGTACATGTACACACAACAGATCTCATTCGGACTATCAGTTCTACTGAACATCGTATGGAACCTCTGCCACAGCTCGTTGGCGCTAGCGAGCAAATCTACAAATCAGTGCAAATCAGTTACGATACATTCTATTAGAGCGTCCACAATTTCTTCATAATGCTTTTAATATTTAACATTTTATTGGGAATTTGGAAAATTGGCAAAGGGTGGGGATAGATTTGTTTCCACGGCGTTGAATGCCACATAGATAATGAAGGAAATCTAACCTATAGTAAGTATCTTGCACCACGTATTTAATAGAGCTATTCCTATATAATTTTTTCAATACATGTTATTGTCTTTCTTGTGTCTCTTCTTTTCGTCTCCTATATGCTCTATTGGAATATTTTTCGTTGCAATTGCTCCCCTCCTGCGTTTATCATTTTTGCGATTATTTCGGTTACTCGTGGGCTTTTATTGTTTTTCATTCCGTGGATTTTAGTTTTAATTTCTTCGGTCGTCGATTTGTTTATAATGATGTCGTCTTCTCCGATCGTCCATTGTTCTATTGCATTTCCTTCTTCACTTCCCCTCAACAGTTCTTCAAAATGTCGTTCCCACTCCTCCATAATTTTGTTTGGCTCAGTTATCAACAACTCCTAAGCTCGTTTTAAAGTAGTTGCTTCGACTGCGGTAGTCCTTCTCCATTATCTTATCTCTTCATTGACCAACCTTTTTCTATGTTTTTTATTTCGCCTTAATTATCCTTGCCTTTTCTTTTTTTTTTTTTTGCATATTTTTTTAAACCTTCTTTTCTGCTCACTATACGCTTGAATGTTGTCTTTGTTGGGATTGGCCAGCATTCTCTGCCGTGCCCTTTTCTTTGTCCGAGTTCTAGCTCTATACAATCGTCATCAAATCAATCTTTAATCGACTTTCCTTCTAAGTACGAGTTTATTTGCTTCGTCTGTTGCTGCTTTTATTTGCACCCATATCTTCTCTACTTATGCACTAACATTACTGTTTTTGCACTATTCTGTTTATTTCTTGTTCGTTTTTTGGTTGTTGCAGTTTTACCACGTCGTACCGTTTCACTCCTCTTTTGCTTTTTCAGAAGGAGAAAGCTCCTGCCTTATTTTTACGAGCAATTTTCACCAAAAAGTAGTCTGAGTTGTACTGAACTCCTCCTGATACTTCTTACATTTGTGACGAAGTTTTTCTGCTGCTTGTCTATTAAAGGACGATTGATTTGGTTTATTGTTTTTAGATCCGGTGAAACCAACGTTCCTTTATGAATTTCCTTCCTTTGGAACTGAGTACGTATCATCACCAACACAAATATCTATCCTTGAAGTATAATTACAAAACCAACTTCAAATATCTTAAAGAATTCATCATTAATAGATATCAATTTTGTCTATTTTAGAAGGAATTTTCCATTATAACACAACCGAATTAATTTCAATTTTCTTCTTTTAAAAAGAAATATTCCAATATCAATTAAATCCAATTAAACGTTCCTCCTCTTAAATTACCCTAATTAGTAGACCATTACTTTTTTTTCTAAATTTTATGAACGAACTCGCACGGACGTATGTATGTACTCCAAACCGACACTGATTTTATATTGACCATTTAGACATACAACTGCTTCAGCTACTTAAAAACAAAAAATATCCCAAAGAAGTTCGAACTGGTTTTTTTAACTGCTTCGATTTAATTTCCGAATTTCCGCTGCCGTCGAATGCTCGAATAGCATTTTTACCGAGCCGATCGAAAATAATTAGGATATCTTAACTACGTAACATACGCAAAGATGACCAATGAGACAGTTGAAGTTAATTTATTTCAACGTACGTATGCGGCTTATTTGATTGTATTAAACCGACGACGTCGTTCCGATCTTGATCTGATTTGAGATATTCGGGGAGGCACCTGTTTGATTATATATGTTAAGGTGTATGATATATCTACGATGTGGAAAGAAAGTATAGACCAAGACGATTTTTCGCGGTTAGTGGTGAAATTGTTTGGTGTATTATGGTCAAGAGCAAACGAAACGTGAATACGTGAAAACGTGTTATGGAACTATCGATTTAGGTAGGTGCGAGTGTAATTTTATTTAATTAATTAAATTTAACTAATGGCGATATTCTCCGTTTGAGACTTTTGGGCTATATTGTAGGATACGAAGCAACGTCGAGTATTTTATCTCCTTTGTTCCGGTAAGATCTGAGTCGTTTTCCGCCGTTTACTTCTACGCGATCCGGCGCGGCGTTCAATCACGATGCAACGTGGCTGCGGTCTCCTTTATCTCCCTATCATCATCTGCCTTTGTCGGGTTTTCGGGGATCCGTGGAACGCCCGGAATGAACAACGATTCACGTACACCTAAGGTAGACGACATACACATACACGTGGACGTGGAAGTGCATATGTGTACGTACGTGATGCGATATACTGGATGTTTAAAACCTAGTGGTCCCTCTTTAAAGGAATTACTAATACGTAGAAATGTGATGAATTAAAGTAATGGAGAAAATTGTTTTTAGATCCTCTTCGTGGGTATCCATCTTTCCGGATGTAGAGTTATCGATGAAGTTGAATATTTACTAGTTTGTGTTTTCCAGTTTTGGTTATGCTGTTATTGGGTTTAAGGGTCTTCGGTACTTTTCTCAAGATCGGTTAAACTTAAACTTCTTTTAATGATTCCAAAACTATTTTGAAAATTACATATCTGACCTTTAAAAGTAGTGTGTGTAACGATAAAATACTAGGTTTCTACAATGTTAAGAGCTCCTACAGCTCTAATTCTTTTTCAATAATAAGTGAAGAACCACCAAGTTTATGGGCTCGAAATTTTGCATACCGTGTATTCGTTACAATAGCTACGTCTTATCGACGAGAGTTTTTGTAAAGTCCTTGTTTGTTGTTGAATTTAACCTCAATTAAGAAATAGAAAAGTGACCATGAGCTTACCGTCATTTTTGGACTTGAAGAAAGCAACGATAACAAAGTAATTTACAAAAAAGCTCGTCGATAAGACGTGGCTATCATAACGAATACTCGGTATGCAAAATTTCGAATCCGTAAACTTACTGGTTCTTCACTTATTATTGAAAAACAAAAATTAAAGCTGTAAAAGCTCTTAACGTGGTAAAAACTAGTATTTTATCCACACACATTACACACATTACTTTTAATTAAATAATCGGATATAATATTTTCAAAATAGTTTTGGAACCAATAAAAATTGAAGTTGAATCGATCTTGAAAAAAAAGTACCGAACACTCTTAAGCACGGTTGAGTAACACAAATAGTCCAATTTCATAGATTAATGCAAAATCCCGATGTTTGCCCACATTACAGCTATTTCTCCTCTTTTAATACATGGTCTAACATAAGAATCGTTTGCAGATCGTCTCCATTTGATACCAATTACCGTTGTCAATTGTCTCATGAGCTTCAGCAAACTGTTTGAGTTATCTGCAGTTCAAATCTCACCCACTTCTTGTTCGCTTTTCTTGTTTCATCATTTCAACATTTTCCCTCTGTACCATTTCTTTACCTCTCAACACACTCGCCCGACTTAAGTTGGGTTTAAGAAAATCTTTTTCGCACGAGTTAACTCGTGGTACCTGCCGTTTTTCATATAAATACAACCAAATATATTAGTTAGACAGTGTTGTGCTTCCTTCCTTTCACCCGAAAGAAATTGCCATCGGTGGTTCCCAGTAGATGCTATTACATACCTTAGTGCTTTTTCAAGATTTGTTAATGTTCTTTTGTATTTTAAGAAAATAGAGAATAACAGAATTGGTGGAAAATTCAAAAGCGAATGTTTAATTGGTGCGTTAAGCGGTTAATTTATCCCATCTTGGTTGACGTTTTGTTCTGTTTTGTTCTTAATCTTTCTTCCAATGTTTAATTTCTTTTTCGATCCATATTTGCTTCGCCTTCACTTTTGCGTAAAAATCTCATTGCTTAAGTCTCCCATTTTCTTCATATGAATACACGTGTATGTGTAAATAATTTTACTTATGCATCAAGAAATATTTCTCCAGTTTCGATGTGTGGAAGTATTTATAAAGATTGTTTTCCGCAAAAGCTACTATTACTATTACTATCTGGTATTTCACATTTTATCTCCAAAAAGTGTTCTCTGGTCTGAAATAGCGTTAATTATTTCTAAAAGAAACGTGTTTTATGATTAATTGCAAAAATTGTATGTTTTTCCTAGCTTAATTATGATGCCCGTGAATATGGAAAGACGGACCATCCGCGATTTAAACATTACTCTGAAATTTACTTTGTCCTTACGTTTATTCACAATATATGTTGCTTCTGAAATGGGCTCCTTGGATTAGCTTCTGGGATGTTCAAGTTTCATAAGAACAATATTTACGGTTTCTTTTATTATGTTTAAACCGTTGCGTGACACACCATTTTCGCATTTTGTCAAAATATTAACGATGGTGTACATTATCTATATATATAATTTCCTTATTTGTGCATTCCTCTTTTTTGTCTCTTCAGAGCTTTTTGAAGCCCACTGATGGGCTAAAAAGCTGAATATAGTAAAACGCCTAGGCCAAATCCTAACGTAGCCGTGTTTCTGATTTTTGGCCTGTGTGCGGAGAATTTAGACGAAAAAGGGGCGTGGCAAAAATCAATTTTTCAACATTTTAGCTTATATTTTCTTTTTCTTCCTGCCTGGCAGGGACAGGCTTAACAACTAGTAATACATAATTTACATTAAATCATGAAGTTTGCCTGCATTACGGCTACTTTTCCTCTTCTAACCTCATACTATTCTTTATCGTTCATCCTTTTGACTTTCTTCCCTTTTCTTCTTAATCTTTCTCCCAATGTTTAATTTCTTTTTCGATCCATTATTGCTTCGCCTTCATTTTTGCATAAAAATCCCCTTACTTAAGTCTTCTATTTTCTTCATATGGGTACACGTGTATGTCTAAATAATTTTACTGATGCGTCAAGAAATATTTCTCCAGTTTTGGTGTGTGGAAGACATTCCAGAAATTCCAATGTTTTTTCAACTCAATTCTGATGCCCGTGAATATGGAAAGACGTATCATCCGTGATTTAAATATTAGTCAAAAATTTACTTAGTCATTAGATTTATTCACAACATATGATGCGTCTGAAATAGGAACGCCTCAATCGTTGGCATACGAATGATTAATTCCGCTAGTTACGCACGCGCCTTGCAGTTGTTATATATGCATTATTATATGCAAGATCTCACTTATGCTTGCATATTTCCTATCCTGCTCTTGCTTACACACAAACAGGTTGTTGGGGAGTCCAGCAATTAAGACAGTCAATAGTAGTTGTTCATTCTTTATTTTTTCACCAATATTTCGAATCAAAATAGTACGGTTCATAAGGGTTAAAATGTAGAACAATCCGAAAGATCATTACAAAACGTTTGAAGGCCATCAATTAAAATTATATGTGGATCATAAGATCCAGATGGAACAACTGTCGTAACTGATGTCAAAGGATAAAATTATCATGTATTTAAAAAGGAGGGACAGTTGTAAAATTGGACAAAATGTCTTTCCACTACATTATCGCAAAAATAAAATTGCTTTTGCGATAATGTAGTGTAAAATAGTAGTAGTATAATGTAAATAAGTGATTAGATAATTTGGAGTAATCAATTTTGTCTTGAGGAAGAAATAATTCAACTGCGATGAAAAGGATTTTAAAGAAGTAACCCTAAATCTAAAGGAAGACTACCATTTAGACGAATTTTTGTGCAACAACATTGGCGCCAAATAAAAACTCTTGCTGGTAGGGGGATAACAGAATAGATACAGCATCTAATTTCTTATTGACGAATGTTGGTGATTGTCTTAGCCGCTATTATAAAGTGGGAGGGCAAAGTTCATTGGATGCTGTTTTAATACACTTCCTAAAGACAGAATAAGTTATTCAAATGCAACGCTTTTTCGCCGACATTTACTGGCCATAATTTAGGTCGCTGTCATAACACCATATTATTTCTCAATATATGGCTGTAGCATTAGTTATAGCCAGCACCTCGTTTCTCAAGCAAAGAAAAACATTCATTCTAGTGACCCAACGGGAAGAACTCTATTCTTGCCTAGAAGCTCATCAGGGACACTAACGCCATAAAATTATGGGATCGACATTTCAGACTGAATGTTCTTGCATTAAAGAAAAAATCAACAAAAACTTATCTAAGGCGAATAAAACGCGTGCAGATAAGCAAGAGTGGATTGATATAGTCAATTAAACACGCTACAACGAACGGATGGCCAAGGCAAATAATAGTCCTATAATGTGCTGCGCACTAAAGGAACAAGGGAGAGACGATCATGTCTAACTGAGAAATACATGAAACTGTAAGCGCAACAAAAATCACATATTATGCGGTCGAACATTTATCCGTATTCGCACATTTCCACAGAAATTCATTTCAGAAGTAAAATGTAAAGTAAAAAACGAGTCCCATTTCTTTCTTTCCTCTGAAACTATTTTAATCGCTCGCGCTTTTTCCAAACATTCGTACGTTAACAACGCTAAAAATTACATGAAATCCCAAAACTTACGCAACATGCATCGACGTGCATATTTCCTTCCCTGTATACTGCGACGTTACATATCCGTATACGACGTTTGCAACTTGCAATTTCATATTGGCATATTTAAAATGACAAATCGGACGATAATTTTTTTCTTTTTCGTGGAATGCACACGCGGTTCTTACGTGTTTCGTTCGATTTACCTAAGAATTCTGTAATGTTTCGAATTTTTCGAACGTTTGCGCCAAGGTGAAGCGGTGCATGTGGAATTGGCGCAGCAATTTCTGAAATGCTAACGCGATAAGCCCTATCGACGACGATATGTTCGAATGACATATTTCGGTTTGCGCACTATTATTTGATCTATTTATTAATTCCTGTTGTTGCGAAGGTTTTGAATGGCAATCACAATTGAAAATGGTTTGTCGTGGAAGTACCCAGGAAAATAAAATTTTATCGATTCTAATTTGCATTTTAGTGGATTCTTGAAGCGGTTATTTGGCGTAATGCTAACTAGAGTCAAATTCCGGAAACATTCGAAACATCTCTCGTATACGACTTCAGATTCTTATGATCCGCAATACTTGCCGTTACAAGACAAGATTGTCGAAACTTACCCGTATACAACTTCGTATCGAAAAACCTTACAATTTGCAATTTTCGTAAAAGATTGTATGACAACATTTCCAATTAACTCGCCTGATTCTCCTCGCGAACTTTTATAATTAATCTAAACCTCCAACGCAAAAAAAAATCCGCTTCGCACTTTAATTCAGTCTAAAAAGTCATCAGAAGAATGAAAGGCATTTCTATTCAAACCGAGCAATAATTCGGGAAAAACATGCCCTTAGGACAGTTAATAATGAATGGATGGTGAAAAATGTATCCAATTAAGCGATCCAAAAAAGAAAGCAAGACCGCTCTTAAATTCGATTTGGAGTGAAAGTGGTAGATAAAAACATTATTTGGAAACTTTTGTACTTCGGATTTCAATGAAGGTGTAACAAATTTTATAAACACATTTAATCAGATAAAGAAATGTATACGACGAAACTAAAAATAAAAAATAATGGTTGGGTCAAAAATTTTAAGTACTTGCCCACGTCACAATGGTTGTTTCATAAAGCATAAGCCACGTTAATTTAATAAATTTCTAATGATAATTCTTCCGTTTAACAGTAGTAACAATAATAGTGATGATGATGATGATGATAATAATAATAATTCTACATAACTTCAACTTACAATTAGACTATAAAACCATAGCCGGAAATAACAACACAATGATCATGGCTCTTGATGTTGGTCTATGCATTACAACAAATTATATTCCAGATACCACTGTTCACTACAAACACTTATTAGCCACGTGAAGACATTTACGCGATGACTAGATAATCTGTGACGACTACAGGATGCTGTTCATCATTACAGAGAGGAGTAAACAAGTGAATATTGAAAACTCACTCTGAAATGAGTGTTCAGATGTCATTCACTCACAGATGCAATCCTCCAGATAAATACGTTTTCATCGACGCTATTTGTTTCCATGGAGTGTGTCGGCGAAATACCTTCAAATAATTTTGGACCAAAACCTGCCCTTCTAGCCTCGCTACTGCTGAAAAATCCCGCAAGATATTGGCCAATCGTCGTATCAAATCTACAATAGATATATAATATAGTCCTTTCCGTATTTTGAGCCATTCAAGTGCGTTCAGGTTGTCCGATGCAATTACTTTTTAGCCGCAGCACCAATTTTGCTCTTCTTTGTGCCTGTTCCTTCTTTCTTTACGTTGTTTTCGCGTTTATTGCTTCCTTTCATATAGGCCATGTCTGGCTAATCTATGTTTAGATTCGAATATCTTTGCAAAATCTAAGGTATCATATATTAACGCAAATCTGGTAGATTTTCCACCACCGAAATTCGTTTTAAAGCCAAATACAAATACTACATCAGGTGTGACTTTGTACATTTTTGCTAATTTCTCCCTAATGTCTATTTTTCCACAGAAGGTTGGCCTGGATGTAAGACATCAACAACCATTTGCTTACGACAAAACAATCTGTTGGTCATAAATTGACGTGTTCGTATCGTTGCTGTTCCTTCCGTCACTTTCACAGCACAATAACACACACAGATAGAGAGTGCTAGGTTGTTGTGCTGTTTAGACGTGAGAGGAAAGCTCTTGGTCTATAAGATCTACTTGCGACCTGTCTCAGGCAACTATCCCTAACAACCCAATTAATCGACTTGTAGTGATTGAAAACAAAATATTACGCATGATAGCCATTGGTTCCTTGTTTGCCCGAAACACGAATGTTGACGAGCAATTGAATATCCTTACTCTCGAACAATTTTCGAAGAAATTCTTATGATCTTCTCTCTAAAGGGCTGAAATTTTAACAATTCAGTGGCGAAGTATCTGACGCAGTCGTATCCGCCCTCTAACCTCGGTGAGACGGACCCACGAGATCATCGAATGGTCTTCAGAGGCTACTTCAACCTGAAAGTTATTTACGAAGAATGAGGTTTCCACCAGGCGTGCCAATAAGAGCGGGTTTTACAATATCTGATGAAGCATCGTTTAAGTTACACTAGGAATAACTTCTATCTGAAAGCATTGCATATAGTCCTAGTATAAGTAAACAGCGCTTGAGGTGTTGTTTCAATCTCGGGAGAAAGTCACAAGAACTGGAATCGGCCGAATAAAGAGGTTGAGGAACCACAGGAACTGGCCCAAAAATGGAAATTGCTGGGTTACAAGGCGCATTGTCGTGATGCAACCCCAAGTTCTTCTTGATATTTGATCTCAAATGCATAACCCTTCAAGAACCTTTCGGTAGATTCTTCAAATAGATATTGTTCTACACTGTATATATAGCGATTGTGGACAAAGCCAATGAACAGGTCATGTCCTCTTATTCAAAACATGTGGAGAACAGAGCAAGTTTTTGAATGCAAGTAATCCCGTTAAGTATATCGGCTACTGGAGTAGTGACCAAAGAATTCTGCAAGGATCTACAGCCGAAAGGTCGCCTGACACATTTCGAGCAAATCGTTCAAAAACGAGTGATCTCTAAAACTTGCCGCATAGATGGCAAGTTTTCAAATTGAAGGCATAATAAGATAAACTTCTGTCCTGCCCGATAGAATACATCAGGTGCGCAATATTAGTGCCAGCGGTAACTACAACTACAGAAAGACGTTACAGCGTGCCCTATACCATTAGGAGCGACGAGAAAGAAGACGAAGAATCATTTTAACCGAAGATAATAATAATACGAGGATGTTCCATAATAAAGGTGCAGGTAGCTGTCACTAGACGGATGAATGTGTGTAGGAGTAGAGTCTTGATCATTGTTTCCTTCACGATTGAATTTAACTTCCGGGAAGAAAACGAACATGGCGAGCGTAATCCCAAAGCATTTGAAGCGGAGTCATCAGATGTCTGCAAGCCGAAAAAGTTAATAAGAGCGAAATTCATCGTAGATCACAGGACGTCTATGGTCAGATCGGTTTTAAGCCGCAAAGAAGTCAGAGTTTGGTGCAAAACATTTCAAGATGGATGAACGTACCTGAATGATCATCCGCAGAAGAAAGGGGGCAGACCAAGGCCACACACATGGATGACAACTGCGCACATTTTCACAACTCCTTCGGCTTGCAAAAATCTGATTACTCGATGCGCTTCACACTACCAATATTCTGCCATTAACATATGTACATCATGTTTATTTTCTTCCCAGAAACAAAATTGAATCGTGAACAAGATAACGCCCCAGACTCTATTACTACACGCGATCACGTATGTAGTCATTAGAGTTGATCATGCGAGCCAAGGTTGTCAAGATCGTAGTTATTCGAAGGAGATGGGAATATACACACTCTATCCGTCCATGCAACTTGCGACCAATCTCGATTAAACCCCGATCTTGACAAAAAGCAACGTTTTATGGCTCGCATGGGCAACTCTAGTAGTCAGGGACATGGCGCCAATCTTACGCTTGCGCAGTTTGCATAACAACCACTTGCACCTTTATTATCGGACACGCCTCGTAATTATAAAGTCTGGAAAAGGGAACAGAGAGCGAAAACATATCCATACAAAAATGCAGGAGAGATTATTATTAAACCAGCGTAGTTACATCCCTGTTTTCGATCATTGCAGATCTAAAATAATCATTTCACATTTCTTATCTGTTCTGTTAAACACTTTTTCTGCTTTAATACAGTTTCCTCTAAACTAACAAACGGAGAAGTTCCTTATGCACAGGAAGTCGTATAGACAAATATTGCCGTATACAAAAACCTAGTCTTATGTTTCTCGTCCGTTACTGTTCCTACTCTAGAATTTCTTTTATATTTCATTCAATCTAAATCGTAAAACCACATTTATACATCGCAAGAAATATATCAGACCTATTTTATTGGAATCAGCACCTAGATACAAAAGCCAAGTCTAAGCAGGTTGTATTTCGATTTCGTATACGAACTCACTGAGCATTTCAATAACCCAATTTGCTCCAACTTTATAGCTTTTTGTACTGAAATATAAATAGCACGTTTTGTATTCTTACTCGATGTAATTCGATATACATCCACATGTATGCATGTTGTACGTACACGACGAAACAATGAAATTAGACCTCGAAACGAGACATTTTGCGTAACCATTCGATCTGCTAGGAAATTACGAACGAAATGACATAAAGTAGGTCAACTTTTCGCTTCCGAATTATATCTTTATTTCGCGTTACCGCGTAGAGAAACTTTTTTCATTAGGACTTATTTCATTAAACTATTATTAACTAGTCTTTATTGGCTTACGCTTCGCGCACGTTAAATCGTATTTATTTACAATGTTCATGGTATTAATTGTATGAAAATTCTTAAACGAACGGGATCTTCTTCGATGACTGAAGTTTTTCAGCGTATTAAAATCGGTTACGCTCTGATTCTCCCGCAAATTTACTAAATGAACGGTTTGTCGCCGTACACGTTTTAACGGTTTATCTCTCAGAGAATTTATTTTCGCGGAAACATTTCAGTTATAATAGGATAATTGATAATTTACCAAATAGTTAATCACGATTTATTGCGGTATTTAAGAATCTTAGGCTTCAAAGTTTTTTGTAATCTCGAAATAGGATATAAGCGGGAACACTGCAGATTATGTACTGGAAAAATATGGTACAGAAGGTTGGTTGTACGTATAACCATACCAACATAGAACTAATAAGCTCTATTAGTATGCCTAACTGGACTGACTATAATTGCCTGCTTAGAACTACGGTTGTCAATAAGTTTCCAATTAAACCGCGTTAATCACTCTAATTAGCAGATTCGCTGGGTAATTAACCCACGCCCAATATGCGCGTGGTAATTTCAATTACATAGAATATGTTCGAATGAAGCATAATAAGGAGGCGTGATATATATGAAATTGAATGCGATTTTAGAAAAAATGGGAAACACCGAAAGATAAATATCAAGGATATACGCACAGGTATATCGTTTAAGGTGAGAAACCGGAATAAAGAGCCGTCTATTACATTGTAGTAAAAGTTTCCACTAATTTTCATTCACACTACGAGGGTGGATCAAATATAAAGAAAAACCGTATTTTTCAAAATAAATTCTAATTTATATTTTCGTTATATTTCTACATAGTCCCCCCATCCATACACTTCCTCCAACTGGTCTGGTAATTTTGTAATCCCACTACCATAAAAAGTTCGCGAACGTCTATCCAACCATTTGCATACGAAATACTGCACCTCCTCGTTCATTGTGCTTCCTAGAATGGCCAAAACATGGAAGTCGCATGGTGATAGATGTGGACTGTAGGGTGAATATTCTAGGACGGTCCAGTGCATATCGACCATTAATTGTTGCTTTACTGCTGATGTGTGTGGTCTGGCATTATCATGGAAAAGCAACACTCTTCTGAACGGAATGCCGCTCCTTTCTAACTTGCCTAAGAAGATCACAATAACAGGCAGCATTCTTGAAGAAAATCGTCCACCAGAACTCCTTTACAGTTCCAGAACATCCTGGCGAAGACCATACCTGCAGAGAACCTAGTCTTCGCTTGCATCGGTGCACCCTCTGCAGTTTTCCGCCCTCTTCAATTTAGGGGTGTCTCATCGCACGCGACGATTTTTTCCAAAAATTGTTGTGCATAAGTTGTGTAAACCAGATTGGCGCTGTCATTCTACCGAATTTTAATGTCGCACCTTGCACGTAAGTAGAGACAAGAGGTGGAAGGATAGCGTCAGACCGATTTACACTTCTTACTGATAACCTATCAAGCCCTCATTTGTCGAACCTCAGTTAACACTGCCTTCCATATGACGTTGTAGACCCCTCACGCCGCCGACGGACGCGCAATTTAAAAATGCTCGTTTATCGTACACATCCGTACCTTACAGATCCCACTATGAGTGCCAAGCTACCATAGCTTCAAAATTGTCACCTTTAAGTAAATGCAACTTGCAAATTACTGAAACATTTTTTATTTGTGCTTAATTTACTAGAAAAAGAACCTTTCAAATTCGTTATCGGGGTGCAATAAAGTACTAATTTTATTTGAATTAAATATAATATTTATGATTTAAAGTGGTATTGCATTCCTGTACCTAAATTAATATTTTTTAGTTGGGATTCAAAAAGAAACCATTAAAGAGTACAGAAAAGCTTTTACATTTCAATAAACAGAATGATTTTCTTTAATGAATTTTTCTTTATCTAGAAAAAGATGAAATACATTTGGAAAGAAGGTACTTCTAATTTTATTCAACATAGTTATTTGAAATAGATAAATCTTTATAGAAGAAATGATAATTCGTCTTACTGATGCCCGGTTTTTCATTATAAGCTAAATACGGTTGTATAAAAAATGCTGACAGGATGTTGCCTTTAGACTTTCAAAATTTTAATTTGAGTCCAGTTTACCTCGTTTCCAACAGAAATGAAGGAAGAGTTTGTAAGTGCTATTACTGGCTTCCATTGAGTAGGAATGTAGATATTTGTATTTTTAAGCACACGTTTCTTCTCCTTTTCGAATGAAGGCATATTATCGCCTTCGTGTTGTGTGCGGTCAATACTCAACTTAGTCACACAGTGAAGGTACATTACAACAATATATTTATTTTTATTTAGGCCACAACAATTATCGAACAGAAGATTACATTGCTCTTTGAACGAGCATTTCCAGTAATATTGGAGCCTCTTTTCGTTAGAGTTTCACTCCATAGATACCGCATTCCCATTTTGTCACTAATGTTGTAATAGTAAAATTCATAATTTGCTAATTAGCTAATTGTAAGATAATAAAAATCGGAAGCCTCGGGACATTACATAAACTGCAACTAGGGTTGTTCCGTCTTAAAGAATCAGCAACATCTTAAATTTTCTTGTTCTCGGCATACTGATTTATTAATTATGTGATGAACAAGCCTTTTTAGGAGTAAAAGACCCAATATTATATTGATAGATTAAACACTTTTGCGAAAAACACAGAATTTGGTATATTGCTTTCCTAAAGCTTTACATTTATCTACATACGGTATAAAGCGGTATAAAGTAGATACATTTACATTACCAAACTTTCTGTTAGTCTGAGCTCTAAGATAATGTGATTCCACAGCAGATATGGATTCAATGTGCTCTTTAATATCGTTATTATTAAATAAATTAAATAAGTAAGTGAAAGCTGTCCCGTTTCTGTTGAGTCTAGCATTGTAATAGCACATATTTAAATTAAAATCACACAAGTCCACGAAATTTGAGGGTTCATTAGTTATAGAAATGTCAGGGAGGGATTGAAGAATGTAGGTTGTTTTGACGCTCAAAACGAATTCGCCCGCCGAAATTTTGTAGCACGTCAGGTTCTGGGATAACTTTAGGTTAATGGTTAAAAAACTGCCATTTTGACCAGATTTATTAATTTTTTGTAAGGGAACGGATACCTTTTCTTTGATGTTTCCGAAAACGACATCCTATAGCACTAATCATCAGCTTTAGAATCCATTTTCGATTGCCGCTGAATCTTTTTTATACCTGAGGTATATAAATTTGAATTTATAATACGGACTGCGCCACACACAGTCGCTCAACACTGTTGTAATCGTTGCGTTTTTGCACCGTTAAATGTATAAAGTACATACATATATAATCTACTAAAGGACTTAATATTCTCTAAATTTAATCAGCGATTAATTCTTAAATTTTTAGAAAAAGCTCTTTCAGGCCTACTTTTCCAATCAGTTCTTTTCAGAACTAAACTTGCAATAACTTTTCTTCTTTGAATAGTATCCTTTAAAGGTTTCACTAACTACGGCTTTAAGAAACTTACTATTTTTTTACGAAAAAAATTTTTTAAAGGTTTGCGTTAATGCTCCATAGTACTTGTGGCAATGATTCATTAGATCGTCAATACGCATGACCAATATTAAAAATTCAAACTTGCCCGTTTCAGGAGCAAAACAAAAATCGAACAGCGGAAATCGAAAATTGATTTTGAGCGGAAATAGGTAGTCCTATACCATACCGTTTTCGGAAATATAGAGTAAGTAAGATCCGTACCCTCACAATAAATTCATAAATTCATCGATTTTTTGACCATTTAACCTAGTCAGTTCTTCCAAAATCTTGATAATATTTGTGGCCGGGTTCCTGTTCAGCGTTAAAAACTCGATTCCCCTCTGTCATTTCTGTAACTAACAAAACCGCAAATTTGGCAGAACTATGTTATTTTAATTTAATTTATTTTTCTGGTCCATACATAAAAACATATGTATAGAAGTATCAAGCGACACATCTAATTCTTCTTTCTTGTTGATAGGATAGGAGTTGGATGGACATTGGGCGGCATTCACAAGTTCATCAGGTAAGCATTTACCTATCTTGTTTATGTTACGGAACGCTGTTTATCGCGAACCTGTGCCTAAAAGCCAGATCGCTTGGTTTACCGCCCTGAGGGGCGAGATGTCAACAAGCTTGACGAAAACATAGAAAAGAAATCTCGGTTCCAAATCATCAAGCATCAACTTTCAATAACTTAAAATGTACCTCTAAAAGAGTGTGATGTACACGGCTGCCTACCCACATCTATAAATATCACAACAGCGACATATTCAGGCGATACGTCTGTATTGTCAACTCTCCATAACCCCAAAGTAGCTTCTCAACGGCTAGAATCCAACTTCGAAAGGATAAAATCCTGGATGAAGAAGTGGCGAATTAGGGCCAAGGAGAGTAAATCAGTTCATGTAACAGTTACTAACAGAAAGCATACATGCGCGCCTATTTCGATAAATAATCAATTGCTAAAACAATGTGACGACGAAAAATACGTGGGGGTTCATCTTGATCGACGGTTGATATGGAAAAAGCACTTCTTTGAGAAACGCAAGCAGATCGGCATTAAACTCAGTAAGTTGTACGTAAATCAAAGTTATCAATACGCAATAAAGTACTAGTCTACAAAGCACTTCTAAATCCAGCTATGAGATTCTACATCCACGTCAAACGTAGAAATATTTGAAATATTCCAATTAAAGGTACTTCGCACCATTGTAAACGCGTCCTGGTATATACCAAATAAATTTATCGCTAGAGATCTTCAGATTAAAACGGTCAAAGATGAAATGCGCAATTACTCTCAAAAATATATAAACAACGCAGCCTGTTAGGATGACGAACTAAATCGTCATACTGGTCAGCCTGATGCAAAACCTCATACAACAACCATCTTTTCGCAGACTTTAGACACTGAAAATCGGGGAAACAAAAATAACTGTTTCAGTTACAAGCAATATAGTAGTTGTGAAAGGACAATTCTCTTCAAGATAGTTATTATAACTGACACAATATTTGCTCATTGAAATTTTTATTACTACAGATTGTAAATAAATGGGGCAATCAAAAAAGAGTGTCGTTTAAGATATAGGTGCTATAAAATGAATGTCGGTTCTTACTTTGTTCTGTGTTATTCTTTCAGTCACAAAATATAAATTAAACATCCACCCGCTGAATTTCGTGGAATTAATCACTGTGAATAAAATACACGCTTTAGGGCGATGACTTCTGGTCAAAATGGCTAACGGATGAAGTAGTTTATATTTTTGCTGCTAGGTCGTAATAATTATTAGTACTTTCAGAAATATGATGGTGGTAAGATATAGGCGCGTGGTACAATATACGCCCCCTATTCATCAACTGACACAGTCATTAAACATGTAAGCAACTGGTTTGAAGTCTCAAACAGAATTTGTTGAAAAGTTGGGCCTGCTGGAGCGATTTATCGGAAAAAAAAACATCGATCTCCTCGTATGACATATGTATTCGCAATTTGTACAAATTTTAATGGTTCTGAATGTGCATTGAAGATGCTTACAAGTCCCCAATTCGATCATTTACCAAACTCTTTTTATAGAAACAATTACAGTAACATTGTAGCGTTGCCCAATTAAACAAAACATGTTTTCCACCGATTAAGAAATTAAGTAAATTAATGCGGTTAATCTAAATATTTATGCCTGCACGGCATTATCTCTTAGTAAAAACTACGCGCTCGCAGTAGAATTTCGTAATTTAACAGGTAAACAAGCTGTTGAAACTATTAGAACTGGAAGAAGAGGAAGAAATGGTAAGAGCGATATTAACACGTAAAGAGTTTCTAGAGCGCAGCGCGCCCGAACAGCCTCGTCGATAGTTTCAGTAAACATATACAAATTACGGTTTCCTGATGTGACGAAATCATCGCGCCTTGTTGATGTTATTGCCGTAACTTTATGTGGAAAAGAATAAAAAGCGGAGCGAAGAAGTAACCAAAACATCAAAAAGCGCTCGGTAGTGTTTCCAATTAATCGAAAGGGGGCCGCCGTCGTCGCCGCCGCCGCGCCGACCGATTGAGAAACCGGTGTTTCTTGTTACGAACAGCCGCGCGCTTGCACAATTTTCGCACTCTCGATCTGTGATTTATTATTTATGTATTTTATATTAGACACGTAAACGAGTTCTAAATCGTATATCTTGTACGATCTGATCGATTAAAATCTTTATATAAACAACGATTAACCCGAGAGTTTCGTAAGCTTTAGTTTTGTCAATGCAATTATGTTTCATAAAATCAGCAATTCTGTCCGCGTATGTTTAATGTCCAATGTACACACAATAAAGTTATATGATAAATTCGATTCAATTCAATCAAAAATTTTATAATTAAATGTTATGAAGGGTGAATCAAACCTGATCTTAATGCGCTTAGAAATTGACGAATAGGTTTGACAAGGAGAGAAAGAAAAAATTGACATGTATGTAATATGGAGAGACAAGCAAAAATTTCATAGTTGTGTCTCTGTCTTTTATTATCCGTCCATTAGACAGAGGTACTTGCAACTTCCACATCGCAACTATCTTTATTTAATGTTAAAATAAGAGAGAGCAACACACAACTTGCACAACTTTTTCTTGTATATATCAATCGACCTTAAAAAACATTGAATCTTTTTGTGTCATTATTGATTACTATTGGTAACAATGGGGAGTTTCAGTTTGCCTTGCTTTTGTGTACCTATTATACCATGGTATTGTTGTGCTGAGATCGCTTCATGCTACAGCACTTTCTAAAGCTTGGATACTCGAAGAAACTCCAAAATCTTGAAGGAATCCATAAATTGCATATTCTTCTCCTTCATTTGGCAATACATCGGTTCCAACGATGCGATGGTATGGAATCTCTATTGCCCACATCTGAATTCTATGCTTATCAGCTACTATAAGTGATTGTTGAGTCTCTAATCACCGAAAAGGAAATTCACCAAGATACTCTGTCAATTCTTGCTACAACAAATTTTGAACCTGCTGCAGTCGTACGTCCCAAGTAAAGATTTGACCCGCTTCTATAATGTAAAATCTTATCTAACACTTTTACCCAAACTCGATTCCGGTGTGACCTGATATTGAAACAAAAGCAACTCGTCATTCTTGGCCATAGGGTTCATTTTCTTTTGACCTTCCCAAACCACCTTTGAGTTCATGCAAAGAAGTTAATGTTTAATAAATTTTTAGCCGTGATACTATATCACATCGGTAAACTCCTGGCTGTGGTTCAAATAACAAATTCAAATCGTATAAACATCTGTCAAATTTGATGGAATTGTAACAAATTTGACTACGGTAATTTTAATAACTCAAGAAATTAAAGGTCATAAATTTTTATCAAAATTGAAAATTTCATCATATTAATGCGATTAAGAATTAACGAATAGGACTGACACGTTAGTTTGACGTGTAACGTTAGCTTGACAGTTATAAACGGAAGGAAGCCATTTCTATGTCGACTTCGTCTGTTTTCGTTTCCTTTTTTATTATTGTAAATTTTGTAAATTTTTAATCATCAAACGCTTCAAATTAGAACCCTGCCTACATTCACAATATTTAATATTGTTAGGAAACAATTAATGGAGAGGGCAATATACAGCATTGATGAATTCTTTGAGTTCTGCTGGTGAGAATGTGACATGTTTGTCATTAATTTATTATTATATACATTATTTTTTAACGTATTAAGTATTTATTGTTTCCAATAATGTAATGTTGACCATATTTCAAAAATATTCTTGATCGCGATTGTTTCTTGAAATAAAGATTATTATTATATTTTGAACTTCATATATTTGATGAATTAGAAGCCTATACTTGACGAGCAAATTCCAGTTTATACGTCTTCAATTCAACATATTTCCAATTCGAGATTATTATAATTTCAACAACGCTATTCGTTTGTTTGCTGATCTTTGATAGCTCAGAAAATCAATTCCAATTGCAAAACATCTAGCAAATTTGATAAGATTGTCCAATCATGACAATTTTGACAGAGGAAAAAATAAATTATAATCAATAAATGTTAATCAAACCGGATTTTGATATGGTAAGATATTGACGAACAAGATTCACCCTGAAAAGAAAAGGTTTGACGTGTAACATAGTAAGAATTGTAACAATTGGACAGCTTCGACATTCTATTTGGAATTTTGACTTTGATACAGTTATCACAAATTAGATAATGATATGCTATGAGATGTTGATCAAACCTGATCTTAATGCGGTTATAATTTGACGAATGGGTTTGACACGTACAGAAAGAAAAATATGACACGCAACATTAATTTGACAGTTTTGACAAATTGACGATTTGATTGTGATATTTGATACCTGATTGGAATAAAATGGACAACTACGTTGATCTAACCGGGCCAACGTCACTTATTTGTTGACCTCGCTTATTCCTAAGAACAAGTGTAACACAAAAATTTGACAAGCACATTTGGCGATCTTTATATATTTAACACACTGTGTACATCGAATTTCCCATAGTTTCAAAGCCGTTATCAAAATGACATTTAAAAAACGTATTTTGACAATTTTATCGTGCTATTTGACAGTTTACATACGAGTAGATTCGATAGCTATGATGATGTCAACCACGTCAACGTAGACAGCATCACTAAATTTGACATGGGCATTTGCCATTTTTGACATAAGTTTGCCATTATTCGTACATTGTTCTAGTAAACTTGAGAATTTCTTGAATCTGAATAGATTAAATTCATTCATTTGGCAGCCTCCCCCTCGTGTGAGTTGGCATAATACCCATTTTGACAGATGTGATAACTCTGTTGTTGAATACGCATGATTAGTCTGGACAAACAGCGGTAACAGCGTACAATTACAAAATAAGTTACGACAGCATGGCCGACTCCCCACTCTAGTTAGTAGGCTGTATGCGAATAGTTCTGCGTATATGTAGGCTGCCGTAACTTATTTCGTAATCACAGCTGTTTGCCCAGACTACTCATGATACGTAATTGTTTTAAATTGCAGTTTTTGACATTTTCTCGGACCGTTTTGACAGTTTTATCGTAAGATTTCGTTCTTTAGATTATTTCGATGAACGAGTTTGACAATTGTACCACTTTTGACCTACAATTTTGGTCATTTCGTTAAGATTTACATTTATAATTATTGTTAAGTCATATTACAATAAAAACAACAATACACAAACATACATATTTACATATGGCATAAAACGGAAATATGGAGAACACGCATACCGCTACAGACAATTAGTTTTTTTTTAAATGTGTTCCTCAAACTCCCCGATGCTATAAAACACTCCACCCAGCAAAAGTTTCTTCATTTCGCATTCAATTGTGGAACTCATTGAGGGTGTATTAGTCGTAACTCGTCGGGCTGGCTGAAGGAGTTGGGATTGGTATTGAGGGAGGGTTAAATAGATTTGGAATGGGAATGAAGCTGAGGGCCAAATTTCTCCCAATTTGTATGGGTTGGAAGAGGATCAAAGTTCGCGTCCCTAAAGTAGATTTGTCTTCACCGGGACCGTGAAAGAATATCTGGCAGTTACTAGGTATTAGTGTTATTAAATTACCAACTTTTCAGCAATTTCTGAAAAAATACTTCGTCCACCATGCGCGCATTAAGAATCATCGTGCATATTCTCCCAAAACCGCATAATCATAGGCAGCTTTCAACGCATTTTCTGTATGTTGTACATTATGTGTGTGTGTGTGTGTGTGTGTACAATTAATGTGTTGGCAGACCTCGACTAGGTACCTACTTTTCTACGTCGCGTTTCGTAGAAACCGGAGCCGATGGCCGCTTGCTTCTGGTTGGTCGACTTCTCGCAGGCCGATCGGCTCCGGGCACACAACGTATCCGCGCACACACGTGGACTCGCCCATATACATACATAACACAATACGACAAACTCTAAACTGCAGGGGGACATGCAACTCCGCATTTCGTAAATACTTGTCCGTAATTATCGTCTCTGTTTTATTCGGAATTCAACGGCGGACCTTTTTCTTAGATCGACTGATAAGGCTGGCACACCATGTGTGACAGGACTTACGTGTGTGTGGACGGGGTATCTCGTGTACGCGCGTGTGTTGGTGAGTTCGTACGCGGAAAATTCATCTCTTAACGAACGATTATTCCCCTACTGGCGAAGTTTAAAACGGTGTGGTGGTTGATTCTAATCTGCCGAACGATCTGATACGGTTGCTGGATGTATGTATGTGTATGTGAAGGGGAGACATTGCAAAGAACAGTACATACGAGGGCACTGTAACATATTTTCAGAGATGAAGTACAATTTGTTAGAGTTAGTTTCATTTAGAGATCACACGCCCGGACGGTTTTTTAACGGTCCGGTTATTTAGCCGGTGCGCCTGAACAACCGGTGATATTAATGAATGAGCGGAAAATCGACGAAATAGCCGCTGTCATGCTCATTCATAACCTTATCACCTCTCATAACTTTTGCGCGAAGCTAATGTTTCTAAAAAAGGAGATGTTCTACAAGAACAAGGCAATCGCATTGCCTTTTTCAAATCGTGCGGCGTGTACCATTCGAACGGGCAAAAATTGCAATGTGTAACAGTTGTCTGAGAAGACATTAATCTTTAGATCTATGGAAGCAAGATCAAGATAGTAGATTATTTATACGTATATAATGAAACAATATGGTTTGTATCATACCAGCAATGAACCAACAAGAATTACGCCAACGTCCCGAACAATTGTGGATAATATATTTGCAAATACTGCTAATTACGATATTGGGATTGTTCTGTCTGGTTTGTCTAAACACTATGCCCAGTTAATATCGATTGTAATTCGATAATATTAAGAACGAAATGTTAAAAAAGTTGAAATAAAATCATTCACATAAATTAAATTAAAGCCAATGAATCAAGAACTATTTGAGATGGATTGGAATTCGGTGACCTACCAAATAGAAATAAATAGCTGCTACAATAAATTCGTAGCAATTCTTACACGAATTATCAATAAAAATGAGAATGGGCAGATTGTGTCTAATTCATAGAAATCTAACAAATACTGGTTAACGGAGAGAAAAAGAACTCTCTTGGCTGTAAAGAGACAATTGTATGAAGGCTTAAGAGATGGTAGAATAACTGCAAACATTTACAAGGAAAATAAAATAGAACTGTCGAAGAGAAACACATACTCTGAATAGATTAATAAGTCATCTAATAAAAGCAAAGCAACATGGAATGCAGTTGAGCAGTTGGAAGGTCGTACTAAAAAGATAGCATTTGAATTTGACGACCTCAAAAATACATACACTAACAAAAGCGATATATTAAACGATATGTATAGCTATTATGTAAATGCATGCGAAAATATATGGAAAATAAGGAGACCACATATAATCACATAAAGTATGTGGATAACACATTCGCTATACATTTGACGAACTCTATTGAGGTAAAAAATGCTATCCATAGCTTGAGCAATTCAAGAGCAGCGTGGGCCTTCCACTCACTCATATTATGAACATCTCTTTCCAAACTGGTACATTTTCTGACAACTTAAAGCACGCAATTATAAAGCATGTATATAAGAAAGGAGAAAAATCATAATTTAGTAATTACAGGCCGATAGCTCTGATCTCAAACGGAACTAAAATAATAGAAGAAATAATGTATACAAGAATAATGCGGTTTATTACAAAATATAGCATTTTAAATAACAATCAGAATGGGTTTATAAAGGATATATCTACAACACGAGCAGTATTTCAACTTATAGAAGAGATAATACGAGGAATTAATGAGAAAGAGACAACATGTTGGCTTATGGACTTTTCCAATGCTTTCGATAGAGTACATCATGAAACATTACTGAAAAAGCTGAAAGGAATGGGATTCCGAGGACTAATTCTTGATTGGATGAAGTCATATATGTATGTGTAATAGGAAACAGTGTGCTATGGCCGATGACATATCAGGTTCCCGGTCGATATCTGCTCGGGATACGGTTGTTTTGGTGTTCCACAGGGATCTATCCTAGGACCTCTGTTGTTCATCTTTATATAAATAACAAAAACATGTGAACAACTGATCAATAAACTTAAACGTAATTTAAGGTGTCTGGGCACACGGTTTGCGAAGAAGAATCTTGAGCTAAATTTCCAAAAAACAAACATCTCATTTCAATAACGAAAAAGGAGAGTCACTGCAGTTAGTGAAATTTCTCTGCTTGGACTGACGATAAACTCGCAGCTAAAGAGCCACGTTGACAGTGTCGTTTCTGTGCTTTCTACTTATTGCTATTCACTAAAGACCATCCCGCGTAGTGTTAGTGTATCGACTGCGCTTACAGTTTGTGTTCAGTCGCGTCTTAAATATGGGATTATCTTTGGGGGTGATTGTGTGAACAAATGACGAGCCTTTGTTATACAAAAAGCTTGTGCAAGAAGTATATTTCAGTTGGGCCCTAGACAAACAAATTTTCAAAAATCAAGGCCGACTTGCACTTATATATGTCTTTGAATCTGCGGTATTTGTTTAAAAAAAAAAACATTATAATGAATTCTTTCAATAACAAGAACACACACATCTGCAAAAACACACGAGGAAAGCTATATAATCAACTGATCCCACCGCAAACCCATCTAACAAGGGTACAGAAACAGTTTTCATCAGTGCATAAAGATATTTAATAATCTAACGAATGACTTAAAAAGTATGTCTATTGACAGGTTTAAAGGAATACTGAAAAGTGTTTTAATTGAAGAGGACTCTAGACGAGTATATTATTTTTAATGACGTATTCTATACGTATGTATTATGGAATAAAAAGATTATTATTATTATTATTATTATTATTATTATTATAATTAAAACTGTTACAATAAAAGAAACGTAAGGGCATGCTAACGCTTGATGTAAACATCTTCACAGAGGATGGCAACTTCGTTGTCGAAATCCGTATGATAGGAATAAGAACCGCTTCCTTTGCTTTCATGAAAAGTCGATTGTTATTTTGCTTTTCGTCTCCTCCCAACGGATTTTCAGTAACTTTCCGAGAATTCTACTCGCGTCTCCCTATTTTACGAACGTTATTATCTAGTCGATGCTTTTAACGTTCGCGCCGCTCCTATATCTTTTATCGCCGGTCATTTCTAAGCGTCCGTCGGTTTCTAGTGCGGTGGCATGTGTCAGCAATGTTTTTATTAAAACCGTCTGCATCGCAGCGCCTAATATTGGCTAATAACGCAACACGAACGGCCGCACTTCCATCCATACGAATTCGTTTTTATTATTAGGAAAAGGGCCGACGAGCACGCGGATATAAACTAGAACACAACACGGACGCACGTCCGCACGTGTGTGAGCGTCGGGGTGCATTGTATATACATACATACATACGTGTGGATATACAGTATAAACGTATAACGTGCGTCTATTTCGTACGTCGTCGCACTATATTAAAGAATTTTATGGGCTGGCGCAATAAAGCCGCTTTTAGTAGTCCCTTTTACGATCGGTATTCGTAATTTTGTGTCATGTACTTTCGAAATCGCTTTAGATACGCGAAATTTATTCGCGTGCGTTATTGAAATGTTTTACGGAAGTTGCGTGAGAACGAGGAGGGGAGGTAGCGGATTAATAGGAGCTTTTCGGTGAATGTTTATTGTTTGTATTAAAGTAATTTTAATGAAAATGAACACGTCTAATTTGCTAGATGAAAGGTAGTAGTTTTCTACCAGTTCCTGGTCAATAGTTTTGGTGCATTTGAAAAGTGTTGATTTTCACTAGCGATGATTAGAAAATGCTATCTTAAACTCATGAAAATCCTGATTTTATTAACCAAATCGATTTGTATTAGGTGTCTTAACTCTTTAGAAAAAACGTTGGAAATGAGATGGAAATTGCTTTCACTGAAAGGAAGACGATAAACTTGCAAAGCTGGCAAATGCGAGAAGAACGTAATTAAAGAAAAATTTAAACCGATAGAGAAATGCAAGTGCAGCAAAAAGACTGATATTATTAAGAAAAGGAAGGTTCAGGTTAGAGCACTAAAATATCTTGGAAATAGCATTTAATAAAATCCTGTACAACTATAAATTATTAATCCTTGAAATATAATCGTTCTTGCTGGTATATGCTGCTCTGAAACTGGTGAATGGAGGACAAATAAGATTTGACTATATGAAAAGATCTCAGGGTTTAAGGAAGATAACGAAAACTCTTAATCAACTCTAAAATTGAACGCTTTCTGTAGTTGGAATGGTGCTCGCGTTTGGTTTCCGTTCTTTAATTGTTCACGTATTTTGACTCTGACAAAACCCAAAAGCCTTGAACCCGTTCAGTACGGTTTCAGTTATATCTGTGTGTCCGCTAATAGCATAGTTGAGACCGCATAAACGAGCGAAGCTTACTACGGCCTGCATGGCGGCAGTTCTCGTGCTGTTCGTTGCTCCAAGAAGAGGTATATTAATGTTAATTAAGATTCGCGCCGTGAAAAATGCTCTATTCTGATTCCATGTTAATTTGAGATTAATAAGAGGTCAGCAACAAAAACTTCACAAATTTTGCATTTATGAAGAACTAGGAACCAAATTTCGTTGTTACCCCAGACGAGAATGTAGATTTCTCTCTAGTTTTTAGAAATATTTGAAAAAAGGTTAACGGAAGCTTAACAGGGAGCTTTGACATTACGCAATTTCTATTTTGTTTTAACGTCACCTAAGCTCAATATTTAGAACCCAACTCAAAGTTATGCAACATTTTACTTTGATCTCGACTAACACTACAAGCGGAAATGACTAACTAAGTTGTCATTATTGCAAAAGGTGACAAGTCTTAAATAATATTTTGACACGTCATTTCTCTATAAACTAATAAATAACGAGAACGATGTTCCTTGAATAAGCAAATAGGAACGGAGTATCCTTGAACTATAAATAAAACCTGTCGGAAATATACGAAACTGGATGGATGGCCATAGAAGCTTTTACATAACTTTCGCGCGCATATTCGCCGATATTTGCTCATTACTCAGCTTTCAAAGCCGGCGGCGGCATCCGTTTAAAAATAAATCTTTAGGTAAAGACGAAACCGTTTTCCCTCGATCTTTTTCGCCGGCTTGCGATTAATACGTTTAATTATTAAAGCATGACTAATTTAGAAAATAAAAGAGGTTTAATGAAGCAGCAAAGCGAAGCCTTTTATTTACCTTTCAAACCGCATAATATAGCGGGGCCGCTTCGTTGAGAAGTAGGTTGAAAAATGCTAGCCTCTTGTTTAGTTTTTAATTAAATTCGTCATCCTGCTAACTGTAAAGACGAACGCATAACGAATCGGAGACGAAATAGAGAAAAAGGAACTTAAAGAAGAAAAGATTAATCGTTCCTTATATATACATATATATATATGTGTGTGTATGTATCTTGTGACTTAGTATATTCCTGTGGATATTCGTATGTAGTAGATGTTATGGATCGGTTGCAGGAATCATGGGCTATTTAACTTGCGACTTTTCGATTTGGCGTCTCATTTCCATCCGTTCGGAAAGTTGAGTTCGTTGAAACTTCGTTAATAAACTCGGTCATTTGAACATCATCAATGGATATTTATATTTTGTATGTACATTTCTGGATAAATGATATCGAGTTTGTTAGAACATTGTTCTTAGTCACTATGTCGCAAAAGTAAGGAGATAAAGCGGTCATTGTCCATCGATTATGTGGAAAAACTAGTTGAGAGGTCAACAATGTGAAGCCATACTAAATAATGCTAGCCACTGAGAATACTTATTAATTATAAGGGTATTAGATCTTGATCGATTTTGTTCATAGAAAAAAATGCTTTTGCAGGTTTTGTTCATTATGTGTAATTCGAAATACGCTCCTGTGATACTTATTGTTAGTATCAATACACCATTTCGATTCTATCAGAGAAAAAGTGATTTTTCAAATCGTGGAATAGAAGTTGATAAGGAACAACCCAAAACAATCCATCCCAAAAACGAATTGAAGCTTGTCTAGGGCACAGTCTGTAAAGTCTGACGTTTCAGGTCAACCTTGACCAATATATTAATACAACGGACCGTTAATCATCCTGTAGACGTTCATCTTTGGGGCTGCTCTTCAAAACACAGTTTTGGTGAATTATATCTCTTTACATACAATTTAAATACTCCGAAAGTGCTTAAAAAATATTATAAGTGCTTAAAAATTATGAGAAGTGTTGGTTGCCGACTGCTGAACGATGCTTCATTTTTAAAAAAACGAAGACTGTACCTTACAGGAAGACAACGACCCAGACCATCGGAGTAACCTTTCCACCGAGCAGTCCGGCTTCGTCACACTTGATTGGCCATCGCAGACGCCAGATGCAAATCCCATTGAAAATGTGTGGGTATATCTCAAGCACAAGCTTTGAGGAAAAAGAGTGTGCACTTGGAAGCAGCCAACACGACAAATTCGTTTCATTTGGAGGCTTTTATCGAACGAATACGCAACCGTCAACTTAGTGGAAAGTATGCTCCGTAGATGCCAGGCAATTATCAATCCCGGTGGTGACTCGACTCATTATTAATCTCATGGAGTACAACACATTCATGATCATTAAAAATCAATTTTTATACACATTAACCCGTACACGCTTTTACTTTACAGACTGTATATTGCCTCATTCACCATATTATCCAGCTCGTGCACCAGCAGATCATTTATTTCGTCGTTCGCAAAACTTGTTGGATGGTAAAAATTTGAACAATGATCACTGTTTACATCTTACTTGATTCGGTTTCTTACCGATAGCAACTATAACCTTTATAAACGTGAATTTATGATACTGCTCAAGTGAGGGCAGAAGATCAATGCTAAAAATTGATTATACACTTCCTAATATAATTATTATATAATTATTTCCTCTCATCCAAAAATTTTCCTTTAGATTTTCTTTAAAAAATGCGCTAACTATGTAACAATTTCCGATAATATATGGCATAGAAAGAAATTTTCAATACTTCCTATCTTATATGATAGATCTCTACCACTAATAAGGTCAATAAAACAAGGCTCGTTTGAACGATAATTATATTTTCAGAACGTTTACAAACGTTTCCGGAATACCTTCTTCAGTGAAAATATAACTAGATAAATATATAAACAAACTGAAAAAAAAAGGTCGCGAAATATATATATATATATATACATTTAATACTTCCTATGAAGACAAATAAGCTCAATTATAATCCTACTACCACGGGAGGTCACGTATGCATATATGAACGTGTACGTATCTTACCAAGTTATATACGTTCGACTTTAGGGATAGTCACAGAGATATAAATAATTTTATAATTTATAACTACAGGTGTTTAATCTATGCTAACGTATGCTACTTTTGTAATTTATGGTTTATGGTCGCTGCCGCCTTGTTAAGACGACTCGCGCTGGGAACATTTGCGATTTGGGAAAACAAGCAAGACTTGCAAACTTTAAACTTACGTCGATACATACGTACGTAGACCCTTAAATAAAATTTAACTTTGCGGTAACATTTCCTATTGATTAGAATTAAACCGCGCATTTGTCATTGCTTGAGGAAATACGATCTCCACCTCCTTAAAAGGCCATACTAGGCTATAATCGAGTATATCAATTACGAGTCATAAAGTGCCAGTACATATTACGAGCTACGAGACGCTGTAATTGTAGAATTAATCCCGTGTTATCCTCATGTACCTGCATAACTATTCTTTCCAACCTTAACGACCGACTGCGAGAACACAATGCACGCTGACCGGTCGATCAAAATTTATTATTCACTTCACCGATACACAACGCATGATAGTTACATACATACGTCGCATAATCGTATACAATTGGAAGGCGACAATAATAAACCATATTTTATCGTTTCCTTGTTGTGTCGGACTTGTTAATGACCGTGACTATCGATAAAACTCTCGCACATCTACCAGCAACACGTACCACGAAGACGTTGAGGTGCGCTGATTGACATCTTGTTTATTCCTAGGAAGAATACCGGAGAGAATCGTATTTTATACCCGCGTTGCGTTGATAGGAAACTTTTCCGATGCGATATTACGAGAGACGATGGGTTTACATGCAACTTGAGCAAAGTATGGTGGACATATGTTCTCTTGTCTGCCGGAAGCCGGTCAAGTCGCGAAATGATTTATGAAATATCGCGCTAACGCCCATGTTTTCCTAACTAGATCTAATTAAAAGCAAGTTAAGTGTTTTGCTCGTACACATTTGGACACTAATTGACAAACAATACTCTTTGAAATCGTCATTCTCCAGTGAGTTTCACCGTGAGATGCGCTCTTAGTACCTATTCTAATTTAATATCTGGGTTTATGTATGTACATACAATATGAAATATAATTAAAACTAGGAGTGCCCCTTTTATGACTTCAACGTATTTCTACAGATATCCGTTCCCTATTGCGCTTATCTTTAATTTCTTCGTTCAGTTTAGGTACGTGAGATGTGCCACAATGAGGCGAACAACATGTTGATGCGTACTATTGAGGCAACGTTCCATTAAAGAATAAAAGGGAAACCAAAATTGGGCAGCAAAAGAAATTGTCTAACAGGAACCTAATGTAAGAAAAAAACAATAGAGGAACAGCAACTAAAGAGGAAATAATTCGCCATCAATGGAGGACAATAAAAAACTGTACGGGACACAAATAACAACAAAGGAAAAAAATGAAAGAACACCAAGAACTTACACACAGAAAAATCTTTTCTTAAAAGAAATATATACATTTATTTGCGTATATAATTTTAAATCAAATCTTAAAGTCTTCCTTTAAGAATACTTTGCTTGAATATAAAAGTATGTATTGATTGATAACAAAATAAGGATGTATTTAAATTGGTGACAACCATATGATACATTTTATTTAAATATATAGTTAGTTCGGGTGTATGTTGAACTTACCACACTCTGCTTACATTAAAGATTCGTTTTTATGTGTGTGGGCAGCAGAAATCCGAACAGAAGAACTAAGAGCCGCTGCAGAAAAGAAGATTACAAAATGGAACGAGATCTGCATACTTAAAACAAAAACCAAACAAAGTGGATCCTCCAATACAAACCCCAAAACAATTACAACGACTCACGAAAGCGTAGAATACAAGGATTTAGGATTACGGAAGTAACTGTGAAAATATGGGGAAAAAACACAAGTACGGAAGAATAACTAAAACTAGTCAAAACGTGGATTTCCAAAGAGTATGGTAAAACCTTTTTTCTTTGTTCTGTATTGTTTCATCGATACTTCCCTGTCCAGCTTCTTCAATAATTAAGAAACTGAAGCTGGCTTTATGGACAGCGAAAGTCAGTTTGAAAACGTCTGGGGCTTTCAACATAACACCTAGGCTAGACCTGAAAGTCGTCCTGTAATTTGAGCACGTAAATTTGTTGGTGCAAGCTAAACCTCGGAAGGCTTCTATTCGTCTAAGTGACAGCTGCAGATGAACTAATAGAAACTGGGGTCGTAAATACACTCACATCTTAGTAGAAACGGTAACATGTGACCCTTTTCTAATAAGATTCGATTTCTGCACTTTTCACCCCTTCGACAATGTATAAAACTCACCAAATAAGCAATTGTTGGTCACCAACCCACCTCGTCTCAAGATTAAGGGATAGTTTGTTCTACAGATCAGTCTTTGACAAAAATGGGACCGGGGTGGGGATGAGCCTATGGGGAATCCTAGTAAGGTTTTGTGAGTCTAAGATGATGTTGGTACCAGCTCATCAAGAACTGGAGGTAACGTAAGGGTCGATAAATTGTCTGAAAGGTCACTAGCCCTTAGAAGCCGTGAACCTGCTTCAGCATGCGACCTTCTTCTACTGAAATTTGATTCCTGCACTTTCCACACCTTCGACAATGTATAAAAGTCACCAAATAAGCAATTGTTGATCACCAACTCACGTCCTGCCAAGACAAGGGTGGGCGTTTGGTCTACAGATGAATCTTTGATGGAAATAAGAGCGGGAGGGGGAGTCCATGGGCAATCCAAGCAAATGTTTTCTCAATCTAAGATGACTCGCGCAATTTTGGTACCACCATGTCAAGATGTGGAGGCAATGCGAGGGTCGAGACCGAGAGAGCACGTGAACCTGCTACCACACCAACTATATAATTCAGCACCGATTCCGGTCCAAATAGCATGAGCAACCAAGATTCAAGCAATCCTGGATCTTCAATGCCTTTGAGTTGCAATGGGACCATGAGCCTTCTAAAACTAAAGGGTAATCAACGCAGTGCCATAACTCGTGTCTTCACTGGACATTGGATGGTTAATTATGATCTGTATGTAAGCCGAGTACAGATTCCATAGCAAAATAGATGAAACTTTTGAGCATCTATCATAGTGTTATCTTCTAGGCTTATGCATTTAGGGGACAGATATCTGGTTTATTCGCTGAGAAAAAATCTACTCCTTCTTCAGATAGGGCTGCAAGATTTATCGAGTCAAGGAGGTTGGTACAATGACCTCTGAGTGCTACTCAAGCGAAACGTCGATAATCGACATCAAAAATAATCCATGATAAGGGATTTTACAGCAATGCTAGTGATAATCATAACTTAACACCAACTGATATATCTGAGCTAAACGCAATGATGCTGTAGATCAGTCGGACTTTTTCCTTTTACGCTATCCTTTCCCAAAATGACAACCAATTGGATATTTTCGAAACATACATCAATAACCTACCGCGAAACACACAAAAAAAAACAAAAGAATTACATAATCCACACCAAGTCGAGTGAACACGCGCCGTTGCCGAAATATAAGAACTTTCCGAATTAAGTAAGTTTCAAGTTCTCTTGCAAGTCGACGGCGGCGAAGCCGCCGCCGCTTCTTCTTCTTTCGCCGGGTCGTCTTCTGCCGCGCGATAACTTTTGTAATTAGTTGTTGTTACGTTTCCGACTTCTTGAATTCGCATACCCCCGACGAAAGCTTCTAAGAACGGAATCACTACTAACCGTGAACAAGTGGTAATTTATATTTTCCGATGCCGAAACGGAGCAAAGTTTTCCTCTTAACCGTTTCCGTTCTCTTCAACTTTACGGATGCGGGTGCACGGTTATTCTTTCGGTTGGGAAAGAGGAAGCTTTTAATAATGCGAATTGGATGGGTAATCGTATGTGTGCGAATAAGTGTAGGTATAGAAATAATGAGATAACTTGTTGTCGTTGGAAATTTTGGTCAAGGCGCTAATAAGACGAGCAGTTTAGAGTCCAAAGGGTTAACAAGAGGTCAACCAGAACGAAGCAAAGGTCGAAGAAGTCGACGCAGTTAAACTTTCTTCACTTCCCACATATATTGGGTTGTTCGGAAAGTAATTTCGTTTTTACCAACAGAGGCCTTAATTATAGTTGTTCACAGCCAACTTCACACTTAAACTGCATAGTCATTCAGTTATTATATATTTTGACAGATCATGTAGCAAGGCTTGCTGGTGAAAAAGTGCGATAGATTCTACGTAGTAGTTTTTGATTGGTGCCCTATCATATATTTTCAGCATATTTTACTTTTGTACTATCGCAAGGTAAACATGCTGTTCAAGCAAGAAAAAAATTATCCCATGTGTATGGAGATTAACGGAACGCCAGTGCCAAAACTGGTTTGCAAAATTTCCATCCGGCAATTTTGATGTTGAAGATGTACCACGTTCTGGAACACCAGTTAGAGTTAATGAAGACACAATAAAGGCATTAATTGATGCAAATCGGCGAATAATAACTCGTGAGATCGCTGAGAAATTAAATTTATCGAATTCGACCGTTCATGGCGATTTGAAACTCCAAGGTTTAATCTCAAGGCTCAACATATGGGTTCCTCAGGTTCTAACGAAAAGAAATTTGTGCCGTCGCGTGGACGTATTTGACTTGCTTCTCAAACGTCAAGAAAATGATCCATTTTGGAAGCGCATCATCACTGGGGGCGAGAAATTGGTTATCTACAACAATGTTAAACGCAAGAGATCATGGAGTAAAGAAGATGAACCGGCTTAAAGCACTCGGAAAGCCGATATTCATAAAAAAGGTGTTACTGTCTGATGGGATTTCAAGGGAAACGTTTTTTTGAGCTTCTACCGGACAACAGAACGATCAATTCTGAAGTGTACTGTTATCAACTGGACAAAGTGAATAATTTGCTTAAACATAAAAGACCAGAATTGATCAATAGAAAGGGTGCAGTGTTCCACCAAGATCATGCGAGGCCTCATAGAAGTTTGGTAACTCGCCAAAAGCTTTTACAGCTTGGATGGGATGTACTGCCACATCCACCACATTCTCCAGATCTGACACGTTCTGATTATTACTTGTTCCGGCCTCCACAACATTTTTTAGGCGATAAAACCTTTACTTCAAATAAGAATCATCTACATCAGTTTTTTTGCCAGCAAAGAACAAACATTTTATAAGCGTGGAGTCATGCTATTGCCGGAAGGATAGCAAAAGGTTTGGGCCAGAATGGACAATATATAATTCAATAAAATTTTTATTCACTATAAAAAAATCGTCTTTCAGTTTCAGAAAAAAAAAAAACGAAATTACTTTCCGAACAACCCAATTGTTCTGATCTTTGATGATACATATTTGATTATCATTTTACTCCGCTCAATAATACACTTGTTCCGTGGGCGTTCTTTCAATAAGTTGGACAAGACTGGAGCAGAGGGTCACAAGTCTTTCGGCTCTAAATGGCAGTCACAGGATCAGACAACTCACCGATAAGTGATTTTGTACTATAACACCAAATGCTTTTTACATCAGAAACTACTTTCCTAACTAAATTCATATCAATATCAAATCAATATCTGTAAGGATAAACATATATTTTCTTCTGCAGCTCATACATTTTTACACAACCTAGTTATACATTCTGTTCTTCTTATATTGCAGGTTCTTACAGATATCTGTATATATAAAAATGGACCGTGGTTTGTTCGATGCTTAAAACTTGAAAAGGACTGGACCAAATTGGATACGCGAAGGTTTAGGAAAAAGGCAAAGTCGAAAAAATTTGTGGGCAAAATTTGTAAAATTTACGTCGCCATTTCTAATACAAAAAGGTCACGAACTTTTGATTCACCCTAATACTACGGCATCCAATTTATTACGATACGTAATTAATTATAAAATCTAAGCCCAGATGACGATACTACCGTTCCAAAACAGAAGTTATGAATGCAACTTTTCCGTTTAGCATGCAGATCACATCTAGTTTACAAATCATTTAACGACTAGGTATTTGTAGATTCGACTTTATCATCAGCATTGTTCCCGATAACGTAATATTAACCTCTCCCATAACGACCACGTAACACAATCAAACTTGAACATTAACAGTAAAATTTCATGTATCCAATAGTTCCTCCTCCAATTTTGCAACAATTATCTGTACATGCCGCGAATGTCCGCACACGTACAGTTTGCTAAATATCGCAGCGCACGATCGTTAATCTTTCACTTATCCGACCAACACAATTCGCTCATTTATTGATAGATAATTTGTATACAATTACAAACACTCCTTTGCGCCGATTATAAGCGTTCGTGTCTGTTTTCTAGCACGAGCCAATCAGCCTATTATTGAACGTAATTAACTTTCATGTAGTTAGTTAGTTGCTTACGATCTGATTGTTAATTGCGGTCGAGATTATCTTTCGACTTCTCCTGCTCTTATTATTTTTACCACTTCGATTTGGTTTTTGCTTTTCAATTGGATTGTTAATAGAATAAGAATTAAAATGGGAAATAAATACGTTAGGAAGCAATATTTATACTCGAGAGAGCCGGGTATTGTATACCATAAGACATATATAAACATGGAGAACAAAAACCACATCGGAGATACGTAAGCTTATCTGCTAATTGCTGTTTCGTTTCGTTAAGTGGACGCCTACGAATTTACTTGTTATATTTATGGTATAATAACACTTAAAAGTTTTAGTCATAGGAGAAAGACACGTCATGCGCGCCGCCAGAATGTAATTAATTACGCAATTCTCCTGACTGTGCTAAATGAATAATAATGTTTAAATAAAGTAGAAACGAAATATTGAAATTAATAGAATACAAACGCAACGAAACCGAAACTAACCACAAGCTTGTCAATTCTGTAATTATATTTACCAAAACTGTCCACTTTGGAGATTGCGGTTTAGGAAAGTATGTTGAACAAGTAAAGATATGTAAATTATTCAAAGGACGACAACTACGAGGGATATTTCGAATGTTTCAGGAATTTGGCTTCTAGGTCAATTGCGTTAATCTTACAGGTCACACTCCTAAGTATTTGGGCACTCTTGGATTTTAGATTTTTGTATACAAGAAATGTATTTAGGAACCACATTCTGGCATTATTGAAAAGTATACTAATAATCAGTCAGATTCAGTTAAATTCATTAAATCGTATCGGTCTACTTCATTCTTTTATCTATAACACTATCTTCAAAGCGCAGGTAGTAGCGATAACAAAGAGCAGACTCCTTGAAATTCCAGAAAAAATTAACAGTTGGTAATTTTACTATGAATCATGAAGCTATAATAAAGCCATTTGAAGTAATAGTTTTAAATTACGATCAGTTATCGTTCCATGTGAGTATCGACAACATTCCTTAACGAATATAATTTATAATTTCGTTTAACCTTCCTATACTCACGCATACGGTCTGTAAGACCGACTTATATAGTATAGTATAGGTGTTTCATATTTTGACGTGAGTATAGGAAGGTTAAAGCTTTAAAATATGCCGAAAAGGAAAGAAATTAGTGCTGAAACGAGTGCCCTGATAGTATGAAAACATAAAGCATAATCAATCGTCGAATTGCTAGAAAATCACATTTATGTAAATCTATCTACTATTGATTATAACATCAAAAATACCGTGGAAATGGCAGTTTCGGCTCAAGATATTGCAATCGTGGTGTTCAGCAAGTGAAATAGAAAACATCTCCAAAAATCGCTGTAGAAATCAATACTGCACCTCCGAAGTCCTTTAACGTGTCCACGATTAAACGCCCTCTGCAAACGACGACGAATTGCGATGCGAAAGCCATTACTTCGCCAAAATTAATAACAAAAAGAGGTTAAAATGGGCACGTGAACTTCAAATTTGGACGGTAGAAGATTGGACAATGTATTTTGGACCGACAGAGACCGAGATATTCGGTTCGCGAAGACGAGTGTTTGTAAGAAGATCTACACTATAAGTGAGCGTACACTACAGCAATGGACAATGACCCTTCCGTCAAACACAGCGTGGTTCGGTAATTATTTGGGATTATTTTGCTGGTGAAATACAGTAGAGAAACATGTGAAGGCGCCAAGGAAACCAAAGTAAATAAGTAGAAATTTGAAATGTTAAATAACTTCAAATATCTGCGAATAGGTAGGCATGGTTGTGAGGGTGAAGTACAGAGGAGAGTGCACGCAGGAAATCGTGCCTATTATTGTTATAAATGATTGTTAAGGGAAAAAATGAGCAAATACACTGAAATGTACGTTATAAAACAATGATAAGAAATGTAGTAACATATGCAGGCGAAACATTAGCCATGACCAGAAAACAGGAAGAAGAACTAAGAGTATTCGAGAGAAGCATAATCGGAGTGTTGCTGGGGCCAAAGAAGGTAGGCGCGAATGAGTACAGAACGCTGATGAATCACGAAATACAAGAAATAATGGGAGGAGAAGACATCAAAATAATAAAATCACAGCATATAAGATGGTTGGGACACATACGGAGAAGTGATGGGGAGAGTAATATCAAAATAGCAAATTGAACACCACTGGACAGAAGACCAAGGGGAAGACCTAGAGAAAGATTGATTTACCAAATGACAGAGGATATAAAAATGATGAAAGGATACAACTGGAAGCAGAAGGTACCGAAAATAATGGAGAGATGTTGTTACCAGAGCTAGGGAACACGAGAAATTATAACTAACTAGGAAATGGGCTAATCACTCAGAACATCGATTGGGGAGTTTCAAATGGAAACGGCGAAAATTCCGAAGAGGAATGTGGTGCCTTATATATATTTGGCTGGTACATCCGGAGGTGGTCTCGTGCAAATTCAAGGCATAATGCCAAAAGGGCAATACCAACGCATCTTAGAGGAAAATGCAATACCCTTTGGTATTAGAATTTTGGGTCACAATTTTATATTCTAACACGACAATGGCCCAAAACACACTTTAAAACTATGCAAGCAATATTTAGAACAGTTGGAAGAGGGAGGAAGACGTACAATCATGAAATGGCCACCCTAAAGCCCGGACTTGAATTCCATCGAGTTGTTATGGAAAGAACTCGATCGGGATGTAAGAAAAATGCTCCAACTCCAGCAGATGACATGTGGAATAAACTACAGGCAGCATGGGCTCCAATAACTTCGGAAACATTGTTATAATTGATTGCAAGAATGTCCCGATTATGCGACGCATTCATTACAAGTAAAGCAGGTCACAGACGAATTGAAAATTTATAATATAGAATTATACTGAAACATTACATTATGATTTTGATGAATATTGACGAAAAGAAAAGATATTGCCAACCTCCTACACCTTTAGACACATCCTTCATAGATTATCACCTTCGGTAAGAAGAACGGGAGAAATAACAGGCTAGTCCCGATAATAGGGTAAGCATCCCTCCGCACCAAGCAGCCACATTTTCCACTTTCAAAAAAATATTTCGTGGTCAAGAATTGAACATTTTAAACAAACCGTATCAATTATTTAGCGATTGCTTTATAAAAGGAATAAAGAGTGGGCCAAAATCTTAATAAAATGGGCAGCTGTAACTGCCCGTTAACACATCTAATTCATTAGATTGTTATATAGAGAGTCCTCCAGATTTTATTTTATTATAAAAGGAATGAAACCTATTGTAAGTGTTGAATTCCAAACGAAAGGTATTGGGATTAGATCATTTCAGGAAGTATACACGTAGGTGGAATATTTTGAAGGACAATGCGTCCATTAGAACTCTTAACGCAGATACGTACATACAAACGTCTTTAAGCGCATATTTCCTTATATAACATTATGTAATTAATAGAGATTAATGTACAGTTAGCAGTTGCGTGGCCTTACGTCCAATACACCACATCCAATCGATAGTTATGTAAACTCTCCTATCAGAACAGTTGCATATACGCGGATCGTATTTATAATTTTTAATAGAGCATAATGCATAAAATACCTCGTTTATTAACGATATTTATTAGGATCGTTACAGCTGACGTGCTAATGAAATACTTCGATAAATACCGTTCCATTTTGATTAGTACGTTTTCACATGCACGGATAACACAAAATATCATTTAGCGGGCACGCACGATACCGCCGAAAACGCCGCCGGGGCTTTCGGAACGGAATCAACGTTTCGTGTTTATAATCTCGCCGAATTAAATATGTAAATAATGTTAATTTGAGGGAACAATATTTTGTCGTGGAAACTTTCGACACGTTAGATCTAAACAATCACGTCAAATATACGTCTTTATAATTATATTTGTGCGATATTTATCGAGCTAGCTTGCTTGCGTTGGTTAAAATAATATGAATTTGGCATTTTATCTGGAAATTTATCAGATATGTATGTACGTTCGCAACATTTCCGACGTTTACTAAAGAAAAAAAAACTGATTAAGTAAGTTTTGAGTCGGCTAATTTAATATTAATATTTATTACTGACGTAAAACAAACGCCATTAATGGTAAACTACGCAAACAATCTACAGAGGAATATAGACATGTGGTGTGAAGGTTTTTCAAGATCCAACATGAAGATAAATACGTATTTTACGGTTTTTTCACCAAAAAATTAAGGACACCCGCGTTAGCACCCAGATACCAGAATCCTCTAAATCACCACTAAAAATCCTGTATCGGATAGAATTATCAGAATTAACCGCAACAAGCTCTATCCGACCATATAGCTTTCCAATGAACCATACAACTTCCCCAATAAGAGAATAATAAAGATTCGAATCCGTCTACGTATGCGTATGTGTGTAACTACGAAGATTTTATGAGATTTGCTACAAGATATTTTATTGAAATGAAACGAGCGGCTGCGTCTCGAAAATATTCCTTTATAGGCTGTGCACGGAAGCCGTAGGTACGTTCGAATCGAATCGACGATACTTTCCGGGCATTCCACCTTTCAATATTCGCTAGTCGACGTTAAATCCTGCTTGTAAGTAAGGACGCTGAGTTTTCCCGGTATCGAGAGCACCAAATTCCGAATAAATTCGATTTATGTACATGCAAACGTGCGTTCTGGAGAAGTTCTAGGATTGTATCTTGAAAGCATTTTCGAACTCGTTTACGTACAACAAGTTCTGGAATGATAGGGAAAAATTCTAAGTTCAAATTATACAGGAAATTATTAAGAGATGTAACCAGGAAAGTTATGAATTATTAGATTTGTGTTAAACCTTGATGGTAAACATTAGAAATATGCTGGAAGCCAATAACATAACCACCAGAGCGAAAGTGTTGCCAACCTTTGAAAAGTCATTCATCCGTCGAAAGGCCCTCGTATACTAAACAATATTGCACGGGAAGACTGCGTAAACATATTAAGTTTCTGGCCAACAGTGTGACCTATAAGATTTACACAATTGAACTAGGGCCAAATACATAGAACATTCGAAACATCCCTCGTACTTGAGCTAGTAGAATCTCTACCGATACACTGGAATAATTCAAGAAAACGTCGCTAATCTACCTGTAATTTTCGATTGTCTCTTAACTTCAAACAACCAACAGATTAAACTCAAAACTGCTCGAGAAAAGGTGCTTAATTTCTGATACCTTTTCAATTTGATAAAAATTGAACTTTTTGATATTTGTCTAATTTAGTGAAAAAACATTTTAATTATGAAAATTTTTACACAAAAATAAAATTGAATGCTCTTGATACAATTTTATATGTTGAAGAAAGGGGCTCCCAAATTCAGATACAGTATCCGAAATTAGGGAATCGTTTTTAGTTTAACTGAAAAATGTCTACGTATCTAAACAAAAGTCAGACACATATTTTTTCTCCTTATTGGAAATAGCGCATTGTTCATGACTCCACCGAAAACATGCCATGCATCTTATCACTGCTCACCCTCCACATCCATAGAATACAAACTGTTGCAAAAACAAGCATTCTGCGTCCTCATCTTCATCACTCGGATCCAGGATCCAGGATAGGATCATCTCCAGAATCTGATCAACTATCACTACTACGCCAAACTTGCCTTTTTTGCGTGTTTTATGACGCGGTCTTTCCCCTTTTCCTAATTCGACGCTGGGTTTTGCCTTTATCTTTTTTTGCTTTAAAGATTTTCTTGGGTTCTAATTCATGTAGACTTTCATCAAGTTGATTTTTGTACGGTGTACTAGTTAGTACCCAACTAGAACCTTGTCGAGGTTTTCTTCCTTTATTCGATTGTGTGAGTTCACTGCACGAAGGCCCGTATAATATTTTTTGGTCATGTCCCAACAAATTTCATAGTATTTGGCTTAATTTGCTCCTCTCTTGGAGGTGTTCTTTCATGTATGTTTGTGGGTCCTCTTCTGATTTTGAGTGATCTCTTTGAAGTGTTGCTACGTTAATCTGTTCCACTCTTTCAGCATGTGGTGTTCTTATAGATAGAAAATTACTGTCAGAAAATCTATATCAATTTAAGGAATATATGCCACATTTCCAAAAACCATCAGCGGAAATCTCTGCGGTTGCATTTTTTAAATACGCGGGGCACGTTAGCTGACAAATTTGGAAAGCTGTTACATTGCTACCAGCATTGTGTTTCCACCACAACTGAATTTCTTGTGAATGTAAAAGCTGACATAAATGATAAATCCAGAGAATACATACAATTACGTAGTTTTTGCGTCCTGCTTCTATTACACCCATGTTTCTTGTGTAACTGTAGTGACTGTCAGGGATCAGCAGCACTGAATCTTTGCCAGATATGAAGTGGTGTCGCTATAAAATATGCTGCTGAATCCACCCAAATGGATAGCACGCTGCAATAGAACCTGGTGGCGCTCCATCTGGCAATTCCGCGTTCATATTTTTTCTGAAAAAGACGAATAATGGTGGAAAAAATCCGCCAGCAGCATTCACACACATAACAGGAGTCATTAATGCTTCTCTTTCAATTGCAGTGACTGCTCCAACCTGGTTTTGCCCTTCAATTCAACATTATACACTCTTGCAAGATTGTAATTAATTTTTTCCATCGCTGGTTCCAAGTGGTCAAAGCACTGATCAACATTCTCGTAGGTAAAGCCTTGTGATTTTCCAAGTGTTATATTTGGATGGTGTTTAAAAAAATCCTTCCGGCCATTTCTACCTGCAACTCCAGCGTCTTTGGAAAGAGGATGGCTCACACCGTTTTTTAGAGCAATTTGGTAAGCAAGTCTCCCAATGTCAGAAGTACCCATTCCATGAAATCGCCTATTCATTTCCAGGCATTTCCAAAAGAAAGTGCTGGTTTTCTTCTACTTGAAACAGCAACTAACCGCTCTGGGGTTTTGTTAATTTGTTTGACATAATCTTCCAGTGTTGATTTTGAAACACCAAATGATTTTGAAACTTTAAGGTACCCCATTTTCTTCCCGCTGACTGCACGAATGGCAAATTTTATTTGATCAGTGTCCCAGTGTTTACGCTGTTTGCCGTTTCTTGGCATATTGTTCTGAAAACAAGAACATTTAATTCGTAAAATTATTTTAGAGGTTGGTGCCCGCACTTTTGATTCCTGATTTCGGATATCCGATGTTGGGAAACTCGATCCGTCCGAATTTCGGCAACTTTCTACCTTTTAGGTTAGGTCCTTTTAAACTAATAATTTCTTACTAAATTACCGCGTTTCGACTAATGGAACGGCTTAATCAAACTCCTACCTTACCTCAACTAGAAGCACACATTTTCACAACGATTCTTTAACGGAAAATCAAGACATGGATTGCAATTGAGGAAACAACTACGAAACGCGACTTTCAAATTCACCACAAGCATCTAGGGAAAAGTTATTGAATCGTTTAAATAATACAGGATAATGATAAAGCGACCTCCTGCGTTGCATAGGGGGCAGTTTCAATTTTCAGGTAACAATAGTTTGTTAGGTAGACTATCCGAAATTAGGCGACTTTCCTCTACGTTTTATACGTTTCCTCATTGCGAAGTCAATGCTACAATCTTGTCTTCCCATTCTTCTAAAAGTCGTTTCTACTAACATTTACTTCAACATTGCGACACCAGAAGACCTTTCAAATCTTTACGATCGTTACATTATCAAACAACTAAACCTTAACTACAAAAATCTTTCTAAGGTTACGACGTCAATTACAAAGCGTTAATAGATAGGAAGGAAGCATTTATCGTGGTGAATTGCAGCTTTCTCCACGTACAGCGCCAATTCAAGAAAAGCACCTCTTTTATATCCGCATAAAAGTCTTCGATCAAAGGATTTTTTACTTTAACGACGAACAGATAATCCGAGATACATACGCTTCGTGTACGTACCCGTACGTACGGAGTACACTGACTTCGCGCCGATAAAACGTCATCGACGGACGCTGGCAATTCAGCTCGTAATCTCCGATGATACCGACGAAACACGTAGACTTTTTCTACGTAACGTGTCTACGTGCCGACGAATGCATTTACCAAATACTGGATAATCCCCGAACTGCAGTTCCTGAACTCACACCGTTCCGCTATGAGAATTATAGGCAGGTGCAAATATTACAGTAATTTAGTACGCCGGGCGCATAAAGCAAGCAAATAGACCGTTACGGAGCCGGAAAAAGGGTATCCATCTCGTCGGTTCTGGGAAATCTGGCGGTGAAATTCATGCTGGTGAAACTGGTTTATTAAAGTCTATATGGGAAAGATGTAACGAGGATGTAATAAAAGTGTATTAATTTACGTAATTATACGCCATAATTTGGGTGCTTTTTCATTGAAAAAGGCTTCAGACAATATATATCACAAAAGGATATTATAAAGATTATCGTGATAAATAAAGATTTGAAAAAAAAAAACAACGTATGAGATAAATGTGGCGGTGATGTAATAGTGAATGTAAATTTGAGATAAACGTAATGTGGCTTAAATCACTTAATCTACTTTTCGGTTATTTCTAGAATTACAATGAATGTAGCAGTAAAAACGGGAAATCAACGGCACACATTTCATGGTCTTCGTGCTACGATTCTAATTCGATGTTTTAATATAAAACGATCGGAAAAAAGAAGGAAACGTATCACATCGCAAAAATTAAAAATATAGAAGTTTCCATTCATCCAAAGATTTCTGTTTTAATCTGAATTTTGAAGTAATTCAAGCTGAAAGTCATCAAACAACAGCATGTGTACCAAGTCGTCAAATCGTCAGGTCGATAATAATAAATTAATCAATTTGAGTAAATACATGAAAGACAACAAACATGGACAACTTGCAATGATAATAATAATAATTTATTTATTGTCTAACAGCTCAAGAGCCATTAACAGAGCAAAAACAACAATATAGTATGATGTGCACATCATACAAATGTTGCAACAGATTAAATATAACAGATTAAGTATCATACACAAAGTGTAAACTTAAATATTATTCGAAAATGTTTAAGAGGAGAACGGATCAATTTCAAGCCTATTTCCATTCCTCGCCATGTGTGTAATTGGCACATTTAGCAGTATGTTCGTCTCAGGGTTAAAGTGTCTAGTATTACGAGAGATACAATAAAAATAATTAGTGATAGAAGAGCGGAAGAATCAATTCTACTGATAAAGAGTTTAAGAAGAAAATTCGCGCTGATGTTGACTCTTCTAATAGAGATAAAAATAAAGTTATGTCTAGGAAGTAAACTCTGGTATTCAGTACCTCTGTCGGGAGAAACTCCATCCATTTTAAAAGATAAATATTTAAGGAATCTCTTCTGAACTCGTTCAACTGCTAAATTTTGGGTAAAGGTAATATGGATACAACACACTAGAAGTGTACTCCAGTTGAGATCGGGCAAGGGCAAAGTACAAAAATTTAATTGCGGTAGTGTTTGTAAACTGCTTGCAAGAACGAATGACAAAGCCTAACGCTTTGGAGGCTGATGAGGAGATGGAGTCAATATGTTGCATAAATTGCAAGTACCAAGTTTTCCTAGAAATAAATGTGTTTTTTAGCTTAAGTAGTACGTTGTAGCAAGAAAATCAAGACTTCGATTGCAACGATCATATTTATTTTCTTTTAATACTCTTCGTAAGAGCTATAGGGAGCTATGCGACAGTGTTTCAGGCCGAGATTACTATTTCTCAAATCTTCATTCTTGAAGGTTTGGGCTCAATATTCATGCTTAACACTGTTAAAGCAAATCCTCCCTTAAAGCACCGAATTCTTCGACAACTACCAAAGTCTACAAGTCTTCAGGTAGAAATATTGCTCACATTGTCAGTTTTCAGGAAAATCAGGCTCGAACATCGTGTCTTAAACAACTTGGTTAAAAAAAAGGTGGAAAGAGGAATAATCTCGTGTATTGTGTGTGTGTGAATAAGTTCTTCAATTCGCTTGAACTACATGGAATTTAATTTTAATTTTAATCTGTGTAATATATTGTTATGTAGTTTAGTCCTGACACCGTTATGTTTGTTTGTTGACAAGCTATTTTCTCAGCTCTCATGTAAGTCATCTTTTGTGATTGGCCTTGCTGGTGCTAATGATTATTATTGTCCTTATTAGGGAGAACTCTTCGATAAAGAATTAAAAACAATTCGAAAGCTTAGAGTTACCAAAGGAGAGTCTTTTAATTCTCATATCAACCTTTCGCTGCAATCCTCATTAATTTCTATCACCACTTAAGTGCCTTTATTCACAATATGATCAGATTTGTTTAGTAAACTTTCTCATTCTCACCAAAAAGACTGCTTCGCAGATGGAAGTTACTTCGTTGTCTTCTACTTAGGAAATGTTATGTGTATGATGCAAGCTTCTTTCGGGTTCTTCAATATGTCATTAACCGATGTTAACATTTCACTATCACATACTAACAGTTTCTTCAGGAATGCTAAAATCTCGCGGTATGGATGGCACACCATGGACATTAACACACTGCACACCCAAAAGAAGTTCCTTTAGGTCCCATCGTCTCTAGAGAATCCTCCTTTCAAGAAGGATGATCACGATTGCAAACTAGAATGCATTTGTTTATTAAGGCTCAAAAATTCCCACTTTTGGGAATTTTCAGTTCCGAAGTTCTGAACAAAATTGGTTCAAAAATATGGATAACTGTGAAGAAACGATCTCCCCACTTTAGAACTGAAAAAAAGTGAAGATGATTCTGATTTAGGCTCCACCACGGAAATTGATTAATGATGTTAGACGCAAGTTGATGACAAATTGCCACATTCTAAGCAAACAGGTTATGATCTACCTCGTTAGGAACACATTTTGAAAAAGAAAACAGAAGATGCATTCAGAACACAAAGATCGTGGCAACTCTAAAAGTAATTTAGAACGTGCAAATATAATCAAGAACCCTTCAGGAATGCAGGGATTCATTGCCGTCTTTACCAGAACACAACAAAGTAAGTCTATAGTGCCGAGTCATCGGGCATACAAAGAAACGAAGAAGCAAACCCCTGACAAAGGAAAGGTGCAAAGGGCGGCACTTTCATATTGAATTGCTTATCAAAAGCTGAAATGTGGACGTGCCTTCCACTTGTTTTGTTTCTTCCGTTTAATGGAGCATAATTTAAAAAGGTAACAATCAAATTTTTTTCTTTGCGATTTAAAGAAAATAATGATTTTGTCATCTTCAATCAGATAATTAAAAGTAACGTATGGTCATCAAAAATTGGTGGAATTTACATTGAAGAGCAAATTCTACATTTTCTATTTTCTTTAACTTCTCTGCTGGTTGTTTGCGGTGCATTTTCACGATTCTTTTCACGGAATTGTACTATTTTACTTTTTCTCATCTTCCGATTAATTTGAAGTCAACAACAGTAATAATATTGGCTGGTAATAACACAACGATTATATGTGCTCTGCTGGTAGCAATTTTAGTACGGAATTTTCTGCACTCAATTTATTCTGTTTGAGTTTCATTGTCGTTGTAAAATATGTCTACCAGCCAAGCCCTAGAAACCTAATACATACATGTAAAACAACAAAAATGAGGAGTACGATAGAAATAACAGTGATTCGCATGGAAAGACTCCTCACGTCAGAATTCGAAACGAAAATTTGCGAAGATCCAGGAAATATCTAAATGGACTAGAAATAAAAGAAAAATGTGGAATAAACACATAATATGTACACCCTCTGTCCCAAAAGTAACCGCAATGCGTCTATAAATCAGAAACCAGTGGCGTCATCTCTTGATAGTTGATTGATTATTGTAGTGGGACTCTTCCTTACCAACCTGACAAATTTTCATGACATTTGGTGCATAGTCAGCTGATACATCACGCATCCTGTGAGAGTGTTTTTCGTAAACGGTCAGAAAATGAGTCACGAACAACGAGTCAATATTAAGTTTTGTTTTAAACTTGGAAAAACTGCAACCGAGACGTATGAAATGCTGCAAATTGTTTATGGCGACGATTGTTTGTCGAAGAGGCAAGTGTTCGAGTGGCATCGACGATTTCGTAAAGGCAGAGAAGATGTTAACGATGACGAAAGAGCCGGTCGTCCTTCGACAACTTTGGCCGAGGCAAATGTGGAAAAAGTGCGCGAATTTGTGAAAATTTCGAAGAAATCGTCAGTGAGATTTATGGAAATGGAGCTTGGCATCCCTAAAACAACTATTCAGCGCATTTTGACTGAAACCCTTGATTTGAAGAAAGTCAATTCGAAGTTTGTTCCGCACAAATTGACCGACGACCAAAAAACGCTTCGAATCGAACACTCCAAAGACATTATTGCACGAGCTCGTGCAGATGAAAACTTCTTGAAAACGATTGTGACTGGTGACGAGACGTGGTGCTTTCAATACGAACCAGAAAGCAAACGTCAAAGCGCAGAGTGGAGGTCACCAGAAGAAGGAAATCCGAAAAAATCACGAATGGAGAAGTCGAAAATCAAGTCAATGCTGATTTCATTCTACGATTCGAAGGGAATTATCCATAAGGAGTTCGTTCCATACGGCTCAACGGTTAATGGTGCATATTACCTCGATGTTATGAGGCGTTTGCTGGGTCGCATTCGTCGTGTTCGGCCCGAATATCGCGAGCCAGGCAGCTGGAGATTAACTGGTGAGATAACGCACCGTGTCATCGAGCAACGATTGTCACCGATTTTTTGGCGAAAAATGAAATATATTCGATACAGCACCCACCGTATTCGCCTGATCTGTCCCCATGCGATTATTTCCTGTTCCCTCGTCTTCATTTGAAGCAGAAAGGAGTTCGTTATGCATCCGTAGACGCCATTCAAAGATCGACGACCGGCATCCTAAAGGCCATCCCAGAGATCGACATGAAAAAGTCGTTTGAAGCACTCGTTGACCGTGCAAATCGATGTATTGTAGCACATGGAGAATATTTCGAATAAATACAATGATTTTTGTGGACATAACATACATAGCGTGCTTTATTTCGAACTATTGCGGTTACTTTTGGGACAGAGGGTGTAGATCGAATGGACGACAAAAGACTTATAAGAAGAGCCAAATTGAATCAAGCTTGCGGAAGAAGACCTAGGGGCAAACAGCCGAAGAGCGGGGGGCGTTGAACGTCAACTTCGGAACCTCCTCCGCCTCCTTCCGCCCCAATTAGACCTCCTAATTGGGTCAGAAAAGACGATTAGCCTACTTATATCGTATATAGCATATAAGAAATAATGAGAATACTACTGTTAAATAATACGCACTCTACTTCTTTTATTTCCTATTATCTTTATTTGTTTCCAACGTCATTACACCTACATCGAGACTCCCATAACTTCTTACGTTTACATTTCGTTTTACTTAACTTCCCCTAAAAATCCCTACATCACTATTGCCAATTATGAAAACATAAAGGCGTATATATACGCACATACATACGTACCTACCTCCAATCTTATACCAATATTTTCAATATTAAATCCTCGCTGGCGCGGCATGTTTCTTTGTGCAAAATATGAAAATGATGCAAAGTGCTCCGTCCGAACTAGTTTACTTGCGACTACGTTCATAATTCCTCGATCTAAAGAATCTTAGATGTTGCAGACTACGCGGAAGACGTATAAAAGAGCTTTTTATTTCTAGACTCAATTAATACGCTGTGAGCCTCATGTACATGCAAGAAACAGCTATAAATTTACGCAACTATACATATGTGCGGATTAAAGAACTTAGAAAACTTATTTCCGGAATAAAACTTTGATCGAATGAATCAGGACTCATAGGTATCACTAAAACGAGATTGAAAATCCAAAATAGAAACTCACCTTTTTCCAGGAAGGGTGCGCTCATGTCAACCTTACGCCCTAGAGCTTGTTCGAAATGTGAGGCTGAAACAAATGTCCAAGATAAGTGTCATATTTTCGTAACATAACGAGCATATTTCTTTCTTTCATCATTATCCAAGTGACGTTCGTTAAATTAGCTATCGTCGTCGCGATAAAGACGAACCGTATGTGTTTTCGCACCTATGCAAAAACATGCGTCTATTTCGAAGGCCTCTTATCAACGTATGTTGTACGTATCACGCGAGAGGTATTTTCGTGTGATCTACGTAGAAACAGGCTAACTAGCTAACGGCAATATCGCTGACGCGCGCGTTCGGAAATTTTTACAATTTTCAGAAGCCCGATGTGCACGAATGCATGGCGATAAGTGCAAGATAAACGAGATAATTGTGTAAAAATTCGTACCTAGTTTTGCGAAGCGAAATATATGCATTTACATCGATGGATATGTATGTGACACATTGGTGATAGTAGGGAATAACAGTTAAAAAAGCGCTGCTCTTAACTTGAGATGTTATTACGTAAATGGTGTGAGATGTGCTGGTGATATTGACGTCATGTATGTGCGATATTAAATATTGGCTTGGTAACAAAATAATTGCCGAATTTTTAAAGAAAAGAAAATAATCTTAGTTTAATAGGTACAACCCGAAACAACAGAACCCAGACCCTTAAGATTCTGAGAGTACTAACATACCCGAATCAACAGACCAACCCCATCTTCCTTAAGAACTACAGAACATTCTTTGCCCGTGCACGTCTTACATCCAATGGTTCTAAATATATATTTTTACCCTAAGGTGTAGGGCTACAATAATTCAAATAATTATATCAACTTAATAGACAAGCTTATTCCAGAGCTTCTTATTCCCCGCTGTTATTTTTGCTTCGTGCTAAGTACTAACTTTTAGTGGTAAGTATTCATTCTATTTTCTTGTCTCTGTTGTAGGTGGCCTGCCTCTGCCCTTCTTCGTTACTGGTCTTGCTTGCCATATTTGTTTGACTTGTCTATCGCAACTCATCCTTTGCAGATGTGTCCACCATGCCAGTTGTCTATGCTCTACGAATTCTTGTATTAAATCTATTTCCAAGTCTCCTCTGATTTTGTTGCTTCTTGTTCTATCCATCAGCGTGATACCTCTTATTTTTCTTAGGAATTTCATTTCCATCGCTTGTATTTTGTTAATTGTTCTTGTTGAGAGAATCCAGGATTCAGAACCGTAGGTTAATATGAGTCTGTATATTGTCGTTTATACATTCATTTTAGTTTTTGGTGATACCTCTTTCTTGTTTAACCCCTTGCACTATTTTCACGAGTCTGACTCGTGATGAAAATTTTAGGCCAAACTTGAATATCACGAGTCAGGCTCGTTGTTCAATTTCACGGTAAACGTGGATATCACGAGTCAGGCTCGTAATCGACATTTCGGGCCAAACATGAATATCACGAGCCGTGCTCGTGGTCTTAATCTCGGGCCACCAGGAACGCCTGAATGAGGTCTTATCTCTTCTTTCCTTTTCTTGAATGATTGGGTATATTATCTTGTATCTTGTTGTCTTTTGAATTTTACAAGAGCACCACCGCGTGAAGTCAACACGAGCACGCCTATCTCGCACTCATTGTTAGTCGTAAGAATGGTCGTAAGATGTGTTCAAAGTTCCGACACTCAGTCTTCGCCGCTTCGACTCTTTTCGGGACCACTCAGGCGCCCGAGTTTGGCACGGCTGATTGTGAATTTCGGCGTAGTGCAAGGGGTTAAGAAGTTCTGGTTCAACGAGTAAAATTTCTTGTTTGCTTTTTCAATCCGTTGATTTATTTCGACTTCTTCGGACCTATTGTTTTGAATGAGTACTCCCAGATAATTAAAGTTGTTTACTTGTTCTAGTCTTGTGTCATTTATTTTGATGTTAATATTTTCTTCCTGTTTTACAAAGACCGTTACTCTCGTTTTCATTAGGTTTAGTTTCATTTCGTATTTTTCTAGGGCGTATTTCCATATCATCAGATCCTTTTCTAGTTCTTTCTCGGTGTTAGCTACGATAGGATACATCATTCGCAGAAGTGCATATTGATATTCTTATGGAGTTCAGGTTCCTCTGTCCTATATGGACTCGTTCAGCTTTTACTTTGCATTCTTTAATGAGGTTGTCCATGAATATCGTACAAGAAAAGTGGGCTGATAACTCCGCCTTGTCCCAGTTCATCCCTAGTCTCAAATATGTCTGACTTTATGTTTTTAGTTCCCACATAGCTGATTCTAGATATCTGTCCCCTCATCTACTGGTGCATCGGTCAGCATTTGCTTAAAAGCCTGACCCTTGGCACTACGCAGTGCATTGCCCACTAATGCAACTGCAACCCAATCAGTTACCAACCAGTAAACGACCAGCTCGGATGCAACTGCTGTATCAGTTGCTTCCGGACACAATCGTGCTACTTGGCAATGGTAATGGCAATGGACGAACAGCGTTACTAGCATTTCAATACATTTACAAGTTGAAACATCTTTATACTATTCCAACCTGAATTGGTCTTCAGACTAGCTCCTTTACAGTAGATGTGAACATTTCGAGACCAGGTTCAGACCTTTGGAGTACTACTGCCCTCCCGAGCCAACTCATCTGCCATCTCGTTGCCCTACCACATTTACAAAACTTTCCTAAGGCTTGTTGTGTTAGTGGCCAGCAAACCCTCGCTAATGTCAGGACCAGTAGGGCCGCTTGATTGTCGATATCTATGTATATAATTTCCTTGTTTGTGTGTTCCTCTTTCTTGTCTATCCAGAGCTTTTTGAAGCCCACTGATGGGCTAGAAAGCTAAAAATTGGCATGCATATAGTAAAACGCCTGGGCCAAATCCTAACGTAGCCGGATTTTTTTATTTTTGGCCTGTGGGCGGAGAATTGAGACGAAAAAGGGGCGTGGCAAATTTCAATTTTTTAACATTTTAGCTTATATTTTCTTTTTCTTTCTGCCTGGCAGGGACAGTCTTAACAGCTAGTCTATACAGACGTAATTTATTCCCCGTAAATTGATCGAATGAAAATTGTAAACAAATTTTAACAAGACGATTGTAATACCAACAACCACTTAAATCTAACATTTCTTTAAGTGGAAACATCTTTATATTGTGTGTGTCGTGTCCTTTTTTCATGAATGCGTAAACAACTTCAGCAGGGTCCTCAAACAGTTTCCTAGACACCTATAAAGTCTTTTGGACACTTGTACATCCTTTAACACAACCCAATCATGTTCGATTATGGCGTTTAAGTCCATAAAGTACCAATACGTAGTAAGAAATTTCCTAACCGCATGGCATCCACTTGCAAAATAGTTGTGCCAGTGGACAAAGAAAGTGAATAAGTAATATTTGTTTCACTTTTATTTACAAGAGCAATGTAGTAGAAGGTTATCGCCTGTGAAAGAAACTATGAATTAAACGAGTATCCAAAAATGAAAGCAAACTGAATTTTGCATTTTCAGTTCACATAAATAAATGTTGGCGTATAAATTTGTTACCAGTGAGACCTGTACAAAGTCAGAAAAGGTCAAATCGCGAGTGAACGCTATGGATATGAGATTCCTAAAACGAATAGAAAACAAGACCAAGAAAGATTAGATAAGGAACGAGAAATACTAGGAAAACCCTATGGAAAAGGTCAGCTAAGATGGTTCAGCCATATGTGTCCTATGAGTGATGATAAACTAACAAACTAACTAAGGTTCGTTGACAGTAAAGTGTTAGTGCCCAGCCGGCCCTTCCTGATATCAGGATTATCAATATATACAGTAAGTCAAGTATAGGAAGGCGCTTCAAGGTCAGGAGTGCACTGGCAAAATGTAAGTTTCAACAACGCACTTCATTTACCAAGCGGTCGTGATCTTTTGATTGCAACTTGTCCTCGATGTTCACGCGATTACAACCAATAGGTAAATGAGGTGTGCTGTGGAAACTTACATTTTGCCAGTGAACTCCTGACCTTGAGCCGCGTTGCTATATTTAGCTCACTGTACATATGTATGCATAAGTTATTACCCGAAGAACTAATCGAATTAAACTTTTCGTCAAAATTATAAACAGCTTTTAACAAGATAATCGTAATGCCAACAAGCACGACTTAAATCAAACCGTAGAAAACAGGATTCGTACCTGTTTTCTTTGCCAATTCAAAATCGGAACAAGTGTAACTTCAACATTTGTTTATTTAAGTCGTTTATCTTATCGTCGTTGTGACGAAGGTGACATGACTATGCCGTTTTCATTGCAAATATTGCCGTTAAATCTACCTGTTCGATACGATTGTATTCGAAACGACGATAAAGAGGTTTTTCTTTTTAATATTTACGACCGTTGCTCTCGTACGGACGCGAATAATTCCGGTTTTAACGTTTCAAAACGAAGCGAGTTAGAGAGGTAGACATATGTCAATTATCGAAATTAACGCCTTAATTCGAAGCAATAAATTTTCTACTTTTACGACGAGATTATCGGTTCGATTGTATCGAAATTGGGTTAAGAAGGTAAGCCCGGCGTTACTTCGACTTAACGAAGAATTGATATGAACGTAATGTCGCTATAATTAACATGATTAAATGTGGAGTAGCGCATATATTACATGCCTTGATTAGAATACGTAATGATAAGGTAAGTGAAACTAGTAGGAATGGTCGAGATTGTGGCGTTCGTATTAGCAAGGTAGTCGAATGAAACAGCGTGCGATTTGGAAGCCAGAACGCTGATAAGAATGACAAAACGCTTGAGTGGTGAAGGTCTAGAATAAGTTTAGGAACGACGCAAGTGGTGTTGGATATACGTAGAGAATGGGAGGATTAGGTCACAAATAATAACATTGTCAAATCATTTAAATTCCAATTGACCACAAGCCAAATAAAAAGTACACAATAATTACGAAATCTTCCAGGAACAAGAGAGCTACCAGTAAATACTTATTTTTCCTCTTATTCCACTCTAAACTATTCTATCATTGCCTAGTAAATTGCAAAAACAGCAACGTCCAAATCTGATTCCCACATAGCAAAATCTCTTTCATTCGAATACTTTTCGTTAATTTCTGATTAATCCAATACTAAACCACCGGCATTTTCTATGTCAAACTGTCGAAATTGTACCTACTGCAAAGAAAAAGTTAACTCCTAACAACCCTTCAGGCTGATATACAAAACACATTAAAAGCATCGTACCAACCGTACAGAAAAAATTACATTTCGAAAAAGCGGACACGCTTCCGTAAGAGCAGGTGAATAAAACAAAAAGCTCGACGAAAAAAGCCCAACAAAATATAAACATAAAAACGTCGCACGCGTATCGCCCAACGCGATGGTAGGATCCGCCGCGCCGTCCGAAAATAAAACTCTTCAAAAGTATTTTACCCTTTCCGGGCGAATTTCCGCCAAAAAGAAAAAGTTTGTTCAGGTTTTAGCCCGACCCGTCCACGACTGACGTATGTACGTTTACGTACGAATGTACGTACGTACGCTGCAACAACTGTCAACTTGCTTTTGAAGGTCCACGAAATAATAAAAGCAAAAAAGCGGAAACCGCAACAACGACGTCCTCTTTGCTGCGTACAAAGCCGTATAGTTGGAAGAATGTGTAACCGAACGATGATGGAGAGAGAGAGAATTTTAGCGGTTGGGATAATGTAGGGATTTGCTGCTCGAGTTAATTCTATATCAAAGTAGTAGTATGATGTGGTGATTCTCGTAAAATTGTTAAAGTATTGAAATATAAAGAAAGATATGGATCGAATTTGTTTAAAGAAAAGGTTGTAAAACCATGTAATAACGATAAGGCAACAATCAAAGACACCCAGGACGACCGCCAAAAGACGATGGCAAAATCGAGTTCCATAGTCCATAAAACGGAAGCAAAATAAGCAGGCCCTATAGTCCCAGTCAGAAAACAGAAAAACAAATTTGAATTTCAAAAATATTCCTTGAATTCGTAATTATCGGATTAATTCTGATAATCATGACCTCTTACTCATTTTCTTGTTTTCTGATAAATAGTCAAAGGTGGAAGATCAAAGATCTGACACCGATCGAATACGATGACAAGATAGGAATAAGAATAAGATTTTCGGAAATAATTCCAGATACGTATTTCAGCAACTAAGTTGCCACCCTCACTTGAAAACTGGGGGAATTAAGTATCACCAGCGATACCGGCTAATGCCCAAAACGAACACCACGCAACAAGCACTGCACAACTCTAAAGCACTACACAATGAACATCACACACTGTTTCAGTGTCATGTATGTCAGTATTTTGGTATATTTCGCGCGGGCGTTAAGTGTGTGATGTTCATTGTGCAGCGCCTTCGAGTTATACAGTGCATGTGATTTACAATTAAAATAATTCACTCTTACCGCATCGATTCTCGAGAAAATTAATGCTCTAGATGGACGTACCTTACCATCCTTGTAGGTGGATTGTTAGACGGTGAAGTATGCCGTTTAGAGTTTCATTAACCAATTTTATATAGTGATGCATATTTTGCTGGGATTCTCCACTGAGGATGACTTGGTGGTCAAATACGTACTTAGAGTTTTCCAACGAAACGATGTGGTAGGTATAAAAGCTAAATAATTTCCTATCGTCAATTTAACTGCTTTATTTCATTATTATTCATTTCCACGCGGTCTTAGGCTCAACATATTTGCGTAGCATATATCGCATCTAATGTTCGAATTTCACAAAAACTTACTTCTAAAGAAATTGAATCATTACATTGGATTGTCGCTCAATAGGAAATTATTATCGTCACAGCACGGGTACCAAAACCAAGAAGGATTAGAGCCATTCTCCAGAAATTTCACCAAGAAAATGTAACGGGAGAATGTAAAATTAGTTATTTTTTGACGACAAATAATTGCAAATTGAAGTCACCAATTTGTACAAATTCCAACTTAGGGAGCACAAACCTTATACTTTACAGATCAAATAGACGTTATATACTAATAAGTTACAAGTGGTAGAGGTAACTTCATCTCTCGGTTTAGAGTAGGCTAGCGAAACCAAAAGCGTTCAACTTATGGAATACTGGACAAAAATCGGTTAAAGGCAACTTAATTGCCGACGAACTAGCCGAGAAAGGCTATAAAAGAGACTTCCTAGGACCCTAACCTGTAGGTGGGATATCGAAGGATACTACCAGACAGCAAATCCAGCTTTGGCTAGGAAGAGAATATTCAAAGAAGTGGAAATTGACTGGGGGTCAATTCCATACCAAAATACTGTTAGGTGGGCTAGATACAAAACTCTTAGTTAATCTAATCAAAAGAAGAAGAAGACATAATAATCATTGCAACATTACTCCTTGAAAAAGCACCTATGCACCATGGAAATAGTGAGCGAACAATTCATCTTAAAGAAAAATGGGGAAAACTTTTGATACAATTTATTACCACAATATTCATCAAACAAATCGTCTAAGAACACAATTGATTCTGTAAATTCAAGGAGCCGTGACACCTGTGTATTCTATCTCAATTTTCATACTAAATCCTCTTCTAAAGCGTTATTTCTGCGCCCGCTACCTGTACGCCATACAACTAATTAATATGCTATTCTACGAAGTAATTTATTTCACCTTTACCGGAGTAAACGTTTAACCACGAGCCCTCCTCATAATTTATCGACGGTATTCTTAGATTTACAGCTGGAGCGGACAATACGCTCTGCACCTTAAACGGCACCACAATGGCTTTTTCATCAGAAGAAGGTGTATCGTTACTTAGTCATTGGAAAATAATTATCTTCGACAGCCTCCGATCTCCGACATAGGTGTGTTGCGATACGTTACCGACACGAAGCGAGCGACCGGAGGAATCGGGTCATTAGTTGCCGTTGCACAATCCGGTAAAAATACCGTGATGAAGGGCGGGTCGTTTTACACGCACTCATCCATCAGATTACCTCGCCCGCGCTCGTAATCTTTTCCTCTACCACTGCGTCTCCGTCGTACACATATACATACATACGTGTAAAATTGCGTACGTTACGTCTTACTTTCCACCACTTTTTTAACGTCACGGACATTATCTCACCTCAACTTTTAGCGCCGTTCTTTTTAAGTGCGGTAATAATTACACGCATAGGAGCGGGAAAAGAATACGCACGAAAGCGAAATACCGAAAAAGCAAGGAGAAAGACGAGGAAAGAATCGTGGGTTAACGCGTTCTACTCCTGCATGCTTTGTGTTCTCAACGGGTTATTATCGGATTTTGAAATCTGATGTTGTTGCTGTTGCGTATCTAATTGTTTGTTTTGGCATCCCACCAACTAAGTTGTTGGTGTTGTAGAAGGAAGAAGATGACGTATTTAATTGTGTATTACGAATGTAAGGTACGAGGAAGAAATAATAGTAGGTATGAAGGATTAACGTTCCCATCATTTACGTTTACAACTCGTCTAAAATTCATAAAATGTATTAGTTGAACTTGATGGCAGAGAACATCGAAAGACTTCAAGCGACAAGTTATCGGTATTTCTATAAGTCCATTACCAATTCCCATTTATTACCAATAGCAAATGTCTGTAACATTAGTCGAAAACCCTCATAATCAAATGTACAACTATCAAGTCCACTTTCATTCAATTTATTCACAATGTTAATGTAGAATAAAATTATCAAATCCAACTATACCATCGACTGGACAAAAGCAAACAACTACTTGGATCAATTTCCCGATATTCAGCCCAAAAATAATGGATCCTGTGGATCTACTTACAATATTTCGACAGTGACACTCCTTGACCATGAATACTTCAAAATCATCAGTCCATCGGTTCAAAAAATTCCAATAACAACTTCAACTCAAATTCAATTGGGAGGACAACAATCAAGTTGTTGTTCTTAACTACTGTCTTCAACAGCGTGCTTTCACTTCCATCCAGGGAACAACAACCAAGTTGTTATCCTCAACCACTGTCTTCTTCAACAGTTTGCCTTCACTTCCATCCAGGGAACAACAACCAAGTTGTTGTCCTCAAACACTGTCTTCAACCGTATGCTTTTACTCCTATCCAAAATTTTCTGCTTTAACTTGAATTCATTTCCACCTGTGATGATGTGTGCTGCCCAAACCGATATTCCACACCCGAGGTTACTTGAAACCCCACTGTGTCAAGTAACCGTCATAATTTAGATGTTAAATTAGGGACCTTACGGAGTTTAGGCGGGTTACTAACATTGCTTTTTGCTCACGCTTAACGTAAGTCTATATCGGTCATTAACACCACATTGGTTTCGCTCCCGGTTTACTATACTCTGTTTATTAAACAGATATAGGTAAGCCACTCCCCATAAATTTATACCGATGAGAGAAAGAGACAGTTTAACATGCTGCAAATCAGCAGAATAAGGATATGAAATTTTAAATTCTTCGTTATTTACTAAGTAGACGCTGCAACTGTCAAAACTTCGAAACCAAATGGCCTTTGACGTTGACCTACTCGCCGTCGCAGAAGTGTACACGTTGGTCTGATACGTGTTCTTAGACATACGACCAGTAGAAACGTTTTATTCAAATATTGCGCGCTTTTAAAGGGAGTGGCTTAACTATTCCTTTTGAATGAACACAGTATAACACCAAATTTAATTTCACTTAGCTTCGATAAAATCAAGTCAAAAGCGGTTAGTAACAGAACAGTTGTTCGATTATCCAGATTGGTTCCCATATTGAAACCAATTTGAAACTCGTCAAATCCAGCTTTAGGGAATTCAGGTCGCTTAATAATTTCGTTTATGTTTCACCTAAAGAAAAGGAGGCGTGGTTAGAGCACTTTCAACGTAAAACTCGTTTGATGATTGGATGCTTCGAACAAGCAATGAGTTTTGGGCAGGAATTGTTTTAATGGCTCCTTAAATTCTTGAGATAAAACATAATCTTGTAGCCTAGCTTTTACCATTTTGCAATCCGGGTATGGTTTCTTTCAGAAAAAGGGGTATTTTAAGAGATTTCAGTGTAAAATTGATACGTGGTTGGGTGTTGCACAGCATTCAATCACAGTTTCAGTTTTGAGTGGGCATCATTCAATTTACCACCTCCTCTTTGATTTAAAGCACAAGAACCAATATGGGGCGATGAATAGCTTTCTTTTTGCCTCAATCAAGGAAGGTATCAATCAAGTACTTCAAATGTAAGATTCGCCACGTGATTGTATATCGCAAAATATCCAACCATAGTTTTGGGATTACGCGGGAATTATTTCGTTAGCTCTTCCGATTTTTTTAGGGAAAAACATAAGTCGGTGTTGGAATAGCTTCGATTGGATTACAGTTTGCCTTGGTAAACTGGGGGTATTTCGAATAATTTCGGCGTGGAACTCGCCTGGTGATTGGATGTTCGAACAAACATTTTGGATGACACTAACTGCTTTTGAGTCGAGGTGTCCCTGTTGAGAAGTTGGACAGGCAATTTTTGTGAAATCATTGCATTTTCGGCCAATTTTAGGCATTACGCACTACATATGTGTTAAATCTTCTCAGGGAAAAATCAAAACAATTCATAGAGATATGTAACTAGTGATCCAAACGCAGTGAACTTCAAATATTTGTCATTTCGATCTTGAAACAGAAGCTGTGTAATTCCAAACTTTTCCAATCCGGCTAACAAGCGTGGGAGATGTTTAATACACACCCACTACAAAAGGGGGAAAAGTCTTTATATTCAGGATGAATAGAGCTGATGATGATGTATAGGTGTAAAAACCCGAATCTTTCAAAATGTCAAATTCCGAAACCGGAACTAAGATCTCTTGCTTTAGGACAAAATAATTCTTTTTCAAAATCTTCAAATTCAGGGAAAACAATTGTCGAATCTACACTGCGATAATTTTCGCACAGGGCAATTTAGGAAAAGGGCTTCTTTTCTAGAATTTTCTTCGTTTAAAAGCTGTGACAACGCAGAAGTGGTGCCCAAAATTCGAGTTTATATCCTTCGTTTAAAACCACTATTATCGTTCTCGAAATTATAGAATTCATTTCGAAAATGAAGCTTGGTAACGGTAAGATTCCTTAAAAACTTCAAACCTTAGATTTCTTTTTCCCTAGCTTCCTTGACTGTCGGGATATTGAGGTCTTCGTATATCCTATCATATCACGGAACATCTACGATGGATATTAGAATTATACACTCCAAGATTGCGATATTGGATTTGCGGTTACAACCACACAGTTCGCTAAAATCGAATAGAAATTTGGTGCTTCTATTGGCATTTTTAATATCGAATAAACGAAGAATTCGGATAGGCGTTTATATATTCATCCGGATACATGGCAAATGCATAAATTTTAAAAATCTATCGTTACCAGCAAAATGCAATACGATACGAATCAAAATCGACTGATACCACCCCAGTTATTTAATTTACGATTTTGTTTGCGTACGTGGGCACGTTTCAGAATCAAACGCAAATTTACAAAAACAGACTAAAAAAAAAAGATCGGCCGAAGCACGAGCGGCTCGTCGATAAATTTATTGCGACTGCTGTGTACAAAATTTACATTTTTTAATATGCATACATATCATTTGCAAACTGCAAAATTCCTATAAATCAATGATATTTTAATATACACAGGTGGGGTATAGTGGTACGTCACTAGATTTATGCCTCGTCCGCATTTTTTTATTTAAAATATATCTATCTGTCCGATTCATACGCTGAATATTTTTCACAAAATTAAATTCAGCGCATTTCTTTCGCGCGCAACGATATAAATGCGCATAAAGATGAAATATTCACTATTTTAAAATTGAAATTGTACTGGAAACGGGGAAATTCTGATACGCGAGCATCGAGGATTGCGGAGCTCGTAATATGGCGTATATTTGTGATGAATGAATGATATATGTTTGAACCAAATCGTTTCGAATAAGTGGAATAATTTCGGAGAATACATGCAAAAATAGTGGATGTTGACATCGTTGTAATCAAAGTAGTTAGTTTAGGAGGGAAAAGCCGAAAAGACAGCACTCACGCTCTTAGGAGCTGTTCGAGTTGACGGATCAGATCTAGAACCGTACCTTCCTTGGGGAGATATGGATCCATCCTGGTCAAATCAATCTTACATCCGTACATTTCAGATATCGGTTCCCTAAGTATAGAAGTCTGCTGTTAACTAGAGCGTCGCAGAAGTATAGTTTGTGCTCAGTAGTTTCGTCTACTTTGCAAAAGAATTTCCACTCAGGATCATAGCTGGATCTGAACATCAGGTAAGTACACCGGTTATGGTCTTTAGTTGACTTCTATTTAGGTTAAGAATGTAGATAATCTGATTGCAATTCAAAAACTTCCATGAAAATGCTGGATTGTACCAGCCTTACCGTGTAAACCGGAATTAGTCCTCCGTACCCGTGCCTTTACGGTAAATATGGTAATTCTGAGAGCAGCTTCAGGTCTAATGCTACTGCCCTCTCGCACCAACTCATCTGCAACCAACTCGGTACCCTCGTCTTTGCAGTAGATTGTACCAATTCTGAGAACAGATTAAGATCCTCTGGAACAATGCAACTGCCCTTCCAAGTCATCTCATATGCCTTTTTGTTGCCTTCAATGTCTTCTTTATGTTAATACCCAAATCAAATAAACCACACTCACAAAGCTTTTCTAAGATCAAGTGTTAGTTCTGGGTCTAGCATAGCTGATTCCGGAATCATAACTTATGCCTTAAATTAAAACTGAAGAAAGTTCAAACAACGTAAAATTAAATTATGAATGAAATGACTTTCCTACAATACGAAAGCCGAAATTAATTTTTAAGTTTCGGAAGATATTGTTTATTTGCATGATATTGTTGTTTATAGTTTAGAAGTAGAAATATAAGCTAATACTTCGGCATATTTTTAGTAAGGTCAAACAACAATACGAACCAGTTCATTAACTTCGATAAATTTGTGGTGAATGTTTAAACAGAGAAATGTAAACAGTAGTAAAACGCGATGAATATGTACAGCAAGGTCAAGTGTATTTAAATTTTTCTATGAAGTTTGTTTAGTAATTTTTTCCCAGCAACTACGTTCATTTGTAAATACTTTTGTTATTTAGTTGTAGGTAGAAAACGACATCAATGTTAAGAATAAAAATTTGTAAACCATATAATGAACCTACTTACAAGGGAACACCGGCAACGCGAAAATTCTGATTTCCATGAAATTGTACAGGCTGAAAGAGTATCACCTTGCTATAAGAACAACGCATTTCTTTAGCGGCCAAATCGCCCCATTTCGAAGTACCCCTCCAAAAATTTGTATGATTGTTTAATTTAAATATCTCGGAAACTAACACAGAAATCTTTCTTTTAGAATACAATTTGAAGCATATTACATAGTCTCAAGGATTACAATTATTTTCGGACAAATGGAATATATCTCCCCTTCTTTCCGAAAATAATTTGCGCCATCCTTGAGACTGTGTAATATACTTCAAAGTATATTCAAAAAAGACATCTGTGATAGTTTCCGAGATATTTACAAAAATTCAAAAATCGTGCAAATTTTTGTAGGGGGCTGTACCCCGCAATTGGGGGATTCGGCCGCTACAAACAATTGCGTTGTTCTTATAGCAAAGTACTCTTCCAGTATGTATAGTTTCATCGAAATCAGAATTTTCGTGTTGTCGGTGGTCCCTTGTTAGTAGTTTCGAAGCTATACGAAACGTAATTGTGCACGAACTCTCTAAATCAATTTCAAAATCGTTGACCCTTCAACAACTATAACCATCTAATGGATTTCGATTTATACATATTTAACAATGCGTATGTGCCTGTTTTCTCGCTTATTTTCAGCTTACATTGTTCCTAAACTTGGAGACATAATACAACCAAAACCTCGGAACTGTCACCCCGTCGTAGTTTCCTTTCAATTGGAAAGGTTCGACAGCGAGACCTAGATACCACCCCCAGTTGTATTACCATAATTGTAAATTTTTCTATCGTCCACTTTCTGATTGGCTATAGTCGCTATTTGTAGTTGCGGTAAAATGTTTTCAATTAGGAAAGAGAGTAGAAATTTTATAGTTTCATAGAAAGCAGAGCTTTTATAGTTTCATACACGAGATGTTTACTATAGCTTCAGGTATGAAAGAATCCCTCGACATTTTGTTCATATTCAAAATTCCAATTCGGTGATTTAACTTTTACATTCGCTATTCAACTTCATTCTTGTCTCGTTCAGTCGACCCATTTCAATTAGGCGTACGTTTACTGTTTAGACAAAGAAATGTGAACGATAGTAGCAGTAGGACAATCTGTAAGGTCAAGTGTATATTTACTTAGGACGTGTATTGTTTATATGATACGGCGTGTGGAATATCGGGTGTGTATTAACAAATCTGGATGAGGATAAATTAGTCAGAACTGCGGTACTGAAACAAATCTCTCCTTTTGTCCATTTTTTTCCTTTTGCACTCAGTGACTTGCGTTTACCTCGTATATAATCTTGTAAATCAATTTAACGCATTAGTTATGATAAACATTGTATATCTCTATGTTAACCAGAATAGTTATAATTGAGGTTTTCTTAGACAAAAGCTATGATAGCAGCTATCCGAACTTGTTAAAATCATCCATAGGCAAGAAGTTACCCGAGGAATTACTTTGGGCCCTCGTCCTGGAAGGAAGATCACGGTACTTTTAGAAAACAATAGAAAGCCAAGCCAATAGAAAGCATTTCTATTTATCCCGAAAAATATATAAAACTACAGGCTTTGTAACTCCTCCTTAATCGAAGCAATCGTCTTTATTATTGAAGGTAAGACTCACTAAGTTACATTTTAATCCCCAAATAAATTACTAGCACGTAAATACTCGTGAAAAAAATGCTAACAAGTATTTACGTGCTAATAATTTATTTTTGATTAAAATGTAAGTCAGTGAGTTTCGCCTTCAAACCGACGATAAGCATACTTAATATTCATTTAAAATTCCCGCCAATAATTTTAAATTTCGCGGGTAGTTGATATCTAGTGCCCTCTTTTAAAGGTCGGCTTCTCGTTGTGTGAATTAGATATACATCTATCTATCCCATCGGATTACTTTTTAGCTTTGAATCAGTAATCTATGAACGAGCCCAGCTTCTGCTAGCCCACCTGCTTCATTCATTTGGGCAAATACAAGCATACTCAATGATGTTCCCCCAAGAGAGTGTTCACTGCATATGTGAATATCTCCTTGGTAACTTGAAGTCCATAATTGCTCTTTCTCTCTCCCAACTTTACGAAGTTAAGATAACAATCGGAGAACGTAATCCAATTTACATTAAGATATTTATCGCCGCATACAGATTAATTGGATTAGGAATGGGTACGCGGAGAGATTTCACAAGTCTTATTTATCACTTTATTATGATATTAAGTTCCGCGTACGTTTGAATTATGTACCGTTTAAGAACGAACTAAGAGATATGTATGCATGTGGACAGGTATATCGCGCGCGCACATTCGCCGTAACGAAACGAAACGCCCAAGGCGCGCCGTCGCCGTAAACTCGCCGTATTTCGTAATTTTCATCAGTTTCCAATCAACTTTAAATTAATAATTGAAATTTATCCGCCGTTTGACCGACCGTTATCGCTTCGCGATGCGGTCGTAATAAATTCGCCTCGCGACCGACGGACGACGAATGTGTTCTCACTAACACACATGTCTACCAGTTTTCTCGGGCGAACGTTGCACAAACCTCAAACGTTCGGTCCCGTATGAATATTAACGAGCTAAACGCCGTATACCGTTATTCGAATCTCGCCGAAGATTGCGAAGAGTTCAGGAGCACCGGTAACCGAGACTCGAAACGTAGATCGGAGTCGATACGCTAACGATTATTGGGTACTACATATGCATGGAGGTTTGGTAGATATCGTACGAATACGGTTGTAACTAACGTTAGAGGTATTACGTCGAAATAACGGTCGGCGTTCGAAATGTAAACGGTTCGTTTTCGTCCAGAGTAAAAAAGCGAAAGTGATGTCAAGCAATCATTGCTGTTTCTACGACTCGACATTATGTGTTTGTAGTTGTGAGATTCTCGGAAAAATATGAGAGGTACAATGGAAATCCCAATTGCTCCAGCCAAACAAATTTTATTGTTATCATTTTGTGAATGAGTACATGTTTAGATACAGATAACAGACGGTAATCAAAGCCCGCAGGATGCTGTGGGCGGGTCATTTAATGAGAATGCAAGACGACAGAACAGTGAAATATATAGGATGGAAAAACCCAGAAGCATAGAAATGGAGGAACAACTCGAGAAGAAAATGGAGAGAAACAGTAAGTGAAGACCTAACAGAAATGGGGGTCTTGAACTGGAGGGAAACCGCGAAGGATAGAAAAGAGTGAAAATCACTAACGAAGCAATGGACCTGAAAGGCTTGTAAACGCTTTTATCTATTTATCTATCTATCAGACAGGTAACAATTTTTTCCTATTGAACAGCCTACTAAACAAGCTTTCTATTGTATGGAAATTTGTAGCCGACAGTTCATCTTTGATTGCGCTCACATGACTTGGACACACGTTCTGGAGCAAAATCCAAGATCACCAATTTGCCAAAACTAAGTTGTTACCCTTCATTCTGATTTATTAATTGATCAAATACAGGAAATTAGGGTAACTATAGCGAGATCCGAAATCCTTGGCCAGCGCTTCGACGAACTCCGAAGTGAAGATCAGCGATAACAACCGCTGCGTCCAGGAATACACCAGAAGCACCCTCAAGAACACTAAAATTTCTAGGCACATGCCCAGATAACTAGACCTCACCACAGACTCTAAATTGATTAACTTATAAACCAACAACTCGCAAGGACTGCAACCAAAACCTCCACTGATTGGTGAAGTTATTGTACCAACTTTCAGAATATCTAGACATTATCCTGGATCAACGGCTTAAGCGAAGTTCACGGTATTGAGATGTTCACGTTCCACTCATAGAGAGCTCGTGACTGAGATCAAAATCTACTATAAATTGAATTCGTGCTAGAGACACACATTCGTCATGGGTAGAGTGTGTTAAAAAGTGGATGACGTTTTAACATTAAGTCACTCCTCCGAATTTTATTATTCTATGATAACTAATCAATGGCAACTCATTGAATAAAATTCGGGGGAGTGACAGTATCTGTCCGATTTATACTACTTAATGATAACACGTCATCCACCTTTTTAACAAACTCTAGTCATGGCATGAATATTTACATTTGAATTCACTGTTCAAATTTTGAAGGCTCTGTGAATGAAGCGCGTGTGTCTCTCGACCTTAACTCCCATACCAGCGTATCTTAAGCCTTAAAGATGAACGCGATAGCTGCTCCTGGGGCTGGTTCGTAAGCAATGCAGGCTCAATCAAACGGTCATTACCTTCTACGAAATTTTGGAACCATCTTAAATGAATCTTCTAACAGTATGACCTTATTGCCTTATTTTTGCATAATTTCTTTGCGGTATGTTGAGAAGAAATCGATTCATATACCTAGTAAATTTCTCTTCAACGGCACTTGACGAGCAAAAGGAGTACAAAATAGAGAAGAAAAGTTCAGAAATTGCTTCGCCGTCATTTTTGGACATAATACGCCCGGTTAACTGTTTAAGTATGAAACTGAACTTGAATTGGAGTCAAGCCAGAAAAGAGAATCTGTTGTGTGTTCTTCGAATTTTTACTTTTGCGAACTTTCATTTTCCTAGGCCTGCACTGTGGCCCATTATTTTTCCGTAACCCTCAAATCTACGAAAACCTGGAAAGTCTCATCCCTCCAATGTTATGCGCAGAACTTGCTGGATCCATATTCGCGAGGGTGGAAGCGTAGGAGAACTTCGGGGTAGGATATCTTATGCGATTCAACGCAAACTAACCTTCGCCTATGAACATCGTTAGATAGGTGCTTCAACTGTAGCCGCCGCTCTGGCGTGAAGAGACCTTTCTGTTGAAGAAAACCAACTACTTTGAGGATTTAGAAGACGTAGAGTAGAAGAATGATTGACACATCAGCCGCAAACGAGAAAATATATAAAGTCAGTTTCAACCCTTGTCCAGACAGATCACGGAACTTTTACATAAGGACAGAAACCAAAATCTGCATTTCTGTTATCGCCTAGCTATCTACAAAACTAAAGGTTTTACAAGTCCTCGGTCAACCAACGAATGCCTTTTAGATTTCACGTTTCACAACGCCAATTTCAAATAATGGCTTTAGACTTTCAGCTAGTGGACAAGTGTCACCAGCTACGATGCAAAACGAAGAGTTAGGCAAAACGAGCAACATATCGATTTAAAGATACGAAAAACAGTGAAATGTCACCCCAAACGTACGACGGATAACCTGATTTAGAGAATTTTCTACATAAATTGCGCCTGACTACGTGGTGGAGATCACCTCCTCTTATTTCCTCATGAGTTAATCTCATACTTAATATAGCTTCTGCTCTGATAACTATATTTTCCTCTTTTACTACAACGGAAAGCTTATTACGGAAAAACGAGCACGAAGAAGTTGGAGGCAATGAAATAGGCTATACCATAGTTGAAGAGGGCTCAGTGTCTCCAGTTTTCAGAACTAAATCATTCAAGAATATTTTCAGAAACCAAATATGTACTATTGTGGCAACAAAAATTCGGACGAGTCTTACAGGCTATTTTGACTGTTTTTTAACAGTACAAACCAATCGTTTGTCATGTTCATGTCAATTTTGATGTATCCATTTCTTTTTAATCTCGCAAATAGTGACTTTGGAGGTTCCAAATCTTTCCCACTGTAGAAACGCCCCCATTTTAAGGTAGCCAAAAAGGTATATTAGCTTGTCGTCCAAAAGTAGTAGAAATGTCCTCAAGTTGTCAAAAGAAGAATGAAACCTGATTGTTGTCCTTGCCATCGGAAACTGGTTCCTAAGACCGCAGGAAACCTGTGGACTATATTCTATTCGATTGTTTTTGAAATCATTTGAATCAAAACTTGAAAGTAATGCGATTCAAGGAATCATGTTCACCATCAATTACTAAATAGAAGAGTTAAGGAAATTTTCGTCGAAAATTGCAAAGAAGGTTAACTGCAAGTGTTGTCTATTGCCATATAATCTTTGGAAAATGATGAAGAAAATTGCAAGTTTATAAATATCGTTAAAAATTGCAAATTATGCAGTTTGTAAGTCAATAAGAACATTCTGATTTAGCTTATATGATAGAGATCTACCACTAATAGGTCAATAAAACAAGGCTGGTTTGAGCGATAGTTATATTTTCAGAACGTTTACAAACGTTTTCGGAACACCTTCGTCAGTGAAAATATAACTAGATAAATATATAAACAAACTTTTGTTTTTTATTTGGGACTATCAACAAAATAACTAGTGACTAGGATTTCTTGATATAGAGGATGTATAACCAACTTTTATATATATAGGTGTATAAATTATAAAAACTAAATTAATGTGTAAACATACATGCAAATTAAGTAAAACCTTATATCAAAAAATCTTTGTCGAAACCTTAACAATTCTGTTCAAGGACTAGGAAAACCAAATTCAAAAACCTAGCCAAAGGTTTCCTTCTTAAGAAATGCAAATGTCATTTTAACAAATTGCTATATACTAAATCCAAAATAATTAAACAAAATCAGAGTAATGTAGTTTATAAAATAAACTGTAAAGACTGTGATGGTTGTTACATCGGTCAGACGAAACAATATTTAAAGAAAAGGTTGTATAGCCATAAGTATTCTTTAAATAATGATTTTGGTGCAATGACCGCTGTAACAAAACATTACAAAGATTTTGGGCATTACTTTGATTTTGAAAACACAATTATATTAAAAACAGAGAATAATTATAAAAAAGACTAATATATGAAATGATAAATATACAGAAAGACACTAAAACTATTAATTTCAGGACCGATATTCAAAATTTAAGTAATGTATATAGCAATTTGTTAAAATGACATTTGCATTTCTTAAGAAGGAAACCTTTGGCTAGGTTTTTGAATTTGGTTTTCCCTAGTCCTTGAACAGAATTGTTAAGGTTTCGACAAAGATTTTTTGATATAAGGTTTTACTTAATTTGCATGTATGTTTACACATTAATTTAGTTTTTATAATTTATATATATATAAAAGTTGGTTATACATCCTCTATATCAAGAAATCCTAGTCACTAGTTATTTTGTTGATAGTCCCAAATGAAAAACAAAAGTTTGTTTATATATTTATCTAGTTATATTTTCACTGACGAAGGTGTTCCGAAAACGTTTGTAAACGTTCTGAAAATATAACTATCGCTCAAACCAGCCTTGTTTTATTGACCTATTAGTGGTAGATCTCTATCATATAAGATAAGTATAAAAGGTCACGAAATATATATATATATATACATTTAATTCTGATTTAGGAGTAAAATACTTCGAAACAACCATAAGTGGCAGTGACGATCTTTTGGACTACTTAATTTCGTATGGGTTACATATAAATTCGTAATGAAACCATTTTCTCTTGTGCAATATGTTACGAATAAATTAATATTTGATGAGGTTACATTTAGAACAACTTCTTAATTTTGCGCCACTGACAAATCAGTAACAAAACGATTTTCCCTCAACAGAAACCCAACGGTTTTTTCATCATTATCCAAATATGTGCATCGCGTTCACATAAACCGATATATATGGAGAGAACATAAACGGCCAAAACGTATGCACGATACATAGCATAACAGAATTCCAGGTAAATACCAAAGTTATTCCAGCATCCGGATGTTCACAATGTTGTAAATTATTGCCTAAACTCCTGACCGGCTATGCCGGCGTTCGGGAGACCGTCAGAGACGAAAGGGGGAAGGATTTCAATGCGGCCAACGAGCGCTCCCGAACTACATACAACGGCGGCGGCGGCAGCGGCAGCGGTGGCGGCTGCAGCACCAACAACAAACAACAACGGCCGCCCCGAAAACCGGGACCGGGAACGTAGCGATTCCACTTTTCGGTCGGGATTTCGCGAAATTAACATGTACGCATTCCATTCAGTTTTCAGGGCGAAATGATGGAAATATTAACTGTTAGCTTAACTATAGATGAACAAGAGAACGGCGAAGAATTTACGTACGCTAGATATAGAGTTGTGTTGATGCACAAAGGCTGGTTTATTACATATTAAAAAAAATGTAAATTTCGTTAAAAATGTTATTGGGTACGTCGGAAACACACAGTCTACTAGTTTTTCGTATTCTCGATAAATTCAGCTTATCCTTCGTATTTACAGATGAAAGTAAATTCACCATTTTACTTCAGATCGGAGGGGGAAGAACTGGTGAAAGCCTTTGATACTCAAAATACTGTCTAATGTTAAACATGGAGGACAAGCCGTTTTGGCTTGAGGATCCATGTCAGCGACTGGAGTGGGGAGTTTGGTGTTTATTGAAGGTATTATGGATAAGAAATCATATTTAAATATATTAAAGGGTCATTTAAAAACTGATTTTTGAAGAACTGCAATTAGAAAAACGATGGATATTCTAACAAGATCAAGATTCTAAGCATACGGCATTCATCGTGCGTGAATGGCTATTGTATAATGTGCCCCAGCAGCTTCATTCTCTGTCCCAGCCGCCAGATTTGAGTCACATCGACCACGTATGGGATTATCTAAACAGAAAATTACAAAATCGTGCTGTAACAAGTCGAGAATCCTTAAAGGGTAACTCCACTGTAACAGCCTGGAAAAAGGCGCTTCTTTGACAATTTATTTTGCATGGAAGAAAGGACAATATATTTGTCAGACCATCATTAAAATTGCACACAGCAATATCAGTCGCTATATTTAAAACTGTTTTATATAATAATTTAATTTAGAATTAATGGATTTTGTTGAACAAGGAGACTTTACATTACGAAGAAGAAGCATTAATTATATCTAATTGCTTCTTGGAAGTGAAAACGTAATTAAAAGTAGAGGTAAGCTTCTCGTCGCATTTAACTACTTAAGCTAGTTAGTCAAACTGAACACTAATGTCACAATAACGTTTTCGAAACCTCATTACCTCATTCCGAAGCACTTAAACATTCATATGATTCAACTATATAAAATATAAAGTATTGAACAGCTAATAATGTAAATCCTAAGAAAATGCAATTAAATATGTATGTATACCTATATATATACATATATAGACCAATGAGTCTGAGAATTAGAAAGTCATTAATAAACACTTTCTAACGACCTCTGTTAGTGTATTAGAGGAGTTACAAATCAGAAAGAAAGACATTCCTAACTGGTATCTATTTGGCGCAGGTAGTCGTTTCGAGATATCCGACGCGCTTCGGGAAGAGCACGAAATTTCAAGGGAAAAACTTTCTTCCGGGAAATGAACTTTTTGCCCCATATTCTAGAAGGTTCAAAGCATCTATTTAAGCAAATGAAAGAGGGAGATCAAATTCCAGTGAACTTTATGATGAGTTAGTATCTTCCATGCCACGAAGGTTAACTGCTGCCCTAGAAGCTAAAGGGGGCCCTACAAAATATTAATTTTTGTTTGGTTCATGTTATTTAAATGATTCTATTAGTGTACGTTGAGTTTTGTGAGATTTTATTATTACGGTTTCCCGTTTCAATTAAATTGAGTGAACTATATTGTGAAATAAGATTTATTTTTGGTAGAATTCTTACGTACCGACAGTAATATTTGCCGTGTTTACCCGAAAATAAGACCGGGTCTTATATTTATTATGAAATATGAAGTCATTTAAATATCAGTCAATCAACATTTATAATATGTTACCGAAGGTATGGAGGGATATGAACAATTTCAGATTTCAATTCACTGTTAAGAACGTTTTAATGGATAATCCGGTTTATGACATCCAGGACCTTGCTGAAATGCTTGGATCTGTGTAATGTGGCTTTTTATAATGATCGTTTTATTGATTTTGTAAGCGATGATAGTGTTTATGTATTTGTCTATTGTTGTTATATACACATATATGTTTAGGTATAGCACCATTATATTCAAAATTTGAGATGTGCACACGCATAAAATAAATCCATCTATCTATTATTTATAAAGTATCATACAAAAGAATACCAACAATTAACAAAAATATTGAGTCGAAAAATATAGTTATGTCGTCTTCTTCTGGAATATCGTCATGAATTTCCAGCCCCAGAATTTCAGTCTGAATTTGTTGCGTCCTCATTTTCTCTAAGATCCTAACCTCTCATGTTGAGCAATGGCGCTATCCTCAAATGAGCTCCTCTTCTCCAGATAGCCGTCTGGTAGGGCATTGGCAATACAGCTGTCCGTTCCTTTATTCCATGCATTCTTCACCCAAGTAACGACTTCTTGTACCTTAGCCTTCACAAAGTTTCCGGGTTGATTTCTTTCCATTCTTTGCTCAATGTGGTCATTGATTTCCGAACGCAAATGATCCTTAAACGACTTATTTATTGCAATATCGAGCATTTGGAGCTCTACAGTCATTCCTGCGGGAATCAATGTTTCTTTCTGCAAGGAAGTTCTTCATGGTCTTAGCGCGGTGAATGTTAGCAGAATCCCACATTAGCACACCTCTTTTGCCACAGCGCAAAACGAGTGGTAGAAATGCATCGATCCACTTTCTTATTGCTGCTTGTGTTGACCAAGCTTTTCAAGAACATAAATATCTGAAACACGTTCGATGTCATCTTTCTTGCCCTTAGAGATGATTAGAGAAGGGACTTTCTTTCCATCGATGCGTGCACTTTCGTAACCAGTTGAGGGAATATAGATCGCAGAAATACTCTTGTGCTCAATGGTAGTTTGAGACGCTTGCCCCATATACACCGCAGTTTCATCCGTAGCTATCATGTTCGCGAGTAGGTACAGTGAAAAGTCAATGCCATCACCAAAACTCTTGAAAGCGAGTGCACTTTTAATCATGTCTCTATCTTCCAATTTGAACAGTGATGTCGATATTCTTAGCGACAGTTCATGTCGCTGAAGGAAGCTATCCACCCAGTGTTGTGATGCTTTGAATACGTCTGGCGGTATGTCAAGGTGTGGTCCCATTGCAAAAGCAAATGCTTGAATATTAGTCCTACAACCAAACAGTTTGCTTTTCTGTCAGCAAGCGATTCAAATACGATGTCTTCCAATTCAGACAATAATGGTCGTCGACTTGATCCACACTTACGCTTCTTGGCATATCCCTTGTCGACCTGTTGACGTAGGATATACATAGTATTCGGATCGCCACTTTCGGACCATTCCTAGATCTAATTTATTTTCCTTGCAGAAAACTGTAAGATTTTTATCTCCGGAATTTTCTACAATTGCTTTTTGTATTCGATGGAATAACTCTTTCTTTTTGCACTCATTTTATTTATTTAACTAATGATTTAAACTGTTTTTTATAACTGAGTTTTGGAACTTGTAAATACAAATTAAATTTAAAAAAAAGCAATAAACAACTAAATGTTCCTTGCTAATACGGAGTCTAAATGTGAACTAACTGAAATTGTACATTATAAGCCTATGGTACACTCAATGTGTACATCACGATTTTATGGGTAGGATTTATTTTAAAAATACTTTGAGAAAATAAGCTAGGGCCTATTTTTTTGATTGGGTCTTATTTTCGGGGAAACACGACTTGCAAAGACCGCATTTTCGATAGGTATACGGTGACTTTCGCGAGTGACTGTGGCTAGAGAGAGGAACATTTAAATAAAAACGAGGGTTCTCTAGGTCGTTCAGAGTTAATAGGTTTATCTCAGAGTAGAGAAATAGTCGTTCGCCTATTGCCCGAGCTTTCAGCAAGACAAAGTAGAGACGTTAAAGTCATCATCAATCATTAATTCCATTCTGACTTTAATTTCATACATATGTATGTTTAATTAACATAATATCAAACATACACCGTTCATTATGATTTAGATTTTTTCTGATTATTACGCTTAATTACCCACCGACCGACATCCACACGATAGCCGACGTTGTACTCTGTATAGAGAGTCCGGGTTCGGAGACGACGTGCCCGGCGCCATTTCTCGAATAAATTACGCGATATTAATCAACGAGAGCACATTCGCAACGGCGGCGACGACGACTAAAAGCGACGTTCGTGCTACCGAAATTCGATCGATGGTAACGTAAGCGGAGACCGTCAACGGAAACATCGTCCGACGTCCAAATGTATCGTGTTGTAAATCAAATTTCTCCGTGTCACTGGACTAATGCCGGCCAATTTGTCATATTGAAGCTGGCTCATTTTATCGTCGACAGTTTATTAGACGCGTGGCGATCGCTGCGGAACGGGATAGAAGAGAGGATCGAGAATTGTATATTTATCGGACGACAGATGGGATATATCGTGTGCCGTTTCGTATTGTGGAATTTTTCCGCGAAAATAGGAAGTGTAATTGTGAATTGCGAGAAGGAAGCGAATAGTTTTGGAGAAAACAAAATTGGGGTGTTCGGGAGACCGAACAATTAAAAAGGCTGTCAGACGACGAATGGACTTTCGCAAAGAGTTTTTTACGTCTCGGACTAGTAAGTTGAGAATAGATCAGAATGGAGTTAAAAATAAAATGCTGGGCTTGATGTTTTTCCTCAATTAAAACTGAAAAATCCTTCGAGACGTCTGAAAACCGAGATCAAATCGAATTTTATCCTTGCTTTTCAATTAAGCTCCATAAATAATAAATGGATTTCATCTCGATGCACACAATACGTACGATACGTATAAGAACTTCCTAGTTTGCGATTTGGATTTTTTTTTTTTGTGAATTTTGATTAAATCGGATAAAAAGTAGCTTAGATTAATCTTCACGGTGATTTTTTATTGCAGATAAAAGTCTCAGATATAACTTCTATTCGGATACGATATTTGGGACATTAAACTCCTTACTGGACGCAGGGACTCCCCCAAATTTGGATGTCCACACTTTCAATACCCGGGGAAAACATAAATTAATAAATCCTAGAATAAGGATTAATAAAACTGAAATTGTTAGCGTACGTGTATATAATTCTTTGTCGCGGGAAGTTACTGAACTGCCGGCTGGTCGTTTCAAGGCGAGGGATATGTGCCTATACAATATAGACAGCTTTTTTCCCGAGTCGGGCAGTGCAGCTCGTCCTGTCACACCCACCAAAAACAGTTTATTTATATGTTTTATGTAACATTTTGGTGTTAACCAAATTTCTATTTTGTATTTTTGTATGTACGCTGACAAAACCATAAACTGTGAAGTTAATCATAAACTTCATCCGCCTGTTCTCTTAGAGAGAGCTTTGATATGCGTGCCTTGTGTTCTTTTCTTCTTTTTCTGGGCGTTGGATAAGACAAAATGCCGGATAAGCGAAGGTCGGTTAAACTAAACTCTATTCCAGGTATATTCCTCTACTAAAAACAAAGTTGACAATTTCCCGACCAGTTTAAAAAATTCGTATACTACAAGTTCCTCTAAAAAAACGAATTTTATAGGATTTCGTTTTCCACAAGAAACGGATTTTACAGTCCGCAAATCATTACGTTTCCTTGCCTCTCGTGTGAGAGATTTTGTGTTCTCATTCATACACTGAAGCATCGTCCATCTTGAAGTGTGATAACTACACCCCGTAAAGTCTAAAATAGTTGATCTCCACCAATTACGTCAGCAATATACGTTAGAAGTACTCTGAGCAAACAGCGGTAACAGCGTACAATTACGAAATAAGTTACGATAGCATCGCCGACTCAACACTCTAGTCAGTACGATGTATGCGAGTAGTTCTGTATATATGTAGGCTTATTTCGTAATTACCGTTGTTTGCCCAGACTAATTACAAACATCGACGAATCGTACAAACGCGCCTGAATAACAAACCCCTCCCCGTGTAGGTTTGAAGACACACCGTTCATTAGTGGTAGGGATGGTATCCTCATCACTAGATCCCGGAATGTTTAAAGGAGGTTGCCCCTACCAATTACGTCAGCGATGTACGTTACAAGATTTCGACGAATCGCACTGACGCACCTAAATACTAATTCCTCCGAATATAAGGTTGGAGGCGCACCATTAATTAGTATAAGAGATGGTTTTCTCATCACTAAACCCCGGAATGTTTAGGAAGATTGTCCTCCACCAACTATGTCAGCAATGTTCGCTCCAAGATTACGACGAATCGCACTAACGCACCTGAATATCAATCCATTCCTGTGCAGGTGCAAGTTTGTTTAAGGGGGTTGACCCAACCAATTACGTCAGCGACGTACGTTGCAAGAGTTCGACGAATCACACTAACGCAGCAGAATACCAATCCCACCCGTATAGGTTTGGAAGCGCACAATTCATTAGTGAAAGAGATGGTTTTCTCATTTCTAGACCCCGGAAAGTTTAAGGAGGTTACCTCCACCAATTACATCAGCAGTATAGGTTTGAGAGCGCATCGTTCATTAGTGGTAGAGATGGTTTTCTTATCAATCCCCTTATACTTTCCGGAATTTAGTCATCATGAAAGACAAACTTAAGTCGATATTATATTATGACTACACTCCCACTCAACAAACAACAACAAAAATCTGGAAGCGACGTTTTAGTACAGGATCATTTTGAACGACTGAATCCAAATCTAAGCATAACGCAAAAGCTATATCTAAAGATTCCATTTCAAAGTGATTAATCGATGTAGCCAGATAAAATGACATCATCCGTTAATAATATATTTCTCACGCCCAATGATTGAAACAAAAAAAAATCGAATTAAATCAGTAATTAACTAAGTCTGATTTAAATATCCCGAAATTACTTGGCCAAGTTTCATAATTAACGTCTAAATATTTATGGGAATGACCGTATAAACAAATGTAGAGTAACTTAATTACATCACCAACTTAAATGGAAACCAGAAACTTTTAATTACATTTCGATGTGCGATTGGAGAAAATAATTTTGCGTAAAGTACCTATCCGTCGATTAAATTTAATCAGTTCCACAGACCGAGGATAAACAAACATCGAGAATATTGCCTCCTACGTAATTTATCTGTCATTAAACCAGCGTTATAGTGACATAACGAGATCAACAAAGTTAAAAATAATAATAACGCGGCTAACAGCGAAATCTCCGAAGCATGTGGGAAAAGCAGACGAACGAACTTACATGCAATATGTACATACGTACGTTCCGATCGGTTCGCACCACAAAGGCGGCCCCCAAAAGTCGATTGACCCATTTTTATTTACGTACGCAAGTCTACATCTGGTAACCCACATTTTTACTTACGCAGGTCTGAAGAACGAACCAATTCGTAAATGAGGGTAATCCCCTTTAAATCGCCGGACTATTCCGGACGCGAAAATAGCCGCAATAATGGCACTTATTTTGCCCAAAAATCGTTCGAGAAAAGGACGCGAAAGAATAATTTAAACGTTCGACGACATCCGCCTCGGTTTCGCGATGAAAATCGGAAATTCGCCTCGCAGATATAGCTTTCGCCTATCCGACGAGCAACAAGTAGCCAATTTCCACCGGAAGCGGCGTTCGAGTGGAGGAGAGATTGGTAACGTTCCCTCCGGGACGATATTAAAACAAGGGAGAAGCAAACAACTGCCGAGCGCTCGCTAACTCTTTTGTTTACGTACGTTTCGTCCTTCTCGCGCCAACGTGCGGAGGGAACGCCGCGGCGGCGTTCGGATACATTGGAGACGCGTCGTTCCTCTAATAAATGTCCGATAAGATTCACGCGCCCGGATCTAAATATATAAAAAAAAGAAGGAGGAGGAGAGGGATAGATAGGACAGCTCCTCGCGCGCTCGTAGTGGTTTTATTACGCTCGTCGAGTGGATGGAAGGATGAAAGGAGATAAGGAGAGAAGGCGAAATGGGGAAAAGTGGCTCCACACTCTTAAAGTGTTTGGGTTTTCGAAAATTAGACCTTTATCGAGATTTATCGCTAGAATTCGTGGCGATGCATTTCGGAAATTTTTGTCTCGAAGTTGACGTATTTATTTGGAAAAGTTACGAATTTATAATGAAAGTTTATAATCTGAAAGACGAAAACAAGACGAAATGATAAATTCGTTCAGCATACCATATCGCATTACCGCGAAGTTGTTCGATGTTACAAAAGGACCCCAAGAATATTTGAAAATCAAAGATTGGCTGCACCTAGAATATATTCCCTAATTAAGACTAACATTTACCTAACATAAGTTGGACTGAAAAAGGTACAACTTCATATCATAAAACTGAACGAAAAAGGTGATAATTTGTTGTGGACAGATAAAACAAGATTAAAACCACATGTTCTGAAAATATCAGCAAAAATTAGCTGAAAAAAATAATGTCAAGTTGATATCTATTAAAATATGTAAAGATATATATAGGCTTCGGAGTGGAAAAGCCAGAAAATCAAAGAAAAGGACGAACCAACATATATGAAAGTTCTGCAGGGCATCAGCGATCAACGGGAAGAGGGCAAAACTTATCAACATTAATAAACCAAATCCAACAGCAACTAAGTGTGATAGAGGAGTCTTTGGATTGTACCATGAACGGTATAGAAATATGATATAAACATTCTCATTTGCAAAAAGAACATTAGTAAAACACCGACAACTACAAAAGATATGGAAACCAATAGCAACTAGGTTTAGTGGAGGAATCTCTGGATAAAAGCCGAAGAAGACATGCAAGCTTGCATACAGACCTTCATGTTTGCAAAAAGAGCATTCAGCGTATATTAGAGTTCTATGGGATACCAATTCCCACGAAGAGTGCAAGATTATCAAGATTAGTGGAGAAAATCCAACAACAGATAAGTTTGATAGAGGAACCTTTAAATGGTACCACAGACGGTATGAAAATGTGCATACAGACTTTCTCATTTGCAAAATTGGATAATAGCCTGCATATGTAAGACACCGATAACCACACGAGATGTATAAATGCATCAAGATTAATGGACCAAACGCCAACAGCAACTAGATTTGCTGAGGAAATCTCTGGATGAAACCAGAAGTAATACAAAAGCTAGCATACACATCTTCGCGTTGGCAAAAATGGCATAGAGCGAATATTAGACTTCTGTAAAGTGCAAAAGACCACCACAGAAGAAGTGCAAAATTATGACGATTAATGGTTCAAATCTGGATTTAATGGAAGAATGTCTGCATGATACTAGAATTGATACCAAAGACGTTCGTAAAAGAAACATTGGACGTACATTAGCGTTCCATATAGTTATAGGTTAATTATTACAATTAATGGTCACTTTGGTTACCTTTTTATTACTGCTACCACAAGAAGAACAAACGAAAATCTACGTATAGACCTTCTTCTTTAAAGAGCACAAAAAACGGGCAAAACTGTCAAAATTACTAGTCCAAATTCAACGCAACGCAACTGGCTTCAGAAGTCTCTGCACAATAGAAATAATAGGAAGGGAATGTGAGTCATACTCCACAGTACTGTACCATAGTAAAAACGATACGAGGAGTATAAAGCCGCCAAAATTAGTGAACGAAATCCATCAGTAGTAGTTAAGTTGAATGGCAAAGCCCAAAGTACCAAAAGTGGTACGAAAGTTGGCATACAGACTTTAGTGCTTGCAAAAAGAACATTGGGCACATACTGAAGTACTGCACAATCACTAGGTTAGCAGTCAAAAATCTGCATACAGAACTCGTGGTTTGTCAAAACCATAAAAGGAGTGCAAAATTGTCAAAACTTATCAGAGCAAGTCCAGCACAAGTTAAATTGTTTTCGGAAGTATCTGAATAATAATAAAAATAATGTGATTGTTTGGGTTTAGACTTTCTCATTTAGAAAACGAACGTGGGACGTACTTTAAAGTGCAGCAAAATACTAAAAACCATAGAATAAAATATAAATCCAACTACGTTGAATAGGAGTGGTGCAAAAGTATTGTTAGGTACCAAAAACCACCAGGACAGTACACAAATACATGCATATAGACCTGCTTATTTGCAAACAAATCTAAGTCCTTATAATGAACGCAATTTCTTCGAAAATTTTAATTTTCTTTATGCTTCTTTACAATACCAATAACTCGACCAATGTTGTGTTATATACAGATTTACGTGATCTCTCTTTCAAAGATTCAATTTTAACGACTCTATATTTAACAGCGACGGGCACCACTTGTTTAAACCATTACATAAAATTTCTGCAGTACCTTGCTTTTGCAAAACTTCGAAACTAATTTTAAATAAATAAAAAAACTTCAAACAACGCAAACATTTGTGAATGACCAAAAGCAATCGAATAACCGGGTAATACTCAACTGCTGACGAAGCCTTGGAAATATTCCAAACACATCGACTTTTGGCACTACTTCCCAAAATAGTTCCGCAAAGAAATATTCGAAATCTCTCCCAATTTCCTTCATTTTCGTGCATATTTCAGCGACGACCGCTTGATTAATTCGTTCCTAAAGACATCATCGTCATCCGAAAAGATTTCAAAGGTCGAATCTAACGACTCCTACGAAAAAAAGGCAACAGGAAGTTCGTATCTACCGCGATGAAGATATTTCGCGTTTTACGAGAAGTCTTATTTTACATTTGGCATCCCGTCAAAGTGATGCTCGCATCTTAACACCTACAATCGTAGATAATTCATATTAATGACATCGGATACTGGCGTATCTATATAATAACTTTAGCTGCGAGATTTTTGTTCTGCGCCGAAATGCTTAACGTCGGCAACAAATCAGTCTAATTAAAACGGAAATGGATTTCGAAACATTTTCCTATTAGACCGACGCGCGAGTACATTTTCCGTACGTAATGATTTCCAGGAAAAAGTTGGCTACTACGCAAAACGCTTCAATTATCGTAAGCGCTGTTTTGGAATGGTCCATCTGTTTTGATTATTGTTACCCGAAGCAAATGTTTGAATAAGCCTTGGGTGAATGGGATTAAATTTTAAATTTCCGCAATTTTTTCCTACGTAAGTCTCAATCTGAATGAGGTCATTCTAAAAACTGAATCCATTTTCAACGTATTGTGGAAAATGGAGAGAAACATCATCTTAACGTCATTAATTCTGATGGATCTCAGTAAATTCATAAAGGGCAAATTACCCCAACAATCATATACTAATTCGGAGATTCGTGTATCGCTAGCAACCAGGCCCAGCATCGCTATTAGCACGAGGAAAAATCAAAAGTCATTATAAAGCACATACAATTGGTGCTTCTAATATCGAATGAAGTTGGTTACTGACCAGCGCCATATATTAGCTAACTTCTGTCAACTTTTGAGCCAAAACGATGGCGAGATTCCTTTTATACAATCAAGGAAAGGAAACAACTTTTATTATCTTCGAGGAAAATTGAAAAGAGCGAGCTTCGAGGCAAAACGTCGAAAGAAATCAAAGCCGAATTGGATGAAGTTTGTGGCACATCTGCAGCAGCGTTTAAGACTTTCTACAATTGAGTAAATGAGTTTACACGGGGCCGTATCACCACAATTGATGAGCCTCGTTCGGGGCGTTAAGTAGATGCAAACGCACCAGAAATGATCAACAAAATCCACGATTTGGTTTCTATTAGTCGACGAGTTAAACTGCGCGAACTTGTTGAAGCTACATGCATATCGTATGGTTCAGTTGTTTCAATTTTGGGCGGAAAATTGTGTATGAAAAAACTATCGGCAAGATGAGTACTGCGTTTAGTCACAGCCCAGAACAATCGCAATCGTGGATGCAATGGCTACGTTAGCCCCTTTCAATCGCCATTGAGAGAAATTCGTGCATCGATACGTAACTATTGATGAAACATGGATCCACTTCTACTCACAAGGCAAAAGAAAACAGTCGAAACAGTAGACTTCACCAGGCGATCCAGCTCCAAAGAAAGCGAAGACGGAAGGTAAAATCGGTCCTCAGGGTGATGGCCACGGTTTCATGGGATCCGCATGGAATCATCCACATTGATTACATGGACAGAGAACGAACGATAAATGGAGAATATTATGCGTTGTTATCGGACCGGTTGAGCGAAGAAATCAAGCGAAAACGCCCGAATTTGGCCAAGAAAAAGTTCAATCATACATCAAAATAATGCACGGGTGCACGTCTGTGCAATTTGGATGGTGAAAATACACGAATTAAAGTCCGAATTGTTACTGCATTCACCAGATATGGCCCCTAGCCACTATTCTCACTTTACAAACTCTAAAAAATCATCGAGGTATATTTCGAGGATCTTGCTAGTTTTTAGGAAGCTTGAAAAGTTGGAAAATTGCTGGGTGAAATGTATCGACTTATAAGGGCACTGTGGTGAAAAATAGAAATTAAAGAACTCGGAATAGTACGCTTTTCTATGCTTGGGATCCGAAGTATAGCAGACCCAGACGACGGCCGAAAAGAAGATGGAAAGAGAAAGTGGAGGAGGACACCAGAGAGATGAAATCGAACAGAGGAAACAGCAAATACCAAACAGGAAGGAATGTAAAAAAATAGTATCAAAGCAAAAACAGACCAATCACTACAGAATAGAGGACAATAAGGACTAATCAACCTTTAAATAGGATTTTAATGGGTCTCGAAAATTAGAGAACGGCTATAATTTCGTAGGAAATGTATTAGCTTCATAATAATAGTAGAGTTGTAGCGATATTAGTGAAATATGTTTATTAAGGTTTGTTTAAAAATTACGCGAACGACAGGACGAATATTTTTGTTACAATCCAATTATGTGTATCGTAATGGAAGGATTAATTGAGATTAATTACACTAAATAAGTCATTTAAGTACTCAGTTTGTTTTTGGAATTAAATTTGTTTATTTAAAGCAATAAACACCATTAATAAACACCTACTCTGTAATTAATTCTGTTTACGGCCAGGAAAATACGTTTCGCGGAAACACTTGAGATAGTTACTGTCAAAATTATGCCGTATAAATCATGTCTAACTGAATTAATTTAATAGCAGAAAACAGAAAAGTAAAAGTCATTTATAACCAATTCTGGTCCAAACGGTCATTGCGTCTTCGTCTGCGATAAGTCATGGGTATACAAGCACCTACAGCAACAACAAGAGAGGCACGTACAGGTTCTACATTTGTACATCTCCTCCTAATCAAGAACTCTCCCTCGCATTCACCACCCTAAAATCGAACAATCATCTTTGAATCACGGTTATAGTCCAAAGAAATAAAATCTATACTTCATACATCCATTAGGTTCAAAAAGGACTTCTTTGACACAATAAAGTGAAACCTTAATTCAACCAAATTCTATGACGTTTTCTTTTTGCTCCTTCAATGAACGCACGGGGAATTTTGCCAAAGCTTCCGTTTACTAGGCGCCCCCGCTGTAATTTTGGAAATAGGAATAAAAGACTAAGAATGGGAAAAACCTAAACTATCAAGTAGAACTCGCCACCATCGAACGAGGTATATCTATAGAAAACATCATTCGCTTCTAACTTAAGTCGAGTCACAGTCAGTCACAAAATAGCTCCAACATTTACGGTTCATACAGATCTCACATTTACGACAATACAATCCGATCTGGTAATAGGGCCACTATCAATAGGACCGCCCGTCCTCATTCTCGCTTGTAGGTACCCGAGTCCCAGGAAAACTATTCTCCTCACCACCCATAGCCGGCCCTATTACGAGAGCGGACTTTAATACGTAACAAAAGTAAAGCACCACAACACAATGATGAAGTACAGGTAGAATCAATGAAATTAGCTGGTACGACGTCATTGAGAACTGCTCTCAGATCGTAAAACAATAATGACATTCTCAGTAACTATTTTTCAACGTCGACTATGAAATTATCAGATACAATATCGAAGCGAGCCAAATGTACCAGCACCTGAGACTGTGACTAACGAATCTTTGGTGAGGTCGTACCAGACAATTTCCTTAGCCATATGTTATCTAGATCTAATCGAGCGTATTAGAGTCCATAGAGCCCTTTGGTTCTGCTTAGTAAAATTAATGTTGCCAATAAGTACGCTTCAGCCATCTACCGTTACCGCCGAAAATAAATTCGCAGATTGAATGGAATAAATGAATCGGAAAGAACACCTCGATATGATGAAAAGAAGCATACAAATTGAACCCACAACCACCGAGTTTTTAGTCCCCTACCGCACCAAGTAAGTTATAGTCGGTGGATTTTGCTAAGGCATCAATTTGGACAAACAAATATTACAATTCACCAGAAAAACTTACTTACAGTACTATAGTAGAACGCGGCTAACACCGTCTTACGTATATGATGACGTATTTTCCATACCACCTGGTACAAAACAAAAATGCTCGTTACAAATTATTTCTTATCAAAATATGAAATACTCTTGTTATTTCGATATAACGTATACCAAAGAGGTAATTCATATTATTTGTGGCGTTTTGTGCCAATAAGGACAAAACTAATTAGTCTGCGGTTGCGGTCTGCTATTAATAATGCTTAATTCCCCTCAAGGGTTATTGATATATGCAAATTCTGCTTACTTCGTAGGCTTTTGCACAGTTACTTGGTAGCTGCTCATTAATGTACCTAATTTAATTAGGTCGTTATTTGGAGAATCATTCACATTTTGCCTCTCAAAACTAAGTTGCTAGTTTCACATCTATATCAGTCAAGTGGCTGAAGTATCCTAAACAATGCTACGTAAACGTGTCAAGACTTGCCTCTGACTAATAGCGTCACCTATAAGATTTGCGCCTAATCGAACATTCGAAACATCCCTCGTAGTTGTCGAAATTGGACTTTAATAGCATAGAAAGAGTTATGGTAAGGGTGAGAACCACCTTATTTCAATCCTATTCTCTTTAACAAACAATCAATTATGTACAACATTAAAGTGGTTTTAAATCATTTCTTCGTATTTGGAATATCTATCTTTGAAGCACTTAAATTTCGAGGTTATTACCTCGACTTTCAATACCAGACGATAGGAAACAGGTGTCAGATGCAACAAACCACAATAGAACTCGTTTTTATATTACTCATACCGCAAGCAATCCAAGAATAGGCGAGGATATTTCATTTACAACCGAGCCATTAGCAATGTTGAGGTAGTTAAACTGCCCCCGAATGGTACTTATTTATTTTATATACACCGAAGTATGTATTTCATTTCGAATTATAAGGGAATCGGGCAATTTGCTTTTTTAACCTTGCCGCGGTTGCAAATAGTTCCATATAGCATTTATTTTTTCATACGTATCTCCTCTTAAGGAGACAAGTCTGGGCTCTAAAGATGGAAAAAAAGAGTTACACCTTGCGACAACTGCGATTACCAATACAGAACGTTCAGTCTACGATTCGATAGGAAACGGAATGCAATAAATATTATTGCGTTCGAGTCTCCGTGTGCTAAAAGATTGACAATGCTCCGATAATAATTTATAATAGCGTCTAGCGATACACACTCGCAGATACCTTATAGTTCAACATCGTGCAGGAACGTTATTACTACAATTGTTCTAGGGTGTACGAAGCAAGCGTCCGCAATCGTAAGAAAGAGCGACCTGCCAGTCGTACAACTCGCCATATTTATTCGGCATTGTAAACGAAAGTATTTTATAATTACCTCGTCCCATAATACCATAATAACTATTATCATCGCGGTTATTACAGTTCTCATCGCTCGACCCGGACAAGATTTTTCTCTTCTTCGTTGTCCCGCCGACGACGTGGCGTACGAGGGAAAAAGGAGAGGGGAATTTTGAAACGGCGAACTGTGTGCGTACAATAGCGCTCCGCCGGCTACAGTTACGCGTTTCTCGAATACCGATAAAGTGGTACGGTTCATTAGGTACCCGAAGAATTCGCAGAATTTTCCGCTCTTCCCAGATCGTCGATTGGCAATTGATAATTGGTAGTGATGAACTCTATCTATCTCCTGGCTTAATACGCGGGAATTTTGATAACTTGATTTCCTACTGTTGGACGTTTAAATATTAGTTTGGCAACTAATAATAACAATTACAGATTCCATTAATTAATCTAACTCATGTTGCCGTCTAATATATGACCCAAATTACACTTTCAGCACCGTTATTCGTTTGTTTATTGATTTTTCACAGGCCAGAAAGTTTCTTTCAAATTTGACTTACCGATGTTTTCTGTATCGTCAAAAATCAACAAACAAACGAATAATTCCTATTAGGTGTCAAAGATGGCGATAGAATTGTCAAAATTTACAAGAAAAGGTCAAATTTAGTAGGTATCAAAAGCATCCAATTAGCATTATACGAGGTCGATTCGTAAAGTAAGTTCCGTTTGGTTCTTAAAAAGGAACACCAATACATGAATGCGTTTTTATTATATACGACTTTGAGCTACTACTCTCACCTATTTCTCCACATAGTTGCCATTAATATTGTGACATTTTCCATAACGATGAGTCAGTTTTTTAATGCCCTCTTTATAGAACTCTGCCAGCTAGAAATTAATTAAGTTTCGCAGTACATATCAAAGTTTATTGTGGTCCCTCGTTCCATAACATCTACCAGAAGAAAGCCCTTCTTGTCTCAAAAGGCAGTGACCACGACTTTCCTCGCAGAAAATGTTTGACCGCACTTTAAAAATTTGCTCGTGTACGAATTAGAGCGACCCCTCTGCATTGACTGTCTTTTTGTCTCTACGTTGACATAAACGACCCAAATCCCATCACCTGTTACGCCAAGTCTGAGGAAATCTCTACCTTCAACAGCGAAGCGTGTCAGAAAAGTTTGTACAGCTTTCATGTTGTTTGCACACAGAAGTCGGATAACAGCACGCAGTTCACAATCGGCACGATTTTCAATTGGAACGGCCATTTTAAACGAACAAAATAGCACGAAAGAATGTCCGAACAATTCTCTCACTAGCACTGCCAGACTCGCATTGAACCGGATTACACCGCAGCGTTACGATCGCGCCAACATCCCCACTCCTCTGCTCACTATCCGTAAACGAAACTTTCTTTACGAATCGCCCTCGTATAATGTTAATTTGATACTTTTGATATTTAGTAAGTTTGACCTTTCCTTGTAAATTTTGACAACTCTATCGTCATCCTTGACACTTAATACGAGTGATTCGTTTGTTTATTGAATTTTAACAGTCCAGAAAGCATCTGTAAAATTTGCCAAAGTTATCATAAATTTCCTAATGATAATTTTGACAGGTAAAAATACACTACAGTCGGTAGGTGTCATCCAAACCGAATCTTAACGCAAAAATTGAGGTATAAAGCTGACACGTTAAACAAATAAAAAAGTTTGATCTGCAATCTATGACAAATTTTTTGGAAATTTGGACGATTTTATGACCCCTGTAGGAAAAAAATTGGCAACTACATTGATCTAAGCGGACAAACTTTATTCATTTAACTGCATCACTTACTTTTGATAAGAAATTTCACAGATTTGTAAGTTTTATCAAAATTTGACAAGCTTATTTATCAGTCTTTATATAACCCAACTGACATACTTTCTTACTTTCAAATTTTCTATAATATCGAAATCATTATTCGTTTTTATGGTGAAATCTTGATAAACTTAGAATGAATGAAATTGAAAAGAAAACTGTAACATTTGACATATATGAGGCTACAATAACAGGCGGAATTTGTTTGTTTAACAATTTCGCATATTATCGAAAGTTCCACACCTTTGTCAAATTTGACGGAATCATTAAATTAGACACGTACATACATTTGCTACTTTTGATTAATCGCGATACATCTGTCAAATTTGCCAAAGTTGTAAAAAAATTGGTAAAAATCGACGAATGAAGTTGACAGATTAAACAAAAGAAATCGTTTGACGAGTAACGTTAATTTGACAGTTTTAGCATTTAGTAACTAAGTTTGACAGATGTATTCTTTTTGCCAAAGTTGAAAAAGATTGGGTTAAAAATCGAGGAATAAAGTTGACAGATTAAACAAAAGAAAAAGTTTGACGTGTAACGCGTTTAGTAAGTTTAATCTAATGCTTGTATAATTTGACGTATTTTATCGTAATACTTGATACATTATTATTATTATTATTATTATTATTACTATGGTAGGACACCCCTCTAGTGGTTAAACCACGCTAAGTTCTCTACATCCTTTATGTATTCGGGAGATCAACCCTCCTCCTCTAAATATATTTCCTCACAGATTCCTTTCCATACTTTTGTTGCTCCAGGCCTCCTCCCTTCACCCCAATTTCACTCTAGTACTTCACATAGAACTGATCCTGCCCCTGCTATCCATACAATGACTAGCTATTTTGGTCTTTGTTATTTGATCCCTTTCACTACGTCGTCCTCCATTGATACATTACCGGAGTGAATTTGATAACTACGTTGATTTAAGCAGGCAAACGTCATTTGTTTGACAATTTCTGTATTTATTAGAAGAAGTTTTGACAACCTTCTCAAATTTGATGGCTTTTAATAATAATAATAATAATGTTTATTACCTAACGGTTTTTATAAACCAATTACAAGACAAGAAAATTGAAGATTTATTCAGTTTGACAAGCACATTTCTATTACATATTACATCTCTATTACCTACTTTACAGCTAGAATTTCCTAAAATTGCAAATTTTTGACAAATTTAGAAGGAAAAAAGTCGAAGAGACACAAATTGACACTTACGCGGCGATTTTGACATTTCTATCATGATATTTGACACTTACTATTTGTGTAAGTTTGACAACTATGTCAGTTTAAATAGGTGAATTTCATTTGTTTGACGATTTCGTTTAATTTCAAAAGCTGATTCGACTGATTCTTTTAAGAAATCGACAATAAATATTAGACACTAAAAACGAATACATCCAATCACGAATTACGGTAATATAAAAGAATTTAATAGGCCCTTCCATTTCAGAGTCAACTGTTTTCCTCTTCAGCTGTGATATCTTCAACGCAAGAGCACTTAATCCTATAACGGCCAATATGGTAAGTACATACAACCATATTCAATATAAAAGACGGTTTATTTTCCCATATACATAAAGTATTCTAAAGTTAACGATGCTATATTAAGACGACTTAAAGATTAGAGAACAGAATGCGTTTATTTTGATGGTCGTAATACATGTACCCATCTTTGCACGCATGCTTGCGCCGCGCCGGTTTTATGATTTGTTAATTTTAGTTTAAGTATCTCCCACGTAAAATTTTCAATTTGCACTGTACGCCAAAAGAACACCTATTAAAATGGTCTGTTTACTACCACGTCAATAAACATGAATTTATTAGAAGGAATATCAGAAGGCAGCTCGACGTATCGCCGCTGCTGCTGCTCTTGTCGCTGCATTTTCTGCGTTATTTAATTTTAGGAAAGACGGAGTATATTAAGCTCCTGTATCGCGAACGCATACTGTGCCGCTACCGTCGCTCATACCGGTAAAATTCATTTCGGAACTGCTACAGCTCGTTTGCTTCATTTCAGAGGCGATTCGTCGGAGCTATGCATCTCTTGATTAATAAAATTCCCGACTATGAAAAATGAGGTGTAATACCAAGTTTACGTTCGTCTATAAAAGCTCCGATGTACGAGCTTGATACGTTCATTTCCGGTTGAAATGTGTGTTTAATATTCGACTAGAAGAATGACAGACGTACTGAATTGAATAGAAGGATCTACCAATAATGCAATACGATTTTGGGAATTTTCCTTTTTCCGAGAGGAATTTAGTTCGCTTTTTGGGCGTTTTCCTCGGAGAGTGATGGTTCGATTTTTGGAATTTTGTTTGTGAAAGTGTGGTTCACTTCTGGACATTCTCGCCAAGAGGTTACTGCTCGATATTACAATTTCTTTTCGAGAGACTGTGGTTCATTTTTAGGGTGTTTCCCTCGGACAGTGATGGTTCGATTTCATGGCATTTGCTTGAGGGGGTGCGGTTAGCCTAGGGATTCCTTTTTAGAAAAATGTGATTCGCCTTTGCAGGTTTTCATTGGAAAATGATGCGATTACGGTGATTCAATTTTACGGAAATTTTCTTATGAAGGTTTTACCATTGGTCAGTTGTGGTATGATTTGAGGATTTTTGGAAAAGAATGTAGCTTGATTTTAAAAGCTTTCGTTCAGAGGGTGTAGTTCATTCTGGGCCTAGAAGAACTTTGGGCTCAATTTCGCTCAATGTTCTCGAGTGGTTTCGTGTTCGTTCAGTTCAATTTTTTAAAGCTTCATTTGATATGGTTCTGGTTCGTTTCTGAACATTTGAATCGGAAAACCATAGATAGCCCTCTTTTGTATGAAATATTTTCGGAAAAAGATCGTATTTTCGCAATTTTCGAAATAATCCTTGAACGTGCTCCAAACCAGTTTACAATCTGTTAATCCTCCGGAGTTGAAGTTTAACGTTTGAGAATCTCGATGACAAATCAAAACTGAAACGACCGATTCTTGAAGAGCAATCAACTTATCCAAGCTAAATTACAAATGCAACTGCTTAACACACACGATTTATTACTTCACAAAACCAAGTTCCAAAACCTAGTAATTATTACCGAAATTACCCAAATTGTAATCCAAGTGTGGTAGGCGATCAACGAGTAAAATGATCAAGGCAGGTAAAATGCCCAGTGTGATTTTCTGGACTGGTGATTGTTGCCTCTGGGCGGGTAGGACGTCAAATGTTTATTAACAACCGTCAATAATATCAGTTAGTTGGAAGGTGAATGCTTCTCTGGCAGGTTTTCAGTGTCATAGCTAGTACGGTGTAAGGTAAGTGACTAACAGTATTATTGCTATCTCACTGCTAAGTAGGGTTGTAATTATCTGCTGTAGTATTATTAAAATTGCGTATTTTAGCTTATAATTTTCTTGTGCTTACGCCTGAGTCGGACAAATTTGACTCATAAACATCTTTTCCGAGATCGATACGATCGGGTAGAATAGTCCAAAGTATAAATGGGGTAAAACGACCACCTTCTACTATCGTTCTTAGTTTGTTCACAATTTCTTATTAAACATTATCAATAATAATACATAATAATAATTTCGGTGTATTATTATAATTGTAGTAATAGGTTTTTCTAATAGCTTATGGGTTTGCATGTCTTCTTAAACATAAATGCAATAATTATGATAATAGATCTTTGTAATCCTATTATTATGATTATACTATAATTGTTATTTTACTTATTATTTCACTTGATTTTTAGTAACTTTTGTTCAATAAATACATATCTTTTACACACTTCACTTATTTTCTTGGAAACTAGTCTATTCCAGTTTCAGATTGGAAACAGTGGCCACTTTGTACACTTACAAGAAGATTCACTTTTACCTCAAAAATCATTGATTAACAGCAAATGCAAAGTATAATACGATTCTAGGCATTATCGAGTAACTATAAGTGCATCTGGAAAAAATTCATCACTTACGATGGTGGCGTGAGAAACCTATTTCTCTTAGAGTAGACCCTTCCTTCCCCCAAATTTTTCATTTTTCATAGTAATCTAAAAAGCAACATCTTATGTACAATAAATTCATCACAGCAATCCGAGATAACTCAAAAGTACATATGTATGTAGAATCAGAATGATTAAATCTGTCAAAATGACAACGACAATGCCAACTTGATTCTACGACAGCTGTCACTTTATTGGCACAAAGGCAAAACTGTTAAATGAATGAAAGTAGACTATTCAGAAACTGCCATTTATTTATTTACTTGAAAATCCCAAAATCTATCAAAACAACAGGTTTTGAAGTCGTTGAAAATTCGATTTGCGAAATATGGCAAATTATATTATGTCAAAACTGACAATTACGCTTCTCAAATTTACTAAAGCAAATTTGATTAAGGTTCCGGAAGTCATTCTCGAAAAAAGGGGCAATTGTATAATAAATGAATGAAGTCTGCTTCTTTACATCGCCATAGATGCCAAATTTACTGGTAGAAACTGTCAAATGTTACGATAAAGCATAAGTGTCAATTGTTTCAGATTTATAAAATTTTATTCCCTCCAAATTCCAATCTAAGAATTCACAAAAAGACAAAAACGGCTTCGAAATTATAAAAATTTGTGTCAAATGCATTACATAAAAAATGACAAATATGCTTGAAATTTTTTTCATAAAATTATCAAATTGTAAAAGTTTGTGAAACTTATTTTCGAAAATAGGCGATGTTGTCAAAGAAATGACGCTTAGATCAATGCAGTGCTCGAATTTACTCCTATAAAGTCCGTCGAATATGACGATAAAATCGTCACATTTGCAAGGAAAAGTCAAACTTGTCAAAAGTGTCAAATTAAAATTACACGTCAAACTCTTTAATTAATTACGACTATTTCTTCAAGATGTTGGACAGTATGTTATGTTGTTAAATTTACTCTAGTAAGTTGACAAATATCACGATAAAAACAAGAATAGATTAAACTTACTAAATACCAAAACTGTCAAATTAACGTTAAACGTCAAACTTTTTCTTTTCTTTAGCCAGGGAATTCGTGAAAATTCGTCAATGTTTAACCGGATTATGAGCAGATTTCATTCACATTTATCAGCTGTAACTTATTGGTTGACCTATCAAAATTATAATTACCAAATTTTTGAAAACTTTGTCTAATTTGACAGAGTTTCTCAATTCCAATTAGTTTTCTGAACTGTCAAAAATCAGTAAACAAACGAATATTGCTGTTGTAGTTGCAATTTGGATCAACATATAAACATATACAGGGTTGCTGAAATGTATGGAAAAGCTATTATATCAGACAAACTATGATTTACAGAGCTTCCAAATTCGGATATAATCAAATACGCAATTTGCATCTTGCTAAGCGCGCATAATTTTTTCTCGGTTTAATTGTTTGGAAAAGGACGCCATCTTGTTTTTTTTTAATGTCACTATAGTATAAATTTTATGCTTTTCGGAAAGCTAATTTTTTCTTGTTTCCAAACAACAATACTAAGCAAAAAAAAGTCGAAAGTAAAATAGCCACACCAGTTACTGCACTGACACATAATTTTTCTAATCAAATCTAGATATGGTTGAATTTAATTGTCATGTCGGCAGTCCATATTTAATGTTAACGTTTGTCAAAGTGTAGGCTGTAAAGGAAAACCTTTGAGTAAAAATGAAACCGGCGAAAAAATATGCACACTTAAAAAGACTTATCCATAACTGACTACATCCGAATTTAAAAGCTCTACAGCTAATAGTTTGGCAGATAAACCAGGTTTCCATACATGTGGCCAATTATTCTTAACAAGTCCGTAGGGTCCCGACCTAGGGGAATAACATTAATGAATATGGAAAACTACAAACATGTTTTTCTATTTATTTTCGATAACCTACCATTTGTAATGCAATCCATATATATTTCTATTTCAAAAACTTTAAGAATTTCGCTTATTATCTCATCCATTACGCATTTTACCTATAATATATGCAATTATTCATAAACATGTTTTCCCATGGAATGTTAAATATTTTTTTATCGTAACAATTTTCGTATACGATCGAATGTTCGTGCAGCATAGAATTACGACGAAATGGCAAAAAAGTGAAACCGGCCGACCATAATTAATTTAAACAAAAATATCTAATCGAGATAATTCGAATGTTTCCTGTAATTTTGCGCGATTACATGGTGGCGTTGTATAAAAGGTAAACCGCAAGATTATGTCGCATAGGCGTAAGTGGTTTAGCGTAATGAATGAAATCAGATCTATAAATATGCTGACAATGTAAACAGCAGTTATAATCGATATTTCTACGTATGGAGATAACAGTATTATCTAACGCAGCGTGTGAGTAAAAATCATATTTAGAGATTCTTTGAATTGAGTTAGATGAGTTCCTTAATTATATGCATCTATCTACATACAATAACTGCACCGCCAATATTCATATGCGTTTCGCTCTTACTTGATCGGAGAGACAGCTTAATTTATAAGTAGATCGTGAATCAGTTCGCAAAGGTGACATACTATTGTTAGTTTTAGGAATGAGTCCAAACGACAGTTTATTTCCTCATACGTATGTTGTAGCATGTGGAAGATGTATACGAGGTGTATTTTCTTCCCGCAAAGTATAAGTTAATACGAGCTGTGCAAACAAAGAAATGAGTATGGTTCGAGAAACGAGTGCATGATAAGTTATCATGAAGTAGTGTAAACCGGATTGGCGCTGTCACTTCATTGCTTGTCCCGACTTACGTGGTAGGAGCGACATTAAAATTCGGAGGAGTGACAGCGCCCGTCACGTTTTCACTACTTATCATGCACACTCATAATGAGATTGGTAGCATAGTGTGCGATGGGGAATACTGGGGCACGGGACTCGGGGCGGGAGGGGGCACACGTGATATGTCATCAGTGCAGTTGGAACCCGCTAGAATCACGTCGTTCGTCCGTGGGGATTGTTTTAGTGAAGCAGGTTTTGCTTGTGCGTTCTGACAATGAGAGACATAAATTTCAAGCAGTGATGTGCGACCATGTCAACACTTTAAACGAAAGGTGTTTGAAAGAATTCGAAAAAGGGTCATGTGTGGAATACCAAACATCAGAAAGAACTGGTTACTCTTATCACGACAATGCTCCTTGTCACACAGCAATTTAAATAAATCGTTTTTTGGCCAGTAAGATCATTCCTGTGGCTCCTCAGCCTCCTCGTTCGCCCGATTTGAGTGCTTGTGCCTTTTTCCTCTTCGCGAGATTGCAACAACACCTCAAGAGACGTCATTTTGGGCCACTGAACAACGTTCAAACGGCTGTAACCGACCAGCTGAAGACTATTCAAGTATCCGGATTCTAGCACTGCTATGACGAATGGAAGAACCATCTCCAGCGCTGTGTGGCTTACCAAGGCGGTTACTTCCAAGGGGACAATGGTGAACTGTGATGTTATTGGAATAAAACAAGTGGAAAGAAATCGGTCTCATTCCTTTATGTACATACCTCGTCACAATACACTAGCAAGGTACACGACTTTGGAGCTAGAAACTCGATTGATTGTAAAATAAAGTCACGGATTTGTGTTCTTTATTGAATACCATGATTTCTTATGCAAAAGATCACTTCAGCTCTAATGTATTTTTAGATTATTTCAACTGTCACAACCATTAAATATATAAAGGAGCTAGCTTAAAACATCAAACAAAATTTATCAAAAAATATCATCGTCCTCAACATCAGCAAAGCTGGACTTTTGATCACACTATAGAATAGGTGGCAACTTAGAAACACGGTATGCTATTCCAAATTTTCTTTTTGGTCGCCATATATTAGACATTGAGATATATCAGAAGCGGTGGTCAAATGGAATTTTTTGCGATTAATTTGAATAGAGAGGGCTGATCTATGCAAAACTTGATTTTCGCATATACGTATCTGAAGGCGACAGTCTACCCTCAAAACTTCCGAGTACCTGCGTTCACTGCAAACAAAGGGTAAAGTTAAGGAGTTGTATTTCGAATTGTATTTCGGGTTACTGTAATGCTCTTAACCTTCCTATACTCACGCATACGATCTGTGAGACCGACTTATATAGTATAGTATACGTGTTTTATATTTTCACGTGAGTATAGGAAGGTTAAAAGGGAGTTACAATTTGCTCAGAATAGATTAACTCCACGCTTTCCGAAATCACGAATTCAGTATTGTGTCGTATATTTTAAGTGATAGCTTGAAATATATATACGTTTTAAATATATTGTCAAAACGAGTGAAACCGTGTTTTACTTTCTGCATCACATATGAGTGAAGGGATAACGTCAACCAGCCAAATCGTGTGTTCAGCAAAGAAGAAACGACCCCCTTCAAACGAGGAGGAGGCACAACCAAGCAATACCGGGATTGTCCAAAGCGTAATGTCTAGTCTGGGCAAACAGCGCTAACAGCGTACAATTACAAAATAAGCTACGACTGCTTTACCGACTTCCCACTCTAGTCAGTACGCTGTATGCGAGTAATTCTGTCTATATGTAGGCTGTCGTAACTTATTTCGTAATTACCACTATTTGCCCAGAGTAGTGATGTCCACCACATCAGCAGGTATTACTCCAGAAGAAGTTTGTCCACGACAATTGGACGTGAAAAAAGAATGCGGAGTACCTGATGTTCCGCCTTTCAATCCGAGTTCCCTCGTGGTGCGTTAGTGCCTCAACATTATTATTATTATTAGAAAAATAGTTTCAAGATACTTGAGAGAGTTACAATTGGAAAAAATAGAAAAGTAGAAAAATCTACATAACTCTCCAATGAAGAACCTACACTTTGGCTCATTTGTTAGGCAACTTCCACGGAGAGTTGTGCAACGCCTTCTATCACTTTCTTCTATCTATTGGTGATAGAATTTAAGGCCGATGAACCCGTGTAACACATAGTTGTCAAATCGCTTTATTAATCGTAGAAGTGCTATACCGCATTGAAGAGTCCTAATAAGGACGAAACTAGTCTGTGGTTGCAGTCCGCGATTAACAAAGCATAATTCCTTCCGTGATAATTATTGGAATATGTAATTGAATGTATTGTTACTCATGCTCGTTTTTGAGCAGTCTCAAAGAGTGAAATGATACTTGATATTGTTTTACTTAGATCGCAAGACTTTCTACGCATTGCACAGATAGCTATGGGACGTTATATCTCTTATATTTATGGGTAGATCATGTACCATGTGAGACATCTGTTGATAAGTACTAGAACCATCACTTCTTCCCCTAGAAAAATCCAATCCCACCCACAAAAGTCGCCTCTTTGAGCAAACTAAACCTTCAGTTTCTAAACTGACCCCCTTTTTGCAGTATTTACTTACTTAATCCTTAAGCCTTTCCTACCCCTTTTCCTGGGGTGTAAGGAGTGTGTGGATTTGAGCTCCATATATTCTATCGTTGCATATCTTCCTCCATCCCTTTCTATCTGGTATGGTTTTTTGCGCTTCTTCCTCGGATACTCCTCTCCTATCCAATTCACCTCTCACATTCTCTAACCACGTCCGTCTGGGCCTTCCTCTTGGTATCTTCTTGTTCGTCATGGCTTCAAACACCTGTTTAACGATTCTTTGTTCCGGCATGCTTTTCAGGTGTCCGTACCATCTCACCTGTGCTTTTACAATATTTTCCTCCATTGGTCTCAGTTTCAGATTATCTCTGAGTATTATGTTTCTAATGCTGTCCTTTCTTGTTTTATTTACCATTTTTCTTACAAGTCTCATGTCTGTAATTGTTATTTTTCGTTTCTGCTTCTCAGTCATGGTACATGTTTCCTCACCGTATAAGAGTATTGGCATAGCTACTTCTTTAGATACTTGTACTCCAACATCTTTCGATATTTCTTTTTTCCCAGCGATGTATTTTTATTCCTGCTGTTGTTCTTTCTTTTATTTCTTCCGCTATCTTGCCGTCCCATGATAGTATTGAGCCCAGGTATTTAAATTTCTTTACTTGGTCTAGTATTCTTCTCCTACTTTTATTGTGTGCTTTTTGCAGATTCTTTCCCACTATCATTATGTTAGTCTTCCCTATATTGATATTCATGTTTATTTCCTCCAATGTTTCCTTGTAAGTCTGTATGTTCATATGAAGTGTTTCTTCAGTGTAGGTCATTCATTGGAGACATGTAGATTTTTCGCTATTATTATTATTATTATTATCGTAGTCAGTCGGAAGTAGAAAACAGATTATGCCAGATCAAATCTATTTTTACTATCGTAACTTTAGATATTCCCAAACTTTACAGGAAGTACCACACGGTAACAATTGTATGAGTTTTGAAATTTGCACACTATCTAGAAACCACCCTTCCCTTTCTAGAATGTCCCTGTAAGTACAATTTTCGCAACTGTAACAACCATCATCAAGTGCACGCAAGTATCTAATTACCAACTACTAAATCAATCCGTTTACAAATACACCGACCATAAAAGCAATCGACTGCCTTCGACAGCAGTTTTTATCAAAGCTAGAAGACGAAACGGCCAATAAGTGTCCGTAAAATGGTTGAAACACCTTCGTCAATTCGTTTCTTTGCTCTTTATTCCCTCGGCGAGCCGCAGCGAAGCTCACTTTTTCAGCGCCGTTCGCGGCACCAGTCACGTTAACCGTCAACAGGTCGCTTTTCATCGTCTACCGTCCACCGAGACACTCCTGCGGCGAGCAAAGGCAGTTCGACGGAGGGAAAAAAGGAACAATCGAACGGCGATATCCGTCCGCCTGCGAACGACAGAAAGGATCGCTCCGTCTCTGTCGAATATTCCCACGAATCGGCGAAGACAGCGAGCCACAAAGGCTCTCCTCGCATGATGGCAGATAAGCGATGGTAACAGCGCACGGAAAAAGAAGAGAATTATCGAAGAATCGAGAGACACGACGAGCAATATGGTGCTTGACCATCGTCGTCGTTATATACATACATCAGCATCTGCGCACCTGTTACGGAGGAGACCGCGACCCGTTATCATTCGTTTTCCTCGAACGCCGAGAGATTACGAATGGAGGGAAGGGTAACGGGGCGTACATAAATTTTACGATCGAAGGAAACGATTCTTTCGGGAAATAAAAACTGCATCACTTATTGTTAGAAGGGCAATTTTCTACCGCGCGGTTATGGAATTAAACATAAACAGCACGATCCAGGTGATGGATTCAGAATTGATATTTGAAAAATTGCATCTACGTGTTAGATTTATGCAAGAGACATTTATTTCTAATATACTCTTCACAGCATAAGAATGTTAATGCTAATTCCAATTGCTTAGAAACAGGACACCTATGAGTGTTCCTGTATGAACTGTCTTGGGTCCTAGGTTTTCCTTTAATCGTGAACGAGAACCGTTGGAGGGAGACTGAATAGTTGGATCGTACTCTAATGCAGATGCTCAGTATTACTAGAGTAGACGCTACCAAAAATTGAAATGAGGTGATGATAGTTTAACTGATGGAGTTCATAAAAGCCTCTTGGTTTTTACCTTGAAGCTCTTCAAAAGACATCTTTAATACATGATTTGTGATGTGATAATCACACAAATGGTACATGAGGATGGATAATATGCGTGAAGAACAAACTAATGGTAGACACGGAAGGCATAATTGATGAATATCAACGTGAATTCTGCAAGGGCAGATCATTTACAAACCAAATCTATACACTGAAAAAGACGCAAACGATGGTATTACAGCCAGAAATGATGAAGCAGACACATATTTTGCTTGTAGACTACAGGCAAGACACAATATTTGCCGCACATAACTCTAGGAGGCATTAGAGCTACTGGTGTTAACAAAAAATAATTAACAAGACCTGTTCGAGTAGCGCTACAAAGTACAATGAACATGGTCAGTCAGTGAGCAGTTTAGAAGAAAATTTCGAAAAAGTTCGATGTGCTCTGAGCAAGGGTGACCCGTTATCACAAGGCAAACTACGGGGAACTCAGTGTAAGATAATAAAGAAAGAACCCTACGGTTTGATGAAGTAGAAAATTTCACGTATTTGGATGTACATTTCGGTAAAACTTCGGACAGTAAAGAAGAGATGCAAACAAGAATTATCATGACAAATAAAAGCATGTACGCAAGAGCCAGGAAAGTAGGTGAAGCAAACTCGGCCCAAAGAATTATCAAAGCATTTATAGCAAATTGCAATTTCCTCACAAAAGTCAGGTACAAAAAAAAACATATTTATTAATATTTTAGACTACCTTGCGAGTATTATTGGTCTTATTGAGTACCTATTACTGAATTTACTTTTTCCTTTGTTTTCCTTCCTACTTTTAATGTCGCAAGAGGAAAATGTCAATACATATATCCATCCAGATTGGTCACGCGAATTTGCATCGAAAACAATGATACATAAATCTGAGACGATCTTGAATAACAATTAAACGTCGACATTGCACGTCTAAAATTAGTAACGCAAACGAAACACTGTGCGATCCCAAATGCATGACGATGCGAACAAAAAAATATATCGTATGTATACAATGACGTTGTATAAGAGGAAGTTTCACACTACTTACGATTGTACTTCAATAATTTCAAATTTGAGCGATCATCAAACAGAATTCCAATGAGTGTAGTTAGCCGTTACGTTTAACTCTGAAAGGAAGTTCAAAAGGGAAGAAATACTCAACAATTATTTGTCACCAACGTTATCACAGTTAACAGTTAATTCTAGCTAAATTCGGAGAACAGATCAAATAGCAACTAGATGTTCGCCCCCTTACGAGGCAAAATCGTTTGGTATTGGCATCGTTTTCTTTCAACGTGATGGACATAGGTTCGTTAAAATGGAAGACGTGGTTCACAATTTGGAGAGAAAATGTAGAAAAAGCTGCTTGAAAATCTCTCTAAATGATTGTTCCTTTGCTCTAGATTATGATATCAGATTATGCATCACTTGTGTCAATCCTGATAAGAGAGGGCAACTTATGTTTATTCAATAGCAACTGAATCTGTTGATTCCACGAAGATCGTTTAAACCAGCGTTTCTCAACTGCCCCCGTCAGGGCGTTTTTCGATGTTGGGGAGTGATCAGTAACAACGTATAAGTTTATATTAAATAAACTAATAAACCCAACAATTTTTCCGAAGTGAAGAGGGCAATATTACGTAATGGTTTTATTAAAGGGGGTGATGGTTCGTTAAAGTTTCAGAAACACTGATTTAAACAAATCGGTTACGTTAAGCGTTAAGAATTATAAATAAATGTTTCATTTAGAACCGATTTTTCACAGTAGAATAGTTAAGAACGAAGTGTACAAGCCCAATGGGGATGATAATTAATAATAAATTGTGACTACAGGTGATAAATGGATCATTTGTCAGGCCCGTTCTTTTTGGTAAATCATGACTTCAAATTAGAAATAAATTTCTTACCAATTGTCGTAAGGAAGAGCATTAAGGTTATAATGAACAATTAGTACATCGGTTGATTCAAAGAAAGTCATTTTCGAACCAAAGCACAAAGGTTTTAAACGCCCCTAGTATCTAAAGTATTTACTCTACAAGGGGTCCCTTTCCTCAGATGCCCTAAGGTCTTAGTTGCCGACTGAGAAATCCGGCTCTGGGTTTATGGAGAATATTTGAAAGAAAGCTTAATTTTGAGCTGATATTAATTTGCACATATATATCAAATCATTCGTTAATCTCAGTAAACGAAAATAGTATCCAATGAGTCGAAAAAGATCGCTTTTAGAAACTGACGACGTGACTGACAGAGATGTACTAAGCATACGGTGGAGATCCTAAGAAATCATGTATGTTGAACTGATTTTGGATGGTAGAGTTGTGTTAATATTCAACCCTCAAATCTAAACTAATCACCTCTTCAAGTCCCATTGATGACCATTTTTAGCAGCGGATTG